>JAUPFV010000001.1:318792341-320180434 GCA_036936605.1 Limnanthes douglasii subsp. nivea | reverse complement strand
CCGAACACCGGTGACCAGTCACGGTTTTTAGCCATTATTTTCCATTTCCAATAGATTGTTTTACAAAATCATACCCAAGATAACATGACACTTGGTTTCACTCATGATGTTGTACTTCATACTACATATATGTTATATGTTGCTACATTGTTGTTGCACAAGAATATTGCATACGAGTGTTTACTACATATGTATTCATTTTTATGTAAATAATGTATATACACTGCACATCTAAAGTTGTATATTAATTATTGATGCAGTTATATTATTGTGTTATAGCATTAAGTTGACAAATATTTTGGTACAATATTGAATGGTGTTTTTTGTGTAATGATGAATGCGTTATATATTTATTTTATATGACATGATAATATACATAACAATATAACCATTGGCATTGATATTATTAAATTCCTATTATTTCGTACTTTCATTTAAATTTTGTTTTTTTATTAAAAGGTTAAATCAAATATGGTAAGTGGTAAACTGTGCATGTTGAGTAATAAATGAGTTTATTGTGTTTAAGTATTAGAAGATATGTCCTTTAATATGGTTATACTGAAGTGTAAACTTAATTCAATAGTGTGTATAATAAAAATGTAAAACTATTTATGTTCAATGTTTTGATTTGCTAGTTTTGCTGATTATGCATTGTTATTATAACTATACTAAAAAAATATTGTAGTGATGGTTAAGTTATGGAATGCACCAAGGTGTGTAAATGTTCACACAAATTAATTACATACATGATTATTTGAAGATTTTGGAAATATAATATGGAAGTGGTAGAATCGTTCTTCTAATAAGATATTATTGAGGTACGATTGAGGTCGACTTGGTGTATGTTGTGACCATATATAGAAACAAAATTCATCATTATTTCAAACAACTAGTAATGTATTTTGTTTCTTGTGGTATCTTTTAATCTATGCATATTTTCTTGATTTTACTTAGAAAATGAAAAAAAATATGCAGATCATGATCAATATTGAGATTTGATTAAATGCCACATCAACATAAAACATATCCAACTCTCAAGTTGCACAAGTAACTGAGGTTGAAAGAGCCACCAAAACCCTTAAATAAAAAACCAAGCTAGTCATTATAAGAATTTAATTACGCAACTTAAACTCCTGATGATAGACTTACCCTTATTCCTCGAGATCCTCAGTCGACCTATGTTTAAAATTTGAAAAATCCTCAACATCCATATACTAGTTTACAATTTTTCTCTCGTTCTTAAAAATGATCGACATTGGCAGGTTTGAACAAAAATTGTCGAACGTCATGATGTGACCAACATAATCTCAACAAACAAATCTAAACACGGTTTCATACAAAGTAATATATATTTTATTTGTTTGATTATTAATTGAACGAAATATTTATCATTTTAATCTTTAATTTGTTATTGAACATCAATATATGATTCTTTTCATTTTTAATGATTTTGATATGGATCAGAAGAAAATTTGTTGTTTAGATTCATAATTTCATTTCTAGATCTGTACTTTTATATCAAATTTTATGTTATTTACATTTCAATTATTAGATTTTTATGCATATCAATCATAGAAGTTTATTATAAAGTTCTTGAACTACTCTATGTGGATGTCTGGGGTTTAAGTCCCATCAAAATTCTCTAATGTAGAACTATAAAAAATATTTGATATATGTCTGGATAGGAACTCAACAGACAAATGAGATGATCTTTAATTATTCTCGGTTTTATACAGACTTCCCCAAGCCTTTGTTTCAGACCGTGTATAAACCCTTATCAGAAAGGTTCGCAAATTGATTGCTTACATGATCAAAACTCTAACTTCCAGATGAGAAATGGACATGGGTGTTTCTTATTCCCTCTTATCGATGGTTACTGTACTATCCCTGTCCTTGGACCCAAGTGTCCTTCTATAAGAATTAATTCTCTTTTTCTTCAAAATTTTGGCTTGGTGAGATGCATGATAACTGTTTATGCATGTTTTATATCATTTTTCTGTGTCTTCTTCTTGCGTTAGTAATCTCTATCAGGAGGAGAAGATTCATCAGATTCGTAGACAGAGTAATCATTGGACCCTGTTGAATCATACCAACGCCTGGATTTTATTTATTTTTCAAATAATAGCTGCCTCGGTGTCTGTCTCTATTATGTTTATCGTTAGACTGATGGTCATCCTCGACCTCATTTCCTTCAATGACCGCTCCCTTCTGACCTTCGACCTCATCCTTTTAGCAATCACTGGTGCGTCTTTCTCAGAGTTCAACTTAACAATATCTTCACACAATATTTTTCTTAGTGCCATCAAGGCAGACTATTCGAGCTGCCTCTCGGCAACTGAACGTTATAGTGTTGTTCTTCAAAGTGGTGATCCTCAGACGCAGCTTCGGTCTCCTTATCCTCTACCCCTACATTTAGTACCTCTTGTATCTTCATGTCCAGTCCAAATCTCTCTTACAATGGTCACCAATTGTAGTTCCATAAATATCTAAGGTGGATTTAGCTGCCAAATATATTCGGTACCAATTCTAAACAGATAAACATGAGAAGTCGAAAGAGAAAATGCCAAAAGTAGTAATTGTATATTAATGATTCACCCTTTCCCCAAAAGAGAATGTTGCTTTATATAGTAAAGGTGGTGGATCCAAAACTATATGGTTGAACCTTATAAGATTATTCCACCCGATTATTCTACTTATCTTACCCATATATTCATTATTACATTACATGCCCTCAATATTATACCTTTGTGTTTATATTACAAGGTTTAATTTGAAAAAATACATTCAATACTTGATTGAGGGGGACCCAGTCTGGATAAATCACACCCTTATTAGAGTTAGATTTACTGGATGTTATTACTTCAGTCTTGTATGAAGAATTAAAAAAGACTATTTACACGTGTTAACCAAAAGATTTCGAAAAATGGCAGGAAAATGATGTGTGCTTATTGAAGATCCTCCATAGCGGAAATATTCGTCGAGACATTGGAATAAAAGCTTTGATGTTGTTATGAGGTCCATCAAGTATGTAAGAACCATCTATGAAAAACGTGTCTATTGTAAAGGAAAAACACACATAGAAAGATATATCATGTTGTTATATTATGTGGGTGATATCCTTATAGCTTGAAAGATCAGGACACAAATTGAAACGGTGAAGACTCATATAGATGAAGAGTTTGAAATGAAGGATAAAGGAGAGACTATGATGATATTTCATATTGAGATGAAAAAGAACACATTGATAGGATATTTATTCTTATCTCAACAAGTATAGATATATAAGGTTTTCTAGAAGTTCAAAATTCTTGAAATGCAATAGGTTGGAACTTACATTGTCAGCCTTTTCAAACTAGGAATCACTCAAGCATCAATCGAAGTAAACAATAAGAAGTTCATGTAGAATATACATTATGCGAATGTCATTGGGAGCACTATGTATGCCATGATACATACATGGCCTGATTTTTCATAATTTATTAGTATTTTGAGAAGATTTATGTAAATTCCAAGAAAGCCTCACTGCAAGCCCTCAAATGTACTCATGAGAACTTGAAGGTTTGGCTAAAGATGGGTTGTGCTACAGTCAGATGTACAAGGTTAATGAGATGCTGAGAGAGTATGTCGAATCTTATTATGCAGATTGCCTTGACAAAAGAAAGTCAATTTCGGGTTGTTCAGTTTAGTCTGCATGGAGGAGTGGTTAGTTGAAAATCTTGTATATAGAAGGTCGTTGCCTTGTCACCTATAGAAGCTGAATATTTGACTTCTACCGAAGCAATAAAGGAAGCCATATGGCTGAAATGATTGTTAAGTGAGACACTGAAATAGAACAAGAGGTGATTTTGTTTTGTAATATTACTAATGCTCTACATCTAATGAGAAATCAGAAGTTCCATGAGAGAACTAAGCACATAGATATCAAGTTTTACTTCATCCGAGACATGGTGTAGAGAGAGCAAATGAGGGTTGCAAATTCCGAAAGCTTTTCAAATGCTTTGACAAAGATATTTAAAGATCACGAACTACATGAGACTAGTGCAAGTCTTGGAGGCAGTTAAACTGAATTTTTCTAAAGAGTATTTGAAACATCGAAGTAATGGATATTAGAGTTATTATAGCCAATTTGGAGAATAGTTTAGGCTAAAAGTGATTGGTACCTTAAAAGTACGAGCTGCCGAATGTCTACACATGTACGACCGAAGTTCAAATACTTAAAAATGCAAAGACGTCTACTATAACCTAAGAGTTAAGCATTGCTGGAGACAAGTGTATGTATTAATACTGACAAATTTTGAATTCTACGAAAGATCGTTGTCTTAGAGAATAAATCTGAATCTTGTATTAAAGGAAAACAAAATAGTATATGTTGCAAACATTATGTAATGGTATCACTGCCTATTAGACCGTACGGTGGTACCAACACTGTTTTAGATTTATATATTTTGATTGTTAATGTGAATTATGTATTAGGCTCCACATCCATGCATCTATCTATATAATGAAAGAGAAATTCGCCTTGTCTGGTTTTATAAAAAGCAGTGCCATAAAAAATAAACAGTAAAAAAATTCAGAAAAACCACAATTCAATTTGTAAACCGAGGATATTTTGTCAAAAAAAGATGGTCAAGTTTTTTTGCTATCAAATTTGAACTCAGCTCGTGGTATACAAGATTTTTGAAGAGTCCTAACTTTGCGTCTTGTGTTGGTTGGAATGGCAAAACATCGCTCGGGTTTCTTTCTTGTGGCAGTGAAGGCAGCAAAACATCGCTCAGGTTACTTTCTTGTGGAAGTGAAGGCAGTAAAACATCTCGGAGAAAGGCCGTAGGTGATGCTGATACGCGTATCCTATGCATAGGTCCAAGATTCACCGGTGAACAGGCCCGAACTGTATCACCAAAAAACTCTTCGAGGTGTTATTTCCAGAGGAGAGATCTTACACATTTTGTGAATCTAAGCATGAGAATAATGCAGTGAAAGTAATTCAAAACATATCCAGGTACACAAACATTAAGTCATAAAGATAATTTAATTGGTAAAAATGTTTCACACTTTTGTATATAGAAAAGGCGGCAGGGTAAGTTTCAGGAATGAGTGAAAACCTATGATCTCGTGTCGGAAGCAAAACTCAGATCTTCTTCTATCGTTTCATCTCCTTTTACTATTAAAAGCTATGAAAGGGTAACCAAGAGGAAAGATGCAAGCTTGAATTCTTTTATGTTATTGAATTTTATTTCTGCTATTACCAAATTTGTATTTGATAACGTGGTCTAATATGGTTATTTATTTTTCCTGATAGTTTTTTATGCAGACATAAGGAAGAGAATATGTTTAATATTGGTTCCAAATATGCAGAAAATATTAGGTTGAGCTTGTTTTTATTGTTCATGAAAATACTTACAAGGTTAAACAGAGCTATAATTAAATGAATGTATGATGCCACTGCCGCGGCTTCCTTCAGCAAAACTGAGCAAGATCGATTTCTATTCCACATCTTGCAGATGCCACTAACATAACATGACCAAACAGCTTGCGGTTTGATCTTTTGTTACCATAAAGGTCAAATGATCGGCCACATTGGTTTTATAGAAGAATATACATGATACTGCATCTCCTAATATCCAACATTGAGCTTACTGATAGGTGGTATTCAATAGGTATTATTCAGCAGAAAAAACTCAACTGACTTCCAGTTGTATAAACCCTGGATGTTATGTTTAGTGTCTTAAATTTAGAAATCAATGACTAATGTTAAAAGGCTTTAATGTAGATGATAAACTAAAGGGTAATGTTATTTCTAGTGTTATTCAGTTTTAATGTATCATGCTATTCTATAAAATAAAAGTATTGTTGTTTGGTTTGAAATAGAACTAATACCGAAATATAAATGTTGTTAAATTGGTATCACGAATGAAAATGAATTATGAAAATCGAAACATCCAATATAAAAATTCTTTCCGGATCTTAAGATTCTTTGGAGGTGGTAAAAAAAAGGCTTCGAAAGAAGCAACAAGTTCAAAACAAGATGTTGAAAGAGATACGATCCAAATATAACGCAGCACTATACATGCGGCTTCGAGTCGTTGACGAGTTACACTTTGACAATATTACTTGCAACTACCTCAAAAAAGGAAAATGAGACATTTTAAAAAACGTGCTCAAAGAGAGAAAGTGTTAGGTGAGGAGGAAAGGCTGCTCCAAGAAGATCAAGAAGCAGAGCATGCTTGATATTATGATTTCAAGCGAGTGATTCATCTTCACCGAGTGATTCTTCTGATTAAGCTTCTCTAATCATTATTTAAATATTTACGATTCTTTTCTTTTCTAGATCTTGTGGATTTTCTGGAAAATCTACAGTAATTAGTCTTTTACCTTAAAGACTTAAGACAGAGCTTTTTGTTTCCTCAGCCTTCTCAATCCTTTGCTGGCCTTACATCGATAATATCTCTTTCAATCGTCTGGTTGAATCTCCGTAAAGAATCTTGTATATCCTGCACAAACCAAGGATTAACATACATTAAGCTTTCTTTTCTCATATGGAGAATTCGAGTAGAAGATCTTATCTGGAAGTTGTATCAAGAACAACCATTAAAGAGCTGTTAAAACCTGATTACATAAAGTATAAAAAAGACCACATTGATATACAATTTGAAAGACATGTGTTAAAGAAACTTCAATCTTCATCTACATATACGTTGGTAGGAAAATTCTCCACTGGCCTTCCTAAAAAATAACTACTCGACAAGTTCTTTAAAGACGTAATATTTGACGAGGATTTCTCTTATACAAACTGGGACTCGAGGCATTTGTTTCTTGAGTTTTCTCTGCGAGATGATGTGTGTAAAATTTGGAGTAGAGAGATCTGAACTATATGACATTACTTAATGAGAATTTTAAAATGGTAACCTCATTTCAGTCCAAAAAAAGAGAGCCCTATAGTGCTAGTTTGGGTCAGAATGGAAAGACTACCTGAAAGTCTATATAATGAAGAGTTTATACAATCAATTGCATCCGCAATAGGAGACCCAATCAAAACTTGGACCCCTCCTAAAAACAAGACACTATACAATGCCTGTTACGCCTGGATTGAAATGAACATTTTAAGACCACTTCAACACAACATGTGGCTGGGTTTTGGAGAAAATAAAAGATCATGGATTCACCTAAGCTACAAAAATGTGCCTAAGTATTGTGACCACTGCTCACACGTAGGCCACGAAAAATAATTATGTAAAAAAAACTTAAGTCAGAACAGAAAGAAAATGTGGTTGAAGATAACACAATCAGCATGGATTCTCATAATGAAAGACAAGCTCAAATGCCAAACAACTTCAATTCAACAGTTACAGTTTCAGAAAAAGAAATGGTACCGAAAACTAGTAAAGAAAAGTGTGACCTACTTGCTGATAAAAAACAAACCATAGATGAAAAGGAAGAAGAGAAAATAGCTGAAGCAATTGAATCTCTGGAAACTGAATACAAATCGAATCATTCTGAAGATTCAAACTCCCCTGGTTACATTACTCCAAACAAATAAAATGTTAGTAGTCTGCCTATCACTCCAACCTTCAAGGAAAAAGAGTTAGATCCAAGTTTCCAAAAGATATTAAACACGAAAATGAAGCTTGCTAGAGTAAACAAAAAAACAAACCTTTAGTTGTCCAATCTCTTCGATTCAAAGAGACAAAAAGATCTGCACGCATCAACCCGTAATGATCAAGATCTTATGTTGGAACATAAGAGGAGCAGGAAATAAAAATTCAATCAGAAGACTGAATTCAATTATCAGAAAAGAGAAGATTTTTTTCCTATGTATTCAGGAGCCTATGATAAGCAGAGATCAAATAGATTTTTTATCAACTAAGCTAAGTTACCTAACTTTTATATTAATATATCTAACAAAGTTTGGTTGTTTTGGAATGCATATTTTCAGATAGACCTCATCAGAGACTGTGAACAATGTCTTCACACAAATACTAAGCATTATCAAACCAATAAAATATTCTCTATCACTTGTGTATATGCTAGGTGTGAGAGAGCAACGAAACATGATCTATGGAACATAATCAGAACCATATCAAGTTCATCCAAGGAATGACTACTAATGGGAGACTTTAACACTACAACATCATCTAGTGAACAATTAGGATGTTCTAATTACTGTTATCTGAGCTCTTCTGATTTCAATGAAGTCATAAAGGACTGTTTCTTAGAGGATATTGGTTTTTCTGGGACTTAATTCACTTGGTCTAATAAGACTAAGTAGAAGAGGCTAGATCAGGTGTTAATTCATCAAGAGTGGTCTAATTATTTTGTAGAAACAAGGGTGCTTCACATGGCCCGTTCCTGTTATGATCATACTCCAATGTGTATAACTATAACAAAGAACAGAGTCAAGAACACAAAAAGTTTGGAAATTTATCAATGCTTGGACTATGGACAAGGAATTTCTGAAGACTGTAGAATCAAGTTGGTGTGAAACAATGCTTGGATACCCATTATTTATCTCCTGGAACAAGCTAAAGAGATTAAAGGAAATTTTGAAAGCTTGGAACAAAGAACACTTCGGTAACATCTTTGATAAGGTAATTAAAACCGAGGAAAATGTCAAAGCATGTGAAATTAGCTTCATAAACTCCAACAGTCAGAAAGATAAAATAACATTGGCTAAAGCTACAGCTGAGCATCTTCTTTCTCTTTCTATGGAGGAGGAGTACTGTAAACAAAAATGCTACTCGAGTTGGATTAAGGATGAAGATAGAAATACGAAGACTTACCAAAATTATGTTAAAAGAAGAAGAAGGAAAGCAAGAATTACAAGGATACAACACAACAACAAATGGCTTTTAGAGGATCAGGACATTAAATCAATAGCAATTGATTACTTTGAAAACATTCTATCTACTCCCCCTTATCCAAATCATGAACTACAAGAGGCTTACCTAAATAATTCTATCTTTAATGTAATTTCTAAAGTAATTAACTACTATGACAATTATTCTATGTTAGCTGAACCTACAGAACAAGAAATATGGAGCACAATTCAAAACATTAACTGTGAAGGAGCTTTGGTTACAACAGAAGCTTTTACATCATGTTGGAGCATCATAAAACATGACCTATGCAATGCTATGATATCTTTTATTAAAGGGCAAGACATCCCAAAGGCATCTAGCCACTGGAATTTGCTTAATCCCTAAAGTAGACAATCCTAGATACCGGAAGCAATACAATCCAATAAGTCTTTGTACTATGTTTAATAGAATAAATGTCCAAACTATTAAATAATAGACTTTCTTTTCTATTGCCTAAAATGATCTCTGAAGTATAGGGATCATATGTAAGAGGAAGATCCATCCATGAGCATATATTGTAGCAAAGAAATTGGTGCATGAATTGGGAGACAAACAAAGGCTGGTAACATTATCATAAAGGTGGACATGACAAAATCTTTTGACAACCTTGCTCACATCATTGTCCTAAGAGTTCTTAAATGCTATGATTTTAATAATAGACTAATTACTATAGTAAGTAACATGATCAAAACAATGAATGTATTTATTCTTATAAACAAGGAATCCGTGGGTTTCTTTAAAGTTAAAAGAGGTGTTAGACAAGGGGATCCACTGTCCCATAGTCTCTTCATATTAGCTGAGGATATTTTACTTCGAAGCTTACATGGCATGTTTGTGAAAGATAAATCACTTAGATTCTCTAACAGATTTAAATAATTATTCGTAGTCTATCTTTTGCTGACGATTTACTAATTTTTACAAATGGATTATCTTCTTCTATAGAGAAAATTGGAGACTTATTGCAGGTTTATGAGAACATCTCTGGCCAAGCACTTAAGAAAGAGAAAACTAGCATCTTCACAGCCTCAAATCTCTCACAGAATAGAAGAAATGCCTTTGCAATACAAACCAACTTCAGTCTTAGTTATCTCCCAACTACTTATCTAGGCATTACACTTAGTACAAATAATAATGCAAGCAACTACATTCCATTTTTGGAGAAGATAAAGGCAAAGATAGATAACTTGAATGACAAGCTGCTTTCGTTTGGTGGAAGACTCACCTTGATAAGTTCAGTTCTTATGCCAATCCCTTTTAACTGGATCCAAAGCTGATGGCTTCTAAATTTAGTCATCCTCAAAATAGAAAGATTGCTCAATAGATTTCAGTGGGGTTCAACAAATGAAAAAGCCAGAATACACTCGTCCTCTTGGCAAAAAATCAGCAAATCATATGGTGACAGAGGATTAAATGTCAGAAGATTACAAGATTTGCAGTCAGCCTTTTCACTGAAAGTTGAAGCAAGAGGAATGTAGGATGGACTTCAAATCTGCAAAATCATTGGAATAAAGGAAGTCGATGTTGAATCAGAATCTGAAATTTTCATCTCTCTTCTAACTTCTGAGAAAATTCCTAAATATATTAAACTATAGCTGTCAATTTTGGACACGACCTGTAAACCTAACACGAACCCCATCCGATATTCATCGGGTTAGAGACATGATATTTTAGACCCGATGAAATTAAGATACGACACGAACCCGACTCGAAAAAAGACGGGTCGTGTTCGGGTTGGGTTCGTGTCACCCGAAACTGACGTGTAAAACCCGAAAAGACCTGTAAACCAAAAACTCACCAGTAAAACCCGAAAAGACTTGTAAACCCGAAAAGACTTGTAAACCTGAAAAGACCTGTAAAACCCAAAAAGACATGTAAAACCCGAAAAGACATATAAACCCGAAACAGACCTGTAAAACCCAAAAAAACGTATAAACCTGTAAAATAAAATACTGAAAACACTTATTAAAATTTTATTAGTAAATAATATTATTTTAAAAATTTGACCTATAAATTAAAACACCAAAAATACTTATAAAACTTTATTAATGAAATAATTTTATTTTCAATTTAAAAGATATAAAATAAATAATATACTTAAATAACTAAATCTAATGAATCTAACCCTAACCCCATCCCCTCACCGCCACTTTTTTTATCTCAGACTCACATACCTTTTTGTCTTTCTTTTTTGCTGCTTTCTTCTTCTAGAAAGACTTCTTCAAATTTTTTGTAAGACAAAATGGACTCGGTTCACTAACGCTGTTTAGATCCATGGTTCAGTTGGCTTGTTACCCGATAGCTGCTTATTTAGCGGTGCGACATAACAGAGCTCATGCGATCGCGCTTGGTGCTTTTCTGTGGTCTGCTGCTACTTTTCTTGTTGCGCTTTCTTCCACTTTCTTTCAGGTGAAGCAAACCCAATTGTTGAATTTTCTGGGTTTTTATTTGTTTAGTTTGTCGAGATTAAGCTTCCGGTGAAGCTCGCCGTCGACGATGACTGCTCTGATGAAGGAGAAGCAGCATCGCACGGCCACACGTGATGACTTCTGTCCCAAGTGTTATAACCTTGGGCTTATGACCCAGGGTTATGACCTTGGGCTTATGGGTGTTGAGTCCAAGTTTTCAGACTCAACACCTTGCCCTACAGGACTCCTAAGCTAGTCCTAAAGCCCAAACATGAGTCCCCCTAAAAGGACCCATGTGCTATCCTTGTTGCCAATCACACACTCTCATTCTACCTCTGTTGCCAAACATCAAGATACATAACAAACTTTAAGAATATTCCAAATGTTTGTTACAGCTGAAACTTGTATTTAAAGACCATTTGGTCACATTGAAAGTTAGTGAAACATTACAATCTTCTATCCTATTTACTCACTCACTATTTTCTACTTGGTATCAGAGCCATTCTGATCTGAATGGCCAACTCCGATGAGTCCCCGTCGCTGTCCTCAGACTCTATGGGCTCCATCCTTCCCAACAGCACTGCTACTGCTCCAAGAAACCTTCAACTGCACTCAACAAACAATGCTAACAGCATTAGACTTGATAGAAGTAATTACCTCCTTTGGAGGACTGTTGTGTTACCTATGATTAAAGGTAACAAGTTGGGAGGATACATCTCAGGAGAGAAGATCTGTCCTCCCAAACATTCTGTTGACACTGAAGGCAACATTTCAGAGAACCCAAACTATGAAGATTGGATCTCCAAGGACCAACTGCTGCTTGGTTGGTTGTATTCCACCATGAGCCCTGAAATAGCAGCTCAGTTGATGGAAGAAGAGACCTCTAAAGGTCTTTGGGAGGCAGCTGGAAAGCTATCTGGCTCTCAGACAAGAGCCAGAATCACTTATTTCAAAGCAGAGTTTCAAAAGACCCGAAAAGGGTCCACAACAATGTCTGACTATTTGAATAAGATGAAAATGATCTTTGATAACCTAATTTTGGCAGGATGTCTTACCTCCATGGATGACCTGATCACTCAGGTGCTTGCAGGCCTTGATGGTGACTATACACCAATTGTGGTCAGTCTGGCTGACAAGGACAGCCTCTCCTGGCTTGATCTGCAGACAAGCCTCTTGACCTTTGAAAGCAGGCTGGAGCAGCTCAATGACCTGCAAAATACAATGTCCACAGTCAACTTATCAAACATCAATTATGCTCAAAGGAGTGACACAAAGCAACAAGCTAATAATGCCAATCAAAGGAACTACTCTGGACAGAACTATGGGCAGAACAAAAGCTACAACAGAAACTACAGGGGCAAATTCAATCCTAACTACAGAGGAAGAGGCAACTCTTACAGAGGCAGGGGTGGAAGATTTGCTCAAAACAAACCAACATGTCAGATATGCAGCAGATATGGTCATTCTGCTGTGGTGTATTACTACAGAGATGACCCCTCTGTCATGGGTTCTACCTCTTCAGAACACCCTAAGTCAGAAGGTGATCATAGTGCTTTGCTTGCAGCACAGGATACACCATCTGATGGAGTCTGGTATGCTGACAGTGGAGCCAGCCACCATGTGACAGGTAGTACCAACCAGCTCACTCAGAAACTTGATTACACAGGTACTAAACATGTCCTAGTTGGTAGTGGTGAGAGACTTCCAATCTCTCACATAGGTGCAACCTCTCTTTCAACCTTACATAAACAACCTCTTTTACTGAAATCTATACTACATGTTCCCAAAATAAACAAAAATCTACTGTCTATCTCTCAACTCACCAACTGTAATGATGTCTTTGTTGAATTTCACAAAACTTTTTGCCTTGTGAAGGACAGGTTAACAGGGACAGTATTGCTCAAAGGGAGATGTAAAGATGACTTGTACAAGATGGACACTCTTTCTCAAACTCTACCTACCAATCAGTCAGTTTCAATACCCAAGTCTGTGTTTCTAAGAGTCTGCTTTGTTCTCCTAGTGTGTGTCTATCTGAAGTGTCTAAGGATGGGTGGCATAGAAAACTTGGCCATCCATCACAGTCTGAGTTGCTTAGTATTTTGAAGTCTTGTAATTTTCAAACTGGTTCAAGTAATGAGAAATCCTTTTCTGAGGCTTGTCAGCTAGGCAAGTCTCACACTCTTTCTTATCCTATCTCTACCTCTCATGCTAACAATGTACTAGATCTTATACACACTGATGTTTGGGGTCCATCCCCTGTTCTATCTACTCAGGGTTTTAGGTTCTATGTGTTATTCCTAGATGATTTTTCTAGGTACTCCTGGATCTACCCTCTCCAAACAAAAGGACAAGTTATTGAAGTGTTCAAAGTTTTTAAAGCTTTTGTTGAAAACCAGTTTGACAGGAAAATTAAAACAATTCAGAGTGATTGGGGAGGGGAGTTTAGACCTCTAGCTACCCTAGCTGCTCAACATGGTATCCTTCTACGCAGATCCTGTCCTTACACATCAGCTCAGAATGGTAGAGCTGAGCGTAAGCACAAGCATCTTGTGGAGACTGGACTCACACTTCTTGCACAATCTAAACTACCCTATACATACTGGTTAGAAGCTTTTGAAACAAGCATTTATCTCATAAACAGATTACCAACACCTACTCTTAACAACATTTCTCCTTTTGAGACTCTATTCCACAAAAAACCAAACTATCTAGTACTCAAAACTTTTGGGTGTGCCTGTTTCCCCTGTCTCAGACCCTATCAAACCCACAAGTTTCAATTCCACTCTCAAAAATGTGTCTTCCTAGGCTACAGTCATAATCACAAAGGTTACAAGTGTCTAAGTCCTACAGGGAGAGTCTATCTGTCTAGAAATGTTGTTTTCAATGAAACTGATTTTCCTTTCACCTCAGGGTTCCTTCATCAAACCCCTGGAAGTCAGTCTCCCTATCAATCTGTTCATCTTTGGCTTCACTCACCACCTTCATCTATGGTTTCTGAAAGAGTGTCTCTCTGCACTAGCCCTACATCTGACCTCTCTCCTGAGCCTCCTATCTCTCAGCCTACTTCTCAAACAGACCACCAGACAACCAACTCCCTCTCTAAACATTGCTTAGACCACCAGACTCAATCTCTATCTGATCTTGACATTACTACTCTTCCTCACTACACCAACACTACCACTAGCCCCACTCCATCACTCATAATTGACATACCCTTTAACACACCAAATCATCCTAACCATTCTCAACAGCCTCTAAACAGTCACATCATGCAAACAAGACACAAAAGTGGTATTCACAAAACTAAATTACATTATGTTGGAACTCTTAACACTACTAACAGGGACATGTCTATACCTTCTAGTTTCTCTAAAGCTGCAGGTAATCCTAATTGGGTGGCTGCTATGAAGGCTGAATTCAGTGCTCTACAAGCTAACAAAACATGGTCCTTAGTTCCTCTACCACCTCACTCCACTATTGTTGGCTGCAAATGGGTTTACAAGGTCAAGCATGGTATGGATGGGTCTGTTCAGCGTTATAAAGCCAGGCTTGTAGCCAAAGGCTTCCACCAAACTCCTGGTATTGACTTCTATGACACATTTAGTCCTGTTGTTAAGGCATCTACAGTCAGGCTCATACTCACCATTGCAGTCTCAAAGAATTGGTCTGTTAGGCAGTTGGACATCAACAATGCCTTTCTAAATGGGGAGCTACAAGAGACTGTCTATATGCAACAGCCTCAGGGTTTTGAAGATGCCAATCAACCCACCTATGTGTGCAAACTAAACAAGGCTCTATATGGTCTAAAGCAAGCACCCAGGGCCTGGTTCTCTAAGCTACGCGACACCCTAACTGACTGGGGTTTCAAAAACTCAAGAGCTGACTGCTCTCTCTTCTATCTAGTTACAACAACTACGATCCTACTCATTCTAGTGTATGTAGATGACATCCTGGTCACAGGCAATGATGCAGCATGCCTCACACAGTTCACTCACAATCTCAATGCTAAATTCTCACTCAAGGACATGGGATCACTCTCTCTATTCCTTGGAATAGAGGTTCATCGTGATAACACAGGTATCTACCTCACACAGCACAATTACATCGAGAACTTACTTGCAAATCATGGTGCTGCTCTCTCCAAACCTTGTCCTACTCCTCTTGCCCCTGGCACTGCTCTGTCTGCAACCACTGGTTCTCCACTCCTGTCACCTACACAGTATAGAAGTGTGTTAGGAGCTTTACAATACCTAACACACACCAGACCAGACATCGCCTATGCTGTTAATCGACTGAGTCAATTTCAGCAGGCCCCTACTTCTACTCACTAGCATTGTCTAAAGAGGATACTACGTTACTTATCTGGAACTCGTTGGCTAGGACTTCACATCAAGCCGTGCTTTCACCTTCAACTACATGGTTACTCTGATGCTGACTGGGCCTCTTCTGTTGATGATCGACGTAGCACGGGCGCTTACTGTGTCTTCCTTGGCGACACTCTGATATCCTGGTCCTCCAAAAAGCAAGGCGTTGTCTCTCGCTCATCCACAGAATCTGAGTACCGAGCTCTTGCTAACCTCTCTGCCGAGTTGATCTGGATTCGTTCACTGTTTACTGAGCTTCGAATCCCTCTCATACCTCCGTCTGTTCTCTGGTGTGATAATCTGGGAGCCAGTGCCTTGGCTTCGAACCCAGTCTTCCATGCCCGCACCAAGCACATCGAGCTCGACGTGCATTTCATTCGAGACCAAGTGCTTGGAGGGACGATCCAGATCCGTTATGTCCCTACTCAAGATCAAATGGCCGATTCACTCACCAAAGCCCTGCCTCCGTCTCGATTCGCTTATCTCAGGGACAAACTCGGGCTCCTTGACTCACCGCTTCGTTTGAGGGGGGATGTCGAGATTAAGCTTCCGCTGAAGCTCGCCGTCGATGATGACTGCTCTGATGAAAGAGAAGCAGCATCGCACGGCCACACGTGATGACTTCTGTCCCAAGTGTTATAACCTTGGGCTTATGACCCAGGGTTATGACCTTGGGCTTGTGGGTGTTGAGTCCAAGTTTTCAGACTCAACACCTTGCCCTACTGGACTCCTAAGCTAGTCCTAAAGCCCAAACATGAGTCCCCCTAAAAGGACCCATGTGCTATCCTTGTTGCCAATCACACACTCTCATTCTACCTCTGTTGCCAAACATCAATATACATAACAAACTTTAAGAATATTCCAAATGTTTGTTACAGCTGAAACTTGTATTTAAAGACCATTTGGTCACATTGAAAGTTAGTGAAACATTACAATCTTCTATCCTATTTACTCACTCACTATTTTCTACTTAGTTGATAAGAAAATGGAGAGACAAATGTAAACCGCTAAAGTTTTGATCTTTCGCATTTGTTTATAAGTTCTGTTCGGTTGATGGCCAATGGTTTGTTTTTCTGCATGTACACTTCTGGGCTTGTTTAATTGATGAGAATGGAATTCAGGATTGTGTTTTGTATATATATAACCAGGCAAGGACTTCAATTGGTTTCTGCTTTATTTCAGGTGGCTATGTCTCGAGCCCTTAATGGAATCGGACTTGCATTAGTCGGACCTGACATCCAGTCCCTAGTAGCTGACTCCACCGATGATAATAACCGTGGCATGGCTTTCGGTTGGCTACAATTGACCCGCAACCTTGGTGCAATCATTGGCGGACTTTTTTTGGTATTAATAACACCAATAACATCTATGGAAATTCCAGGTTGGAGAGTTGCCTTCCATCTTGTAGGACTAATAAGTGTCATAGTTGGTGTTTTAGTCCATCTTTTTGCCAGCGATACACATTTCAACGACAATGAAAAAACACTACTGATCAATTTCAGAATAAATCATTCACTTCCGAAGTGAAAGACTTAATTGAAGAATCCAAATCAGTCATAAATAAATATGTGAAGTTAATACTATCTAGATTTCATGTTACAAATTACGTATTTATGTTAGTTTTTAGTTTTTATATTTTCGTGTGTCTAACATGTCGTGTTCGTGTTATACATTTGTATCGGGTTTGTGTTTTGGGTTTGTTTAACAAGTTGAGTTCGTGTTTCGGGTTTGACCCAAAATTCATGTCAAACAGGTCGGGTTCGGGTCCAACAAGTTTTTAACAGGTCGGGTTCGTGTCTTTGAACCTGACACGAATTTCGGGTTCGTGTGGCGTTCCTGTCACAGGTTCTAAAATTTCGGGTTGGTCAAACCCGACACAAACACGACCTGAAACCCGAATTGACAACCCTAATTAAACCAGTGATAAAAACCTTAAAATCGTTGATTACATCAACTCTGTCATTCCAATTCATTTTTGGGGAACAGAGCAGCCGATTGGCTTGCTTGCTGGACCCTAAGATACAAAATGAAGTTGGGCTATAAGAAATTTAAACCTCTGAAATAACTGAAAACTATTACTTATTTAGAAAGTCACAATTAGGCTACATTAGAATAGAAAAGTAACTTACACTATGTTGAAATCTTTTGTTGTTTCTTAGGCAGTTGCTGATGAATCAAATACAGAGGAAGGAATTTGATTAAAGATAAGAAAATAATAGAAGATAACGGCGGAAGAAGTTAAAGAAAGAGTGGGAAGGAAGAACTGGAACGTAGAAACAAACGAAAATGAATATGAAATTTTAAAAATTGATGGAGGGAATAACTTGGTGCTTTCACAAATTTGAAACTTGTATATAAGTCCTGAACTCATAAAACTTTCTCAACTATTTCCCATACTTTGTAAAGTTCACTTTACACCCAAATAAATAAAAGTTCGTTAGTTTAAAAAAAAACGTGTACAAAAAAGCTGACTGAATTGAGTATCTGGGTGGTGAGGTCAAGAAGATGAAGACGAACGAGTAAGAAGATGTATGTGACAAAATCACCCGTGTCCAAACCACCGTAATTTTCGGACTCTTCATCTTCATGCTCTCAAAATGCTCTCAAAGCCTAACTCGTCAAATCTTTGGAACAACATATTTATTGTCGCGTTATCCTTAGATCTCTTTCACTTTGTTTTGAGCCGTCGTATATTACGTGGTATATGTTAGTTCTTTGAAACCATTTTTAACCACCTCCCACGAATCTTGATATACCAAAAGAGCTTTAATTCAAATTCTGTAAATCTTTTTCGTTAGTCATTGTAGCGACAAGCTACCAATTGACCCATCACATTGGCCATAAGCTTTATCCCCATTTGACAATTTTTATATTCTATGGTCTGTACTTCAAACCAAAAAAACAATGCCTTTATGTAGACATTATACACTAAAACCACCATACAGCATCACCTTATAACGTGTCCTAAGCATCACCATTCAGGACATCCTCGGATACAGAATTCGTACCATGCTTTTTCATCAGTACCTATCAGTAAACTTAATGTTGGATGTTAGGAGATGCATTTTCATGTTTATTCTTCTTTGAAGCCAACATGACCAACCATTAGTCCTTGGTGGTTTCAATATCAAAGAAAGACCAAGGTGCATGCTGCTTGATTGTACCGTGTTGGTGGCATATGCAAGACCTGAAGTAGAAGGCATATGCAAGATCTGAAGTAGAACTCGGGTCTTACCCAATATCGCTGAAGGAAGTCATGTTAGTGGCATCTGCAAGACATTCATAGAAAACAACTTATAATTTGGTCCTAAAATTCTCATTAATCAACGAGACAAGCACATTTTGTTATTTTTTGTATACTTCAACCCAACAGTAAACATATTATCCTCTTTAGCGATTAGCCATCGAAAGAATAACCTTAGCTCTTGTAACTCTGTCTTGATTTTTTAATCAAACTTTATAACTAAGTTATCAAAAAAAAAAAAAAACCATATTAGGCAAACATCACCAATTAGCAATTTGGTAGTAGCTGAAATAAAATAAAATTTCAATAACATTTCAATCTTGCCTCTTTTTGCTTGGTTGTTGGGTTTTAAAATCTTTTGTTTATTCTAAAGGTAGGAATGTGTTTATTTTTTAGAAAATAATGTTTCTTATTTTTAGATAATAGAGACAACAGAATTACTGTGAAAGTGTTAAAGTTTATTTCACTAATATAATATCTTATATATTACATAGTAAAATAATTGAAATAAAAATTTAAGAAACGAATTCAAACTTTTTCGTATCAGTTTTCTCAACTAATCTTATCTTTCAAATCCTGTTTGACATTTCTACTTTTTTCAGGTCGTGACAACAAAATTTAATCTGACATTTTTCTCCCTCAATTTTGTAGTCACTTGATCATCCATCTCTGAATCTGAATTCTCATTTAATGGAATTATCGAAGTTTATATGCTCCATTCTTCATTAGATTCAATGTTATGTTTTTCATTGTTAATCTGCAAACTTTTCTTTTCTGATTTTAAAAAACATACCTCCACTTGCAGAATTAAGTGAACATTTTTTCTGTCTTGTACCCACAATTTGTAGCAAAATGACCAAAGTTATTACAATTGTAACATCTGACCTTTTTATGTCAAAGGTAGAATTCTGCTTCTTTAGTCTTTTACTTTCCTTGATGGAATTATTTTTGCCTTGACCCTTACCTCTGTCTCGGCCTCTTCTATTTCCCGGGCCTCTTCCTCTGTTACCGGAATTGCCTTGGTCACTGTTTTGCACATCTTCATTGCGTACAAGATTTTTTCAAACATCTTTCTTATCATCAGTCATCTTGTCTTAAAAGGCTTCTAAAGAGCCTTTGATTTCTTTCAGACACTTGGAGGAGTTATCACAAAACTCTTCAATGGTTGTGGCCACTGTCATGAATTTTGATCACACCGATCTCAACAATTTTTGGATGACAAAACTGCTGTCAACATTTGTTCCGAGAGACCTTATCTTACCGAATATCATGGTCATCTTTTTGGTGTACTCATCAACAGATTCATTCTAAGCCATGTCCATGCTGTCTAGTTCTCTTCTTGACGCCTGAGTTCTGACTTTAACATCACGATCTGCTCCAACGTGAGTCTTTTTCAATGCATCCCACACTCCTTTTGTGGTGTCTTTATCTAGAATTTGATATTACGTCTCCTCATCCAACCCTTGGTAGACAACACCGAGTGCAAGTTGGTCCGTTTGTGTGTCAACCGTTGACTACACTGCTTCCCAAACTTCATGGGTGCGCATGAAAAATTTCATCTGCATAGCCCATACTTGGTAGTTTGTATCAGACAGTTTCGGGTACTGGAAGGATAGAGATTTCTTCCTCGAGAAAGATCTACCTCTAGAAACTCTTGTCTGCATGCTTCCACTGCCTCTCACCACACTGGCGTAACTATCATCACGTCCTGGCGTATGCTACATTGTGGCTGTGATACCAAATGTTGAGTTTTAAAATGTTCTGTTTATTCTGAAGGTAGGAATGTGTTAAACAGAGAAAACAAAGTTTCTTATTTTTAGTAATAGAGACAACAAATTTATTGTGAACGGGTTAATTTTATTTCATTGATATAATATCTTATATAGTACATAGTAAAATAACTGAAATATAAACTGAAGAAAATGGCTTCAAATTGGTTCTATATCAGTTTTCTCAGCTGATCTTATCTTTCGAACCCCGTTTGACGTTTATGCTTTTCCCAAGTCGTAACAACAAAATTTAATCTACATTGGTTACCCTTTACGATAGAAGATGATCGAGCTTTTCCTACACAAGAGATCATAGGTTTTTATTGAATATTTAAAATTTAAAACAATGTTATTTCCTTATGCAGAATTCAGTTTTAAAATTTGTACAAAATTATCACTTTATTTTCCGATAAAAATAGACTCTACAAAATTTATATAACCTGATATATTATTTTATACCGAATGTCGTAGCGGCTACATTAGTTGACAAAAAAAAGAAGTAAATATTAGAAGCTCGGGAGTAGAACTTGTATTTGATATAGATGCTGCAATCTTTGATTTTTATTCTTCTGAATTACCAAATATAAATATTTCAATACTATTTAATACAAGAAAATTTAATTAAGGTATAATTTAATAAAAACAAATTTTCAACAAAATTTTATTGATGGGTCATGAAGACTAGAAAGTTACAATATGAGATTACATGAGGCAATCTAGCCTTTACAAATATAGTTTAGCCTTTACATAAGACTTTAAAAAAACTTCAACAAATATTCTTAACACTCTAGATCCAGTTCCATGATATGTTTAGGTTCTCCAGTCTTTTGAATTTTTTCATATCTTAATGTACCTGTAAAAAATCAAGTTTTGGTCAGGGAAACCCTGCCACACAAAGAGGTAGTTAATTAGGAATTCTCAAGTATCCAAGATTGATACTCTCCAAGAACACAATAGCTTTAAGAGAATAAGGAGAATTAAGATCATTAAAATCACAATTTGACATAGTTTTGAGTGACCATTTGGCCACACAATTAGCCCAAAGTCCGATCTTTGTAAATATGTCTTATAATCATGTTTGGAGAGATGAAATTTCTGCAGATATTGATAACAAAGTACAAATACCATGGAGCTTTGCTATGGCTTAAAATTTCAAAAAATACTAAAGAATCAATTTTAGTATCCACGTTTGATATATCTTTTGATTTACAATAAATAAGACCTTCTAATAGGGCCCTAGTTTTAGCAATCAGAGGGAAATATTTTCCAAATAATCTACCAACATCTTGTATAATATGACCCTGATCATTTTTCAAAATAAAGCCACCACTAGATCCACCATTATGTAAGCATGATCCATCATAATTTATTTTAATTCTATTAGCTTTGAAAGGATACCATTTGACATATAAGATAATGTTTGACTTAGATTTAGACAAATGATTGAAACATCCAATGTCATCAACTATTTTCAGGTCACCAAACCAATGTTTTGTTTTAACATATTAGCATTGTTAATATTATTTTTAAACATTATAACTTTGTTAATTAAATTGTTTGCGGTAGCTTGAATGATTTTGTGTTTAGTTTTATTTCTAGTAGACCAAATGGTCCATCCGATAATAGAAGGAAAAATGGTTCTTATATGACTATGTTTGTTTGTGTAAGAGAACCAGATGTTGATTATATGATTGATGGTCATATATCTGTAGATTTCTACCAAAAAAACTTGCAAAATATTGCCAGACTTCCTAAGAAATATACCAGTCAACAAAAACATGATTTAATGTCTCAAGATTGTCATACTGTTGACATTTGGATGCAAGATTGAACTTTTTATTTTTCCTAATTCAATCAACAAGAATGAAGCCATTGAGTATTCTCCTAAGAGTGAAAGAACACCTTTTTTGAAGAGATGTCATTCTTGAGATTTTAATGTAACAAGGGTCTAATACTCTGTCATGTATATTTAAGATTGAAAGTTCCTTCATGAGACACATACCAAATAATTTATCTTCTGATAAACTATCAAGATTTAGTTTGGTTATTCTGGTTGTATCAGAAGGAAGGAAATTCCATATAAGTTTATTAGTATCCCAATCCTTATTAGACCAAAATTCATAAACTTTTTTTTGCTGATACCAAGAGTTATCTTCAATATAGGATAAAGATATTAAATGAGAAAATGGAATCCAACTATAAAGCCAAAAATTAATTTGGCCATTACCAACTTTTGAAAATATATGAGGTTCGTCAAGATTTCTTATTTTAATTAGTCTTTTCTAAACTTTCGAGCCCGTAGGTTTTAGTGTATTTGAAGAGGATGGGCTTTAGGGAAATATATAGAGTGCATAAGGGATGACCAAAGAGATTTATGTTCGTTAAAGGTCATCCAAAGCTTGCAAGGAATATAATGTTGAATATCTTTGAGCTTTCTGATATTTAAGCCATTTTCATCAAAGGTTTACATAGATTAGACATTGAGGACCAAATTATTGTCTTAGTGTTTTCTTTACAGTCCCAGATAAATCTGTTTATAAGATTATTAATTCTTTTGATAACAGTCTTTGGTAAAAACTTACTAATCATGTAGTATATAGGGATTGAAAAAAGGATAGATCGGGAAAAATAAGTTTGCCACCAAAGGGCAGATTTTTACTCTTCCAATCCATAATTTTGGTTTTGATCTTTGTTTCAACATTGTCAAAGTGTGAGTATTTATTTCTTGAATGGATTGGTATACCAAGATAATTAAATAGAGTAGAATTTTTATTGAAACCAGAAATATTTTCAGTAACTTTAGATCTAACTCTACTCATATGAATATAAGGAATGGATATGGTTTTCTGCTTGTTGATTTGTTGACCAAAAATAGTTTGATAATGATTAAGAAATATACAAACCTTCTGATACTTTGAAGAAAATCCTTCGTAAACATAATTATACCATCATCCAAAGCAAGACATCAGATATTTAAAATACCCGTTGTCTTGTATTGCAAAGAGAGATAATTTGAGAAGAGAATTTAAATAGCTCTTAAGATGTATTCCTTAGCTAAAATGAACAAACTGGGTGACAGAGGGTTGCCCTGTATGACATCATTACTAGAAGAGAATAAACCATAAGATATGTCATTTATAACAATAGAAAAACTAGTGTGTTCAATTCCATTTTTTATTAATTGAATAAACTGGTGGTTGAAACCAAAATATTTCAAAACCGAATATATAAAGTTAAAGGAAATCTTGTCAAATATCTTGACCGTATCTAAGTTGAGAATAATGTTGTTACCTCTGGTTTTTTTGTTGAGGGCATGAGTTAATTATTGAGTTATTAAAATATCTTCATGAATATTCCTAGTTTCAACAAAACCAGCTTGCTCTTTAGATATTAACTTAGGAAGAAGCTTGGCAAGTCTATTATTGATAAGCTAAGAAAATATTTTGTTGAATACTTTACAAAGGCTAATTGGTATATATTCTTGCTAGGTCTTAGAGATTTTTTTTTAGAATTAAGGCATATTGCAGTAGCAAATATTATTTTGGGAGAAATAGAACCCTTAAAGTGAGATGGCATCACGAGGGTCTGTTTTGATTATTTACCAACAAGATTGATAAAATATGGATTTGAATCTCAAAAGATATTGTTAGAATTTATTGATTTAATAGAAGTATGAGTTTCATCTAATTTCGGAGGATAGTTAAATCACTGTTTTCAATATCAGTAAAAAGATTAGGAATTATAAATGATACGTTATCAAGATTTGCAGAATTGTATTGGGAGTCAAGAAGAATTTTAAAATAATCATCTACAGAAGATCCTATCAAAGTGGGGTCTTCTATCAAGTTGTCACCAATATATATACTATTAATCTTATTTATTTTTTGTATTGGGAGCGAGAAAGCGAAGCAGACGAGTCAAATGGTTTCGCGGCCCATATCTAACAAGTGGATCCGACCCGCTTATTTTGCCGACCTAACAGAATGTGTATCATCAATCTACGAAAAAACTAAGAAAAGCGGGATGTATCAAAGGCCTTTCCCGATACCAACGCCTCGGGAACAGAGGAACAACCGTTATTGTCGCTATCATGAAGACGTGAGGCACGATACTAAGGACTGCATTACCCTCAAGAAATAAATATAGATGCTCATAGAACACGGAAACCTCCTGGAATATGTTAAGAAAGCCCAGCAGAGTACAACTTCAAGAGAAGTCGTGATAATTCTGAAGCCCGAAACAGCTATGAACATTTCCGAGGTCTGAGACCCTTTAGATGTTTCCATTGAATACCTCGACCCCGAGGCAAACCGCAACATCATCGGGATCATCGAAGAGGAAGCTGAGGAAAACGTCGGTAATGTGAGAAACCTTTGTGAATTCTTTGAATCCCTGACTATCTTCGGTGGAGATTCTATGGCAGGTACCACACATTCTTCCAGAAAAAGGCATATTGTGAATCTAACCACTCAATTAGAGGCTTGAACTTACCCCCACCCCAAAAGCGTCCCGTCACCGATCCTGTATTTCGACGACGACGACATGAGAGATAGCCGGCCCTCACGAGGATGCCATCGTGATCGGGGTGGAAATTGCGGGGGAGGAAGTCCGACGCATCTTGGTGGATACAGGTAGTTCGGCCAACATAATCTTCGCGTCCACTTTCGCCAAATTTAGGACACCTCAGGTCATCACGCGGTCGGACCGTACCATAGTGGGATTTACGGGGTCGACAGCTGACGTTATCGGAGAATTTGAGGGCATCGTTCAGCTAGGCCGCGACCCATTTAAGAAGTAGGTCACTGTTAATTCGTGGTAGTAGATGCACCGGCTTTCCATAAAGCAATTTTTGGCAGATCATGGATATCACGAATGCATGCGGTGTCATCTACAGTCCATCAGTGTTTGAAATACGTGGTCGGAAACAACGTAGGTATAGTCCGAAGTGGCCAGAAAGCGGCGCAGGAGTGTTACCGGGCGGCGTTAGCACCCAAGAAAGATCAAGAGATGGATCAGGCACGGGAATAGCAGTTAAAGGGGCTCCCCCCGGGGTCGTTACCTGTTGATGATCCTAGGGAAGCTCCTAGCTATCTGACTACCGACGAAGAATGTGAACAACACCCGTTTGCCGAAAGAAAAGTTCTGCAGATCGGGGTCTGTTTGTCGCCAACCATCAGGGAACAGTTATTGTCTTTACTGCGGGAGAATTTGGATTTATTCGCATGGTGCTCGAGGGACGTAACAAGAGTCCCAGAGTTTTGTGTGATTCACAAGCTAACGGTCAATAAAAACGTCAGACCCGTCTCCCAAAAGCGTCGGGCTTTTTCCTCGGAAAAGGAAGAAATTATCCTACGAGAAGTCGAAAGAATGATCAGTGTCGGACACATAAAGGAGTCGAGTTACCCGCTTTGGACCTCTAATCCGGTCTTGGTAAAGAAGAAAAATGGGAAGTGGAGGATGTGTGTGGACTTTACCGACCTCAACCGAGCGTGCCCAAAGGACCCGTATTTTCAAGCCCACCCCATCGTCGTTCGCACCTCATTTCCGCTCAAGTACGTCCTCCAGCGACCAGACATGTCGGGGAGAATGTCCAAATGGTCGGTCGAGTTAGGCAATTTCGACATCAACTTTGAACCTCAAACGACCGTCAAAGGCCAAGTTTTGGCCGATTTTTTAGTGGAATTTCATTCTGAGCGCCCAGACCAGGACGCACCGTCTGGAGGGACCGAACCAAATGAATGGTTTATCCGCACCGACGGGGGGGGGGGGGGGGGGGGGGGGGGGGGGGGCAAACAACAGTGGTTGTGGAGCGGGCGTACAGATCGTCACCCCAACAGGTATCAGTATGCACCAGGCCATCCGCTTCGGTTTTCCTACCTCGAACAACAAGGCTGAGTATGAAGCCGCCTTGGCTGGACTACGGCTAGCACAGGTATGTGGAGCATGACAAATACGCCTCATTAGCGATTCCCAGCTCCTCATAAACCAAGTCTCAGGAGCTTCGGAAGCTAGAAAAGAGCATCTGGTTCAGTATTTAGCAGCGCTAAGAGTACTAGCTGCCTCATTTGTCAAAATCACATATGAACACGTTCCAAGAAGCGAGAACATGATAGCAGACTCCTTAGCATCAGCTTCCTGCTCGAGCAATTACCCCTGGGTAACCGAGCAAGAAAATCCATCCATCATAAAAAGGCAGGAGCTCGATAACTGACCTGAAATCGCTTGTCAGATATCCTTGGTAACTATTTTGGATTGGCGGCGTGACATCATAGCCTTCCTAGCCGAAGGTCAACTACCAGGCGACGACACATCGGCCCGGAAGGTTCGTAACAAGGCCCGAGGTTACGTTTTATTGGGCGAAATATTATACAAAAAGTCGTTCAGCCGCCCATTGCTGAGGTGTCTGGGGGTCCACGAGTCACAGATAATTGTATCTGAACTACATGATGGAGAAGGTGCGGCTCATTGCGGTTACAAAGCCCTAATTAGGAGAATTTTCCTCGCCGGATTTTATTGGTCGACGATAACAGCGAACGCGCGACAAATAGTAAAAACTTGCGATACTTGTCAAAGGTTCACGAATGCGATAAACTTACCCGCAACGCCTCTAGAATCCATATCAGAAGGATTGCCCTTCGACCGATGGGGGATTGACCTTGTAGGACCGCTACCAATGGCATCCGGCGGGAGACAGACCATTGTGGTGGCGGTGGACTATTTTTCAAAATGGGTTGAAGCTGAGCCATTATCCGCCACTAAGAGTAAAGACATCATCAAATTTATCTGGTCCAACATCTGTTGTCGGTTCGGGGTACCCCAAAGGCTTACCATGGATAACGGACCACAATTCGACAGCAGCGAAATGAAGTTTTTTTGCACAACTCACAGGATCAGACAATGTTTCTCTACTCCATTCCATCCTCAAGCGAACGGACAAGTCGAAGTCACCAACCGAACCATTCTGGACGGAATCAAAAAGAACCTCGAGGGAAAGGATGGCAAATGGCCGGACTATCTACAAGAAGTGTTATGGGCCTACTGAACCACCCCTCGAACGACGACTCAGGAATCACCATATGCGCTGGTATATGGGATGGACGCGGTCACCCCGGCAGAATCTATTTTTCTATCTTTTATGATCGGTTCTTATGATGAAAACACAAATGAGGGCGACAAACGGTTTGCCCTCGACCTCATTGAATAGATTCGGAGTCGCGCTCAGCTCAATTCTTTACACTATCAGACCCTCATGAGGAGTCGGTATGCGTCTAAAGTACGTCGTCGGGAATTTAAAGTCGGTGATAAGGTTTTAAGACGCGTATTTCTGCACACCAAAGATAAAAACCTCGGCAAGCTCGCCCCGAACTGGGAAGGGCCTTACAAAGTAATAGAGATGATTAAGAGCGGAACATATCGTTTGCAGAACAAGTTCGGGCACACGTTGAGACTGCCATGGAATATTAAACATTTGAAATTGTAGTTAGAGTAATTTTACATTCCTGTAATACCTTAAGCATTCTTGTGTAAAAAATTATTGGTCGGGGATGCACTCTTTCCTACCTCGGTGGCACGAGAAGGTTTTAATAAGGCATCGTTAACGCCCGACCCTCCTTCGTTAATTTTAATCAAAACTTTTTTGCCTTCCAATCTTGAGGGAATTACAAACTTTGTCAGCTGACGAGCTGGTCGACGCTTGTTCTTACTAATCTTGATTGATCTACAGAACCTTCATTGGTTTTTCAGTTCTCAAACTGATCTACATATTAAAATTCCCGACCCTAAGGGAAATTTTCAATGTTACATTGATCTACAGAACCTTTATTGGTTTTTCAGTTCTCGAACTGATCTACATATTAAAATTCCCGACCCTAAGGGAAATTTTCAATGTTAAATTGATCTACAGAACCTTCATTGGTTTTTCAGTTCTCAAATTGATCTACATATTAAAATTCCCGACCCTAAGGGAAATTTTAAATGTTACATTGATCTACAGAACCTTCATTGGTTTTTTAGTTCTCGAACTGATCTACATATTAAAATTGCCGACCCTAAGGGAAATTTCAATTTTTCATCAATCTACCGAACCTTCATTGGTTTTCCGGTTCTCGAACTGATCTACATATTAAAATTGCCGACCCTAAGGGAAATTTCAATTTTTCATCAATCTACCGAACCTTCATTGGTTTTCCGGTTCTCGAACTGATCTGCTTCCTAGACTACCGCCCATTACGTCCCGACCCACATAAAACTATAACATTCACAAAAATATAAAGGACGGGAAGAGTAATAGATTATCGAAAAGCCGCCTACAGAAGATGTTTATAGGGGACTCCGTAGGCCCCAAAATACAAAAGAAGTCTTAAAACAACAAAAATACGAAAACACAAAATATAAAAACTTCGGGAATCAATCCTCCCCATCCGATTCAGGGTCATCCGATTCCTCATCGTCAAGAATAACTCCGGAGGGGCGGTCGCTTTCGGGAATATCCAAGCACATTGACCCAAGGGAAAGGTCAGGGAAGCGGTGGTGGAAAGATAGCACATATGCGGCATTGGCGTCGGCCGTCTCTTTCTACATCCACTTATTGCATTTTTCAGATCGGTGATATGGCGCGTCAGGACTGCGGCACAATATTCCCCGGCTTTCTTTGCCTCTTCCAAAGCCACCTCGGCCTCCTTCAGCTTTTTCTCGGCCGCATCCTGAGCTACTTGGGCCTTCCGCACATCTTCTCGCAGAGCAGTCAGCCTCGCCTCCGTACCCGACAATCGCTGACCCAGCTCCCCTGCCCGACGCTCCTTCAAGGCCAAGGGCACGACCATGTTATACAAAGAAAGGGCCAGCCCATCGGTAATCTTCAAAGGATGCGGACACCCAGGCACTGACAGCACCGGCAACTTTGTGCCACTCGACGACGCCGCAACATTGGAAGGATCCTTCGGGGTGCTAACATCATCTGGGATCACCACCACGGGATCCATCGTCAAACCGCCCTTAGCTCCCCTATAATGGTCAAACAACTTCGGAACGGTGCCATTGTCAGCGACAGTAGTCGCCTTGCCCTCCTTTTTGGAGCGTTTAGACTTCTTCACTTGAGCCACCTCTGCGTTGGTCCGACCCTTCCTTTTCTGCGCCAGGGCCTGGGGCCGATCCTCCTCTCCACCTTCAGCAGTTCCTTCATTTTGTGGCGCCTCCGCACCCGCCTCCTCAGCAACGATATTGTCCTCCTCGACATCATCTTCGGGTTTGGCGCCTTGTTGCACTTTGGAAGGAAAAGATGGTTGTCGGGCGCTTCCGTTTTCGCAATCATGTCCTCCATGCTCGGGGGCTGACGCAACTGCTCAATAGTAAGCACCTCTGACGAGCAACGCCAGAGGTTACTCATAATAAGGTTGGTGTTCTTAAAAGCCCGATGCATTGCACGATTTGAAGTGGTCCTTCTTCAGCCCCTGTACAAAGTCCTTCGACTCTGCACACAAGGAAGGCACAATTATAAAAAAAAAACCTAGGGGCTTACCATCAGGAACCCAAGTCTGGAGCAATTGCCTCGGGTTCTCTTTGCTATAGGGGCGGTCATTTTCCTAATAGCCGCTGAGGAAGACGAAGCGATGCTTCCAGCCCTTATCACCCTCAAGAAAGTCGTTGACTATCTTCCAAGTGTTTGCCAGTGAGGAGTAGAAGAACGGGGACTTGGGAGACTTCGACAGCCCGGACATGGCTATGTACTCTTCCATGGGCATGACCCGACCAGACAGGCGGGAGGCCATTATGCAAGACATCAGTGTGTACCAGGCATTAGGCGTTAGCTGAGAGGGGCAGATTTGGAGGGTCCGGAAGTATAGAGCGATTTCAGGGTCCAGGGGGAACTTGAGGCCCCAGTTGAACAGTTCGGTAAAGATCACAATCTCTCGTGACCGAACATGTACGGGAGTCTTCCCAGGGACAGGAAATTAAACAGTCACGTACTCCGGGATGCCCCAACGGACCAGCAACTCTTCTTGCTCAACAGCAGGGAAGTAGAGGTACTTGCCCTCAAAAAGAGAGATCACGTTGTTTGCAGGTAGCCAGCGATGGTATCTGGTTGTTATGACCGCCTCTATCTCCTCGGGAAGCGGCTCCTCAAGAGGGGCAGCGACATCGCCTGCAGCAGCAATGCCGATCTTTACGGGCAAATCATCTGCCTCTGATTCTTCAGTATTCGTTGCTGGAATTTTGTTAGAGCTAAGCTGGGTAGCAGCGCCCTGGTCGGATGTTCGAACGACCGAGTCTTATGGGCCACAACTGCTGCAAGTTTGCGTCAGATGAGCTTCATCTTGTTGCCGACGAGCCCATTCAGGATCCAACTCTGCTGGCGTCAGTCGCCATTGGTTAAGACCTAAAAAAGTCACAGCAGTGTTAGAACCGGTTCGGTACCCCCGTATGGAGGGAGTGAGCTGAACCATCTCATAGGAATTACCTCCCTTTGGAGAACTTGGAGAGCTGGTTTCACCCATGGACAAGAATTTTCCTTTGCCGAAGCGTCGAGGCGGAAAAGGGAGCGGGGCAGCGTAGGAATTGACCGAGGAAGGTGTCGGGAGATTTAATCGAGCACTTGGAGAGTGTGCACTTGGTGAATGAGAAGAGCTACTACTGGAAGTGATGACGACGGGCTCGGGGGTCAGAGCGCGGGGAAGATCGGGCAAGATAAAGGACTCAGCAGGGATCGGGTCGGGGGAGAACAGGATCTTGGGGCTGCGGTACAGGCGTGAATGGCTTGGTGTCGGAACTCCAAATCAATCCAGCGCGTCGGTATTCTGCAGCGCGGTCACCAATATTAGCCCAATCCACAGAACCAAAAACCGGACCTTTCTTTTTCTTCTTGGGTTTTCGCTGTGGGTATCTGGTTCTCATAAAACAAGCATTCCCTCTCTAGAAAACTTCTGACAGCACTTTCTCTCTCTAGATTTCCTCTGAGAGGGATCTACAGCTCTGAGGTATTTATAGGCAACCTCACCCAGCCAATTCATGACCGGAGAAGGCCAAGCGACGAAAAGCAGCGAGAAGTCGAAAAGACTCTGTAAGACACTGTGCAGGCGAGCACGCTTCGAGTCAGCAGTCGACACGTGTCACGTTCCTTCTGACACAAGCCAAACCCACGATAGCCTAATCGGACTAAGGCACTAGATGGGCCACACTGACCCGGTTCACCCATCGAAGCAGGCTTGTCGGCCTAAGCCCATAGAGAACTACTCGAACCGCTCGAAGGCCGACCTAAGGACTTTAAGCGATAAGTAGGGAAGCATCCGAACCTATCTCCCATCGGGCCGACCGGTTGATTGGCACCTAGAAGGTTGGATACTGCGGAAAGAAGAGGTAGGGCTCGGGCAGACACTCCATCGGCTCAAAGGGTCGGGGACAGCGGCGCCCTGATTTGACGTTTTTACAAGTCTTCGTTCCCGTTGCTCTCGAAGACTGGGGGGCTACTGATAAGGGAATAATTCGTCAAGATTAATTATAACGGGTTAATTGTAAACAAAAGGAAAATAATGTGATGATAGTAGCATTTACAATTTGTTAAGGACCAATTTGTAAACATTGTATTTGGTGAAGGACTAAAATAGAAATAAAGCAAGCCCACCAAGGACATTAATGGGTCCACCTTTCTTTACTATAAAAGGATACCCATTATTCTTGGTAGGTGGGAGATTCCATATTATTATATTCTCTTTGCACTTTCTCTCTCTACACTCTCTCTGGTCATATCAGATTCAAGATCCGAGATATTTCTTAGTCATTTATTCTCTCATCAGCATAAACACTAGAGTTTTACCAATTTTAAGAGGATTATCATATTAGTCAGAATAACTCGTCGACTTCTAGAATAAGATTAACAACATTATAACCTCTTGTATTGACCTTGCGAGGAAATTGTGATTAGCCGAATTAGTCCAAATATATGTAAATGTCTATATTTTTAGCAACATAATACAAAAAACAAAATCAACCATAATTTTGAAATATTCTTATGAATGTCAAATATTAGTTTGGATTCGACCTTCAACAGTGCATTATAGGTATTTTCCATCATTTTTTACTCAAATATGGTTATAATATAAACCCATACAGATATTTTGGGTTCCAATATCATGTGCAATTCAATGTTCTTTTATAGTAATGTGTCCAAGTCATGTTACAAGTTATCTCGTTCGGCCAATGTTTTACCCATACATGTAATTATTACTTTGCTCGGTTCCCCGAATACTTTATTCTTCTTTTAATTTAATAGCCAAATAATTTAGCAACTGATGTTAAGAATAGAGTTTTGTGGAAAAGGTTAGATTAACATGTTTATTTTTGTGCCAATAGTAAAGTCTTATAATTCAACTCATTCTTCAACTAAATTTTGGTTTTCTTCTCAATTTGTAACTTCGAAATTAATAGCTCATCAGCAACAACTTCGGCCTTAAGCTTAAGCCTCCACTTGTTCTCAGCAACACCCTTCTCGGGTAATTTCTACTTCATATTATTTATAGCATTAACTTCATTTTACATCATGGCCTTCATTTCTGAGTTTTCATCAAGGGACTCTATAATATTGTACAATAATAGTCGATGATGTGGAGTAGCTAGGGCTGGATGATTACAATTTTTGTAAAGAAAATCAAAATCATTCAATTTAGTCTATACAATCAAAAAAATTATAACTAAATATATAATACAAATTAAATAAAGAAAATAATACCCAAGATTTACCTCTAATCTCAAATTCATTTAGCTTTTGGCGATGTCCAAAAGCAGATTGATGAATATACACATTTAATTTATTAGCTCTTGATATGAAATGATTAAGTACTTCATAATCGGATTTACAAAATATATTGAAGGTACATCACCTGTTAAACCCTTGCCCAATCCAACATCAGCATTAACTAACGAGTTAAATATATTCATGCCAGATATGTCAATTTTAGAGATAAAAATGTTTGCATATGAAGTTGAAGTAAGAACGTATAAAGGATTTTTCTCCATAATCTTTATACGATAACCTATAAAGCTAAAAATGTATTTGGTAATATGATTCACATCTCAAGCCTTCAGCTTTTTAGAATAAGCTTTTACATTGCTTGCACCACCCTTAACCTTCTACTAGTTGTCATTCTCATAAGGTTTATTCACAACTACATACGTGTTAGCATCCAAACTTTTCTAAGTTGCAAAAACTTGGTATTCAACCACTTTCTTAATATCAATAGAAGTAATGGCCTCAGATACAACATTTACATTGCTGAAAATAAAGATGTTACATTTCAAAAAACTACATCAACCATGTTCTCTCTTAGGTCACTTAACTTTCAATTTTTAGCTTTGGAGGACTCAGACACACCACATGCTTTTCTTTTTATTCATAACATTATGCCTATAATGTTCTGATTTAGTTGTTAACATACGATCATTTAATATTTTATTGTAATAAAATCAATATTCGACAACATAACAAGAAATGAGTTCTTTCATATGTCATAATTATGAAGAATATTTACGTTTGTCGATTGTCGTCTTTAATAATAATTACTATTTTAGTGTTTACAAGAGTATTCTCATCTATGCACTAAGTTGTCTTGGAGAACTTTTTCCATTGCTGCAAATTTTACTCCTCAAGTTTTCTTTACATCTTTCGAGTCCAGAGTAACATCAATAATATTTTGAACGACATTAAGATAAAGTAATTACCTGAGCAAGAGAAGTAGGTGCATATTTATTTTTAAAATCATAAATAGGATTTGGAATATCTTTTCTAGTCTTGGAAAATATTTATCTACATCATTACAATCAGTTGATGAGTCCTTTAAATCCTTAACAATAGTGTGTAAAAATTATTTTTATTCGTTTTTGGTTATTAGAATAAAAATATGTGTGGGCCAGTTATTTTATTCTAATAAAATAATAAAAGAAAATAACAAAAAATAATTAAAGAAAAACTATTGGTCTACACCAAAGATAGAGATAATACAAACCAATATTCGTTTTTGGTTATTTTCTTTTATTATTTTATTCTAATAATTTATTTATAATTATTTTTATTATTATGCGTGGGCCATATGAGTTTTTAAACTTTAGGTTCGGCCCATGAAGTCAGTTTGGCCTATTAGGCCCATTATGCTAAAGTTTACCTTATAAATAGTCTCTGAGAAAAAACTAATAGAGGATGATTCATTTAAGGCAAAATTAGAGTTTCTCACTCTAAATATTAACTAAAGCAGCTTAATTATCTAACTACTTTCTACCAAAAGTCAATTTTTTATTTTTATTGTACAAAATAATCCTTTAAGTAAGATTTATCTCCACCAAATTCGTGACCACGGTGGGAGGTCCACTTAAAGGTACCCGGATTCCAAATCTTAAAACCTAACAAACAAAAGTTCACATTTGGAACCCTCTGAATCATGAATTTTGAGATGCAGACAGATCCCACTTTTGAAAATGAGGGAGTGAGGATTGAAGAATCACTCTGAACACCTCTTAAAAATGATGAAAATCAAGAAATATTTCTCATATAAGAGGAACGGAATTGGCTACGAGGAGAAATTGAGGCACTAATGTATCAAAGAGAAGCTTAATTGAATCTTAAAGTTAAATTTCTAACAGAGATCCAAAAATTTGACGAGCAAGAAGATGATCCCCAACATAGCCCAAAGAAACAACGAAATATAAAAAAAGGTGCAGAACTAAGGATTGTTCTAGCTCTTCAGAATCCATTAAAGACTCAACCTCTGAGTCAGAAGCATCCTCATCTTATTCGAGCAGTGATGATTTTGATAAGAAGAGAAAAAGTCACCATAAAAAGTGACGATCAAAGAAATGTTCGAACCGACATTACAAGTCAAGTAAGTAAGATTCTTTGTCTAAAAAGAAGCACCAAAAGAATATAGAGAATAAAAAAGGTGTCAGATAAAGTAAAGGGCTCCAGAGATCATTGTATAGACCATTTGGTGAGTGATCCATTTATCACATAATCTGAACCAAATATCGTTTCTACCTCCAATGAAGATCACTAGTTTAGCTAATGTCATAATTGGAGGCAATCCATTTTTTCTCCCGAAATTCGCTTCGATTACCCAAAAAGTTTTGATATATCTAAGATTTAAAAGTTTGTTGGAAGAAAATATCCAGATAATTACTTTGAGTAATTCAAGAATTCCATGATAAATTTTGATGATGATGATGATAAATTGTTGTGCAACGATTTTTCTCAAAACTTTAAGGATAGTTCCTTAAAATGGTATAATCGACTTCCGTAGGGGTCAATAAAAAACTTTGACATGTTTTGTATTTCTTTGCAAAAGACAATTTGTGGGAAGTAAAGAACTTAGAGGAAATGGATATATAATAATCTATTGTCAACATTTCATTGATGAGACCTTAAAGGAATATACGAAGCACTTTGTTGAAACTAAATACTGCTTGCTAGATTGCTTTGAATAAGTAGTCATAATCACTTTTAAATAAGGGCGTTTACCATGGGAGTTAGCTGACATTGTTATTTGGGAAACGTTTTTGATATTAGGAGGTTTATTGAACCAAGTTGGGGAACAAATTACATTAGAAGAAACCAAAAGACTAAAGTTTCCCAACCAATCTAGGAACAGCTCATCATCCTCTCAACAACAAACTACATCAAGCTATTGTCCAAAGGAGTCTAGGCAAAAAACACATTAGTCTAGGGATAACTAAGATCCCCAAGGTCAGAAATCTAAGCCTAGAGAGAATTAGTGGGTTCGGTATGATTATTTTGCAACCATAGTTTATATAATTTTGAAGCGTACCGCCTATTCAGAATCCTAGAGAAATTTGGAAGACCCAGTTCTGTAAGTATCATAATGATGTGGGGCATGATACTAAAGATTGCATTGTTTTAAAGCAAAATATTGAAACTCTACTAAAAATGGAAAATTGATCATTTTTATCAAAGTATAAGTGGGACACACATAAACACCAAACACGAGTGAGGCTCAAGCAAGAAATTCTATTGCTAAAAGATAATATATAGAGGAGGCACCCAAATAACAAAATATGATGGTAATTGTCGAACAATATAACAAGTTTGAGATGATTCAGAGTATTTGGATCCCGTTCGGGATTAAGGTCGAATAAATAAGATATGTGAAAAAGGAGGAATGGTCTTTTAATTATGTAAATTCTTTGAATCGTTGACCATTTTCTCGAATAGCTCTAAAAAATAGATGTGGTCAGTTTTACTACATAGTTATAGGGAAACATGTCTACTCATATATATAAGAATCAAACCTTGTTCATTATGTTTGATGAGGATGATTTTGAGAAATATCGTAGTGCTACATGAGGATTTTTTGGTAATTTGGGTTGCAATTGAGAGAATACAAATTAAAAGAATTTTGATCAAATAGAACCATAGTAGGATTTACACGAAATTTTGTTGATGTGGTTGGGGAATTCAAAGGAGAAATTATAGTAGCTCAGCTAATATTCTGTTTTTATCCACTTACAAGTTGATGAAAACGTTGCATGTTATTCTGATCAAATAGAACCATAGTAGGATTTATAGGAAATTTTGTTGATGTGGTTGGGGAATTCAAAGGAGAAACTATCCTCGGGAAATGACCATTTAAGATGAGTATGAGAACACTTTTTGTAGTAGTTGATTGTCCAACTCCATATAATGCCATATTTGGTAGATCTTGTCTATCAAGTATGCATGTTGTTGCTTCAACAGTTCACTAATGCTTAAAATACGCGGCCAAAGGCCTGGTGGGAGTTGTTTGAAGTAGCCAGAAGGTGGCTAAATGAATGTTATGTTATTTCCCTTTCTCTGAAGACATTATAGAATATGGAAGTTAACAAGGAATATTAGTTGCTATACTCTTATTTGGATTCAAGTAATATTGATAATCCAATATAGACTCCAAGTGTAGTTATTCTAGTTGAAGAGCTTGAATTACACACTTTTCCAGATGCGAAATGTGATAAGATTGGAGCTAAGTTACCATTCTTGTCTAAGAAATTGTATTTCTTTGCTTGGTCTAATAAGGATGTGACGGGCATATAGGAAAGTATCATTTTTCATAAACTGTTTGTACGATCTATGTGGGGCCTATCATATAGAGACGAAGAGCATTTTCTGTAGAAAATTCTGAAGCTATTGTTAACGAGGTAGACATGTTGACAAAAATAAGGCATATTCATGAATCTTAGTACCTGTTATGGACTGCAAATCCGGTACTTGTAAAAAACAAGAATGATAAATGGAAAATATGCATTGATTTTAAAGACCTAGATAAGACATGTCCGAAGGATCCTTTTCGTGCCCCCCGAATATATATCAGTTATCGATTCTACTTCTGGCCATAAGTTGTTATCTTTCATTTATGTGTTTTCTATCTACAATTAGATATAGATGGATCTGAAGGATCGAGATCATACTACATTCATCATAGATTGGGCGTTGCACTTTTATATGGTTATACCTTTCGGTTTAAAAAATGTTAGGGCTACTTACCAGCGTCTAGTGAATAAAGCTTTTGCTTGCCATATTGGAAGAAATATCAAATTTTATATCGATGATATGCTGATAAAACGTTTGAGGGATGATGATCACTTGCTTGATCTCAAAGAGAATTTCTCCAACTTAGAAGCTATCAATTTCAAGTTAAATCCAGGCATATGCACATTCGGGGTACGATCCGAAAACTTCTTGGGGTATATTGTAAGTGAGAAAAATAATTCAAGCAAAATCAGCATAGCTAAACTTCTTGAGGTCCAAATATTGATTAGAAGACTGGTAGCATTGAACATATTTATATCAAGGTCATCGGACAGGTGTGCACCATTCTTTCAAGTTTTAAGGAATTCCAAGGAACTTCATTAATCTCTGAATTGTGTTGAGGATTTTTCTTAAGATAAAGAAGCCTTTGTCTTCACCCAAAATCTTATTCAATTCGATGATGAGAGAAAGGCTCTACGTATACTTAACAGTATCTGACTATCGAGTAAGTGCGGTTTTGGTTCGGGAAGTTGACAATTACCCTTGTCCCGTTTATTATGTTAGTAAGAGCTTATTAGATGCTGAAAAGAGGTATCTAAAGTTGGAAATATTAGCATTAGCTTTTGTGATAATATCAAAAAAATGAAACCTTATTTTTAAACATATTCCATTATTGTTCGAATATCTTTTCCATTCAAAAATATATTGTAAACCACATGTGTCAGGTTGGATGACCAAGTGGTTTGCGGAGTTGGGGGATTATGATATTGATTTCACTCCTCAAATTGCAATCAAAGCACAAGCTATAGAATATTTTCTGGTTGAATTCCATTCAGAACGGCCACATGTGGAATCCCAGATCAAAATCATATGGAACAATGGATAGTTCGAACAGATGGAAGGTCTAGCATGTTAGTTTGTGTGTCAGGAATTTATCTACTATATCCCTTTGGAGATTCAATATATCAAGCAATATTTTTTTAAAAGATCAAACAATGAAGTTGAGTGAGATAGCAATAGCTAGGCTAAGTCTTGACCAAATATATGGCGCCAAGAGAGTCTGATTGGTAAGTGATTCGCAATTACTCGTACTTCAAGCTTAGGGTCAATCCAAAGCAATAAAAGAGCATGTGGTTAAATATCTGCAAGTGTTTAGGGAAACATCATATTTCTTCAAGTGTGTGGAATATGAACATGTGCCAAGAGCTAAAATGTGATGGTTGACTCTTTAGCTACTATTGTATACTCTGAGGAATATTTATGGATTTAGATACAAGAATGCCCTTTGATAATAAGAAGCCTTAAAGTGGGGATGAATATTGAAGATAGTTTACTAGTATTCACGATAAAAAAATCTGGATTGGAGGCATAAGATCAAAGAGTTTATCACTAAGGGGACTCTTCCCACTAACAAAGTATTAACTAAGAAGTTGAGTTTTGTGCACATGGAGTTTTAGTCTTAAGGGATGTCCTCCATAAAAAAATCATTTAGCAGGCCTTTATTTAATGTCTCTATGATGAGTCTCGTGTAATTTTGTCTAAATTGCATGATGGAGAATGATCTTTCGACTATGGCGATAAAGATCTAACCATACACGTTTTATTAGCAAGATATTATTAGTATTCCATCAATGCAGATGCTAAAGAATAAGTTAAACGATGTGATCCATGCCAAAGGTTTGGAAATGCAATACATGTGTCGGCAGTCCCAATAGGATCAATATCTGAAGCGATACCATTTAATAGACTAAGGCTTGATCTAGTGGGAACCCTACCAATGGAAACCGACGTTTGTAAAACTATTATACTAGCAATGGATTATTTCTCTAAGTAGGTGGATTTTGCACATCTCTCTGTAACCACCTCTAAAGAAGTGATGAGGTTTATTCTCTCCAATATATGTTGTAGATTCAGGATCCTTAGAAGTATTACGACAGATAATGGCCCAGAGTTTAAAATAAAGACATTGAAATTTTATGTACTTCTAGAAGAATGCAGTATTGTTTTCTTCACCATTTCACCCTCAAGACAATAGGAAAATAGAGGTTGTTAATAGTTTAATTATAATGGGTCTAAAAATAATTTGGAGGAAGAGACAGATAAATGGCTAAATTACTTGCAAGAAGTATTGCGGCCTTACCGAACTACCCTTCGAACTGCCACACAATAATCTCTTTTTGCTTTGGTCTATGGGATGGATGCGTTAACACCAATTTAATCTACCCTCCCATCTTTCCGAATTGAAAACTAATCTGAATAATATAATGATACAGCTATAAGAGTTGAATTAGATTTGGTTGAATAAAATAGAATTGAAGCTCACCTAAGAACTGATCATTATCAAAGTTTAATGAGAAGCAGGTATGCGTCCAAAATTTAAAAAAAGAGTTTAAAGCAGCGGAAAACGTACTGAGAAATTTTTTTTACATACTAAAGAGAAAACAATTTGGAAACCTGGCGCTGAATTGGGAAGGGCCATACATTGTGAGTGAAATGGTCAAGCCTAGAACATATTGATTGATTGATCAAGAAGGCATCTTTCTAAAGCACCCATGGGATATTAAATATTTAAAGCTTTATCTTGAATAGTTGTATAGTATTTTTATTTTGTTTATGTTGTTTTATATGCATGTAAATATTTAGGGGACACGATCTTTCCTACCCCAATGGCACTAAAAGGTTTTAATGAGGTGTTTAAATCATTTTCAATCTATCGCATTTTCCTTAAGTGATTCTTATGTTATTTTGTGTGTTTACGATGTTTTATATGCCTTCGAGTGGATTATCTTCGAATGGTCAAAGTGTCTGTTTTGTATGCCTTCGAATGGATTACCTTCAAATGGTCAAAGTGTTTGTTTTGTATACCTTCAAATGTATTACCTTTGAATGGTCAAAGTTTTTTGTATGCCTTCGAGTGGATTACCTTCGAATGGTCAAAGTGTTTTTTTGTCTGCCTTCAAATGGATTACCTTCGAATGGTCAAAGTGTTTGTTTTGTATGCCTTCGAATGGATTACTTTCAAATGGACAAAGTGTATTTTTTTTATATTCCTTTGAATTGATTACCTTTGAATGGTTGAAATAAGTGGAAAATAAAGGAAATCAAGAGTAAATTTCATTAACCGATGGGGGTACAAAATGCATTAAGCTGTGCTAAGGGATTATAAAAACAATTGACTAAACATTACAAAATGCCTTGGACAAATTAAGGGCTTGGTGGAATTCAGACAAGATAACAAAATGCCTTGTCAATATCCAAAACCATATCAAATTTAATTGAGGCAAACTCTTTGTCTAGTGATTTTAAGATTTTATCGGTATATTTGTCCACAGTGTCTTCTATGTATTTTGAGTCTTGAACTTTAAAAGCATTCACCACATCTCTGTATTTCTTCAGAAGGGCCTCTGGATCATTTTTCTCCTTGGATAGGCATTCCATTGTAGTTTTATCGATGGCGTACTGATTTTTCAATGATGTAATCTCTCTAGAACTAGATGTTTGTAATCCATTGTAGACAGCTTTTAGTTGTGAAAGTTGATCCTTAACCGACTTGACGTTGTCTGCTATACCATCAACACAAGTTTTTCCCCTTCGAGGGTCTATTGGAAATTCTCATTTTCTTCCTTAAGGGAAGCAGTCATCTCCCTCTGTGCCTTGACCTCCCTCTACAGTTCAGTGACAAGTCTTACAAATCTCAAATCTGAATACACTAATGTATTATTCTCCATTATCAGCTCGAAGAGTACATCATCAAAAACCACCCTTGTGGCATTGCCTGTAGATTCAAGGAAGTCTTGTTTAAAAACATTAAAGTCAATCCCAGTAGGTACCACCAGATTTCCTTCTCCATTTTTTCCCCTTTAGTGTTGAGAGCGATGGAGAATGAGGGTCGCATATTGAGAGTGTTGGAGGATCAATGGTTGGGATTGTTTAAGGGATAATATCCTAACAGAGGACAATCACTGAACTAGTAGTTGTTCTTTTCTTATTATTCTATTTATTGTCACTACCATGTTTGCTAATCTTGCGTGTTTTTTTTCCTCTTTCATACAGGAAGCTTTATGGGTGCGTCATCCTCTTCGAAAATGGAAGTAACTGCAACTGACATGGATTCATCAATTGTGGCTGGCAAAGACTCATCGGGTTGCTCTTCATTTTCAACTTCGATTGTGTTTTTCATTGAGCCTTGCTTATTTTTATTATCATTCTTGTTCCGATGGGTGGGGGCTCTAGTCTTGGTTAGAAAAAATACCTTACCATTCGCAGCTTCGACTTTTTTCAAAATAGCTGATGCCCGGGAAGAGTAGTCAATTTCTCTGACGTTCAATCCGGTTGGAGTTAGTCCTCCACAGATGCCTCCGAACCAAATTATTGAGAGTAAAACATTGGTGAAATCCATTGGACCACTTCTCCTCAAACTATTGGTTCAGTTTCTTGAGAGTGAATTTTGTATCTACCAGATGATGCAAATAAGACTTCAATATAACTGTAAAAGAAAAAAAAGGTTAGAAATAAGTTGTAAAGAAAAATATATATGAAACGGTACAAATTTGAAGGGTTACATGTGTTATTCCAAAACCTAATAAGCCGACTCGCATTACCTTGAGAGGTAATTTTCTTCTAATTATCCCACGAGCCGGTGATAAAGAGAAATTTATTTTTGCATATCTTGTCGGCTTCCAACAAATCATGTACAACCTTATACTTGTTCTCCATGTTGTAGAAGTAAAATAGGATATGAGAATTTTAAGACAACCCTGCAATAGCAGTAAATTGCTCCATCAACATCCTAAGTTTTGATAACCTATACGCCATGATAAATGATATCAAGGTTGGTGTGGTTTATTTCTGGCTAAGGGTAATCTGGTAAAATGTTTAACAGTAGTTTTGGTAATTTTGTAGTGTTTTGTGTTTAGTGAAGAGTAGAGAGATAATTAAGCTGCCTACTAGTAATAAAGTTTTATCACCCTCATTAATGAAATATTTGGGGTATTTATACTTAATTACTGGCCCATGGGCTTATTGGGTCGGGTTGTGAAACCGGTTCGAGTTTAAAGACCCATTAGTAATATAGTTTTAAGTTGATTAGCAACTAGCTTAGTCAATAATTAGTATATTTGTCATGTTTGGATTTTTAGTATGGTGGTTTAGTCTGAATTGTCCTTTGGATTTATTTATGACACAGTGACTGAAATCTCTGAACTCATCAGTATCCCTTTTAGGTCTTGCAAAGGATCTTTGAAAGAGCTAAAACTCAAAAAATTAATATCAACATTTTCCGATCTCTTCATGTCGTTTGAACTGCAAGAGTCTTTCTTCAATAGTGACATTGTTCGTACTTTGTTAGAACTGATTTCTCATCTCAGAATTCTAAGAGTTTCTCTTGAATCGTGGGACACGAGTCAAGCTTTATTTGGACCTCCCAACCGTTTTTTTCCTAGATTGTCGCACCCACTAGGCTAGAAAGTTACCTAGGATTTAATTTTCACATTATCTAGCTTTTAATCATTGCTAGAAATCGATCCAAATTCTCCTAGATACTGCTCCTTCTCACTGTTATATATAAACTTTTCTATTGTTTCATTGTCTTCAAAAATCACCAACATTCTTAGCGAGAGAGTTTACTTCATCTTTAACCTTGTTCTTGATTCATATATGTTTATGGCCAGAAACACCTTAGTAAAAGGAGCTTGGTTGAACTTGTCTGAACTAGAGAGAGCACAAAAAGTAGCAAGGGACAATCGCATTGCTGCTGGTCTATGTGCTTCTCCAAACGAAAGAAAGCGATTGGCCACAACTAACATTGACCAGGGATCATCTTCTTCAAAAAACCCTAAAGTTAAGAAACTTCCATTTATAACATATCTTTCACATATCCCATCTGGTTCCTCAGTCCAAGAATCCCAAAACCCTTTACCCAAGGAGAAAGTTGTTTCTAGTGTAAGGAAACCCTCACCCTTCATTGCGATGGGATCGGATACAGAAAAATCACCAGACAAGTCAACTACTAGCCGGGTCACAAGTCAGTCTAAACTGAAATCTACTCCTTCATCTTCAAACCCCTCCAGTTCGGAGGTAATAAAGGTTGTACCACAAGATAAACCATATGGAAAGCAGCCCCTTACAGACACCAGACTATCAGAAGTGTCATCTACACAACCTTCTGAACAGCTGTTTACAAAACCACCTGAACAGCCACCCTCAAAGGTGTCAGAACGACCTTCTTCAAAACCATCAGAACAGCATTCCACATTGATGGAAGAAAACATGGAAAATAGCATAGAAGAAGCCCCTTTCGAGGATGAGGCGTCCGGTCAAACAGGGGATACAACTTCAGACTGGAAAGGCAAAAGTAAAGTGGGTATAACTCATCTAGAAGATCTTCAGGAGAGTTTGGAGGGCAAAGTGGATCCCTGCTTCAAGAAGGTAAACGTAAAATACTTGGTGGCCCTCCAAAATATTAACTATATGTATACCCACACAACTAAGCTAGGTGGGATCCGCACTAATTGGGGGATCCCAGAATCTGTGAAAGTGAGGATCCCAATCTCTCCGGAGACCCACATGGATTACAAGCTGAACGAGGTGGTAGTCTATACTAAAGTATTGAATTGGGGAATTCAGTTCCCCTTGGATCCAGAAATAGTCAAATATTTCATCTGATAAAGTTGTGTCCCAGTCAACAGAGCCCTAATGCTTGGTATACCCTTTTAGCCTGCATCATGGCGTCCAGGCTGTCTAAGATTCCACTACCATTACAACATGGGGAATGACTATAAGGTTGTGGATGACCTTTTGGAGTCCGAAAAAACATAGAGGACGCAGTTTCTATTCATTAGTGGGACTTGGGAGAATGGCAGGAAGATCAAAGCTGACACCAACCCAAGCCTTTTAACTAGTCGTTGGAAGAGCACTGGTGAATTTCTCTTGCTCTTCTTTTCATTTATCTTTTAAGTTATAATTTTTTTCATTTAGACTAAATTATATTCATTTCCAGTTCTTCCGAAGGAGTTCTTGGATTACTTGGAGGCAGGGCAGGATACTTGCGCTAAGCTAAATGTTTGGGCTTCGGAGAACTAGGGAGATGCCTTCCACAATTGCTTCAAGTCAAGAAATTTTGTGAGATCTCACCTGTGGAACACCACAGGTAGAAGAGATTTCACATGACAGATGTGACCTAAAGAGGACGGAAGCCAAGGATGCTAAGTTATATCTGCCTTCCAGGGCCAAAGCCCCTAGCAAAATGAAGAACAGGAAAAAGAAGGCCACTATCCAAACTTTATCCGATGAGAAGGCTGAGTTGGAGAGCACCGTTGAAGAGAAAATTAAAGAGAATGAGGCCTTGGAATGCCAACAAAAGCAAGTCGTCGCTGCAGGTATAGAGAAGTATGCCAATGAGGTAGTTGATTCCCTAGAGAAAATGGATGATGAGATCAAGTCTGACATGGTCATGTTGTTCCATGAGACCTTTCTCAAGAGGACCCTTGGTCCCCTACAGAAGTATGTAGAATATGAAGACATCCCATTCCATACCTTAGCAGATGGTAACAAGCGCAACTATTCCTGTGGAATTGACTCCACCAATGATGATGAAAGAACGGGTGAGAGTTCAAGTGCTAAACTCAAAAGCCCCAAACAATATGGCGGTGAAGAGAAATCTGAAGGGAATAAGCCCTAAGGTTTTATTATGTAATTTTTGTTTTTGAAATACTAAAGTCCTTGGGTGGCCAAGCATTTTTTGTACTATTGATCGGTTTGAGTTCCATCAGGTTTAATTTATCAAATTTCCCTTTTGTTTAATACTTTGTTTAAATCCTTCATAGCCAATGTTTAAGTAACCCCTAATATTTCAGAAGTGTTGAACAAAGGTATCCAATATCTCCGATCACATGTGTTTATTAATTGTGATCATGTGCTAAACATATCCGATCAACCCAAGAAAACTTGAGAGTCGGGGTGTTGAATAAGCAATTTATATCTGAATTGAAACAAAATCACACCAGGCTTTTGAAGAAGGCATCATATATTGAAAAATCCGGACACCTCATTAAAACCTCCCCACGCCACCAGGGTAGGAAATAGTATGCTCCCTAATATTTACATTGATATTTAACAAGTAAATATTTACAAAAACGTTTTATTCTAAATATAACCTGAGATGTTCAACATTCCATGGATGCTTTAGGGCTCTCCCTTCTTTGTCTTGGAGCTTGTATGTCCCTGGCTTGACTTTTCCACAGACCATATAAGGGCCTTCCTAGTTTGGAGCCAGCTTACCGAACTGCTTCTCCTTAGTATGTAAAAAGGATTTTCTTAACTTTGGAAGAAAATATGCTCCTCATCAAGCCTTGGTAGTGTGTTGTTCTCAGGTGTGCTTTAACCTTTTTTTCTTATATTAAGTCCAACTGATTCCTAACTCCTGTATCATTAGCCTGTTCGGAGTAGTGTTGGATTTTGTGTGATGGTAAAATAGCATCTATGGGAGTAATTGCATCCATCATATATACCAAAGCAAAATGAGATTCTTGTGTGGCAGCCCGAGGAGTAGTTCGGTATGCCCATAAAACTTCTTGTAAATAACTTGGCCACTTTCCTGCGGATCCTTCCAAATTCTTCTTTAGTCTGAATAAGATGGTTCTATTTGCAACCTCAACTTGGCCATTTGCTTTGGGGTAGAAAAGAGAAGAAAAATAATGTTGAAACCCTCTAGAGGTACAAAAGGCCTCTATATCTTTATTATCAAACTGTGGCCCATTGTCCGTAGTAATCTTCTGAGTAATGCCAAACCTACAGCATATATTGGATAGGATGAATTTGATAATAACCTTCAAAGTGGTTCCAGCCAAAGGAGCTGCATCTATCTACTTAGATAAATAGTCAATGGCGACTATAATAGTTCTAAACTCATCGCACGCCATAGGAAGAGGTCCAACTAAATCCATCCCCCATCTGGAAAAGGGTATTTGTTCAGAAATATACTCCATAGGCACTGCTGGCACATGAATTTCATTCCCATATTTTTTACAAGGATCACATTTCTTCACAATGTCTTTAGCATATGCCATTATGGTTGGCAAATAGTATCCAGCTAACAAAATTCTTCGGGTCAGGGCCCTATAGCCACAATGTGCTGAGCCTTCCCCATCACGTAATTCGGATAATACAATCTGGGATTCTTCAAGACACCACGAGCCTTATACTTAATCTGTTTTGCCACAGCCTTATCCGAAGGCAATATCCCATCAGAAATGTATTGAAGGAGAGTGTATCTCCAATCTTTAGGTTGAATAACACATATGTTCATATTTTATTCATCCTCTTTCTTCTGATATATCTGAATAGATGGATATACTTGTACAAGAATCCAGAGGTAGGATTCAGAATAGGCTATAGTTGCCAATGAGTCTGCCAAAGTGTTTTCCGATCTGGGAATATGCTCATAGCAAATATTTTTAGAGTTGGTTGCCACTTATTTTAACATGAGCAAGTACTTGACCAGCTATTCTTTCTTGGCTTCAGACTGCCCTTGAGCATGGTGGATAAGTAATTGAGAATCACTCATTAATAGGACTCTCTTAGCCCCCACACATGAGAGCTAATTTAAGACCAGCAATAGCTACTTCATACTCAGACTCATTGTTGGAAGCCTTGAATCCAAAACATATAGCTTGATACATTTGATCACCATATGGGGAGGTTAAGAAAATCCCAGCTCCACAACCCATAATACTTGATCCACCATCAGTTCGAACGACCCATTCCTTTTTAAAAAACATTTTTTGACTCATGTCCCGAGGATCTGCCAGCATGAAACTCTACCAAGAAGTCAGCCACTGATTAAGCTTTAATTGTTGTTTGCGGGGCAAAGTAAATATCATACTGACCACTTGGTCATTCTTCTTGATACATTAGCTTTTTGAAGAACATTTTTCAAAGGGAAAGATGTTCAGACAACAATCGAATGAGCTTGGAAATAGGGTCTCATCTTTCTGGCTGCAATTACTAAGGCTAGTGCCAACCTTTCCAACCTCATCTTTGACCTTGAGATAAACCTATTCAATGCATCCAACCTTCTTGTGAGTCTTTGAACTTCCTTAACATTTCGAGGAGGGTCCATTGCTAATAAGGCATTAAGTTTATCCGAGTTAGGCTGGATTCCCTTTTCACTTATTATGTAGCCCAAGAATTTTCCAGATTGGACCCCAAACACACATTTCTCAGGGTTTAACTTTAAATTCACAACTTCTAAATTGGAAAATATCTCTTGAAGGTCAGATATGTGTGAATCTTCCTCCAAGCTTTTAACCATCATATCATCTATATACACTTCCACTTTCCTGCCAATCTGATTAGCAAAGGCTTTATTCACCACTCTATGATAAGTGGCCCCAACATTTTTTAACCCGAAGGGCATCACCTTGTAACAATGAAGACATCTGTCTGTGATGAAAGTAGTGTGGTCTTGATCCTTCAGATCTACTTGTATCTGGTTGTACCCTGAGAAGGAATCCATGAAGGATAAGAGTTTGCTTCCAGATGTAGAATCCACCAACTGATCTATCTGAGGAACGAGATAAAGATCCTTAGGGCATACCCTACTGGGGTTAGTGAAATCAATACACATACGTCATTTTCCATTATTTTTCTTGACTAACATAGGGTTGGCAGTCCACAAAGGGTACTGGGATTCTTTAATATGACCCATCTTGCTTAATCGGTCAACATCCTGAACAATCACATCTGCTTTTTCCTTGGAAAAAGCTCTCCTCTTTTGTACAACCGGTGCAATATCACTCCAGATGAACAACTTGTGTGAATAACATTTGCTGGTACCCCGGTTACATAACTATTGCACCAAACATGTTGATTATTCATCAAAAAGGACAACAAATGATGCTTCAACTCTGGTGCCAACTTGAAACCAATCTTAACACTCTTGCCCTCTGTGAGGGAGTGAGTTTCAACCTCTTCAATAAGTATTGTAACACTGGGAGCATCCTTGGGATAATCAATCCCACTCTCCTCAGGGGAAGGCTCCAGTAGTTTCTAATCCTTGTTAATCCTAACTGACCCTAAAGTTTTAGGGGTAAGAGTTGTTGCATAACACTCCTTGGTTATCGTTTGACTAATCCAGACAACACCTACTTGTTCATAAACAACATACTTCAAGCACTTATAGACTGTAGAGGCCACAATATGCATTCTCGAAAGCCAAGACCTCCCAAAAATTCTATTATACGATATGGGGAAATCCACCACAACAAATAGTACTATTACCATCTTTTATAGGGGCCCCTTGCTCAATAACATTTCCTCTTCAAACTCCCCAATTACATCTACAAAACTCCATGTGAAACTTACAATTGTTCTGTTCGAATGTTGAATAACTCCTAGATTCCTCATTTTCTTATAGGAGCTTAAGAATAGGATGTTTTCCGAACTGCCTGTATCAATCAGAATTCGACGTATATCATTTCCCCTATTGATGCCCCTATGACCATCGCATCCTCATGAGGTCCTGCAATGTCCCTCAGGTCATCCTCATCAAAAACTATGAATGGGAATGGGGATTGGCACTGATGGGAAGACATTCTACCTTCTAACTGGGTGGCCAAATTGTGGATATGCCTCTTCCTTGATGAAATGGTAGGTACAGTCACAGTATCTCCTCCAAAAATGGTTAACGATTCAAAGAAGCTGATCAATTCGGAATCTGTCTTAGTTTTCTCTGTTATCACCCCCACTTTATTTCAATCTAGATCTGGATCCGGATACTCAGAGTCTACATCAAATATTTCAAGGATCACCATGGCACCCTCTTAGGCAGATGTCCCATGATTGTTTGAAGGATTCGTCCGAGGAGCATTGATTTGTACATTATCCGGTCTATTTCCACTTCATTTTTGAACATAAGCTCCCAACTTTCCCCTCTCAATAAGGTTTTGGACCTCATGTTTCAATGCTATGCAATCTTGAGTATCATGGCCTATATCATTGTGATATTGGCAAAAACGAGTGTTCCGGTTCTCTCAAGGGGACTGTAGTGCTGCCGGTTTTTGAAAGTGCACTTCATTCTTGGTCTTATCATAGATTTTGGCTACATTCTCCCCTAATTCATCGAACCACTCAGGCTGGACCCATAGACCCCTCTTACTTCTGGTTTGTTGGCTTTAGGTTTGATTGGACTGATTAGCTTGGACCGGTTGAACCCTTGTCTGGTCTCATTTTCCCTGTACCCGGATTGGTTAGTGGTTGGAAGAGCTGTTGTTGTAGACCTCACCTGATGGTGTACCATTTTTTTCTTTGTTTCTTCCACGTTGATTTGTTTTCCAACTTGGTTCTATAAACCACTCCAGGTCGCAGCCTTCTTCCGAGTCACAAAATCAGCTAAACTCTCAGGATTCAAACCTTTCCTTAAGGAAGCAATTGCAACCTGCTCAAAGAAATCTGCTAGCCCATTCTTCTTATTCACAAAACGACTTATGTAATGTTTCAGGGAATCATTTGGTTCCTGAGCACAATGGATAATGGTGTCCCTATTACCTTTTAGTTCTTTACTTCCAATAAATTACCTCCGAAAGAAAACCCAAAATGTATCAGAATTTCTAATACACCCTTGAGGTAGACTGTTATACCATTTAAGAGCACTCCCTCTGAAATTTTGGGAGAAAGCTCTACGCAAAAGCTTGCCCTCGTCGTCAAAATTTATCATGAAGTTTTTGAACTGTTCCAGATAGCTGTCCAGATCTCGAATCCCATCGTCTTTCTCCATCTTAGAACTATCAAACTTTTTAGGATGATGTTCGGAGAGTATTTTTGCGGACAACGGCGATTGCATCAAATTCTTACTGCGACTGAAAATTGTATCTTCATTAGGGGTTTCAAAAATACCTGGTTTGGACTGAAAGACAAAGGGATCAATCAGCAACTGATCAACATGCTTATGCGATGACACCTTACCCTGGTGCCTCTTGAGTCTACCATGTTCCAGATTACCCTTAGCCAGAAATAAACCACACCAAATTGGCGAACATAGTAGGAGGCAACGGTGCCTGAATTTTACATTCAAAACCAGCAAGTAAAGCAGTTCGGATGGATCCGAATGAACATAATGCTCCACCCCCAGAGGTGAAAAGTGTAAGGGAAAAAAAAGAGTATACCATAAAGGAGCGAGACCAACTGAGGGCTGAAATAGAGGTGTTGAGAGCAATACAACAAGAAGAAAAAGGTATCAAGGAGAAATCTGGAGCGTCAGTACTTCACCACACTGACAATCCTGGAGAAAATGAGAAGTCTTTAAAGACTCACCTCAGCTCAAAAAGACGCACCTATCTAAGCCCATTGAGAATTCTACATCTGAGTCCTCCAGTACTTCTTGAAATGAGGCAGAGCTTGAAGAATCACTATCTTCGAGTAGTGATGAAGGGAGATCTAGAAAAAAGATGCGGTTAACTAAAAAGCATTCGAGGAAGAGGGTAAAATATTTAACAGGTGTTTTGGTAATTTTGTGGTATTTTGTGTTTAGTAAAGAGTAGAGAGATAATTAAGCTGTCTACTGATCACACTCATTAATGAAAGTATTTGGGGTATTTATACTTAATTACTGACCCATGGGCTTATTGGGTCGGGTTGTGAAATCGGGTCGAGTTTAATTACCCATTAGTAATATAGTTTTAAGTTGATTCGCAACTAGCTTAGTCAATAATTAGTACATTTGTCATGTTCGGATTTTTAGTGTGGTGGTTTAGTCAAAATTTCCCTTCGGATTTATTTATGGCACAGTGACTGAAATCTCTGAACTCATCAAAGGTAAACTAAGTGATCGGACTAGCCTAACTTGGGCACAGTCCCACCAAGCTAAAATAATTCACAATGTTTGGATCCAAGGGAAACCAAAGGCCCTAGTAAAGTACATCCGGAAAGACAACCAAATCCATCCGACCATAGTTCATAGGAGTCTCTCATTGTGTAGGTACTTGAACTTTTATTTCTTTTGGGAATCCTCATTTCTCACGTATAGCCTTTTAACTCACTCTCCTAAAAATAAATATAAGAAATTTTATTGTACGCTTCGGTTTCTGTTTTGGTGATCTTGCCTTTACCACCTTTACCACATTTACCCTTCGAACTTCTCTTCTTAGCTGACTTCAAAATCTCTACATTCTCCTCGATTTGACCAGATGTCTCTAAGGGAAATTTCTCATTAACATCTTTGATGTTATCCTCCATTTCCTTTAGACTAGATCCAAAGGGTTCAATTGTTGAAAACTTGTGTACTCCTCCTTGTTTGGTTGTTGGGATATAAACATATTCGACTCAGAATGACCGACCTTCTGAGTTTCGATTTGTTCAGAAATAGTATCCCCCTCCATGTTCGATCGCTATGATGGAGGATCGATATAAGGCTAAATTTTCTAAATGGCTTCCTAGTCCCTGGAAGAAGGATTCGTATGACCTTTGGCTCATCTAATCAATCTTAGAGGCGACTTCGCTTCTGTATCGGATCACATTGCTATAAAATTCAAAGGACGTTTGCGACTAGTAGCTCTTTGAAACTATGATAGATTGGATGAATGGCTTATTAACGTAAATAGTTAAGATATTAAAGAAGGATCTGATGGAATATTGTACATGTTGTATGGGAAGGTTCCCCCGTAGTCAATCGTCTAAGCTTCTATAGAGTCATAATGGAAACTTAACGCATATATCAATGATATGTGAAAAAAAACTACTCCAGCTTCCTCTCTGCGTATGGGGTGTCATCTGCATATGAAAACTAAACAATGACATTTTATAGGATCTTCCAATCATTTCTCTTTTGATTATAATCATATAGATGGATGTATTTGTATTCATAATTAATAACATGCATCATCTCAGCCTCTTCAAGCGAGCTACTAGTGAATGTTACCTCTCGTGTTTAGGGGATTTAGATGGAACATTCACTAATGAAGAGTAATTTCATCAACCTTAAGAGAAGCATTAATTGGTAATATTGAGAGAGGATCTGCAACCTCACATCACTTTTGATGAAGAACGAGAGGTTTCACTATTTCTTTAAAATAATCATGACTAGTATGAGTTTCACGATTGCCACTATCTGAGTCATCGCCTTTGTGATGCATAACAAGACATGCACTTCTTTTCTTTCTTATTTTTTAATAAACGTAAATAGAATTAACATGTAATAATAGAAAAACAAAGTTGGTAAAGATAAAAGAAAGTAAAACTGAAATCATTAAATGAGGAATACGTGAAAACTATAGCTCGATTCAAAATTAGACAAAGCGGTAACGATGATTTGAACAAAAAATACTAAGATACAAAGAAAACATCTATTTATAGAAAGAGGTAAAAGTGATCATAGCCTATGATTTATTTTAATCTAAAAATTTAGATGTTTTTATAGATAAGGGGACGAGATTAATGTAAAACATATGATTGGAATGTAAGAATCTCCAAAATGGTAACACGTGTGCGCCTGATCCAACACGTATATATTTTGACAACGTCCTTTCTTCAAAGAAACCTTTTCGACTTTTATTTCCATTCACTCAATTATATTTCCTCACATTTTGAAAACAAATATATAACTTTGAAAATGTGTATGCATGGCTAGATTTCTACAAATTAATTAAGCATATTTCAACTTTTATCTCTATTCAATCATTTTCATTTCTTTATGTTTTAAAACTAGATAGATAACTTTCAAAATAGACATGTATGGTCCATTTTTCAGAAATTAGTTAAGCACCGTATAATTTTGGAAGCATCAATGACTAGCTGAATATTAGGAATTAAGATTACTTCTTTGATTCTAACGATATTTATTACTTTTTCTTACATTGTTTAAAAACACTGTGAGGACTACTATCATATATCCACCATCAATTCAAAGCAATATATAGTAATTTAAAGAAAAAAAATTAAATTTCTTTATTTCAGTAAAATGTATAATAACTAATAGTCTATTCATTGTTATTTGTAATCTTTTACTTTTGGAAAAATAAAAATTTCCTCAAGAGAGAATTGGGACGGTGAAAGATTTCTAATGAGGCAGGAACATGTCATGCATGAGCTAATCCGGAGACGTCTATTATATTTGTTTGACTAGACAATTACGAATCCATCAACATGTAACATCAAGGTACTCCAAGTCTATTAAGATTCGAGCAAAAACTAGTTGTCATACAATTTGGTATACTTTGTGAAAATGCATTCGGCTACAACAAACACAGTCGGAAAAAAGATTCACAAGTTAAAGCAATGATACTGTGGATAAATTTTCTCGCAAAGACTATGAGGGACAGCTCATAAAAATATAAATTATTTGGTACATAAAATTCGGTCCATCGCGACTTTTAAACCCATTCAGTCGATTCATTATAAACTCATTCAGTCAGTTCACTTAAAAAGTTATTCCGTCAATACAATTACAAAAACATTATCTATTCAACCATCTATATAAACAAAATGAAAAATAAGTAAAAATATCAATAATTACTAATATATCACCATATCCATACTTTTAGAAAAATATGATCTTATTAAAATTAGAATAAGATTTGGACTGTTATAAATAAAATATATATTTTTAAATCATAAAATCTATATTATATATTTTTATAAATAAAATTTATTTTAATAAGTAAATATTTGACTTTTCTTATTGTTTATATTATTTGAGGTTATATTTTATTATCCGTATTAGCTTTTTAATTGGCGGAACTATACTCAGCTGTTGAATTGAGTTGTTAAAAGTTAGAAAGTCTACTACAAGAAATTGAATTGGTTAAAAATTAGAAGGGAATTCGACTGAAGTGTAATTATAATAATTATTACTTAAATGAAGTTAGTATTAAAAATGTTGTAATTATTGTAATGTGTACCAACCAGAAGACAAATGGGCACGATTAAGACCCATGGCTCCACTTATTTATGAGTGTGAATTAAAAAGAACTAAATAAATTAGTTCATTTTCTATCGTATCTTTTGAAAAATATACTTTCTCGCCGTAATCTAAACACAATTTTATTGTCAATCTAAATTGACTCAAGAAAGATATGATCGTAACGTTACATTTTAATCAATAATATAAACACAATCATGTTACTATTGCCTTATGTTTAGATTAAAAAAAGTTAAATAAAACTTCATTATTTGTATATATGTTGATATTTAAATAAATAATGGAAAATGACGACGTACCAAACATATTATCATTTAGTATTTAAAATTGAACTTATGCTCATTTTAATATTCATCTCACTAAAATAAGTCTCATTCAATATTAAATTAAATTTTAATACCCTATTTACCCTTTACCTGCTATATAAGGGTTTCCAAAACAAATTGTCGTCTCTCCCATATCTTGAGCAGAGATCCGTTTTAGAAAGAAAACCTCAAATCTTTGGCTAAAAAATTTCAGACCATCGTTCCTGTTAATTTTCATTATCTGATCTACATCGATATAGGATTTAAATCGTTTCAGATCATCGGAGATAGTTTTTATCAGGATTAATCGATACGTGTCATTTAACTTCACCGGTCTCGACTGGAATTTTAATTGTCACGATCTACTTTCACCTGTATTTATTGTTGAGAGACGGATTTCGACCTGATATTGAAGCTCAGTTAAAATTTTACGGAAACGACTCTGTATCTTTGTTATTTGTTTTTTTCTTGAACTCAAATCGTAACAGAGATGATTTCTTGTTTTCATGTCGGTTTATTAGTTTTAACTAGGGTTAAAGCGATGCTATACTTGAGTTTTTTTTTTTTGAATTTGTTGGTTTCGTTGGTTCTATGATGGTCGAATTATAGCTTTGTTAGTTGAAGGAATAGGAACCGATTTTTATTTGTCGAGGATGCGATTGGTGTCTGTTGAGGATGCGATTTAGTAATATCACCAATGTATTGTAGTCATTTTAAGCTTTATTTACATTTGCGATTGATGATGTTTAGAAAGTGCTAGATATGAACAAGTTGCTACATATTTGTATCCCATTGCGATTTCAATGTAAATACTTCTTTTACTAGATATAAACAAGTTGGTTTATAACCATTGCTAGATAGTCTCTAGTTGTAAGATTGTTTTGCATTTGCGATTGATGACATAATGAATTTTCTAGATTTGAACAATTTTCTAGATTATGTCTATGACTTTGCGATTTGAATGTAAATACGTGTTTTGCTATATTTAAACAAGTTAAATTATTGATATTGCTAGATAGATTCTAGTTGTAAGCTTGGTTCAAAATTGTGATTTATGATATATTGAAATTGCTAGATATGAACAAATTGCTAAATAAAGTTTATGACTTTGCGATATGAATGTAAATACGTGTTTTGCTAGATTTGAACAAGTTAAATTACTGATATTGCTAGATAGTTTCTAGTTGTAAGCTTGGTTCGCAATTGCGATTTACGATATATGGAAATTGCTAGATACTAACAAGTTTGTAGTTGGTGGCATAACACTGCTACATCTAACCATCAATAGGTATTCGATTTTATATGTAACAGCTTGCTAGATTTGGTCTATTTTATTCTTTGTCGATGTTATATATTGTTCTTCAAACTTCTACCATCAATCTAACCAGATATGGTCCATATTTAGAAAGAGAAATTACCTCTGCTTCAAACACGGTGGCCATAATCCGACTACCACGAGAGAACGCTATCGAACGTGTTTTAAACAACGAACTGTTTGCTTAGGTTGTTCGGTGACCGGTGCTTCGCCGAAGAACTATTTTCCTAGGTTAGAGAATGGGTTTTGGTTACGACTGTTCAAATTTATGGATAGTTAAATTTGGAGAGGGAATCGAACCCAAAAAGTCTAGTTTAAAGGGGAAAATAGTGGAATTCAATCTAAATAACCTTATTTATAGTATTTGGGTATTTTAGTCCATTAGTTAGATTTGGGTAGCTTTCTGTACTATCCCATTTTTGGGTATCAGTTAGTAGATTAAAAGTTGAAAAGGTATTAATGGGTAGTTCTCTCTTAAATAATACAAATTTTATGACAAATTTTAATTATTAAAATCAAATCAATTATCATAAAAAAAGTAACCATTTACATAAATAATATACCTAAAAATTTGATTTAAAAAAAACAATTAAGTTTTCTTCGTGTAGTTAAGATTGTTAACGATTCATAAAAATTGGAAATTGAACAATCTTAGTTACACATAGAAAGCGAACTCTTTAAAAATTTGTCTTCTCTACAAGAATCTCAAGAATCTAATATTTTTTTCCTTCTCTACTTGATTCTTTATTGAATCTCTTCATCTAATAAAAGAAGATGACAGTTCCTCTCCATACTGAAGATCTACTGATCTCAATCTTCATTTTCTTCATGTGCATCCACAATCAGACCTACCAAACGTTGGTATTAACCCAACCTTTGAAACAGTAGCCAGCAAACAATCTATCCTTCCTAGCAAGCCTACGAAGTCTTTTGATAACTTATTCTCATCTAAAGCTGAGAAGGTAGTTCATGAAAATGTAACTTTTGTTCAAAAAAGTGGTCACTCAAGTGTCAGATTTGAATTAAGAGACAATAAAAACCTAAAAGGTATTTCTAAACACACTATTGTGGGAAATTTTGCTATTGGTAAGCCAAGTTCTGAGGTGATTAATGGTTTCTTGGAGAATTTTAGGTTCAAATGTGATTTCAGTATCACTAATTTGGACTTTAGACATGTATTTATAGAGTTTACTAATCTTGATGATCTCAAAATTCTGTGGAGAATGAACGTCTGGAAAGTTAGGACTAAAACTATGAGGATTCTTAAATGGGGTCCCTTTTCAATCTTAATTTTAAAAACTGATTTCTCACGTCTATGTAAACCTACCAAACCTGCCTGAATATATGTTTAGTGAGAATACCATCTTAGATTTAGCAAAGAGTCTTGGCTCTCCATTGAATATTTGGGTTCCCTCAAAGAACCGAGCAAGATTTAATTACTGTAGAATTTGGGTCTTGATGGATGTCTCCAAGCCATTGCCTAAGAAACTATGTGTCTCATTTTGTGATGAAGTGTTTTAGCAAGATCTAATTTATGATACTTACCCGGACTATTGCAACAGTTGTTATCATCTCGGGCATGTTGAACAGTATTGCAAGAAAACTAAACCATCTTCTGCCTCCACAACTAACATCAAGCCACCATCAGCTGAAAACTTGAACCTTCCTAAATCCAATCAAATTGAACCTTCAAACACCTACGAAAACAATAAACCTAAGCCTCAACCAGCACAAAAAATACATCAAAGAATTAAGTCAGTCGTTATCTGAACCCCTGAAGTTAAACAGGCTCTTGATGTTGACCTAGTACCTGAAATTAATGAGCACTTAAACCTAACTATTGGAGTGGAGGAGTCTGAATTCATTGAAGCCCTTCATGTGTTAGAACTGAGAACCATGAACCAAATTAATAACTCTTATGATAACTCTCAACAAGACATTTCAACTCTTACAGAGGAAACTGCTGCAGTCTGTCTTGTTCTCCTACTACCAAGAAGAAAACCAATGTAACAGATTCAAAGAAAGCTGAACATAAGAAGACTAAGAAACTGAAAATTCTTAACTTTAAGGGTCTAATCTCATCCAAACTTGGGAAGCATAAAGGTGCTGCTAAAACACCAATATCTTCCAAATGACTATCTCAATTTTAAATATGAATGTTCGAGGATTGGGCAACAAAGAGACTATGGCTAGACTTAAATCTCTTAAAAGATCTGAAAAACCTGATTTTATGGCTCTTCAGGAACCAATGATAAGCCCTACTAATCTGATTTCTATTTCTAAAAAGCTTGGCTTTCATGGATATGCTAAAAACATTAGTAATAAAGTTTGGGTTTTGTGGAAGAAGGATTATTTAGCGGATGTTCTGGTCAATGATGAACAATTCATTCACCTTAATATCAGGAAAAAATCTATCAATAAAAACTTTAGAGTGTCTGTTGTTTATGCAAAATGCACCAGAGTCCTAAGGAATTCTCTATGGAAATCTTAAATTATATTGGAGATAGGAGTATGGAATGGATTATCTTGGGAGACTTTAATACTATATCTAACACAAAGGAACCACTTCACCACACTACCAATAGCCTCAACAACATTGATAATTTTAATACTTTTATTCTTGATTACAATCTAACTTATGCAAGGTTTTTTGGATCTCCATTTACTTGGACCAATGGCAGACAATGGAGGAGGTTATACAGGGTTCTTTATAACAACAGTTCGCTAAACTACTTTGAAATTACTAAGGTCATCCATATGGCTAAGACATTATCTGACCACACTCCTTTAAATGTGTCTATCTCATCTTATCGAACAAGAATCAGATCATCTTTTAAGTTTTTAAACATGTGGACTCTTCATAGTGATTTCTACAAAATGGTAGAAGCCAGTTGGACTGTTGAAGTTATAGAAATTCATATTCTGAAATTCTTGCACAAGCTTGGGAAACTAAAGAATGAGCTTAACGTGTGGAACAGAACTGTTTTTGGGAATGTGTTTGATGCTATAAATCAGATAGAAGAAGAAATCATCACAAATGAAGCAAACTATCAAGCCACTAACTCTATGGAAGACAAGGTTTTATTGGATTCTGCTAAAATTGCACACTTTTAATGTTACTTACTAGAGAAGATGTCTATTGTGAGCAAACAACACATGCTATCTAGCTCAAAGATAGTAACAGAAATACTGCCTTCTTCCAAAGTTTTGTAAAGAAGAGAAACAGAATAAATAAAATCCATAGGATTTGGAATGATTCTATATGGCTTGAAGATCCTATAGCTATTGGAGAATCTGTTATTAACTACTTCAAAAACCGACTGTCTGATCTTTCTAATCCATAGAATTCAAATACTCTTCTAGATTTTATTTCTAAATTGGTGAAAGATTATGAGAATGAAATGCTACTTGGCATCCTACTAAAACATAAATCTATACTATTATCAAATCCCTAAATCCTAACTCAGCTGCTGGTCCTTATGGTTTTAATGGTAAATTTTACCAAGTCTGTTGGCCTATTATAGTTGGAGATCTACATGAAGTTGTTTGTGAAATATTTATAGGCAGTCATGTTCCTAAGAGGGTTTATGCCACTGCTCTTTGTCTTATTCCTAAAAGTACTTTTCCTAAGTCATGGAAGGATTTTAGGCCTATAAGCCTCACCACTATGTTTAATAGAACTGTTTCCAAGGTTATCAATAACAGAGTATCTTCTATCTTGCCTAACCTAATTTCAGATGCTCAGGGAGGTTTTTTCAAAGGAAGAGATATTCATGAGAATATCATGATTGCTAATGAGCTAGCCTATAATCTTAACATTAAAACTAGATGAGGTAATATCATTCTAAAAATTTATATGGCCAAAACATTTGACAGGCTTGACCATACCTTTATTTTTAGTGTCCTAACTACATTTGGCTTTAACAATGGATTCATAAGGCTCACTGAGAAGAGCATTGATAAATGCCACTTCTCTGTGATTTTCAATGGGGAGTCCAGGGTTTTTTTAAATAAAACAATGGACTGAGACAGAGTGATCCCTTATCTCCAACCCTGTTTATTATGGCTGAAGATTATCTGTTAAGGGCTTGAAGAAACTGGCTATGGACTTTCCTTCTACAAACTACAAGCATATAGGGGGTATGAATATATCTGGTTTAGCCTTTGCAGATGATCTCCTCATATTCTGAAATGTTGTTGCTTCATCAATCTCTAAATTCCTAAAGCTGCTCTCCCACTATGAAAACAAATCAAGGAAACTAATTAATAAAGATAAATCAAATGTGATTGTTCCTCAAAAGATGTTACCTTGGAAAATATTTTGGGCTCCAAACATAATTTCCTCCCCCTCAATTATCTAGGTACCTCTGTAAGCAACACAAACATGGTAAATAACTATGATGATCTTGTGTTTAAAATCAGATGTAAAATTGTTGAATAGGAACAGAGCATATTAACTTATGGTGGAAGACTAACCCTGATTCAATCTATCCTCTTATCTCATCCTACTTACATAACCCAAAGCTCATTAATTCATAAAACTGTTATACAAAGAATTGAAATTATATATAACAAATTCCTATAGGGTTCTAAAGAAGGGAAGCAAACTATCTACTAGACACAATGGTCAAAGGTTTGTAAACCTTTTGAAGAATGTGGGCTTAATGTTAGAAAAAATGAAGAGCAGCAAAATATTTTTCCCCACAAGATCTGGTTGAAGTTTAGGGCTCAAAAATCATTATAGGCTAGGTTGATTCTATCAACTTATTGTTCAAATAATCACCCTATTACTACTTCCAAATCTATTGGAAGCTCCAAAATTTGGAATAGACTCGTAAATATTAGAGACAGTGCTGAGAGGTTCTTTTTTGGTCCTTTGGATCTGGTAGAATGGATTTCTGGTTAGACAAATAGTTCTCAATGAAACCATTTGTCTCTTTTAATGAAGATGAAGATAAATCAGGCTTTAATGGTTGTGAAGTCAGAGAGTTTTGGTTGAATGGAGCTTGTAACATACCTAGACTAAAAGAATCACTCAGCCCTTTTGACATTCACAATATTAAAAAGGTCTGTTTTAATGCTAATGTTTCTGATACTATCAACTTGACTATGTCTCCTAATGGCTTCTACAACACTAAAGCTACTTGGACTGCAATAAGGACTAAAGGTAACTGCTCTAACCTATATAAAAACCTGGAATCCTATCATGTCTCGTAAGTTCTCAATGCTTATGTGGAGAGCTCTGCATAACTGGCTTCCTGTTGATTCTATCCTGTAAAAGAAAAAAATTTAGTTAGCTTCAAAGTGTTTGCACTATGATAACACGGAAAACTTGAATCATGTTTTTGTGGGATGCCAAAGAGCTTGGAATGTTTGGTTTCATTTTGCCTCCTACTTTAATATCTGTATTTCTGGAAACATGACATTGTCTCATCTAGTGAGGTCATGGTATTGGTCCACTGATAAGGATGTGCACATGAGAACTATTATACCTCAAATTGTTGCATGTGTGATATGGTTTTCAAAAAACAAAATGAAGCATGATTGACAGAATTTTGATGCTAAAGCTATGATCAGTTTTATTTCTAGTATCCTTTCACGTCTGGATAGAGCAAATCTACTCAAAAGAAAACATTAGGGCCTGGACAGCAAATATGGTCCTTTACTAGGTCGTATTAACCATATTATCAAGCCAAGAGTGGCTTTATCTCTTGCTTAGGTAAATCCTAAGCTAAACAAATACAAATTAAACTCAGATGGTGCTTGCAACCAATCTGGTGAGTCCGGTAGAGGAGGTTTAGTTCAAGATAGTGAAGGTAATATCATTTGTTTCTATGGACGACTTTATGGCAAAAATATTTTGGTGGTGGCTGAATGTAGAGCCTTATTTGATGGTTTATATATTTGTCCCTCTAAAAGAATTAACCAGTTTGATATCGAAATTGACTCAAATATCCATACTGAGTTAATTTATGAGACAAGTCCCTGGTACCTTAAACCTATTATAAATTGTTGTAAGAAGTTAATTTCCTCCAACATGAATGTGGTTCTCATATATAGAGAATAGAATGAGACGGCAGACTGGATTGTGAAAGCATCTCTCAATGTTAATCAAAAAATTGATTTTGATCAGTTTGATGCTCCAAACTACCTCAAAACAATCACCTTTCTAGAAGGATTGGGAACAAGATACTTGAGAAGGGATCCCAATCCTTAAAGGAAGCCATAACCGAACTAGAATTCGAACATACCTGGCTCTAGTTATCTAAATCTGAAGGATTCAGATTGAATTTTATCTGGGTTGTGATATAGTCTACGAGATTTTCATATTATTGAGCTCAGCTCCTGAATTTCCCTTCAAGCTTTCGATTTGAATGGACTTCTCTCTGACTCTAAATTTAAGGCTTCTTCTGGATCTTTATTAGTTGATTAAGTGACTTGTTAGTGGCTAAAGCTGGATCCAATCTTCTTCTTCATGTGGTGAATTTCTTTTTAAATTCGTCAATCTTCTTCTTCATGTGGTGAATTTCCTTTTAAATTCTTCAATCTTCTTCAACTGGATTTATCAAAGCCTCGTATTCAATTTGTTATACTTCATCAATCGTTTGGCGTGGGGTTTAGTTGTTTCAATAGATTTGGAAGTTTTCAGGTGACCTTGGATTGAGATCGAAGATTCTCTAAGCTGGTTTGGTTTCGATTTAGTGTTGTTTTCTATATTGGGCATTCTTTTGTAATTCGATAACCCTAGTTTGTGTCTTTATGTCTAAGACATTGAACAAATGTTTTGTTTTTTATTGTGAAATAAAAATCTCAAATGTAATTCAAAAAAGTAGTTACACATAGAAATCTTATTTATTTTATTTTTTAAATCGATTTTTTAATGTATGATATTTATGTTAATGGTTAAATTTTTGGATGCTAAATGATTTTGTTTGAACAATTTAAATTTTTTTATAATTTAAAAAAGGTATATTTTTTAAATTTTACTATTATAATAAAAGAATTATTATTTAAATATCAAACATATATTTACAAATATTGATGTTATACTTAATTTTTTTTAGTCTAAACATAAGTCGATAGTAAAATTGATAGTAACATGATTGTCTTTCTATCATATTATTGATTAAAATGTAAGGTTAGGATCAAACTGATAGTAACATGATTGTGTTTATATTATTGATTTAAATGTAACGTTACTATCAATGTAAAGGGTCTTCCATCTTCAGAATCTATGTAATCCTTTTTCATTTATATATTTATAAGCTTTTTATAATAAAAAAAACGTTACAATCCATTTAGAATGACAGTAAAATTGTGTTTAGATTAAAATGTAAGGTTCGGATAAAAAATTTGAAGCCAATATAGATAGATAATAAGATTGTGTTTAGATTACCGTCCTAGGTGTAATCAATTTATATTATGATTTTAGTCTTAAAATACTTTTATTTAAAATGACAATTAAATTTCAAAAAATATTTTCATGTTTTATGAAAATACTCGATTTTATAGTCACACCCGCCATGATATCAATCTAGAATAAAGTGATCTATGAGACTATGACATATCATTCTTGATATGTGACCAAGTTCATTGGATCAATCTTTACATGAGTCCTACAATTTCATCTCATTCCTTAAATAGAATTCTCTTATCCTGTTTTTATATTCGGTTGTTGCTCAACTTTGAGCATTCATTAGATAAAAAAAATTCTCCTTTTGTATTTGAATTCCACTAATAAAATTAATCATGATGTCTTTTCACCCCTTTTACTTATTACCATAATAATAATAAATAAATAAATAATACATCATTTTTTAGTGATTCAGAGCTTTAAATAAAAATGGTAAAAATGTCCATGCATGTACTCGAAAACTTATTTGGTTAGAAATATGAAACGCAATACAAAAATAAATAATCGGAAGAGAGATTTCAAAAACGCCAAAAAAGAAAAACCTATATAACATGAATTTGGACAGTGCAAAACAGCAAAAAAAGAAAATATAAGCAATAGTGAAACTCCAAGTGATCGAGAATATACTATTACATCTAGAGGAGGCTAAATTCACGATTGGGAGTTGTTATGCACTATATCACGAACACAAAAACGATAAAATCATGATAGTATAAAAAATGTGGTATTTTAGTCATCCAAAATTTATAATAATTTATTTTTTATAAATTTTTATAATATTGTGGATTTCTATATCCAAATTTATTTTAAAATAATAATAATATATAAAATAGCAATGCTGTTATTACTTGATAGGTCCGTAACATTTGATTATATATTTTGTATATTATAATTTATAAGTAATATAAGTGATAGAAAAAAAAAATTGTCCGTCCGAGATAAAAACCCAGATGTTATCGATTTTTTCGATTAATAATTTATTGTACTCGAGATTAACAATGGATAGAAAAAAGTATAATAAACCAAGCATATAGATTTAGTGTGTGGTTCAAATTGTAAAAAAAAAATCCTACATCCACATACAACAGACATGCGTTTATTAAACGCAGAGGTTACAAAAAGACTCTCCAAACACAAAGGACTTAATCAATCTTTGCTACAAAGATGACGTGATTCACAAAACTATATATTCAGTGTTCATCTTTTATCTAACTTCTCTCAAAAGACTTAACGATACTTCTCGCATTTAGAAAATATGTTGCTCACCTTAATCGCACTGCCATTGTCGTCACACCTTTGAATTTCATATTTTCTACTATTTACAACTTTAGGGAAAACCTTAATTCTTCATTCCCACTCACTCCTATTTTGCTAGCTTGGCTCAGAATTTAAAATCTAGCACATGTTTTTGCATCTAAGTCACGGCCCAAGATTCACCATGAGATTTTCAACAGTTCTTGCCTATACATGTAATCGGCATATCATACTTTACACACGTAGTCCTTCGGTAATACCTCTGTTGACGAGTTACTTCTAGCCCACACCTAACAATTCTCCACCTAGGTTTATAGTAACTCCATCATCTGTTGCACCTAATGTTCTACTATTTAGAGACCAACTCATATGTATCTTAGACTTGCACCAGTCTTATGCAGTTCGTGAGCTTTAAAATCGGCAATACTTTGGTTAAACCATCCGAAAGATTTTCCTCGCCAACAATCTTAGTCACCTTCATTTGCTCATTATCCACCAGGTCTCGGATGAAGTGCAACTTAATTTTTAAATGTTTAATTCCCTCATAGGACTTCGGATTTTTCATCAAATAAATACCATTAGTGTTATCACAGAATAAAACTACATCTTCAGCCATATATCTTCCTTCATCATTCTCGAAACAACCATATACTTTGCCTCCATAGACGATAACGCAACGACCTTATTTATACGAGACTTCTAGATAACTACTCCTCTAAGCACAATAAATAAATAACTGGAAGTAGACTTCCTTGTGTCGAGGTAGCCTGCATAATCTGCGTACTCTTTCAACAATATATTACATGTATCATTTGATTGTAACACAATTCTACAACAACCGATCTCTTCAAGTATCTCATGTGCTACTTGAGTGCGTGCTAAAACGGCTTCCCCGAATTTCACATGGATATGCTCAAAACACTTACGGTGTAGGAAAGATAGCAAATCTCGTGCAAATCATAGCATACATAATGCTAACAATAACATTATTATAAGGTATCTTCATCATATATTTCTTATATGCTGCTATGGTTGGTTCATGAGTGACATTGGGTTTAAGTTGGAAACCAACTGTATTTCCAACCATATTTGTTTCTGGCATAGAGAATATTCTTAGGACATTCTGTATATATTCTTGTTAATATAAGAATAAATACACTTTCGCTTTGTTCTTCCTAAGATCACACAAAGTATCCTATTAGATTTTCCAATATCATTCATCTCAATTCTTTTTTCAGCTAAGTCTTTACAACTTCAAATTTCCTTCTATCTCTTCCAACTATTAGTATCCATCCACATAGAAAAACAAAATGATTTATCTCTCTATGTGTGTTTTCTTATTCCAATAGACACAATTTTCATACAAGTTACGGATTTATATGATGGTTTTGATAAAACAAATCAAATATTTTATTCTACTACATCGACGATTGTTTCAGCCCATAGAATGGTTTTTTAACAAATAATTATTGTAGTTCCATTACAATATAAGTTGTGATAGTTTGATTATTATGGTTTGATTATAAGTACTAAAAATGAAAAAAAAATTGTTGTGTAGTTTGATTGTTATAAGTAGTATAACTTTAGTATAGTTTGACTATTATAAATGATAATAAAAATTATGATAAGTGTTAATTTTCAGTAAAGTTTAGTTATAGTATAATTGTATAACTAAGTGTATTGTTATGTTATGAGATTAGATGATAAAAAGTAATTTTATAGATATAAACCTTTCACGGTTTATACTCTTGCGGACCATTAGTTGAACAAATCTTATTAATTTGAACTAACTTATTACAAATTCACTAATAAATTTCTATTGCAAATTAGCTTCATCTGGAATTCCATCTTTCTATTCAATTTATTCTTCATCATCACCACTTGCTTCATTTGTAAGTTCTTATTTAATATCATTTAGTTCTTCGAAATGTCCTTTGATGTTCTTCCATTGGATATTAATTGTCTTGCCTCTTATAACCCACCACAATCCAGACCTTCATTCCAAGACATACTCTAATTGCTTAGCTAGTCAATATTGATCGTCTAGTTTTGTATTGCAGGTTGGTCATACTAAAATGATCATAATGGTCCCGGGCGTTTCTATTATTATATGACTTATAAAAAATTGTAACATTTTTCCTAGTCTATAAGCACGTGAAATAAGATCATAAGTAGAGTTTTATCAAGCTTCAACATCCAAAATTAGTATTTTTGAATTTATTTCTTACCACTAATAAGTTAGTTTTGGTTTTTATAATATCGCATAACTATCATTCTCAAAAAGATACGTGGGATGCTCAATTTTTGGATTGGTCGATCCACAAAACTATTTCTTATATCTCCATGCATCGGTAAACGAAACAATAAGTGAACTATCAAGGGTAAATGTCACTATGTCTATACTATATGGAATCTTATTGGGAAAAAATACAATTTTAATATTTGGGGTTATGGTTGTTTGGACCTCTTCTTTAAGTTCAACTCTATAATTATCTATAGTTTGATTTTTTTCTTCCCAAGTTTTGTCTCATATCATCGGCTATGCTATTTTTTATCCAAGTTTATAGGACAAAAGTTGATAACAATGTTCACATTTACATTTATCTAAGTCAGTAAACATAATAAAGTGTTCGCATACCCAATATGTTTTCTTTTTAGAATTCGGCTAGTGGTAGCGAGAGCACTAACATGGGAAAAATTAGTTTCGGAAGTTAGATTTTGTTTACCATATCTAAAGGATCATGAATCTCCACATTTTGATTATTATTATTATTATTAAAATCATAATTTAGGTCTATAGGGCACAACGAACTATATTGGTCACTAGTATGACAATTTGTCATTTTTTTAGTATCATTAAAACAACTAGGAATATGAAAGAAATAACAAAATTAAAAAGATCCAAAGAATAAATAGAGTTTATCAAATCTGTAATCACAAATAATTCTCTACCAAGAAAATTGTTAGTACATCTATTCAATAGATAAACGGGGTGATCGAATTTGGAACTTTGATCGAATTTGGAACTTTGATCGAATTTATGATTAAAAATATGGTATTTTAGAATATTATTAAATAAATTGGTTTGATAGATGATGAATGAGAAATGAGAAATGAGAAATCAGGGAGGTCTTCTCTATTTTCTAGTCTATAAATAATATGATATTCTCATTTGTATTTTCGTCATATATTCCAACTATTATAATCATTCCTCATCTCTCAATCATATTCTATAATATGGAAAATTGATATATTCTCATCTCAAATTGGTGATCAAGATAAAAAAAATAGCTCCAAAAAAATAAGAAATGTTTGTGCGCAACCTGAAGAACTGATACCAGTGCAACATGAACAAGAACAACTCATATTAGAACAAGAGAATGATGAAATTGTTGGTGGAAATGGAAAAGAAATATACCCTCGTATGTTTTTAGACTCAACTTAGATGATGGAATCTTGAGGTGCCGATTTCTTTTATAGAAACTCTTATTACCATAGGATGGATGAAATCTACGTCACATTATTGTAATTGGTATAGTGGGTTAGTAGATGGATTTTATGTTAGTGTTATTTTAAATGATTTTAATCACAGTAATCTTGATCTAAATTTTGTTGTTAATGGTTTATCGTAAAGATTGCAATTTCTTCCAAATCTGCGGGTACCTCATAATGGGTTATGGGTTTTAAAAATTTCTCGCATATGAATTGTGAGTTTAAAATTTTATTACCCGCCGAATTTTGACCGGGTTGTGGGTTTTAAAAATATTTGACGGATAACAAACCCGGAGCCGAGCCACCAGATAATACCCATCGGATACTCGCTAAATTAATATTATATAAAATAATATATTATTTATAATATTTTAACTTAAAATTACTAATATTATTATTATTAATTCGGTATCAAGAAGGTATGGATCAGTAATAGTTATTTGTATAACTTAAATTATATTTATTTTATTATTAATAAGAAAACCGTAAGGTAAACATTTGTTTTGATTTCTAAATTTTTCTCTTTTGCGTTGCCTCTCTAACTCTAACCCAATGAGGCAAGAAGACAATTCATTGAACAAAGCAAAGAATTCAATTATCCAACCTATTTTTAGTCCTTTTCTACTATCGTAGATACCGGCTCCCCGTTTCGGTAAATCCCAAATAACCAATGAGGTAAAAAAAATTAAACTTAGCTCCTTAAATAATGTGAATTCGAATTTTGTTGTGCTGAAAAATTGTAAGGTGTAATTTCTATAATTATTATATTTTTGTTGTACTTCATCAAGTTCTATCGAGTAAAATGAGTTTTATTTTATAAAAAGGATAAAGCCACAAAACTATACCAACCCGATGTTAAACTTTATAACCAATGTTAGAGAGAACTTTGTAAGTTCTAGTGCTGTTAGATTAGTTTGAATAGTGATATCAATTACAAGTTTTTTTGTTTATTAGAGAACTAACTTTATTTTTGAAGTGAGATACATGACAAACACATTTTATATGATAGAATTTTTCAAGAGTCAAAAAATAAAATATTATTATATAAATATGTATCCCCCAAGGTAAATAATTATGAACTTACATACCTGACTTTCAAAAATTGGAAGAATGGCTAACAAAATAAAAATAATTATATCCTACAAAAGCAAGAAGCACATTTGAATATGTGCAATAATATTTTTTTATTTTACTTTCAACTATATTATGGTATTATTTTCTTTATAATAGCTTGTATTGATTTACTTTAGTCAGTGTCTTTTGTGGTATTATTGATTTTATAAGTTTTTGGGTGCATAAGTTTTCAACTTTCCTCGGATATTTCAAGTCAAATATATTTTGAAGTTTTCTTGAACTCGTTTAATATTTTTCCCAAATATCTTTTTTTCAAGTTTCAACCAAACATTTTTTTCTTCATTTTGTTTAGATTATTTTTTCTGGTTTATTATCTTATAGTATTTGAAAATAAATTTTTGTTATTTTTTTTAATTCGGTTTTTATTGTCACAATTCCAATCTTTGTTAGTTTTAATAAACCTTTTATTTCTCTGTGAGATAGTTATACAATAGACATTATATCATATTGGATACAGAATTGCTCAAAAGGAAAAAAATGGAATCAAATATTTGACATAAAAAAGTTACGTAGAGTCTACTAAAGTTAAAGAAAATATATGAAAAGTTATGTTTACAAACTTAGTTAAATGTAGAATAGTAAATGTCACAAGTAGTACTATAATAAATTTCTAATGAGAAATATAATTTGGTCTAGACTCACAGACATTAGTGGGTGTATAAAATTTTAGTAGTTTATCCACTTAGAACAAGTATATAATTATTGTCATGTTTAGTGATAATATAATTCTTTTGGTTTCTGAGAAAGTTATAATATCTGCAACACTAATGATGAAGATGATAAAGAACGAGTAACACCAATTACTAATACCTCATCAATACTTATGATGTTAAAAAAAATACAGAGTGTATGAATCACGATTCATAAGAACGGAAAGAGGAAAAAAATCTATTGTACAGTTAACTTTATCTTTCTGCTCATTAAATTTATAATTCTATGCGTATATTTTTTTACTGTAAATCTGGTTTCATATTTTCATACTAGTCATAACTAGGATTCAAACTTATTATCTGTGTATTCTTTTGTTTAAACTTGTAAGGAATATCTTCGAAAAATGAAGTTATTCCAAGTCCATGTATTGAAAGTTCGAGCCTAGAAGATGGTCTTCCAGATTAAAATTCTCTTCCAAATGATAATTTGTCCATGTCCTTGACTCCGATCATAGTTGATGATACAAAAAGATATGGAAACACTTTAAAAAGGGATTATAAATTCCATTTTGGGAACACTATGAAAGGAAAACATTTCATGGAGTTTGGAAGGCTATTTACTGTTATTGCAAGAAAGAACTAGTTAAGTACACTAAAAATTAAACCAATCATCTGAAAAATAATTACTTGAAATGTACAAAATTTTCAGGAGTTACTTTGAAGCAAAATGTCATAGTTATTAGCTTTTTAAGACGGAATAAAAAAGAAAGTTGGACTCTTATACTTTTAATCAAGAGTATGCAAAATAAACACTAGTAGGGATTATTATACTTAATGAGTATCTTCTCTCCATTTTTGATCGCACAGGATTTAGAAGATATTCTAGTGTTCTTCAACCAATATTCAAATGGTTTACCATCAAAAGTGATATACTTAAGATATATGAAAATCATAGTTTGAAGACCATGAAACTAATAAAACAAAATTGAAGCACATTTACAATCATCGTCGATATATGAAAATATAATAAGTAAAAGAAGATATTCATGGTCATTACAGCATATTTTATTGATGACTATTGGAGTTCGGAAAGTTACATTATAAGGTATAATATAAAGTTATTAAACATTAAGCACTAGGTTTATCTATTTATTTATTTTTATTATTATAGGTTTTTTTATGTCTCATGTGATGCATTTATATGTCTTCTTTTTGGATTGGTAGAAAGATACAAATATATCTACTATTACCATGGATAACTACACAACTAATGATGGTATGATAAGAGATATGCTAGATAGGATAGACCATAACGGACTTTTATTAGATATAACTATATTACATATGTGGTGTTGTGCCTAGTGAGGTTTATTTTAAGCTGAGGGTAATTTTTTCAAGTGTTTTGGAAAGTTTTGAGAGTATTAAATGTTTGGGTGTTTAGTAGTGAGAGTTTTGAGCTGCCTGGTTGTATTTAATATTCATTACCCTCATTAATGAAAGTAGTTAGAGTATTTATACCCTTAATTATGGACCCATGGGCTTTCGGGTAAAATTATGGAACCGGGTCAAGTTTAAGGACTCATTTACTTAATAAGCTGATTAGCACCTAGCTTAGTCAAAAGGTGTTTAGTTATTTTATACTTTTGTCCTTTCCGGATAGTTCACTGGGCAGTCTATGTCCGAATTTCCCTTGTCCGGAAATCTGAGTAGACAGTGGTGGATTTATCCGGACTCATCAGTAGCCCATTTTTTAGGCTTTGTCAAAAATCTTTGGTAGGACTAAAAAATTCACTTAGTCAGTAACGATATTTTCCGACCCATTTGTGTGTCTGGTTCGAGGTTTATCCGAACTAACTTCTTCCCAGAATTCTAAGAGTTTTTCTTTGGATCGTGGGACACGTGTCGCAATTTTATTTGACCTACCAGCCATTTTTTACCTAGATCGGCGCTCTCACTAAACCTAAAAAGTAACCTATGCATTTAATATTTCCCACGTTATCGATGTCTTCAATCATTGCACAAATCTCTTCGTCTTCTCCTAGGTTTCAGTTACCTTTTTCTACCAATATATAAACTATTTTTTTACTGTTTCATTATCTTTATCACTCTACAAATCTTTTATAGAGCTGTTCAGCCTTTCTTTCAAAAAAATTCTTGGTTAGTTTTATGTTCACGGCTAGAAACGCTCTTGTAAAAGGCGGCTGATTGAATCTGTCTGAATTAGAGAAGGCAAGAAAAGTTGAACGAGAGAGGTGCATTGTTGATGGTCTCCGAGTCTCCCCAGGCGACAAGTCTAATAAACCATCCCAAGAAGCTGATCAAGGATCATCTTCTACCAGCAATCCAAAACCCAAACGGTTGTTCAAACCAAATCTTTCACCAATCCCATCAGGCTTCTCTGTTCAGGAATCCCAACCTTCTACTACCCAAGAAAAGTCAGTATCGAGCGTTAGAAAACCCTCCCCTTTCATAGCCATGGGATCTGATATTGAAAAATCTCCAGATAAATCCAATCCACGCCGGACAACTCGTTTGGTGAAAGCCCAAGCGACTGCCTCACAATCAAAACTCTCCAAACCGGAGGCCTCTAAATCAGCATCCAAATATAAAACCTCCGGATCAGAGATATCTATAAGAGCCCGACGAGATAAGCCCTTCGTATCGGAGGCAGCCAAAGTAGCTTCTCAAACGAAGTCCTCCGGAACTGAACCTCAACCGGACACCAGACCTTTGGAAAAAACTGGCGCTCAATCATCCGGACAGACCGTGGAACCAGAAGATGACACCCTTCCATCCATAAAAACTGATAAACCTTCCATAGTGATGGAAGAAGTGATGGAGGACAGTATCGAAGAAGCCCCCTTCAAAACTGAAGCCTCAGGGAAAACTGGGGATGTTGCCTCTGATAGGAAAGGGAAAGGCAAAGTGAAGGTTATAGTTGCTCATTCGGATCTCCCGGAGTGCTTGGAGGGCAAGGTAGAACCTTGCTTTCAAAAAGTCAACGTGAAGTATTTGTTGGCCATGCAGAACATAAACTATGTTTATACTCATACTGCCGAGCTAGGCCGGATCCGGAAAAAGTGGGGGATCCTAGATTCATTGAAGGTCTAAATACTTGTCACTCCGGAGACTCTAATGGACTGAAAACTTAATGAAGTGTTCATCTACACAGAATTGTTCAATTGGGGGTTCAGATTCCCCTTAGACCGAGAGATCGTCAGGTATTTCCACCTGATTAAGCTTTTCCCAAGCTAATTAAGTCCAAATGTTTGGTACTCCCTCCTTGCCTGCATAATGGAATCGAGGCTGTCTGGAATCCCTCTCCCTATGGAGTAATTTGCCGTTATGGCAAGTCTGTGCAAGAATCACCACATCTTATTCTATCACCACAACATGGGAAATAATTTTAAAGTGGTATATGATTTGTTGGAGTCGGAGAAGAATTTGAGAACTCAGTTCTTATTCACTAGTGGGTAATGGGAAAATGGGAGAAAGATCAAAGTCAAGACTAACCCTAGCATGCATACCAGCAGGTGGAAGAGTACAAGTAAGCTCTTCAATTTAGTTTTTCATTTTCTCCTTTTTACTTCACAAATATTCCACTGTTGAATTATTGCTTCTTTTTCAGTATTACCGAAGGATTATACCGGGTATCTAGTGGAGGGCCAGACTACGTGTGCCAAAATAAACGTGTGGGCCACAGAACGTTTCCACAACTACTTCACTTCTGGTAATTTGGTGAGATCTCATATGTGGAATACCACAGGCCGAAGAGATCTCACATGGGAAGAATTGACGACACCCCTCCCCTCGCTGTCATCCTCAAACGAACAGAGGAAAAAGATGGTAAACTGGCATTACCCTCTAGAGCCAAGGCCCCTAGCAAGATGAAAGGAAAGAAGAAGAAGGCTGCAACAGAGGCAGTTCGGGTTGCTGCAGAAGAGACCGGTCCGGAGAACCAAGGAGTGATTGATGCCTCCTTGCTCCAAGCGGTTGAATATAAAACTATCAATGAGGCAGGAGAAAAACCAAATCCAACAAGGCCTCTGAAGAAGGACCGAAAACGGGAAGCCATTAGCGATGAAAGGGCTGCCAAGAAAAAAAAGGTCACCTTAGGGGGAGAAATAACTCTTCACCCTTCGGAGATGACCCTATTTTGGCAGAGAAAATTCCAACAGACTTGCAACTGGGAGAGGGCACCGGAGGAGGGCTTGACATCAGAGCCCTTCAGGACATCGGTGGTCTTTACTTCACTGATTCGGAGAAAGATGACTTCGCTGGTCTTTTCCGTTCTTCAGGTTCTTCCAACATGGTAACCTACAATTGTAAGTCTTTCTCTATTTATGAAGACCAGGATACGGTAGCCCATTATCTTTTAGGTCATATCCAACCAGTGCTCGATTTGGAGATGCAAGTGAGAAATCAGTCCACCCTTATCAACACCCTTAACACAGACAAGGAGACTCTGTCAACCAACCTCCTTACTGTTAACTAGAGCATTGAAGCACTAAAGAAAGAGCTTGAGGAATTGAAGAAGGACAAAGAAGGTTTGTCAACCAAACTGGCTACCTCGGAGAATGTTAACACTGAGCTCTAAGCTAAGTGCTCTGATTTGGAGAAATATTTTTCCACCCTAAAGGAAGACGTGAAGACTAAAGATGGTGCCATTCTGACCTTGTCCGGCGAAAAGACTTCCCTTGAAGAGGTTGTGTCTAAGGCAACCAAGGAGAAAGAAGACTTGGTGAAAGAGCAGATATCCCTGCATTGTTCGTTAGGCCAGTTCGGGGAGCATTGTCAGGCCTGTTTCCACTCCTTCTCTTGACATAAGCTCCCAGCTTGCCCCTTTCAATAAGATTTTATACCTCTTGTTTCAAAGAGATGCAGTCTTCAGTGTTGTGGCTAATATCATGATGATACTAGCAAAAACAAGTACTACGACTTTCCCTGGGAGATTGAAGCATTTTCGGCTTCCGGAAATGTACCTCATCTTTAGTTTTGTCATAAATGGTTACTATATTCTCCTTTAACTCGGTAAAACACTCAGGTTGGACCCAAGGTCCTCGTTTATTTCTGGACTGCTGACTCTGAGCTGGATTTGGATGGTATTGGGTCTGCTTGGCCTTGTTGGACCCATGTCCGGTTTCTTTGGCCTTGTATCCGGACTAGTTCAGGTTTAGAGCAGCTGGGGTAGACCTCACTTGTCTGTGTACCCTAGTTTTCTTTGTTTCATCCACGTAGATTTGTTTTCCCACCTGATTTAGCAAACCGCCCCAAGTCATGGCCTTTTTCCTTGTTACTGAATCAGCTAAATTCCTAGAGTTTAACCCTTGTCTCAAAGAAGTTATTGCTACTTGCTCAAAGTAATCAGCTAACCCATTCTTGGTATTTATGAACCGGCTTATATAGTCTTTCAGTGACTCATTTGGCTCTTGGGCACAATGGATAATAGTATCTTTATTGCCCTTCACCTCTTTACTCCCCACAAATTTACTTCGGAAGGCCACCCAAAATGTATCAAAGATTCTGATACAACCCTGTGGCAAGCTGTTGTACCATTTCAGAGCACTTCCTATAAAGGATTGGGAGAAAGCTATACACAGAAGTTTGTCATCATCATCAAAATTTATCATAAAATTTTTAAACTGTTCCAGATGGTTGTCCGGATCTTTGCTCCCATCATATTTCTCCATTTTAGTACAGTCAAACCTCTTAGGAAGGTTTTCGGGCAATATCTTGGCAGACAATGGCGATTGCCTCCAATTCCGACTACGAACAAAAACTGTATCTTCATTAGGTGTTGCAAAAATACATGGCTCATCATGGAAAGCAAATGGATCAATCAGCAGTTGGTCCACATGCCTGTGACTATGGCTGTGGCTGTGAGACGAACCTTTTCCCAGATGCCTCTTTAGTCTCCTATGCCTATCTCTCTTTCTTGAATATTTTTTAACTAGCTTTTGTTTCTTCCTGGACCTCCCTTCATTATTGCTTGATGACAAAGACTCCTCAAGCTCATCCTCATTCGAAGAGCTACTGGAGGACTCAGATTCTGAGCTTTCCACCGGCTTGGACCGGTGAGACTTCTTGGAACTGACATGGGTCTTTTTCGTGCTCAAATGAGTCTTTGATGATGGGTCATTCTCCCTTGGGTTGTCAGTATGGTGAATGGCTGACGCTTTTGACTTTTCTTTCAAACCCATCTCTGCCTTTTTGGTGGCCCTTAACGCTTCTATTTCAGCTTTCAACTTATCTCGATCTTCGGTAGTGTACTCATTGTTATCCCCCACCACCTCCATCAAAGGTGGTGGAATTAATTGCTCGTTCGGATTCATCCGAACCAGTTTTCTTTGTTGGTTTTGAATGCTAGATTCAGGCACCTTCTTCTCCCACTATGGTCGCCAAATTGGCGAGGTTTATTTTAAGTTAAGGGTAATTTTGTCAAGTTTTTTGGAAAGTTTTGAGGGTATTAAATGCTTGGGTGTTTAGTAGTGAGAGATTTGAGCTGCCTGGTTGTATTTAATGTTCATTACCCTCATTAATGAAAGTAATTGGGGTATTTATACCCTTAATTATGGACCCATAAGCTTTCGGGTCGAATTATGGAACCGGGTCAAGTTTAAGGACCCATTTACTTAATAAGCTGATTAGCACCTAGCTTAGTTAAAAGGTGTTTAGTTATTTTATACTTTTGTCATGTTTGGATAGTTCAGTGGGCAGTTTATGTCTGAATTTCCCTTGTCTAGAAATCTCAGTAGGTAGTGGTGGATTTATCCGAACTCATCAGTGCCCACATCCTTAATTTAATCGTTAAAGATGGTTTAGAAGTGATTAAATATTGTACTGAGAAAAACTGCGATAATATCTGGTATTGGTCTGAATCACTAAAAAGAACAAAAATATTTAGTTTGGCCACAAAGCAATTAATTATTTCATCAAATAAAAAATTAGGTCTTGATAGTCCTACTAGATAGAACTCTACATATTTGATGCTTTGAACTGCTCTAGTGTATAAAGATGTATTTAATCGAATTAAACAACAAGAATAAAATATAGAGCATTGCCAAGTTCAACTGATTGGGAACTCACGAAAGAAATTTGTGATAGAATTAAATTATTTTATGAAGTGACTAAACTATTTTCTGGTTCTAAGTTTTCTACGGTAAATATATGTTTTCCTAACGTATGAAAGATTAAAAAATATTTATATGAGTGGAAAAGATCTTCTAATGTAATAATAAATTTGACAGTTGCAAAAATGATGGAGAATTTTGATAAGTATTAGGATGTTACTATAAAGCTTTAGGGGTTACAACGGTGTTAGATCTGAGGTATAAGTTGACACTATTAGATTTTTCATTTCATATGCTTTACGGTGCAACTGCTTTTACTGATTTTTTTTTTTGAAAGTGTTGTTATGATTTTCTTAATGAGTACCAAGTTATATGTAACATTAATATGGATTTAGATGATATTTTCTTCAATGATAGTAGTAAGCTTTCATATTATGATACATGTGTGAATAAGAAAAAATATAACAGGATAAACACCGAGTAAATCTGAATTAGACATTTATTTGGAAGAAGATATTTTGCCTAATAAATTTGATTTTGATATATTAGCTTGGTGTATCTATCATATTAAGGTACTTCTAAAGATATATTATTTATTATGATGTCTATTGTTGCTTCTAAGTCTGCTTTTAGTACGAGCGGTTAATTAGTGAGCCCTTAACGTCATAGACTTCATCCAAAAATGTTATGTCCTTAATATGCACGCAGAGATGGTTATGGGAGCTCAAAATGAAAAATGATAGTATATATTTTTACTCAAACTTACCATTAAATTATAAAGTTATCAAAATAAAGACAATTATTTGTTTCCATTGGATGGTTCCATTGTGCATTATGATGGTTATTCGATAACATTTGAAGTTGTCGATGAAGATGAATTGGTATGTTTATATCTACTCTGTAATATTTACTCCATGACTTCTATAAATGTATGTAAGATTTCTTAAATATAACAGATTATTCTTTCTCCTTCAAGAAATGTCCACCTAGTAAAATATGTAGTGATTGGATCTCCTGTTTTTGAATTTCTGCAAGTTTGGAACTTTAAACATGTAATACTTTTCTGGAATTTTTTAGTTTGGATCTCATGTTTTTAGTCTTGAACTTATGGTGATTTTTTTTATGTAATAGTTTGGAACATTGAGAAGTTATTATTTATTATGGTTTTCTATTATGTATTAATATATGAAAACCCTTCTTTGTAATTATTTATGAAAACTTTTAAATAATTAAGGTGAATCAAATAGGATTGATTTTTTTTATCGAATTGGTTTAATACTAAGGATTGTGGGTTTTCGAGTGGTAATTTTCCAATGGGTATTTTACCAATAATAAAAGAATCACAGCTTTAATGGGTACAACGGATGGGTACCGAAACCTAGTGCGTTTTGGTATAGTAAAAAATATTGTTACTCGGCGGGTTCAGGTTCGAGTTTGGATTCGAAAAAATATAGAAGGGACGTGTTACGGGTTTAGCTATACTCGTACCCATCCCGACCCATTTCCATCACTAGAGTTTGTCATGTACAATTTATGTCTATTGCTTAGAAAATAAATTTGGTGTGCCTACATATGACTATGATACTACACTTCCGATATTAGAGTATCCTAATCATAATTGGACTAAGAGTTGGCCTTTGAAATTAGAAGAATGAGTTGATCTATTAAATAATGGTAGAATTTGTCTCGTTAACAAAGCCAAAAGGATAGTTATTACATATTGTTAGTAAATTAAACTTCAAAGAAGTTCAAAGATTGGAAATGTAGTTGGTCGGTGATTTTTTCCTTCCGGTTAATAATAAGGATTCATGAATGACTAATCTTTAAAAATTTGGAATTGTTGCCATAATATCGTTATTAAAAGTAAATTTACCAACTTTGATCATTATGCATATGGACTATTCACGTAATAAACGAGCTCTACATTATGGGATGATCATAATTCCTTTGCTTATTAAAAAAAAGGTAGATCTTAGTTCGTATCATAAGGAACCAATTCTGAAGGGTTGTAGAATAGGAAAGTTATCTCTTCCAACTCAATAGATATGTACCCATAATGGAGACTCTACTCAAAATGAGAGGTGTTTGAATATTTTAAAGTATCTATGAATGATATATGGAGGAATAAGTGTGTTATATCTCTTCCACCTAAAGAGTGGGTACCATGTGGGCATAATAGGTTTCAATTCGAGAGTCATGGTAGTAATACTTCAGAATCATCACTAGAACATAACACAAGATTGATTGATCGTCAAATGTTGGGGAATATGAATGAAATGGTGGATTAAGTACATGAACAACATGATCAATTGCACCATATATATTATCAATTGCATGATATGCATGGTCAATTGTGAGATAGGCACCAAACGGTCCAAATCAACTTTAATATATGATACTTGAATCAAATGTCCTTTAACTATGAAATGAGTCAGCATACGAATATGACCATAACTTATAATCAATATTTTTCTAGATATTCGGGTGGTCATCATCCACCTTCAGCTCTTACACAATCACAAGCTCCTACACAACCACAAACTCAGATGGATGAGGATGAATAACGATGACTTAAAGATTTAGTGTAGTTATAATTTATTGTATGAATATCAAAAACTTTATAAGAATTAATTTATATTCATGTGTTTAGTTGTTTTTATATTTCACATATTTGGTTGTATAATAAATATCTTACTTTTGTCTTTTGAAACTAAAATTAGAGTTTTGACCATCTTTATTTGGTTGATGAATTTATATTTTCATTGGTTTTCATATTTCAAATATACTGCTTACTATAAGTACTTTAGTATTTCTTTCATCTGACTAAATTTATTCATAAAAATTAGTTTTAAAAAATATACTAATTTTTTAATAAAATATTAAAATATTAAAATATATAAAATAATAAAAAAAAACAATCTATTAAATTAAATAAAAAAATTCAAAATATCCAAAGAATTAAATCAATCTCAGCAAAACTATATTACAATAAAATTAAATCAATTATGACGAAACTAGATTACGCAAAAAATTATATCATAGCATAATTAAATTTTATCCGTCAAAAAGTAAATCACCATCAAACCTTAGATCATCACGTTGACCATATCTAACCGCAACTTAAAATAGAGAGAGATAAAAGATCTATCTCGTTTATCATATCTAGTGGCGGTCCAAAATACACATAACATAAGAAAATAATATACTATTTCCTTGGTTTCATAATATTAGACGTTTAAGATTTTTTATCAATATTAAGGAAAGTAATAATAACTTTGAAAGAATAAAAAAAACTTGATTGGTAGAGTTAATAACTTGTACCAGAAAGCTAACTATTTTATTGGTTGAAGTGAAATATATGTAATCAATGCTATATTGGGAAATGAAAACGACATATATTATCAAATAAACTTTTTCTTCTAGAAAAACTTATATTATGAAACAGAGGGAGTAATACATGACAACCTAACAGATTACGACGACCACTTCGAGATTGAAGGATATGAACCAAAATCGGAGAACATGTTGGTAACATTGTTTGATTTCCGGATACGTCTTTGAAGTCTTGTAAACAATTTTTAATTGAAATATTTTTGGAAAACTCCAAAAATTTCAACTGGATAAAATCAGAGATCCGTTTTCGAACAAAGAAAATGAATATTTTGTGTTTTTTTTAACAGAACCCAACATATATAGTTAGGTCTCATAATGGGAATTAAAACCGGCTCAAATTTGAAATTCAAATAAACGCTCAAAATTTCAAATTTGAAATTCTATTGACTTGCAACGCAACCCAAATAAAAAATTTCCAAACTGACCTGCCAGCTCGACCCAGCCAGATGTTCCGCCCTTTAGACCCCGTAAAGAGGGGCTACGCTTTTTGAACCCTATGAATTTTGATGTAATCTAACAAACATGCACTTCACACTCTACGACTTGTTCGGTAATATATCATGATACACTAAAATATCTAACATAACATACCATAAAAAAAAACTGTAAAAAAAACAAATATGGATAAAAATTAAAAAAAGATATTGAACTCAGCCTCAGCTCCTACCCACATAGACGGACAAGTGTCAAAACAAAAACCGCCTTATAGTGTGATTATATTTTTTTTAGATAAAAGTGAAAGATAGATCTGTAATTACAGTTTATCTATATCATTCGTTGCCATGCCCTATCCATTTACACTATATAATACTTAAAAGCAGATTTAATTATATGTTATCTTATTGTATTTTTACCGAGTCGAGTGTTTTTACCGACTCTAAGGCAATCCATATTAAAAGTAATGATAATATTATTATATAAGTTTTAAAATTATTTATAGCACATTTTATATTAGTTGTATTTTATTTACATTTATATTAGAGCAGACCCTAGTACTCGTCTGTCTTATATAGATTGAGTTGGACTAAAATTTTAAGTTTTAAAAAAATACAAAATAATTAAAGATGAAATAATATAATTAACAATAATTTACATTAACGCATTTATAAAGTACTACTTTACAAACACCCATCATCAGGTGCAACACCTAGAAACCATAAACAGATTAATCTACCCACCATTATAATTTATTTATACAAACTACTCTTAAATCTACACACATCATTTATATAAACTTAATTAACTAACTTAATTTAGTTATTAACTATTTCTAAAAATACCAAATGTTATTATATATATCCGGTACATCAATCAATATTTCCGATTCATCATACGAAGTTGACGATGTCTGTCCAGTAAGTGCTTCTACTGTTTCAGTTAAACTCTGTATCTTCAGCTCCGATTCCGACAATTTCTCTTTTAGTTTCAAGATCTGTTAAAATTAAACAACTTCATTAAAATATTATACTTATTTCTTGAGCCAAGGACTCATGCACGTTCTGATAATTAAAAAAATAAAATATAAAATACAAGTAATCTTTTAAAAACATTATAAAATTCATTTATTAAAAAATTAATATATCAATAATTTATAAGAAAATATTCATTATAATTTACCTCGTTTTGAAGATGGCAATTTTCGATAATTGCATTATCGTATCCACTTTTCATTTTTCCATATTCCTCTTCGATGGTTTTGTTTTTCCACCTTGCTCTTCTGTTTTGGAACCAAACTGCTACTTGTCGTGGATCAAGATCCAATTCCTTAGCTAGCTTTTCCTTTCTTTCGTACTCGAGTTTATGTTCGAATCCGAAACTTAGTTCCAGAAGATTAACTTGTTTCTCACTTAGTTTTCTTTTTTTCCAAACACTGTTGTTTTCGGATGAAGTTTTTTTCGTTCTTTTACGTCGTCGTTTGAGTTTTGGTTCACCACCTATAAAGCAAATTTAAACATAAAATGAAATATATTATTATTGATAGAATATATATGTATATATATATATATATATTATATTGTATTGATTTGTTTTTTTTTTTGGTGTAAGTATTGATTTGTTAAAACTATTAGAAAGAGGTACCTTGTTGTTGAAGAACTTGAGTATAACCATCGTTATACAATGGAGGAACAAACATAAAATGAGAGGTGTTTGAATATTTTAAAGTATCTATGAATGATATATGGAGGAATAAGTGTGTTATATCTCTTCCACCTAAAGAGTGGGTACCATGTGGGCATAATAGGTTTCAATTCGAGAGTCATGGTAGTAATACTTCAGAATCATCACTAGAACATAACACAAGATTGATTGATCGTCAAATGTTGGGGAATATGAATGAAATGGTGGATTAAGTACATGAACAACATGATCAATTGCACCATATATATGATCAATTGCATGATATGCATGGTCAATTGTGAGATAGGCACCAAACGGTCCAAATCAACTTTAATATATGATACTTGAATCAAATGTCCTTTAACTATGAAATGAGTCAGCATACGAATATGACCATAACTTATAATCAATATTTTTCTAGATATTCGGGTGGTCAGCATCCACCTTCAGCTCTTACACAATCACAAGCTCCCACACAACCACAAACTCCAATGGATGAGGATGAATAACGATGACTTAAAGATTTAGTGTAGTTATAATTTATTGTATGAATATCAAAAACTTTATAAGAATTAATTTATATTCATGTGTTTAGTTGTTTTTATATTTCACATATTTGGTTGTATAATAAATATCTTACTTTTGTCTTTTGAAACTAAAATTAGAGTTTTGACCATCTTTATTTGGTTGATGAATTTATATTTTCATTGGTTTTCATATTTCAAATATACTGCTTACTATAAGTACTTTAGTATTTCTTTCATCTCACTAAATTTATTCATAAAAATTAGTTTTAAAAAATATACTAATTTTTTAATAAAATATTAAAATATATAAAATAATAAAAAAAACAATCTATTAAATTAAATAAAAAAATTCAAAATATCCAAAGAATTAAATCAATCTCAGCAAAACTATATTACAATAAAATTAAATCAATTATGACGAAACTAGATTACGCAAAAAATTATATCATAGCATAATTAAATTTTATCCGTCAAAAAGTAAATCACCATCAAACCGTAGATCATCACGTTGACCATATCTAGCCGCAACTTAAAATAGAGAGAGATAAAAGATCTATCTCGTTTATCATATCTAGTGGCGGTCCAAAATACACATAACATAAGAAAATAATATACTATTTCCTTGGTTTCATAATATTAGACGTTTAAGATTTTTTATCAATATTAAGGAAAGTAATAATAACTTTGAAAGAATAAAAAAACTTAATTGGTAGAGTTAATAACTCGTACAGAAAGCTAACTATTTTATTGGTTGAAGTGAAATATATGTAATCAATGCTATATTGGGAAATGAAAACGACATATATTATCAAATAAACTTTTTCTTCTAGAAAAACTTATATTATGAAACAGAGGGAGTAATACATGACAACCTAACAGATTACGACGACCACTTCGAGATTGAAGGATATGAACCAAAATCGGAGAACATGTTGGTAACAGTGTTTGATTTCCGAATACGTCTTTGAAGTCTTGTAAACAATTTTTAATTGAAATATTTTTGGAAAACTCCAAAAATTTCAACTGGATAAAATCAGAGATCCGTTTTCGAACAAAGAAAATGAATATTTTGTGTTTTTTTTAACAGAACCCAACATATATAGTTAGGTCTCATAATGGGAATTAAAACCGGCTCAAATTTGAAATTCAAATAAACGCTCAAAATTTCAAATTTGAAATTCTATTGACTTGCAACGCAACCCAAATAAAAAATTTCCAAAATGACCTGCCAGCTCGACCCAGCCAGATGTTCCGCCCTTTAGACCCCGTAAAGAGGGGCTACGCTTTTTGAACCCTATGAATTTTGATGTAATCTAACAAACATGCACTTCACACTCTACGACTTGTTCGGTAATATATCATGATACACTAAAATATCTAACATAACATACCATAAAAAAAACTGTAAAAAAAACAAATATGGATAAAAATTAAAAAAAGATATTGAACTCAGCCTCAGTTCCTACCCACATAGACGGACAAGCGTCAAAACAAAAACCGCCTTATAGTGTGATTATATTTTTTTTAGATAAAAGTGAAAGATAGATCTGTAATTACAGTTTATCTATATCATTCGTTGCCATGCCCTATCCATTTACACTATATAATACTTAAAAGCAGATTTAATTATATGTTATCTTATTGTATTTTTACCGAGTCGAGTGTTTTTACCGACTCTAAGGCAATCCATATTAAAAGTAATGATAATATTATTATATAAGTTTTAAAATTATTTATAGCACATTTTATATTAGTTGTATTTTATTTAAATTTATATTAGAGCAGACCCTAGTACTCGTCTGTCTTATATAGATTGAGTTGGACTAAAATTTTAACTCTAAAAAAATACAAAATAATTAAAGATGAAATAATATAATTAACAATAATTTACATTAATGCATTTATAAAGTACTACTTTACAAACACCCATCATCAGGTGCAACACCTAGAAACCATAAACAGATTAATCTACCCACCATTATAATTTATTTATACAAACTACTCTTAAATCTACACACATCATTTATATAAACTTAATTAACTAACTTAATTTAGTTATTAACTATTTCTAAAAATACCAAATGTTATTATATATATCCGGTACATCAATCAATATTTCTGATTCATCATACGAAGTTGACGATGTCTGTCCAGTAAGTGCTTCTACTGTTTCAGTTAAACTCTGTATCTTCAGCTCCGATTCCGACAATTTCTCTTTTAGTTTCAAGATCTGTTAAAATTAAACAACTTCATTAAAATATTATACTTATTTCTTGAGCCAAGGACTCATGCACGTTCTGATAATTAAAAAAACAAAATATAAAATACAAGTAATCTTTTAAAAACATTATAAAATTCATTTATTAAAAAATTAATATATCAATAATTTATAAGAAAATATTCATTATAATTTACCTCGTTTTGAAGATGGCAATTTACGATAATTGCATTATCGTATCCACTTTTCATTTTTCCATATTCCTCTTCGATGGTTTTGTTTTTCCACCTTGCTCTTCTGTTTTGGAACCAAACTGCTACTTGTCGTGGATCAAGATCCAATTCCTTAGCTAGCTTTTCCTTTCTTTCGGACTCGAGTTTATGTTCGAATCCGAAACTTAGTTCCAGAAGATTAACTTGTTTCTCACTTAGTTTTCTTTTTTTCCAAACACTGTTGTTTTCGGATGAAGTTTTTTTCGTTCTTTTACGTCGTCGTTTGAGTTTTGGTTCACCACCTATAAAGCAAATTTAAACATAAAATGAAATATATTATTATTGATAGAATATATATGTATATATATATATTATATTGTATTGATTTGTTTTTTTTTTTGTGTAAGTATTGATTTGTTAAAACTATTAGAAAGAGATACCTTGTTGTTGAAGAACTTGAGTATAACCATCGTTATACAATGGAGGAACAAACATAAAATGAGAGGTGTTTGAATATTTTAAAGTATCTATGAATGATATATGGAGGAATAAGTGTGTTATATCTCTTCCACCTAAAGAGTGGGTACCATGTGGGCATAATAGGTTTCAATTCGAGAGTCATGGTAGTAATACTTCAGAATCATCACTAGAACATAACACAAGATTGATTGATCGTCAAATGTTGGGGAATATGAATGAAATGGTGGATTAATTACATGAACAACATGATCAATTGCACCATATATATGATCAATTGCATGATATGCATGGTCAATTGTGAGATAGGCACCAAACGGTCCAAATCAACTTTAATATATGATACTTGAATCAAATGTCCTTTAACTATGAAATGAGTCAGCATACGAATATGACCATAACTTATAATCAATATTTTTCTAGATATTCGGGTGGTCACCATCCACCTTCAGCTCTTACACAATCACAAGCTCCTACACAACCACAAACTCAAATGGATGAGGATGAATAACGATGACTTAAAGATTTAGTGTAGTTATAATTTATTGTATGAATATAAAAAACTTTATAAGAATTAATTTATATTCATGTGTTTAGTTGTTTTTATATTTCACATATTTGGTTGTATAATAAATATCTTACTTTTGTCTTTTGAAACTAAAATTAGAGTTTTGACCATCTTTATTTGGTTGATGAATTTATATTTTTATTGGTTTTCATATTTCAAATATACTGCTTACTATAAGTACTTTAGTATTTCTTTCATCTGACTAAATTTATTCATGAAAATTAGTTTTAAAAAATATACTAATTTTTTAATAAAATATTAAAATATATAAAATAATAATAAAAAACAGTCTATTAAATTAAATAAAAAAATTCAAAAATATCGAAAGAATTAAATCAATCTGAGTAAAACTATATTACAATAAAATTAAATCAATTATGACGAAACTAGATTACGCAAAAAATTATATCATAGCATAATTAAATTTTATCCGTCAAAAAGTAAATCACCATCAAACTGTAGATCATCACGTTGACCATATCTAGCCGCAACTTAAAATAGAGAGAGATAAAAGATCTATCTCGTTTATCATATCTAGTGGCGGTCCAAAATACACATAACATAAGAAAATAATATACTATTTCCTTGGTTTCATAATATTAGACGTTTAAGATTTTTTATCAATATTAAGGAAAGTAATAATAACTTTGAAAGAATAAAAAAAACTTGATTGGTAGAGTTAATAACTTGTACAGAAAGCTAACTATTTTATTGGTTGAAGTGAAATATATGTAATCAATGCTATATTGGGAAATGAAAACGACATATATTATCAAATAAACTTTTTCTTCTAGAAAAACTTATATTATGAAACAGAGGGAGTAATGCATAACAACCTAACAGATTACGACGACCACTTCGAGATTGAAGGATATGAACCAAAATCGGAGAACATGTTGGTAACAGTGTTTGATTTCCGGATACGTCTTTGAAGTCTTGTAAACAATTTTTAATTGAAATATTTTTGGAAAACTCCAAAAATTTCAACTGGATAAAATCAGAGATCCGTTTTCGAACAAAGAAAATGAATATTTTGTGTTTTTTTTACCAGAACCCAACATATATAGTTAGGTCTCATAATGGGAATTAAAACCGGCTCAAATTTGAAATTCAAATAAACGCTCAAAATTTCAAATTTGAAATTCTATTGACTTGCAACGCAACCCAAATAAAAAATTTCCAAACTGACCTGCCAGCTCGACCCAGCCAGAAGTTCCGCCCTTTAGACCCCGTAAAGAGGGGCTACGCTTTTTGAACCCTATGAATTTTGATGTAATCTAACAAACATGCACTTCACACTCTACGACTTGTTCGGTAATATATCATGATACACTAAAATATCTAACATAACATACCATAAAAAAAACTGTAAAAAAACAAATATGGATAAAAATTAAAAAAAGATATTGAACTCAGCCTCAGCTCCTACCCACATAGACGGACAAGCGTCAAAATAAAAACCGCCTTATAGTGTGATTATATTTTTTTTAGATAAAAGTGAAAGATAGATCTGTAATTACAGTATATCTATATCATTCGTTGTCATGCCCTATCCATTTACACTATATAATACTTAAAAACAGATTTAATTATATGTTATCTTATTGTATTTTTACCGAGTCGAGTGTTTTTACCGACTCTAAGGTAATCCATATTAAAAGTAATGATAATATTATTATATAAGTTTTAAAATTATTTATAGCACATTTTATATTAGTTGTATTTTATTTACATTTATATTAGAGCAGACCCTAGTACTCGTCTGTCTAGGGGTGAGATTCGGTCGGTTCGGTCGGTTTTTTTTTAAATTTTTAAACCAAACCGAAATAATTCGGTTTGTATATTATTAAACCGATTTAGTAATAAAAAAATCGGTTTTTTTTCGGTTTCGGTTTGTTCGGTTTCGGTCGGTTTTTCGGTTTTAATAGAGGTGTGGTTCGGTGCGGTGCGGTTCGGTGCGGTTTGGTGCGGTTCGGTAAAAATATAACTTTTAACACCCAATCAATATTACTAACCATACTTATATTGTAAGAGTAATTTTCTCTATGATGATTCAGTCACAAAAGAGGTCCGAATTTAAACCTGGTTATACTAACTGATAATCTATCCGACCCGGATTTCGGACACATATGTGTCCGAATTTAAACCTGGTTTTCATTACATACATCTATACCTGGGCCATTAATACACATAAGAGGTCACATCTATACAAGCACTGTAGGTATGAAAGATACTAGGGTAGATCATGACATGCGAGGATTTGAGTATATAGAATTAGCAGAGTTGAACTATTGTTGCAACAGGAAGAGAAAGAACTGGGTAAAGTAAAAATAGCTTTTGTTACTGGCTGGAAAGAAGAGGAGCACAAAAGAACAGACTTTACATCATAATCAAAGGCTAGAGGTTCAGTCCAGGATGACCACTTTTCATTTTTAAAATATGAATGATTGTGTATTTTGATACTATTTTTTGTTCGAATGAAGAATTTGCCCCACGGCGAAATACCTTCTTTCCAATCAAGACCAAGCCAAAAGAGATCTCGAAGCACCGCCTCCTCAGATTCTTTAGTCGATCTCTCCAAATCAGTATCTTCAATTCTCAACACAAACGACCTGCACCCATGAATTTACTCCCAATTGCTAACAGGCTCTCTGGTAGTGCTTGGCAATTGAAACGAAGCAAAACCCTAGCTAAATTCGAGATGAAAGAGAAACAGCTAGGATTCGTACCCTCGACAAGGTCTAAAAAAAGATCTTAAGTTTAAGTGTACAACCACTTGGCCAAAGGTGGAAGATAGTTGTTATATCAAATATGGTCTACATATTAACATATACAATATATTCTATATATTCGGTCCGTTCGGTTCAAATCGGTCGGTTAAACCGTACAACCCGAAAACCGACCGAATTAAATTCGGTTTAAGAAATTAAAACCGAAACCGAAATCTAGTTTTAAAAAACCGACCAAACCGAACCATTTTGGTTTGGTTCGGTCGGTCGGTTCGGTTTTTTTCGGTTTTTGCTCACCCCTACGTCTGTCTTATATAGATTGAGTTGGACTAAAATTTTAACTTTAAAAAAATACAAAATAATTAAAGATGAAATAATATAATTAACAATAATTTACATTAATGCATTTATAAAGTACTCCTTTACAAACACCCATCATCAGGTGCAACACCTAGAAACCATAAACAGATTAATCTACCCACCATTATAATTTATTTATACAAACTACTCTTAAATCTACACACATCATTTATATAAACTTAATTAACTAACTTAATTTAGTTATTAACTATTTCTAAAAATACCAAATGTTATTATATATATCCGGTACATCAATCAATATTTCCGATTCATCATACGAAGTTGACGATGTCTGTCCAGTAAGTGCTTCTACTGTTTCAGTTAAACTCTGTATCTTCAGCTCCGATTCCGACAATTTCTCTTTTAGTTTCAAGATCTGTTAAAATTAAACAACTTCATTAAAATATTATACTTATTTCTTGAGCCAAGGACTCATGCACGTTCTGATAATTAAAAAAACAAAATATAAAATACAAGTAATCTTTTAAAAACATTATAAAATTCATTTATTAAAAAATTAATATATCAATAATTTATAAAAAAATATTAATTATAATTTACCTCGTTTTGAAGATGGCAATTTTCGATAATTGCATTATCGTATCCACTTTTCATTTTTCCATATTCCTCTTCGATGGTTTTGTTTTTCCACCTTGCTCTTCTGTTTTGGAACCAAACTGCTACTTGTCGTGGATCAAGATCCAATTCCTTAGCTAGCTTTTCCTTTCTTTCGGACTCGAGTTTATGTTCGAATCCGAAACTTAGTTCCAGAAGATTAACTTGTTTCTCACTTAGTTTTCTTTTTTTCCAAACACTGTTGTTTTCGGATGAAGTTTTTTTCGTTCTTTTACGTCGTCGTTTGAGTTTTGGTTCACCACCTATAAAGCAAAATTTAAAAATAAAATAAAATGAAATATGGTATTATTGATAGAATATATTTATATATATATATATTATTATATTGATTTGTTAAAACTATTAGAAAGAGGTACCTTGTTGTTGAAGAACTTGAGTATAACCATCGTTATACAATGGAGGAACAAACATAAAATCTTGGCTCAAATTTTGATTCATCATAGTTTTTCCTAGTTTTTGTTATTGTTTCTCTCTCACTATGATGTTGCTGCTACTGTCTCTCTCTCACTATGATGTTGCTGCTACTGTCTCTCTCTCACTATGATGTTGCTGCTACTGTCTCTCTCTTCCGATGGGTTTCTTTTTCATTTCCTTATCCACCTTATATAGATAAAAGAAGAAGTTAATAAAATTATATAAAAGGGTTTGAAGATTCTTAAAATTTACGCAAATACCATTAGCCATTGTTTAATTAGTAGTAGGACCAAAACAAAATGGTTTCATGTTTGAAGACATAAAATGACTGACGTTATACACAGCAATTTATTATTTGGGAGACTTTACATACTCGGTCTCAAATGTGTTTTTACTCACCGAGTCGTGTCAAAAATATCTATTTTCAATAGATCCAGTTTATTTTAAAAAAAAACTCAGTTACCTTTCAATAAAATAATTGAAGTTCCACGTCAAAATATTTAGTACTAATTCTCTTTTTCTTCATACCCTTTTCTCTCGAAACCCCAATTTCTTAAAAATAAAATTGTATTTAAAATTTAAATTTGGACTAAATAAGTAAATAAATTCATATTTTAGTAGTTATAGATAAAATTTATATTTGATGGCATACCTATTGATATAAACCTCTTATTGTAATAATTATTTTAGTTTTAATTTCTTATTTTTTTAAAAAACATGATTTATTATTGTAGTATTAAAATATTTTACAGAAAAATACAATAAACTTTAGACTCCTAAGTTTAATTAGTAAAATTTTATATCTAAACAATTTATTGAATGTAATTAAGTTAAATTTAGAAAAAAAAAACGGAAGAACATGAGTATTTACGTGCGTAATAAAACTCTTCCTTTAGTAGCAATTCTTATCTTACCTTATCTTTACAAATAATTAAATAAATTTTAAATTTTAAATATATGAAAATTAATTTGATGGGTGTTCTGTTCTGGATCCCAATTGGGTAGGATGTGGTTTAAGATTGGGACACTTCAGGTCATCTGTTGTCCAATTGGGTGTCATTTATTTGGGTTTATTTTTTTTATACAAAAAGTGCCAAGTAGACATCTATATGCCTTTTGACTATGTAGTTGTTTCGTGGCTCGAGATGTATGGCTTTTATTTTAATCTATTTTATATATTATTTTATTATAAATCGTTGATAAACGGGTTTGTTGTACCGATGCTATGATTTACTATTTGGATAGGAGATGATTATAAAGAGTATTTCTTTTATCGAATGGAAGGAGCGGTAGATCTGGGATCAAAAACTATTGTAGGCCGAAAATACAGAATGTAGGTTAAGATATATTTTTTTTTATTCGTAGTGCTTAGTTTTTTTAAATATAAAATATCAAAAATAATTTGATACAATTTCTATAAAATTAAATATGTTTTTTTAGTATTGATAGTGCTAAATCATCGAGCATCGGTAGTTTTAACAGGGATATCAGCGATGAGATTTTAATGTTCTTTATTATAGGTCGTTTTGAATATTTTTGGAACGTCACCAATATTTTCATCATCCCTAAAAAGATCTATCGTTGAGGATTTCAGGTCAATTACATGTTGCAGCGTGATCTACAGAATTATTTCCAAGATCTTCACTGACATGATCAAAGGCTCATTTCCATATCTAATTGACAAATCTCAATCGGTTTTTGTGGTTGGCCGTAATATTACGGACAATATTATTATTTCACAATAATTTTTAAGGGTTACTAGAATAACTACAAGGGCTAGAAGGTCGCTCTAAAAATCGACCTGATGAAAGCTTTTGACAACGTTCGGTGAAATCTTATCCTTTACATATTAGTCGCAATAAATTTAGTGGACCAAATGATTAGATTGATTATTCATTGTATTGTCATCGCTTCTTTTTCTGTTAATATTAACGGTGACCCTCGTGGGATTTTTCCTGGTAGAAAAGGTCTTAGATAAGGTGGTCTTTTATCTATTTTTTATTTGTCTTGGTCATGTAAGTCATCTCCAGTATCCATAAAGAGAAAAGTAATGATGTGAACTTTCGTTTCCACTAGAAGTGTCATAAGCTTAAGATTGTCAATCTTTGTTTTGTTGACGATTTGATGATTTTCTGTCATGGTGACATCAATTCTCTCATTATTATCAAGGACATTCTCAAATGAATTCTTTGATCTCTCGGGCCTTAAAGCTATCTCTCAGGAAATCCGTATTTTCTCTCTCTATGGTTTACCCCACTCTTAGATCATATTTAATCAATATCATTGGTTTCAAGTTTGGATCCCTCTCGGTTAGTTGTCGTGGAGTCCTTATTCTCACATATCAAATTTTCCATAATGACCGTCAACCCCTTCTTGAAAAAATCACTACTCGTATTGCCTCTTGGGATTCCAAGCACCTCTCTTATACGGATAGGCTTCAGCTCATTAAATCTATACTTTTGTGGGGTATGTTTATTAGGCTTCAATTTTTATTCTCACTTCTAGAGTTCTAAAATAACTCTTTCAGTTTCTCCATCGTTTCATCTAATCTCGCCACGAGATGAATGTAACGGGTGATAAAGTGGAATGTTCTACTGTGACCTTGCCTTTGTTAAAGGGTGTCGTTAGGATTCTATACCTAAAAATTTGGAATCAGGTGGTCGTCCTTAAACATTTTTGGTCCATTGTTTGTAAACACGACAACTCAATCTAGTGTTACTAGATTTACTTTGAGAAGATTAAATACAAAAACTTATGATCTTTAAAGATTGATTCTTATTCCTCATGGACTTGGAGGAAAATTTTAAACCTTAGGCCTTACGCTAGCAATTTGTACAGGGTTGCGATTGGCAGTGGAGAGAAGACCCCGTTCTGGTTTGACCCGTGGTTGTTGACAACCTCTTTGGTCAACCACTACGGGTTCTGTATTATTCGTGATTCTCGTATGCGGAGCAACCTCAAGGTCTCTGATATCATTAGAGATGGTCTATCGAACTAGCCGACCCATTTAAAATCTACCATTGCTAGAAATATTCGTAACATCTATGAGATAAACCATCTCATCATCTCTCTCCCTTCTCCCAACATCCAATACAACGACATTTTCTAATGGATTTCTAAGAGAGGTATCACCAATTTCACTATTAAAGATACCTACAATGTCATTCGTACACCAATTCCATATGTCGGATGGGCAGAGTTAGTATGGTATAAATTTAATATTACGCGCCATACGTTCACCATTTGGCCTGATATCCAAGGAAAAATTTCCACTCGTGATAAGCTCATGCGATAAGGTATAAACACCACATTGAACCATGTCTTATGCAATTCCACATCATTAAGCATTATTCGTATCCTCTATGACTGTAGTTACACTCATGGGATTTTGTAAGCTTCAAGCTTGGTTTTTATTTAAGACACAATAAAAATTTGATCTTTTGGATCCATGAGGCGTCCATATGGCCTTCATCCAGTTTATGATACCTTTGGCGTACCTGTTTTGGCATTGTTGTCTACCACGTCTGGTGTGAGAGGAATTCTAGAAATTTTAGATCCCCTTCATCCCTTGCCTCTTATCGTATGCTTTCTGACCTCCGGTTCAGATTCATTGGTACCAAGGTTGTCTCGCCAATCCAGTCATCTTAATTTGTAACTTAATTTTGTTTTATGTTATGATTATAGCAACCATCTTACCTTCTGGTTTGTTGTCTTTAATCGCTTTCGTCACTGATGCCTAGCCTCTTTGATCATATCGGTCTTAATTACCTCGCTTTACTCTTCATGTTCGTGTTTGGCAAAACTGTAGTCATCCCCCTCTCGCTATTTTTTTCTCCTTAGTTTTATCACGTTGAATCTGTTGGTTTTTCCGATCAGTCTCTTATTTTTACTTATTTTGGTTTGGGAATGGTTAAGACCTACTTATGATAAGTCATAACACTACCGTTAAGCTATACATATCAGCCAGACCAAGGTACCCTCGACAATAACCGGAGGGCGCTATATCAAGTGAATTCGAGGTTAAAAACGTTAGGAGAAGCAGAACCATGGGACGAAAGAATGAGGTACCCTCGGTAGAACAGAACAAAGATAAAAACATGGATAGTTGAGCTAGGCGTCACTCGAGGAAAAACAGAACCATCATCTCGCATTATAGCAGACCGGTACCTCGGTCAGCATTAAGTAGGAGCCCGCGTAAAGATCGTACAGTACTTTGGCTAAAGTTGAATAGTGGCACCAAAAAATAAGCCCACTAAGATCAGTATTCATGACGAGGAAACGAGGTTTGGACCCACGATCAAACTCAACATAAAGTAGAGAATCATTAAAAAATAGTAGAATAATGTATTAGAATGAATGTTATATATTGAATAGAGATTCGAAGAGTATGTAAGGTTTTATTCTCGATAAAATCAATAAGATATTAACATTTTATTCTTCTATTTTCCATCTCTTAAACCTATCACTGAAATCGTTCACCAGATTTTGGTATCGTTTGTAGCAACACTACGCAAAGTTCGTACTTGGGTAAGTGATAGTGTTGACTAGGTCCAGAATTGAAAGATAGAATATTGTTGCCCCACGCAAGAAATGAGGGCAAGGCAATCAAGGAGTCTAAGAGAATTATCCCAACAAATAGGCTATTTTAGAAGCCGATCAAGCAGACCATCGAGAGGTTTGTGTGACGACAAACCAAACCGACGATCAGTCTCGTGTTAATGATAAGGAAAACGTCGGCGGACCCGCTGAGGGCAAAAACCTCATAAATCTTGGTATGTCTTCCACCCCTTCTAACGTACAAATCTTGGAAACTCAAATCGAGAAAATCAAGTCTGAGCAGCAACGGGTAGCTCAATGGCAGCAGGAGAGAGACGGTGAGGCTAACCTGCGTTTTGATCAAATTGCTGAAACACTTCGGTTCTTAAGCGAGAAGGTGCACCCACGGGCTTCTGTAGGAAATATGTCTTAGTGGAAAATGGTGGGGATGATCTCAGAAAAAAAAAAAGATTCATGCTCTATGAGGCAAACGCATCGGCGAAAGCAAAAGCAAGAAACAAAAGAAGAAAAGGTCAACAAATTCTCATCGGGATGAGCTGTCTACCAACAGAGCACTTAGGGAAAATGGCGTGGTGGAAGCCGTTGAAGATGATCATGTAAGACCTACTATGGTTTTGTATGTTTTGCAAAAATCCTCATTTTTGAAAAGCATCCTCGAGGGGAAACTTCCACGAAAATTCGACCCACATAAGATGGATTCGTATGATGGCTCAGGAGACCTCGGGCACCATCTCGAATAATTTAAGAATATGATGATGGAATTCAACCTTGACGATGTGTTACTTTGTATAACCTTTTCAATAGCAATCAAAAGAAATGCTTTAGACCGGTTCAAAAACCTCCAGAAATGGTCAATCAAGGATTTCGGAGGCCTATGGGTTGCATTTCAAAACCGTTTTGTGGGAAACAAAGAGCACAAGAGTGAAGGCGATGCTATCATGGATTTGTATAAGCAAATAGAGGAAACGCTAAAGAGTTATGTGCAACGATTTGTATGGGAGATGAACTTCATGCAGGTTGCGTTGAGGCAGTAGCGGTAATGGTGTTCAAGAGAGGGTTGGATCGGGATGCCTCCCTCTTCATTGACCTCATTAGGTTTCTCGTCAAAATAAGGGTGACATCCTGTCCCGATCGGATCAGTTCATTTAGGTCAACGATTTCAAGAAGCCAGACCCTATCCCTAATTACCAACATAAGACCCTGGAGTTTCAACCAACCTCTAACGAGAAGAAACGTTAAGAAGAAGGATCGAGATTGGACGTTTCACGCTCTCAAACTAACTGGTCGCGCCCTTCTTACTATGAGAACCCAACAAGAAAATTCACACCCATGGCGGAGAACATATCTGTTATTTATGAAAGAACTAAGAGGATAGCTAAATACCAGTCTTCGAAGAATATACTAGCAGCACCAAACAAGCGATCCCTTCGGTACTTTTTCACCTATCATAATGATCATGGACATCCAACAGAGGAGTGTTGCCTGCTGAAAAAGGAAACCCATAGATTGATCAAAAGTGGAGACCTCATCCAATTTTTAAAACAAAAAGAGAATCCATTAAAATATGGAGGGGTGCCCAATGCAGAAACGACCGAGGCATCAGACAGACCCATGGACAAACAACAATGTTGTGCACAATTTTTGGAGGTGACACTTTGTCTGGAATGGACCCTGCGACATGAAAGCGACACCGTAAGGACCTCGATATTCACCTAGTCGGTGGCTCCTCATATCATAACGTTAGGGAGCCGATTGCAGATTTGACTATCATAGATGATGATTTGAGAGGAATTATCACAATCTCACGAGGTTGCGTTGACGATAAGTGTCAATATTTCAGGAGTCGTGATAACAAACATACTAATTGATAATGGTAGTTTGGTGAACGTTATCTTAAAGGTAAGCTACGAGAAAATGATGGGGGGGAGGGTCCCTCCTTACAAAACAACGGACATGAAACTGGTCAGCTACGAGGGGGAACTGACAAAATGTATTGGTGAGATTGAACTTCCGGTGACAATCGGGTACAAAAAAACCAAAAAAATAGTCCACACCCTGTTTATAATTGTCGATGCTCCCATCTCTTACCATGCAATTATGGGGAGACCATGGCTTCATAAGCTCAAGGATACGACGTGCTCATTCAGGCAGTGTATCAAATACCTAATGTGAAATCTCGTTGGAATAATTCGAGGCAATAAAAGGCAGGTGAGACAGTGTTACACAATAACACTGGACTCTTCCAACCAAGACAAATAGCAATTAATGAAATCTGGGGTATGAGGTCACCAGGAATCAACCAGCTGGTGGATGCCTCTTCAGGAAAATATTACATGTCATTCACGGACGCATATTTAGGGGTATAATCAGATATCTATGAAAACATCGGATGAGGAACACACCACTTTCCAGACAGAGCGAGGCATCTAGTGCTACAAGGTCATGCCGTTCGATCTCAACAACGCGGGTTCAACATATCAAAGGCTCATTAACAAGATTTTTTAAGGGAAATTGGGCAAGCATATGGATGCCTACTCAAAGTCTTGGGGACGATCTTCCAAACGTAATGGAGGTATGGATTTGAACTCAACCCTCTTAAATGTTCTTTTGTTGTTCGTAGTGAAAACGTTATGGGTTTTATTATTAGTAAGAGGGGTATTGAGGCTGAACCATCAGATATGAAACCCCCTAGGAATATAAAAGAGGTATAGCATCTAACGAGACGGTTGGCTGCTCTCTTCCGGTTTATTTCTAGATCATTATACAAAAGTCAACCCTTTTTCAAAATCCTAAAGGGAACCAAAAAAATTGCTTAGATAAGTAAGTGTGAGGAAGCCTTTCGAGCATTAAAAGACTATTTGACCTCCCCAGAGGTGCTAACTGCATTAGACTCATGAGAGCTCCTCTACCTGTATTTGTCAGCGCCAATATATGTTGTGAGAGGCGTGCTTGTGTGAGAGATGATAGAGGTCCAAAGGCCAATGTATTACTATAGCAAGGGGCTAGTCGATGCAGAAATTCAATACCTCAACCTAGAGAATTTATCCCTCGGTTCGGTGATTGCTTCTAAAAAACGCACCCATACTTACAACGTAATACCATTGTATTATGATTCTCATTCCCGTTGCGCAACATACTTCAGAATCCAAATGTTTCTAATAAACTAACAAGGTGTTTACTAGAAATTGGAGCATACGCCATAAAGTACGAGCCCAAGGTCACGAAAAAGGGCCAAAGAGTGGCCGATTTTATTAATGAATTATAGAACATTCGGGAACAGATGGTGATTTCACTATGGATGATGGGAACAACACACAATTTGTAGTAAAAGTAGATGGTGCCTCGGCTTTCACTATAGGAAGCTGGGGTAATTATCCAAACGCCAACGGGAGAGCAGAGAAGACAAGATATACGATTCACTTTTGAAGTGACGAATAACTCAACTGAATATGAAGCGGTACTGGCAAGAATCAAGTTGGCTTTCATTTGTGGGGCTCGCCGGTTATTGCTTTATTAGGATTCCCAGTTAGTTTTAGGTCAGGCCACGGGCTCGTTTGAGGCCAAACATGCAGATACTTAAGGGTAATTGGAATCTTTAAATAAATAGGAGAGCAAATTCGACAACATTGAATATGAGCATATTCCCCGGTCTGATAATTCAATGGTAGATACCTTGGCTAAAGCAACAACGCATGAAGAAATTTCTACTATAATCATCCAGGAGTCACCAACCGTGGTAATAGTAGTTGAAAAAATTGAATTGCACGCTTTGACAATAACAACGGACTGAAGGGACGCATACATCGCATATCAAAAGCACTGCACCCTTCCACCAACAAAGCATATGCATTATTGCAGATCCGAGCGTGTAGGTATAAGATTTTAGATGATGTGTTATACAGGAAAAGTGCTACATGACCTCTACTACGATGTATGAGCAAAGAGGAAACAAAGATACTACTTCGACGCTCACTGAGGCTTTAGGAGCCTAGTAAGGAAATTCTTTACATCTAGATACTACTGGCCCATATTGGCATGCCCAGGATTTGGTCCAAAAATGTCACCATTGTCAACAAATCGACAATAAGCAACATTTACTGAGTGAACAATTAGTATTGTGTCGGCACCATGCCCCTTCGATAAGTGGGTGATAGACCTAGTGGAAACTCTCCTGATGGCCACAGGAAAGCGAAAATAATTGGAGGTGGCAAATAATTATTTATCTAAATAGGTGGACGTAAAGGCCTTAGCAAAAACAAGGTCCTATAAAATAAGCGACCTCCTATAAAACCAGATCCTCTCAAGATTTAGAATTCCAAGGATCCTCATGACCGAAAACATACCACAATTTTAGAATGAGGTAATTGAGGCATTCTTTCACACTTTTTTCACTTTGTACTACCGACAGGAAAATGGATAGGTTGAGGTGACAAACCAAACTATCATGGCATGAATAAAAAAGAAGCTATACGGGTCTAAAGGAAAATAACCAGATAAGTTATCTGAAGTATTGTGGGCCTATCAAACTACACCCGGTCAACCACATGAGATACACATTTCTCCATGGTATATGGGATGTAAGCATTAGTTCCGGAAGAATTCATAATACCAAGCCATCGAGTGGAAAATTACTTAGAGGAGGTGAACGATCAAGAGTGACAATCATCAATCGATATGATAGAGGAAAGAAGAGATCAAGTGAGGGTACGATCAGAGCATTATAAAATCTTGATAAAAACATATTCAACTCTAAACTTAAGCATCAAAGCTTCAGTGTTGGTAACTTAGTTATGAAAAAGGTCTATCGTCGAGTGCGGGACAGAAATGCGGGCAAGTTGGATCCGGATTAGGACGGACCATATCAAGTTGTTTCCAAAGGACATTATTGGGCCTATTTATTGGAATACATAGAAGGTAAATCATCATAGAGCAGTTGTGCACTCCTTTTCCTTTTGGTGACGTTTAAGGGTTTTTAACGAGATATATTGTAAGCCAAAATTATTAATGAAATCATCTTTGTTTTGCCGTGTTTTGGTTAGTATTATTTTATTTTCCAATATTTATGTCACGAGTTTTAAGAATTTATAATTGTTCAATAACAAAGTGAATGGGGTATAATCAACTACAATAAATAGCGAAAAGGCTAAAGTTGGCCATGCCTATTTGACTACGCAATGGTTCATACTGAGCCCTGACTAAGTACAATTAATAAAAGCGAGATAATGTATATCACAAGCCTTGAAGGCTACACTATTAGCCATACTAAGCCTGAGCCATATAGCTCAGTAAATCGAATCGACTACAAAGTCACAGTCTATAAGACTATGCTAAGGGCTATATTGAGTCTGATCCATATATCTCATCAAAACGAATCGAACTAAAAAGTCACAGTCAATAAGATAACACTATGGGTCATACTAAGCTATGTCAATAAGACCATTAGAGCGACAGAGGTTATACAAATTACTATAGTTACGCAACAAGAAATATCATGCTTATTCACATTAACTTTACCCTCATCACCCCCAAAAAAATTCCAAATATATTCTCAAAACTAAAGAGAGAAACAACATAAAGCAGAGTGAATATTAAGGCAGAAAGATAAAGATTCAGACAACAACAACTATAAACCTCATAACAAAGACAATGCAAAAAGTAGTTTGACAATACAATACAATCACAAATTAGGTTTAACAATACCGCCTTCCTTGCCGGGGGTTCATCTGGTAACCCAGTCTTGGCACGCCCTGCGTTGGAAAAACTGATACGGGGATCAACTGCTAATACCTCGGTCAATGGGGGAATTTCTGGAACAAGAGGGTCGACAACCTCCATCACCCTCTCGACAATCTATTTTTATTCTTCTCCATTATTGTCGGTAACCGAGGGTTTCTCATCATCTGGCACAAATGCTTTAAACTGATCCAGATCCATATCGACATTCAGTCTCTGAAGCTCGATGATGGTCTCCTTCCGAACCTGCTCCAAATTTGGCTTAACCTTCTCCAATACTTCTTTTTTGTCATCAGCATAAGCCTTTAAAATCAATTTATTATGTCTTCTTTGGGTATGCTCCAGTTCTAGTCCCATGAAAGTTACCTCCGACTAAATAGTGGTATTCTCAAACAACACTTTACGAATGTTAAAAAAAGACTTTGTATTCTGATCGATGAGCTCAATTTTATTTTTTGAGAGAACTTCTTTCTTGCTTGACAGTCTTAGCCATTCTTCCTTAGCAGAATAGCGGGTTCTAGACGACTAGTGAGATCATCATTCTCCTTCATTAAGTTTCAGCAAAAGGACTTTGACGAACCATACCCCTTCTTATAGCAGGCCAAGTCGGCAGAAAGAGTCTTCAAATATCCAAACGATAGAGGCTCGGGTAAAAAATTGTCCATAATTGTTGCATCCGTTGGGTTCATTCTTTGATATCCAATAACCTTTGAGTTATGTTAGTTGGAAATATAAACAATGATAGGAAGTCAAACGAGCCTAAAATGGAATAACTTAAACCAAAGAATAACATGATACCTCTACTGATAGTTCAAGATGGTATTGTAAAAGATATGACATGCTCATATTGTTGTATAAAGTCATTTCCGGACAGTATTTCAACTGTTGGAGCATCAATTTCGATGGCTTAGGCATGCTTGCAGCAGGGGTCAGTTAGGGTGATCGGCTTGGAAGGCAGGATATAGAGTACTCAGACTTCCAGACAAAGTGTTATTTGGAAGGTCAGCTGCAAAGAGGCTGGTAGAAGGATGCCCATTACTTTCACTCATCGTCAACAAAGCCAAATGAGGAGTACTCTTCTCTTTCAAATGAGGAGTACCCGAGAGGGCTCGACTACGGTTCATCGGGTATCGATGAGGGGTAGGCTCTTTGGTACCACCAGCAGAAGAACCCTCAACCCCATCTTTTTCGAAATCTGTATGCATAAAAAGAGGGGTCGTGCTAACCACCATAGCCAAGTTGTCTAGAATAATTATGGACTACTCCCCGAACCCATTATAGATTCGGTTTACGAGGGAACCATTCTTCCTAAGCACCTTGTTCTTCCTCACAAACCCTCCAATCGAGGGACTGCTTTTCCCTGTGCTCTCATCTTCTTTTTCTAACGAGTATAATATAATGCAATCACTAGAATCATGTTGTATAGAGGAACTAGTAGTCCCAGTAGTGTCACACGCATAAGTAGTGGGGACAAGACAAACAAATTTTTCTTATTTTTAAGCTTCGCCTCGTTATTTTCACTAACCCCAAGGGTGCTCTCTTCTACCCAGTAGCAGCGCTAGCACCAAGTTCCAGATCTTTAGGTCTAGTGGGTTGCAGATGCAGTACGACACCCCTCGGGTTATCAGCATACACCATCTCCACTAAGATAGCCCCCACAACTTTTGCGGTAACAGGTTCACTGGTAGAGGTAAGCATCACTTCTCTATCTGTTGACATATTTGACTCTGCTAGAGGCCACAAACCATTTCTGATAAAGTTGATGGGGGTAAAGAAATGGTAATACTCCAACTCCAACTGAGTATACGCAGCACCAGATAATTGTTCAATGGTACTTGTTTCCCGGTCACCGTATACTTTCTTCCACAACTCTTGATACTTCCCCGAGTTTGTACCTTCAACAACAACAAAATGATTTAATATATCAGTAATAGAAAATAGTTGATATATATATATATATATATATATATATATATATATATATATATATATATATATATAAATGAAGCAAATAAATACAACCCTTACATGTACTCATCCATCGCCTTTCTAACTGAAGATTCTGTTTGGTGACAGGGTGTTCCCAATTTCTGGAAAAACAAAAATAAAAAAGCGTTTCCAGTATTTATCAGAATCTAACATGTGACAATCTTACTGCGTGGTATGTAGTAAAAGGGGTCTTCAGAATCTTATAAACATATATACTAGCAAACAGGTCACTTATACAAATATATTTACCTAATAATCTCGAGCTTAGTATAACACCAAGCAAAAATCGTCATCTGTTAGTAGTCAACTGTGTTGGTTATATTCTAATATACCTAAAAACTCGTTTATTAACTTGGATAGAGGTATTAGAATCCCCTAATCGGATAAAGTAGTGTATAGACAAGTTTCACCCTCTCTAACATGATGGGGATGTTCACCATGCTCCGGAAGCCTAGTAATTACAGAGTCAAGGAAATTATATACTAATATAACCCTATTAAGCCCTTCCGGGCTCAAGTACGTATATAAATGTGAGAGACAGTCGAAGTAACTATCTCGAAACTCTCTGCTTTCCACCGTGTTCATCGGTGGAGCGTCAGAAAACTTTCTACGGGTAGTATTAGTCTTCTTCACGGATCCTTTATGAGTCATTTCTGGAGTACACAGAGAAGTTGATGTCAGAAGAGTCAAAACTTATGATTCAAGATTCTAGGGTTTCTAGAGAGAGGGTTGGGTTAACTAACGACCACAACATAAAAAACACACGTGATAAAAGACAGCCACCTGGGAACAATGTAATTAGTGAAACGTCACATACCTCGGCTGACATATTAAGTTTAATCCTTCTAAAAGGAAACTGTTTTACAACTGCTCCCTTTACAAGGACTATAGAGACCCCTGATAAGGCATAACACTACCGTTAAGTTATACCCATCAGCGAGACCGAGGTACCCTTGACCATAACCATAGGGAATTACATCAAGTGAAGTCGAGGTCGAATGACATTAGGAGAAGCGGAACCATGAGACGACAGAATGAGGTACCCTCGACAGAACAAGACAAAGACAAATACATGGATGAAAAAGCTAGGCGTCGTCCGAGGACAAACAGAACCATCATCTCACGTTATAACAGAATAGTACCCCGATCAACATTGAGTAGGAGCCCGCGTGAAGATCGTACAGTACCTTGTCTAGAGTTGAATAGTGGCACCGAAAAATAAAGCCACTAAAAACAGTATTCACGACGAGGAAACCAGGTTTGGACCCACGATCAAACTCAACATAAAGTAGAGAATTATTTGGAGATAGTGGAATAATGTATGAGAATGAATTTTATATATAGGATAGAGATTCGAAGACTATGTAAGGTTTTATTCTCGATAAAAACAATAAGATATTAGCATGTTATTTTTCTGTTTTTCATCCCTTAAACCTATCATTAAAATTCATCACCAATTTACCTTCTTAAAGTATTCTTTTACGGCTCTTACCACTTCTTAGATTATGCAATTTGTACTTGTATGAACCATTTTTCTTTAATTCATTTTTACATTTTTATGAAATTGATATTCCTTTCGTCCCAAAATACATGTCGTTTTAGAAAATAATTTTTATCCTACAATGCAGGTTGTTCTCGCATATTAATGCAAAATTTAATATTATTTATTATGGTTAAACAAATCTATTTTTTGTTTTTTATAAATAATTATTAACTTCCATAAAATATAGTATATAACCTTAAAACCCCATGTAATTTAGAATGAAAAAGTTATATACTTTTAAAAATATTATAAACTTGTTCGGAATATTAATAATAATAACTGGATTAGTAAATTATACTATAACTGAAGGTAATATATTAAAAATAAAAACAGTTATAATCGAAATATAATTATTTCTATATAGAATGGGTATGAGTGGAAGGAGTATTTTATAGAATTGCTTAAACACAAAGCTACCTATTTAGCGTGAAAAGTGAGAACGTCCTAGAAATCACACACAATAACAAAAACAAAAGGAAAAGAAAAATCTAAATCTAAATCTAAAAGATAGTGACAGAGACAAGAGCTGAATGCATGCACATGGTGGAATCAATTTAACAAACACGTCTAACACCCCTATATGTTTTCTTTTAGAGGACCACAACCCTTTATCTCTCCACGTGTAGCTCCCTCATTAACCCGCATTCTTAATAATTTTGTACATCCAGCTCCAGTCCAGTCTAACCCAGGGCCAGCATATATGGAGTCCGCTTCCGCTTCTTTTTTACGGATTATATTTATATGGCACATTTTATAAACAGTTACACAAAATTAATTATTTCCCCTGTTCCGAATTAAGAGCCTTTTAGAAAAAATCAATTTATTTTAAACTTCGTTCTAACCTACTAATATATTATAGAATATAATTTTAATAAAATTAATGAATATATATTATTATCAACCGCAACGGTAAATAAAATAAAATAATTTTTTTTTAATCTAAAATTATATTTATTTATTAAAGAGTATTCATTATTTTATTTTAAATATCATTAATAAAACATATTATATATATATATATAATATTAAGTTCGACCCTCGTTAAAAACAGTAAAGATGAGATTATCGATGTCATTGATATCTCTTATAAAAACAGACTCTCCTCACTACATTTTGAGGGACTCTTTTTTACGGTTTAATTTTCTAGTTTCAAAATGCATATCTTAGATATTGATATCGACATACTCCCTCTGTCCCTTATTGTTTGACGTTCTAGAGGTATGTACACTAATGAAGAAAGACCATCATTAGTTTTGAAGTTGTAAAAAATGAGAACAAAACTAGAGTAAATTAATTAAATGAAGAAGGATAAAAATGGTATACAACTATTAATACTATTTTGGTATTTGGAAACGTCAATTAAAGTGGGACAAATGTGTTTCCCTAAAACGTCAAATATAAAGGGACGTATGGAGTAGACTTTAAGATTCCATATGTGGTGCTTATCAACCGTAAATCTCCTTCATTTCTATTTGCTCTGTTAGAATGTTGCAGAAGTCTAATAACTTCTACTTCTACTACAAGTCACTTTTACAAGGAGTTGAACAGAGCTGCAAACTGGTTAGCAAGAAGGACTTCAAAATATAAAAAGGCTAGCTATTTTCCCTTATAACATCTTTAACTATCTTAAAGCTACCGCTCTTCTATATTTCCCCTTCTAACATCTCTAACTATCTTAAAGCTATCACTCTTCTGGATAGTCTAGAGCTTGCTTCCATTAAAGATCTAGTTAACTACTAAATTTCAGACATATATCACTTTCTATAATGCAATCATTCGTTTATGATATTACTATTAATATGCAGAATTTTTATAATTTTCTTACAAGTAGAATCTGAGATTTTGACTTCATCTTTTTCAAGTTCCTTCCTTTATCTCCTCAGCTCATCTCTGTTCTTCTCAAGCTTGCATGTCTTTTCGCCTCCCAACAGCTCTAAATCAATCCCCTACTGGTTGTCTCTCCAAATTCTTCTCTCCAGACATCGACTTCAGTTCGTTCTTCTATCAAATATTAGATATTTCTCCTCTTTAGATCCTCGTCTCTTTTTGTCATGGTTTTGCACTCATCTCTTACACAAGATTGAATCTTCAATCCCGATAGTCTTTATTGGCTTTCTTAGCATACTCGATAGTCTCATATGCTCAAGTTTCTTGCTCTTCTTCTTTAGCAGAAAATTTTGCCGCTCTGATTTCCTTTTAAGTCGAAAAATTTAGTTTCCCCTCCGTAGACCCATTGGATCTTTTGTAAATACTCTTTACTTCAATAATGTTCATTTTATTTTGGAAAAATAAATTTATGTTTACTTTTTTATAATAAAAAATTGATTATTAATTTTTTTAGTATTTTACATAAAATTTTAAAAACATATACATTGTGGAACGAAAACAATATTTTCCATTTGTATATTTTATAAAAAAGAAAAGTAAATTTAAAAATTATACCCCAAAATATGATTTTCACATTCGTAAAAACGATAAGTAAAATTTTAAGATAAATTCATAATAATATATGGATTTCAATTTTAAATCGTGTTAACTGAAAGCATAAAATAATAGATGGTATGTGGAAAAAAAATTATAGGCTCAAAAGAGTTGTTTATGAATTTATCATATTTTTAATAGTTTAAGATAAATATTGTTAAGTTCTTATTTATAAATATTTTTTGTCTTCAATTATTTACTTCACGTTTACTTAAGGGATGGACTTGACCGAGCATTAAAAATTTGTTGAAATGACATAAAAAATAAATCTTTTGTGGTCCTCCTAGTTGTCTAACCCAAATCGTTAGATCACTTAGTAGACTATAATGACATAAGTTTTTCAATGAGACCAAAACTCGTATATTTAAAAAATATGTCTTTGTTTTTGTTAGAGGCTCAGTTGGTCGAGGTCCACCACTGACATATGGGAGATCAACGATATTTTGACATCTAATTTACTCTTAGAGGTTTAATTACCCAAAGTACACCATTCATATCTAAAAGGCTCAGCCACATTCAACCATGCAACTCATTTCTCTCTTTCATGAAGGTTTGGTTGGTTGAGGTCCCCCATTCACATATAAAGGGTCGACCGTATTCATTCAAGTAGCTCAGTCATCTCTTTCTTAAATGGTTGGGTGGTCGAGATCCGTAATTCATTTAAAAGGGTTTGGCCACATTCAGTCATCCAACCCACACATCTCTTTACTGGAGGCTCAGTTGGTCGAGGTCCACCTTCACATCTAGGGGGTTAAGAGGATTTATGTGAAAGGCACTGATTGTGCAGTTCTCCAAGCTATTTTTTTTACACATGAAAAGTTTTTGTTGAGATTGATGCAAATTTAATATGTATGGATAAAAAGATGCACAAGGGTTTTAGTTGTCTTTCTCCACACACATGAACTCAACTATTTTAATTATTAATCACCTTTTATAAAAAGCTTTAGCATTTATGAGTCTGTAAACTATTGGATTACAAATATCGATCATATTGCACCTTAGACCTATGGTTAATGACATAAATGAAGAGATAATATATAACTAATTATATGATAAATATTAATGAATGATACAATTATTTTCCAAGCGCACAAACTTTGATAGACTAAGTTAGCTCATAAGTTGTCGTCAACCATTCTAAACAATCTTGTTCAAATTATTATATTTATCTTGCACCCATGTTGATTCGTCAAGCAAGCATTATTGAACCACTCGATCCATTAACCGAGTATTGATATTGTTTTCACTTTTTTGATAAGAAAAATTTATGCTTGAGCCCATTACTACAGAGGTAACCTCATATATTTATTTATATTATTATGAGAAAAAATCCTTATATAATGTAAAAGGTAATGAAGCGTAATGTTATCGAGAGAGGATCAGATATTAACACGTACTCAATTAAATCATCTTATTTTTGGGATGAACATGTTGAGTCGATAGGGCCAGAAGAAGAAGATGATGATGAAATATACCCGTTAATTATTACTAAAGTTTTAAAAAAACTTTAAAGCCCTTAAGGCCAAGAGAGAATCCACACTAATAAGTATCATCTTTTACAACATAATAGGAGGCCTTGTATTGAACTCTATGGCGATTGTCGAGGAGCTGACGTCTACTCAACACCCATTGGTTTCTCATATCGAATACTTAGTCTTCACCTCTAAGAGAAGAACGCGTAATTCAGTACAACCTATTGGCGAAATCTAGGAAACCATACTCGCGAACCTTATCTTGTCATGTTTGCGAACCTAAAAAGCATAAAAGTAATAACATGCATGTATTCAATACATTATTTTCAGAGGATACAATTATGAGACTAATAGGATTTTATCACCATAAACATAACTTGCATAAATGCTTTTACTCACCTCTTACTAAAATTACGTCAACCAAAAACTCCGCATAAAATGGGGTTTTGGTATTAGTAAAAGCCAACAGTTATTCTTTCAGACTTCCAAAATCTATGGAGGTTCTTCATCTTGTCATAATTGATTTTGAACACAATATTTTATGAGCTCCTTGTATTGATCAAGACTCACATGAACTATATTATGTTTATATTAGAAATTATAAGCAAAACATCATCTTTAGGTTCAGCTACATCCTTGAGGTCATCATTATCAAAATTATTAGTGGATATGATGATTAATAAATATGATGAATGTCTTTTTCTGAAGATTTTTTTATTCTAAATAAAGAATTTCATTTTTAAATGGTGCATAAGAATTCACAATTGGAATCCTGATTAAGGTACACGTCGGGCATTCTAGAAAAACCAAAGTACTCTTTACATTGGTATAGTCATTGAGACTTATATTCTCAAATACTTGGAGCTCTATTTAACCCGTTTGGGTTCTGACCTTAATTCATTTTGACTTCTTTTACTATGAAACTTTACAGACTGAATTATTTTTCCATCCTCGATAAGATTTTAGATTTTTTCTTTGAACTTCTTGTAACCCCTTATAAAAAAATTTGTTTGGGATTTATCTTCTTAGAGTCTTAACATAGGTAAATGATTTTAGAAATTCTCAAAAAATTTGACATTATCCTAGATGGTTTATACACTTTCAATTAATTTATAAAATATTTTAATTAAAACTCCACTAACTCATTCGCTCATTACGACCACATCCCAATGAATTATCACACCCCAACCAGAGTGGTTTTGGTTAAGTTACTAAGTGTGAGAGTTTCAGCTGGATTATTCCTTGTGACTAGTAGGATTCTGTCGATTGAAATAATTTTTGTTGAACTATTAAAATGAGCTTAATAAGGTGTCATAACATAAATATAAGTCGGATGTTGAAGGGTTAGATGTTGTTAAATTGGCATGACTCTTAGACGTATATGTTCATCCATTTGATATGAGATTCAACTAGGTCCAGGAGTGCGCCAAAAAGTTAATGCATTTCTCTTTATTATGCTCTCGGCCAAAAAAACAAGAAGGATCTTCTACCCATAGGCCGCACATGTAACTGCCTTATAGCAATCCTCAAGACTAGTAGTTGTTTGAACAAAGTGTCAAGTTTAATCTCTTAAGCTCTCGTTCGAATCTTGTTTACAATGCAGTATGAAGTTTATATCATCCATGATCACCTTTCTACTTATAAATTGATCTATGAATAAAATCCATAACATTTTTGAGGTTTGAATATACCCTAAAAAAAGTTTATTAAACCAACTCATGTGACTCCCCTTGAAGGTCATTAAAAAATCTCGACAAATGAGTTTATCATCACTTATAAAACTTAAGATTCGTTCGTGAATTTCCTATATGATGCTTTGGACTCCTAGTTTCATGATATTTGTCCATCTTTTACTAGTTAAAATTGAGGGCAAGTCTCTTGCAAGGATTTCTAGGATAAGAAATGACCTAGTCAAATTATACATCCAATTGTATGAGGGACTCTTGACAGTCTCATATCAAAGAGGGTATTGGTTGGACCCTTGATAAATATTTGGTTTCTGGTGAGATAGATTTTGCTAATACGGGTTCGGATCATAAAAGTTTCGGTGGTACATGTCCAGTCTTATCCCGTTTCTTAACTAGGATTTGGAAAAATAGGTTGATGATTTTAAAATATTGTTGTAAAAGACGATGAGGATGTTGTAAATCTATTTCAGAAGTTGCGGCATCACGTTACTATATTTTTGTCACATGGGTTGGGTTCCTCGATGATGGGTTTGAAGAGACTTTCAGTTTATATCTTATTGACACATGTACCAGCGTTAACTTCGCTTTAATCAAGATCATGCATTTCCTTAAAGTATGAGTTAACAAAACTCTTGATTATAGTTGTTGGTTTTGAACAAAATCTGGATTCAAAGATAAATAACCTCTACGATTATATCGACTTCTTACGACTGAATCAGATTATCAAATCAAATTTCTACATGTAATTATATCTCATAAAGAAAAATTAATATTAAAATAACACAAAAATTTATAAAAACATAATATTTTTTTAAAATAACATTTAATATACTTATGGTAACATCAATGTGTATATACATCCACATAATTTATAAATATATTAAATATTTTGAACAGACCTGTATTTAAACAAATACAAATCAATATAAAACTTAGATTCAAACAATGTTGGAATATTTATTTAATATATTTATGGACCAGCAATAATTTGGACCGATATTCTAGATATGCATATTTAGTCATTGTCTTAAGGTAGTTCAAATTAAAAGTAATTGAGTTAATTAAATTAAGTAATTAACTGAATTGGACATGTGAGTGAAAATATAATTTAAGGGCCAAAGTGTGGTAACTAATGTGATTTGGACATTGTGAATAAGATAGCCCAACTTAAGATTGAACTAATAATTGAGGGTGTAAATTGATTTATCAATTTACTAGGTTATGGTCTCATATCATGAGGTAGTAAAATAGGTTGGACTTTACACCTTTGCGTTTCCATTGTAAAGTCTATAAATAAGAGGCATATATATTTTAGAATTTTTTCATCCAAAACCTAAATCAGTCGATAGCCGCTACCTCTCATAATTGGTAGACTTCACCCGTTATTTTACTAATTTTCTCTTTCAATTCTTCAACATGTTTCCTTAAAGATCATATATTTGTTGAATTTTAAAGTAGATTTGCGGATGATTAAAGGAGAAACATGATAATGGAAAGTAGCATGCAAAACAATGAGTTTTCCTTGTGTTTTTATAATTATTTTTATAGAATATCACAAAAGGGTCATTATGTTTTCCTCGATTTGAAGAACAATTCTTCAATTAGTATAAGAGCAAGTAAAATCCTTTTGTGATTATTAGAATAATCAAACAACATGTTTATGTATATGTGTGTGTGTTTTCATTGTAAAACAAATCCATGTCATTGGGTTTATGTGTTGAATAAGTTGGTTAGGGCATGAACTTAGGAAATATATGAAAAATATGAGTTGTGATTTATTAAGATTGAAAAATCATGATATGGTGATTATATGTTTTTTATCGCTTTGAAAAAATTTGTGTCTGTAAATAATTTAGAATTATTTGATTGATTTAGAGTTTGATTTTATGTCTCGGGATTTTTATGTTATCAAAATCAGCATTAAACCAACCATTATTTGATGACCCAATTCAAACTATTGAGGCAACATCTCATAAATGGCTTAGACCCTGATTTTAAAGTTGATCGAAAGTTATTCAGTGATGTTCCCCATTGCCAGTGACCTGCGGATGTTGTGGTGAACACTGTGACCTGCGAGAATTTGCAAACCCATTACTTTCGTGATGGCAACAGTGAAGGGGGGGGGGGTGATGGCTGGGAAAACATTCGTTGGAACTAAACTTATAGCAGGCTAGGTGTTGCCCAACAGATTGTTGCAGCAGGCTTGGTGCGGCTTAAAGGGTTGCTGCACTAGTGGTAGGTCCAATTTTTTTTTTTTAAAAATCATTTTTGTAAAAATAATTTTTTTAATTAATTTTAAGTGTACTAATAAATTTATTTCACAAATGTGTTGTGTTTGGCATTATAATTGTTGTATGTTTATTTGTGAATTAAATTGTATGGTTTATACATGACTAAGATTTCGTAGACCGGTAGGTGAAATTAAGGAATTAATTTCATTGCCCCCCCCCCCTGCCGAAAGGTTAAATTAATCTCCTTAAGGATCCTAGACTTCAAAATGTTCAAGGATTAATTTAAATTCAAATAATATAGGTCCTCCAGAGATCAATGTTTGGGATTAAATTAATCATGAACTAGAGAAAATTACTAAAAATGATTCTTGTACAGTCTTTGATTTCAAGTAGGTAAAATTAGCCCTCTGGAAGGTTTCACAAGTACTAAAGAAAAATAATTTCATCCATGCATAATATTTAATTTTAAGTAGGTAAAACTGGCCCTCTTGAAGGTTTCACCGGCTTATGAAAATTAAATTAAGACTATTTTGGTTTAAGTAAGTGAAATCACCCCTCCGGACGGTTTCACTCGTACTTACGAAATTAAAATAATGATCATGATATTTTTCTCAAACTTATAATATTGATGTTAGTATTATTTTTCATCTCATATCTATTATGAAATTATTTTATGTTGTACAATATCTACTATGTTCATGCTTATATTTTAAAGTTATATGTCAAATGTGCTTTGTGTGTTATCTGTTCTATTTATATTGACCATAGGTTACAATCTATTGGGAATCCTCTTCCCATGTTAGATTGTTTAGATTTACCAATATGAAAATAGAATACGCTAATATGCTTGTTTGTGCATGATTATGACTATGCACTAACGGATCTTAAACCATGTGACCTTAGTCCAGATAGTACACATGAATAATTTAAAAGAACATGAAATGTGACATAATTCGAATAAAATATGTATGGGTTTTATGTTACAGGGAATACCAGTAGCACTTCGAGGGGTTGTCCCGAAGAATGTTACCACTGCCACGGTATTTCTCCCGGAGGTTGAGAAAGCCTTTACTAAGAACGAAAAGGTAGGGATGCAACGTCTTATAAACAAGCTCTCTACCAAGAAGTACAATGGCAGAGGTAAAATCCATGAGCATACTCTTAAAATATCTGCGATTTGACAAAAGTTAAAACTAATCAGAGTATAATTTCTTTAAGGAATGTATAATGGGGTTCACATTTTGGTCATTTCCTGAATGATTTACTGTTTTTTAGTCCACCTATAACTGCATGCGCGAAAAATAGAATATCAATGAGTTTATTTCTCACGTTGCATAGGAGGATGAAAGACCTAAAGTACCAATGTCTGAGGTTAAGGTGATATCATCTTCAAAAAAGATGTCCAACTGAGGCAAGGGCTCACAAACCTTAGGAAAACTCAACTATTTCTTCGCAGTTTATTCCAAACAGTCTAAGGGTTTTAAGTTTTATGATTCTCTCATTTGTACGATATTTGAAATGGGAACAACAAAGTTTATCGAGGAAGTTGAGTATGATGTGAAGAATAATGGAACATATGTTGATTTTGAGAAATAATTTGTAAATATTCATGAAGGTTTTAACTAGGATACTTAAGTATCAGAAGATTGTGCTTTAACACCAATCATTTCGATCCCGTTAAAATAAGGTAATTATCACATTAACACTGGTGTTCCACTTGAGGGTTCCAACCAGAATACAGATTTGGTCCAGTTACAACAAAATGAAACTCAAGATAATCTTTCATAAGAATATAAAAAATAATATCGTTTATAATGATCAAACTCTACCTCCTTAAGAAGTGAAACAAGAGGAAACAATGCCCTTAAGAAGGTCTACGAGAGAAAAGAATAGTGTTATAGGTCTTGAATTTATAATATATATTTAGGAGCATGATGAGTCATATAATAGAACTGTAAATGATCCTTCATCCTACAAACAGTTCATGGGAAGCTCTGACTCTTGAAAGTGGATCGATGTTATAAAAGAATATTATAAGTCAATGCACGACTATGCGGTGTGCGATCTTATCCTATTACTTGGATAGAGAAATACAATTGGTTATAAATGGGTTTACAAAACCAAATGCGATTCTCTAGGTAATGTGGAAAAACATAAAGCACGTCTTGTAGCGAAGAGTTATACTCAACATGAAGGGATTGGTTTTAAAGAAACATTCACTTTGTTATCTATGAAAGATTCTTATAGAACAATCATGACATTAGTTGCAGACGTTGACCTTAAGCTCCATCAGATTGATATTAAGATCATTTTTCTTAATGTAATATTAAAAAAACGATCTATATGGTGCAACCTAAACACTTTTAGAAAAAAAAACTCAGAGGATCTTATTTGCAGACTTAAAAAATCCATTCACATGTTCAAATATGCCTCTCGTCAGTGGTACCAAAAAGTCCTTGAGGTGATAGTCTCTTTTGACTTTGAAGTCAACTCGGTTGAGGATTATGTGTATCACAAGTTCAGTGGGAGTAATTTAATATTTATTAGATTATATGTGGATGACATATTGCTTGCCTCAAACAATAAGGAATTTTTACACACTACAAAGATATATCTATTAGATAAAGTTTGATATAAATGATCTCAGTGATGCCAATCTTTTGTTAGGAATCCAAATACATCAAGATCACTCTCGCGGTATTTGTGGATTAACACAAAAGACATATGCTGTTATGGATTGATAAACTACAACCCACTAAGTACCATTAACCAATAGAAGGTACTAAAATTACCATGTTGACATACCGGTATTTGGATAGGACAAAGACCATTAGGTATTTCGACTTAGTTTTGTGGATGCAATGACACACTAAATATCACTTCGGGAAATATATTCTTATTAGGTAGAGGTGCAGTATTCTGGAAAAGTGTAAAGTAAACACTTATTGCATCGTCCATCATAATGGAAGAATTTTTTGCGTACGTTTAGGCATTACGCTAGTTTTGTGGCTGTGAAATTATACAGTGTAATACTTGAACATTAATGTGAACTTGTCTAAGGCCAAACAAATAGACATAAAGTTATTTTCTATTAAAAAAATATTTCACATGAGTCGGATAAATATAGAGCATATCAACACAAACTCAATAATAGTAGATCCTCTTAAAAAGGCGATTTTTCCTAAGGTTTTCCAGGGACACTCCAATAGTATAGGTGTAGTTGATTTAGAGGATTATTAGCTTAAATGCGAGAGTTTTTAATAGAAGTTAATGTTATATTATGTAGTATACTATGCATATTAAGTTTTATTGTAATATATATATATATATATATATATATATATATATATATATATATATATATATATATATATATATATATATATATATATATATATATATATATATATATATATATATATATATATATGTTTAGAAATATATATATATATACTGTATTAGATCTCCAAAGGTAAGAACCGTTTAAGAGTAGTATGTACGATTACAAGCCATATTACTCTTATGCTACTCTCCGCAATTGGCTCAAGTAGTTGATTTATAATAGTAATGTGATAACTCTTGCATTTTATTGTTCACATTACGAGAAATATGTCATTAGTCCTTTATTGTTATTAGTCATGCATGAGGTTGTATCGTTTTCCCATTGACAATTGATTGATGGTATCCATTAGAGTTGAATATGTATTCTTGAGTATCATGTGGCGGTCCAAGTGAGAGATTGTTGGAATATAGTTACTAACCAACAACAATGTGGACCGACATGCTAAATATATATATATTCGATTATTGTCTTAAGGTAGTCCAAATTAAAAGTAACCGAGTTGATTAAATTAAGTAATTAACTGAATTGGACCTACGAGTGAAAAAGACGTTATAGGCTCAAGTGTGGTAATCAGGTTATATTTGGACACTATGAATCCAAATCTCAACGCTTAAATCTGAGCTAATAATTCAAGATTTAAATTGATTTACCAATTTACTAGGTTATTGTCCCCGATCACGATGTAGTAAAACGTATTGAGTTTTACAACTTTAAGCTTCAATTCATAAAGGCTATAAATAATAGGCATAGGTTTTGGAACTTTTTTATCCAAGACCTAATCAGATGTTATCCGCTACCTCTTCTGATTGGAAGATTTTTTTTTCTATTTTCTCTTTCATTTCTTTGACAAGTATCCTTAAAGATTACATACTTGCTAAGGATTAAAACAAATTTGCTAAAGATTAAAAGAGAAACATAATAATGGAAACAACAATCAAAACATTGATTTTTCATTCGTTTCTTATTCCCTTTTAATATATAGAAAATCAAAAAACGATTGTTATATTTTTCACAATTTGAATGGTTTTTCACGCATAATTTTATTAATAATTATTTATTTATATATATATATATGATTTTTTATTTAATTAATATTTTTGTCGATTCAATTTTAAATTATTACAGATTAAAAGACAATTATATGATATTTTGGCTGGAAAAATAATCACCGATACAGATACACTTTCACTCATATTTATTACTTAATCGTTTCTTTAAACAATCTTAGTAAAATTTCATTGACAAATACAAATGGAATTTTTAGTTCGACCAAAAATACCACCCGGATGCCATTTTGCACCGAAATCCATATCCGCGATCTGAATAAAATTTAATTGTTGGAACTAGAAAACATATTAAGCTTCTTGCCAAAATATTCAATTGACTGTTGTTGTGGAGTATTGTTCTGTTCCTTATCTTTTAAGGTTGGGCAAACCTGATCCGACACGTGGAACTTCATCTCAAATTTGACCCGTTCTTCGGTGAAGGTTGGGCAAACCTGATCCGACACGTGGAACTTCATCTCAAATTTGACCCGTTCTTCGGTGAAGACAAAAATATGGAAAACGACCTGTGTGAATTTATAAAAGATTAATTTAGTTCCAAATAAAATAAATAAAAACATATTTTATGAATATTTAGCGAGAAAATGTTTTATAATTATTTATGGTAAAACGATTACTCCATTACAAACTAGATATATACAATATTCTTTTATTAGTATCATATGCATATATTCACTAATGATATTAATATCCGAAAAAGCATATAATTTCATAAAATATCATTTAAAAGGATTAATTTTCATATATAAAAATATTTTATAAATTGTATATATTTTTATTAATTATACTGTATATTTATCCATATAAAAATTATAAAATGTTTATATGTTTATTAGTCCAAAAATATATTCACTAATGGCAGTATTGTACTTATATTTTTTTCATAATAAATTAATTCTCTTTTATTATAGAATATGTTTTAAATATGTCATAAAATTAGTTTTTATAGACGTGAAATTCTAGTTTGGATAGTTAAATTTTATAACATTTATTAAAATAACAACTTATATATAGGTATATACATTTTTTTTTGTTTCTAAAAGTAAATTATAAAAATAATATTTTTATTTGTATTTATTTAGGTTAACATTCATCTCCAGATTTATATTATTATTATTATAAATGATATGTTTGTAAACAAAATTATAATTCGATATAATTATTGTTATATATTAATTTAAAAAATTTAAGTATACACTAATTTATAATTGACAAAATATGTTTTTATAAATTTTGAAATAGATACCGAAATGATAATTAAGGTAGAGTTTATATCATTTTATTAAATGAATATCTATATATATATTTTTTATATTTAAAGTTTTAATAATATTTTAATATACGTCTAATATGAAGATTCATAATTCACCTAGAGCAATCACAATGAGTTTAGGATATAAAACGCTTCACTAAATCTTTCATGATATAAATATCTTACTGGTATAAACATGTTCATAGGATTTGTGATGAGTAATATGTCATCGACATAAATATCTTGCTGGTATAAACATGTTCATAGGATTTGTGATGAGGAATATGTCATCGACATACGATTCTATATATGAACATACTCTCAATAACTATGATACCCACAATATTCGATTAAGTTCAGCTCAAAACAACACAAGTTGATATTTTTGAAAAATTGCAATACTATTGGTCAATCATTTGTTTGATCTTATGAATAAATTTCTAATATTTACAACCATTAATTGTAACTTAATTTTACATATAAATTTTGTAACAGTTTTAAATTTTATTTGAACCGATCAATATTTAGAAGTCATCACGTATCTCAATTTTATAAACGAACCATGTCACATATATTGTTTTCGTAATATTAAAATTTTAGAAACATGATTTTAATTGACTTGATAAAGCTCGATATTGAGTGTGCAACTTGTGTTGATTTATTTTAAAGAAGTTTTTACCATTGAATGATTTATTTTCATATATGGTATGAATTTACTATATTTATGTTTCTTCTTTGAGTCTCATGTGATTTTAAATATTAATTGACGATCGGTTAGTTTATTTTTCATTTTTGTTACTTAAATAAATTTACGTACCTATGGGTCAAAATTAATTCATTAAGAAATGAGACATGCAAAGGTCGAAGGAGTCTCTGTAAAATGAAATTCTAAATGGTGAATATTCACCTCTTGCTAGCGTCCGCATCAGTGGAATAAAATAATATTCCTTATTGCCTCGGGCAATCATAATAGTGGGTTCTGCTACAACATCGCGAGCGAAGCGCAACACTTCCTTACATGACTCATCCGATCTCATTTTTCTGAGATGAATAAAAAAGATATAAATTTTAATGACGCTACAGTATTTTAAGTTTAGCTGTACTTTTAGAATCCTTTACGATGTCACATAACTTTAAACTCATTTATTACTTTACAACTTAGAAATATAAACTTTCTTGTATAAACAAGTTATATTACTTGAATATTAGTACTTCATCTTTATTTTTTGGGGATCATTGCAAGGAAAATTACTAATGACATATCGCACAATTCTTGGATAAAGTTAAGTTTGTTCTTTCTTAATAACAAGAGAAATATTTAAGTCCTTATATTCGCATGATTTATAAATGATTGGTAATGAAAAACTTTTACTGTCTGAATTTGAGCTACTCAATATTAATTCTTCATCAAAATCAATGTTGTTTGATGAATATTTTCCCTTAAACTTAATGTTTTAAAAAACGTTTTTGTGTATGAAATCTAAACTTGTTTATGAGATTTTAGAACTTAATTTTTTTGTGAATGATACAAAAGTTGACCAAAACAGTTATTGATTGTATTGTATTCCAATTTTATTTGTTAGACTCATATAACTTCGCTTTTGTTGGATATCCCAAAATATATAAATATTTTAGACTAGAATTATTTCAACTCTAAATTAATGATCCAATTTTAAGACTTATTTTAGTGCGGGTACTATTGTAAAAATTTATATTTTACATACTTAGCTAGACATATCATAAAATTATTCAACGAGCCTTCATACTTGTTACAATATTCATAATCATGTCGGACATAACACAATTAATTATTTATCAATATTTTTTCAACTTATGCTATATTTGAAACTGTCAATAACTTCCAATATATCATAATGTACGTATGCTATATTGTAAAATATTATTTATGGGAAACATAAATTATATATGATTGTCTTAAAATGCTAAAGGAAACGCTCTACAAATTTATGTTTAATTTTTTTGTGAAATCATGTCTTTCTATGTGCATCTAAATGTGGTACTATGTTCATGTATTTAATATAAATCTCACAGTAAAAGAATAATGAACAAGACAACAACGAGTTTGTCAATTATATTATTTGAGATATGTTACAATTTTTTGTATTAAACGTATGTTTAATTGTTCTCAATTTTTCATTTCTTTAAGTTTCCAATATATTTATGTGCATGATTGTACTTCTAGTAGTAGTTGTATGTGCTTTATATAAGTTATCTATTTAATTTACATATGTTTTTAGTTGTTCATAGATTTCTATTGACCGTAAAAATTATTTAACATCACTAATAATTGATGTATCTTCCAAGTAAACATAATTAATTATGGCTTTTATATACCAAGAAAAATATAAACGTGAGAGCACTTGTTATGTCGATCAAAATATTAAATCTCTAATGAAATCTCTAATGATCCTTTTAAACTTATAATAAATCTTCTCAAAATATATGTTACTAAATTTTAATTAATATTGTTTAGATTTAAAGCTATGTACAATTTTATTATCTCTTTTAATATTATAATTATCTTCATAGATTCATTGTGGGAGATTTTTTGTGGTCAAATTTAATCGTTTTTTTCATATTGTACAACTTTTATGCGATGATAAATACGAACTCTCAATATTTAAATAAGATGAGAAATGTTAAAATATAAAGTAAATAAATGAATATTTACAAAGATCACTTTAAAAATTTTAAAAACGAGCATATCGTCCAATTTTACATTATGCATTTACAAATTTCACCATTTCCCTTACATTTAATAAATTATACTTTTAATAGACGTACTAAATTTCTATAATTTAATTATTTAAAATTGAATTTTAGATAACTTCTTAATTACTCCTATCTCACTAGATACTTTAACATGAAACATTTAACATATGTCATTTCGGAGTATATTTAGAAATATGTGCGTCATCATTATAAAAAAATTATATTATCCCCGTACTTGTTAGGGTAATAAAAATAGTTATGTCATTTATCATTGAATGATTAATATCATGATATTTTAAATAAAAAACAATATATTTACGCTCCATTTAATTTATTAATTTTAATTTGGTATCTAGTTTCTTACTATCATTGCATGATTTGACCTAATGCTGAATTATTTAGTTGAAAAATTGTTTAATTCTAAATTTAAAATATCACATTATAGTATTTGACATGAAAAACGTAGCTTCGTACAATCCATACTACTTTTAAAGACTATATTTTAAGATATGCAATACTGGTTCACTATCGTATATAAAAGCAAATGAGCTTTTATTTGGTTTAATTCTCCTATTTTATGAAACTGAATGAAACTATTCAATATTAAATATTTAGTTGCGTACGAAGATGTAACACTTAATTAAATAATTGAATCATGTATGTATGATCACATATGACATTCCATGCATCATAATGATGGGGACTTCTTAATACTGTAGGCAACCGCAAAACCATCACGACCATCAGAAATCACATTTAGCGTTGAAATAACAGATATGTTTTCGTACATATACAATGACTACGATAATCCACACTTCAAAGAAAAGGTCGATCTCTTGGCCAATAAAGATATTTTTTAACTCCAAAAGCCTGGTGATTTCTTTAATGACTTGTCATCTCCACTAAAATACGACCTCCATGATTTCCTTATGCTCTTCAAAGAGTACATACGTGTTATGGCATGTAAACCTCCAATACATACTGACTTTATATCGCGATATAAGTTTGAATATCTAATTGTGAACAAAATGATTGACATTGCTTTAAAGCAATCACTTTTAAAAAATTCTTTATAATAAAATATTATAGAGTTAGAATACTTAGATTTTATTTCAAAACATGATCATAAGCTTTACAGAAAGAGCAACCATTAGTTACATGCATGCTTATTCAGAATGTAAAAATTATCTAAAGAGCAACATGAGACAATTAAAATGGTTAACCGTGATAGAAAATATTTTCAATAAAAGATTACATATCAGCTCAATACATTTTCAGTATAGTGGAAAGAAATTTATATGAAAAACATTGCTATACATGCCATATATATTGGAATAGAATTCCACATCTAGAGCATTTAAATAAAGAAAGTCGCCAAAATAGATTGGTACTTAGAAGCCAAACTTGGATGATGGTGCATATTAAGGAATTATGACAAAACCATATTTTCTTATGATTAATACATCCTTAATTTAGAGGTAAACACCATTCATTAATATTAGGTTGCATTGTATATCATCGACGATGACTCCAAAAGCAAGACATAGTGAAATATCGACCAAATATACCAATTGTAATAGTTCAAACATGATTGAAAAAACTTGTGATATATTATAATGGCCTATATATCAATATTACCCTAAAGAAATAAATATATAAAGCTAAAGAATGTGATTATTTAGCAAGTTGGACACATGTTCAAGATGAACTAAGTAGGAAAGATGAAGATTATGAATGAAGAATCTCCTAGGTACTGGACGATCCTAATACAAAGATGAAACTGAGCGAAACAGACGATAAAAAAAGATCACTCAAATATGAAGCCCAATTTGAGTCAAGTAAATAAGAGTTGATGTGTTCAAGTATATTATAAAGCCTTCTAGAACCTTCTAAGATACTATCTATTATTACAAAGAATTCCTGAAGTAGTTAGATAATATATTTGTAATATTCGGAACTGTTTTTTCCTTAGATTAATGTCATATGGATATAAAGCCACATGTTATTCATCCATAGACTTAAGATTATGACTAGGATGACACTATAAATAAAGGCTTTGGCCTCATTGTAAGCGTATCTGCAAGGTATAATTAAAGAAAAATTTAATTAGAGAATTTTGTTTCTTATTTTTTGAGTTATTCAGTCCTTTTAACCATAATTAATGTTTTTAAAGATCATTCCTTGTCATTTTTGACCCGTCGGTAGGAATTCTTAGCAAAATAATCTTGTAACTAACGATGTTGACTCACTCATGAATTGAGAGGTATTTGTCTCAAAAATTCTCATTAAAGGTGTCTTTAGTGACTGTTCAAAGAGTTAGAAATGTCGTGTCCCCCGTTGCTGTGAACGAATCCGTTGAGCGTGATACCGGTTTTTTCGTGGTTGCTCTAATCAATATTTAAGGTATATAGGCAAGGATGTTGTAAGTGATATAGATTTGTCCATGGTTTCTTCAATCAATTTTGAAGATGTTGAGGCAAAAGTTGAACATACTGAGATAACTAATAACATGCATATCCAACAAGTTGTGTTTGGACTGTGTTCGTCAAGAAATAATCGCACTACTCGCGAAGGTGAGAGTTTTTCTAGTTTTTTATGCTTTACAATCACAAATTAACGAACTAAAGCAACAATTATTTAACAAAGTTTAAGATATAAAGATGGACGAACTAGACTTGAACATATATCTAAGACTTCATAATTGTTGAGTGAAACAATTACAGATTAAAAACTAAAAATCTAAATGAACTATTTATTCAAGAAGTTTTGAACAAAGAAAAGGAAAATTTTGATAAGGAAATTAACGAATGATCTACTAATAAGGTTAATTCTAAAGGAAAAATTAAAATAGCTGGTGATTTTAAAGAACTTTAAAGAAGCAAAAGCTAACTACCTATACTTTAGCACAATCCCCATTATCACAACAAATCTTTGAGTTTAATCTACCAAGAAAAGTTGACCCTTATAAGATGGGTAAATATGATGGGATAGAGGATCCAAAGCATCACCTAGAATAATTCAGGAATTCTGTGCTAGGATTTAGTTTAGATGACACTCTTTTGTGTAGAGGTTTCTTCGTGAATCTTAGGGGGAATGCTTTAACTTGCTTAAATAGTTTACCTTTTAGATAAAATTTAAATATTTGAAGAGTTTCCTAATATTTTTAAGAATTATTTCATTATAAATAAAGCAATTAGAAAGGATGACGATTATATTATGACTCTGTATCAAAAGCAAGATAAAGTTTTAAAGAATTATGTACAAATCTTTGTCCAAAAAATGACTGGTCGAGATGGTTGTATTGAAGAAGTAGCTTTGCATATTTTAAGAGAGGTATTCTAGCGGATAAAAAGTAGCTTTGATCATATACTTTAAGTTGTTGTTTCAAATCTCTGTTTTCTAATAGGAAAAAAGAATAAGTAGCGTGATAACAGAAACAATCATGACTAATAAAGGTGATGAACCACGACCTTATTGGTCTAGACCGTTTTGATGCTTCAAATTTTATTTGATGGCAAAACAAGATTACATTCTTGTTGAAAATGATTAAATTTCATTATATTTTGGATCAAAATTTGGAGAAAATTCTTGAAGCAAGTGACGAGTGCACCTATGAAATCAAGGTTACGAGAAACATGCAAGAGGAGAAAAATATTATATGTAGAGGAAATTTTTTGAATGCTTTATTTAGTTATCTTTTCGAACTTTACAGAAGTGAGTCTTCGGCATTAAAAATCTGGAATGCACTTGAAGAAAAATACAAAACCGAATAAGAATGTACAAAGAAATTCTTAATTTTTCAAAATTTTAATTTTTAAGTTTTTAAATGATAAAACACTTCTCCCCCATATTCACGAGCTACAAATCATAGTAGATAAACTAGTGTTCCTAAAATTTGTACCTTCAGATTTTTTTAAGCGTGAGCAATCATAAAAAAATTGCCCCCATTTTGGAAACATTATTGAAAGATAATACTTCATAAATCCAAAAATTATAGTTTGGAACAAATCCAAAAACACTTAAGAAATAAAGAAGAGTCACGTACTAGAGATACGAAAACAAAAGAAAAATTGAAGATTTGAGCTTCTGGAAGTGTAAATGCAATAGAACTAAAGTCAAATAAATAATAGTTCAGGAACAAATAATTTGTTAACAAGAAAAATGATACTCTTAAGAGTGTAAATATATAAAAAAATTCATGGCAAACTCCGATACTTTGCTTGTACATACAATTGTAAGAGGAAGTGTAATAGCATAAGTTATGTGGAATAAATATTTTTATAATGGTGACTGAGGTTTATACCATTGAAGATAAAACTTCGAGCTGCTAGCATTGTACATGCACATCCGTTCATGTTTCATATGATAAATTCTTGTTCAAAATAATATAAGCAAGCAATAGCACAACTGACATGCAAATAAGAAACACAAATAAGTCCAAGGTTAGGAGATGCAAAAATATAAAGTTAGTATTCACAAATGGAGATAAAATAACTCTTACAAATGTATTGTATGTTTCGGAAAGAAATAAAAATTTAGTTTCTGGTGATCTATTGTATAAGGCTGGAACTTGGCGTGTGTACAAATCCAGAAACCTTGTTTTGTCAAAGGGTGGAACTTTTATAGGAAACAGATACTTTTGTAATAATGTGAGGAAACTATGTACTTATGAAACTATTATCAATGAAGTGAAAAATTCTATTTACTCTTGATCTTATAATTAATATTTATTATGGCATAATAGGTTTGCTCATATGGGACATAGCACAATAAATATAATTTTGAAAACGAGACCTCGAAAATTGAATATAGGTTTGTATGAAAAATATGAGCTGTGTGCAAAATTAAAGATGATTAAAACTCCTTACAAATCCGTTGAAAGATGCATAGAATTTTTAGAATTGATACACACTAACATGTGTGAGTTAAAGTGTATCTTGACACATGAGGGTATGAGATAATTTATAACTTTCACTAATGATTACTCTAGATTTACTTATATATATTTTTTCTTAAACATAAGGATAAGGTCTTTAGCATGTTTAAGATCTTTAAGTAAAAAGTATAAAATCAAATAGACACTAAGATTAAAATCTTGCATAATAAATGCAGAGAATATTTCTTGGGAGAATTTCCTATTTTTTGTGAAGAGCATGGGATAATTCATCAATGCTTGGCGTCTTACACGCCACAAAAAAATAGATTGGTTGAGCACAAAAATAAAATTTTGATCGTGATAACCAATGATATGCTAGTTAATTTAAAATTTCATATTAATTTATGGGGTGAGGCTGTTTTAACTGCATGTCATATTTGTAATCTTATTCCTATTAAACAAACTAGAATGTCTCCATATGAGTAATGAAAATGAAAAAAAAAACATATACTATTCTAAAGCATGATGGTGCCTAAAGTTTTGTAAAAACACGGATCTAAGAAGAGTAAAATTAGATCATAAAGATATAAGATGTATGTCCATTACTTGTTCAGCTAATATAAAATCTTATAGGTTATTATACTTATAATAGTATTTGAATCAAGAAAAGCAGAACTCTTTGAATCCAAATTATATGATGATAATAGGATACACACCGATATAGAAAATAATAAAATAACTTTGAAAAAAGCACATTAGGTTGATGAGAAACAACGAGAGCCTCGTTAGAGTCAAAGGGAAAAGAGACCTAAAAATTTAGGATTCAATGAGATATAATATGAAATAATTTATTTCTATTTAGTAGAATAAAGTTGTGAAGAAATTATCCAAAAAATTATGATAGTGATTTCTTTAGAAGACGACCCATAATCATATAAGGAAACAATAGCATTCTGAGATTCCATAATTTGGCAAAAGGCTATAAATGATGAGATGGATTCAATAATATCAAATTACACGTGGGAGTCAGTTTATTTACCTTGGTTTCAATACCAATTGGTTGTAAATGGTTATTTTGGAAGAAATACTACATGAATGAAACCATTCAAGCTTTAAAGAAAGATTGGTAGCAAAAGATGTTGGGAAAAAAATAAGGAATATATTATTTTAACATTTATACTCTAGTATCAAGAACAACAAGCATTAGGGTACTCTTTACAATTGCATCGGTATACAATTTGAAAACTCACCAAATGGATGTTAAAACGGAGTTCCTAAATGAAGACCTCCATGATGAGGTTTATATGAAGCAACGCGAGGGTTTTATACTTCGAGAAAATAATTCGAATGTATGTAGGCTTGTTAAATCATTATATGGTCTTTAAAAAGCACATAATAAGTAGCATGAAAAGTTTAAGCATACTATTATATCTGATGGATTTAGACATAAGTATACACTAAATTTCGTGGTGATGTAATAGTCATTGTATGTCTACATGTCGATGATTTGCTCATACAAAGTAATAACACAAGATAGATTAATGAAACAAAAATTAGGTTTATACAGTTTACTTTTAAGATGAAACATTTTGATAAAGTAGATATTATTTTAGGAATTAAGGTATTCAAAAGTAGTTGGGGTTATGCCCTAAGTCAATCCCATTATGTTGACAAAGTACTTGATAAGCTCAAACATCTACAATTCAAAGAAGTACAAACACCATTTGATCCTTGTTTAAAGGTTGAAAAATTGGGGAAGGGTGGTGGCTCAATTATAACATGTTAGTGCAAGATGAAGCTTATTGTGTACAACTTTATAAACTAAGGGGGATATATCTTTTGTTGTGAGTAAAGTGAGTCAGTTTTCAAGTAATCATAATATGTAACATTAGAATGTAATTGGAAGGGTCTTGGGTTAATTAATAATGAATAGAGACATGTGTCTCTAATATTCTAATATTTCGGGGTACTTGAGGGATATACTTATGCAAGTTACATCACTAGTCTAGTCGATAACAAATCAACGACGGTGTAGGTGTTCACATTTACAAGTGGTGTTGTTTCATGGGATCAAAGAAATAAACATGTATATCCCACTTGACTATGGATTTCGAGTTCATAGCATTGGTTGCTACGAGTAAGGAGGTTGAATGGTTAAAAGATCTCTTTAGAAGATATCATCCACTTTAAATGGGAATATGACAATATAAATTCATTGTGATAGTCAAGCAACATTATGTAGAGCATACAATTGAATTTACAATTGGAAGTATATACATATAAGTCTAACACATGAGTATGTTAGGCAACTAATTCAAAGTGAAATTGTATTGGTCTTATATATACGTTCAAGTGAGAACTTGACGGATCCGTTTACCAAACTATTAGTTCGAGAATTGGTAACCTTTTTATCTAGAGAGATGAGGCTAAGACTTTTAGAATGACTATTTTGCAAATAATGACAACCCAATTCGACTATATAGAAACATCAAATTTCTAATTAGTAACAACAAGTTATTTATGAAAGGTTCAACATATAAATAAATTAGAGTTTCATCTTTGATGAATGTGAGTTATGTTGGTCGTTATCATGGATGGATAAGTTCAAATGAACTTTTAATACAATTTTGTCTAAACATGACATGTATTTCTAAAAATAACAAAAATAATGTAACAATTATACAAATGTGAATTAAGAGGTGGTATTGCCTGTCATAGAGAATGGGTTCCTCTCTAGATTTTTTTTAAAATGAATATAGTATACAATCAAAATAATTTTCAAATTTAATATGAATAAATGTTTGATAAAAAGAATTGTGTATGTAAGATTACCGGTTAGGTCATACAGGAGGTTACTTCAAAGTTACGATTACATATATTTTGTGACTTAATTTTTCTATCTCTACACTAGGGTAAAATTCAAATTAAAAGATATTTTCTTCTATGTGCAAGATTTATCTCAAGATAGAGAAAACATATGGGGCATTTAGTCAAGTGGTAGACTTTTGGAAATATTGATTAAATATAAATGATCAGAAGAAAAGTTCCAAACATTAGATTTGGTGAAACAACAAGTGAAAGTAGACAAATGAAACCTAAAGAAAATATTTGACGGTAGTTTTGCAGCGATCATGATAGTGCTAATCGTGACAGAAGATAGTTGATCGCGATCAACACGAAACTGATTACAACATAATTCGACGCCTAACAGATCAATTTTTCTTTTGTAAATAAATTGTTTCGCGATATGATTATGATCAGAACAGGCACGATCACGACAAAGTCCAAACGTTGTGTTTTTTGGAAATAAACGAGCTTTCCAAAAATGTGTCTCTTAAAAGTTTATGACATTACCTATAGTTTTTTTGAATGGTTGTAACCTTTTGGAAATGTTTGATTATATCTATAACTAGGTAATCCTTCAAGAACGAAAAACACAATCTTAACAAATCTCTCAAAATCTCTATTTTGGTATTAAACCTTGTCATCTTATTTAGATTTTCTTGTTGCTTGTAATATGAATATAAAAGCTTGTTATATCTCAAAAGAACATGCTAAAAATATCTAAGCAATAAAGAGAATCAATGATATTTTTGGATATATTTTGGAGCTATGGTCTGAAAAATATGACATTTAAAACACACACACAAAACAAGATAGAGAGAAATGGTTAGAGGTATTTCGCTCAACCAGGTGAATATCTGTAAATACCAATTTAACACCAAATGGTTATCCGACATTTATCAAATTGTAGGAGGTTATTTAGTAAATAAATTTGATACTGGGTGGTTATTGGTAGTTACCATTAGTTAAAAATATGTAAAAACAAATAATTAACTTTAATTTATAAAAGTAAAAAAAAATTGTACAAAAAAAATTGTTTTATAATTTTATTGAAAAATAACAAAAGAAATAGTATAGTTATAAAAAAATAAAAAAAAAAATTGAAATTAATAAAATAATAGTAAAAAATAATAGCAAGAAAAAAATTAAAGGGTAAACTATCCATAAATATCTAGCCAAGTTTCTCATTACTACGTAATACCTATCTGGACCGGTGTGAAAAACCAGAAGTAACTCTCTTCTCATTCTTCAAACTAAACTTTCTCTTCCATACTTTTTTTTAAAAAAAGTATGTATCTTTCAAACCGTAGCTCCGACAAGAAAGCGGAAAGTACAATCGCTTTTGTTTTTTGAAGACAAACAAAACAGGATCCATTTATGATTTTTTTAAAATTTGTTTTTACGTGAGATCCACTAATTCTGGTCTCGTATCTTTTTCATCAAGTAGTACATGTCTCGCATCTATTGTTTTGTTATTCATGATCTCGTATCATGTCTAGTCTTGTGTGATTTAATAATGCATGGTCTTTCAACTTTATCATGTATGGTCTCCCATGATTTAATAATGTCTGGTCTCTCATCTTTATTATGTCTGGTATTACATGATTTAATAATACACGGCCTTTCAACTTTATCATGTTGGAATATATTTATTTAATATATTTATAGACTAACAATTATTTGGACCGACATGCTAAATAAACATATTTGATTATTGTCTTAAGGAAGTCCAAATTAAAAGTAGTCGAGTTAATTATTTAATTAACTAAATTGGACATATGGGTAAAAAGGCGTTATGGGCTCAAGTGTGGTAACCGGGTTGAATTTGGGCACTGTGATGAAGAGGGCCCAAATCTCAACACTTAAGCCTGAATTAATAAATCAGGGATATAAATTGAATTATCAATTTATTGGGTTATGGTCCCGGACACAAGGAAGTAACAAAGGATGGGCTTTACAATATTGGGCTTCACATTGTAAAATCTATAAATAAGGGGCTAGGTTTAGGTATTTCATCACTCTAAACCCTAATCAGAAAAACGGCCGCTTCCTTAGTGTCTGGAAACCTTTTCCTTCTTCTCTAATCTGATTCTGCAGGTTTATGAAACGGAATCGCCGGAGAACGTGGAATCACTAAAGAACGCAAAAGAACTGTAGTGAATACTAGATGGATAGCAGCAGGCAAACCCGTAAGTATTCTTGATTTTATGTTTCTTCTATAGATGAATCTATCAAAAGGGTTTTATTATTTTTTCCGCGATTTGTTATATATTATTTGATGCGATTTTGGATAATATATAACAATTGGTATCAGAGCCAAATAAACCCTTTTTGGATTCAGTAGAATAATCAAATTGAGTATTGATAGATAAAAACACATGTTTTTCGTAATCGTAAAGAATCCATGTCATTGGGATTATGTGTTAATTGAATTGGTAGGGCATGGATTTAGGGATTGTATGAAAAGCATGTTATGTGATTTATTGTATTGAAACACATGTTTTATTATCAGTAAATTGCAATTTTTATAGTTTGGGCTTTTATTTTTTATTTTTCGGGTAAAATTAGGGTTTATTGATGTCTGGAATTTTTCTCCCAAAATTAGCATCAAATCAACCCTAAAATAACGAATAAAATCAAAATTATTGGGACAGTGGCTCATCGACAGCTTAACCCCTGATGTTAACGCTGACCGAAGGCTGTCCGGCGATAAACACAGTAACCGCCAAAAGAATAGGAACAACAAAAAATACCCAAACGATAATAACAGCATGATGAATACAGGCTGGACCCACCCAAAACAATTGGTGGGCCCGTTTAGGACCTGCAGCCTACTGCAAATTGCAGCAGGCAGGTAAGCTGCTGCAATTTGCAGCAGCGGTAGACTGCTGCGATAGCCTGCTGCAAATTGCAGCAGGGCTTAATATTTGCAGCAGCCTGCTGCACGTGCAGGCTGCTGCAAATATTAAGTTAAATAATAAAAAATATTTTTTTTTAAAAAAAAAAAGTTATTAATTTGAAAATATTTGAACAATATATTTCACAAAAATGATACTTTGATATTTTTTTGTATGTTTATTTGTGAATTAAATTGTATGTGTGTGAATGATTAAATGACGATGCATGACTAAGGTTTCGTAGACCGGTAGGTGAAATTAAGAAATTAATTTAATCGGCCATCCGGAAGGTTACAATTAATTTTCTTAAGGATCCTAGGCTTCGAAATGTTCGGGGATTAATTTAAATTCAAATATTATCGGTCCTCCGGAAGGTTCACGTTTGGGTTTAAATTAATTATGAACGGGAGAAAATTATTGAAAATGGTCTTTGTGCTGATTTTAATTTTAATTAGATGAAATCGGCCCTCCGGAAGGTTTCATCGGTACTTAGAATAAATTAAATTCAGCCTTACATTTTTTGATTTTAAGTAGGTGAAATCGGCCCTCCGGAAGGTTTCACCGGTACTTAAGAAAATCAAATTATGGTTATTTTAATATATGTAAATGACATCGGCCCTCCGGAAGGTCTCATTGGCAATTAGAAAATTAAAATAATGATCATAGTATTTTTCTCAAACTCATAAAATTTCATGTTAATTTGATTTGCCCTCCGGTATTTATTATCAATGAATTTTATGTTTTACATGTATTTGTCATGTTTATGCACATGTTTTCAGTTATATGTCAAAATGCTAGATGTGCTTTGTGTTGTTTGTTCTTATTATAGTATCCATGGGTTACAATTTGTTGGGGAATCGTCCACCAACGTTGGATTGTTCAGACTTCCAATGGTGGAAAGAAGAAATGTTGCTGTTTTTAATCTGTACATGATTACGACTATGCATTGTGAACTCCCAAACCATCTCCCCTTAGTCCGGAAAGTACACCGGATGAAACTAAGGCTGATGAAAAGTGAGAAAGGTCAAATAAGTTATGCATGGGCGCTCTTGTTACAGGGAATAGCAGTAGCATTGCGTGGGGCTGTCCCTAAAGGTGTTACCACTACCTCGGTCTTTCTCACGGAGATTGAGAAAGCCTTTGCTAAAAAAAAAAAATATAATGGCAAAGGTAAAATCCGGGAGCACATTCTGGGAATGTTGATGATTTGCCAAAAGTTAAAGGCAATCGGTTTAGACTTACCTGAGGAATGCATAGTGGGATTCACATTTCATTCGCTGCCAGACCGGTTTAAGTATTTCCAGTCCACCTATAACTGCATGCGAGAAAAGTGGAATATCAATGAATTGATTTCCCACGCTGCACAGGAGGAGGAAAGACTTAAAGGCACAGCGATTGAGGCTAATGTGATTACATCACCAAATAAGGCAGGACCTAAGCGGAAGGCATATGGCAAAGGACCAGGTCAAGGTTCGGTCAACAAGAAAGGTATAAGGCCCTGGACAAGTTCATAACTTTTAAGACCGAGGTTGAGAAACAACTTGGTAAAAGCATTAAGACCGTTAGATCTGACCGTGGTGGTGAATACTATGGTAGATATGACGGATCGGGTGAACAACGTCCAGGTTCCTTTGCACAGTACCTAGAGAAGTGTGGAATAGTCCATCAATACACTATGCCTGGTTCACCTCGCATGAACGGTGTATCTAAGAGACGGAACCGAACACTAAAAGATATGGTTAGAAGCATGATAAGTCACTCATCTCTACCATTATCTCTCTGGGGGAAGCCATCAAATGTGCCGCTTCTATACTCAATCGAGTACCCATAAAGGCTACTGTTAGGACTCCATATGAGCTTTGGAACGGGCGTAAACCTAATTTAAAGCATCTGCATGTGTGGGGTTGTCCAGCTGAGGCGAGGCCTTACAAACCTCAAGAAAAGAAACTGGACCCAAAAACAGTTAGTTGTTTCTTCATAGGTTATTCCGAACATTCTAGAGGGTTTAAGTTTTATGATTTTCTCACTGGTACAATATTTGAGACAGGAACGGCCAAGTTTCTAGAGGATGTTGAGTTTGGAGGGAAGAATAAGGGAACATATGTTGATTTTGAGGAAGAATCCATAAAGATTCATGAAGGTTTTAATAGGTATACTGAGATATCTGAAGATTGGGCGGTAATGCCAATCATTTCGATCCCATTAGAACAAGGTAATCCTCAGATTAACACTGATGCTCCACTTGAGGGTTCTAACCAGGATACAGAGATTCAGGTAGAACAAGAGGAACCTCAAAATAATCTTCCACAAGGGAATCAAAATGACATCGTTCATAATGATCAAACTCTACCTCTTCAAGAAGTGCAACATGAGGAAATAGTGCCATTAAGAAGGTCCACTATAGAAAGGAAGAGTACTATAGGTCCAGAATTTATAGTATATCTTCAGGAGCATGATGAGTTATGTGTTGGAACTGTAGATGATCCCTCATCCTACAAACAGGCCATGGCAAGCTCTGAATCTCAAAAGTGGATTGACGCTATGAAAGAAGAGTATAAATCAATGCAGGATAATGCGGTATGGGATCTTGTCCCATTACCTGAAGGAAAAAAGGCAATTGGTTGTAAATGGGTTTACAAAACCAAACGCGATTTCCTGGGTAATGTGGAAAGACATAAAGCACGTCTTGTAGCGAAAGGTTATACTCAGCGTGAAGGGATTGATTTTAAAGAAACTTTCGCTCCAGTATCGACGAAGGATTCCTTTAGAACAATCATGGCATTAGTTGCACATTTTGACCTTGAGCTTCATTAGATGGATGTTAAGACCGCTTTTCTCAATGGTAATATTGAGGAAACGATCTACATGATGCAACCAGAAAACTTTGTAGAAAGTAACTCAAAAGATCTGGTTTGCAGACTTAAGAAATCCATTTATGGGCTTAAACAAGCTTCTCGTCAATGGTATCACAAATTCCTTGAGGTGATAGTTGGTTATGACTTTGAGATCAACTCGGTTGAGGATTGTGTTTATCACAATTTCAGTGGGAGTAATTTCATATTTCTTATATTATATGTGGATGACATATTGCTTGCCTCGAACAATAAGGAATTGTTACACACTACAAAAGATTTCTATCAGACAAGTTTGATATGAAGGATCTTGGTAATGCCAGTTTTGTGTTAGGAGTCCAGATGCATCGAGATCGTTCTCGTGGTATTCTTGGATTATCACAAAAAGCATACATTAAAAGTGTGTTACAACGTTACGGATTGGCAGATTGCAAACCCCTAAGTACCCCTATATCAAAGGGTGACAGACTTAGTCCGAGTCAATGTCCTAAGACAAAACTTGAGATTGAGGAAATGAAAACGGTCCCTCATGCTTCTGCAGTTGGGAGTTTAATGTATGCTCAAGTTTGTACTAGGCCGGACATTGTCTTTGCTGTAAACATGTTGGGGAGATATGTTAGTAACCCAGGAATGGATTACTGGAAAGCAGTTAAAAGAGTACTCCGATATCTGCAAGGAACAAAGGGGCACATGTTGACATATAGGAAGTCGGATAAACTGGAGATCATCGGGTATTCCGACTCAGATTTTGGTGGATGCGCAGACACATTAAAAGTATGTCAGGCAACATATTCTTATTGGCTGGAGGTGCAATATCCTGGAAAAGTGTAAAGCAAACACTTATTGCATCGTCCACCATGGCAGCAGAACTTGTTGCATGCTTTAAGGCATCAAACCAGGCACTATGGCTGCGGAATTTTGTTACTGGATTACGCATTGTATAAGGGATAGAAATCCCTATGAGGTTTTATTGCGATAACAATTCCGTAGTGCAGTACTCTAACATCAACAGGAGCGCATCTAAATCCAAACACATAGACATAAAGTTTATGTCTGTTAAAGAAAGAGTACAGATGGGTCAGATAAGTATAGAGCACATCAGAACAAACTCCATGATAGCAGATCCCCTAACAAAGGCGGTTTTGCCTAAGGTTTTCCAGGGACACACCATCAGTATGGGTGTAGTTGATTTAGAGGATTGTTAGTTTCAGTGGGAGAGTTTGTAATAGGATCTGATGTTATATTTTGCAGTATTGTGCACATTAAAGTTTATTGCAATATATATGCTTGGAAATATTTATTGATATCTGTACTGTATTGGATCTCCAAAAGTAGGAACCATTTAAGAGTAGATATGTACGATTACAAGCCATATTACTCTTAGACCACGCTCCATAATTGGCCCAAGTAATTGATTGATTATGGTAATGTGATTACTGTTGCATCCTATTGTTCACATTACGAGAAAGAGGTCTTTAGTCCTTTATTGTTATCAATCATGTACGGGGTTGTACCGTTTGCCCATTGACAATGAATATAGGGATCCCATTAAAGTTGAATATGTATTCTTGAGTAGCATATGACGGTCCAAGTGGGAGATTGTTGGAATATATTTATTTAATATATTTATAGACTAACAATTATTTGGACCGACATGCTAAATAAACATATTTGATTATTGTCTTAAGGAAGTCCAAATTAAAAGTAGTCGAGTTAATTATTTAATTAACTAAATTGGACATATGGGTAAAAAGGCGTTATGGGCTCAAGTGTGGTAACCGGGTTGAATTTGGGCACTGTGATGAAGAGGGCCCAAATCTCAACACTTAAGCCTGAATTAATAAATCAGGGATATAAATTGAATTATCAATTTATTGGGTTATGGTCCCGGACACAAGGAAGTAACAAAGGATGGGCTTTACAATGTTGGGCTTCACATTGTAAAATCTATAAATAAGGGGCTAGGTTTAGGTATTTCATCACTCTAAACCCTAATCAGAAAAACGGCCGCTTCCTTAGTGTCTGGAAACCTTTTCTTTCTTCTCTAATCTGATTCTGCAGGTTTATGAAACGGAATCGCCGGAGAACGTGGAATCACTAAAGAACGCAAAAGAACTGTAGTGAATACTAGATGGATAGCAGCAGGCAAACCCGTAAGTATTCTTGATTGTATGTTTCTTCTATAGATGAATCTATCAAAAGGGTTTTATTATTTTTTCCGCGATTTGTTATATATTATTTGATGCGATTTCGGATAATATATAACATATCATGCATGATCTTACATGATTTAATAATGTATGGTATATCGACTGTTTCATGATTGGTCTCGCATTTTTATCATAATTGGGTCTAACGAAAAACGTTCAAAAAATATTATGAATGAATATAATTTTGTTCATTTTAAAACAACAAAGTCGATGTTACTTTCAATTTTTTTTACCAACTCTGATTCAAAAACACGAACTTTAAAAAAGAAGAAGTTTTGATTAAAAAAACAAAATCTTGTTACGTAATTGGCAATGAAATGTAAATATTTAAAATAATTTTGAAAAATTAATTTTTTGTTTGAATTAATTATATAAAATGAATATATAATAGATAATAATAATATGTAAAATACTAAATGAAAATAAATATGAGTGTTCTACAATTTCTAATCTTTTAAAATTTTATCTACAAACAAGAGAACATCATGCTTCGTGGAACAAATTGTCGTCTACCGTCACCAAGTCTTGACAATTTATTCGCGGAAGCTGACGAACAGGAATGTGAGTAGTGTGAAAACGAATTTAGATTGCTTTATATGCACTACTATTTTAATTTTTAAATAAAATATTAAGGAATTATCTCAAAGTTCAATGATGGAGGTGGTCTAATATGATTGGTCAATTCAGATATAAGATGTGACTCCACTCACGGGACATGTAAAAGTAGTTTTATAAACATTTTGTTTATAAACATAAATATCTCATACAAGTATTTTAGTGTTGCTTTTACCAAAAATAAAAAATAAATTTACATCCGGAAACTTAGGATTTTATTTCAATCTTTATGTGCAGTTGGTTTAATATCAGGGATAATATTGTTATAATATTTTTAATATGATTAAATTGGTTATCAGGATTTAAGAGACACTTTAAAATCGATATTATGAAAACTTTTGATAATGTATGGTGATACTTTATTTTTTAACATTTCGGTGGTCATGAATTTTTCGATCTAGATGATTAACTCCTTCAATCTTATTAAGGATGGTTTTAAGAATTTATTTGATTTTCGAAGCTTTAAAATTAGATTCCAGAAGAGCCACATCTTATTCTCTTAGGTTAAACTCTATCTAAGAATTGAGTTGATAATTTTTTTTGGGTTCAATGGAGGTTATCTCCTGGTTAAATACGTTAATGTGCCTGTTCTCACGGGATTTATTTCCCATAGCGGTTGTCACCTCCTTATGGATAAAATTACTATCCGTATTGCCTTATAGACTTCCAAACACCTCTCATATGCGGGTAAACTTCATATTATTAAATCTGTGCTTTTCGTGGGGCACGTTTGTTGGTCTTTAATCTTCATTCTCTCCACTAAAGTTCTTAAAGAATTCTCCCAGTCTCCCCGTTGAGTCTTATGGTATGGTCATGAGATGAAGGTTTTGGATGCAAAAGTGGTTTGGTCAACGTTAACCTTGCTCTTGCTTGAGGGCGGCATTGTGATTGTAGACCTAAAAACTCGAAATTAGGCGGTTGTCCTAAAACATTTATGGTCCATAGTTTGTAAAAACAACAAATAATCTGGCGTGTGTGGATTAACTCTGAGAAGATTTAAGACAAAAACTTATGGTCTTTAAAGATTGATTTTCTCCTCATGGACTTGTAGGAAAATTTTAAGTCTTAGACCACTAGCTAGCAAATTATACAGGGTGATGATAGGTAATGGGGAGAATACATCTTTCTAGTATAATTTATGACTACGCTCTACCTCATTTATAAACAATTATGGGCAAAATATTATTCCTGATTCAACACTAGGCAACAATCCTAAGGTTTCCGACATCATTCGAGACGGTCTTTCGAATTGGTCGGGGCATTTAAGGTCTGCTAGTGCTAAACACAATTGAAACTTCCACGAGATCAACCATCTAATTCTCCCTCTCATTGTTGGTCTGGCAAGATTGAGAATTTAAAATTCTCAATTTAAAATACTTATAATATAATTTGTAGGCCCACCCCCAGAGTTGGATTGTTGGGGTTAGTATGATATAAATATACTATCCTCTGCCATTATTTTATCCATTGGATTGTCATCCTGAGTAAGATGTCTACCTGAGACAAACTTATTACCTGAAAAATAAACTCCTCTCATTTATGTGTGTTGTGCAATTCATGTGATAAATTCATCAACCATATCTATGAGTGTTTTTATACTTAGTTATCTGGGTTGCTGTCAGCTCCACGCTCAGGTTCATCATTAACGGTGAAGATAGGCCATCATGGTATATGTGGTTTCGAATTAGCGTTACTCTAGCTACAACCATCTTTGGCGTGCCCCTTTTGATGCGGTCATTTATTACGTTTGGCGGGAGAGGAACTCAAGAACTTTTGGCTCTCCTCCCATCCTCGCCTCTATTATATCACACGATGTGCTTTCTAAACTTCGTTTTAGATTTCTTCTATCCAACATTGTATGGCTAATGTAATGGTGTGCTCAGTCCTCACTTACTTTCTTGGTTTTAGGTTCATCTCCACATTTTAGGTTGCTTCAATTATCTTTTACTAGTGTTTGCTCTCCTTAAGTAGACATCAGTTGGAACTCACGTTTTTGGATCTCGTCCTGTCATCATCTTGTAGTTTTGTTCCTTTATTTCCCTTCCTTGAGGAAGCTATTTTTATCATTATGATTGGATTTTTGGGCTAACATCGCTCAAGTTTCCTGCAGATTTCTTGGTTTTCTCATCATGACTCTGGCTTTTGTCGACATTCATACATGGGTCTAAAACTTTGTAGTTCTCCATCCTACCAATTTGCGGGTCCATTATGTTTTATATATCATGGTCCAAGTTATTTGGGTCCAACAGTAACGTTTGTATAAGAGGTTTTTTTAGTAAAATATCAATCATCCAAAGAATACTCCTTTCATATGTACGAACAATACTTTTATTTAATTTAACACTTTATTTACACCAAAATATAGTATAAATATAAAAAGGGTTTAGTTCCATAGAATCGAGTTTGAAAAGAACATTGCGACTATTCTACTTTAATTTTTGTGGATAACAAATTTTTAAATTCATTATTTATTAGGCAAGTTATTATCTAAGATCCATCCAAATAATTAATAATGGTCTATTATCTAAAAAATATAAATACATAAAATACTACCATGTATAAATTTATCAAACATGTGTACATTCTCTCTTGTTTATTTTTTTAATAATTTAATGTTTTAAAAGTCTCTATATTTTAAACCATAAGTTGGAAAAAAAATCCGACCATGAATGATATTTTGTTTTAAACAAATCTTCGAGTCCAATTAACTCTGATCTCCCATCTAGCCTTTATATCTTGCATCTATCATTTCTATTTTACATTGGTCATGCATCTATCGTTCAAAAATTAAGTCTCATAACTATCATCTAATCTTTATGTCTCACATATATCATCTAATATTTATGTCTCACATTTATCATTTCATTTTAGACTAGTCATGCATTTATCATCTGAAAGAAAAGTGTCGCATCTATTATCTAGCCTTTATTTCTCACATCTATCGTTTTTATTATATACTAGTCTTGTATCCATAATCTAAGAATCAAGTCTCGCATCCATCATCTAGTCTTTATCTTTATATCTACCATTTCTATTTTATATTGGTCTCTCGTATATCATCTAAAAATTAGGTCTTGCATCTATCATCTAAACTTTATGTTTTACATCTACAATTTTTATTTTACATCTACCAATACAAGATGATAAATGCGAGACACACGACATGTAATTCATATTCTTCGTAAAAATAAAGTAAAACTCTTACATAAACCAAAAAATCATTTTATTTCTTCAATAATCTCAAAACCTAAACTTAGAAAAATATTCCAATAATATTTTTTTTGGGTTTATCCATTCGATCACAGTTTGTCAAGTTATAGAGTGATTGAGAGATTTACAGTTTGTTGAATTCGATTTATAGTTTGTAAATTTGAAGTGAATTTTATTTCAGTTTATCAATTCTATCGAATTCAATCAATTTAGCCAGTTTTTTTCATTTACAATTTGTTAATTTAAAGTTTGAGAGAGAAAAGAGAAAATATAGATTTTTTTGAAAAAGATAAAGAAAGAGAGAGAGAGAGAGAGAGAGAAAGAGTAGTGGGTTTTATTAGTCAATATGATTTTGTTAATTCCAATATGATTTTATTAATAAAAAAATATTTTTTTTGTTAAGTATAGGAATTAAGTGAACGGATGGGAAGATGAAACTAATTGTAGAGGTAAAGTTTCAGCTTTAAAGGTTTTGACTACTACAGAGTTTCATATATGAAAGGGTTCAACTTATGTAAGATTTGGACTCACTGTAGTGGGTTTTTAGCCAACACAAGGTTGCAACCTCAACAAAGAGTTTCACTTTTGGATGAGTTTGATTGTTTTATAGGATCTCAAGTCTCTCCAAGAGATAAGTCTCAACAGTATGAGAAAAAAAACTTAAAAACTTTTGTTGTTATTTCGAAATCAATATGGGTTGAATTGGTATATTGAAAATGGTTTAATTAAAGAATATATGTTGTGTCAATGAAGTAAAAGTTTATTATAATGGACATGGATAGATATTTGATTATAATCATTGATCTATAATATATTATAGGATATAATAACTTATTGTACGAGTTAATCAAAGTCGTTGATCTGCATCTTGTGTTATTGTATGGATTTCTATTGTGAGCATGTATATCTTTGTTATAACCTACAATATTATGGATCCTATTTATACATATGATGCAACACTTGTGCATTAACCTCCTAGAGATCTAATCGTGGTATTAGAGAGAGAAAATGTTTTGGTGGATACAAAATTTTCACGGAGTGAAAATTGTATTTTTGAGATAAATGCTTAATAAATTAAGTGATTTTAGAGTTGATAAATTCTTTGAGAATCACTTGAAAGATACAAGAAGAAAATACTAATGTCTGTAAGATATTATTGAAACTTGATACTCTATTTTGAGAAGTTTGAATATATATTTTTTGCATTTTGTGATTCTTTGAAATTTCTTGTATTATTCCATTTAAATAAAATCAAATTGCAGATATATCTAAGATTTCTCCATAATCCGAAGTACATAAATCATATGTTGATTTTATTTGTTTTTATCGTTTCATTCTTGCCGAGAGCATGAACTTAGTTGTATGGACTATAGCGCCGACGATTAGTATTGAAACATAAGTAAACTATTCGGTTGGAATTTGGTTTTAGTTTATATTAATAATTTTTCTCTGTGCAGATGAATCATATTAGATAGAGAATCTTGTGAATTTCATTTATGTGATGATTTCTTTAATACAAATTATAAAAACTAAAAAAAGAGAGTCAAACTCCACATAAAATTGAGCGGTCAAATTTTAGAATAAAAATCCAAAATGATAATCACTAAAATATACTAATTTTAGATATCATTTTCGTTATTACATCAATAATATAGAAAATATTACCAATGTAAGAATGTACTTTATAATTAGTCATATAGTTATGATTTTTTGAGTTGATTGGAGTAGTATCAATCTTATATTTAACTATTCCTATTATGATTTATGTACTTCTAGGTATATAATGATATGACAATATGCTTACTTTCGCCATCCAAAATATTATCGTTAGTTTTAAATACACCTTAAGATAAATGAGATTATTTGGATGTAAAAATCAAAATTATTAAACAATACATTTTTTAATATTTAGTTTCATAACTAAATTTCTTACATTAATATGCTCTTTTTTTTTTATCGAGAACTCAATGTGCTAAGGAAATACAATCATGCATCCTTTGATCATTAATAAATCAAAATATTTGTTATTGATAATATGTGAAAGTTATTGAAGGATATTATATATCACTTGGATAATCTTAATTTGTACTCAATCCGTCCTTTATTAGATGTCGCTCTTGGAAAAAATTAATTATTTGAAATTGTTGTCGTTTTAAATTTCAATGCTGCATTAATTGCTCATTGCTCATCTAACATTTATATCATTGACCATTTAATTATTTAGTTAACTTTTGTTCATAGTACATATTAAATCCGAATGCTACTTATGAAAAATAAATGAACTTTTTACAACATCAAAGCTAATAATGACAATTCTTAATTAATGTATCAAAACCTCGAACATCATGTATATTGGGACAAAGGGAGTAGCGTATAACAAAAATATGCAACCATTTTCTCTATAATCATTTTTTGGGAAATGTTAGGTTTATATACTTTAACATGGCATTATAACTCAATTTTCACGATTGTGTTTGTTTTTTCATGATTGTTTGTTTGACTAAAACCATGTATGCAGAGGGAGACTTCCTCATGAGTCCATCATCTCATGTGGAGAGTGGATACGAAGCTTATCCCACATCGATTGGATTATCTTAATTTATATGTATAATAAAAAATCTTAATTTGATTTTAGAATATACAAGATCTTTTCATCTTTTGGAGAATGTTAAACTTATGTGCCTCCAGAAAAAAACAAAAAAAAAACATATCAATCAAAAATTCAAAAAAATATTATAGTTTTTAAAATCAAACAACCTCATTAATTATAGATAAAATCGGTTGATTTTTTTTCATAATTAATATTAAAAGTGTTGAAACATAGATTTTATACCAAATAAGAGGGCTAAAAACCATGACTAATCACCGGTGTTTGGCACTTGTTGCATTCGTGCCACTAAGGTTTCTTCGTCTCCAAAACGGGTCATTTTTGTTTTAAAATATGGTATATATGGTCACTGTCGCATATGAAATAACCATACGGAGACATATGAAACCCAAAGTTATAATGTTTTTGTTACAAATATGGTCATGGAACATTTCACACTCAAAATACCACTTTTTGATGATTAATAGAGTGTAGTAGATCAACACTAGCGTGACTACAAATATGGTTATTGAATATTTTAAATTCAAAGATTCAAATCGGGTTTAGGGATATTTTGGGTGTGAAAAGTCTAATAAATATATTTGTAACAAAAATATTATTACTTTGGGTTCTAAATGTTTTTGTATGGTTAATTAACACGCAACGGTGACCATATATGCAACATTTTTAAACAACAATGATCCGTTTTGAGGACGAAAGAACCTTAGTGGTAAGAATGCAACAAGTGCCAAACACCGGTGACCAATCACGGTTTTTAGCCCAAATAAGAGTGAAAATGCATATTGAACATCGGAACTATATCATCCATAAATATATACCAACAAATTTTATAAACTAACCCACTAAATATGTTAGACATTTGTGAACTAAAAACTTTCATGATATTCATATTCTCTTGAATTTCAATAATATTTGATACAAAAATGAAGTCGAGAACTTCTCAACTCCTTAAGAATCAATTTTTTATTTGAATTAACATGATCAAGATAATTCATAATTGATCTACAAACCCTAATAAATACTCAACCAGATCTATTATACTCACTCTTCAAACAAGAACATACCCAATTTATCTCTTAATTTTATATTATATTTACAATTTTATAGTGAATAGTTACCAATAAATACAAAAAAACATAATCTATTTGAGTTCAAGTCATTCACCAAATTCAGAATTCAATTATCGTATATACAAATTTATATTATAAATATAATCTAATCTAATCTTAGATTGATCAAATTTACGGGTGTATATCACCATTTTAAAATAAAATAAAAATTCAATATATCTTTCAAATAAATTGTATCTTATCGAGTTTAACAAAAAAACATTTATAAAATGTGAATGCCAAGCATTTTCGGTTTGATCATCGTTTTAAAATTATATTTCCTTTTTTAATTATAAAATAATAGGTTTTAATAATTATATTCCATTAGAATCTGTAACCAATTTTTTATATAAATATTATATGTTTTATATTTTGTTAGGGTGGCGACCAAAGTCCCATATCCCACATCGGTTAAACATGGGAAGGATCAATGGTATATAAGTGAGAACATACCTCAACTAGTATGAGGCCTTTTGGTAGTGGACCAAATGCAAAGCCGTGAGGGCCTTCGGGTGCTAAAGCGGATAATATCATACTATTGTTGAGATCGGTTGTGTTCTTACTTATATACGGAGGCGGAATATACGGAACCCCTTCACAACACCGCATATTCCCAACACGTGGTATCAGAGCCAGGTTCAGACGAAACACGATGGTGGTGAAATTCTCGGAGGTCGAACATGATGAACCAGTAGCCATATGATCAAGGTGATCTGCTCTAGAGATCCTAGTTCGGAGTGCTCGTGGCTCATCAAGCAGTGTGGCTTGATTGGAGTGGCACTAAGGAACAAGACAGTGTGGTCTAAGAGGAGGTGAGCAGTAACATCCGTAGTGCCTCTATGGTCAGGTAGTCTCCAACTTGATTAGAGTGGGCGGATGAAAGTCAATTGGGAAGGAGGCTAAGTGGTACTTTGTTCGACAGGAGGATTTGTTAGGGTGGCGACCAAAGTCCCACATCCCACATCGGTTAAACATGGGAAGGATTAGTGGTATATAAGTAAGAACATACCTCAACTAGTAAGAGGCCTTTTGGTAGTGGACCAAATGCAAAGCCGTGAGGGCATTCGGGTGCCAAAGCGGACAATATCATACTAGTGTTGAGATCGGTTGTGTTCTTACTTATATACAGAGGCGGAATATGCGGACCCCTAATTCACAACACCCATATTCCCAACACGTGGTATCAGAGCTCCAGGCCCAGACAGAACGCGATGGTGGTGAAATTCTCGGAAGTCGAACATGATGAATTAGTAGCCATACTCAAGGTGATCTGTTCTAGAGATCCTAGTTCGGAGCGTCCATGACTCATCGAGCGGTAGTACTTGATTGGAGTGGATAGTGGAGCTAAGGAGCGTCCATGACTCATCAAGCGGTGGTACTTGATTGGAGTGGATAGTGGAGCTAAGGAACAAGGCAGGATGGTCGATAGCAGATAGATCCGCTCTAAAGGCCTTCACAACACCGCATATTCCCAACACGTGGTATCAGAGCCAGGTTCAGACGGAACACGATGGTGGTGAAATTCTCGGAGGTCGAACATGATGAACCAGTAGCCATATGATCAAGGTGATCTGCTCTAGAGATCCTAGTTCGGAGTGCTCGTGGCTCATCAAGCAGTGTGGCTTGATTGGAGTGGCGCTAAGGAACAAGACAGTGTGGTCTAAGAGGAGGTGAGCAGTAACATCCGTAGTGCCTCTATGGTCAGGTAGTCTCCAACTTGATTAGAGTGGGCGGATGAAAGTCAATTGGGAAGGAGGCTAAGTGGTACTTTGTTCGACAGGAGGATTTGTTAGGGTGGCGACCAAAGTCCCACATCCCACATCGGTTAAACATGGGAAGGATTAGTGGTATATAAGTAAGAACATACCTCAACTAGTAAGAGGCCTTTTGGTAGTGGACCAAATGCAAAGCCGTGAGGGCATTCGGGTGCCAAAGCGGATAATATCATACTAGTGTTGAGATCGGTTTTGTTCTTACTTATATACAGAGGCGGAATATGCGGACCCCTAATTCACAACACCCATATTCCCAACACGTGGTATCAGAGCTCCAGGCCCAGACAGAACGCGATGGTGGTGAAATTCTCGGAAGTCGAACATGATGAATTAGTAGCCATACTCAAGGTGATCTGTTCTAGAGATCCTAGTTCGGAGCGTCCATGACTCATCGAGCGGTAGTACTTGATTGGAGTGGATAGTGGAGCTAAGGAGCGTCCATGACTCATCAAGCGGTGGTACTTGATTGGAGTGGATAGTGGAGCTAAGGAACAAGGCAGGATGGTCGATAGCAGATAGATCCGCTCTAAAGGCTCTAGAGATCAGGCAACCCCAACCTGATTAGAGTGAGCGGATGGATGTCAATTGAGAGGAGGCTAAAGTGGTACTTTGTTCGAGAGGAGGATTTGTTAGGGTGGCGACCAAAGTCCCATATCCCACATCGGTTAAACATGGGAAGGATCAATGGTATATAAGTGAGAACATACCTCAACTAGTATGAGGCCTTTTGGTAGTGGACCAAATGCAAAGCCGTGAGGGCCTTCGGGTGCCAAAGCGGACAATATCATACTAGTGTTGAGATCGGTTGTGTTCTTACTTATATACGGAGGCGGAATATACGGAACCCCTTCACAACACCGCATATTCCCAACATATTTATTATTTGTAATAGTCTTCTTAAAAGATATTTAAATTAATATTTTAGTTTTACAAATCTTCAATCTAATATGGGTCTTCTAAAATTATATTTGATGAATTAGTTGGGAACCAAATAAAAATTGGAGCGAATATAGCATTATGATATGAACTTTGAGACATATGAAGACTAGCTGTAACATATTACTGTAGTAAAAAATATATTTACGGTTTAGGCCGAGTTTAAAATTTTTGATTTAAAAATATAATTTTAAGCAAGAATATTCAAAATTATAATTTTATTTTTTATTTATTTTCAAATAAGTTTAGATTTAAGATGTGTGTGGATTATAATTTAAATTTAAATTTTAGTTAAATTTATATTTAACGTTTAATTTTAGCTACCTTTTTCTAATGGATACGGAAATGATATGGATACGGAAATGATAAAATCACAATAATATGAAAAACATGATATATTTTTTATTTGACTAAAACTTGAAATAATTTCGGTTATATATCGTGGATTTTAAGAGCCGAGTCTGTAATATTTAAATAAAATTTTAATTTTTTGTTATTTTGTAATAAATAAAAATACAAGTGCTTTTGTTGTTTTATAACTTTTTATTATAGTTTGATTATATAGTTTTTATATTATGATTTATACGTAGTATGAGGTTTTATAGTTTGATTATCATGGTTTGATTATAAGTTGCGAGTGTTATTATAGTTTGATTATTATACTTGATAAACTATTTGTTATAATTTGATTGTAGTATAACTTTTTATAGTTTGAATATTATAAAAATTATAAATTTAGTATAGTTTGATTATAAGTACTAAAAGTTTTGTTATAGTTTGATTATTATAAAAAATCGTGATAAGTGTTAGTTAGTAGTGTATTTTAATTATAGTCTAATTGTATAAGTTAGTGTTGTTAGATTATGAGATTAAAGGATAAAACTTAAATTTTGTTGATTTAAACCTTTCACATCGTATACTTTTGTGGGGTAGGATTGGTATAAATCAACTTAATTTGAACTAAATAATTACAATTTCACTAATAAACGTCTATTACAAGTTATCTTCATTCATAAATTTGTCTTCTAATTCAAACCATTTTTTGTCCTCACCAACTTTATCTATAAGATATTTTCCAATATCACTTAGTTAATCAAACATGTCATTTTGATGCACTTCCATTTTATATTTTTTTATCTTGTATTCTATACTCTGCTGCAGTTCAGTCCTTAATTGCACCACATACATTAATTGCTTGACTAGTTCGTTTTAATCGTCTAGCGATGTATTGTAGTTTAACCATACTAAATGCAGATTCACTTGCTACTATAGACATTTGTATAGAAATAAAATCATTAGCTAACCTAGAGAGAATATGAAAAAGTGTTTTATTAGACTTCCACCACATTAAGACATCAATCAGGTTATTATCATCATACAAACTCAAATCGAAAGAAGTTTACAAATATAATACGAATTCATTAAAATATTTAGTAGTTCTTGACGTATTCATTCTACTTTATATAACATTTCTCAAGAGTTATAACGAGACCTAATTTTGTTTCTCATGCTACTAGTACTACTACCACCTAAAATAGGGGATGGACTACAATTATTTTTCTCGTTTTGTTAAGCATACAAACTTAAACTTATAAGTTTTAATATCTAGAGCTACATAGGATGCAATCTGTTTTTGGGTTGATCGATCAACTAATCAATTTCTTATATCTCCATTTATCAGAAAAAGAAAAACAAAGTGTACTCTCAAGGGTATTATCGTTTCTTCTATATCTTGTATCATATTAAAATTATATATATTACTTTTATTTGGATCTATGGTCGTTTGGACCCCATGTTCAAGTTCAGCTCAATAATCATCTAAATTTTGGCGTTTTCTTTATAAGGGTCGTCTCATACCGTTGGTGTTGTTATTATGTTGTCCAGGCTTATAAGACATAATTTTATTACAAAGTTTACACTTAGATTTATCAAAGTAAATACTCATAAGAAATGGTTTCCGGAGCTGTTTTCATCCTAAAATTCAAATTAGTGGTACCAATAATGTTAACGTGGGAAGAGTTTGTTTTGGGGTGAGATTTTGTTGACTATCTAAAGATAAATATACATCTCTACGTTTTGTTATTATTAAAAGCATAATTTAGGTCTATAAGCCAAAACGAGATATGTTGGTCAATACTATTGATATTATATCATTTTTAATGCCATTAAAACAACTAGTAATATGAAATAATTTATATAAAAAAATAACACAATGAAAAGAATGGATAGAGTATATCAAGCCCATAACCACCAATAATCCACCTCCAAGAAAATTCGCCAGTAAAGTTATCGAGTAGATAAATCTACCACATTATCAAGAAGATGTGGTGTCATTAGAAGAAGAAGAAATGATGCATGATAGGCTCCACGAAGATATAAATGAGGAGGAAAAGTACCCGCCGTTGAGACCATATTGGTCAAATAATATTCTCTAAAATTTTCTTGGTCGCCGATGAAATTAGAGGAATTCCATGTACGTAATTTATTATTGAATGCATAGACAAGTTAAGTTGGTTAGGATTTGTTGAATGATCAAGCCTTTGGTATAATGATATTGTTGAATAATTTTATAGTAGTTCTCGTTTAATTGTATTTATTAAAAAAATTATGGCATGAATTTTAAAATTAAAAAGGTGTTGGATGACTACTATTAAACTCAACTTGACACGAAGTTAGTTAATGATTACTATTAAACTGAACTTGACACGAAGTTAGTTAATGATTATTTAATTATGGTTAGTAATAAGTATTCACGTATGTCTTATATTCAAACATTTGTAACCTTTACATTATTGCACGAGAACCTCATAAGTTAACCCAATTTGATGATTAATAATATATTGTAAAAAATAGTCTACCTTATGAGATGTTGATATATCATTTACTTGTGAAAAAAGAGATACATATTAGTGAATATGTTGAACATCCAATTTCATATACATGTAGAATGAAATATTTATCTAAAAAATCAAGAGATATATACCCATGATCGGCACATATGGTCGAAGTGTGTGATGTGTGTTAATACTTTAAAATCTCTATGCATGGCATATGGACGACCAATGATTGTACACAACCTCCGCCACCTCGGGGTGACAATCATGTCGGTAAATTATAGATCCACTAATATAGTTGGAGGTCATGTATGAAAGGGAGGGTCAAATGAAAGACACCGTTAAACAATTGAGTGATAGTATTATATAAAAACAATTGCAAAATTAAGAGTTCAAAATCGGATTTTATGATTACCGAAAACGTTTTCATAACTACTTCCAAGATTTTAGTGTGCAACTAACTAGTCCGGGTTTTATGATCGACACTTTGGTGAACATCCGAATGGTCCTCCTTTACAAACACACACCCTTTCACATGCACGTACCCCTTCATCGACCATATGTAGTTGTTATATCACTAGAGATGTCACTAGAGATGAAGTTAATGACATGTTGAAAAATGATAATGAACTATTGTATTAGATAGTGGCCATGGAATCAACAAATATGGATCCGACCGATGCGGTCGTGCACAAGCTTTCGCCGATGAGGATGAAAATAATAATTTAAAAATTTAATTTTTTTTATATTTTATTGTAATATCGATCATTCTGAGAATTAACTTTTATTTATGTATTTGGTTGTTTTCATGTTTCAAGTATTTAGTTGGATGATAAATTTCTAAGTTGTGTTTTTTTTACGACTAAAATTAAAATTCTAACCACATTTATTTGATTAATTATTATTGTATAAAAAAATTATTATTATTATTTTTTGTTATTATGCATGTTCAAGTTTTTCGTTTATGATAAACACCATTATTTTTAATAACTAAAATTATTTATAAAAAATAGTTTTTAAATTCAAAAACACATTAAAAAATCTATTAAACTATTAGAACTATTATTTTTAAAATAAAAATATTAAATAAATTAAATCAATAACAATAAAACCAAAAATATATTTAATAAATTAAACTAACTACATGACGATAAGATTTTAATCCTAACAAGACATAAAAAAAAACCCCCGATATCTATTTCAAAGATCGGACGCATTTTCATTGTTTACCATGTTTAGCTATAGTTAACTAGATAAGAATGAGGCGATATCTGCGTGCGTTTTTTATCCTCTAGTAATTTTGTTTTTTGTTTTACTTAATAAAATATAATTTACCAACTAATTAAGGGATGGGTCCTTGTCACCACCGATAACTTCTACACTGAACACCTTTGGATATATGTATGACGTATAAGATTCCTAATATACAATACTAAATACTCCCAAAAGCTTGAGTTAATCATATTTGTATTGATTAAGACTACTTTGTTGTATGGGAATTGCAATCATTAAAATTTATACTGATTGCAACTTGTAATAAATATATTTGTGCCAGCTGTTTTCATTAGAGCTAGATAAATTATTAGTAATAAAAAATATTTGAACTATTGCAGCTTATTTACCGACATATATATTTTATTAAATAAAATGGTTTAAATTGGTAATTTATTTTTATTTACATTTCGGGTCGCTATTTTTGTATTAAAGTTTCTTAATTATATATTTTTTTATATAATTTTTTTAAACTGATCATATATATAGTTATCAAAATTGGCGAGTCTAAATAACCTATCAAATCAACAAATGGATTAAGACAATAAGATCATTTATCCCGAGTCTCTTTATCTTTGTTTATGAATTCTTAATAAGAAGTCTAAACCATCTTTACACACATGATAATAATATTAGATTCAAAACTTCTGGTCTTATATTGATCTTTTGTTTAACATTTGCGGACGATATTGTAATCTTCACCAATGGATCTTCATCTAGCCTCCACAGCCTCACAAAACAATACCAAGAAGCTTCAAGTTAGACCATCAACAAAGAAAAGTCTACTTTTATTCCATAAAAAAGAATCACTCTTTCACTACTTAACAACCTCAAGATCAATAATGGATTTAATATCAAAACGTTGCCTTTTAACTACTTGGGTATCAGCAGAATCAAGGTTAATCAGTTTGAAGATCTTATATTAAAGTTTAGAATGAAAGCCTATGACTGGAACAAACGTCTCTTGTCTTATGGGGGAAGGTTTACACTCTTTCAATCTATCATATATGTCACCCCGTACTACCACATGCAAAACCTCTCTCTTCCTAGAGCAGTAATTAAAAGAATCGAAACCATTTGCAGCAATTAATTTTGGGCTACTACTGAAACATCAAAGCTATTCACTCGTCTTCATGGAAAATCTTATGCCTACCTTATGATGAATGTGGAACTTGAGAAACTTAGAAGGCATGCAACTTGCCTTCTCATGTAAACTTTGGTACAAGTTGAGGGAAAACAACTCCATTTGCCTAACTATATGCACAACAAATACTATATAGATAAGCATCCTTTCCAGGTTAACTCTACCTCAAACAGCTCATACTCCTCGAAAAGACTATTGAACATCAGACCTATAGCAAATAAATTCATATTTTGGCAACTTGGGAAAGGCAATGTTGAGTTTTGGTGGGACAGCTGGTGTAATTATAAGCATTTCATCTCTTTGAAATGCGAATAACTCATGGTACTCTCAAGACCGGGTTACAGATTTCATCTCTAAAGGTACATGGAATATCAATAAACTTTGAGTTGGTCTTCCCTTATGATATCATCAAAATCCAAAATTTTACAATCAAAGATAACACTGATTACAAGATACATTGAACTCTATCTAAAGATGGTTCTTACAATACTAGTGCTATATGGGACAAAAACATAAATAAAAGAGATAAATATAAAACCTATAAAAAACTCCGGAACAACATCATTCCTAATAAATGTTATTGTCTTCTTTAGAGGCTGCTTCACAACTGGTTCCCTACATACAATATTATGCAACACACACATATCACTTTAGCATCTAATTGCAAGATCTCTATAACTTAGAAACCCTTAATCACATATTTGTTAATTGTCAAATTGCTTGGCAGGTTTGGACTCACTCTAGCTGTTTTTTTTCAACCTGCGAATTATAAAACATATGACTATACATCACATGATCAATTGTTGGTTTGAATCCTCTCCTCATGAATTCATTTACGTACAATTTTACCGCCTATAATTACCTTGACTATTTGGAAATCCAAAACAAGGCTAAATTTTATAAGGAAAAAATTAATTCTAACTATATTATACTTCATGTTAATAGAATTCTTATAAGGTTAGATCAAGTTCGTCTCCTTAAAAGAAAGAATTGGAACACTCAAAATGATGATTTTTTAAACTTAGCTTCTTTAATCGCTTTAAAGAAAGCCTTATTCTTTGCTACATAATGCATCTAAATGATGTAGATATTGAGACTGACTCATAAATACTATATGATACGCTCTTAAATTGGAAAAGAACAAGGTTGCTCACTGGTTAACAAAATGAACTTTGAAATGTAAACAAAGCTATTGAATGCTAGGTAGCTTGGAATTAGCCATAGTTAGAGAACTCTTTAATAATTAAAGACCTCTAATATCCTAATCATATATATACTTTACTACTTTACTTATTATTATTGAGATTAACTTACATCTTTTCAAGCAGAATCCTTTTTTTGACTCAAAAGTTTTCAAGGAATCCCCGAGCTCATCTTCATCACCACCAGCTTTACAATATTTTTCTACATCCTGCTTATCGATCTATCAGCCTCTTACTCCCAGTTCATCTCCTCTCTCTTATTCAAAGAGATCGTTTCAATCCTCCCAAGTCTTGAGCCTCTCAAATAATCCTCTAGTATAGATTTCCTCAATTAAAGTCACGCTGTTCTGCTCATCCGAGCTCTCATGCCTCTTGTGCTTCAAGAAATCTTTGAGAAAATATTTCCCTTTGATAATTTGTTTTCCTTAGATCAATTATTCAATCTTTGAAAGCTTTTTCTTCTCTTCCATCTTCTCTTCATATACCTCTCTCACGACTAATCTCAGTTCTCGATTTTGAAATTTGCTTCGCAGTAACCTTTCCCTGCCAATTTTCAATTTCATATTTTGACTTTCTTTAGACTTTTTTGAGCTCAAATTTTTGGGTCTGCATGTAACAACCTTTTAATGAAATGAAATTTTATTTTGGCTATATATATATATATATATATATATATATATTAACTATAATATTATATTTAATTGGTTAACTCTTAGTATTGATATTTAATCTGCTATAATTTTTATGGAAAATTAATAAAGTAAAATTATGAATTAATAAAAAAATAGAATATGTATGATACATAAAAAAAATCAAATCTTGTCACTAGTCATGAGATATCAACACTGGCTAAACCTCGATGTTACATGAAAATCAAGAAGATAAGTGTTACTATGTTAGTCAAATGGTCACCTTACTCTACAAACAGAGTAAAACTCAACACTGATGGCTTCAACATACCAACATTTAAAGTTAATGGTGGCAGAATATTGAGAGATCACGAAGGAGAAATTCTGGCTTTTGGATAAAAATATATAACAAAGAATCGACCTTACTAGTTGAATGTAGAGCCTTACTTGATGGATTTTTGATTTGAAATGCAAGATATATCACTGATCTAAATATTAAAACTGATTCAATATGTCTAACAAAAATGCTTGTAACCAGAAAAGCTAAAGTTTTGTTATATCTTGGAGAATCTATTCTAAGAAGTTTAAATGATGAACAAAACTATTAATGAAAAGTGCATTCATGCGTGTTTCAATTTTCATATCTCCTAAATAAGTTTTCCAATCAACTTTATGGTAACTAGAATTCGTAAGTATTGTTTATGCAATTCTCAATCTCAGATTAAAAAAAGTATATCCGAAAATAACAACGGAGACGAATACCAACATCAAAATTATGAACCAATTTTGGCTAAACTAATTTGGGAACACAAAGGCCACTAATTAAACAATTGCAAGCGTACAATTTTCATTGTAGTTTTGATGGATATTTAAACTCGGGAATTATTAAACCCTAAAGGAAAATTGTTTAACTTTAAATCTATAACTTTATATAAAATCTATTAAGTAATAAAAAAAGCAATTGGTGATCCAATATTTCAATTGTTTTGGTGGAAATACAAAAATTGTAATTGAAATATAAAAAATTAAAATCAATTTGGGAAAATTTTTCGAGGATATTTTTAACATGCATATACAATTTATTTAGATTTTGAATAATTAATCTAATATAATTTAAACATATTCTTTTCGAAGTTAGGTTCTTTTCCACAATATTGTGACCAACTAACCTTTTTGTATGTATGATTATATCTCGTGTCCATAACTTATATGATTAGATCATAAAATCTAAGAATCTAGCTCAAAATTTACTGGATCATGGTCATGACATACTATTCATTCAACCCAGTGATATTAGTAATATTAGTATAGATTTGAAATATATTTTACCTCTCGGTCTCAACCTAAATCTATTATCATTCAATTAATCTCATAGAAAATTAAAAGTATTAAGATTAATACTAATATTTAAAAGAAACATGTAAGAAAAAACTAAAATGTGAGAAGTCTACTTTATAATAAATGCATAAAGAGAGGTTTTAAGACCCCAAAATACAAAGAGTTTAGCATATACTAATAAAATATAAAAAGGTTATGTTCAATGTTTGGATCCTTGTCTTTGTCTTTGATCTATGAAAACTTTATTTATAAGAAACGTTATACATCTTATTGAAGCATTATCTCCTAAAGATAAAACCATTCTTATTTATAAGAAACATTTACACTTATTATTATTATTATTATTATTATTATTATTATTATTATTATTATTATTGATTTATTCTTACTTTATTTACCTTCAGGTCTTTGGATTTAATCATCTTATCCAATTGTAGCGCGTATTTACAATTTAGTTTATTTTGTCTCAAATTATTAATAAAAATATAAAAATAAATAAGAGTATTTTATTTATTATTAATTAAAAATAAAAATTAAATTAGTATAAGAAATAATATAAAATTAAGGATAAATCCTTTAATCAATCATTATGTGGCAAAACAAACGAATGTTCTTGTTGATGGCTTTATAAGTCTATTGCATCCTTGATCTAAAGTTGGAAATTTCTAGAATCTACCGACAAAGATACCGTAAAAATCAATGAGCTATGACACAAACGTGAAGATGATTATTTTATATGTCTAAGATATATTTTGTATACCTTAATGGACAATCTATTGATCTTTACACGACTGAGAATTTGTTGCAGAAGATCTAAAATGCACTTGAGAAATAATATAATAATAAAATTTTCATATCTTAATATTTTTATTCCAAGTTATTAGATGGAAAATTGTTACTTCCCTAAATATATGAATTAGAAATTATCGTAAATAAGTTATTATTCGTGAAAAATAGTACATTCCAAAATTTTCTAGTTGGAAGCAATTATCGTAAAATTGACTAATATACTAGAAAATGATCATTCACATTGTATTATTTTGGAACAAATCCATAAGCATTAAGTATTGAAAAAAGATGCATGTATTAAATTTAATTATTGAAAAAGATGCATATATTAAAAATGCAAAGGAAAAGTTCACAACCAGAACTTCGACAAGTATAAATGCAATGGAACAAAAAAAACATAAGTTTGTGTAAGAGTCGATTGGAGCAACGAACTTGATAATCTTCAAATTCGTTGAGGAATAAAGTTTTTATTTGGTAATAGAGGTTAATATGATAGAAGATAAAAATTAAGGTAGATTGTACGATAATTTCACATATGTACACATTTCAATGATAAATTTGTATTTAAAATAAAGGAAAAAATAGGAAAACAAAAGAGGTGTAAATGTGAAACACCAACATTCAAAATTTGAATAATGTATAATATGATCTTAGAAATAAGATAACTCTTACTAATGTTCAATTTGTTATGGAAATAATTAATAAAAATACGTTTGCATTAATCTTTTATAAAATCTTATAATTCTATGTGCTTTTTATTTATATATTAATAAATTCAAAAATTATATTTACTCGTGCTCGCATGATAATTATTTATTTCGACAAGATAAACTTGCCCATATATGTCAATGCGCGATTAAAATAATAATTATAATTTAATTTCTAAGTTATGATGAAAATTTATATGAAAAATTAGAATTATATGTTGAATTAAAAATTATTAGGAGACCTTATAAGACCCTAAAAATATGTACAAAATTATTAAACTTGATAAACAATAATATATACGATTTAAATGATATTTTGACGCATGGGTAAAACATACTTTAGATTTTTTATAGATGAGTACTTTGGGTATACTTATGCCTTTTTATTAAACACAATAATGACACCTTTAACATGTATAAGATATCCAAAACTGATATTGAAAATAAACTACATAAGATTATTATACTTCATAGTGATAGTGGAGCAAAATATTTTTAAAGTAAATTTTATAGGTTTTGTGAAGATGAGAGGATAATTCATGTATGATCAATACCTCACGCCGCCTAATAAAATGGGTTGGTTGAATGCAATCATAGAATTTAATTGAGATACCAAATGTTATGCTAATAAATGTACTTCATGTAAACTTATATGGCGAATTTATTTTAACGACATGTGATATTACAAATCGTGTTCCTCTTAAGAAAACTAAATTTCTCAATATGAGTTATGGAAATTAAGAAAACTAAATATTGGAAATTTGAGAAGGTAAGGATTCTTAGCGTTTTCCAAGAACATAAATCTAAATAGAACAAAGTTAGGTCCAAAATCTACGAGATGTGTTTTTGTGGGCCACATAGCGAATAACAAAACTTATACGTTGTTAGGCTTGGAGTTTAAAAGTATGACTCAATGATTAAAAGTATAATTATTTGAGTCCAAGTTATATTATAATAAAAAAAGCTATGGAAAATAAGGAAAATAATTCAAAAGAAGCACATGAGTCACAAATAAAATAACCAAAAATATAGGATTCAATGATATATGTTTTAATAAGTTTCTTTTTTTCTTGGTAAAACAAAGATGTCAAAAAATCATATGGAAACTTATTGTGGTTTATTTTTTAGTAAATAATACCAAATCTTACAAAGAGATAATATAATCTAGAGATTATATATCTACCGCATATCATAAATGATAAAATAAATTCAACATTATAAAACTACAGTTAAAATTGGTAGATTTACCTATGGTTCAAGACCAAGAAGTTGTAACTAAGTATCTTGAAATAAATGAAACACATATTGTATATTCAAGCATTCAAAGTAAGATTAGAAGATAAGGGTTTTTTTTTGGTAGAAAACAATATAAATTATTTTGACATGTATGTCTCAGTTATGAGAACCACTAGCATCAAAAAGTTTATTTCAAATACACCGGTATACAATCATAAAATTCATCGAATGTGTTAAAACAATATTCTTAAATGAAGATCTTGGGGAAGAGGTTTACATGCAACAACCCGAGTGGTTGAAGGTGGGGTTGCATTTTGACTATGAGGCGTGTGTTTAATTTACAGGCAGGGTTGTATTTTAGGGTTTAGATAAAAAAAACTGATTATCTCACATTTACTTATTTAGTATAGGTTCATACAGTTGGTTGAAACGTAAAATAAATTTGAATGATTGAGAGATCTATTGCTAGAAATATCATTAAATTAAAATGGTAAAATAATAATCTAAAATCATTATGATTGTTGTTAACATTTGGTAAAGCTTATTATGGTATTTGCAACGAAAGTTTAAACGTATAAATGTTAGACATAAGTATGTTAGATAATTGATTATAGGCGAAATCATATCAGTGTCGTATGTTTGGTCTATGCAGAACATGACAGGTATGTTTACCAAATTATTAGCTCAAGAATGGTAAACTAAGCATCATCTAAAACGACGAGAGTAAAACTCTTAAACTGGTGAATATATTAAAATTTTAGTTACTTGTGAAAGTTTCAACATATTAAAATTGAGTTACATTTGTGATGAGTTGTATATACTGGTTATTAGCGTTGAAGGATATGTATAAAGAGTTTCGAATAAAATTAAGTTTATGTATGATATGTATATTTGAAGATAATGGAAACACTATAGAATTTGTACTTATAAGAATCTATGGATGCTATCGCATCTATGGAGAGAATGAATTGTTGTCAAGTAAAATTCTTTTAGTAGATAAAACATACAACAAAAATATTGTTGAAAACTTAGGATAAACATATAGTAAGACGTATGTATGTGTGAAATCGTTGGTTTGGTCAAATGTAACAGTTGCTTCAGAGTTATGATGATCAAAGCTTCTCGCCAAACTTTACAATATGTATACTAAGATAAAATTTAAACTGAACTATATATCTAACTTTATGTATAATTTTTTTTATGATATATATATATATATATATATAATGAAAGATTGTTGTAATTATTCATTATATTAGGTGATCAGAATTGACCCAATGACGAGTTCGGGTCGTCCAAGTAAATATATAATTAGAGAAGCAAACGAGGTTGAGAGGTAAATATCTAATCCAAAAAGGTCAATGATGACTAATATCACCATGATAAGAAGGGTCCATGCAATTACCTAAAAAAATACTTAGAATTATAATTTACAGACCATTATTTGTGTCAATGAGATTGCTTGTTATGATAAGGTGAGGATTATTGGTCGACACCGCAACAAAAAAAATCTCTTATCGTGACGTTTGGGGATATTTAACCTACTATAAATTCCATAAGGTATTTTGCGACATCAAGTAATATACTCCTTGCAATGACTATCATCGTGGTTTGAAATAACATTTATCAAGTTGCTCCCCACGATGAGCTTTGTCGCTTATCACTATAAGCAAATTTATGTGAACTTACAAAATACATATTTTTTTGAATTCAAACATTTATGAAGTGACATGTTCTTTAGTATAGTTTTGTTAAAATCTATAAATAGACGATTAGGTTGGGAAATAGAAGTACAAAATGTAATATCGTTTTAAAATCTTACAACTATTCTAGATATCTTTTTTCATTACTGTTAAAAAACAAAGAGAGAAGTAGCCGCAGGAATCGACTGGGGTTTTGTGTTTATTAGGAAATGTTCCCTTTTTGTATTGAACTATTTTTTTATAATGCAAACCCAAGTAAGGCTCTCAATATATAGAGAACTTAGAGGCCCATACAAGGAAACTTAATACACTGAATATTCTAACACTCCCCTCAAGTTGTGTAGTGGGATCACCAATACCCAATTTGGATAAAACTGATTCGAATGTTCTTGCAGCAACCGCTTTTGTCAGGATGTCTTCCAGTTGGTCTTCGGATCTAACAAACGGAAGTTCTACTGTCCCATATTCAATCTTTTCTTTTATGAAGTGCCTATCTATTTAAACGTGCTTTGTTCTATCGTGCTGTACCGGGTTCTCTGAAATCTTAATCGCAGCTTTATTATCGCACATTAACTGAGTTGGACACTTCAGAGGGGATCCGATTTCTTTCATTATCTTCTTTAACCAAAGTATCTCGGTAATCCCCTTAACGATTCCTCTAAATTCGGATTCATCACTTGACAGTGATACTACTTTATGTTTCTTACTCCTCCAAATCACCAAGTTACCTCCAAGAAGAGTAAAGTAGCCAGCGGTTGATCACTTGTCGTTAGGATTCCCTCCCCAATCAGCATCTGTGAATACTTCAACATCAAGGTGTCCATTTTTCTTAAAAATTATGCCTCTTCCTGGTGTGCCTTTGAGATATCGAATAATCCTAATTACTGCCTCCATATGGTGTTCTTGAGGATGATGCATGAACTGGCTAACTAATCCCACCGCGTATGCAATGTCGGGTCGAGTGTGAGACAGGTAAATCAATTTTACTACCAACCTTTGGTACCTTTCTTTACTCGCTGGTTTGGCCCCTTCAATTGTCTTTAGTTTGTGATTCACAACCATAGGAGTGTCATTTGGTTTGCAATCCACCATGCCAACTTCAGCTAATAAATCCAATATATATATCCGTTGGGAGATATAAATCCCTCCTCTTGACCTAAGAACCTCGATCCCTAGGAAATACTTCAATCCTCCAAGGTCTTTTATTTCGAACTCCTTGAAGAGGTTTTTCCTAAGAGAGCTAATTTCTTCTTCGTCATTCCCCATTATAATCATATCGTCGACATATATTATAAGACAAGTGACTAATTGTCCTCTCTTTTTGTAAAACAAGGTTTGTAGCTATACTACTTCATTGCCATTGTAAATCTCCCAAACCAAGCACGAGGAGACTGTTTGAGCCCATATCATGCCTTTTTCAGTTTACATACCTCATTTTCTTGAAAACCATCAGAGAACCCTGGTGGGGGTTCCATATACACCTCTTCTTCCAAGTCTTTATGTAAGAAAGCATTCTTTATATCAAATTGATGAAGAGGCTAATCTTTATTTGCGGTTATTGAAAGTAAAACTCTGATAGTGTCAATCTTTGCAACCGGAGAGAACGTTTCAGAGTAGTCTATACCATATGTTTGTGTATATCCTTTGGAAACCAGTCTTGCCTTGTGTTGCTCAATGGTGCCATAAAATTTATATTTTATATTAAACACCCATCTACACCCAACTGCTTTCTTCCCTTGTGGTAACACACAATTCTCCCATGTACCATTCTTTTTTAGAGCTTCCATTTCGGTATTCATTGCCTCATGTCATTCAGTCATCTTCTTAGCTTCTTGAGCTGTTTTAGGGATTTGTTCAGAGAGAATAGTAGCTGAAAACGCCTTTGCAATCTTCGTTATTCCTTTCCTGTCCGTTTTTACCGGATATGTAGAAGCACAAGTAATGTGTTCCGGTGAATACCGGTCAGGAGGAACCCCTCTATTTTTTGGGGGAGAAGAACCAGAGTTTGATATTTAACAAATGAACTTCCTAAAATGTCATGGTCAGTAGCACTTTATGAATTATGACATAGTAAATTGTTTACCTCTTGTTGGATATTTTCTTCGGCTGATTCGCTGGTAGTATCCATGGCATTTATTTCTTGTTGGACATTGTCTTCGGGAGAATCATTGGTGGTAAGAACTGCCTCATCAGTCTCCTTTATGTTAGAAGAGGCGTATTTGGTGGCGCCATCTACCGACTCTATCGGTACATCCTCAAAGTAACTTTCATATAACAACCAGTCAAGTGATTCACTTACTTTCTCCCCCTGAGCACGAGATTGGTGGTAAAAATAATAATCAGATTCTAAGAAGTCACAGTCTATGATGACATGGATTCGACGAGTAACCGGATTGTAACACCGATAGCCAATTTGATGGACACCATACCCAACGAATACATACTTTTCAGCACACGGATTAAGTTTGTTTCGACTAGTTTTAGGGATATGAACAAACACCGAACAACCAAAGACACGAGGTGGTAAGTTCATAAAAGATGGAATTGTAACTTGGGTGGCAAGCATTTGTAATGGAGTTTTATTTCCTAGACATCGGGTTGGTAGACGATTTGCAAGATACGTGGCTATAGCAAGAGCTTCTGGCCAAAGAGAATGAGGAACTCTAGATTCAATCATAATAGCACGAGTTTTTTTCAAGTAAAGTACGATTTTTTCATTCTGAAGTACCGTTTTATTGAGGTGTGTTTGGACAAGTGGTTTGATGGATAAGACCATTTGTTTTGAAAAAATTATGCATTATTTGGTTGACAAACTCTGTTCCATTATCAGAACGGAGCATCTGTATTTTTTTTTCAAATTGAGTCAAAATCATTTTGAAAAAACAAACAAATATTTCTGGTACTTCCGATTTATGTTTCATAAAGTATATCCAAGTCATTCTTGAGAAATCATCCACAAATAAAACAAAGTATCTGATTTGATTGTTAGTGGAATTTGGTGCTGGACCCCAAACATCAAAATGGATTAGCGAAAAAGCATAATCAACTCTAGTATTACTTTGATTAAATGAGACCCTACGATTTTTTGCAAGAATGCAAGTTTCACATTTCTCATGAATGGAATTATTAAAAAAAAGACTAGGAAACAAACTTTTAAGATAGCTAAAAGAAGGATGACCAAGTCGCCGGTGCCATAACCAAAGTTTCATTTCGGTTGTTCCGTGAGCAAGCATGACATGTCCCTTATGAACTACCCCATCAACATAATAAAGACCTCCTTGTTCAGTACCATTCCCAATGATATCCTTTGTACGAATATCCTGTAAAATGCAAAAAAATGGATACATAAGAACCACACAGTTGATTTGTTTTGTCACTTGACTAACGGATAATAACTTTAAGGATAGTGAAGGAATGTAGAGGCAGTTTTTAATTTCCATTTTTTCCGAAAAATAATTGAACCTCCCCCTTTGAATTCACAAATTTCTCCCCTAGCAGTATCAATATGGGACTTCTTTGGAGATGACATGTCACCAAAGTCTTTAGGATCATAAGACATGGTGTCCGTAGCCCGCAATCAAAGATCCAATTCATTGATTCCAGATTTTAAGATATAGAATCCGAAGTTTGCTTTCTTTTATGGATAATGTAACATTAGACTAAAAAACCTTAGCCTCCAATATCTTCATCTATTGGGAGAAAAAAAAACTAATGAAAGGATTATGAGAGTTCTTTGAGAAGTCTGGAAAGAAGAATAAAGATTAAGGATTAATAGACTTGGCCAATAAATAGAACAAACTTGATGAGCTAGAGACAACCAACATATCATAGATGCTTGAATATCCAAGAGGATATACATGAGGTGATATTATGGAAAAAAGAGAGACATCTGTGCAAAAGAGACAACCTGTGAGGAAGGGGGGCTCTCAAGTATTTAACATGAAAGGAGCCGACATTGTACCTTAAAATATTGATGATGTTATTTTAAGGGTGAGATTAACCTCATATATGAAGATATAATTTTTTTATAGTTGACTTGGATACGCGAGAGCAAGAAGAAATCATCCAGGCTTTCTTAATAAGGTTGAGGGAATTCAAATCACCATGATATAAAATCATTAAGTCTTCTGTAAAACAGAAGTTGACTATTGTAAGCTTATGAAATTTCACTTATTGTTTTTTCCTTAAGAATATTAGAAAGATATTACATGAAAAGGACAAAAAGAAAAAAAAATGGAGATGATCCCCTTGTCTAACACCCTTATTACCAGGAAAAAATTACCATTGTGATCACTATTAATTTTAATACTATAAAAGGGATAGCAATACATCAAATGGTCCAAAAGATTATTTTTTTCTAGAGAAGTTCATTGATACACATATATCAAGAATGATGTGCCAACGTATGTTATCAAAGGCTTTCATTATTTAGATTTTCAAAGCATCCCTACTGTTTTTAAGATTTGTGTGGTACTCTCCTGAAACATTATTGGAAATAAAAATGTTATAAGAATTTCTCCTTTTAAAACGCAAGTTGATTGGGATTTTTCAATCAGATAAAAGAGAGAGATTAATTCTGTTAGTCAAAAGTTTGGAAATAATATTGTACACAATATTGCAAAGGGAAATATTCTTGAAATCAACTATGAAAATTGGGGAAATCCTTGTTTAGAATGAAGGAGATTGAGGTAGAATTCTAAGAAAAATCCAAGATCACAGAATTGAAGAACTCAAGGACCTCATTCCAGATGTCCTTACCCATAATATTCTAAGAATTCTTGATGGATCTAGAGTTGAAGCCATCAAGCAATAATGATTTATTACTATCAATACTGAATAAGGTATATTTAATTTGTCACACGCTATCGTGTACGTCATAAATGTCATATTTTACGTTTTTACCTAGTTGAAAAGAGGGCCAACACTCTATATAGACCCGAGTAGTTAGGATGGTACATGATACCAAGTATATTTGTGAAGTAGGTCACCATAACGTTGTCAACACTAGTAAGGTTGGTAAACATATCGCTTTGATTATTTAAGATTGAGATAATTTTGCTACACAAGATTGAACTTTTGATACTATTATGCAAGAATTTGGTGATTTTGACGCCTACTTTGAGTGAGTTTTCTCTAGATTTTTCTTTAAGATTCTTAATCCTTACCGAGGAATATAAAGGAAGAGTAAACCTCAATTAATTTTGAGGCAATAATAAAATTGTGGGGTCCTGAGCGAGAAAAGATTGAGCTTGGAAAATCATTTTGGGCGATCGACACACGATAAATAATATCATTATATTCTTTGTGATTGAGTCCACTAAGAACGAACTAAAGACGGGTGACCCAAAGACGGGTGACTTTTTGGGTGACCAAACTTATACCTTGACCATAAGTGGGAAGGTTCGTACTATTGACAACAATATCTTTGTATTGAGGGTGGGATTCAACATGTTAAGAAAATTGAGGGGTTTTTTCCTTCGATTGCGAAAGGTTCCTAAGTTAAGGGTAATCGTAGTCTGGTGTGGTGATCGGAGGAAACCAATATGGGTAATAGACATAGGACAAAGACTCGTTCTAGTCATTGTTGAGTAAGACACGATCAAAGTCAGAGAAGATATGGTTGATAAGGTTTTTTTTAGCCAAGCGAAATGAAATTCAGTGGAAAAAAAGATGACTAAACTCACACTGATAACAACAATTCTTGAATTCTTAAGTTACCGTAATCTATTTATCAGAGGAGTCGATACACTCCTAGAGCTTACAAATAGCGTTGAAATCACCAAAGGTGACCTAAAACAAATCTCAGATCTTGAACCACAATAGCATTAAGATCCGTCCAAAAAAAATACGACCATAAACTTATTTAAAAGCATAAATGAAAATACGAATAGAAATAAAAATAATTTGCTTTGGATTAGAATTCCAAATAATTAAATCCAATTAGAATTAATGGAATGCATGTTAGTAAGTAAATATTATTGATTAATTTTATAAATATTAGGTAAATTGTTATTGTAATTAATTATAGATTTTGATTAGATCTCTGCCTTTTTTAGTATATGTTTTTTCTAGTCTTTAAATATTTTTTTAGATTTATAAAATATAATATTCTGTATTATAATTATCGGATTATAAAAGAATTAAGTATCCAAAACTCTTATTTTTTTAAAAGGTTTGACGTACGCACTTCAAAATAAATAAATTATTAACAAACCTTATAATATTAAATTGGAATGATTTAAATAACATTTCGATTAGTGTCGTAGGCTTCACAAACACTATTCTCCCATGTTCCCTAAACGCAGACGAGCTTTATTTGTCCTTTATGAGTCACAGGTCTGTCTCTATTCCCTTAAATTAATAGCTTTACACATCGATTTCGTACAAATAATACTATACAGTATTCAAAATACACTATTTTACTCAACCATTTCAGAATTCAAGAATCCTTATAATACGCCTTGATTGGGGGTCACTAGCTGGTGGGTTGTTAATTAATTGTACTTTTATCTCATAACCTCGATAGCCGTCCCGTCCGTCACTAATTACTATGGATTAGTTAACCGGTTATCAAAAATAAAAAATCAAGTCTGAATTATTTGAAGCTAAAAAAAAAGTTAATTTAAATTTTGTTTTCATTCAAACTTGAAATGAGTTTTAAAGAAATGTTATTAAAAATATTCAATATTAAACTTTATCAACATATATAATACCTCAATCTTTACTATTATCTGTATAATACTTATTTTATTGGTTTAATTCAATTTAGATATTTAATTTTTAATAATAATAAAAAAAATAGTCTATGTTTCATCATTAGTAGTTACATAACTAATTTCTGTTTGAAAGTAAAATATTCTTTTCATATCCAAAAGAATGGTATTGTGTAAGTTAGAATTTTGAAAAAAAAAACGAAATTATTATTAGCTATTTTTTTAAGACGAACAAAACTAGATTTATTAGTGGTATATATATATCATTCATAAAAAAATATACTAGATCAGACATAAAAAAAAATATGCGAGCCCGTAATAAAATAATAATGTAAGGTCGGAAATAATAAATTATGGAAGACCATGAATAAAAAAACATGCGAGACCATGCATAAGAAATCATATGAGGCCAAACATAATAAAGTTGAGGGACCAAACATTTTTAAATCATACGAGACCATGCATAATAAATAACAAGACGTTGTTTTCTAGACGACCAAAACTAGATTTATTGATAATATTTTTTGAATTTTCTTTTTGCCAAATCCAATAATTATGGTCTCGCCTCGTCATCAAGTATTACCTGTGTCGCATGATTTTTTATGTTTGGCCTCACATATTTTCTATACATGGAACTAGAGCGGTTATCGGTCCGGGTTTCGACAAAACCGGACCGAACCGCTAACCTTGTCGGTTCGGACCGAACCGACAAGATTTCGATTCTGTAAACTAGAACCGAACCGAGACCGTTAAGAGTCGGTTCGGTTCGGTCCAGTTCGGTTCGCCGGACCGACAATAAAAAATATTTTAACTATTAAAAGGCTAAAACTTGGTACTGGCCATCCAGTTTTTTCTATGAGCCTTTTGAAAAGTTTGGTAATTAAGATGGTGTGGTTTGTGCTCATTTATATAGCTTTAGGAGTTTTATTTCATGTTTCACCTAAGCGATATGGGATTCAATACAAACTTTTTTTTAAACAGAACAGCTCGTATTAGTTAAAATCAACATTCGTGTTTGAAAACAGGGCCCTTAACTGATCCAAACATAAGACAAACCTATAAACAAATTGCATTTTCTTTCTTTTATCGATGTCCTTCTACCTGGCACCTCAAGCACATAATTTTTTTCACCTTAGGCACTATCTTCTCCTCCCTTGACAGTCTCCCGTTGCACTCCACGTATGGTTTGCTTCTCAACATTTATAGATAGACCAGGCTTCATAGCAATCATGCTTGCAAGGAATTTCAGTTACTTTACAACATTAACGGAGACATCATGTACTAATTCACCACTCAAATTCATATAGGTCTAAGGCTTTGCTGAATTAACAGGAACATCACCCATGAGCAATCCAAATCTTATTTAAAGTAATCTTTGCAGTGAGAAATGTCCATCGTGATCCCTTGTGATTCAGCAAAGGCATTCATCGCCTCAAAACCTACCTCCTTCGCACAACTTATAGTAATCTGTTATACAATATGTCAAGTTTCTTTGATTATCTCACGGGTTGACACTTTAAACGAAGAGCTATGGCCATGCTTCAGCTATGCAGAAACCATGCCTAGAATACCCATAATCATCTTTATAAGAGTCTGTTATGTTTAAGTTGAGCTGAGCTGAAGAAGAAAGGTAAATATCGAAGGTGAGAGAGCAGTTAAAAAAACCATTTATCTCATTTTTTATGATCATTTTTATCTCAAACTTCCAAGCCTTAATAAATGGTTCTCATAAGACCCAAGAACTAAACCGGAGGAAGCTCACAAGATTCGAGCTCCTCTGGAATTGACGATTCTGAGAAAGAGAGAAAATAACCTGAAAGCAAGAGACGTCTTGTTTCGGGATTCAATACAAACTTCTTCAAATGTAACGAACATAATTTAATTTTGACTTAAAAAATAATCATAGTATATTAAATATTCAATTTTTATTCTGTTTGTGTATTCTTATATGAATAGTTTTGTTATATATATATATATTAGTTTTTTTATGGATTGGTTCCTAATCGGTTTATCGGTTCGGTTTCTTACCAGTTTTACTATTTCGGTTCCTTATCGGTTTCGGTTTTTAAAATGGAACCGCGAACCGGACCGTTAAGATTCGGTCCGGTCCTTACCGGTTCGGTTCCGGTCCGGTTCCCGGTTCCGAGGAACCATTAACGACCCTACATGGAACGCATGTTGTTTATGTCTGATCTCACATATTTTCTATGCATGGTCTAACATAGTTTTTTTCGTTTGGTCTCACATGTTCTCTGACAAAAAAAATAAAAAAGCATTAATAGATCTATTTTTGTTCGTCTTAGAAAACAAAATCGATAGTATTTAAAAAAAAAATCCAAACTACGATTTGAAAGATACAAATTTTTTAAAAACAAATTTAAAAAAAGACTTCGTTAAAGAAAAAAAAAACATTACTTATAATTTTTCAATCCAAATATTTAATTTTTGTCTACCGGTTTTAAATATTAGATGGTATGGAAATATTTGGTGGAATATTTAAACTAATTAAAATTATTATAGTAATAAAATATATTTTTAATGTTTAAAAAGTATATTCATTTATATTCAAATTACCTAATGTTTAGTTAATGTCAGTTGTTTTTTTAAAAAAAAAAAGATAAATTGAGAGTTTTTGATTTTGATAACCCATATGTATATTGCGTAGTACGTTTCAAACAAAGCGATTTGTATATTGTATAGCTAGTTTATAAACTCTAGTTATACGCAGGTAGGTTATACTATTGGATTATTATTAATTAATATTGGTATTGGCAAACAAGCTTTTGCCTGGTCACTTTCGTCGAAGCATAGTCGCAATCTTTGAGGAGTTTTAGTACGACTAATCAATGACTGATTGCATAAATTTATTTAATTGTGGAGTAGTAGTTAAAATATCCGAATGTTGTACATCCACCAATGTATGGAAAGGAAGTCAGTTAGGTGGCTAAACATGAATCATTGCTTTTCCTTTCCGAAATTTTGCTGCAGTTTTTAATTTGATCTGTAAATGAATTAAACAAGGCTGTCCGAAATTTTGTTGGTTGAAATTTTCTCAACCGGTTGGGAAGTTTGATCCGGCGTGTGAAAAGATTTTATCCAGCGGTTGCGAAAAGTTCATCCGGCAAGAATCTATCCCTTACAAAGGGTTCATCCGACGAGAATCTTCCGCGGTGGGTGAAATAATCACAACTGGGCGGGTGAACAAACGAAACATAGAAACAAAATAATAAAAAAATTCAAAAATTCTATATTTTTGGTACTGGTTAACATTTTTTTGACCAAATTTAACAATAGTTTTAAATAAAATATAAAAAATTAACATTTAAAAAAATTGATTAAGCAAAATATTCATTATACCCGAGTTCATTTGACGGATTAAGGCAGTTTAGAATTAATTTCCAACGATCATCTCTATTTTTGTAATATTTTATTATTGTTCGATGAATTAATTATTTTATATTTATATGTTAGAATTTTAAAATAATAAAATGATTAATTATTATTATATTTCGATTATTATTATAATTTGGTTATTGGTTTGGTTATAAATAAGTTACAGGTGTGGTTATATTTTAAATTATTTATTAATAATAAAATAATTGTTATAGTTTGATTATAGTATAACTCGGTGTTGATTGGATTTCAGAAAAGGTAATCAAATCCAAATTAGATTATGATTTCACCTTATCTCATGCTCCAACTTCTTTCAAAGTCATAATTTATCTTGAAAGCTTAAATCTAGATATTTGAAACTTACTAAATAACATTGCATCATATTTTGGTCTACTAATATTGTTTGGCAGGAGATATTCTGACCATCAACTCTAGTCTGTTTTGCAGGTATTATTCAAAGACCTCTTATTGGATTTCAAAACTAAAGGGTATTGCACTAAAGCTTTCAATAGCCAAAGGTCACTTTTCAATGTTTCCTCAAGATAATTGGCGCTCATTCCAACTTCCAGGAACTAGAAGACGTAACTTAACATTAATAGGGCTATTCATTTTCACATTTCTATTATTCTTAAATGAGATAAACTTATCTCATACTGTAATTGTTTTTCTTGCAATGGAAGTAATTTTTAGAATAAAAAAGTTTATAATGTAATTTGTTATAATTTGTTTATTTTACTTGGTAGGACTTTTAATGGACGCCCTAGTTGGAGAGCTTTTTTTCCACTAAGTCATAGGCTCTTCAAATAATCTTGAATTCTCTCCCTTATGTCTTCATCTTGCTACTGTTTTGGCCAATCCTGAAGACACGGCTTCTTGCCAGCCATCGATCGCCAAAACCCTGGTAGAAACCACACAAAACGAACCGATTCAGCATATTAATATGGAGACAGTTAGCCATAGACTTCAATTCATGTACCCGCAAACAAATTCAATACATCTACCTCAGAGATCCATCAACAACATGATCTGATTACCAACATAAACTTTTCGTCTTTGTGTCAAGTCTATCAAACAAAATCAACCAATCACGCTAGCATAAACAATTATCTTATGATTGGAAACAACCCTAGGTTTGATCAAAAAATGGAAAATAACAATCTCAGCAATCTTGAAATATCTTTTGTTGATGTTGTTAATCCTAAGAAAATCCATTACGCAAATATTATACTTTCCTTCCAAGACAATTACCCAGCTATTGGATTTTTAGTCAAAGATAAACATTTGATGGAATCTTTGGATTTGATAACTTAGGATTCAAAGGTAAATTCAACCATTTTATTCTAGGACTCTAGACATCTATTGATAGAGATGGATCTTCAAGCGGACCTTAAAATGTTATGAAGGAGAAGTTTGTGGATTGTAGTTCACTCCAATATGAGAATCTTAAAATGGAGTCCAAATTTTAATCCAAAAAAGAATCACCAATCTCACCCACTTGGATAACCTCTTCAAAAATCCCAACTTACATGTATCAAGATGAGTCTATCAAAGCTATTGCAAAAACTATAGGGAATCCCCTTCAAGTTTGGGTTCTTAATAAAAACAAAGCCATGTATAATTCATGTATGACTCTACTAGAGTTAGATGTTTCGAAGGGTCTTATCTCTAAAATTTGGATTAACTTTGGTAATGAACCAAAATTCTAGTAACCTATTACTTATGGTGCAATGCCAAATTATTAGATGAAATGTTGGCATTGAGCACAAGTACTATGATTGTGGAAAAATTCTCAAGACTAAACCAATACAACCATAGATGATCAACAACCTATCACTTCTCCTAAGCTTAAATCCATCATTGTGAAAGCCCTTTTACAAGATCCTATAAAATCATGCACCACCCTCCCATCACAACCTCAAAACTAAAATACCTTAACTTCTCAATCCTCTAAAAACTACCCTTAAAACACAATAATCTATACTAAAACATCTACCATAAGGCCCCTCAAACACAAAATACATCCCAAATTAACCTTCTACTCAATTTCTAGAAACCTCTTATTTTATCAAGATTCTATCAAAGAAACAATTACTTGAGATCTTTAACTCTACTATAAATGATACCATTAATCTGTTTGATATAAGCCTCATGATATAGCCCTTTAATAACCTCTCAATCCAAAACACCTCTCCCTTAAAATACAGACCTTATTATAACATACCCTCGATTCTACCTCATGTAATAAATTTAAACAAAGACCATGAGTTTATAATTAGAAATAAAGCTACAAATGATTTAAAGTTCTATGGGTCTACCAGACCTTTAACTGGCTCTCCTAAATGACAATATCCATCCTTTGTTGGAATACTCAAGGTTTTAGGAACAAGTATACCAGAAGAAGAATTAAATATATTTGTAGATCTGAAAAAGTTAATTTTGTTGCATTCAAGAGCTTTAATTGATGTCAAGAAATTACCAAAGAATGAAAAGCGTCTTAGATTACATCAAGTCATTGCAAACATTACAAACAAGATCAGTATCATGTGGAGAAATGAATTTAAAGTGGAAATCCTAGCTAATCATGACCAAATTATCTACCTACATGCCACTCACTTAGCTCATAATATCTCTATTCTAACATTAATTATTTATGCAAAGTGTATCAGGAACCTTAGGGTTGAGATATAGAACAATCTAAGAGATGTCAAGGATATGTCTCAAGTTTGGATTATAATAGGTGATTTCAACACCATTATATCCTCATATGAGGAGTTATCTTGCAAAATTCTTTGCACAAAAAACATAGTTGAATTTAATGACATGATATATGACTACAATCTAGTTGATGCTAATTACATTGGCTCTACTTATAAATGGAATAACTCTCACAAGTGGAAGAGGTTGGATTGAGTATTATACAACAACTCATCGTCAAACAATTTTGAAACAACAACTCTGAAGCACATTGTAAGAACATGCTTGGATCACTCCTCTCTTCTTATATCTTTTTCTAATAATATAACAAAATACAAGTCATCTTTTAAATTTCTAAATATGTGGCTACTCCATCCTAACAATATAAAGTCTATTGAAAGTAACTGGAATGAAACTATGGCTTGTCCTCCTCTAGTTTCTTTCTGGCATACAATAAAAAAGTTGAAAATGTTTGTTAAGGATTGGAACAAGAAAACTTTTGAAAATATCTTTAATGCCTTATCTCAATCAGAAAAAGAAGTTTGTTTCTTTAAAATGTTTTTTTTTTCAGATTCTAAGAAGTAGGAGGACAAACAAAACTTGATTAAAGATCAAGCTCATCACATGCAATTATTGGCTGAAGATGACAACAAAAGGCTAACACAAATTAGGTTCTTAATAAGGATTTCAGCTGTATTCAAAATCATATCAAGAAAAAGAGAAGGAGAAATCATATCCATAAGATAATAGTAAACAATACCTGGATTGATGACCCAAAGAACTTAAGTGATTCTGTTGTTGATCATTTTAGATCTCTCCTTATTGAACATATAAATACAAGGTTGACCCCTAACCTGCACAATATAATACCCAACCTTATTAATTTTGAAGACAACACATCATTGATGTTACCTCTAACAAATAATTAAATCCTCAACACCATCCAGCCTCTTAACTCAACAAGTATGGCTGGGGTTGATGGATTTAATGCAAAATTATTTTAGAGTAGCCGGTCAATCATTGTTAAAGATCTATGCAATACTGTAAGAGAATTATTTTATTGGGAATATATTCACGAGGAATATTTTCTATAGCTATCATCCATATCCTTAAGAAAGATAACCCTCAATCTTGGAGTGATTTCACCCATTAGTTTGTGTATAATTTCAACAGACTCCTATCAAGACTACTTAATGACAGGCTTTTTGAGATTCTTCCTAATATCATCTCTAAATAACAGTGTGGCTTTTTCAAAGGAAGACAAATCCAAAACCATATTATATTGATGCATGAGATAATTCATGACTTAAACAATAAAAATAGAAGGGTCAATCTTATCCTAAAGCTAGACATGACTAAATTTTATGACAATCTTTCATTTTCATTCCTCTACCAGATCATTACAATATTTGGTTTCAATCAACCTTTCATAGACATTATTCAGTGTCTAACTAGTAAATCCAGCTTCTCTTTAATCATAAATGAAGAACCTAAATGATTCTTCAAACCAAAAAAAGAATTGAGACAAAGATATCCTTTATCCCATAATCTTTTTATCCTTGCTGAAGAGTTCTTTATAAGAAGCCTAAGTCACCTTTACACATAAAACAATAGCATTAGATTCAAAGTTACTGGCTCAAACTTGATCTTCTTCTTCGCATTTGCCGATGATATTGTTATCTTCGCCAATGAACCATCATCTAATCTTCACAGCCTCAACAACATCCTAAAAAACTACAAAGAAGCTTTTGGTCAGACCATCAACAAAGAAAAGTCTACTTTTATTCCATTAAAAAAATATTTTATTCAAGATTAAATAACCTTAAGATTAATAATAGATTTAATATCAAAGTTTTTCCTTTAAACTACTTGGGTATCAATATAAATAACAAAATCAAGGTTTCTTAGTTTGAAGATCTTATATCAAAACCCAAAATCAAAACTACTAAATGGAACAAAAATATCTTGTCTTATGGAGGCAGGCTTACCCTCTTTCAATTTGTCCTCCATGTTACACCCTACTACTATATTCATATCCTCTATCTTCCTAAAGAAATAATTATAAGAATCAATTTTTTTTGCAGCAACTACCTATGAGGTACTACTGAAAACCACAAAGCAATTCACTGGACTTCATGGAAAAACTTGTGCTTGTCTTATGATGAAGGTGGTTTAAACTTGAGAAACTTAAAAGATATGCTACTTTCTTTCTCACGAAAAGTTTGGCATAAATTCAACGAAAATAACTCATTTGGGGATAAAAATATGCAAAACAAATATTGTAGAAACAAGTATCATTTGCAGGTCAATTCTACCTTAAACAAGTCTTATTCTTGGAAAAGGTTATTGAATATCAGACCTACAGGAGATAAATTTATATTCTGGCAGCTTAGAAAAGGCAATGTCGAGTTTTGGTTGGATAACTGATATAACTCCATGCCTTTAATCTCTCTTAACCTGTCTGGAAACAACTCATGGTATCCTTAAGAGCAGGTTAAATATTTCATCACTAATGGTACCTGAAATATCAATAAACTGCAAAAGTTGGCCCTCCATTATGATCTCATCAGAATTCAAAGGTTTACAATCGAATAATACATTAAGGATAAAATACATACTCTATCTAAAGATGGTTCTTTCAACACTAGTGCAACATGGGACAAGATCCAAACTACATGAGACAAATCTAAAACTTACAAAAGACTGCGGAACAATATAATTCCTAAGAAATGCTGTTTCCTACTTTGGAGGCTACTCCACAACTGGATTACTACAGACAATATCATGCAACACATACATATTAACTTAGTATCTAAATTCAAGCATTGTAAGAACTTTTTTTTTAATCATGTATTTGTAAATTCTCAAATTTCCTGGTAGGTTTGGATTCACTTTGGCTGCTTCTTTAATCTAAGAATTGGTCAACATATGACAATACAACACATGATCAACTGCTGGTTTGAATCCTCTCCTAATGATATTCATTTATGTATAATTATACCTCATATAATTACCTTAACTATCTTGAAATCCAGAAACCAGGAAAAAACTACTGCTAATAACATCATTCTTCATGTCAAAATAATTCCTATAAGCTTATACCATTTGGTCTCCTTAAAATAAAGCATTGGAATACATACAATGAAGTTTCTTTTGCCTTAGTTGCTTTAATTACCTAAATTATCCTAGAAACCTTATTATTAATAGCTGGTGTCCTCCTTCAAAATCAAGATTTAAACAAACACATATTCTAGTTGCCTACCTAATGGTGAATCCTGAGGTGGTGCCAATATTTAGAAATCATAAAGGTAAAATTTAGCCGTAATAAACAGAATCTATGGAAAGTAGACTCCAATCTCTGCTGAATGAAGATCCCTAATGGATGGTCTTATTCTCTACTACAAAATGCATTTAAATGATGTTGATATTGAAATTGATACAAAAGTATAATATACTATGCTTCCAAGTCATAAATCACCATGGTTTCTCACATAACGTTTAGAATGTTGTAGGACATTCATATCCTATAACCCATATTTACAGGGAACTAGACATGGCTGCTAACTGGATATCAAAATGGACTTTAAAATTCAAATAAAATCAAGAAACGAACATTGCCAATCTACCAAAGCATCTAAAAGCAATTGCCATGCTAAGCAACATGGAATTGGGTACAGTTAGAGAATTCTTTAAAAATTAAAGGCCTCTGGTATCCTAATTACATATATGCTTTATTTCTTTACTTAACATTACTACAATTAACTTACATATTTTCAAGAAGAATCCTCATTCTAACTTATATTGTTTTAGGAATTTTGGGCCCATCTTCATGAGCATATGCTTATTAATCTTTCTTTGCATCTTGCTTGTCGATCAATCTGGCCTCTAGCTCTCACGTCATATTATCTCTCTCATCCAAAATGATTGATTTCCTCTTCCTAAGGCCCGAGCCTCTCAAATAATCTACCAACATCAACTATTCAATTCAAGACTTATGATTTCTCTATATTCCGAGCTCGCATGCTTCTCTATGCTGGAAACAATATTTTAGAAATTGTCTTTGACCCTCGATTGGTACTTCAATCATGAAAAGATTTATGTAGATCTTCCTTCATCTTCTCAAGATCCTCACTCTAGTTTGAATTCAGATTTCGAGCTCAAATTTTGTTTAGCGGGAACCTTCACTGCTAAAATTAAATTTCATTAATATTGTCATCCTTCAGATTATTTTGAGCTCTAATATTGGGTCTGTTTGTACTAACCCAATAGTGCAATAAATATTTATTTTGGTTGTTTACTTTATAGGTGGCAAGAAAAAATGTAATAAACTGTTACATTATGAGATTGAAGGCTAAAATATAAATTTGATTTAAGCCTTTCACACTTCATATTCTTGCGAGCCATGAGTTGACCAAATATTTTCAAACTGAACCACCTTATTATAAAACCTCTCAAACAACTACTATAATCTCAAACTAAGGAAAATAAACTATGAAGCCTAACAGATAAAGTTTACACGGACGACCACTAAATTGAAATTATTATTAACAAAACTATATGATATTTTAGAAAACAAGGTTATATTAGCTATAATACACATTGTAATAGAGTAATAATAATAATTTTGATGATATATATTTTTTCTAACAATGTGTATTATAAGTTAATATCATGACTAATCTGAAATACGACATAATTTTATTAACAAGGATGTGAATTTTAATTTGGTGGTCATTAGTGTAAACTTTATCCATTAGGCTCCATAGTTTGTTTTCCTTGATTTAAGAGATTATAATGTGAAACTAGTAAATGAAACAAATTGAAAAATTACACAAATAAAAGAAAGGAAATAATATACCAAACACTTAAATTTACCAATGATCCTCCACCTTCAAGCAAACTTGACTGAGTAGATCGATTGCAAATTTTGATCGAAGATTGTAAATGAATAATATATAAGAAGATCTTAGTTTGAGAGAATATAGTAATAATTGTAGTAATCGATTTTGGAAGCTTTTGGAAGAACAATATTATTAGAGAGATTCATGAGAAATGAATGAGTTTATTCTCTATTTATAAAGAAGAAAGTAAAAAAAAATCAGATCAAATTGGATATCCAATTTGATCAACCACTCTTTTTTTAAAATATTATTTATTTCTTGTTCATTATTCTCACAACTATCTCCATACTTCTCACACAATCATTATACTTCAAATGATATTTTTTCAATCAATATTTTTAACGGTTATGAAAGGAAAAACTATAAAAGCCCGAACATATGTCCCTAAAACATCCTCAATGAGTAGAAGAAGAGACAAGCGGAATTCCTTGCTACATGAAGATGTATCCGAGAGTACTGTATAATAGATAAATTATTTAAAACATCTATATATATAATAGAAAAGTATAATAAACTTTTAGTTGAAAGATCTAATAAACTGTTTAAAATATCTAATTTGTAAGATATAAATTATCTAAAGATTACAACAATTTTAAAAATATATTTTAAAGGTCTAATAAACTATTAACTAAAGTTTTTTGATAAAATATTTAAAATATATAATAGTTGAAAGATCTAAAGATTCCAACAAAATATATAGTTTAAAAATATAATAAACTATTAATTGAAAGATCTAAAACTATTTAAACTATTTAATATTTGAAAAATATAAAATTTAAAGATTCATACAACTTAAAAGATATGTTTTAAGGATCTAATATAGTTGACAAATCTAATAAGCTATTTAAATATTTAATGGTTGAAATATCTAAAAATATAAAGATTCCAACAACTTTAAAGATATACTTTAAAGATCTAATAAATTCAAACTATTTAAAATATCTAATAAAACTACAAAAAATATCAAATAATGATATTAAATATTTCGATTATAATATACTTCTCTTAATTTATTTCATTCTATTAATTAAAGCATGAAAATTAGTTTTTAATAAATATATTAAAAAAATATGATAGACCGTATCAAAGAGACTTCATAACATCGTGAATTTATAATGACGAAACCGTTTTAAATGTAATATGACGGAATATGCTGTCACGGTAGACACGAGATATGATATATTAACGATAATCATTCGGGTAGAAAGTAAATTATCAATAACCATTTGCCTTTGAAGTTTATCAAAACCGACATGCAACATAAATATTTACAACAGTATCCTCGAAACAGAAACCTACACCTTTCGGTCATTGTTAATTTCAACATTCAAAACTCTATATCTTTTAAACCATAAGACCTAATTTGCAACCAATTTGTTCCCAATTTCGTAACTAAACAATAGTTGTTTTTTTGCAACCATATTACACATAATTCCACAATTGAAGAACTAATATTTTTTCAGGCTAATTTTACAACTGAATTGAACGTAACTCCGCTACTCTATTTTTTAAAAGTTTTTTCACCACAAAAATGCATATATTTTTGAAACTATAAAATGTTAGTTGTTTCACGGCTTAAATCAAGAAATAGTACTTGGACTATCCCGTTTTCTTTCATTTAGTCCATTTACTTTAAAATCATCGGTGAGGGTCCTTCGACTATCCCATTTTTTTCATTCAGTCATTCGACTTTCAAATCAACGGTGAAGGTCTCTAGACTTTGGAAAATCTATAAATTTTGTCCATGGTAAGGGGTTTTTCCTTAGATTAAGGGACTAAATGTATAGATTTTGAAAAATCCAGGGACCCACACCGATGATTTTAAAGTCGAGAGACTAAATGAAGGAAAACACGATAGTCGAGAGACCTTGACCAGTGATTTTAAAGTCGCTGGACTAAATGAAAGAAAACATGAATAGTGGGTTTCACATTCATTTAATACTTATTTTCATAAAACAAATTTGTATTTTGTTTTTTCATACGATCAAACTTTAAATTAGATGTAATTATGTAACTTTAAATTTTCAAAGTAGTAAACAAAGTTCTATTTTCACAACTATTTCCTTCTTATTTTTACAACACAATTGGATGTAATTATGTAACTTTAAATTTTCAAAGTTTGTTCAAGTATTTTCATAACTACAAAAAATTTAGTTGTTTCACACCGAATTAACATATATTTTTCACAAAACAAGTTTGTATTTTGTTTTGTCACACAATCAGACTTATTTAGCATCCAAAGTCTAATTTTCACAATTATTTTCTTCTTATTTCCGCAATACATTTGCACGTATTTTAGCAACTAACAATAATTTTTTTTAAAACCAATTTACATGTAATTCTATAATTAAAAAAAAATCAAAAAATATTTTTAATCAATCTAGTTTTGTTCATCTAAAAAAAATTCAATGGTATTTTTAGATATTTTTTTGGAGCTATGGTTTGAAATATATAGCTTTTATAAAAAAATAAAAAACAAGAAAGAGAAAAAGTTAGGGGTATTTTGGGCTACTAGGTGGCTATATGTAAATATTAATTTAACACCATATGATTCCTTAAATTATTAAACTTTGGATGGTCATTGGTAAATAAGTTTATCCTTAAATTATCAAACTTTGGGTGGTCATTGTTAAATAAGTTTATCCTTAAATTATCAAAGTTTGGGTGATTTCCTTAAATTATCAAAATACATAGAAACTTCTTAATATAGAGGAGAGGGTTAACCCCACCAAATAACTTAAGTTCTATGAAAATGAAACTGGATGTCATAGAGCACGCAATACTATACCGTAAAGTCAAGAAAGGTCAGGGAACAAAAAATTCTTGAATTCCTATCCCACCAATTATAATAGGTTATCTTACCAAATAAGACGTGCCAGAGATGACATCGGCGGGAGGGTGACCAGTTAACGACCACCTGAAACCAATTAGACTAGTTTTGGCCATTTAATATGAATTCTAATTTTCGGCCGATGATATCCCAAATGCAACGATAAAAAGTAAATTCATAGATGAGATGATTGATGTATTCAATATTGGAGTTGCATCAGACACATTCAAGAGAAAAGTTAAGGCCCCAATTTATAAGCTTATCTCATGTAGATAATTTTTCAATGATGCAAACCGTATAATAAAATAATGGTGAAAAATGTTATATTTATGCCATACCAACCATGTCTACTGACACAACCATTATATATATGAATTCTATGGTAAGTATCTTTAATAGTGAAACTAACATTACCGTTTTTGATGCACCAACATTTCACATCACTCTTATCAACTTAATGAGGGTGAAACGAGAGGATGGTGTTACAAATCTTTAGGAGATTATGGTATTTTATTGCGCTACCCGATCTAATAAAAGGGTGAACACCTTCTACCACCCGTAATAGGTTTTGAGATTTTGTGATTGTTATTTAACCTTGAGTCGTAGATGATATTTTTTTAATAATGGGAAACCAGATAGGTACATAAGAGCCATGTATCATTCCAAAATGATGTGGATTATCCATTACATATCACATTTAATATATATTTTTATTGTGAGAGGCCTAAGGTGAATGATTTTTTCCAAATCGAGGAAAGAGAACGACTAATATTTATGTTCCAAATAATTTGTTATTTTAAACTTTCTTCCAAATTTTATCCAATCACGCAAAATGGAAGAGTGACTTTGACTTACAAGGTTTCACATGTGTCTGAGGATAACCGCATGATTCCATACCTTTAGGTCTAGAAATCAAGACTACCATCCTGAATGGGAAATGTAACTAATTGCCAGGAAACCTTACGCCCATAAAGTTTCATTTTGTGACCCGATTAGAGCAAGTGACAAAGTATTTGAACCAAATATTTAAGAATCATAGTCGGTAGGATGGATATGGAGGAGTATAATAATTATCTCGTAAAGAGGATTGACTTAACGGGATAAAGTCTTCCAATGTATGAGAGGTATTTGGATGTCCAATAACTAAGTTTTTATGTGACCTTATGAAGGAGAAGGTAAAGTTCATTGAATGAAGGTATACTAGTGATGAGAGGTATACCTAGTTACTTAACGAGAAGTGTACCCTCATTATAGCCCATTTTGTTGATCCCCTCATCATGGAGAGATAGGAAGGCCCAAAAGAGGAAAATATGGCTCTTTCTTGGAATGACATGGAGGTCGGAAAGGCAAAATAATTGATCAAGGCTATCATTGACGAAATTAAGAGATTGAAGATCACCTTGGGAGAAAATCATAAAATTAAATGCAAGTAGAGATTAATAATATTGAGTTTATGATACTTCTAGTGTAAGTTAGAATTTTTATCGCTACTTTTCTTCTTAAGGATTTTTTGAGAGAGCTTGTATTACTAGGAGAAAGAGGGATTAAGAAATCAAGTTTCCATGTCGGAAGCCTTTTTACCTATGATTTTTTTTTATGAAGATCCTCATTAATATTTACATTATATGTGGGAAAGAAAATATATTAAACAATCAAGGAGATCATCTTAGTATAGAAATCCAAAACAACAAGGATCTCAAGAATGAGATGCTAACGTACATTTTCGAAATCCTTCATAAAGTTGATTTTAAGAGTAACCCTCATGTATTTTATATTGGTATGGTAAATCTTGAGTATCTCATAGGAGATGAGTATATTGTCTAAGATGTTACGACCTGGTACAAAGGACGATTGAGTGTTATCGATTAGTTCAGGGAAATAATGTTTAATTCATTGACTAGGATATTAGAAATGACTTTACATGTAATATTGAAAAACCCGACAATATAGATTATGGGCCTCAGGTTTTGTTACTACAAATATTGAATATGGCGGCCTTAATTTTCTTATTTGTGATTGGTCGATTCATACGAGATTCATTTATAGGTTTTTTTATGGTGACAAGAGAAGAAATACGAGAAAGCTCTGGGTAGCCCCAAAGGCTATTAGAACCCAATACGGTGGTGAAGAACTCCAAAAAATATTGGCAACCCCAAAATAAGTGGATTTTGAGCTCCCTATAGGCGTTAGTGATCAAAGTAATTTTATTTCGCATGATACGGATTTTGAGACTATTTAAAATAATTTTATATTATAGTCTTCAAGCTTGAGAGAAGGCTCTATAGAATTTTGTTGGTAAAAACATTATTTGACCCTATTTAGGAAGACAAAAACCAATTCTTACTTCTGAATTCCGATTTCCAAAGCATGTGAAATATTTTTTATTATTATAACCTCACAACATAGGTTTTTGTGTATGCATTTTGAGACAATACCATAATCCACCATGAAAGTTCTAGATGAATCTGTATTAATACAAAATTTGTGTCCTTAAGATATTTTATATTAACTTTATTCGTCATAAGTCTCTTAATAGTATCTAACATTTCCTTATGTTTGTGACTAATATTATGTCATCAACAAGAAACACTAAAAATATGAACTTACTTCTACAGAACTTTTGATACCCATTTTCAAACCGGTTAATCTCAAAACCAAATGAGACTAATTCCTCAAGGAAATTATATAACATATTCAATAAGCTTCTTAATATCTATTTTAGTGAAACTCTAGTCAGAGTGTACAACTAGTGGCATGTTTGTCCTAAAATAATCTTTCATGAAATTGGATAGAAAGTCACTTTAAAATTAATTCCTTCAGGTTGAGTATAGACTATTGATGCATATATCACCTAAGGAAAAGACTCTAATATGGTTGTAGGAGAATCCACGATCTAGATAAATCACGTGGCATAAACCTTGGGTATATAAAAATCGAGACTCAATGCTCACACAATGGAACTAAGCCCTATAGTCGAAGACACCACAAATGAGATGAAGAACCGTTTGATAAGTCGGCTGATTACTTAGATATTACACACCAAATAATCATACCACTCAGATATTAGAAAACAAAGAGATCAAAAAGTTCACAGGGAATAAAAAGAGAATCACTCTCACTTAAAAATATAATTTTTTTTTGAAAATTTGGATATTTTCTCTTATGTTCATCACATTTATAGCAAAAAAGACATAAATAAAAGCTATAGTAAATACTCTTAAAACCTGATAATTATAAATTGAGTTTAATTAAGTTGAGTCTGAACTTTTGATATTCGAGTGAGTTCCATTTTTTTCATCCTATTTTACCATAACTTTAAAACATGTTTTATAAGGTTTTATAGGTCATTAAGATGCACAAAAGAGGTTGGACTTTCTAAATATTATATCCAACAGACTTTTGAATATTCTCCTTGTTCTGAATCCAATAATAATATCATTTCGTGCATCTTTGATTTGTGTAACACCAGAGATTGGACCAACATGTACTTATTGATAAGGGCGAAAAGTACCTAGGTCACTTTGGGCCGACATAATTAAATAACATTATTATATGTTTGTAATTATATATGTATCTATAGTGATAGATCCTAAAGTAATAAGGATTTAATTTATAATAAGAGAAGTAAGGGTGTAAAAGGGAAAATGATAGTTTAGAAGGACCACTTTGATAAAATGGGCCCCACTACTGTCACTATATAAAGAAAGTACTCCTTTTTGGGGACAAGTATGTTTTTATTATAATATTACTCTGACACTTTTCTCTCTCCATAATCTCACATTTCTCTCTTTTAGTTAACGTTCTATATTTTCTAGTGGTGAAATCAACGAATCTAGGCTCTAGATATTTCTAGAATTGTCACTAGTGTCGTCTGTGGGAATCTGAAGTGATACTCGAGAAGCTAGTTCTTCTAAATCACAATACAAAGAGGGATGAATGCTGAAACGGCTAAGAGAAGTGCGTTAAGTAAGGACGCTCATAAAATTATTTTGGACTGTGAGGACCGACGATCTGAAGAGCAATATGACACTCACGACCAAAATGATCAAAGGGGAAGTAAACGATGGACCCTCATCATAACGAGGCAACAATTGTTGGACGATATAACAAAGCTTAATGCTGAAAATGAGAAAACTTTAGCTGAAATAAGGAATAGGTTGGTAAACCAAAGAGAAAAATTTCTTGATGAAGATAAAGAAGAAGGTAACTATAGGAACCGATCCCATGCTCGGATGCGAAATAATGGTTTGGAAAGAAAAAACGTGCATCGGACCAGACGAGAGTATATGGATTCCACCAATTATGATTCCGACAAGTCATCATCTCCGGAGCAAGAAAACCGACGCTTTAGGAAGGGAAAAAGGATCATGAGAGAGCGAGAGATCCGACGTCAAAAGCTCGTCGGGCAAAAGTATAAGAATATAACAAAAATAGCATCGATAAAAGAACTCTAATTTATGTCGAGAAAGAAGGTGTTATCACGATTGTTCATTTACAATTCTCATCGGGCAGCCAGACTTATGGATATAGGTTCGAGAGTAAACTCACCAACTTAAGCGGAGAAGGATTATATGCAACCCATACAGTGGGTTTAGCCAGCAGGGGTTTGAGTTTGGGGCATAACTGAAGATCATCCCCACTTTCGGATGAAATTCTGTCGGGGAACCTCCCAAAGTGTTTTGACGTTTCTAAATTAGAGAAGTACGATGGGAAGAAAGACCCAAACAATTATTTAGAATCTTTTAAGAATTTTATGTTAAGTTTCGACAACGATGATAAGCTAATTTGCCGAGCTTTTTCGATGACTTTTAAAAATCGAGCTTCAAAGTGGTACAATCGATTACCCAAAGGATGTATAATTGTTTTAACATGTTTTGAGTGATGTTCAGGTAGCAATTTGTAGGAAGCAAACTTTCCGAGCCAATGGGGACACAATCGTTAACTGTTGGCAAAAGGTAGGCGAGAGTTTAAGGGATTAGCCCCGACGCTTCGTGGATGCTAAAACCGACATTGACCATTGTGAGGAAAGTGTGGCTTTGATAGGGTATATGTTGGGATTGTTACCCGGTCCCATGAAACAAGCGGTCACAAAGAAACAAACCTTTACGTTTTCTGCTTTGCTAGCTCAAGTGGAAAAACAAATTTGATTGAAGAAGCAGAAGCGTATGAGTTTGCAAGGTACTGTCTTTCATGGATGCTTACGCAGGGTATAATTAGATAAAGTTAAATCCAAGAGATCAAGAAAGCACAACTTTCATAACTTGAAGAGCCCTTTATTGTTACAAGGTTATACCTTTCGATTTAAAAAAATTCCGGAGCCACCTATTAAAGGTTGGTGAACAAGACTTTCAAGGGTCAGATCAGACGAAACATTGAGTTTCACATAGATGATATATTGGTGAAGAGCATCTCTGACGAAGACCATTTCACCGACCTTGAAGAAACATTTGATTACCTAAAGAGAATAAATCTTATTTTGAACCTAGAAAAATGTTCATATGGGGTCCGATCTCGAATTGTTTTGGGGTTTATAATCAGTGGAAAGGGAATAGAAGCAGATCCGGTGCAATTAAATGCTTTGAGAAACACGACACCACCGAGGAATGTTAAATAAGTACAAATTATGAGAGGGCGTCTGACAGTTCTGAATAGGTTTATATCTAGATCTTCTAATAAATGCGCACCGTTTTTTCAGGTTCTAAGGAATGCCAAAACATTTAATTGGACAGCCGTTTGTACCGAGGCTTTCGTTGGTATAAATAATTATCTTTCGTCTTCGATGTTGTTAACAAAACTTTGCTCGGAGAAAATTTATTTCTCTATATTGTAGTGTCCGATTATGCGGTTAGTGCAACATTAGCACGAGAGGCGGATCTAATTCCTAAACCAGTCTAATATGTAAGTAAAAGCTTGTTGGATGCTGAAAAAGGGTATTTGAGACCTGAAAAGTTAAGTCTGGCATTGGTGACGGCGGCAAGAAAAATGAGACCCTACTTCCAAGGCCATTCAATTATAGTTAGAAATACTTTCCCCTTAAAGAATATGCTACGTCAACCATATATTTCAGGTCCAAATGGTCGGTTGAATTGGGTGATTTCGACATCAATTTTGACCTAAGGGCAGCTTTTAAGGGCCAAACCTTGGCAGATTTTCTGGTAGAATTCCACTATAGCCGACCATAAAAAATGGTGATCGAACAAGAGAAAGAGCCAGATGAGTGGATAGTCTAAACCGATGGGGCGTCAAGTATTAATGGATGTGGAGCAGGTGTCCAAATGGTGCGTTGCCTAATATGGGATTTAATTTAGAAGAAATCTTTGAGCAGGCCATTATTAAGATATTTCAGACTTATTGAATCACATATGATTTTATCCGAACTTCATGATGGCGAAGGGTCAAATAATAAGAGTTCTAAGAGTAGCGTTTTTAGGATAACGAGCTTGGACAAATGAAGGGCTTAGCTCGGTTTTTGTTTAGATGATTTGGGCTATACATGTTTAGGGAAATCAAGAGGGGTCGAGCTTACAAGAACAACCGGTGTGTTATCAATTAGGCCTACTGCGTTGTATTCAGCAGCTTTTTCAGAAATACTGAGATAGTAGATTGCACCGAAGACTCGCTTTGAGGTTATGTCGGTTTTATCCTTAGAAACAGGTTTTTTCATAAACAAAAACGACGCTATACGATATTTTCTCTCTCTAGATAAGCTAAAGATAGGGAAATATTTCCCTCTTTAAAAATATGGTGAAGGGAAAAAGTAAATAAATAAACGTATTTATAGACAGATGACCTATTCAACGGATTTCTTTATGGAGGAGTGCAATAAAAAAAGGAGCGTCGGGAATTCCAAAAGTTCTTTTGGTTAAAATCACAATTAGACTTCCTCCAAATAAATGAAAGATATGTATTAAGTTATGACATTTTGACAGGATAGGAGGCTAACGTCATAATAAAATCCTTGGGTAGTCCAAGATGCAAAAACTTGAACGATAAGTGTTTAATAGTATAAAAGCACGTGTACGTTGAAGTAATTATCTTCCTCACACATGGCAGATATGCCCAGAATAACAAATAGGCTAGCCGTGAAGCCCATCAAGACTAGGCCTAAGAAGTACACCTTACCAAGAAAGGTATCTGCTGCAACCGACCATGACTGGAACGAACAAACTATAATGAAAATTCTTGACAATCTGTCGTTACTGACAACGAAGGGTTGGCGAACGACGAATATCGCCCGACCCTAACATCGCTATACAGTGGCCTTGACTACTTAAGTATATCAACGATATATTTTGACCCTATGGCTGGATAGTCTTCGCTCATCCCTTCAAAAAAACTGGGGGGGGGCTACCAATAAGGGCGAAAAATACCTAGGTCACTTTGGGCCGACACAATTAGATCACATTATTATATCTTTGTAATTATATATGTATATAATAGTGATAGATCTAAAAGTAATAAGGACTTAATTGATAATAGGAGAAGTAAGGGTGTAAAAGGGAAAAAGATAGTTTAGAGGGACCACTTTTGTAAAATGGGTCATACTAGTTTCACTATATAAGGAAAGTACCTCTTTTTAGGGACACACACGTTTTTAACATATTATATTAAGCTGACACCTTTCTCTTTCTACAATCTCACATTTCTCTCTCTTAGTTAACTTTTTTTTCTAGTGGTGAAATCAATGAATCTAGGCTCTGGATATTTCTAGAACTATCACTTATAATGCATCATATTACTCAATATTTTTGCTAATAATCCCATCATTCCCATTATCGTGAAAAATATTTGACCCAAATCTAGTTGGTAATTTACATTGAGAATAGTTAAGGATTTTCCCTAATTATTTGATATGAATATTATAGAATATTAATATAATTATCCCACTCTTTAGTAGATGACTCAAACTTTAATACGTAAAGTATGATTTCAACTATACATCGCATATGAGTCGTGAAATTTTATGCTTGTTAAACTTCTCAATCAACATTTTGACAAGATTAATCATTTTGGAATATGTATTAAATCCTCTCATAATTTCACAGTACTTATAGATGTATCAAACTTGATCCACTTGAGTAAATTATGAAAATATTACATAAAATAAAAATGAGTTAAGAGATTAAAATTAACTTAATCTACTAAAACTAGCTCACATACCTTTTTTATGGGTTTATTTTTCAAACTTTCATTCTTGTTTTGGTAGTAAGGTTTTAGAGTTATTAATTAATTTGCGCTCTTATTCTTATTTCAGTTGTATATGATCTTAGTAAATCTTATGCGGTGTTAAATGAATAAGTGAGTTATTTATTTCTTTATATCTAAACGAGTGTCTGTTAGGGTAGCCGTCATAATTCAGAAGTCGATCAAATTACCATAATCTTACAAACAATATATAACCTACTTGTATTAGTATAACATCACACACCATCTCGTTTTCATATTTATCAGTTCGAAATGAGACCATAACTTCTGTTTTATATTCACTCCACTACCATCATTCAACCATTCCAGTTTGTATGGTTTTTTATACTTTTTAATATTTAAACCTAATTTCTCACCAAAGTAGGGATGGTCACATCTGTACATCTTCCTCTATCCATAATTAGGCTTCATACTCTGTTTTTATATGACACCGAGTACATAACAAATTTTGTATGTTCGACATTGTCTTCCTCTTTATCTTACACTCTAAAAGACATCCTTGTAATCGATAAGTCTCTATTAGAAGCAAGTTCTTCATAAAAGTTTACAATGACATAAAATTTGATTCTTCTTCTTTTTCTATCTCTAAATCACTATCATCTAGCTATGCAAAATATTCTGATGATGGAATATAATATGATTATTTTTCTTCTCTCGATTCTAGATCACCATCATCTTTAAGCATTTTTTTAGTTTGGATATATATTTGCATAATAGTTTATGCCTTGGTGCTTAACGCACTTCACATCACGATTTGGTACATTAAAATATTGGGTTTTACCACTGTTTTCATAGCTGGTAGTGAATGTATTTGGTTTGATTTTTGGTTTTGAGACTCTCTTCTTTTCTTTTAAATAACTTGGTTTCATATGGAATATATTAAAACTAAAGTTTTAATATGGATTCCCCTTCTCTTGAGTTGTTAAATCAAAATAACCTAGTGCAACATATCTTTCAATCACATATAATGTTACATTACCATTATGTTTGAAATTTCAGTATTTATAAAATTGAGAAATCTTTCCATGATATCTTTATTATATTTCTCAATGCTAGATCGACTCATGTTGAGAGGTAGATTAAGGTAAATGGTACTATAAGGTCCAATGCGGATGAAGATACCACAACTCCAAATGCTTACACACATTTCCATTATTTGACAGTCAATAATGAACCACAAACTGTTGTACAAATCCATCATACACAAACAAGTCGCGACTCTTAAATATAATAATGACGAATCCTAAGTTCGGTCGAGACATTGATCCTAGAGGAAAACGTAACTACAACTACAATAATAATAATAAAAAAATTAACCCGTTTTAAGTGTCCTTCTACTAAGTCAACTAAGAACTTATTGGCCATTTATGAAAGCATAAATGATATGATAAAGTATCGAAGACTAGAGAATACGTATTATCCAAAATAATATAAAGACAAAAGAATGTTTTAGAAGTTTCAAAATAATAGTAAACTTTACACCAAGGACTACTCGGTTTTAAAAGATAAAGTCCAGAACATGATAGCTAAAGGCAAATGTTTTGTCTTTTTAAGAAACAAAAACATGAACGAGTCGATAGCTACTCCGACTGAGAATGACCCTCCATCAAATGTCATGAAACTAGTAGATGTGGTTTATTAACCAAGATTATTGGATAATCTTATTATTATTGAGAAGGAAAAACAGAATTACATGGATGCAGATCATAATAGATAAAAAAAATTGTGTAATAGCGAGTGGAGATTTATTTTCCAAAATCATTAAAAATTCCAAGAAAATGTACATTGATGACACATAGGTGAAACATCGAATCCAAAAATTAGAACATTTTTTTACGTGAATCCTTGCATAATGTTCGAATTCAGAGATGATAAACTCATAACCATCAAATTGGCATGAGTAAAGGTCAAACGAGTTATGATGGATACCAGAAGATTAGCCAACATCATGTATAAAAAAACTTATGATAAATTGAGAGGTGTCTCGATACTGATCCCATCTCGAATAATTCTAATTGGGTCAATAAGTAGATGTTAACGTGTTGGGTACGCTAACCTTGAATACGGTCCTCGACAAATAAGAATTTTTGGAAGAAGGTCTGGTGTATGTTCATGATTTTGGATGCACCTTATTCATACAAAATCATATTAGGAAGCTTATGGCTAGATTATAAGCATGTTTTGGTTTCTACTATACATAATATCTCTCGATACCTACCAACGTAAATATTGTAGTAATTGGATGAAACCATAAAAATTCAAGAGAATGTTATGCATCTTCCATAGACCTCATAAAATAGCAATAGGGACTCAGTTGTCCTAAATGATATGCATGACCTTATAGAGGCTGCCATCTCATGGAACCTATGGGAGAACAAATAACATCCAAATTTAATGAGGTAAAATACTTCGACTTGGTTACGATATACCTACCAACCTCTCGTATAAATTACTCAAATTTTTACAACGTAACGTAAATATATTTGCTTCGACTGCCTATGATATAATATGAGTCCTTGTTATTCATAAATTATCTATTAATAATAACTTTGGATATATAAAAATAAAGATCGTATTCATAAAAAAGTACAAATCATCAAAGAAATAATAAAGTCACGTCAGAGGATCCTATTATCATGTCTTGATAATTAATCCAGTGTTGGTAAAAAATAATTCCAAGTGAAGAATATGTGTAAATTTCATATACCTAAATAAAGTAGTTCCAAAAGATCAATTTCCTCCACAATGAGTTGATCAACTCGTAAATGCAACTTTAGAAAATAAATGTTATCTTTTATTGATACATATTCAGAATACAACTAGATCTCAATACATGAAGATGACAAAAAGCATACTACCATCGTAACCAAAAGAGGACTCCACTGATATAAACTAATGTTTTTTAGGTTGAAGAACGCCGAGAGCACATATAAAAGACTCGTGAATAAGATTTTTGAAACACAACTTGGTCAAAAACCTATGTGCCTAGATTGATGCTATGTTAGTTACTAGCAATAAAGATGAAGATCACTTTGATTGAGAGCTTCACAAGTCATTACTTTGCGCAATAATCATATCATCGGGTAATAGTTGTAATAGTTGGTATACATTTAAATACTCTTAAAAAATAGAATATTATAGACAAACATTTTTTTTGTATTTTTGAGGTACTCATACAACCTTCTATTTTTTTTTAATATTTAGATTATTATTAAATTGATTTAATATAATTACTGAAAATAAAGCATTTATCATAATGCATAAAGATGCATACACCATATAAGGTACACAATCGTTCGTATTATAGTCTGACCATTGTGTCACACACAAACTTGGTTTTAAGCCAAGTCTCGATGGACACGTACTTGTTCAAACGGTGTCTTGATTAAATAAATTTTAAACTAATGGTATTACCATAAGAACATTTAAAGAACAAAAATATATAACACAATGTTGAATGGTATAACTATTAACGAACCAAAAATAATTTTACTAACAATTAAATAAAAAAAAGTAGGATATCAAAGATAATATAGTTTTAATAATTGTTTAGCTTAGTATAATAATATTACTTAAATACCCTGGATAGGCATATGATATGCTAGTCGTACTTGTAATAATTTAATCCTTAAATGACTTCTACGTGTCCATATTTATACATGTAATTTATCTAGTCATTCCAATATTTATAAATAGGGTTGTAATCCTTCATTTGAGGTGATTCGTTTATGAATAATAAAATATTTTATTTGTTTCTCTTTAATTCTTGAGTCATTTAATCTTTATTTCCATTGAAATTTACTTTGGCAAAGTTATAACTCATCATATTTTTAGCATCATCTGTGGCAAAACCTCTGTAAAGTGACAACCCGAACCAATAGTGATGACTAGCTCAGGGATAAATAGAGACATGTCTTATGGACAATGTCCATGGTTCTTCATTTTTGGTTCTTGTGAATTCAAATGTTTTTTCTCTAGCTTGTGGATATACTTAAGTACGAGGTAACTATAGATCTTCAATGCTAACATTGGTTCTCTAGGTTGTGGTAAAAAAGATAGCCGTTAATATACAGTTGTTAATGCAAGAAATATTAGTATTTCTTCGCTATCTTGTGGGAACAATGAGATACAAGGGAATTATCTAGAGATTTTAATGCATCCTCTAGCTATTGTATCTCCAACACAAGGCAATATGTTTGGTAATGAAGAAAATCCCAAAGTATCTGTATATTTGAATACTTTATAAATACAGTTAAATAAATTGCGAAAAGATAAAAATAGATCTAATTTGTTACAAATGCAAAAAGATGATAAATGAATAATAAAGATGGAACAAATCTCTAAAATGCAACGGTTAATAACTGAAAAATAATTACTAAAGATAACAATGATCAATTGAATTTTTATGTGGAAAATATAGTTCAAAATAAAGAAAATGAAAAAATGAGTGATGATAAGGACAAGCATTAGAGTTATAAAATTATGCCCGAAAAGAAAATTTCAAAAGATGAATTGGCAAGAAAGTTTTATCCATATAGAATGGATAAGTATGACTGAACTAGAGATTCAAAATATAAGTTGGAATAGTTTTGCAATACAATGTTAGGTTTTAATCTTGATGATACTCTTCTTTTTGAAGCTTTTTCCAATGAAGTTTAGAGGGAATATTTTGGCATGGTTTAAAAATTTTCTTCATTGATTAATAATTGAATTTTAATTTTTTTAGAAGTGTATTTAGAGGTCAATTTACTAGGACCAATGTGATTACAAATATGGTGATTATATTGTTAAGGGATAATACAACAAGTAGTCTACCAATTAGTAATTTTTATTAACAATAGAAGAACATATATCTTTTTACATAATCGTGACCCTATATGTACTATTTACAAAGTTTGTTATTTTTTCCACTAATTACATGATTCCCTTAATCTCGTTTGTGGACCAAAATTTATGGAAATGGCCTTATAATTATCGCTGTTACTCAAGTCATGGTCCGTTTAGCCGTTTTTGGTCATCAACCCTTTAAGTAGAGTTGACCTCCTTTATGACTCCTTTAATAGTGACAAATGATGACTGAGCTCATCAAGCATCGATAACTATGCGATATTCCTTGACGAGCCTCACTTTGCCCATTGTTCCTTCACTCGTGGCCTCTGCTTGAGGATGCCTCTACTCATTTGTTCTTTGTAATATAGTGTCGACGTATTTTGATTGCACCTCAATACGGTTGTTTGTGATGATCTTGCCTTATGGGTTTCCAGTTATCCTGTTAGGATGTTGATACCCCTCGATTTGACCTTGGCCACTTGATATCGTGTTGCATTGGTGTATTTTTTATAGATGGCCTCGGTTTTCCATAAGGAAACCATCGGTTTGATCTTGTTTGTGTCTCTATATTACTTCCATCTGCTCGGACTTTTCTTAATCTACTAGTTTATGAAGAAGTCCTCATCAGGGCTCCCTCTATTCCATGGATTATATGTTAAAAGTATATAATCGATGGAATAACAAGCTATAAAGCAGAGCATATGGTAAAATTCTTGATTCATGCATTTGTTATGCGGGCCTTGTGTTGTAGTATTTCTCACAATTGAGTGATTTATTTCCAAAGGTAGTGCGACATGTGAAGGTTACGAGGTGGCATATGTGATATGAGGGTTCTAACACATAAAGCAGTTTCGATGTAGTATGGCACTTCGATTATGAGGAAACGTGCTAGCTAATTAATATAAATGCCATCTTCTGTCTTATCACGCGTATAGTGGAAAGCCAATTTGATTCAAAACATGTTGCTTAATTTTATGAAGTCTTTATTGTTTTGAAAGTAACTTTTTGTTTATAGGATAAAGAAGATTACTCTACGCAACCAAAGATGTTATCCATTTTTAACTTGTCGTAGTCGCCGCCGGTAAAAATGTATGTTTGTATCCTAACTTCATTTAAATCTCTTATTCTTTTGAGTAATAGCGTCATACTGGGGCTACCCTAGCCTGGTGTAGATGCGTAACCCTAACTCACTTGGGTGTTAAGAAAACCCTTTTACTAGTAGTACTGCTCGACGTGAGTTATACCTACAATTTCTTGCTCTAATAAGTCATATTGGCTAATTGCAGTCTTTCTAGTAACCGTGATGGCACTAAAAAAGGTGGGAAGAAGAAATAAAAGTTGGGCATTGTCGCTGGTGAAAGAGTAGAATCAGAATATAAGAGGCCCCCATTCTTGGAGTATTATTTCTCACGAATAACTTAAAAATAAGGGTAACGTACAGAAGATGGCCTTTTGGAATTTAGGGATATATACGGGATACCTAGTGATGTGATAGTGATGGTGTCGGTACCTCGAGAACAACCATACCAAGAAAAAGAAAACAAGACTTGTCTCTACACCACCGTGTTTGACTGGGTTTACGGTTGTCGTTACCCTCTCTAATTCGAGACTTTTTAACTTCCGGGGCATATGTCCTACACAACTAGCTTTGAATGGATGAAGGGTATTACTTAGTTTCATACAAAGCTCGTGCTTATTAGGCATTTCTGTGCGAGTGACAGACTTATTTGTTGTAGTAGATATAACAAAATTAGCAAATCTTTTCTTTTATACTCAATTGAAAGAAGTGAGGAGAATAGTTGTATTGGAGACATTAGATAAAAACTTGAAGCATACGTTTGTATTCATATCAGGGAATTGAGAGCATGAAAGTGTTGTGATGAATCTCTAGTTAGAAATACGATGGAAAACTAAGTGTAAGGAGAAAATGTTATATAGTACTAGCTTAGTTGATCGAGTATGAATGCAGATTAAACATTTTATGTTTACAGGTGAAGGGAAGCACCATGAGTGGTGTAAGAAAGGGGTGTCAGAAGAGGCTGTAAATCCTTTGATCAGATTATCAACCTTGGCCAATACGACGTAGGGTCAGGAAGCATCACACTTATTTACGTAAGAAAATTATTTAAAATCCGGGGTGTGGTGCTGAATTGGAAAATGCAAGGGACGGGAAGGTAAGGATGACTGGTAGCGTATAATTGGATACAACGAAGCGATTATTGAAGTTGATGGAGCAAAGATACCATGATTGCAACAATGCATATGGTTGGTTGGAAGTGTCCCAGAGTTGGAAGTCTAGAGATGTGGAAGATGCATCACCCATTCGAGGGCAAAATGAAAAGTAGGAAGAAATGTTGACTATCCAGGATATTGGTAATGGGAGCTGACAGGAAGATAGTGATGCACAATCAGGGGATAGAGTGATAAAGTAGGGTACTCGTCGCTCTCGAGAAGAAGATGAAGAAACAGTAGAACAAGATGCCCCCTCTGAAATAACACGTGTTATTGTGAATGTATTTATGTTATTGCAACATAAATTGATGTTTGCGAACAAGGAGGAATAAGCTGGAGGCCAAGTTCCAAAAAAAAAAGACAAAGGAGTCGGTCCCTGAAGCGGAGCAAGAAAAAAGGGAAGGCACTTGAGGTGATATTGTTGGATAAGAACCGGGTACAAGGTCAGTCACATCGCACCAATGAAAGTAGTGGGATACCAGAGCATAAGAAATAAATTCCTGAAGATATAGCACATATGATGGAAAATTTTGTCAAGCTTGCACGTGCACGACTGTCTTATATCAACTTTGTACAATGAGTAAGCGTGAGGTCCTCGTTTGTAAACATTGTGAGGCCATACCCCGCCCCATCCAAGAAGCAAGCACCTGAGGCTGTCTGAAGTGGTAAAGTTATTGAGGAAATTCTGCCTACGAATATGGTAATGCCGCGTCCATCTATGCTAATGAATGAGCAACTCAAACGTTGCACAAAGTTGTCGTTTTTACGATAATATGCTAATGAGTGAAATATTATATAGGCAATTGGAATTTGCAATCGAGTGAAATTATGCTATCTTGTATATACAGTTTATAAAATGCTGAAATAGTTGAGCAAAAATAAAATTCTAACCTTTTTGAAAATGTAGATGCACCACAACTCAGTTGTATTATCTTACTAACACATGTCGAGCGCCAACTAGAGAAGTGCAAACCCGAAACCATGTATTTTGGGTCGGTTTAGGGCTTAACCACCAAGCTTGCTTAGTCAAGAATACATATGGATCAGCCAAGGCTCGGAATGACAAGATGTCTTAGGAAAACGATCGGCTTCGTCGAGAATAGCCTCCGTTAAGGGTGCTCAGGATGCATGCAAGAAAAAATAAAAGGAACTTACCACTAGGTAATGCGATGCCGATGGCGCAGAACAATGGAATTATCAAAATAAATGATGATCTGGTGTTGCTGAGCGATGGCCTGCTTGCATAGAATATGGCTCAGGCTCAGATGGTGGAAGAGTATGCTGAGCGTATTACGGGGTTGACAGTGGAAAATGGAAACTTAACAGCAACAGTTAACGATCTGAAGATAAAGATAAATCATCAACATATGGAATTCCTAATGAAGGCATAGGCTAATTTAGAAGAGCATGAAAGACAAGTGATGGAAGTGGCCATGGGGATGATGGCCAAAAATAAATATGATACACTTGTAGAGCTACTTTAACTCAACCCGGGCATAAAATTGAGATCCTTGGAAAAATGTGTTCCTGTTGAAAAGTATTTACCCATAGGCGGTACTATTGCTCCTGTGCTGGTACATCAACAAAAAGAATCAGTTGAAGGATGTATTAGGATAGTCGCGGCGGGCTGAGAGCTAAGGCTGGTGGATACCACTTCAGTTGGTGTTAGAGCTGTGGGGATCGAGACCCTGCCTATTATTCCTGATGTTTAATTTTATTGATTGTATGTCTGAAGAATATAAATACTTTTTTAAGCTTACCACTTGGGATGTGGTGTCAAAGAGGATATGCATGAAAACAATGATGCATGTTTTTTGTTTTTCATCAGATCGTAATGTTATTAACTTGTTCATGTTTTTCAATTTGACGTATGGAAAGACATTGGAGATATAATTTGATGGAGGTATATGTGTTTGTGAATTATGTCAAATAGATTTTCACAAGGTCGAGCTCAGTATGACTCATTCGTAGCATGAGTGAGACATGCCCCTCAACTTGTTTGTGGCGCAGCCGTTTTGACCAATTACGTGGTCCTGAAAGGGCTTGATACTTGATCAATTTGTGCATTAATACTAATACAAGGTATTGGGCTCATTATAACCCTTATGTAGCCCCTAGGCGTGGCCAAATAGCCCGTTCGTATTATTTGACTCAAATAATTCGGGCTCAGTATGGCCCCTTGCATAGCCCATACGATTGTAAGGATTGATATAAATAATATACAAACACCTAATTTTTTGAAAATGGTAAAAATATATTGAAGTAAAGTATAAGTATGATGCCTCGTTAACCCCCCCCCCCCCCCCCCCCCCCCGCGCCATCAGGGGGAAAAGAGTGCATCTACAAATTACAGAGCATGGTGATATAAGTTTAAGTGATTTATATTCCAATAGTGTTTCAGGGCATGGCCTTCTGCATCGGCAAGACGGTATGCACCACTGTGTCCCTTGGAAATAATGGTGTAAGGTTCCTCACAGTTTGGGCCTAATTTCCTAGTAGTTTTATAACACTTTTCCCTACTTGTAGACTCTGAGGCTTAAGGGAAGAATTGAAATCGCCCCTCATTAGGCTTTTGTAGTACTCTGCTTGCACATGTGCTTGATTTTGGTGTTGCTCTATAAGGTCCACATTAACGGCACGGTCGGTGTCATTACTGGCCTCGATATATTTGGCGACCCAGTGACTTGGGATAATAAATTTTGTTGCTACAACGATTTCGAAACATAGACGAGAGCGAAAGGGGTTTCTCTTGTTGTAATCTGAGGGGTAGTACGACAAGCCCATTGGACCTCAATCAGTTTGTCTAACTATTTTCCCTTAGCTCCTTCGAGCTTCATTTTGATTCAATCCTACATGGTTTGGTTGGTGACTTCTACTTGCCCATTTCCCCGAGGTTAAAAATGGGTGGAGAAGTGCTGGTTGATCCCGTAGCGCTTGCAAAATGTTGTTACCACAAAATCTTGGAACTAGGGGCCATTGTCGGTCATTAATATCTACGGATTCCAAACCGAGACAACATCTGATGATGAATAAAGTCACAAATTTCCTGAGCCCAACTGTAGGAGATAGATTTTGCTTCACCCCACTTTGTAAAATAGTCCACTGATACAATAAAAAACTAACACTTCCCGATCGCTATAGGAAGTGGGCCAACCAGATCGATGCCCCCATTCTAAAAAAGGAAAAGAATTGTAGTAGCATGCAACAGATCACTTGGTAAAATACTGTTACATGCAAGCTACTGACATGGGTGTCACTACTGTACAAGTTGTTCAGTGTCATTTTCTGACTCTAGCCATTAATACCTTGCTCAAATAAAACGTCGAATAAGGCTGCGATTTCGTAATATGCCCAATATCACCAATATGTAGGTCGTGCAGAATTGTGGTAGTTTCTCCTTGACCGAGGCATCAGAGCAGCGGTAGTGTTGGGATTTTCTGGTAAAGGACGTTATCTAAGATACAGTACTTGGCTACCCGTAAGGAAAATATGGAGCCTTATATTTATGATATAGTTATAAAAACAATTAACGAGGATAACCATAAATTAACATTATCATAAAAATTTGATAACCTCTACAAATATAATTTGAAATTATAAGGGGTCCGTAATTAATAAGGGGGAGGGGTATTGAAGTTGATCTTGAACATTCAAAATTTATTTTGAATATGGTCTCATCTTAATATATTAAAGATATACATAAGTTTACATATATCATTATCTTGTTTTATTTCAAAAGCATGTGATAAAGGGAAAACATTTTAGAGGAGTGATAAGTGTACTAAGGCATTTAATGATTTGAATACCATTTGAATTCCATAGAAATTTTATCTATGCTAGTATAATGAGAGCCTTTATAGTTATCTATCGACGCCAAATGTTCTTGTAAGTATTTTTTTGGTGCGTAAAGATAATCAGATTCATAAAATAATTTATTATGTGAGTAAATGTTTGACAGACACATAAAGAAGGTATTTGAGTTTAGAAAATCTTGCATTAGGATGGGTGGTAGTAACAAGATAGATTATCCATATTTCCAAACTCATGCCATTATGGTTTGTACATCTTTTATTTTTAGATATGTTTTACAAGTCATACGATTTAGGTCATCTTACGTGTTGGTCTATAGAATTAGGGGAGTGCGAGATTTAGTTTTAACCTTGAATAATAATTAAGGCACAATATATATTGGATTTTATTAATGAATTGTAGAAGGAAATCATAATTGATAAAGATAAACTTAAGGATCTTGTTCAAACCAATTATCAATGGGTTATTCGAGCATATAGAGCACGAGGAACAAAGATGAAGCAACTAGTACTATTTTGCATACTCGTTGTGGTGAAAAAATTAAACTATTTTGCATAAATGTATTTTTTTAATGAAAGATGTACATAAAATCTAGTAGTATAAATATCTCAAATATGTTAGTTATAAATTTAGTTTAATTGAGTTTATGTTGAACTCTTGATCTTCCTTTCAGTTTTATTTTCGTCATCCAATTTGACAAGAACTTTAAGGTACATTTTAGGAGATTTCTTTACAAAAAGGGATGGACTTATTAATTATCATTACAAATGGACTTGTGAATGTTCTCTTTATCTAGAATCTCACGAATTATCTCGTTTATAATATCTTTGAGTTGTATAACACGAGATCTTGTAATTGGACTAGCAAGTACTTGAAATGAGTAATCTTTCTCAGTGTTGCTGCTAGTGATCACAATATTCCCTTCATCTCGATAAGGATTTGAGCCCAAATCCAGCTAGTAATCTACATAAAAAATAGTCAATTATGTTTGATAAAAAAACATTTTACCATATTCTTATCGCCTACTATCACATGTTGTATTTTATGTCTCTTCACATTACCATTTAAATCTCATTTAATATTGTAAATACACTTAGGACCAATCATGTTATTTTCTTCAGGTAATGGGAAAAACTCCCAAACTGTGTCATTTCTCAGTGAATGATACTCTTCCTCTATAATCTCTATCCACAAATGAGAATCATAACTCTTCATGATTTTATGAAAACTCAATGAATCTTTTACCGTTACATCATATGAATCTTAATGTTCTTTTCGATACAATATATGATTTAATGAAATAATATTCTTTCTATCACTAGTGGATCTTATTAAGGGAACTATTTCTTCAATCGGTACTTCTTGATGAGGTCGAGTTTGATATTTTTTTTTAAATTCATTTTGTTCCCTATATGGAAGACAAATATCATCTTGAATATATTTATGTTTTAAAGAAATGAAATGACTCTTATTGAAACTAAATCATGTAACACATGAGTATTATTTGCATCCAAAGTCAAGATCCTCAAAGAACCTTGTTGTTCCCAACTTAAGGTTACTTTAATGGAAATATCATGAAGCTTAAAAACCTTTTCACATTCTGAAAATCCAATGGAATTATATCTAACGACCTTAGTGTCCATTTTTTATGGGAATTGTATTAAGAATGTATGCATCATATCTGATGGCCTCTTTTAAGATTGATAGTAGTATAGTCGAATGACTAGTCATACTTTTCATCATAACCTTAAACGTATGGTTTCATCTTTCATATACATAATTCATATAACGAGCTCAAAATTTTTATTATGAAGAACTACTCCACACTTATATAGGTACTTTACAAATAATATGTGATATTGTTCACAAAAACTGTCATATCTGCTGTAATATTCACCACCAGGTTCAACTCTGGCGCACAAGTATTTTTACCAAGTTTTTTTTAACTTTTATATTAAAAGCTATGAAGTTTTCTTAGGTCTTTGATATTTCATAAATAAGGTATTTCATAAATAGTATAACATATCGTGGCACATTTTATGAATTCTTTGGGAACTATCCACATATATCGGTATATGTCAACTTTAAGATCTTTTTTGGTATGTATGCACTCACAATTTTCATTCTGGTATGTTTTTATTTTATACTTTTGATACATGAACCAAAGTCTGAATAACCAAGAGAAGATAATGAAACTTGCATGAACAAGCTTATCAGTTTTTTCCTTAGAGATAAAACATAAACTAACCATGAGTTTTCCTGTATTTAAAAGAAATATATTTTACTATCATAGAGGTTTTAGCTCTTTATCATACATTGCATAAAAATGCAAATATGGGTGGTCGCCATCATCAACCTAACATATGTTTCTTTTAGTTGAAACAAAATTAATTTATGAATAGACTAGAGCTGTGAGATTAATGTTAGCTTTCACATAAGCTTGTACTTTTCACATTCTCTTTTGAGATGACATATCCTCCTGCGAAAGAAATATCAACCTGCAAGAGGTGATTTTTTAGGTTTCTTTGTTTCTAAAGTGGAAGCCTTATAAAATTATTGATCATACATTCTCTTTATTTCTCCCCTTGTTGACAAATTACCGTATATACCTCAAAACGTTCTTGTTTGTTTCTCTTCTCATAAGGTGCATCAGAAGTTAGCTCACTAACTGTCTTATTCTCACATTATCTAAAGACTAAAACGTATACTTTACCATAATTTCGTCAGGAATGTCAGTTTTAATTGACTTTTATTTGAGGTGATCATTGACATCCCAAAAATATTTTATTTACTTTTATTATTCCCATGAAATTTATTAGTGGAGAGTTGCATCAGAAAAATCTTAATCTCCACCTTAATAATCATCACAAACTTTTCTCAACTACTTTAAAACTCAATTGCATTGATGATCTCAATCAAGTCCAACCCACAGAATACCAAAGGTATTTAATGTTTCATGATTTCCAACTACAACCTATTTGACTTATCATATACTTTATATTATTTCTTTTTCTTAGGAGAACTATCTCTAGTGAGGGACATGGATAACTTAGTCCTTAATGTTGTGTCAAAATCATGACAAATACAATTGCATGTCCTTTTTATTGGAAAACTCTACCTCATCTGATGTTGAAAGTCTATTTTTTGATAAGATAATTCTATTTACTACAATAATACATATTAAAACAAAAAATAACAAACAACACACAAACAACACATTTATTATCATAAAAACTTATAATCAATGCTTAAATACGGATATAACATACAAAACATAACATTACATTACCAATAAGATACATTTGAGTAAACATATTAACATACACTTGTATGGGTTTGAGAAAAACCAATTTTGGTCCAACTTCAATCGACTTAATCCGGGAGAACCCTCTAACATAGTTCACGGTAGTGTTATGTTTTGGTGTTATGATTACCTATTTAAATAAAATACTTAATGAAAAATTCACAATTGATAATCTCATGTTCAATATTAATTATGCAAAACATTAACCTTCCGTTGAGTCGGTAATGTTTGCAAGAAAATTCATCTTCAACTTATCAAAATGATAGGTACATCAATTCAACAACATGGATCATTATGGTCTAATATGTTGTTTACTTGGTCTACTAACCAAAGTTAAGATAAAATTAATCATGAAATTTATATAAATATAAATGCATTACAACAACATAAAAACACTTAGTTCCAAACATAACATGTGGTCTAGGTCTGAAGAAAGATATCTTAAGGTGCACATATAGTGCCACGGTACAAAAATTTATTTTTACTATAGTAAATAGTTGCTCTCAATCCAGGTTCTCTGGATCAACGTACGACATCATTGCGACAACGAATGACCTTCTTACGGCAAATCAGGTAGTTTTTATAAAAATATTATGGGTTGTCGCGTCGAAAAGCTGTTATTATATTTATGTTTTGAATCTGGCTCAAAGTGTTATATTGATGTTATTTTTCCGCGACAACTTGATCCCAAGTCGAGATTGGAAACCCAAAATTTATCAAAACACATGATTAATCGATAAAACACACGATTTTGACATTCTGAATCCCCAAATAAAATAGTACTATAATTCCATGCCCTAGACCTACACGTCTACAAACTCAATCAACAAATAATTTCAAACGCGGACATTTATTAAAATTAAAAACATATGTTTTATATTTGATTCAAGACCAAAATATAATGTTCAGTATCAATGACGAAGACTATGATACCAAATTGTTTAGAGTTCATATCGCATGAACCCGATTCCCAGATCTGAATACATAATCTATGGTTTTTTCTCTAGATGCATAATAGAACTATTACACGAAGATGTAAACATCGAGTTTTTTTTTTAATATTTTTATATCATTATTTTTAATTCGTTTTATTTTCTACTTCGAGCCAAGATCTTAAGGGAAGAATCATACCTTTACTGTAGGCTAATAACAACCAATTAGGAGTAAAAAAAACATTTGTATGTAAGTGACGTGATTACATATTTCACATTAATTTTCAATAACTATCAATTTTTCCGTTGACGAACTTTTTTGTTATCACGCGGACGATCAAAATATTACGAGTTATCACTAATAGTAATCACATTGTCACAATAAAATGCTTGTAAATAATATATCTAGATTTTACAAACTAACTCTATTTTTACTCGGAATACTTAATATTTCTTTTTTAAAAAACGATAACTTCCTTCTTTAATTATCTACCTCTAAATACATTTTGACAACCGATATTTATGTTTGGATTGATTCCGATCATTAATAACTATAATTATTTGTCTATTTTAATAATATACTTAAATCAAAATTTATTTTATAATAACTATAATTATTTGTCTATTTGTTTACAATTTTTAATCAATAGTGGTTATTATTCTCTAATATACTTCAAATTGTTATGGGAAAAACTAAAAATACCAATATACTAAGATAGTAGTATTATTAATTCGAGAAGATTTATAAACATAACATTACACTATTTTTCATCCTTTGTGGTTGTTACTTTTTCATTAATTACATATACTTGATGAGGTGAGACCTACATTAAATTGATTTCTATGTACGCTCCGCAATCAGTGATCCCTGCTTGCTCGGTTGTTGACTATCTATCTTTGATTAGCGGTCTTCAATACAGTCCACCATGTTGACTTCATTAATGCTTGTTAATGTAACGGTTAGTTTGGCGAGTCGCCGAGTAGGGAAGATTTTGTTGTCTTGCTCGGTCGACTTTGCTGCTGGCTTGCCCGCATGATGGGCTCTAGTGTTAACTCGTCCTTGGTCGAGTCTGTTTGTGAAGTTTCCGGTTGTGCATACTAAATTCCCTATCAACTTGCGCCGAGGGTGCCTACCCTCGATCATGCTCTGCTTGACTAAACGTCGAGCGCGACTTAACTTTCTTATCTTATTTGTTCAGTGTATCAGCTTTGGTCAAACATGCGTATCTTTGATCGTGCCCTACTTAACTTAGAGTGAGCGCACTCGGTTTTATATCTGTCCTGCTCGGGTTGAATGCTTTGCCTTCTCTTTCGGTTCTTCTTTGACTTTCCTTTTTTTCAGATCTGCTTCGTTTTACTCTGCTTTGTTCAGCTCTGCTTCATTCTGCTCTGCTCTGCTTCGACGTTTCTCTTTTATATTTTTTGCACATACCTGCTCCCTTATCAGGGTTCCCCCTAGTCCAATGAGTAATTATGAAATAGTTACTAAGTGAAATAAAAAAGGAAAATAAAAAATGAAAAGAGGTGTGGGTGACGTGTCACTCTCTGATATGATAATGTGTACCAATTCGGTTTGATTTTCTGACAAGTTACTGTCGAAACGTGTGCTAGGTCTTTGAGCTCTCTATGCACAATTTGAAATGTGTCATCATCGTGGTGACGGTTGGGTAAGAGAACCGTGTCTCGAGAATTGAGAAATTTTAAATAAAATCTAAGACTTTAATCTGTGTAGATTCTTTTAAGAAATTGCTTGTGAGAAAGATTTCTAGAAGAAAAGGTTCCCGTCACAATTTTGCAGCGCTTTGATTCATTGTTGGGAGAGTCTACCGGTGACGCAATCGGAGGACGGAGTACTAAAACAGGTATGCAATATGTATTTGGTTTTCTTCTTTATGTTAAGTTAGACAGTCTTTGGAAAATAAACTTAAATAGCTTTAGGGGCTTTTAGAGTTCTGAGAATGTATGCTTTGTTACACAAAATACTGGATTTACTGAGAGTAAGACCACGTATCATAAGGTGAGACCCTATTCTGATAATCACTGTTGGGTAATTGCAGTAGGTTTGTTCATGACACCAAAGAAAACTATGAAGAAGAAAACTGTGGAAGTGAAATCAGAGTATGAGGAAATGGATGTGTTAGAGGAGCATTTTGCTAAAATTACTCCAAAATATGGGTATCTGACTGATGAGTCCCTAATGGAGTTTAGGAATAGGTATAGGTTTCCCGATGATGTGACTATTAGGGCACCTCGGGCAGGGGATCAACCCTACACCAGTGAAGAAGGGAAGACGTGCTTGTACACGGATTTATTTCATTGGGGCCTGCGGCTCCCCTTACCCCTGCTAATTAGGGATTTTTTATTTTCATTGGTATTTGTCCCCCCAAACTAACGACAAATGGATGGAGGACGTTGTTGAGTATCGTCCTGAGTTCTCAGTACTTCAAAATACCTCTTTGTTTGAGTGATGTACTTGCTGGGATGAAAATGTCCAAATTGGTGCGGTCACTGTTCTTCTATCTGCAATTAAATGGAGTGAGACACATAGTTGACCTCCTCAATTCTGATAAGACTTGGAAGCATAGGTTTATATATGTGTCTGGTAATTGGGAGCATGAGAGTACTACATTGAATCTTCAGTTAGAGAGACGTTGAAAGTCCAAGTGTAAGGTTTTCTAAATATTTGAGTATGTAGATTGGTTTGTAGAGTTTGCTATAACTGGTGATTTATTGGTGCAGGTGAAAGGAAGTATCAGGAGTGGTGCAAAGAAGGCTGCCCCAAAGGGTCAGTTAATCTTTTGGAAAAATTGTCCACCGCGGCGTATGTTGCCTAGGGAGGCGAGCCAACGTAAGTCTACTGTGCGGTGAATTACTCGAAGGCCGGTCTGTGGCGCATTCCCGAGCTTTCAATGTCAGACGAATGGAGAGTAACAATGAGTGATAGTGATAAAGATGCGACTTTAGAGAGGCTCCGAGAATTAATGGAGCAGCGGTATGAGGAGGGAGACTTTTCCGAGCTGGGTCTAACGGTGCCGCTGGGACGAAAAGCACGAGAAGCGAACGAGTCGTTGTTTACGCTTAAAAGTGCACAAAAGGGTGAGGAGGTGGAGATGCAGAGCAATGAATTAAAGATGGCTATTATTGTCGAATGAGTGAAGGGAAGTGGCAAGATGGCGAGGCCACGAGAGGAAGATTCATAGGATGTAGTCAGGCCGTTAAAGAGGAAAAAGAAAGGGGTGATTAATTCCGCTTCATTTTCCCAACGAAAGATGACTTTTGTAGATGATGACGAGGAGGATCGAGTAGTAGGGGTGCAAGTGAGTGATGCTATGAAAACAAAAGAGAATGAGATACCTTATGGGAAATCCCCGAAGGTATTCATGATTGATGATAAAGTGTTGTAGCCAGAGGGTGGGGCAATGGGAAAAAGTTCTCAGCCTCACGTAGCGCAACGAATGAAGAATTTCGTGCATGGTCTTGGATCAGCGGCCTCGTTATTAAATTTTGTGGTGCCTGAGGGTCTTCATACGCAGAAGTCAAGAGAGGTCGAAGATGGTGTTCAACAGAGTACGCAACAATCCGAGCGAATTCCAGAGCCATCAGTTAAGCTGGTGATGCCTGCAGCCTCACAGATGATCATTGATCAGGTCCAGCACGGCTCTGATATGTCGTTCTATGATACGCTGCCTATGAGTGAAATTTTGCAACGTCAGTTGGAGATGTGTTTGGAGGTGAGTAATGTGGTATTGAATTCTTTAGTTATATATCTTATTATGATTTGTATGCATTGGGGAAAGAAGTTGTATTGAGACCATGTGTTGTGTAGATGCAATATAACTCGCACGCCCTGGCGTACCGGTGCATGTCGTCGGTAGATGTCCGGACGATAGAGAGGTAAAAACCGGAGCCTATGTTTTTTGGCTCAGTGCAAGGTCTGACTACCGATTGGCTCGGTTAAAAAATGCATATGGAGTGGCAAAGCAACGAGCGGAGAAAGCGCAAAAAGAGAACGAGGAGCTATTACACCAACTGGGCAAGGCGTGCGCTGAAAGAGATGCAGGGAGTAAGCATTGCCTGTAGACGATGACGAGAACCACACTGTTGACCGTCCAAAATAACGAGTTGTTAAAGAAAAACGAGTCACTTATTGCGCAGAACTCGCAACTGATAAAGCAAAATATACGCCAGACAACCAAAATGAAAGAGCAGGCTGCCAAGGTGGCCGACCTCTCGGAAGGGCTGGCCGATGTGAAAGTACAGCTAGCCGAGCTTCGGTGAGAAAAAGAGGAAAGGCGTGGTGAATTGGTTCAGATCAAGAAAAAAGTTGTTACTGACGTTGAAGTTAGAGAGCGCCAGTTGATGCAAGTAGCCTTGGGGAAAGTTCATAAGGAAAATTCGAAACTGGTGGCGGAGCTGAAAGCTTTCAATCCAAAAATGGATGCCTTATTAGAAATATCTCACGGTGGTGGAGAATGGGAAAGTAGGCGTTGCGGATGCAGCGGTGAAGCCTGCCAAAACATAGCATATGAATATTTGTAAAGACTTATTTTGATTTGTTGAAAAACCTTTGAATGCCTTCCTTAAATTTTATTTGTTTTTTAATGCTTCTAGATGATTTTTAACAATTGTATAACGTGTGTTTATAAATTTGAGTTGTTCAGATCGAGAACTTTATTTGCAAGATTGAGCATAGTGGGGCTCATTGCATGACTTATAACTAATAAACTAGCCAGAGTTTTGTCCGCAAAGCGACCGGTTCGGCCATTTGCGTAACCCATTGGGCTTGGAGTAGTTCGCGGTTTATAATACCTGAGTACAGTATTGAGCACAGTATGGCTCGTTAACATAGTTCAGTGGGCGTGGCCAATTGGCCCGTTTTTCATATTTATTAGATCTTATCTAGGTTTGGCACATTATGGCCCCTATTGCCTAGCCCTTTTGGCGTGGTCGGTGACCCTATGGCAGAGTTACAGAAAATAAGTATAAACACAAGGATGGCGAAAAACGATAAATGTATTTATGATAGATATGTGGATGCCTCATTAAAAAAACCCTTCCGCGCCGTCAGAAAGGAAAAAAGAGCGCATCCAAAATTTTAAATCGCAGTATGATATAACTTAAGGTGGCTGATATTTCATGGGTGTTTAAGGACATTGCCCTCGGCATCAGCAATGCGATATGCTCCATGATGGCCTTTAGCAATTATGGTGTAGGGCCATTCCCAATTAGGACCAAGTTTCCCGAGCTTCCGGTCACCAGATCCTTGGAAAAACTTTTTTGTGACGAGGTCGCCGATGTTGAAGGTCCGTGGTCGAAGCTTGGAGTTAAAACAACCACACATCAGACTTCTGTAGTGCTCTGCCCTTATGCGCGCCTGATCTCGTTTTTCTTCAATTAAAACGATGTCTGCTGCTCTTGCAGCGTCATTATATGCTTCTGAGTAAGTAATGATGCGATGAGAGGGGATCAACATTTCTGCTGGTACGATGGCCAGGGAGAAAGGAGTCGCTCCTCTAGTGGCCCTAGGGTTGTTCGATAAGCCCACAATACGTCGGCCAGTTTGTCCGACCATTTTCCTTTTTCCCCTGCTAGTTTTTTCTTAATCCCATTGGGGATTGTACGGTTGGTGACCTCAACCTTCCCGTTCGCTTGCGGGTAGTAGGGGGTGGAAAAGTACTGCACGATGCCGAATTTGTCGCAAAAGGTGGAGAATGCTCTTGAGATCGGGTGTGCGCCAGTGCTTTGGCTTCTACCCATTTTGTAAAGTAATCTATCACGACGATTAAAAATTGACGTTTTCCCGTGGCCATTATTAGCAGAGGTCCAATGAGATCGATTCTCCATTTGTCGAAAGGGCAGGGAATAGGGGTCACTGTCATTGGCTCGCCCGACTTATGGGTAATGTTAGCATATTGTTGACACACATGGCATTACTGGACTAGGAGTTCGGCATCAACGACGAATTTAGGCCAATAAAATCCTGCAAGAAGGAAGAGACGGATAAGACTAGGATGACCGCAGTGTGCCCCAGAGTCTCATGCATGTAGATCATGAAGAACTGATGCAGCTTCCTTTTTATCTAGGCAACAGAAGAGCGGCCTGGTAGTACTTTTTTGGTACAGTGTGTTATCGAGTAGGCAGTATTTACTTGATTTGACCTGGAAAGTACGGGGGAGAGCTTTATCGTGCGGTAGCGTGCCTTGGGTGACGTAGTTGATGAAGGGTCTGCGCCAATCATGGGTACTATCAATCGAACATACCTGAGATGCCTGGACAAAATGGGCGGTGCTAGGAAGTTCCTAAGTTATAAGTAGAGGGTGGTCAGCTCCTGCGGCCGCTTTGGCCAGTGCATTGGCGGCAGAGTTGGCAAGGCGGAGTACTTGCTCGTACTGGACATAATGGAACTCCGCTTCGATTTTCTTGTGGATCGCGAGGTAGGTTTTAGTTCCTTTGTGCTTAACGTCAAAAAATCCCTTAGCCTGATTGATAACTAGCTGGGAGTCTGAGCGCACATGAAGATTGGAAGCACCGCATATTGGCGCCAAACGCATCCCTCTAATAACAGCCTCATACTCCGTGTCATTATTGGTTGCTGGGAAGTTGAATCAGATAGCTTGGTTAATTTTCTCCCCAGATGGAGTTCGACAAAGGATTCCGGCACCATCGCCTGAGTTAGAGGACGCACCATCGACTTCTAAGATCCAAGAACTCTCCTCTATACAGGTTTAGAGGTCCGCACCGGCTGGTCGGGGGGCGGAAAATTCTGTTAAGAAATCGGTCACAGCTTGGCCCTTGATCGCTCTGCATTGTTCGAACCGGATATCGTACTCTCCCAGTTTAATGGACCATTTAGTTAACCGTCCCGAAATGTTGGAGTTGTGTTGTATAGTGCACAAAGTCGAGGATGTGCGGATGGTGATAATATGACTTTGAAAATATGACCACATTTTGCGCGTAGCTACTGCCAGAACCAAAGCGATTTTCTCGAGATCCATATAATGCGTCTTGGCATCGGCTAATAACTTACTAGTTTAGTAATCCGGGAGTTGAAGCTTGTTTATTTCCTTGACTAATACCGCGCTTACAGCATGGGCAGAGACAGACAAATACAGATACAAATAGTCACCTGGCGCCGAAGCGGTGAGTATTTCAGGAGAGGTGAGGTATGCTTTCAAAGCGGTGAACGCGGTGTCGCATTCATTATTCCAAAAAAAATTCTTCGCGCCTCATAACACTTCAAAGAAGGGGTGGCTTTTGTTTGAAGCCTTTGATATGAAACAAGACAAGGCCGCGAGGCGCCCGATTAGGCATTGAACTTCTTTGATGTTTGATGGGGGTGCCTTTTGCAATAACGCCTGAAGTTGCACGGGGTCAGCCTCTATTCTTTTCTTGCTGACCACATAACCTCAAAATTTGCCTGTGCGGAAAGGAGCATTTTAATGGGTTCAGCTTGAGGTTATACTTATGTAAGATTTTGAAGACGTCCTGCAGTGCATCTAAATGTCGACCGAGGTCATTGGTTTTGACTATCATGTCATCGATGTAGGCCTCCAAGTCATGGCCTAAATGATTTTTGAAAATCAGGTTGATGAGACGCTAGTAGGCGGCGCCCGCATTCTTTAGTCCGAAAGGAATAACAATATAACAATAAAGGCCCCGCTTGGTTTGGAAAGCTGTGTGTTCCTTGTCGCTCGGTAGCATGCAGATTTGATTGCACCCGGAATACGCGTCCATGAATGACATGTAGTCACAGCCGGATGAAAAATATACTAACTGGTCGATGCGTGGCAAAGGGTAAGCATCTTTTGGGCACACTTTGTTTAAATCGGTAAATTCGACGCACATGCGCCAATCACCACTCTTCTTTTTTACTGGTACCGGGTTAACGATCCACGCGGGGTGTCGGACACAACGAATATGGCCGATCCCGAGTTGTTTAGCGACCGCCGAAGCGATGGCTGTCTTGAAAAAAGATCGGCGCGGTGAACTGTAGAAGTTACGACATGCATTCTTGACAACCAAGAACGACGGAAAATTGCGTTGTGCGATGTAGGTGCATCGACAAAAATGAATAAAACCGTAACTTCTTTCTTGAACGGCCCTCTTCCGAGCTGAACCACTCCTTCGAATTCTCCTACTACTTCTACCGATGCCCCTGTAAAGCCGATGATTGTTCGATCTGACTTTACAATCACTGGCTTATTCCTGAACCCTAAAAAAGTTGATAAGAAAATTATATTCGCTGAACTACCGGTATCCACCAAAATTCTTCGCACCTCCTCCTCTGTGATAGCCGCGCCGATTACGATTGCGTCCTCATGAGGGCCTACCATGTCTCTCATTTCATCGTCATCAAAACATAAATTAGGAGAAGGATTCTGATACAAATGAGGCAAAGTTCTCGCTTCTAGCTGAGTTTCCAGATTCAGTATATGCCTCTTCCGTGAAGAATTGGTAGTACCTGCCATTGAATCGCCCCGGAAGATAGTCAGAGATTCAAAACATTTGCATAACTCTCTTATATTTTCTCGTGTTGGGGGTACCACTTCCTCAATTACTCTAATTAGGTTCATATTCTTATCCGGGTCTAAATATTCGGTGGACATGTCGAACGAATCATTGACCTCAAAAATTACCAAAGAAGCTTCATATTTAGGCGCTGCTACAATTTTCTCAGCTGCTCCCTATTGCTGAGCTTGCTTCTTCGCATACTCTAGTAATTTACCACTGTCGATTTGCGTTTGGACTTCTTTCTTGAGCGCAATACAATCCTTGGTATCATGACCTATATCATCATGGTACCTACAAAAACGGTTATCCAACCTTCGCAGGGAGTTCCGATTGGAAATGGCTTCCGAAAATGCACGTTTTTCTACGACTTATCAAAGATAATCGCAACACATTCAGTTAAATCAGCAAAATAATCAGGCCGAACCCATTTGTTCAATATGGGTCGGTAATTATTCCTTTGATAATTATTTCCTTGGTAGCCATTTCGCGTCCTCTGTGTTTGATTTCCCGACCCTTTTGCGTATGTTGCAGGAGCTACAGTGCTTATCAGTTGTGGCTGAGGGATCAGACTTGTCTTTGAAGTTTTTTTATTCATAACCACCAAAGCTTGATTTGTTTGTTGGATCTGTGCTGCCAATTTCAAGGCTTCGGTTTCCTCAATCATGATCTGCTTTTCAACTTGGGCTAACAAGGCTGAAAAAGTGAAGGCTTGCTTCTTTATCACAGCTTGCTTCATCGGTCCTGGTAATAAGCCTAATCTGTAACCAGTTAAGGCTACACTTTCATCACAATAATCGAGATCTGTCTTTGCATCTATAAAACGCCGAGTATAATCCCTGAATCTCTCTCTAACCTTTTGTCGGGAATTGACTATTGTATCCCCGTTCGCTCTGAAATTTTTGCTTCTGACGAATTACTGTCTGAACATCATCCAGAACATATCAAAATTCTTAATGCATCCTTGTGGCAACCGATTATACCACTTTGACGCCCGATCTTTAAACTTCATTGAAAAATCTTGACAAACCATCTTGTCGTCAATGTCAAAGCTTAGCATAAATTTTTTGAAAGCTTCTAGATGATTATCTAGGTCTTTCTGACCGTCATACTTTTCAATCTTGAAGATGTCGAAATGCTTTAGGAGGTTTCCTAACAAAATTTCATCTGATAATGGAGACGACCTCCAATTATGCCCAATGTTGAAGGTTCCACCTCCTAAGCCTTCTTCCCGACTTGTGAACAATCCTTCATCAAGTGGGTTGGCAAATTGACTACCCACCATGTAACCATGTGATTGGCTTACTGATGGAAACTGGAATTGAGGACCGTTCATCTGTTCTCTGTTGAAAGTAACTGTTCCGATTTTTTCAGCTGATGTGGGCGTTACTTTGTCGATGCTAACTCCCTGAGGTTCGACTATTTTAGCTCGCGATGACTTTCGCCTTCTGAACTCTCTTTCTTTGATCATCGTTTTATATTTCCTAAAGCGTTGGAAATCCCTGACCGGGGAAGAGGACTCGCTCAAATCCTCCCGTGAAGAACATTCGTATTCCAACCTGTATCGGAATCCAGACTTCTTTCGTGCAGTCTCATCGAACATCATCGACCGACTCCTGCCCTTGTAAAACTCTACTTCTTCTCGACCAGCATTACTTCGAACCTCTTTCATTTCTACATCTGATCGTTCACTTCGACAATCTAGCCGACCTTTCTTTTCAGCCAAGGTCAAATCCCTCTCGGCATTCAGCTTAGCAATGTCATCTAAAAGTTGTTTCCTAGTCACGATTAAGGTCGATCGGCTACTTCGGCCCTGATTTCTATTATTACCGAGTAATTCTTCAGAGTTCCCGACCCTCCAAAAATGATATCTCCTTGTCAGACCCTTTCTCCTTTGCCTTTCCCTTCCTAGCCTTGGTATTCATTCGTTGACTTTTCTTTTCGTAAGGTCAAGATTTTGGGGAACTTAATCTCCGGTTATCTCTCGTTCCCACAGACGGCGCCAATGATAAGTCTCAGAATATCTAAGGTAGTTAATCGGGAAACGTGAAAGAGTGAAAAGTGTCAGGCAAACAAGTATACAAATCTAAAGAGAGAAAGTGGTCAAAATCAAGTACTAATCATTAGAAGGTCCCCTTTTTAGGGGACAAAATCTTTCTTTATATAGTGACAGTTGTGGAGCCCATGGTCACATGCCAAACTTATTCTAATTGCATGTTACCCCCTTCATTTGTACTTATGTCACTTATTTCTTACATTACAATTAAGCCTCCGCATATAATTGTATTACAATTGAAGCCATCTATTACACTTGGTATTTTATGCCCTTATCATTCTCGACCGTTTGTAGCTCGGCATGGACATGGAGCGAGGGGACTGGTATCGTATCCTGTCTCGGGTGTGGTCGTAAATAGCTGAGATAAACTTTGTGAGTTGAGTAAATTATCACGCTAGGTTATCGTAAGCTACCGGGCGATTCCCTCGTAGATTCCCTTGTGGGTCTGTCGCTCCCTCTCGAAGATATCCCCCCTATATCCATCAGTGCCTCTTGGCGATTCTATGCGATGCCCATCATCGATCCTTCCACCGCTCTCTCTACAGTAGCTTTGATGGCTGGAGTGGCTTCTCCTGATGGAAGTGGGACCTTGGGGGCGTCGTCTACCTTGATGAATTGATCCGTTCGGGCTAAAAGATAACCTATTTTATCACAGGGGAAACAAATTAGATCAACATATAGTTTACCTTGCCTATCCAGCCAAGACTTGAGGGAAGCTACTGCCATGTTTTCTGTTAGGTCGGGGAGTTTGTTCATGGCATGAACAAATCTTTTAATGTAACCCTTTAGGGGTTCCCCCTCTTTTGGTAAAGGTCCATGATGGAGTCGGGATCCTGGCGTAATTCTTTGTTGCCCATGAAGCGGTTCCTGAATGCACTCCAGAGTCCTTTAAAATCGCTTATAGAGCCTTTAGGGAAGCTGCTGAACTAATCCATCAAATTTCCCTTAAGGGTCATGGAAAGATCCCTACACAGCATTGAGTCGTCTGGGTTAAATGCGAGCATCATGTTTCTAAATTGCTCCAAATGCCTTTCAGGGTCCCCCGATCCATCATAAGCCTCCAAACGAAAGTGATCGAATTTATTTGGGAGCTGAGCGGCGAGGATTTTTTCGATAAATGGTGACTCTTTGAGGATGTAGGTATCCATAGTCGGGCGGACATGATCGTACTGCTCGCTCACTCCTCCCTTATCATCGTTGGGTGGGGTTTTCTTCTGGCGTTTTTGCCCACCGATGTCTCTCATTCCTTCGCCGAGCTTGTCCCTTTTGGAGGATCATTCTCGTACTGCTGCTCGACTTACTTCGACGACCGATTTCGAGGGACGCTGGTGATCACCTAAACGTAGTTTTACTGTCAGTGTGTTAACAACTTCCTACAGCTCCGCCATGGTCACCTTTTTCGTTAAATCCCTGACTTCCTGGTCGCGATCTACCTTATCTTGGGCTACCTGCATCGTCAAGATCGTTGCTCCAGTAGTCGAACCTCGGTTGTGTCCTTCGGCCGGGTAGGTTGTAGGGGGCGGTCAGCTAGGTTGGTGACCAATGCTGCGACGGCTGGTGCCATTGGTGCGTCTACCAAAATCCAAACGTGTCTATACAAGGCATCTTCCAGGCTGCCCTGGTTGGGTGGGGGCGGGAGTGTTAACCCTCCAACGGGATCGGTCTATTGGTTAGGGTTAGCCATGGTGATACGTTTATCGTTAGTTTCAATATCAATCCCGGATCAAGTTACTACCATTGGAAAAAAAATTGTTTTGATCTTTCCCACAGACTGCGCCAAAAATGTTATGGAAAAAACCAAAAACACCAATATGCCAAGATAATAATAATAATATTAATTCGAAAAGATTTCTGAACATAACATTACATTGTCATTTATCCCTTATATATACTACTCTTAGCCGTTACTTTTTCATTAATTACACCTACATTAAATTGATTGCTATATACTCTCCTCAATCAGCGATCCCTGAATGTTTGACTGTTGACTATCTATCATTCATTAGCGGTCTTCAATACAGTCCACTATTTGACTTTGTTAATGCTTGTTAATGTGACAGTTAGTTTGTTGAGCAGAGCAGCTTTTGCTGTCTTGCTCGGTCGGCTTTGGTGCTGGCTCGTCCTTCCGATCGACTCTTGTGTTAACTCCTCCTTGATCGAGTCTGTTTGTGAAGTTTCTGGTCGCGCGCACTAATTTTCCTATCAACTTGGGCCGAGTGTGCCTACCCTCGATCATGCTTTGCTTGACTAAACATCGAGCGCGGCTTAGCTTTTGTATCTTTTTTGTTCGACGTATCAGTTTTGGTAGAACGTGCTTACCTCTGATTGTGCCCTGTTCAACTTAGAGTGAGCGCGCACTAAATTCCCTATCAACTTCGGCCGAGCGTGCCTACCCTCGATCATGCTCTGCTTGACTAAACATCGAGCGCGACTTAGCTTTCGTATTTTTTTTAGGCGTATCATGTTTGGTAGAACGTGTCTATCTCTGATTGTGCCCTGCTCGACTTAGAGTGAGCGCGCTCGATTTTATATCTGTCCTGCTCGAATTAAATGTTTTACTTGCTTTTCCGATTTTTCTTTGACTTTCTTTTTGTTTTGCTCTGCTCTAACGTTTCTCTTTTATATTGACGGCAGATACCTATTCCCTTACATAGATTTTGTGACCAAATTTAATGATCGAAACTTGCATTTTCCTTTTTACTTATTGGAGATTTAGAACCAAATTGTGATAGATGCCAATTTGATTTAGAAAAATTTGACAAAGTTCAGGGTCTGTTAACACATTTGTATGCTCTAGTCTCCGTCAAATAATTAAATAAAGGTGTACAAGATTACTTTATGTCGTTTTTCGTTGTAGGAAAATTAAGGCTAAAGGCACCGAGTCGGAACTCGTCTTTAATTTTTCAAATCCAGACCTGGTCTTTCATTTTTTGGAATATTATTTCTTTTAACGTTTGAATTCGCTGCTCATTCTCGGATATTCAGTAAGTATTTATTCAGATATAAATATATTTTTTTGAAAAATATCCACCAACTGGACTACCTTTGAAAGCTTGATAGATGTTATTCGATATATCGGATTTAAGTCAGTTACAAACGTTTTTTAAAACACGTAATCCACCCATTTTAAATAGAATATGGATAGGTTTTGATCCGATTCTTGTAAGTAATTATTATTTTTTATTGGTAAATACGTTTCTATTTTGTTACCTTATTCGAGGCAAGATCGCAATGTTGGAGGAGTTTCAGCAGTAATTTATAAATTATTACTATAAATTTAGTTAATTTAATCAAAATATCTAAAATAGTGTATATCTAGAATGTATGGTTAGGAAGTGAATAAGGTGGCCAAACATGGATCTTTCCTTTCCTTTCCTTTCCTTTCCTTTCCTTTCCTTTCCTTTCCTTTCCTTTCCTTTCCTTTCCCCTCCAAAATTTTACCTCAATTTATTTGTTGTATTATAAATATGATTAGGTGGTTTAAATTTGAATTGGACTTGTGGATAAAATATGAAATATTCAACTATTGAATAACATATATGATGATAGTTTTAGTTTATGTTTCCGAGTTATATATGCCAAATTAAAATAGTTAATTTGCTCTAAAAATATTTAGTTCATGTTTTGTATTAATTAATATTTGTATTTTGGCGCATCATAAAGTCTCAACTAATGTAAGTGGGTTGGTAGTTCACATTATATTATATGTATGAATTTTTCGGTTTCAGTTAATTTCAAATATCTATATGAAACTTATTCCATGATTCGAGTATCTTATATGGTTTTGTATACCTAGACAATTAACTAGGTAGTCTTTTATTTATCATTTGAAGTTAATACTCAACGATCTTAACAATTAAGTTTCATCAACTTTACTTTAAAAAAATTATACTTTTTTTTTTTTTTTCTCGGAGGGAACCCGCAGCCGCTACTCAGAGTGCAATAAGTGCGCACAGGGTAAACCCTCAGTCTGACGCGATAGCCTGCAAACCAACGCCAGAAGGTAAACCACATAAAGTGACAGGCTCAGCCGAGAAAGTGTATGTAGAGGGACTCGAACTCATGACCTTTTGGTCATAAGAATGCAATACTCAACCAACTCGGCTACCCCATTGGGGGCAAAATTATACTTTCTTGGTCCTATTATATTTGTAATTTAAATAAATTTATTATTATTTTATTTTACCTATTATTTTAGTATGTTAATACAGAATTTAATGTTATTTATTATTTCTAATTTTTTTATAAAAAAGAATAATTAATATATTTTTTAATTATTGTAACTTCAGAACTACGGCTATTATGAAACGGAATAAATTATGTACGTTTAGCCAAAATACATTATAAGTTTTCCATGATATATCAACGGTTGTAGAATAATTATTTATATTTATATTTGTATTAAAACTATCACGTGTTTTAATAATGTTATATTTTAGTTCTTTGCATGTAACTAACGACGATTTAAAATACAACTTTTTTAAAGTATGGAAAACTATTTGGTGACATTGTGTTAATATAAAAGTCTAAAATGCTACATTCTTAAAACCTCATAGATGATTTTAATACAAAAATGAAAGTAAAGAACGGTTTCACAGTGTCACCAACTTAAATACGGTTTCACTCGAACGAGACTCAATCAAATGCAATGCTTCTAAAATTGGTCAATTCAATTTCAAAGAAACTTATGAAAAATTAAAACTAAAAGAGGCTATAAACATAAAAAAGATATATTATGTTTCTCCTAAGAAGTGCTATTTCACTCTTTGGAGAAATCTTAAAGGCTTTATCTTTGTTGATTCTATACTTCAATGCATAAATTTTACACTTGCATAAAAGTGTTAGTTATGTTTAGAGCTGTTAGGGGGCCTCCCAACCCGTTAACCCGCCCGGGACCGGACCGATAAGGCCCGCCTGGGACCGGACCAGTAAGACCCGCCCGATACCGGTCTGGACCGGTCCTCTCGGTAACCAGCCCGGTAAAGGAGATATATAGTTTTTTTCCTAATCTATGTATATTTTTAACTAAAACATTAAAAAAAGTATGATAAACTAGCAAACCCGCCCGTTAAGAGTCAGACCGGACCGACTCGACTCTTAACGAGTCGGTTCCGGTCCATCATATTTGGCTCCTTTCGCTTAGCGGTCCGGCTCGACCCGCCTGGTAGCTTAACGAGTTGGTCCCGGTCCCGCCCAAACCCAGACCGACCTGACCCGATAAGAGGACTACTTATGTTCCAATATAGAAAAAATTGACCATCTCTTTCTAAAATGTCATGTTTCATTTGAAGTTTGGAAACATTTTTCGAGTTTGTTTGGTCTCTTTATTGAAAATCACTTCACATTCCTCCACCTCATTAATGTCTGGTTTTCATCAACAAATAAACAAACTCAAATCAGAACTATAATCCATGCTATTATAAGTTGGTGTGTTTTGGAAATACCACGAACAATGTTAAACATAATAATACTTGTATACCAACCCACGATATAAAGAACAAGATTATGAATATCTTGTTAAACTTGATTCCTTTAAATTACTATCAAACAAAGTTTGGAGTAATGATTTCAAAATAGAAAAACACTTAAAAAATTTCAATCATTATATCACCAAAAATACCGCACTCTATGTTAAATGGCACCCCCTTTAGGTAATCGACTAAAACTAAATACTGATGGAGCATGTTACCTAAGTGGGGAATGTAGTGATGGTTTTTTTTTAATTTGAATGGTATTATGATTGCCTCTGGTTGTAGATTTTATGGGAAACAATCTCCCATAATAGCTGAAACCAGAGCTTGTCGATGATTTAATCTTATGCATCAGTCTTGGTCTTAAACATGTTGATATTGATATAGACTCAAAATTTTTGTTTGATTCTTTGGCATATGGGTTTGCCCCATGGTTCATATCTCCTATTATTTCTTGCTGCCGTAATCTCATATCCTCTTCTTTGTCCTTAAGGGTTACTTATAGAGAGAAAAACTTGGAAGCCGATTGACTTGCCAAACTTTGTCTCAAAGATAAAAATGAAATAAAATTGTCTCTAGCTAATGCTCTAGCCCAACTTAGAGCTCTTTTATTATTAAAAATTTTAATTACTGGTTATATTAATTCTTTACTTCAATATGTTATATCAACTATATATTGGCTAGTTTATTGAATTGGTCTAACAAGTGTAGTAGGTTTCTAAAAAAATGACCTACTTATTTTTTGCTTTATTTGCAGGTTCCACCACACAAATGCCCTAAGGCTAAGTTGAGCACCCTTCGAAGAGACAACAACAAAGTTATCAGAACCATAAAACAACGAAGCTCAAGTGAGACTACCATACATGTTTACTGAAATGCTACACAATTCAAGACCCTATCCTCGCACTCACAAGATTCAAGAGACATATATCAGAGGGACTTCAACATCATTTTGAAGTCCTAAAAAAATATCTTTAGCCCAATATATAACTCAAGTTTTATTTCTAACTTCTAGCAAAATTGCTAAACTTTTGTAACATTTGACCTATTGTTGGTTTTTTAATAAAATATTTAAAAAAATAAATTGAACATAACTATATTAAACCAAAATTATTCAATATAGTTATATAAATTTTTTAAATAAAAAAAAGTTATTAATTTTTTCACCAAATATACATCTGAAGATAAACTTTAACAAAATAAACATATTACAAAAATCTTATTTCACCAATTATTTGACAAGAAATACTCAAATTTCACACACCATTATATAAAATAGTTTTCACTTTTTTTTCTAACCACTTAATTTTAAATTTTAATGTACAAACATATTATATATTCCCCATAAAATTTAAACACATCACTTACGTATAACTATTTTAATTAATTAATTTAATAATTATGTTTGTTATTAATATTACGAAAAAGTAAGATATTTATTTTAAACATTTATAAACAAAATTAGATGTTGCCATGTTGTCTCCCTTTGAGAATCATCCTCTCCATGGTTATTTCTTCTCCGCTCAAGGGGTTTCTAATGTCCATATTGCCTCTCTCAGTTTTGAAACTGATATCATACCTCCCAACTCACTCAACATGGGTCTTGCTTCATTCGATGCTCGTGCTTCTCAATATGTTGTTCTGGATTTTGATTCAAACTAGAGCCATGTTAGGGTTAGAATCGGTTACGCCTCCCCCTCTTCCTTCGAAAAGTCCACCGAATCTACTCAAGGATCTAAGTGAACCTTTAATGGGCTCTCTGAAATGGATGTTAGGCCTAATAGGATGTTCAAGTCACTTGAATTCCTATATGGTGATCTTACCTTGAATAATTAGGCCTTCACCCCTCATTCAGGCCGTATCAAATCTGTAATTGAGCCTACAGAAGTAATAACCATTAATGGCCATCTTAAAAAAATGGTAAAAGGATGCTCGGGCCAGGGCTTCCTTATAAGCCCTTTACTAAAATCGGAAATTTTGGTAACGCCAGAAAGGGCCCTAAAGGTAGACATTTCTATAAACTTCAAGCCCAAACCCATAATCTTTCCACCAAAATTTCCATCTCCCTCTTCTCCAAGTCTATCTCTTTGAGAATTTCTAACTCAAGGTCCCACCCAACTCCTCATACCCCATCTTTCTATGCTAGTATCATAACGCGTCATCCCAATAATCGCTCACCATTAGTTGTTTGTCTTTGCCACATTATTTTTGAAGACACTGCTTTTATTATGAATGACTGTGCAATGTGTCCCCCAGATTTTTGGAATGCTTGTCTTGCAGGCTACTTTCTCTCCCAATCTAATAACTTTTCCTTACTTAAGGAAAACGTTGAGTCCATGTGGGGTATATTTGCGCTTAAGGGTTTTAAAGCCCTTCTCGAAGGCTATTTTCTTTTTAATTTTTGTTATGAGGAGATGGGTAAGAAGGTTTTGAATTTGGCCCCTTGGAACTTTGGGGGTCTTTTGATGGTCCTTAATATTTTGGAGCCTTTCTCTACTTTTTTGAAGGATCCTCATACGGAAGTTCCAAGTTGGGTTAAGGTTTTTAACCTCCCTTTTCAATTTTCGACCGTGGTGGATTTTAGTAACATCTAATCGACCATTGGTACTCCTTTGTTTGTAAATAAACAAATATAAAGAAAGAAAAAATTGAGATTTTCCCGTATTTGTTTCATGCTTTCAGTGGTTCAAACTTTTTCCATGAGATCACTTCTAAGATAAGGAGCGAATTCATCACGCTGAATTTTGAATACCAAGGTGTTCCTCTTTCAATGTGCTCAGTGTATGGTTTTTGGAAACAGTACCCGCCCTGAGAATTCATCACCCATATGGAGCTTAGGATTTCAGTATTAAGGATTTGTCCTCCGACAAAACAATCATCTGGCGCACTGTAAGTTTTTTCTAATGAGAATCACATCATGGAATGTTAGAGGCCTAAATGACCCCATTAAACAAAAAGATGTTACTGATTTTATTATTTGTAATAGTATCTCCTTATTAATGTTAGTAGAAACAAAAGTCCAACACTTTAATGTTGACCCCATAATTAGATCCATGACCCCTTTTTGGTTTGTCATTATTGATGGTTCCAGAAATATCTAGACCTTAAACCCACTACCTAATAAAGTTGTGACAAGGTATAGAGAGAGAAACATAGGACTTTAGAGAGAGAAAATGGTAAAAGTATTTATTTAATAATAAATGTTCACCTCTCTCCATAAAATGAATCTTATTGGTTATAGTAAACGTAGTGGGACCTGACCCAATTGGGTGACCCCCTTTATCTTATTTCTAACCTTATTTACTCTAATTCTACACATATATTTAGTATTTACAATACAAGCCCTTCCTCATTTCTATTTTATCATTATTGTTACAACCTTGCACTTTGTGGACCCGCTTAGACTCGGATAAGTTACGCCCTTATCAGTAGCCCCCTAGTATTTGGGAGAGAAATGAGGGAGAACTAAGATATCAGATTCAGGGTCGGCATATCACATTATTGTATTTCAAAACATCTAGGGTCGATATCTCACGATATTTCCTTAAACAATGTCGTGGGAAGGTATGTTTATGACATTAACAAATCAACTACCAAAGGTTAAGTGATTCCAACTCATGTTCATCTTCACCCTTCAAGATGGGTTTTTCCGACCTTAACTTACTAATTACCTTGCATAAATTTGCCTTCTCCAAAACAACCGAGGGGCTCTCTCAGGGCTTTCGTTGGTTGGGCCTTCTTGCTTTATTAGATTCTATTAGGACCATTGACCCTGATGTAAAGTAGACCGTGTCGTGGTATAACACATATCTTCTATCCATCAGACACGTGTCTCTTATAACTTCTCAAGAAAACATGTATGTTGAATTACCCATGCTCAAATGATGGTTTCTAGCCTACTACACCTGCAGGTGCACCATAGCTAGACACGTATCTATTGGCTACTCGATATGTGTCATATCTAATTTTCTTAAATGATTCTTGGTTTTCTCGAGGCTTCAAATGTTTTCTTTTCTTTTACACATGTAACCTTTCATAGGGTAGCTCGGCTATAAATATCTCTCATTGTTTCATTATTTGCTTTCAGAGAATTTATAGAGAGATAAAGGAAATTTGGAGATCGGATTTTCTAGAGAGATAAAGTGCGTTATGAACGTTGTTTATGAAGAAACCCGAACAATGCTTCCCCTCTTAAAAGTGTAGTACAACACAACTTCTTTCTGGATTTGTGACAATGTTGTTGCTGCTACTAGGTCTAAATACGGAGCAAATCCTTCGATCGACCTCTCCAAGCCGAGTATTTGCAGAACTGCACCCACACCCGCCCCCAAGGGGTTGGCCGTCACCAAAAGATAAACTAGTGCTAAGAATGCCATTCCCTTAACAACAACTCACAAACAGACTCCCAACATCAGGACTTCCCATCCTGCTAGCAAATAAATCTTTCCTTCTAATACAAAGCAAAAAACAAATTCTAATGTTGTTATAACTGAGAATCCAGATGCTACCAATGCTGCTTGTGAACCCAACGTTGACGCGGACGTGGTTTTTTGTAGAGATGGAAAATGACCTGCTAAAAAGAAAACTGAAACTGCTAAGAACTCTTAAGAAGGGGAACCATTACCCTATGAAATTACCGAAGTGTTGACCGACTATCAGAGTAGTTTAACAAGGGCATACATTTTTACCTTATTCAGTCATAAATACCTCCAAAATAGTCCTCACAAGATGTTAGATCTTAAAACTAGCTCGGGGATTCCATAATGTGTAAACATTGGTTTCACGATGCTTGGGGAAACGCGTTTATCTATTGGGGAAATGAAGTTAGTTCTTTTCTCCGATATTCTCAAGTGAGGAATCCGATTTCTGGTTGAATTAGTAAGATACTTCGAGCTGGTCGAATTATGTCCCTCTGAATTTACTCTAAATGTTTGGTTCACACTAATGGCATGTATAATCACATCACACTTATCATAGATAATAATGTTGATGAAGGAGTTTGTGGCCATGACTCCCCCTTCTTTTACATTTCCTTGGGAAAAAATAAATAGATAGTGGATGATATACTAGAAGTTGATAAAATATGGAAGCACCGCTTTGTGTTTATTAGTGAGGCTTGGGAGAACAGACGTCCTCACTCCAAGAAGAATCTGAGGATTTTTGGATACAAGTGGGTAAGGTATCAACGATACTTTCTCTTAACAACTCCATTTTCTTCCAATAGCATTGAAGGTAAAACTGCAAGCTCTAAAAAAGGAGCACCTGGATTCGGCCCAACAGACCTTTAAGGAATTGCGTGACTGGGCCAATAAAAATTGGAGGAGGGAATTCCATCGATGCTTTTTCCCTATTAACTTAATGAAAATAAATCTCTAGTGTTGTATTGACAACATCCTGACTACCGAGCCGTTGATGCAATTACCCGACTCCGTTGACCTGTTCGATAGGCTACAAGCGCCTGGTGCAAAAGAGATTGTTCCAAAACGTAATAGGGCGCCCGAAAAACGACCCAAGAATGATGAATCTTCCAATGTTAAGCTGGTTGAGAAGTTGAAGGCACTGAACCCGAAGCTAGAATAATGCATGCTGAAGCTGTAGCCAAAGTAAGTGTGTCTTCAAACGATGGTGGGAAAAAAGATGGGAAAGTCGAGGAAAAAAAAATAAAACATTCGATGATGAGGTATTACAGAAAACTCAAGAAGTCAAGAAGAAGAAAGCCAAGCTAAAAACTTCCCCCATCCGATCCTACTGCTGTCGAGCAGACTACCATACCCATCATGTACGAGGAATATGAAGAAAGGGTGAAAACATTGTGACTAGCTGAAAGGTCGGGAAGGGAGAAATAAAATATCATTGAAGGGGGGTGGGGTTCTGCAAATCGGGATACCGACATTTTTCATCCTGAAGGAGACCTTGGTGCAGAAAACACGAAGAGACCGACCAAAGACCAGACTGTGACCACAAGAAATGCTGCTGAAAATTTGTTGCCGTCAGAGAGGTCAAATCCTTCTAACATCATTCTCTTTGTTGTAACCAACATGTCGCAAGGGAATATTTTGTTATAATAGAAGCATAAGTAATGTGGATTATTCAAGAATCAAAATCGATTTGCTTTATAAAAAGAAGATATCAATGAAATTCTATGAAATGGTTTCACGGGATTCAGCCAACTGTCTTGATCGTGGGATATCATTGAGAAATAGGAATCCGTGTAATCAAAAGATTTCCTATAATTCTTTCTAGATAGAAAACATAATTCCCGCTAATGAAGACATAATATTGGACGACCCGCTACCCATGCCCTCTGTCCCCTCAAACGAGATTTTTTATGATCCCAACTTGGTTGACGACTCTTCTCCTGCTGGGGTATTTTTAGCTGAAAAGGCCGGATAAAGTCGATGTCTCCCTATATCATATGCTGGTACCGATAGCTTTGAAAGAAAAGAATGCTAACAATTTAGAAAACAGGTTATCAGAGGGTAAAAATCAAATATCCAAACTTGAATGACAGCTACGGGAGCGAGATCTCTGTGCGAGAGAGCGATAATAAGATATTTAGGAAAAGATCGATCGCGACATTGCATGGGCTAAATCGATCGAGGTCGAACACCAAGATAAAAAAGAGGAATGAAAGGTAATTAAAGGGTTGTATTCTTTGAAGAAAGAACTTGAGGGTCTACGAGATGATGCTGTTCGGAGCTTGGTAGTGAGAAAAAAATCAGAACCATATTTGTCATGCCCAGGCCACTAAAAACATTCAGGAGCTTCGTATTGATTAGGCGAGGGAAACAAAAGCAGCAAATAACAAATTTTCCAAAAATTGCTTACACACCATGAAATCCTAAGTGTCTAATACTAAGGCCACACTGATCTTAGAGCTCCATTTTTTAATTTCCAACCAGGCGCTTGGGTCTTTATGGCAAGAGGTTTATAAGAAAGATCAGCCCAAAGGAATGATTGTGAAGACGAGCCTGCGGAAGAAGAAGATGACTCATCTAGTGGCAGTGCGACGGGAATGAAGAATAGGTTGGTTATTTCTTTATTTTTTTGTTTTTTTACGTTATTGTTTACCCCAACCACCATGGTCGTAACTTTGTAAGCCCGAATTCCAGGGTTGTGTAAGCTCGTGTTCCAGACCATAAGGCGTGCAGAATTTGGAATTTTAATAAGGCATCTGGCCTCGAGAAATATGTTTTTTTTCTATATCGTTGAACTTGGTACTTTTTCTTGATATATATATATATCTTAGTCAGAAGTAATCAATTTCCGAGGCAAAGACTAACATGGTTCAAGAGCTTGACTTGTTGATTAACCGACGTGTAAAAGCCCTTTGAGGTCCGAAATATAAAAACAATGTTAATCAACAAAAGTTGAAAAATCCTTCAGGTCCAAACTATGAAAACAAGGCTGATCAACCAAAATTGAAAGACACTTTTGGCCCAAATTATGAAAATAATGTGGAAAGAACCCCTTAGGTTCGAGGTATAAAAAATCACGTGGATCAAACTAAGTTGATAGAACCCTCTCGGTTCAGATTACCAAAATAATCATGCAAACATTATAAATGCATAATTTCATATTAACATATTAGTTTTTCTAGACACCTTCTTAAAACCTTCATGTGCCACCAAAGTAGGAAAGAGTGTGTCCCCGACCAAAATTATTTACAAAAAAAATAAAAAAGGTACGAAGATTCAAAATTACTCTAAACATAACTTGCGATGTTTCATGTTTCAAGGAAGTCATAGCGGTCAGTTTTCTTTATCCTTTAGTCTATATGTACCCGGCTTTATCTACTCTGTCACATGGTATGGGCCTTCTCGGTTTGTGGCCAATTTCCCGAGGCTATTTTCTTTAGTATGTATGAACACTTTTATAATGACCTTATCGCCGACCTTGAACTCTCTTCGTTGAACCTTTGAAGCGTACATGTTTCCCATTAGGGTCTGGTAATGCAGTAAATTTAAATAGGACGACTTTGCTTCTCATCGATCATGTCAAGGGCAAGACGTCGACCCTCATCATTTTTGTTTTCTGAATAATGTTCGACCCTATATGATGGGAACATAGTTTTGAGGGGGTCACCACGTTCATACCATATACCAAAGCATACGACGATTCTTGGGTCGTGGTACAGGGAGTGGTTTAATATGCCCACAAAACCTTGGTAAGTAATCATGCCATTTTCCAACCTTCCTCTCCATTTTTTTCTTAAGACCATCAATGATAGTTCCATTTGTTACTTTAACCTCGTCGTTTGCTTGCGGATGGACCGGTGGTGATAAAAATTGCCGAATTCCTCAAGAAGAACAAAAATCTCGAATTTTGATGTTGTCGAACTGCGTGCCATTATCCATGGTTAGCCTCGTCGGGACAACAAAGTGACAATAAATGTTCGACCAGATGAATTTAATAATATATTTTACCTATGTCCCGGAATGAGGTTCGGTTTCAACCCACTTAGAAAAATATACCACTACAACTACTATCATCAGTCTTCCCTCTGTTTCCCTCAGTAGTGGCCGTACTAAATCAATCCCTCACTGGTCAAATGGTAATACTTTGCAGACAGATTCAAGTTATATAGCAGAGATATGAATAGAATTCACAAATAGTTGAAAAATGTCACACTTATTGTCAAAATCTATGGCTTTGGCCGCTATTGTGGGAAAATAAAAACCTTACAACAAAACTCTTTTGTTCAAGACTTTAAAACTGGAATGAGCCGACCTTTCTCGATCATGAAGTTATGATAATAGCACTTGCGACTCGTTGCATCGAAGATATCTCAACAAATATATGCTCAAGAAGTTATTGTGAATTATATCCCATAGGCTGCAAAACTATGGGCCTTGAATCGTACCTTCTTTTCCAAAACTTAATCCGTCGGTAAAGTTCTATTCATTAGGAACTGTTGAATGTCGTATCTCTAATACGTTCTGGTAATCGTCAAGATTTGGCAGGCCATCTCAGGTCGGTTGGCCAACTCGGTCCCTCTAATTATTATATGGTCTTCCTGTATTAAGATACATAGGAAATCCGTCGCGTTTGCCAAGTTCGTTAAAGAATCAACAACTACATTTTTGCTCTATGGACATGTTCGTATGAAATTTTTTCAAAAACCGTCATGTATTGGACCAGATGTTTATTTTTGGCCTTGGAGTGTCATGTAGCATGATTTATTAGCAGTTGGGAGTCGAATATTAACCCAACGTTTTCCCCCCGCAAATCTCAATCGTGCTTACTCTGTTTCATTCTCAGCCTCATTATTCGACGTGACAAAACCGAATTATATAGCTTGATGTATCGCAATCCCAAGGTGTAGATACTTGGACTCTCGCCCATCATACTTGACCCACCATATGTTCAGATAATCAATTCGCTTGGTTCTTTTTTATCAACCTCCATTTCCTACGGTCTGTTAGAATGAAATTCAAGTAAGAAGTCAGCTAGAGTATGACCTTTGATTTCCATTATTGGTTCGAAATCAACGTTGAAATCATTAAATTCTACAGACCGATTGGTCATTCGACCTGAAATATCTGGACACTGCAACATATTTTTCAGCAGGATAGATGTTCAGACTACCATGGACTGAGCCTGGAAATATGGTCGCATTTTTCTAGTAACGATGACCAATGCTAGGGATAGCTTCTCCAGCTTCAAATACATCTTCTTAACATCCAGTAAACTCTTACTTATCTAATAAATTGGTCGAGGACAGTGGTCCGCCTTACAAACAAGTGTTGTACTAACTGCATAGTCCGACACTACGACATGCAAAAACAGATTTTCTCCCGGCATGGGATTGGTTAACAAAGCGGAGGAATATAGATTTATTTTAACTCGAAGAACGTCTCGATGTACGTGAGAATTCAAGTAAACTCATTGGCTTGTCTTAATACCTTAAAAAATGGTGTACATTTATTAGAAGATCATGATATAAACCTGTTTTGAGCCGCCAAACGCCCCGTCAAAGTCTGGAACGTTTTGATATTTCTTGGTGGCGCCATTGTGCTCAGAGAATTTAATTGTAACGGGTATACCTATATTTATTTCTCACTGATAACATATCCCAAGAACTTCCCAGAGCGAACCCCAAACAAGCATTTTGCTAGGTTAAGCTTGAGATTTCTTCTCTTCAGGTTCAAGTTGGTAAAGTGGTCTTCATCCCTCGTGATTTTAATCAATATATCACTTATGTATACTTCAAATTTACGCCTAATCTGTCCCTCGAAAGCCTTGTTGACTAACCTTTGATAAGTAGCCCCCAAAATTTTCAGGCCAAATGACATAACTCTATAGCAATGTAGGCCCCTTATTGTTATAAATGACGTATTGTCCTGATCCTTCAGGTCCAACCTTATCTGGTTATACCCCGCATATGTGTCCATGAAGGATAGCAATAAGTTTCTCGACTTTGACTCTACCAGTTGGTCAATCCTAGGTATTAGGAATACTCCTTAGGACACGCCCTGTTGAGATCTGTGAAATCTACACACATTCTCCACTTTCCGCTCTTCTTCTTGACTAGGACGGGGTTGGCCTGTCCACCTCAGCAATAATATCATTTGACTTCTATTTGTAAAAAGAGCGTCGTTTCTGAATTACTAGTAAAATATTTTTTCATATTGCCAAACTGTGGAAGATCACGCTTTCGGGGTCCCTGTCAAGTCCTCTGAGCACTAAGAGAATAAATGTAACCTTTAAAAAGGAACGAAACCACCGTTTCCCAAAATGAAAAAAGATAGATTTGTACTAATCTTTAACACATTTCCTCGAGGAAACACGTAATTCTCGCAACTGTCATCCGTGAGCAAATATTTGGGGGTCTCATTAGGATGGTCCACGGGATCAAATCGTAAATTTGACCCCGCTAACTGTTTATTTTTCATGTGCTCAATTTCTTTGTCAGCTCTTGACGTTAAATCCTTCTTATAGCATTCCTTAACAGTTTTTGAGTACTTCGCACAGTTCCCACGTTATTACCAACCACATAATTTAAAAAGTGGTGGACCATCGACGCTACTGCATGTATCCTGAAAAGCTATAGCATCCCAAAGTTATTGTTATACGAGATTAGTGCATCGACGATAATAAACATCACTGATACTTCTTTTCTGAAGGGTCCCGGTAAAACTTACTATAGTCCGCTCAAATCGGAGGATGACCAGAGGTCTTTTGAACTTAACATACGTGATTATAACAATAATAGTTTCCGAACTTCTTGTGTTTATCAGCACCCTCTGAACTTATTCGCCGACAATTGCAACCATGATTACCACTGCGTCTTCGTTTCATTCGACAACGTTTCTCATGTCATCATCGTAATAACACAGTATGAGGGATGGATTTCTGTGTAGATAGAGGGATGCACCTGCTTCAAACTGTGTGGTTAAGCTTACAATATGTCTCTTTCGAGAAAAATTGTTATTCCTGCCATAAAATCACGTCCAATGATAGTTGGCGATTCAAAGAATTTACACAAGTTACTAACATTTCCTTTATTCTCGAGAACTTTCTCTTCCACAATATTAGTTATGTTTTGATCCTCATCTGGGTCTAAATATTCCGAAGGTATATCAAATAGACCGGTGACCTCAAATATGACACACATAGTTTCTTGTTGTGGTACTATCGCGACCTCTCTTCCTCCTACATTCTGTTCAAATTGTTTTTTTTATGAATGTTGTCAATTTACCATTCTTAATTACCAATTATATTGATTTATTTAACATGATACAATCCCTCGTATCATGGCCTATGTCGTCATGATACTTACAATACAAGCCGTTACGATTTTTTTGATGGATGTGAATAGGAAATGGTTTTCGAAAATGGACATGCTTCATTTTGATTTCGAAAATCGTGGCCCTGCATTTAGTTAATTTGGAAAAATGGACAGGTTGATCCATTTGTTTGATATGGGTCGTGCCACAGCTTGAGCACTCACTACCTGACTGTTAACCCTTTCCCATGAGGGCTGCGATCTTGATACTCTTGTTTGATATAGGTAGTGATTAGTCGAGGTTGTGAGATTGATACGAGGTTTTGCAGGTACAGTACGACCGCAACTTGCGTGCTTTGTTGTAAGTTAGTTGCTACCTCGGACACCTTGATTTCCTCAATCGAAATCCGTTTTTCGACTTCAGCTAATAAGGCCACAAAAAAGAAATCTTGATTTTTTGTTACGACCTCCTTCATGAGGCCAGGTAACATACCCAATCTAAACCCCTTAAACGCTACGTTCTCCTTGCAGTGGTCTGAATCGGTTTTGGCATCAATGAAACACTGGGTGTAGTCCCTCAAACTTCCCCCGATATTTTATTTACATTTGACAATTGTGTCCTAATTTTTCCGGAAATTCTTACTCCCCACAAATGGTTGACCTGAATATTACCCAAAACATGTCGAAATTTTAATGCAACCTAAAAACAATCGGTTGTACCTTTCGAGGCTCGGTCTTTGAATGCTTGCAAAAATACGCAAAAAAGTAGTTGTTCATTATTGTCTAAGTTTAGCATATAGATGTTGAACAAATTCAAATGGTTGTTTGAGGTCCTTGTTCACATGGTTGTCTAAGTGTAGCATAAATAATTTATTTATAGAGAAGGGACGATCTGCAATTATATTCAACCCCACAAGCTCTGCTCCAAGACCTTCTGCGGGAACCGCATACAACCCTTCCTCATTAGGGCTAGGAAACTGACTGCTCACCCTATAGCCATATGATGTGCGGTTTGCTCTCTTCAATTCATAATGATTTCCATGTCTTTATCCATAGAGGTGTGGAGTTCACTTATCTATGTTATTCCTGTTTTGTTTTAGCATTCTCGACCGTTGTGACATATGACGTCAGATTTCTTGTTTCATGAAAACTCTTTTTCCTTCTTCTGGCGTCGGTACTCGCGGTGGGGGATGAGGATTCATCTGAGTCATAAATAGCGGAGTTGCTAAGCTTTTGTATATACCGATGCTCAACATTTCTTTCTTTCTTTTGCAACTGCAAATCTTGTCGTCATTCCCTAATCTGACCCTGATCATGGTTTTCTTCTTCGTCTAGACCTTGATCATAATTTTCTTATTTATTTTTATCACGTGATCTCTCTCTTTCAACTTCTGACCTATTCCTCTTGTTGGCTTAGGCCGCTTCTTTTTTGGCATTGAGCTTTGATATATCGTCCAAAAGCCACTGTCTGGTCATAATGAGGTGGACCACTTGCCTCACCTCCGCCGGTATTGATCATCGTTGTAATGCTACTCTTCAGTCTGATATCCTTCGAATCGGCGATCCTCAGAATAACATACGATTTCTACGCCTTCCAATCCCACAACTCATCCCTTTATGGAGTCAGTGTTCATCTTTCTTAAATTTTATGATTTGGGAGAACCTGTCACTGGGTATCACTCTCGTTTTTCGACAGACGATGCCAATGATGGCTCCAAAAATATCTCAAACCTAAACCCACTACCAGACAAAGTTGTGACGGGGTATAGTGAGAGAAACACAGGATTCTAGAGAGAGAAATTGGTAAAATTAGTTATTCAATAATAAATGTTCACCTCTCCTCATTAAGGGAATCTTAATTTATATTGTAAACGTAATGGACCATGACCTACATGGGTGACTCACTATATCTTATTTCTAACGTTATTTACTCAAATTCTACCCATACATTCATTATTTACCGTGCAAGACCTTTCTCTTCACTATTTTATCATTCTTGTTACAAACTAATATTATATAACAGAATAACCCGTGTACTTTGCCGACCCGCTTAGGACTAGATAATTTACACCCTTATCAATTACGAATCATTAATCCCATCCCCCAGGTAGGATTCAGATTATTTGGAACCCTAGTGTTATTACTGTCTCTATGATTTCGCAATATTCTCAGTACATTCTTTGTATTTAATGAAGCTATTGAACGTATTCCCCTTCGAGATGACTTAATGTCCATTGTTTTCTTTGATAAAGATATTTCATAGGTCTCTCTTGGGACTTTAATGTTATTCGTAATCCGAAGGAACGACTCGGTTCCTCTAATAATTGGTTCCCTGCTATTGATGATTTCAACAATTTTTGTTACTAGTGTGAACCAAATGAATTTCGTTCCACTGTGTTCCCGTTCCCATGGATCAATAAGGAAGTTGTTCACCACGTTCTCTCCAAAATTGATCGTATCCTCGTCAATCCCAAGTGGAAGGATCATTTCCCCATTTATTTTGCTCACTTTGGTTTCTTTTGTACCTCTAACCATACTACGTTTATTCTAAACCTTGGGATCCATCGTAAAAAAACGCAAGAAACCTTTCAAATTCTTCAGCATGTGGCAATCCCATCCCCTTTTCAAAAACATTATTGCCAGTAGCTGGAACCTCCCCACCAATTCTTCCAGGATGAATCTTGTCTCTTAGAAACTTAGCCGTAAGGAGTATATCAATATTTTTTCTAGAGTTTGTAAAGCTTTTAATAACATTTTTATTGCTCAATATCGTCTTGTTAGGTACTTCAACGATATTCTTGGTACTACACATCCTCCCGGTTACCCTGGCTTGGAAAATGTTTCCTCCCTCATCTCCTATAAGGTTAATTCTGATGACAAGTTCTCAATGATTAGTGAGGTAACTTCTGATGATATTAAATCTTACTTATTTAGTATTGAATGAAATAAATCTTCGGGTCATGATGACTTTAATTCTAGTTTATTTGAAACCTCTTGAAATATCGTGGGTAACAATATTTGCAATGAGGTTTTCGAATTCTTCACTTGGGCTCCCTTGACCCCTCTCGGAACTCCACTTCCATATCCCTCATCCCCAAAAAGGAATCCCTTTCTGTGGCCTCTACAATGTTTTCTATAAGATCATCCCCAAAATCTTAGCCAATACAATTAAATATTCTTTCACCTATCTGACTGAAAATTCTCAATCAGATTTCATTGCAGGTATAAATATCTCTAACAACATTATTCTTTCTTAAGAGCTCATTCGTAGCTAACACACTAATAACAATGGTAAAAAGTTCGATCTTAAAATCGACTCGATCAAAAGTTAGATAATGTCCGTTGTTACCTCATTCCTGGCATTCTTCTCGCTATGAATTTACCTGAAAATATGATTACATGGATCATCGATTGCATCTCCTCGACGTCCTACTCCATTATCATCAATGGAGATCCCGATGGTAATTTACATATTAGAAAAGATCTCAAACAAGGGGACCCGGTCTTCCCTTTTCTCTTTGACATGGTCATGAAAGTTCTATTATTTATCCTCAAAGAGAACGTACCGACATGAACTTTCGATTCCACTGAAAATATCACAAATAAATCTAAAATCTCTGCTTTGCAGACGATATTATACTTTTCCGTCGTGGTGATGCCAACTCTCTCCTTTTTATTAAAGAGGCACTGTATGATTTATTCTCCCTCTCCAGCCTTAAAGTCAGCCCCTCTAAAAGTCATATTATTTTTTATGGAATTAATACTGCCCTTCGTAATGAGCTCCTCTCCATTTTGGGCTATGTGGAAGGTTCCATTACGGTTAAATACCCGGGTGTCCCTCTTCTCACTAGCCGTGTTTCCCATTCGGACTACCTCCCTCTCATTCACAAAATTACTTCAAGAATTAATTATTGGACATCTAATCATCTCTTTTATGCGGAAGGCTCCAACTCATCAAATTTTCCTTATTTTTTGGTCAAGTATGATGAAGGGGTATTCTCTAGTCGAGCAGAACACAAAAGACCGAGCCCACACGAGGGATGAGAAATGCAAAGGACAAGCTTGTGCTAAAAAGATAAGCAAACATACGGTAAAAAGTCAGATAAGCAATGAAGGGAACATAGTTAATAGCATAACGAATAACAGGAACGACTAATTCTGACAAGAGAGTTAGCAAGTCTAGCTGGTTATGCAAGAGTCGAAGGCTGAACGAGCTAACAAAGGGTTGAGCGAACCCAAACAACTGAGCCCAGCTCGGACTATACCGTGTGTGGAACCGAACAACGAAGATAAGTAAATAGGCCATTGGATAATATCGTGTCTCGAACCGAACAACGAAGATAAGTAAAGAGGTCACTGAGCCCTGCTTGGGTTAGCACGCATCTCAAGCCAAGTCGATATATTTTAAAGGATAAACGGTTTCTAAATCACTATTGAATGATGTTATAAGTTTTAGTCAAACCACTTAGTAATTTGAGCCATAATTATAGGTGACATGATGTGAGTGCAGTAGTGGACACATCAAGTGGAAATAAATATCTTTGTAACCGCCCACAAACGAGAAGAACTATAAGTAAGGGAATTCTCTAAGATAAATGAACTTCTCTTTTCTCACAAATTTTAGTCATCTACTTTGGTAAAGCTTTGTTATTTCCCCTTACAAATTTGGAACCGTCTGTAGGAAATCGTGATCAGTCACTAAACCATGGTAGTGACTAGGTTTGGAATTGAGAGAAAAAACCCGGAATCGAGTGAGGAAATAATCAACGGGCGAGTGGTAGCGAATCCCTCACTCAAACAGGGTAACCTGTACTCCGTCCTTGTTGCTACCTATGAGGTCGATTTTGTAGCACCGGTTGGGACAGGTAAGCCGGTGGATCAGCAGATGCCACCTGCAATGGTCACCGAGGTCGATCCCCAACATCGTCGGGCCACAAAAGCTCCCGTGACTCAAGAGGTGATAGAAGCCAACACAGTAATTGATTTGACCTTCCATTAACTAAAGTAGGAAATCTAGCACCTTCAGTATGAGCAATTAAGAGTTGCATGCGAGCGTAAGGCGAGGGAGCTGGCCATGCACGCTACCATGATAGGAATGAATGACGCTATCTATGTCCAAACTACTAAGGTCAGGGGAGAAAGTCGGGCAAATCATTAATCCGGTCCAGAGGCTAGCAAGGTTAACAGAGTGGAACAATCATCTAGACGCGACAACAAGCAGGAGGGCGAAGAAGAAAGTTGAGGTAATAATAGATATAAGGAACATGAGCATAGGAAGGATGTGGGCCCTGCATCATCCACACGAGTAAGAAAGGATGATGACGTTTGTTTTAACTAGGTTCACCCGAGGCTATCAACTTACATTTTGAAGGAATTTCCATTCTCTGAAAAAATTCTCGAGGCCCAACTTCCAAGGAAAATTGATCCGTTTCGCATGGAAGCCTATGATGGAACAAGCGACCCAGAACGACATCTAAAACAATTCTGCAACATGATGATGGTGTTCCACCCGGACAATGAGATGTTGTGTCGAGCACTTTCTACGACCCTCAAAGTCAACACAATGGAATTGTTCAGTAGCTTACTGAAATAATCCATCTATGATTTCACTAGTCTATGGAAAGCATTCAGGGAGAGGTTTGTTGGTAACAATGAGCTTAAACGAGAGCGGGATTCTATCATGGATCTTTATCAGCAACGAGGTGAGTCCCTTAAAAGTTATATTAGGAGATTTGTTCATGCTATGAATTCCTTGCCATAATTTAGCGAAAAACATGGTGGTGACATCACTTAAACGAGGGCTTGACAGAAAGGGGGATCTCTATATGGATCTCATAAAATTCCCAACGAAGAATATGAGAGACCTGCTCGCCCAAGCAGATACCTTTATTAGAGTTGATGATGTCCGAAGGAGTGGCTCGCCGGAAATTCATGGGTCGGATTCCGGGGAAGGAGGATCGGAATAGAAGAGGGTTAAAGAGCAGCCTTGGGGAGACACTAGACGATGTCCCCATCAATTTGAAAACCCAATTAGGCGATTTACTCCCTTAATCGAAGCCATCTCGGTAACATACGACCGAACGAGGAGAAGAACAAAGTACTAGACGCCCATGTAATGAGCGCTCCTAGGTTCAAGCGATTTAACCTATATTTATGCGCTTATCATAACGACAATGAGTATTCAAAGGACGATTGTTGGCAACTCAAGGAGGCTAAGCCGGTACGCCACAAGCGCAAATCTTTTTCCGTGGAAAATCAAGAGGCTATATTAGAGGAGGTGGCCAAGTTATCTCGCCTCAGACACATAAGGAAAGCCTGATACCCTGCCTGGATAGCCAACCCCGTCTTTGTAAAGAAGAAACATGAGCAATTGAGGATGTGCATAAACTTTACCAACCTAAACCAAACATGTCCTAAGGATGCATTTTTATTGTCTCGTATCGATGAACTTGCAGATTCAACATATGGCTGCAAATACCTTTCTTTTATGGATGCTTATTCTGTGTAAAATCAAATTCGACTCTACCCGCCAGACCAGGAGCACACCACTTTTCAAACCGAGCGCGGCTTATACTGTTATATGGTCATGCCTTTCAGATTAAAGAACGCAGGATCCACGCACCATCGATTGATAAACCACATTTTTCAGGATCATTTAGGAAAACATTTAGAGGAATATCTCGACGATATGATCGTTAAAACCCATACTGAAGAACAACTTCTAAAGACTTTTCAGGTTATCTTTCACGTACTCCGATAATTCAACCTCAAGCTTAATCCGGTTAAATGTTCCTTTAGGGTCGCAAGGGGAAGGTTCATTGGTTATGTGGTGAGTCAACGAGTCATCAAAGTTGATCCTATTGAATTGAACACAATATTAGAAATGGAACCCCCAAAGACAGTCAAGGAGGTACAGTGCCTTACGGGGGGCCTAACAGCACTATCGTGGTTTATTTCTCAGTCATGAGACAAGAGTCACCACTTTTTGAAATATTAAGAGGAGCCAACAAATTCTTCTGGACAGAATATTGTGATAAAGCCTTCGCCGAGATCAAGTCATATCTTACTTCACCAAAGCTTTTATCTTCCAAGTTGTCGACAAACCATTATTTTGTATCTCCCGATATCCCCATTTTCTATCAGTTCAGTTTTGGTTCGCGAGCCAAATGGAGTACAGAGGCTGGTATATTATACTAGTAAAACACTCGTAGATGCAGAAAACCAGATACCTTAACCTTGAGAAACTAGCCTTGGGATTAGTCACCGCTGCAAGGCGAATGCGCCCATATTTCCAAGGACATGTGATTAATGTGCAAACAACTTTTCCCTTGCGATCAATTTTGCAGAAGCCTGATGTATCGAGACGCTTGACTAAGTGGAGTGTGGAGCTCGGTGAGTATGATATACAGTTCGAACAATGGAAAGCTCGGTAAGTCAAGTGATCGCTGATATCTTGGCAGAATTCTCATCCTCCAGACAAAAATCTAACGAAAGGAGCAGCATATTGCTCCATACCACAATGAATAGATTATTGAGGTCGATGGCTCAAATATGAGGTTATTTTTATTTGGTATTAAATTGGCTTTAATTAGCGGAGCGTAAAGTTTTATATTCAAGTCGGATTTGCAGTTAGTAGTTAATTAAGTAGTGGGGGCTTACGATGCTAAACAAGAAGGAATCCGAGGATACCTTGTTATAATTAAGAAATATGAATCCAAGTTTATCAGTTTTTCATACGAACATGTTTCGCGGTTGGAAAATTCTATTGCAAACCTATTAGCCAAGACAGCAGCTTTGGGAGAAAATCCTCTGGTCCTCCTTCGATGGTTACCGATAACTGAGCTAGTCCCCAAAGAGGAGGTCATCTATGTAATCGATCACACCGCCAATTGGAGACAACCTCATCTATAATATTTGACATCCGCAGTATTGTCAGTTAATAAGAGTGATGCTCAAGCCCTACAACTCAATGTAACAAAATACTGTGTCCTAGAAAATATTCACTACATGAAGAGCGCTATCCAGCCGCTACTTCGATGCCTGGATCGTATGGAGGAAAATTCGATTTTGTACGACTTACATTCGGGAGAAGTAGGCGCTCATTGTGGGCACCAAAGTCTGATTCGACAATTTCTATTGGCAGGGTACTATTGGCCAGAGTTAGCGACCGATGTGGAAACTTTAGTGCAGCACTGTCATCAATGTCAGCAATATACTAATACACAACATATGTTAAGTGAACCTGTGAAATCTGTCCTTATTCTCTGCCCTTTCGATAAGTTAGGGATAAACCTGGTTGGGCCCTTACCAATAGCTACTGGGAATAAAAAATTCTTGATTGTGGCAGTGGACTAGTTCTCCAATTGGGTTGAGGTAAAAGCTTTATCCCGAACCAGGGCATAAAAGGTATGTGATTTTATTCATAATCAAATCCTATCTAGATATGGCATACCACAAATCCTGATGACCGACAATAGCCCGCAGTTCTAGAACTCAGTACTCACTATCTTCTGTAAGCGATGTGGGATCACCCAACATTTCTCCACGTTGTACTATCCCCAAGCCAATGGTCAATTCGAGTTAACTAACAGAGCGATACTCGAGGGAATTGAGAAGAAGATGGAAGGAGCCAAAAGAAAATGGTCAGAAACATTAGTCGAGGTCTTATGGGCATATAGACCTACAAAACGAGCGACAATAGGGGACACAACGTTTGCCCTGGTTTATGGTAACGAGGCAGTTATACCAGGAAAAATCATTATACTGAGCCACCTTATATAAAACTACGAGGAAGAAGCGAACCTTGTGGCTAGAGCGACGACCATAGACCTTTTGAAAGAGCGGCGCGGCCAGGAATACGTCAGAGCAGAACATTAAAGAAGCCTCATGAGGGGCGATTTAATACTCGGTTAAAGACCCATACTTTCAAGGTAGGTGACCAAGTGATGAAAACGAAGATCAGGAAGTGGATCAAGTGGCAAGTTATGACTCAATTAGAAAGGGTCGTACACAATAATATCTACAGCATATTGTGGGGCATATTAACTAGCAGACAAAGAATGCTACACGCTCAAAAATCCCCGTAATATGAACCATCTTAAATTGTATCGCGAATCTGTCTAAATTGTTATGATGCGCTCTTTTTCCTCCCTGATGGTGCAGGGAGGTTTTTTAACGAGGCATCTTAAACATTTGTTTTCTTTCTTAATATGATTTCTACTTTCGCCACCATGTGTTTATTACAATTTTTATCCTTACAATCAGCAAATAGTTGATTAACCACGCCTAAAACCGCTACGCAATGGACCACACTGAGTCCGGACTAAGTGTATGTAAACAAGGACGGGCTAATTAGCTACGCCTACGAGGTACGTAAAGGCCATACTATGCCTCATACCTTGTACAGGGTATATTGGCGAACTGGTTATAAACCAAGTCTATAGCAGACTACACAATAGGGTCTTCACGACCTCGCCGCAAATCAACTAGAAAGACCTACGCAATGAGCCCTACTGAGCTCGACCTTGTAAGGATCACCTAATTAAACTACATGCAGTAATAAACACATCTCCCATAATATATGTCATAAAAAATCTTTAATAACAGAGTACACCCAAAGTTGATAATTTATCCTTCGAATCAGTTCATCAAAGCAAGAGTTAGAGCGTGACCCAAAATTACACACATTTAATTTTCAGGTTTCACTAAACATTTTGAGGGAGAGGTAGCTCGGTATGTTTAGGCCGAACTGTGTTGTTTGTAACACCTACTCGACTGGATGCAACCACAACAACATCAGTAGTGGGACCTTTCGCGGTTAGGGAGATAATTGCATCAGATACTATCAGGGATGGAGCATGTTGAGGAGGATCAAACATGTTAAACGGGCGACATAGTGACCCGAGCTTCAACCCGGGATTTAATGACACCGGCTCAACCACAACTTCTTTCTTCTTTCGGGAAATCATATCCATCGCAACACTCATTATTTGGGCCTCCCGCTCCTCTAGTGCGACCTTTAAACTTTCTTTCCGTTGTTGCCTTTCCAATTCAAATAGTGTTGGCTCCGGTTTCCACCTTTCCATTACTTCAAGGTCTGTCAGTGACATACGTCGATATGACAGAACAACTGAATTATGATGCAACTACAAAACAAAGAAATTAGTTGCACTATACTGTATGGTAATTTATTTTACAATTTATGTTCTTACCTCAATGACGAGCTCCATCTACCGTTGTAGAGTATCACTCATAGGCATCCAATAACCATAGGACAACTCAGAAATACGCTTGAGTTGTTCAAATATGAGCATCGATGGGCGGGCATGACCATCCTTCTAGGAAGTAGCTCGTCCATGGCCACATTCTGATGACTAGTCCTAACGTTGCTTTTTCCAACTATAGGCCTCACCATGTTTCCAACTGGAGGTAGCGAACCCATTCCTCACATTACTTTCGCTGAGGGATGAACAATTGATACTTTGAAAAATTTATTCATCCTCTCTACTAGCTCTGTTGGGATTGCCTTCTTGGGATGCACCATTTCCCTTTCTTTTTCACTATCTTCTACCAGATCGATCGACTCCAATTTGATCTCGAGCGCTTTATCTTGTTTTTACGTTGTTGGAGGAGAAGTTGGAGGATCTGCGACATTTCCTCGTGCAGCCTCCCCACTATCGCTTTCCTCTTCTTTTAGTTGCAGCTATGTTTCTCTGTACCGTTGTCATCTTTGGTTTTTAATGTAGAAGTCCCGACTTAATATACTTCCGTGATTAGCATTAATTTATTATTTTACACAAGTGTATCCCTCAACCTTCTATATGGACAACAAAGGGGTATAATGTTGATCGATAACTTGTTTGGTACAAAAATCGGAATCGGTATAACGAACGAATCACAAAAGATAGCAAGTAGCGAAACTAGCATAAACTGTAAGGAAAAACTAGCTGAAAAAATGTATTCAAATGCTGGTTGGTTCGAGCAAATGGGTTTATCCATATATGACTTAGTCTTCATTGAAACTTTAGGCACCAGTAATAAGTCGAAAGCAAGAAATGCAAAAAATATATAAGCAAAAAAAACTTTCCAAACATAACATCAACGAATTAAAAAAAACAAAAGGCAACACAAGCCTTCGAATGGGCAAACAATACCCATATCATAAACAAAAGTGAAATAAGGCCATATGTGCCAACATAGTGTTGGATCATAAACTTGAACCGGTTAAAGGGTCAAACCCACTTAATAAGGCCCATCTAGAAAGCACATTCTAGAACAAATTAAATTAATATTTATTTAGTAGTGGAGGTTGTGTGTAAGACCTTCTTTAGGTTGAGTGCAAGACACACTTTTATGTTGAGCGTAAGAAACACTTTTACTTTGAGTGTAGTCTTGAGGTTGAGTGTTTAAGTATCCATAAGATCTTAGATGGTGGATCCTTGTCTCCACTATGGTTCCATAAATAGTGGAGCTCTCCCACCATCTAGAGCATCACAACATACACTAAGAAGTAAAGTTAGAGAGAAGTTAGAGTGAGAGAAAAGAGAGACACGAATGCTCTCTTGAGTGTTAGAAAAATATTTTATCTTCTAGTGTGAGTTGTAAGAGTGTTTTGTAATATTTCTCCTTTTCTATCTATATCAAAGTTGTTGTTTTTTGATTTAAAGAGAGTGTTGTTTTATATTTTCCGCCCACAAAGTTATATCAGAACCACAAGCTCTATCCAAAATTTTGTTTTTAAATATTCAACATATTTAAAAATATGGCTAGTGGTGTATCATCCTTCCAAGTTCCAACGCTCAACAACAACTACTATGAAAATTGGAGTATCAAGATGAAAGCTCTCCTTGGAGCACATGATGTGTGCGATGTTGTAGAAAATGAGTTTGACGAACCCGGAGATGAAGGAACCTTACTCAAGAGGAGAAAACAAATTTGACGAATTCAAGAAAGAGAGACAAAAAAGCTTTCTTCCTCATCTATCAAGTATTAGATGATGATGGCTTCGAAAAAATTTCAAGCGCATCTTCCGCTAAGAAAGCGTGGGAGAAATTAAAAATCTCTTACAAATGAGTCGAAAAGGTGAAAAAGGTACGTCTCCAAACATTAAAAGGTGAATTTGAATCCTTACATATGAAAGCGTCCGAATCTATTTCGGAATATTTCTAAAGAGTAGCAACTGTTTCTAATCAATTAAAAAGAAATGGTGAGAATTTAGAAGATGTGAGAGTAATAGAAAAAATACTCCGTTTGTTGGATCCCAAATTTGAGCATATCGTTGTGACGATTGAAAAAACTAAAGAGTTGGAGAAAATGATGATTGAAGAACTCCAAGGATTATTACAAGCCTATGAAGAAAAGCATAAGAAGAAGCAATAGAATACTGAGCAACTCCTAAAAGTAAAACTGAAGGACATGCATGGAAATCAAGGAGATGATAGAAACTAACGTGGCCGAGGTAGAGGCAGAGGCCGCAAACGAGGTGGTTATCATGGACGTGGACGTGACTAGAATTACAACAATAATAATTCCAACTACAACTACGAGAAACGAGAAAGCTCAACATGATGTCTTGGAAGAAGAAATCTGAACTCGAGGTATGATAAATCTCAAATCCAATGCTACAAATATAATTTTTTTGGGTATTATGCTTCGGAATACAGAGGCTCTAACAATAGAGTTGAGGAGAGGGCCAACTATGTGGAGGAGAAGATAGAGGAAAAAGATATGTTACTATTAACATACAAAAACACTAATGAAGGTCAAGAGAACACTTAGTATCTTGACAGTGGTGCAAGCAACTACATGTGTGGGAAAAGAAGCATGTTCATAGAGATCAATGAAGAAGTGAGTGGAAATATATCTTTTGGAGATGATAGCAAAATATCGGTGAAATAAAAAGGTAACATTCTTATTCGTGCGAAAGATGGTAGTCACCAAATAATTTCAAATGTCTATTACATACCTAGAATGAAAAACAACATCTTAAGCTTGGGACAATTACTAGAAAAGGGCTATGATATTCATATGAAAAATTATAGTCTTTTTCTAAGGGATGACAAAGAAGACTTAATTGTTAAATTTCAAATGTCAAAGAATAGAATGTTTCCTTTGAATATTCAAAATGATGTTTCAAAATGTCTTAAGGCGTGTTACAAAGATTCGTCGTGGCTATGGCATGTTCGATTTGGGCATCTAAACTTTACAAATTTAGAATTATTGTCCAAGAAGGAAACGGTGAAAGGATTACCATGTATCAATAATCCTGACCAACTATGCGAAGGATGTTTACTTGGAAAGCAATTCAGAAAAAGCTTTGCAAAAGAGTCAGAATCAAGAGCCAAGAAACCTCTCGAGCTTATTCATACTGATGTGTGTGGTCCAATCAAGCCGAGCTCTCTAGGTAAAAGTAACTACTTCCTTCTCTTCATTGATGATTTTTCAAGAAAAACTTGGGTATATTTCTTGAAACAGAAATCCAAAGTCTTTGGAATATTAAAGAAGTTCAAAGCAGTTGTGGAAAAGAAAGGCGGAAATAAGATCAAAGCTATGAGATCTGACCGATGAAGGGAGTTCACATCCAATGAATCCCTAGAGTTTTGTGAATTACATGGAATTTGTTGCCGCTTGACAGTTCCCAGATCTCCTCAACAAAATGGTGTGGCAGAAAGTTAGAACAGAACAATCCTTGATATGGTGCGAAGCATGCTCAAAAGCAAGAAACTGCCTACGGATTTTTGGGCGGAAGCAGTGGCATGTGCGGTCTACTTGTCCAACCGATATCTAACACGAAGTGTTTGGGGAAAGACACCACAAGAAGCATGGAGTGGACAAAAGCCCGGAATTTCCCACCTAAGAGTATTTGGAAGCGTAGCTCATGTCCATGTACCAGACGAACAACGAACCAAATTCGATGATAAAAGCAAGAGTTTTATCTTCATCGGTTACGACTAAAATTCTAAAGGCTACAACCTGTACAACCCAAACAATAAAAAGGTTGTGATAAGAAGAGATGTGATAGTTGATGAAGAAGACGAATGAGATTTTGGGTCTCATACAAATGAGTTCACATTCTTTCCCCAAATTGAAGAAGATGAGCAGACACCGAATGAGCAATCAGATGATGTTGCAACCCCACATGTTACACCAATACCATCTACTAATGGAGACTCACCACCTTCATCATTTTTAAATGGTAGTCATAATGAGAGAGCAGTGGAACGTACAAGAAGCCTTAATGATCTTAATGAGGTAACCGAACCAATGGATAACATTACACTTTTTTGTCTCTTTGTTGATTGTGAGCCAATGACATTTCAAGAAGTTACACAAGAGAAACAATGGAATGACGCGATGGATGAAGAAATTAGAGCCATCGAGAAGAATGACACATGGGAACTCATCTCACTTCCCAAAGGGTGCAAGACAATAGGTGTCAGATGGTTATACAAAACTAAGATAAATGTTATGGGGGAGATTGAAAAACACAAAGCGAGGGTTGTTGCAAAAGGCTATAGTCAAAAGACGGGAATTGACTATGATGAGGTATTCGCACCCGTTGCCCGATTAGAAACTATTAGACTAATAATTTCTTTGGCAGATCAAAACAAGTGGAAGATATAACAAATGGATGTAAAGTCAGCATTTCTAAATGGCGTCATTGAAGAAGAAGTCTACATTCAACAACCATTAGGCTATGAGATCAAAGGCCAAGAAGATAAGGTGTTAAAACTAAAGAAGTCTCTTTACGGGCTAAAACAAGCACCAAGGGCATGGAACAGTAGAATCGACAAGTATTTCCAAAAGAACGGATTCAACAAATGTCCGTACGAGCACGCTCTATAAACCAAGATCAAAGATGGAGATATTTTGATTGTGTGTCTCTAGGTGGACGATTTGATATTCACATGAAGCACTCCAAGTATGTTCAATAAATTCAAGGAAGTAATGACGAAGGAATTTGAGATTACAAACTTGGGGCTCATGGCGTACTATCTTGGCATTTAAGTGAAGCAGCAAAAATATAGAATTTTCATCTCAAAAGAAAGTTATGTTAAAGATATCCTCAACAAGTTTAAGATGGAGAATTGTAGCCCGGTAAGCACACCCATGGAGTTTGGATTCAAAATGTCCAAGCACGAAGAAGGGGAAACTATAGATCCGATATTATTCAAAAGTTTGGTAGGAAGTCTACGCTATCTAACTTGCACGAGACCGGATATTCTTCATGCAGTTGGATTGGTTAGCCGCTACATGGAATCTCCAACAACAACTCATTTCAAAGCTGCAAAGAGAATCCTTCTGAAATGTACAATTGATTTAGGATTACTCTATTCCATTTCTAATGATTACAAACTTGTTGGGTATAGCGATAGTGATTGGGGTGGAGACATAGACAATCGAAGGATTAAAACTGGTTTATCGGAAATATTGCTTTCACGTGGATGTCAAAGAAACAACCGATTGTCACATTCTCCATTTGTGAGGAGGAATACGTTGTTGCTACTACATGTGTTAGTCATGAAATTTGGCTTAGAAATCTGTTGAATGAGATAGACCTAACACAAAATGAGCCGACTAAAGTGTATGTCGACAATAAGTCATCCATTGCCTTAGCCAAGAATCCAGTATTCCATGATCGAAGCAAGCATATCGACGTTCGCTACCACTACATAAGGGAGTGTATTTCAAGAAGGGATGTGCAAGTAGAATATGTGAAGACACAAGATCAAACTGCCGATATTGTCACCAAGCCACTGAAAAGCGAAGACTTTAAACGATTAAGGAAACTACTAGGGGTCACAGGATCAAGTTTAAGAGGGATTGTTAAATCATAAACTTGAACCGGTTAAAAGGTCCAACCCACTTAATAAGGCCCATCTAGAGAGCACACTCTAGAACCAATTAAATTAATATCTATTTAGTAGTTGAGGTTGTGTGTAAGCCCTTCTTTAGGTTGAGTGTAAGAAACACTTTTACTTTGAGTGTAATCTTGAGGTTTAGTGTTTAAGTATCCATAAGATCTTAGATGGTGGATCTTTGTCTCCACTATGGTTCCATAAATAGTGGAGCTCTCCCACCATCTAGGGCATCACAAAACACACTAAGATGTAAAGTTAGAGAGAAAGTTAGAGTGAGAGAAAAGAGAGACAAGAATGTTCTCTTGAGTGTTAGAACAATATTTTCTCCTCTAGTGTAAGTTGTAAGAGTGTTTTGTAATATTTCTCTTATTTTATCTATATCAAAGTTGTTTGTTTGTTTTAAAGAGAGTGTTGTTTTATATTTTCTGCCAACACAGAGACCTTTAACGATTATAAAAAAAATAACAAATCTTCGGTAACGACGATAATACAACAAAAATAAAAGTCAGTTAACCATAAAACTAAGCATCGACATCCAATCCTTGACCAACCTCACGTCCCTCGTTCAATGGTCTTTGTTCCAGAGTCTGAGTTGTAGCTTGATGAATTTTAACTACATATGGTAAGGGGCCTTGAGCCTAGCTTCCACCCTCATAGATCGTTGCTCCATTAGCACTCTTGAAACAATACCGATCATTTATAGATATGCAGCATACGACCAAGCTCCATTCCTCATCCTAAACATATCAAACCCCACCAATATATTCATGAGTCTCTCACCTAAAAGTTGGCTAAGATTTTTATGAGAATAAACTAATCGATAAGGCCAAATGAAGCATTAACACCATCAATGCCGACTGTATCATAAAAAGCTCAAACGTCATAACAAGGTAAATAATTTCAATCGCGGGAAGAACGAAAGAGTCGAAACCTGAGAGAGGTTTAAGCTTGTGATCTTGAACCAGATCAAGATATCCATCGTTGATCGTTTGAATGACCATCAGACGACCGCGGCGTTTGAACACGTTGGAAAAAGGGATAAGCACCTTCTTCTGGGAATCGAAGGGAAGCCTCACTTTGTGTTTCCATCATACATCGGTTTCCCCAACACAATTTTCAAACAAATTCTTGAGGTGAGTAATGAAAGAATTGATAGTCTCGATATTGGGCATATGGTCATCGTTCTTGTGGTACTTCTCATGTATATATACCAAATATAAATTGTGCAACTAAAAAAGACCGGTATACCTTAATTGTAGGTATATTGGTATAAATGGCCAAAATAATCTAATTTGTAGGTATATTCACTCATAATATAATATAAAGTAAAATGCATTTATCTATTAATTATATAAATTCCCTTATATTTCTACCATTATCCAAATATTCTATCTTCATCAATCTTTTTTTGAGCCCACTTGAATTTATTTAAGCTATTTTGGTTGAGGATCATCAAGCAAGCCTTCAACATTTTTTTTTCACTATAAAGTTTGTCTTTCCCCCATAATATGACGCTTGATTTGGGATGGCAACGACAATGACGAGGAGTGCCTCTGAGCGGTGTCCATGATCAAGTTTCAAAATGAGATGCAAAGACGGAAGATCGTCGAGACCAACAACTTGATGAGCCTTGGGCCGATAGATGTCAATAAAATTACGTTGTAGCTAAGAAGCATTGAAGTTACAATCCTTAGGTGTGCAGATATAGTTGAGAAAATATCACATATACGGTGTCACGTTTCTTTGAGCCTTGGCTTGTTTGGTTGTACTTGATAAAATAAAAATTACATGGAAAGTAGAAATAATAATGTGAGGCCCATGACCTCTATTCAAGCATACATGGTTAACTAAAGGACGAGAGAACATGTCCACATAATAGATAAAACATGACGATCACAATCTGCTCATGAAGAAGTATTGAGACCTCCATTGCTTGTTTAATTAAGGCAAGAATTTTACTATTATAAGAGTTTTCTCCTTATAATAAAATAAGGATTAACTGGTATGCTCCTAAAATAATAAAAAACTATAAGAAAGAGAATGACTGGAAGGATCCCCTTAAGCCCGTATAACACGTGAAAGCGAATAAAAATACGCCACACCTTGGGAGCAAGTTGGCATGATGCAGTGTTATCCCACAAGAGATTTCCAAGGTGAAAGGATCTAAGATAAGTCAAATAAAAAATTTAAAAAATGGACGATAGAATAGGGTTTCGTTAGGTAAAAGGTCACACAAAGTCTTGTTAGGCCCAATATAACATGTCAGTCTCCTTAGGAGGGCGATTCCTGATACGACATTTTCCCTCTTATCGAGAGTGAACAATGACCTCGAATGACCCTTACCACCTTAGCCTTATCATTAACCCATTCATCCAAACTCAATGAAATACCATAATTAATGAGCACAAATACGTTGAGGTCTTCAGGATCATCTCGTTCTCTATTTGAGGGAGTCGCCTCTGATTCAAGGCTAGAGCTAACACTCTATGGGTTCTCATGTGATGACCTCGACCACGACATCACTTAAATGAGGCTTACGTTCCCTGGCCTCTTCCATCATAAATAAATAAATAAAATATTAAGAGACGAGACCCTTACCGGAGGAGGACAGATCACATGAATCAGTTTACTAAAGTGGAAATTCGTCTCGCAAAAAAGTTTGAGTAAATTATAAAAAGAGATAGAGAAATTTTTAGGGGGAGAAGATTTGGGTCAAATTTCTAGGGGGAGAAGATTTGGGTAAAATGAGAAGCAATATATAGGAAGTAATAGAAGCCCACTAAAAACCTTCAGATGACACTTGGCAAAAAGAAGAAGTCCAAAATTTGGAAACCTGAAGATTTAAGAAATCAATGAGTCGTGAAAGTGAAGAGTTATCTAAAAAAACACTCTAAATCAAAATCAAATGAAGAAACCAAATATTTAATTTTGTGGCCCTTGACGAGGTCAATACCAACTCGTTATCGATAAATATAGTGGAGAGATTTATTAATAAGACATGATATGAGATTTTGCAATGAACCAAGACCAGTGAGTCCATTTAAAAAAAATGGTGTGAGAAGGTGCCTGACCCCTCAATTAGCTGAAACAATCAAGACTGAGCTAAGATATATACTGATAGTTTTGGCATTTTCAAGGTTCTTTGGCATATGTTTACCATGATCATTATGTCTAAACAAGAAGATCGTCTGACCCCTCGTTGTTACCTTACTACTAGAATGTTCATCATGATCATTATGTTTATGGAAAGTTTTTTTGAACTCGTGAACAAGTCACACCTTTGGTTTAGGTTGAACCTTTACAAAGAAAATCTAAAATAGACACCAAATCTGATGATGAATCTCTTCTTCAATTATATAGCTTCTCTATCAAAAATTGTTGTTCACTATCAAAATAAACGAGTCTCCCCTTATTTATATTGTAATTAATCAAACCTAAAACATAGATATATATGATACATGTTAACATACATATGTAACATTCATTCATTAAAATTATTACCAAAATACCATGTAACCGTTTGAGATAATCTCGTAATATCAAGTAAAGACCTAGAAGTTTCTTGAAGAATCTTTCACCCACATATACATTTTTCTTTTGCATATCTTTCGTGCCTTGTCCATGTTATTCCTTTTTTGGGGTCATAAATATTGATGTCATTTATGGGTTATCAATCTTGTGATATCATCTTTATTGTTATTAATTATCACGTTTGCTTATCTTTTTTAGATATATTAATTTTTTATCTCTTTGTTGTCAGTTTTAGGTCTCCATATGTAATGCGTCAGCCTTACTCTTATAGCTTGCTTATTTTTCTTAACTTCTTTAGAGATACAATCCTAAACAGAAATCAAGTACGTAGTACGATAACATGTCCTTCAAAATATTTCGTGAAACTACAACCAAACCAAGAGATAACTTCTCCAAATTAAAATATTTATTTTCAGCATCTAGCAAACCACGCATCAACCGACCGCTTCTAACGCGTGTAGTTCTTCTCAACAACAATAACAAGTTTCTGATTGCCAATATATGGAATGGGCATATAATGAACATGTGCAGTCGCATAATAAGAACGTGTAATTTCATAATGAACACATGCATTGGCATAATGAAGACCGAGCCATCTAAGTGGAACAAAAAGAATTCATACGACGAGTGATGAGCAAGATGAATTTGGATGCGGTTGCTGAACATATGAATGTTGATTTTCCTCCTACTCCATATCCTCCACCACCATTTTTCAACTATGAAGATCAAACTTCTTAGTTCTTTTCTAATATTTAATTGAGTTAAACATTTTTTGTAATTGTTTTCTTATTTATTGTATTACACAACGTTGTTATTTGATCCAATTATTGAATTGTTTTGTTTTATATATATTAATCTTATATTTTTTTATTGTTAATTAAATATCTTTCAAATTTTATTTTGTTATTTACGATTGTACAAGTAATATATATATATATATATATATATATATATATATATATATATATATATATATATATATATATATATATATATATATATATATATATATATATATATTAATTTTTATATATGTATATATATATGTATATTACTTTTTATATATGTATATATAATTCAAATTTTAAATATATAGTTGAAATATCTAATAGTTCGAGTATCCAATAAACTATTTCAAACATCTAAACATATACACTTGAAAAATCTAAAGAACTATTAGAAATATTGATAGTTGAAATATCTAAAAATTCCAAGAACTTTAAAATTATAGTATTTAAAGATCTATGTATGGTTATATATCTAATAGTTAGATATATTATAAATAGTTTTTTGGGAGATTTAATATATTTTTTATATTATCTAAATATAATTACAAAAAATATCAAATAAATATTACAAATATTTGGTTTATGATATACATATCTTTATTTATTGAAATTCGAATAAATTAACGCATACAAATTAATTTTTAATAAACCTATAAAAAAATGGTAAAGTGTTAGTTAAATGTGACATGGTAACAACTATCAAGAACCATGACTGGTCACCGATGTTTGACACTGGTTACAAACCTGCCACTAAGGTTCTTTCGTCTCTAAAACTGGTCATCTATTTTTTGAAATGATGCATATATGGTCTGTGACACTGGTTAATTAGCCATATGATGACACGTGACACCCAAATATATAATTTTTTGTTGTAAATAAAATCACCCAACAATTAACATCTAAAATACCTATCCTGTAGTTTGTTTATTTTTTTCTTTTACTTTTAACTTTTTACCTTGTATTTTTATTGATTTACCATATATTTTTACTTCTCACCAACTTAACTCATTTAACATAAATAAATCGGGTCGGTCCATTATATTTAATAAAATCCGATCTAGTTATACCAGAATTTAAACATTAATTTTTGTCTTGCATAAACCTAAACCAGTTCTCTGTATTCAATGTCGCCCTATACGACCCTCCTCGTCCTTCCGATCAGCACCCTCGTAAAATCAACCCGAAGCTACAAATTATTTGTCACATAATCGCCACCACCCGTTATACCTTCGCCGAGGAGGTTTTAAACTACACCTTTATACGCGTTTCATAGTACAAAGTCGAAGATATCCTCAAACTCTCCTACTCCTTCCTCGCCCCCTTCGTGAAGTTCTTCTCGTGGTCATGGTTCCATCTCAACAACAACCAGACCCTAGCATGGAATTTGGGGGTGGATCTGTTAGGGAAAAACTCACTATTTAATACGATGTGGGACGCCATCAAGATTTTAGGGATGAAATCAGTGTGTCCGATTGTAGAATCATCATTTGCTCCCATTCTCTGGGTATAATTTCACCTTAGGAAGTTTTTCCGAGTATAGCGACTTGCCACAAATCTAGATGCAACCAGCTAGGGTTTGGCGTTAGGGCAAAAAGAGCAGCTGAAGCTGAGAAATAAGAGAAGCGGTAAATCTCAGTTAATTTTAATATCACTACTGCCAGACTTGTATATGAATTTTTATTGTTTGACTTTATCTTTGAGAAATTTAGACGCTATACTACTTAGTTCGATCAATTTTATCTTTTGTTTTCATTCTAGAAAGTCAATATATTCACTTTTGGTAAAAAGAAGTATAAATATGTTGAATATTTAATATAATAAGTTAACTAAAAAGCTTAAAACTTAACTAGTAATTATTGAAGTTACTTAAAATAAAGTAAATAATTACATACCCGAATTAGAAGGTTAAACGTTGAAAATAAATGATAAAATTAAAAATATAATAGAGTTTAAACTTCATGGTTATAAGTAAAAATGTAAAACAAATCGGTAATTTGAAAAAAATAAATAGTAAATATTTAAGTTAAATAGTAAAGTTAGACCACTAGAAGTAAAAGTAACATGTTAAAAAATTAAATTAAAAGTATTTTAGGTGTTAATTTTTACATAAAATATTTCTAAATATAGATGAACAGTTTTGGAAATGAAGGAGTTTTAATGGCACGTTTGTATGAGATACACATGTATCAGTCACGTCATGCAATATAATGCATCACATTTGTCACGCATAGCAGAGTAACACATAACAATCTGTCACGCATGATAATGTAATGCGTGACAGAAGTTACGTCACACCATGCAAGGCCAGGAACGTTGTATAACATGAAACGCTAGAAGATGTTAAATGTTTCGTGAGATGGATTGTGTTGTCACATTTACCACCATTAGACACAAGAGTATATCATTCTTATATTCTGACTTAATGACTTTAAATCATCTTTGGCAATGAATCAACCATTTAAAGTGTTTTTTGTTCATTTTTAATAAATCAATGTTTATATATTTGGGTATGATTATATTTTTGAGAAGTAAGAAGTCATTTCACTTTTATTTATCTACAAATAATTTTCAATTTGGAAATATAAAAATAAAAAACTGATTTTTTTAATATAAAAAATAGATTTGCAGGATCCCAGATGAATTGGTTTATTCGAGAAAAGCTTGTTCTTTGGAAGATTTATCCTGTGTTCGGTACTGGAGATTTTAATTATGCAATAACTCCAAACTATTTTGTTGAAGCTCATCATTTTTATCACAAATGATCCTCTTTTTCGGAAGAAATTGCTCCAATAGAGAAATACTAATTCATCAGATATTTTAATACAATAAAATAGACATCGCCAAAGATGTCATATTCTAAGAGTCCAAACTATATCATTGAATAAATACTCCTCCATTTGGTTGCACGTCGAAGGAACTTTCTAGTTCTGATTTTCAATTTTGGTTCTTACAAGAACACCGTGCATTAATATGTAGTGATATCCCATATTGAGTAATATAAGGTCTAATCCATTTGTCGGTATATTCATAAGTTTTCTATTGATTCATCTTAAATGAATTGAATTTATAAAAATGACAATAAATTTATCAAAAGTCTACATTTACTAAAACAATTTAACTAATTCAATTATTGTAAATTACGGATTTTTTTTACTTCAGAATATCAAACTGATTAATTAATTATTTATAACTTACTCTATTATTTTTAGAAGTAAGACAAGAATCGTTGATATTTTTCAAAATTTTCCATAAACCTCTTCAAGATAAATAATTTTTTTTTGTGAAATTCCAAAATGTGAAGTATGTATTCGTATCTTATTGACGAAAATGAATACTTGATATTCAACAAACTCTTGTTTTTTTTTTAATCAAATGAATGGTTTTTTCAGCATAATTGTTTATATCTTTTAGATAAAATAGAGTTTATTGATAACTAATAATAAGATTAGTTATTTTTGAAAAAATCTTAAAATAAAATCTATTACAATAATTAATATGTTATATATATATATATATATATATATATATATATATATATTATGAGATTAGCCAAAGTATGCAGGATAATCTTAAGTGAGGTTAGCTGGACGAATAATGATGATGAAAACATAAAGTGTTATCATAACTTTATTAAGAAGTGGAGAAAAATGAATAAAATTCACGACGTTCTAGAGGGAGATACTTGGATTAATGATCCGAAAGATAATGGCATATAAACAGAGTTACACTTCAAAAATATCATAACGGATCAAATCAACAAAGGGAACAAATTGAGTTGCATAGTATTGTACCTAAGTCGGTAACAAATCATGATAATTAAAATTTATTAGAATTGCCTTCAGAAGAAGAGATCATCAACTTCGTGAAATCATTGAAATCCAATAGTTTTACTAGAGTAGATGGTTTCAATACTATTTTTTTCCAATCATGTTGGCCAATCATCTCTAAGGATCGTTGTTCAGTATTGCTAGATTTCTTTCAAAACCATCAGGTTCCTCAAGGTGTCTTCGCCACTGCTTTATGTTTAGTACTTAAACTGGAACCATCTAAAACCTAGAGTGAATATCGACCTATTAGTTTGGGTACAGTTTTTATTAGGATTATTTCCAAAATGCTTAATGAGATTTTCAAACTTACTCCATATACTCATCTCAGAAGAATAAACAGGTTTTGTTAAAGGAGGAAACATACATTATAATATACTTTTGACTCAAGAATTGACATATGATCTCAATAGAAAAATTCGTGGAAACATGATAATCAAGTTAGACATAAATGATTTTGATAGGCTTTCTTTTACTTTTTTCGTGTTTATTTTGAAGGGTTTTGGGTTTGATAACATATAGTTATCATAGCTGAAGAGTACTTACTTAGAGGTCTAAAGAAGTTATATACAAATAATAGAAGGATGAGATATCATACAAGTAGTCATTCGACAATTCCATATATGGGCTTTGGTGATGACTTCATAATATTTTTATATGGATCTACTCCTAATATTAAGAAAATAAGTGACTATCTAAATTACTATGAAGTATATCCAGGTCAAATGGTCAACAAAGATAAAACGATTATTGTTACCCCTAAAAAATGCTTCATCCAATAATTTATATTATTAAATAAGAGACTGGATTTAAGCATGGAAGACTACCATTCAAGTATTTAGGAATCTTTACTCATACAAGTAATAGAGTTGGAAACTTTGATGAACTTGTTATTAAAATCAAATCAAGAATTCTTTAATTGGATGGAAGCTATTTTCCTTTAGTGGAAGACTAATATTGATACAATATATACTAATGGTTATTCCAATATATCACCTTTGAAGTTTTCATTTTCCTAAATATGTGATCACAAGGATTGGGAATATGTGTAATAGACTTTTATGGGGTTCTTCAGAAATTTAACAAGAAGTACACTAGGATAGTTGAAGATAATTTATGTACACCATATAAAGAAGATGGACTCATTATGAGAAGCATAGATGATATGAAAAAATGTATTATCTTACAAACTTTGTTTTAGGTTCATAGAAAACAATATATTATAGATGAATTATATGAAGTTATTATATTGTAAAACTCATCATCTATTGCAATTTCAACTTAATATTAGAGATTCAAAAATTTGGAGAAGGATTTTAAGAATTAGAGAAACAATAAAAGGTTATACCTTTTGGAACGTGGGTATATATGATATTGATTTTTGGTTGCAGAAATGGTATAATAAATATTGTTTTACTTGTTTCTCCATCCCAACATTACTTTTTAAGGAAAAAGACAGAGAACATATGGTTTGAAAGAGAATGAAATGACGCAAATCTTAGAACATTCGTTATTCATTCTATTATAAAAAAAATTATGAGAATATGATTAAATGAGCGTGAAAAAGATACTATTAGATGAATGCTTTCTTCTATTGGAGACTATAATACCATAAAAGACTTAAAATGTTATAAGAGAACAAAATGATCAATCAAACCTTTTTAAAATACTTTGGACTAACTCACCTCTTAAAAATGTCTTGTCTTGATTTGGAGATTATGAAAAAATGTTGGGTTATAGTTGACTCATTGTTGCAAAAAATAAATTTTTCTTTGGTATCTAAGTGTCAATTCTGCAATCATAATGAAACCATCAAAGATTTTTTTATGGAATGTAAAATGCCCTGGGATATTTGGAAGAATTTTGTACATTTGTTTGGTATCTATATTTCAAGAAATATGACTTTAGACCATATTATTGTAACATTGTTTTGGTCTACAAAAAAAGAAACTCATATAAGAACTATTATACATCTTATTATTTGTTAGGTTATTTGGAATGCAAGGAAAAAAGCCAAATAGCTAGGACAAAATGTATCTTCAAGAGAAATATTAGATTACTTTTATAACATCATTTCAAGATTAAATAGAGCAAACGTTATTAAAAGTTCTTATTGGATATTAAAATTTCTTCATAATTAGGTTATTACAAGCACATCAATAAGCCTAGATTTTGCAATAAATGGCACTCTCCTGCATAAAATAGGGTAAAATTGAATACATATGGGGCTTTTAGTTTAGTGGAAGAGTCTAGTGAAGGAGGGATATTAAGAGATATAAAGGGAGAACTTATCTTAGCCTTTGCCAAAATTTTAGTAGAATGTCCAGCTCTTCCGGATAATCTGTTAATCTGCAAAGAAAGGAACATATCTAAATTATACCTTAAAATTGACTCTTCAGAACTTATTAGTGTAATTGCAAGATGGAAAGCCCTTGGTTCATGGTATAATTAATTGACTATTGCAAGAAAAATCTTAGAAATGGTATGATCCTTTAGCACGTTTACAGAGAACAAAACCAGACTGCTGACTGGTTAGCTAAGGAAAATTTAAAGAAAGTAAAAAAACTTCGACTTTGACAAAGACTTGATTTCTAATCATCTTAGAGCAATCTCTTATCGATAAAGTTAGAGATTGGCTATTTAAGAATGAAATATTGACAGTTTCTAAACCTTTTGATTCCCATAAGTTGTTCAATATCTTAATCAAATGATAGCCTTCAAAGGAAATGAGTGTTTAACAAATCTTTACAAAAGTGATAATGTTAAAAAATAAATCATTGGTTACTATAAATCGCAATATTTATAGATCAAAATAAAGGAACAATATTATTTTCTACTTCTGAAATCACAAGATGTACATGATTATAAAATAAATCAAGACTCGATATTTACAACCTAACAGATAAATCAAGAACGAAACTAACTTTAGTTATATCCATGTCAAAAGAATCTTGATGTTTCTTCTTTTAAGTCTCCCTTTTAAAGTGTTGGATATGAATCATTTGAAGAAGTTTGGGTCTAAAAATAAAAGCAACATAGCAGACATATAGTTTAGGACGAAATATAATATTCTTTTGACAAACAATAAGAAGTTAAGTAGTTTTTTTATCCTACAAGCGATATGTTTTGTAAAGAGAAAAAACTCGAGTTCTCTTTTAAAAGATACAAAGACAATTTGAGTTTCCTTACATGATGTAAATGATAACTCATAGTTCTAAATTTTGTTATCTCAAATGGAAGATGAAAGTTTCGTACACACAAATTAATATGTTCAAAAAATCAAAAAAAAAATCATTAATTCTCAAAGAATAAACTCTCTATGACTCATTGTAATTTCTAGACTCGTTTCACCTCTTTGAATTGAAGATATACTAATTTATTTTGGATTTCTCAATCTAAAAAATATATTTTTAAACTATCAGTGTTTTTTTATTGAAAGGATTATTCCATTGTAATTGAAATATATATCTTTTAGGGAACTGTATTATTATTTTATTGTTTTTATTTTAACATTTTTATCGGGTAAAAATATTTCAACAGTTTTTTTTTGTCAAAAGAATGGATTTCAGGTTTTTTCTCTCATGACTTCAAGTTTCATTTGACATTGAGATTTTATTTCATCGTATCATACTCTTTATTTCAAGATATTTTTTTTACTTATTTCTCTATAGTAATTATTTATTATTATTTTCCTTAAAATTAAAAATATGTAATTTAAGTTGTATGTCACTTAGCTCAATCTTGCATAAACTTCAAATTTCTACAACACGTTCACTCTTCGTTCGCTTCGTATAAACCAGATATCAAAGCTCATATAACCCTAGTTTGTAGATTATACAAAGGTCGTAGATTCTTAGAGATGAAGATATTTTTTGAACTCTGAAGTTGTGGACGATATCTTGCATGTGCGATCTAAGTTCTAGTTTAACGATGGCGGTTTTGTTAAGAAAATTTGCGATATGATATTTAAGGTTTATACGGATAACAAAACGTTTGACCAGGCTTTTATAGTTTTTCATTTCATGGTGAAGAGCGGGCGTTAAACTCAACGAGAGGCTTTCCATTGTGTATTTTCTTGGGATAAAGAAGTGGGTGAAGTCAGGCTGTGTTTATGGTTTTTAAAGAAAATTGTGAATGATGATGCAGAGATTATAGTGTATTTGTTGACGTGTTGTGTAAGAAATGAGAGGTTAAGCAGTGTATAAAATTACTGAGTTAGATGATATGTAGAGTGACTAAGACCAATATAATCACGTACCATAAGATTTCAATGTTTACATAAAAAGAAATATTAGAAAGATGTTGATGAGATATTGAACTTCGTGGGAGGGATCAATTGGATTATAATGCAATGAATTATACTTTTCTGATCGAAGGGCATGGTGAATTGGGAATTTTCGAAGAAGCGTAGAAGATGTTCGATGAACTACGTGAGAGAAAGATAGAAGCAGATGCTATTTTTGCGCTTCTATGAGTAGTTGGAACTGTAGAAGAGGAAATATCACAATAGTAGTTGCTTTGTTAGGTAAGATGACTAACTCAAGACTTTTCTCTAACACACAAACATACGGGATTTCTATTGGTGAAATGTGAAAAGCTGGTAAAAAAGAAGAAGTGAAAATGTTGGTAAAAGAAATGCAAACGCACCGAATTGATCTAAATTAAGTGATATTCAACACATTAATCAATGGGTTATCAAGAATACGAAAGATAGATGAAGCTATAGAGATGCAAGGTGCAATAGAGAGTAAAGTCAAAACGGATGTGTTTACCTACAACTCTATAGCTCCGGGGTTATTAAAAATAAAAGGCGTGAAAATTAGGGCTTTTAAACTTGCCATTCAACTATTTGGGGATAACCATTGCTAGTAACAATAAATGGAAGTTTTTTCAGTCTCTTCTTGATAAGATTCAAGATAGAATTGTGGGTTGGGATCTTAAAAACTTATCTTTTGGGGGCAGGTTGACTTTAATCAATTCTGTGTTAATGCCTATTGTTTACTATTGGATGCAGAATTCCCTTGTTCCTAATAAAATTATTAAGAAGCTTGAGGGTTACTTTAATAAGTTTCTATGGAGGTCTAACTATAATGTTAAGACTATCCATTGGGCTAGTTGGTGTCAGTTTTGTAAGCCTCATGCTGAGGGTGGCCTTAACATCAAGAGTCTATATGATGTTCAAACTACTTTCTCTTATAAACTGTGGTACCTTTTCAGGAAGAATAATAGCATGTGGGCATCTCTGATGCACAAGATCTATTGTAAAGAATCCCATGCTCTTAAAGTTAACTACAAAAGCACTTATTCAGTTGTGTGGAAGAGGCTTTTTGCAATTAAAGACTCTGTTGACAAAAACATCAAATGGAGGCTGGGCCAGGGGTTTATAGACTTCTGGCTAGAAGACTGGCATGATAGTCCTCCTTCGATAAGTGACCCTAACTCTTTTAGTTGGTTTTTAAGTGCTAGTGTGTGTTCTTTTTGGAAAAATGATAACTGGGATTACAGTGTGCTTCACAATATCTTACCCTCTGATAGAGTTAATCATATATCTAATTATAAAATCGACTCTAATAAGCCTGATAAAATCATTTGGAAGCTTTCAACTAGCAAAGAGTTTGATCTTAATTCTACTTGGAATAATATCAGACATACTAATGCTAAGTCTGGTATGTTTTCTCGAATGTGGAATCATTCTATTCCTAAGAAGTACTCTTTTCTGTGTTGGAAGCTTATCAAAGGCTATATTCCTCTTGATAGTATCCTTATGAGAAGACATGTTATCATGGTTTCTAAGTGTCAGTTCTGTCACAACAGTGAAGAGAAGAACCATCTCTTCGTCAGTTGTAGTTTTTCTTGGCCTCTTTGGAACTATTTCAGTAGCTTGTTTAAGATAGATGTTAGAAGGCATATGGTCCTTTCTCATGTCTTGCACACCTGCTTTTGTTTTTCTAAGGCTAAATGTCACGTTACTCACATTATTCCTCAAGTGATTTGTTGGGTTATCTGGAGAAACAGAAACTTATCAAAGTTTGATGATTCTCCAGATAATGTTCAGAAGGCTATAACCAGGGTTGTTCACATAATTAAAAGTCTGGACTTAGCTAATGTAATTACTTATAAGCATTGGACTAAAGCTTTTTATGCTGGTGTTTCCCTATGGTGTAATTCTATGATCAACAATCATAAAATCCCTAGTTATCTGAGGTGGATGGCTCCGAATCCAGGGAGAATGAAGCTCAACGTGGATGGATCGTGCAATAAGTTCGGGGAAGCCAGCACTGGGATCTTGGTTCGTAACTCTGATGGTGATGTTCTCCTGGGTTGTGGTTCTCTTCTTGGCAAGTTAAATCCTTTTTTTTGCTGAAATCAGTGCTTTAATTGAAGGCCTGATTATTTGTAAGCAAAATCATTGGATTGATGTGGATGTTGAATCAGATAACTTGGTTCTTATCAATCTATTAGCTACAAGAAAGGAGGCTTGGTACTTGTTTGATTCTATGGAGATTTGCAGATCGTTAATCCACTCTAAGATGACGATTCGGCATGTTTCTCGTCTCCAAAACCAGTGTGCTGACTGGATTGCGAAAACTGTGATGAATTCGAAAAAGAATCTTCAGTTCGTTACTCCTCCTGATGAGCTTCGTACGATTGTGTTACTGTAAAGTCTTGGCTTAGGTTATATTTCTTAAGTTTGTCGAAGCTGGCTTGAGGTTGAAGATGAAGTAGGGCGTCTTTGATTTGTTTTTGAATTTGCGTCCCTCAATTTTTTTTATCTTTCAATTTAGTCCTAAACTTTGTAGTACTTTCAATTTCGTAATAAAATCTTCTACTTGCTAAAAAAAATTAGGGATTCAATTACGATAGTTGGGTTTGGGTTAGTTTATAAGTTATGAGATTCGACAAATTAAGATCCGGTTTGTTCCATTTTATTAAAAGTTAAACAAAAGGAAAACATAAAAATAAATGCTATAAAAAGGATTTATTTGGGAGAGCTCTAACTTATAATATAACCGCTATAAACGATATATTTCGGCCAATTAAACTATAAGCTATTACGGATCTCTACATACAATTTGCTTATTTCCGGAATGGCCGACGCAGACAGGAGATGCTATCCGGCAGATCTCGGATAATTTGAATCGCGAAAGATTGGAAATGTAATAATTTTTGAATTAGGAAGATTTGTTTAATACAAAAATAATATTTGAAACTATATTCAAATTTTGGCTTAGATATGAAGACCTTGCAGTGATTTTTATTTTAGGTATAAAGTTTACAATCTTATTTTTTAGAATAAGGTTTAAAGATGGAAACCTTTTAGCAAAACCTATGAAAGTTATAGATGTGGTGATTGATGTGTTAAGGACTATGAAGATATGGCTCTAAATATAAAAAGAATTATGAATCTATATTCAAGTGAGAGAAATTATACCCTCCTACTAGAAATTTTTGAAAATTCTACGGATCATCAAAACATATTTGTTTGTCAAATTTTGATTAATATTATTTTTAGTTTTTGTAATCCTTCACAAGTCTTACACTTTCTTAAAGGAGAGAAAAACAGATGTACATATTCTTCAACTTTTTACGGTAAAAATACCATTGAATCCAAAGCTTCATTTAATCAACAATGTAGATTTTCATAAAACATTCATTAATAAACCAAATCATGGTTATTGGAGCCCTAACGCGGCCATCTAAATCTCACAATAGAGGAAATGTTTTCTATTGTATTGGTTTCATCGGAGAATTAGTGTCATTTAACTCTAACAGCCTTGAGCAATGGAAGCGTTTTTCAAAGATTCAAAATGAAGCCTTCTTATTGTTTAAAGATACCCACTTTAATTTGAATAACTTTAGGTGTACGAGTTTCATCGATGAACCAAAGAATTGTAACTCTTATGAGTCCGGATTCTGTCAACATATTTTTCGGGAACCGGACAGGGTCAATTCGGACAATGACCACCTGATCGGACAAGGTCGGTTCGGACACCATCATCCATTGAACTGTTCGAACAGAATTAAAGTACTTAAAACCTAATCACTTTTTGACTAAGATGCCTGCTCCCCTTCTTAGAACTAATGGGTCCTTAAACTCGACCCGAGTCTATTAAACACGACCCAAAAGCCCATGTGGCCCAAATATAAGGGTATAAATACCCAACCACCAACATTAAATGAGGGTAATGAAAATTAAATACAACCAGACAGCTCAATTCTCCCTCTACATTCTACCCAAACATTAAATACTCATAAAACTCCAAAAACTCTAAACAAAAATTACAAACTTACCCTCAGACAAAAATAAACCACACAAACTCTAACACACAGAAAAAGTCAAATAAGAGTACCCAAAATCTTTGATAGAAAGTCTTTTAATTGTCCTAGAATTGAGATTATGAACGACATTGATCCTTTTAACTTTTCTTATTACAGGTGTAAATGTAGGTTACAAGGAAAATTGAGTGTGTATAGAATGAAAATCAAACCGATGCAACGTGTCATATGTGATATATATCACGATGCATATCTACAGCTTCTGTTTGACGATATCAAGAGGAACAAAAAGTTATCTTGGGTCTTTTAGATTTTCGCCAATAAAATAGTGCAAGTCTTAAGTTGCATTCTCTCTCTTCTTTAATGCATAAGATTTTGGATGATTTCTTCCCTTATTCACGGTAACCTTTTTTGCATTCATTTCATAATGGTGTTATCTCATCCACATGAATTCATAGTCTACTACTAAGGTTTCCATAGAAACCTTACCAATTTACTTATTAAATATAATTTTCTCAATCGCACACACAACACCGAAAATACTACAACCCAAACACTTACTCTCCCCCTATGTGTACTCATCATGGTTAATACAAGGAAACATTCAAAACCAAACCAAAAGCCCCCATTCATTTCCAGAAACATCCGACCAAAAAGGAAAATCTCATCGCTTCAACCGCAAAAACATGCAAAATGGTGAACTCCTCCAGGTGGTCTCTCCAATCCTCATATAAATCTTTTGCTACACATCTCTCTCACTTGAAACTAGGCCTTCTGTAAGCTCCTCTTCTTCCAAGTCTATATCCTTTGGTAAAAACACCTCAAATATTATGAATGACCTCCCTAGTGTTGTGCATGTAGGATTGCTCCCTTCTACTAACCTCAATAAAAAATGCTATTGAACAAGACCTTAGTTATCGTATTTTATTTGGGAAGTCCCACAACCTGTTGGAGAAGAACACCTCCACCACTCCAATCAACATGCAATCTGATGATGATGAGTTAGACCCGTCAGAGACTGACTACGATACATTTAATACAAAATTTGATTTCCTATCAGCCATTTGCTTAGGCGATCCATGTCCCTTTCAGACAAATTGTATGCCCCTTGGCCCACAAAATTGTGGAGGTAAAATTATAAAGAGATCAATCATCATTAGTGCTCCTCTAGTTGATTTAAGAAACACCCATTCTGACCCAGTTATTCATAGTTTAAACCTGAGCTCAAAGAAACAACCTAACCAACGCATCATCCTTTATATGGAACTATTTCCAATAACTTCCAACCTCAATAATAACCCTGGTATGGCTACCAGGAAAAGCAAATCATTGGCTAAAGTAACACACATACATGCAGATCCTATGACTACCCATATTTTACCACATATGCAAGGCCTATCACAACCAACTGGGCCTCATACCATCATCCAAGCCCAACTCTTAAACCATTATTGGGTGAGAATACCTTTAATCGACTTTTGATGTAAGCAAACTTATTAAGGCATAGAACCAGTACCATACAACCTCACCCATCTCTGATTCAGAGACCCATCACAACCCAAACCAAAACATAAACCTTACCAACACCTTTCAAACATACCCATTTAAAGACTATTTGGTCTAACTATTATCCAAACTTCTGTCGCCTTCATTCTGCTGACCTGCAAACATCTATTGGTCTATTGTTAAGTCGTAATATAGCACAATCATTCCTTGGCCATAACAGTTGAGGCAAAATTTTGAACCGTTCAAGAAGCCACCGTAGTTACACAGCCAGTCAAGTTTTCGCTTCTAGGCCCAACTATATATCTCGCGCTCTCCATCTTGCTTTAACTACCTTTATAACGCCATGAATGTTTTATATAAAACCATTGGCTAGCTCCCTTCACTCTCTCCAATCGTTCAGTGTATACCATTAGTCACTATTATCCAAACCTCCCAAAACTATACTAGAATAGTTGTTACCTCTTTTGAAAACCTCTCTATAATGACTATTAAAAATATCTAATCCCTTCACATGAAAGATGAAGTTTTTGTTTTTCCATGAGAAGTCATATCAACTGATAAGACTGAATGAGATACATGTTTAACAAGTTATTTACTTGGAAAACAAATCTCATCCAATTATTTCCAAAGAATCTTCACAAGAGTCTAGGGTATGCATGGTCTATAAGAGTAGAAAACCATTGCACTCCACAATCATTCCTTGGCCATAACAGTTGAGGCAAAATTTTGAACCTTTCAAGAAGCCACCGTAGTTACACAGCCAGTCAAGTTTTCGCTTCTAGGTCCAACTATATATCTCGCGCTCTCCATCTTGCTTTAACTACCTTTATAACGCCATGAATGTTTAATATAAAACCATTGGCTAGCTCCCTTCACTCTCTCCAATCGTTCAGTGTATACCATTAGTCACTATTATCCAAACCTCCCAAAACTATACTAGAATAGTTGTTACCTCTTTTGAAAACCTCTCTATAATGACTATTAAAAATATCTAATCCCTTTACATGAAAGATGAAGTTTTTGTTTTTCCATGAGAAGTCATATCAACTGATAAGACTGAATGAGATACATGTTTAACAAGTTATTTACTTGGAAAACAACTCTCATCCAATTATTTCCAAAGAATCTTCACAAGAGTCTAGGGTATGCATGGTCTATAAGAGTAGAAAACCACTGCACCGGGTCAAAACTACTTTAAGTTCTCCACACCGAAAATGTCATTACTGTCCTCTAATTTTCTCTCTGATTCTTCAGTAGCAATCCCATTATCCTTTATAGTTGGGAACCAATCTCCACTACCACCAATGACCCACTAAAATAAATTCATTCATAGGTTAACCTTCATGGCTAGAGAGATGCCTCAGTATTCTAGGAAGATACCTTGGTACCCCCATATATGTGGACATGCACACTGCCAACCATGTCGGTCTAAATTACGCAAGGATCTGCATCGTAATGCATGCCACTAATGAATTACCAGGGGTAATCGGTAATCTCTTTGCATAGTACTGTGGCATTCCGCCTATCTGTAGCAAATGTTCGTCTTTTGGCCACTCAGTATCCAACTGTGTATCACTAACGGGCTTATCACATTCCATCAATACCAATCATCGACCTCGATGCCCTTGTAAGGAACTAATGATTGATGGTAGTGATTACCTTAAACAAGAAGATTCCAATGACAATGATCCCATCTATCCCAAATACAACTTCATATTTCACAACATTGAGGAAGTAGGTGAGGACAATCACTCAACTATACTTACATTACAGAGATTCCAACAAGAGAACACCATGCAATAAATAATGAATGACTTGTCAATCTCTGATCAAAAAACCACATAGATCATATCGCATAGATCATTAATCCTTGGATTTGAGGTTGCTTCCCCTTTAAACTCTAAGAAATTAGAGGATAATATGATCATCGACCAGTAAGCACTACAGTTACCTCTCTCCCTCTCACTCATCGACTACATGATAATATATGCATGGAATGTTAGAGGTCCAAATGATCCCATCCTCCAAAAGAATGTGAATGACTATGTTTTCTCAAATAATATAGCACCAATATGCTTAATTAAAACTAAAGCTAAAATATACAATGTATGACTAATCATGCAATCGACTATACCATACTGGCATTACATATTTAATCATGACTCCCACCCAAAAGGAAGAATATGCATTGCACGAAACCCTAATTTGTTAAGCGTTTGTATGAACCTTATGTGAGAACAAGTAATAGATTGTTATATTTGTTATAAAACTGAAAATTCTTGTTTCTCCTATTCCACCATTTATGGGTTCAATTAACCCTCTAAGAGGATTCTCTTCTGGAATTAAATCAATACCATTTTACCTAATCACCAAGATAAACCTTAGGTTGTTCTTGATGATTTCAATGTAATTCGTAAACCAGATGACCGAACTAGTAACTCGGACCTCTATAGTTCATCCATAAATAAATTCAACAACTATTGCTATTAAAGTGAGTTAAATGACCTACGTTTTACTGGATTTCAATTTTCTTAGTGTAACAATAAAATTGATAATCCTATTTAGTTAACAACCATTGAGGCTCACTCTTCCCCAACTCTGTTGCTCACCATGACTACCCATGCATATGCAATCATACCTCAATCATGTTATTACTCACACCCCAAATTATTTGCCAAAAAACCGTTAAAGTATTTGAGTATGTGGCAATCCGACCCCGAGTACAACACACTAGTCCACAAGAGTTAGTCAAGTACAATTTCAAAGACACATATGTCCATTGTTACAACTAAATTGAGTCGCCTCCAGAACTCCGTTACTTGCCTGAAAACGAGAGAATTCAACAGCATCTCTGATAGAGTATTCAAAGCATCTCTGATAGAATTCAACAGCATCTCTGATAGAGTACTCAAGTCCAACTTGCTTTAGCTATTAACCCTAATTATCCTACCCTCGTAGAGGTAGAGATTGGTGCCTCTAAATATTACATCTTCTTTAGCAAAGCTGAAGAACATTCTTTAAACAAAATTCACGAGAAACTTGGCATAAACTAGGAGATCGCATCACAAAGTTTTTCAATAATAGCATAAAAAACCACATTGCTATGAATAAGATTTTCACAATCAATGAACATCTAGGACTACCTTTTCCCAACCCTAAGGGAGTGGGTGACATATTTTTTAATCACTTCCTTAACCTTCTATGAACAAAGAACCCCTCACCCTATACTTACTAACACAAAAAACGTGAACTTATCCCTTCTAAACTAAGTGAAATTGATAAGTCCAGTATGATCCGTCCTATCACTGATAGTGAAATAAAAGTTTACATTTTCCAGTATTAATAGTAACAAATCCTATAACCTAGATGAATACAATGCAAGATTATTTAAATCTTCAACGAACACCAAAGCAGTTTACCATTTCTTTCAATTGAACATGATAGAACCTAACTAGAACAAGACACTTATAGCCATCATTCCCAAGATGGATAGGACAACCTTCCCCCCTCTAATTTTAAGCTCATCAAATGTTGTAATTCCATATACATGTCATTTTAAAAATCATCACAAACAAATTCAAATCCCCCCTTATTGACTCCTCGTATTTGACCTTCATTCAAGGTCGCAATATTTTAGATAATATCCTTCTTTCCCAAGAGTTACTTCATGGATACCACACTGGTCGGAAAGATCCCCGCATTGTAATGAAGATTTATCTAATAAAATATTTTTATAATGTTTGATGGCATATCTTTTTAGATATCCTACTCTTTATAGAATTCCCTGACCACCTGATTGGGTAGATTATGTAATACATATCCATCACCATGTATTTAATCCACATTAATGGTAATTATTTTGGATCCTTCAAAGGGAAAATAGGACTCCGATAAGTGGACCATATTTCTCCATTTCTTTTTATCTTGTTATACAAGTACTAATTAGTCCTCAAAGAGAAAAAGTCAAAACCCAACTTTGGCTTCCACTAGAAATACCAAACACTAAAAATCATTAAACTGTACTTTATGGATAATTTAATAAACGCTTAGAAGAATTATTCTTCCTATCTGAGATTTGCCTAAACATCTCTAAGAGCCACATATACTTATTAGGTATTTTTTACCAAACTGCAGAGTCTATAATCACATCCCCTGGTTTTAAAGAAGGCTCATTTTCAGCGTGTCTCTCTTATAATGATTGTAGGCCTTTATTTCATAAGGCTATGTGATGCATCAACTTATGGACATCCAAATACCATCCTTATACTGGTAGACTATGATTATTCAAAGTCGTTCTCTTTGCTGACCATGTTTATTGGTTATCACGGTTCGTGTTCTCAAAGAGTTAACCCAACTCTTCCGTCAGTTCTTATGTTTATGCCCTGAAATAAAAATCTCAGGTTCGAAGTTGTTTTGTCCCAAATTACATTTCCCTTATAAGAGAGCGGCTTTGGAATTTTTTCCCTTGAAAGTTGGAATCAGACGGTCGTCATGAAACACTTCTGGACTATCTTGATTGGAAATTCATACTCATTATGGAATAATTGGGTACCAAAAAAAAGGTAAAAGATAAATGCCTTAGGAATCTCCCCACATGATCTAATGTTAGCTGTGGATATAGGAAAATACTCTAAGAGCCACTGCTCCCAAGCTTTAAAAATTCAAAATTTCAAAATTAGGGACAACACATCCATGTCCATCTGACGTGACTCTGGCTCTTCCAAAACTCTCTTGTAGACCGATATGGTCAAAGTGTAATCTGAGCAACCAGAAAGTGTAGCAACACCAATTTTTTGATATAATTTCTAATGTCTCATGGAATTAGCCTAATCAAATTATCTCTAGTTAAAGATCAAACCAATTACACCTAATTGAAATCCGCAACACTATTAGACGCTTACCCCCCCCCCTCCTCCAAAATGGGGAGATGATGTAAAATCTGATCTCAAACCAGTACAACAATTTGAAATTACCAATACTTATGATTCTATGAGACCCTTGGGTCCCCATCTAACATGGGCCAATCTTATTTGGAACAAGTAAAATATACTGATACATTTACTTATCGTATGGTTGACTATCACTGGGGACTGACCCCGAGGGATAAACTTATGTCTTGGGGTTAGAATATCTAAAAACTTGTGTATTATATAGTACTAGTCCATAAACTATTAACTGTTTAATGGTAGGTTTTGCTTATTCCCATATAGTTTGGGAAGCTTGTTTTAGGAAGCTCTTGTATCCATTCATCAGCTATGACTAGCCCAACCGATTGCGCATGGTTACTAGTTGGCGCACTACCTTCTATACGGTAGTCTAATATATCTGACACGAGAGGAATGCCAAGATTTTCACGAATACCAATTCACTGAGTTCATCATTATTATACCGCATCCTATCTCACCTTCGATACATATTCTATCACCAAGATCTATTGGTCATGTTAAGAATCTGACTAACTTAATTATTGTATGTAGGTCTCCACCAGGGTTTTTGCCTCATTATGGGACTAAAAAACGCATTGTCAATCCTTGTTAGGAGATTGCTATTGTATCCCAAATTGTTGTTCGATGTTTTATTTCAATATTACAATTTTCGGAGGAATTCATTCTAGAAATGTATAACAATGCTACTTGTTATTTTGGTTGGAAAAATCCCATAAACAATTTAATTTTCTTTCAATATGTTTTTTTATAAAAAAACTATGATCGCCAATATAGTATCTTAATGTTTTTTGAGTGGTTTTGTTTTGAACCATCATGATGGGTACTACATATATTGGACTATGAAAGTTCACTTTAATATTTAGTACTTTATTCCTCTCTCTGAAGCTCTTAAATTTATATAACTTCAACTTGTGTCATGGTGTCTTCAATAACATATTAAAATGACAAATCAAGACCATTGGAAACCCATATGATTACTGGCAAGAGATTTTATATCAAACTCGATCCTAAATGGTCTATTAGAGGGCTTATGAAGATGATAGCAACTGTGACTTAGAGAAGATATATCAAACTCGATCCTTAATCAAACCCCAAATATAAAATAATAATCGTACCAAGTCCAAATTTACAATATCAGTGGTCCAACAAAATCAAATTGAATACTCAATCAAATCTAAATTGGAAATAAGTCAGATCAAATTCTAGACTCAAATTCAAATATTAAGTTCTGGATAAACTCAAACCTCTTTTACAAACCAAAACAATTCTCTACCGGTCCAACAGTGATTTATCCTTAACATTAACACCAAATCATAATCCAATCGGTCAGATTTAAGGATTGGGTATCCTAAACACACTCTTTTAAATTCAACAAAAACAGTTAATGGAATTAAGGAAAATGTGTTTGGTTATTTATTGGCATAGGTTGAGGTACAAATAAAAATGAATGAGTTAAATCGGGTTCGGTTTTAGAGAATTTTGAACGTAATTAGTATATCATATCATTCTTTAGATGCAAATAATACAACTTTAGAAGCCCAATCTCTGACGACACACTATTATAACTTACCTCATTTTTTTCCTCGTAGGTCTTCCAACTGAGGGGACCATCATGGATATAGTGGTAGGACTAACCTTTGGCATGTATAGGGGCACAAGGGCATTAGTTATAAATAACTTACGCATAATTTTAACATTGTCTATGATAAATCCAAATATTTTATAAAGTTTTGAAAAACAGACGCAATGGAAAAAGCTGGGTACCAACACAATCCAAATAAATTATACACACAATGACATTGGCCAGTCCACTTGGGAGTGTAGCATATTCAAGGCTGAACCATAACATGTGGCCCTAACAGAAGTTTTACAGCTAGAGACACCTCTAGCTGCCCCAAAAACTAAAGATACCTTACTTATTTTCGAATAGTTCAACGAATAATTTGATATGGAACTGAACTACCAAATATTCAAGACGATCACATGAGTGAATTTCTGTTTGACCAAAATTCCCATTCATGCAAGGGACATAATTTGGACTTAAAGTGGAAAATTTAAGGCTAAACTACCACTTTTGATGACGATGATCTACCAGGATGGTTAGCCTTCATGAAGATGTGGTTCTTATCTTTAATGGAATCATAAGATTTGAAGTTTAAAAGATTATGTTTTATACATGGATTTATGCTATTGTTCTTTACAAATCCCATTTCAATAAAATGAGGAGTACCCCTCCACTGCGTAATACGAAACAAACTCTTACATGTTTTATGAGACAATATACCTCAATGTTTGGGGCGTTTGATGTCAATGTTGTGCTTGTTTAGTGGGCCAAATGTACAAGGCATGTTGTATATTCATTGTTATCTACATGTCGTCTTTTTACAACACAATTGATGGTTATACCTAGCTATACTTGATGCATGTTGTAACTTCGAAATTCTATCTCTACATTTAATACATGGTGAATATCTACATTGGGGGTTGTACGTAGCAGTTAGCTGATAACTGAGGAATATTACTAGCCGTTTAGATCTCTCAAATTATATCAATTAGTCGGGGCCTCACTCATACCATGAGAGAGTACAATCGGTGAGAGACACCTCACATGGTAGAGCCATGAGAAGGATTTGGAAAAAAAAATCAGTTTTATAATAATTTGAATTCAAGAGTACCTTGATGTCTTTATATGAAAAATTGATGATGTTGCTAGGGTACCGAGGGTCATTATATTCTATCGTCTCTTCTAGAACCACATTTACTTCTTATCAAACAAGCCATGCAATTTTTTCCAAGATAAAAAAGACCATAGTGGTAAAAGTGGACAAACTAAATAAGGTTGGACATGTATGAGAAGTTATCTCTACCCAGTCTGGATGAAAATTTGGTGTTGGTATGTGAGAATTCAAGAAAGTGGCACATGTGCGTCAATTTAGTAAAGTTACTAAAACATCTCATAAAGATATATTTTATGTCCCCAAGATAGATCAGTTGATTAATGTTATCTCAGATAACTGATTTCTCTAATTTATGGATGCCTATTTCGGGTACAATCAAATATCAAATATCGAATATGTATGCATCTAGATTATTAGGAGGGTATAACATTTATATCCAAGAAATTTTACACTAATATAACGTCATACCTTTTGGACTCAAATGTTATGGAGACATATCAATGGTTAGTCAACAAAAGGTTCACTCATCAATTCAGCAAGAATAATGAAGCATATATCGACGACACTCTAGTTAAGAGCTGTTAGAAAACTAGTTATTTGGAAAACTAAGTTGTAACATTCCCCAATATATTATCTATTAATATTAAACTAACTTTTGACAAGTGAACATTTCGTGTTTGTGAAAAAACAAGCTATGTTTGGATAAGACAAGTGAAAGAGAAGATAATTTGAACGAAGAGTTTATAGTGTGACCTAAACTCTCTTATACTTTGAGTCACACTCTATCCAATCCCATTATCTTCTAGTCTAATACAAAACATTATTCAAAACTTATTAGTTTCTATTATAAGCCCATGCCATGAAGCCCAAAACCATTACAATAAAAGACTATTTGTGGATAAGAATGGAAATAGTATAATCTCGGCCAAAAGTACATAGTATTGTCCTTGTGTATGATCCCAAGTAAGCCTCATTTCCGAATATATACATGTATTCACAAAGAATATAAAAAAGAAAAACATTAGTGAAAAACATTACATGCTACAAAACAAAAGAAATCAAAGACACATCTTTCTTTTATATTTCTATCTTGGTATCAGAGCAGGTACTCTTACCTCAAAGAAATTGAGAACCTTGATTCTCCTCTCTTAAGCTCAAACTTTCCTGATTTTTGGGTGGAAAATGCTAACTCTCGCCTAAGCAGCAACAACCTGCAAATGCAGCAGATCAGTTTCTTCAAAGCTATAAGACTTGAGAGGAACAGTTTCCTTCTATTGAAACTATGGTCTTGCCTATTATCAAAGGCAGCAAACTAGGATGCTAATGGTGAGAAGCTTTGTCTTCCTAAGTTCATCTTAAATCTAGATGGAAGTGTTACTGAAAACACTAAATATGAAGAGTGGTGTGCTAAGGATCAACTGCTCTTAGGGTGATTCTACAACACCACAACCCAAGAAATAGCGACTTAGTATATGAAAGAAGAGATTGTTAAAGATCTCTAGAATGGAATTGCCAAATTATCTAGGTATCAAACCAAGTAAAAAATCACCTATTTCAAAACAGAGTTCCTATGAACTCGTAAAGGTAGAACCAGCATGGATGAATACCTAAACAAAATGAAAATCTTTCCTGACAGTTTAGCCCTAGCTGGGTCTCCTACATCTACAGATGATCTTGCCCAACAGGTTGTTGTAGGACTGGAAACATAATACACACTTATTACAGTCTACTTAGCTGAAAAGAAGGCTCCAAATTAGCTTTCCTCACAAGCCACCTTTCTCACCTTAACATACTAGAGCAGCTGAGCAGAATGACAAACTCTATGCCCAACATGAAGATTTTCTTTGCCAAACTCTCCACAAACAAAAATGAGACCAGACCATCAAACAACCCTAGGGGACTGAACACCATTTCATTCAGGGGTCAAGTCAGAGGTTTTCGAGGTAGAAACTCCTACACGAACAACTACAGAGGCAAACCCGCATATAAAGGAGGCAAAGGTGGATGATATTGCCCTAACAAACCTACTTGTCAATTTTTATGGCAGGTATGGACACAACAGAGCTTACTGCTACTATATGTATGACCCAAATGTGATGGGATCTATCTCTAACGAGCAGAACTAGCCAGAAAAAAATGGTTTCTTTATTGCCCCACAGATCAACCATGAGAAAATGATTGATATATTGACAGTGGTTCCAGTCACCATGTCACTAGTTCTCCTAGCCTAATCACACATAAAGCAGAGTATATAGGAAAGAAAAATATAATTCTTTTGAAATGGTGAAAAAAACTAAAAATAATACATCTAGGAAACTCAGACTTAACAACACCCACAAAAAAAACTCTCACATTAAATAACATCTTATATGTACCAAAAATCAACAAGAACCTTCTCTTTATTTATCAACTCACTATGCAAAACCCTATATACATTGAGTTTAAAAAAATGTGTTTTTTGTTAAGTACAGGGTAACATGAGCAGTGATGCTCATGGGGAAGACTAATGATGGCCTATACAAGCTAAAGAGTGCTACCAAGTATGGTGTTTTCAGTCCTAAGGTCTCAAATTTTTCACCCACTTCTTTAAATGTTTCAGTTTCTCCTAAGAGTCATGCTGAAGAGTCAAATAATTTCAATTCCCAAAGAGAGGATTGGTATATGAAAACGGGTCATTCCTCTAATAGAGTTCTATCTCCAGTTCTAAAGTCATGTAACCCGAATGTTAATTCATTGAATGGAAAAATGTTTTGCGACTCTTAATAGTTAGGAAAATCTCATATGTTGTCTTATTCACACTTTACCTCTCAATCCAAACATGTTATAGATCTAGTTCATAGTGATTTATATGGATAAGCCGTAGTTTTATTAAAAAATGGTTTAAATACTACATAATTTTTATGGATGACTGCACAAGACACACTTGGCTCTATCTTTTAAAACAGAAAAATGAAGCTTTGAATACCTTCAAAAATTTCAAAATATTTGTTGAAAATCAGTTTGACATAAAAATAAAGTATTTTTAATCAGATTGAGGATGAGAGTTCAGGCCATTTGTTCCTCTAGCAAAGAAGTGTGTGATCCTTCTCCACACAACCTTTATTCACACATCTAGCCAGAATGACAGAGCTGAGAAGAAACACATACATACGAATTTGTCACCATTCGAAAAACTATTTGGGTGTCTTAAGGATACCAACTATTGTCTTAAGGATTATTCACCATTCGAAAAACTATTTGGGTGTAAAACTAATTATACGTTATTAAAAGTGCTTGGGTGTGCCTCTTTTCCTTGTCTAAGACCTCACCAACCATACAAATTTCAGTTTCATTCAACCAAGTGTATGCTTTTAGGATAAAGTGATACCCATAAAGGATATAAATGTCTGAATTCAATAAGCAAACTCTACATCTCCAAGAGTGTAGTTTTCAATGAAAAAGAATTTTCATGTCTCAAAGGCCTTTTATAAAACCAGGGTTCAAGAGTCTCCTTGTTTTTTCAATTGGGTCCCTAGTGACTATGAACACCTATCACTTGGCAACAACAACTCTCCAGTGACTAGGCCTAAATCTTATTCTAACAATGCCTACATTCTTGTTACACATAATTTAACATCACCATAAGAAACAATCAACCACATCACTTAGCCAACACAAGATAATGACCAACACAACCAGCAAACACGATCATCTACTCATAAACATAAAAATTCTTACAATGTACAAAATAGCGAGCAAACAAGCACACATCAAACGTCACAGCCTACACATCACTTCCAAACTACCTATCCTAGACTGACCACAAATATTAACCTACCCTATCCCAAACTCACCATAGATATTAACCTACCCTAACCCACCACAACCTCACCTAATCCAGTCTCAAACACTCACCCAATGACCAATAAGGGCAAACTTGGAATCACTAAGCCCAAACATCCGTATTTTGGATCTGTCACCACTACAACAAACTTTTTACTGGAACCAAAAAAGTATTCTAAGGTAGTAACTAACCCAAATTGGGTCAAAGATTTGTAACCAGATCACAAAGCTCTTATGTGAAACAATACTTGGTTGGTCCCTTGGTCATCAACTATAAATTTCGTAGGCTGCAAATGGATTTATAGAGGTAAACAAAACCTTAATGGGATTGTTCAGAGGTACAAGGAACGACTTGTTTCCAATGAGTTTCACCAAACAAGCACACATCAAACTTAAGGATTTCAAGTTCCTATAAGACCATCCTACGTGTGCAATCAAAACAAGGCTCTATATGTCCCAAAATAGGATCTAAGGGCATGGTACCCCGAGCTCAAAGAGATCCTGCCAGTATGGGGATTCCAGAAGTCTAAAGCTGATGTATTTTTGTTCTTGTATGTGTCTAAGCAGGTAATCATCCTACTACCAGTGTATGTTGATGATATCATCATCATAGAAAATCCATCAATAGTTTGGCCCAACTTTATACATAGACTTCACTATAAGTTTTCCGTAGGACATGGGAAGCCTTCACATGTTCATATGGATGGAAATTCATAAAGACTCTACTGACATTTACATTAAACAAACCAAGTAAATGAATGACTTACTATTGCGTAAAGGATTAGCTACTGCCAATCCTTGCTCTACCCCGGTGTGTGTTTGTCCTTTACTGTCCAGGCGAGATGGTGATCCTCTCTTACAGCCAAGCAAATACAGAAGCACGTTAGGGTCTCTCCAGTATCTCTTACATACTTTGGCCGATATTGCATATGCAGTAAACAAATTAAACCAATTCTAACAGTGTCCAACTACTACACCTACAAAGTGTTAAAAGAGTGCTCGGATTTAATTTGGAAGTTTCAATTTGGGATTTCATATAAAACCCAACCCTGATCTGTAGCTGACCGAGTTTAGTGACGGCGATTGGGCTTCTTCTCTAGATGACCGCCACTCTGTTAGAGGATATTGTGTCTTTTTTCGGTGAAACTCTAATTTTCTGGTCCTCGAAAAAACAACACGTCGTTACTCGATCCAATACACAATCCGAGTATCATGCACTAGCTAACCTCTTAGCAAAACTCATTCGGCTTCACCCGATACTAACTAAAATTAGCTTCCCAGTGTCTCGCCCTCCGATTATTTGGTGTGACAACTTCGGTGCAACCTCCGTCGCCACAAATCTCATCCTTCATGACCAAACAAAACACACAGAAGTTGATCAGATCGCTGACGTTCTCACAAAAGCATTATCTTATAGTCGTTTTCTCTTCTTAAGGTACAAACTCGGGTTCACAAATTCACCACTTCGCTTGATGGGATGTGAGAAAACGGGCTATACTTGACTAACAAATTCACCACTTCGCTTGAGGGGATGTGAGAAAACGGGCTATACTTTGACTAACACAAGTGAAAGAGAAATTGATATCATCGAAGAGTTTAGAGTGTGACCTAAACTCTCTTGTACTTCGGTTCACACTCAACCCCAACCTATAAATTTCTAGTCCAATACAAAACAATATATAAGATCTATTATTTTCTATTACTATATCAGTTTCTAGTACAAGTCCATGTCTTGAAATCCAAAACTATTACAACAAATGACTGTTTCTGGATAAGAATAACACATGCATGTTATTTGCCAAAAACACTGTCCTTATTTATGATACCAAAGCAACCTCCTTTCCTAATACATACCTGTATTGAGAGAGAAGGTAAATAAGAAAAAGTTGGTGAAAAACGTTAAATAATTTAAAACAATAGAAATCATAGACATCATGCTTTTATATTTTTATCTCTATTCATTCGGGTAAGTTTATGGGTTTCATGGTTGACAAAATAATTGAAGCCGACCCCACCAATTTGTCCATCCTGGTTGTTATGCAACCTCCCTCGACCGTAGAAGAGGTGCAATTTTAGCCTACATGTTGGTTGCTCTTCATTATTTCCTGATACTCTAAAGAGTGGTTTCATTTCTTTGTAGGTTCTCAAAGAGGTTTGGGAATTCTAGTGGTTGATAAAGTGTGATGAGAGGTTATGTAGAATTAAAAACATTTAATCTTCCCCAAAGTGTTATATATAAGACTATCAGGTAGAGATGTTTTACCTTTATTTGGTTGTGTCGGATCATATTGTCAAATCGGTCCTTGTGCATCAGGAGAAAAATGTGACTTAAGGTTTTTTTTAAGTTAGTAAGACTACCATCGATATAGAAACCTGATACCTTCAATTGGAAATTAGCAGTAGGCTTGGTACTTACTTCATGAAAGATGCACTTGTGCTTCTAAAATGATTTTGTGGTCGTGAATAATTTCCCCTCTGAAATGTTCTGCATAAGTTTGATATATCGGGCCACCTAACCCGTTTGTCAATCAAACTAGAAAACTTCAATCTTAGTTTTGAACCCCACTTGGCCATCAAAACGTAGGACTTGGCCGATTTATTCACCAATTTCTACGGAAAACGGACTCTTCCCAGCTTCGGCAACCCGCGAGCTAGACAAGAGTTTCCAAACGGGTGAGAGATCCAATGGTTAGGGTCGTGAGGCGGAGGTCCAGTTAATCGACCATTCTGGTAAACTTATACACAAAGGATTCAAATTTGGTTTTCATACCTCTAATAAATAGACCAAATACGAGGCCTCTGTAATAGGTCCTCAACTAGAAAACATCTTTGGCGCCTGATCGGTCAAGGTAATGAGTAGCCACACTTTTTTTTTTTTCCGGAGGAAATCCGCAGCCGCTAGTCAACGAGTGCGCAATAGCTTGCAAACCAACGCCAGAAAGTAAAATACAGACTCAGTCAAAAAAGCGTACATAGAGGGACTCGAACTCATGATCTTTAGTCACAATCATGCCTTACTCAACCAACTCGGAGGCTACCACTCTTGGTCAAACATAAACTTGAAATGAAAAAGTAGCTCAAAATTTGAAGTATTAGCCAACATGCTTAAAGTTTTTGTTAGGTTCACTGTGAGAATTTCTCTACTCGGAAAACTCGATAATCAATTCTCTAGCCTCTATGATGTATTCTAACCCAACATCGTGAATTATCATACAAAAGTACACATCTATTGCGCTTCTAGTCGTCACTCATGACTATACCGTCGTAATGGCACTACAGACAGAGGATTGGCGAGCACCTATATGCGCCTCTCTGCGTGATGTTACCTCACACGGAGGAAGAACTTTAGATACTCGAACATGACTAGTAACCGAAAGCTTATTTAACTTTAGCAATGCTTCCACCTGGTAGAAAACCCATGTTATGGCTAGGCCAAATGCAAATGGTAGGCCGCGGTTGTGGCATATACTGCTATATATGTTGAGGTAGCCAAAGGTGGATATATGCTTATGTTCGGACGAAAACTTTCTTTGATGTTTGAGTTATGGTTGACACTTGTCCACGTTTCGGTCTTGGCACCGAAAGGTGATAATATTTCTCTCTTTTGTCTGAATTCAGATGAAATTTTTAAATAAGATAAAATAATCGAAGTAGGATAATGATCCGAGTATTACTGAAATTGGTTTTTAATCAGTAATTAATGGCACGATAGATCGACTGGTGACATCAATTTGGGACTTGGGAGTTGATTTTGTAATTTCTGAAGGAAGTGTTTTAATCTCATTAATGAAATAACTTCAATTTCTCGTTATTTCCTCTTGCTTTGTAATTTTGATATTCATATTTTCACATCGAAACCCTGAAGACTAGAAACTACATTGGTATGGATGCTTGCGATAGTATAAAGAAAATTCTAATACTATATATATTCATCTTGTTTTATTTGTATCTTTCAAGAGGGTCCTTCATCATTAAGGAGAATACTTCGTTAATGAAATTCATGTCACCTATTATCCCAAATCATATTTCTTGCATGTGTCTTGTTAGAGTTTGGTTTGGCGTCATTGAATGTCTGGTGGCATTCAACCCAATGCTCACGTTCATTTCTCAAGTACGGATGAGACACCATTGAATGTCTTTGATGATTAGACCATTTTTTTTCCCTATAACATTGACCGCAGGTTTTGACTTTCTTTTTATCTAAACCGATGCGGGTTTGTTTAAGAGGACTCGAATATGTTTGAGTTAGTTACTGTCAAACTTCGGAAAAGCTTTGTTGAGGTGGGTAATATCAATACACTCTTCCTTTTATCGTTATCCTTCTTGACGAGGACCAAAATTTATATCAAGAGCGGGTAATATCATTTTCGGATATGACCGATTATGGTAAGGTTTCATATTTATGCGATGATGAATTTTGTACTTTTTTTGGAATATGACTTTTTTCAGCTTGATTGATCGACAGTTTGTGTCTATTGTGATTTTATGGAATGCTACTTCGACCGGGGCACCCATCGCATCATTAGAACTCCAGAAAAACATGTAAAGATTATGTTGTAGAAAGGGGAGAAGTTTATACCGTAATGCAGGATCGATTTCTCCTCCTAGTCATATATCATGACGGCATCAACGTCTTCACTCTGATCATCATTTATTTTGTCTGTCATGACCGATCATCGACTAATTTCTATTTATTTAAAGATATGGAGGAAGCGTAGAATTCTTAGTATTCTTTCTGATTTTTCTCGAACGACTACGACTATCATTTGAATAGATAACGTATGTATTAGTGCACCGTGAAAATGTCAACGTGTATATGGTCCAAATATGTCCATCCCAAGATGACGGTGTATGATGATGTGGCATCGATGGTCATAAAAAGGCATTGCAACTTTTTTATGTACTCTATTCTGCAAAAGACGACAACTAACATTAGCTCTCATGACATGTTGGCATCATCTCGTGTAAATTCTATCAAGATCCTCCAAAATGGGACTAGCACCGGTCCACCTTTAATCTTGAGGTACATGTTTTATATAAGATGTTTGTCATACTTCATGTATCGATCATGACACGGTTAATTACTACCCTTGGTATTTTGATTGTGATTAGAACAAAATCGATACATGGATCCACATCGATTCTTCAGTTGTTTCTTGTAATTCCCAAGTACATGATATGGGTTAAGATAAAAGTGTAAAGATGTATGTCCATGGTAATATGTTTCCAGCTTAGCCACATATCGTTTCCCGGATTTGTGTAGAAGTCCAAAAACAATATATCGATGGTAATGACTATAATGACTTGTCAGTTAGGGTCTGGATCTAAACATTCATAATTGAAAACTGTAATGATTTTGTTGTTGTCGAAGGCTCATGGCTTCATTGTTGCACGTTCTAGTTTTCTCTCTCTTGTTGGTAGCAACTCTCGGCCAATTGGAGCATGTTGTGGCTCGTAAAAAATCTCATTTTTGGTTTGGTCATAAATAGTTTACAGGTTTTTGGTTAGTTCAGTTAATAGACTGTATACTGTCTGCCATTGTCGCTATTGGTATTACTGGCGCGTGATATCATTCAATAATTTTTGTTTAAATTTTTTTGTTTAAGCGATTTTATGTTGTGGTTACCGTGAAATTCCTGTTGCTGTTTAGTGTTTACATGTGCCACCATTAGATGGTTACTTCTTGTCATAGTACGATGAAAATTGCAACCATTCGGAGTATAAATGTTCCGGTTCATTATGAACCTTGTGATGTCCTCCACTTTAATTTAGATATTTACTTGTCTAAATATGTCCCCAATTCTGCTTCATTATATATTTCGATAACGACCCTGATAGTACTTCTTACCTATAGGTTCGGCGGCCACCAAATTGTGACAATCATACAATTTTTTTTTTGTGTCTACAAAATTCCTAGTACATTTCTTACGCTTATTTAGTCGCTTCTTACAATGAATGATGTAGTCCTCTTACAAAACTTTGTGCGGAATACATATAATTTTTTATACTTAGGGAAGGTAAAGTGTTGGCATTAGTTAAAGCGTTATCTCAAAATTTCATAAAAATTGAATGCTCTAAGAAATGAAAATGTTTCTTAACCTTTTAGAAATCTTCTTTGCTGGCTTCTTCCGTGTTTCTCAGTGGATTCATCTTTGCTGGTTAACGTATATCATTTGTAGTTTCGTTCTCGGTTGTTCTGGCTGGAGCGGGGCTTCTCTTCGAGTGGTTGGGCCTTCTCATGCTCTGGATGTTGCATTAGGATTGATGACTATCAATTCATTTAGTATTGGTGATTTCCCTCCCTTGATTAACAAGAAGGAGTTGAGTCTCCCATATCAAGACTCTAACAAGGCTCCCTCTGATTTCAAGAAGATGTATGCTGATCTTTTGAAACCTGGGGCTGATGTTACTGAGTTTCGTCCAGAACATGTTGCTTTTTATGAAGACCACAATGTGGTTCAGTTTACTACGCAAATTAAAGCTGATCTCTTGGCTCAATCTAGAACGACAATCATAGCCAAATTTAGTCAAGGAATTCCCAAGAGATCGGCATTTCAAGTCTTTCTTGATTCTTTCAAGTTTAAGGGGATGTTCACGTATGCACCGCTTGATTCGAGACAAATTCTCGTTGAGTTTACTCTGATGGAAGATGTTGACAGGGTCTGGTCGAAGTGCTTTTGGTCTGTGGATGGTAAGGTCGTGCGCGTTATCAAGTGGTGTTCCCAAAGCAGCAAGAATTACGAGTGTCCAGTTGCCTTGCTCTGGGTAAGATTTGAAAAGATGCCTGAGTTTCTGTATAACAAATCTGTTATACATGAATTAGCGGCTTCTTTGGGTGTGGTTCACCAAGTGGTGGTGCCTGAAATCAACAGAGCCAAAGTGAATGCCTGTTTTGCTTTGGTTGAAATTGACGTTTCCAGGTTGTTAAAAAGGAAACTGTGGGTTGGATTTGGTGACTGTGATGGTTGCTGGTTAGGAGTCAGTTATAAGAATGCTCTTTTCTATTGTCAAACCTGTCATCATTTAGGCCATGATTCTGAGAAATGTAAAAAGAATCTTGAAAAGGATACTAAGAAAGTGCAAAAAAGTTCTGATAACATTGCCAAAGATGGTATTCAATCTGAATCTTTACGAGATAAGGTTACATTAGATCAAGTTCCTAAGTCTACTAAAGTTCAAACATTCACTCAAGTATACAGAAGAAAACTAAAGTCTATTGTTACAGCTAAGGATATGCCTTTTGTTTCTTGTCCCTCGACGAGCCTTGCAAGCCCTGTTAAAGAGAATACTGTCTCCAATAATAACCCTGATCTTATTAGTGCGCTTCAGAATCTTGAGGAGGATGCTAACTCTTTAAGTCAAAGTAATCAGCAGGCTTCTCCTCGTGGTGATAACATTGGTAGCTACAATCCATCTCCAAGGGCTAGCTCCAATGATCCTGATCCTGATTTTGACTCTGTTATTTCTAGTAGGATTAAGTCTGCAAATAAGAACAGCAATTCAAAAAGGTTATCAATCAACTCTTTGAGGAAAAGAGAAAAGCTTCATAATAGATCCGTATCTGATAATGTTTAAATCCATTAGTTGGAATGCGCGTGGTATTCATAATAACCCTACTATTGCTAGGCTAAAATTTATTATAAAGAATGAAAATGTTAAGATAATTGATATCCAAGAACCTATGGCTAGATATGATAAGATTGAGTTAATTGCTAGGAGGATTGGCTTTGTCAACTTTGCAGCTAATACTTGTAATACAGTTTGGCTTTTCTGGCCTAATGATATTAATGTTACTGTTATTTCTCACCATGATCAGTTTTTGCATCTCGAAATCAATTTTGCTACCTTCACATGTTTATTCACTTCTGTTTATGCTAAGAATCGAGAGCTCAACGCAAGTTACTTCGGAGTCAGCTTTGTAATCTTACCTGTGATGAGAAGCCCTGGATTATTGCTGGAGATTTCAACGCTATAACTTGTCCTCAAGATCAATTGGGATCTTCTTCTTTTGATGATGGTAGTGCTGAGGACTTCAACAACTTTATCAGACTGTGCAATCTCGATGAGCCAGGTTATAGTGGCTCTAGATATACCTGGAGCAATAATAGAATCTGGAAACGTTTAGACAGGGTGTTAGTCAATCAGAAATCAATTAATACTTGACATATTCAGGTTTCCCAAATGGTCAGAACTTGTTCTGACCATGCCCCTCTTTTAATTTCAGTCTCAAATAGTCTTAACAGATCTTACAGTAAAGGTTGTTTTAAGTTTATTAATGCATGGACTAATCATCCTGATTTTCTTAGCTGTGTTAAGTTGAACTGGGACAAGCAATGCAATGGAAATGCTAATGTCATCTTTTGGTATAAGCTTAAGAGACTCAGGACCTGTCTTAAAGCTGGGAATCTTTCTACTTTTGGGAACATTTTTAGTAAAGTTAAGGAAGCTACTATTGAGGTTAATAATTGTGAAATTAATCATCAGCAGGTTAATAGTTCTGTTTCTAAGGCTAACCTTGCTAAGGCCAATAGTATTCTCATTCTGGCTCTTAAGGATGAGGAGTGTTATTGGAGGCAAAAATGCTATAATTCTTGGCTTAACGACAGTGATGGTAACTCTAAGCTTTATCATAACTATGTGAACAAAAAGAGGAAAAAGAACTTTATTCATGGTATTAAGGATAATGACAATTGGTTAACAGATCATATTGATATAGCTAATTCTGTTGTTTCTTTCTTCAAGGATACTCTTTCTAACTGCTCTTCTAATATCCATTCTAGTATCCCTAATGACTCTATTCTCAATAATATACCTAAGATTGTTTTTGACAGGGACAATGATGATATTATGAGGCAGACTAATAGTGATGAGGTCTGGAGTATTGTGCAGGCTATGAAGAATGATAGCGCTCCTGGAATTGACGGTTTTAATTGTCATTTCCTTAAAGTCTGTTGGAAAATCATTAATAGTGACTTGTGCAATGCTCTTAATTCTTATCTTAAGGGTGATTGTATTCCCAGTGGGGTGTTTGCCACTGGGATTTGTTTAATCCCTAGGGGTCCTAATCCTACTTCTTGGAGTAACTATAGGCTCATCAGTCTTTGTTCTATCTTTAACCGGATTATTTCTGGTCTTATCAATTCTAGATTTTCTTGTATTCTCCCTAACCTTATTTCTAGAGGTCAAAGTGCCTTTGTTAAGAATAGGGATATTCATGACAATATTTTGATTATTAAGGAGATGTTGCATAATATTAAAAGAATGCCTTCTAAAGGCAATATCATTCTTCAGATTGACATGACAAAAGCTTTTGACAGATTGTCTCACACTTTTGTCATGAACACTCTGAGGTGTTTTGGCTTCTCTTAGAATATCGTGGCTCTTATCTATAGTCTGATTTCTAAGGTCATGATATCTGTTTTGATCAATGGGGCTAGTGCTGGTTATTTTCCCCAAAAATGTGGGTTAAGGCAGGGAGATCCTCTATCTCCTTGCCTATTTATTCTAGCTGAGGAAGCTCTTCTTAGGGGCCTTTCTAACCTATATAACTCTAATAATAGCATGCGTTATTATTTGAAGTCTGGATTTATATTACCTGTTTTAGCTTTTGCTGACGATATTGTTATTTTCTCTAACAGCTCTCCTTCTTCTATTAGTTGCCTGGGAAACCTGCTAGACAAGTATCAAAATGAGTCTGGGCAATTAATTAACAAAACTAAGACACAAATTATTACCTATTTGAGCTGCTCCAATACCACTGCTACAAGAATTAAGTCTGCTACTAGCTTCAATTTTGACTGTCCACCTTTCACTTTTTTGGGAGTCACTATTTCTGCAAACAACAAAGGAAAGAATTATCCCCCTCTTCTAACCAAAATTCATAATAAGATTCATGACTGGGATTTGAAGAATCTGTCTTATGGGGGCAGGTTGTCTCTTATTAAGAGTGTTCTTTACCCTATCATTTATTTTTGGATGCAAAACAGCCTGATCCCCAGAAATATTATTAATTAGATTGAACTTTGTCTTAATAAATTCCTTTGGAGGTCTAAATTCTATGAGCCATCTATTCATTGGTCTGCTTGGAGCAGCCTTTGTAAAACTTATGATGAAGGTGGGTTGAACATTAAGCAATTGCTTGACATTCAACTCACTTTTTCTTTCAAGCTATGGTTTCTCTTTAGAAAGGGAGAGTCTCTTTGGTCTGATCTTATGTTTAGTAATTATTCTGCTAATACTCATCATATCATCTCTAAGTGTAAGGTTGTTTTCAGTCAATGACATTGCTGATCAATATATAAGTTGGTGTCTATGCAAGGGTGAGATCGATTTTTGGAGAGACTCCTGGCATGGGATGGGCCCTATTGCTAATGATTCTAATTCTAATAGTTGGTTTTCGCCTGCTAAGGTTAAGTCTTTTTGGAAGATTAATGCTTGGAATACTGACACTCTATCTGCCTTTCTTTCTCAGGACAGAATTGCTAGAATCTCTAGTATTAATATTAACCATAGTAGAGATGATAAAATTGAATGGGGCTTATTTAAAAACAATGATTTTCATACTATAACTACTTGGGATTTCATAAGAACTAAAAACACTAAATTATCAATATTCAAGAAAATCTGGCATAATTTCGTTCCCTCTAAATTTTCTTTTCTTACTTGGAAATTATTAAAAAAAATTCCCCCTATTGATCAAATTCTTTCCAAAATGCATCTGGTTCTTGTCTCTAAATGCCAGTTTTGTTTCAATTGTGAAGACAAAAACCATTTGTTTGTCAACTGTAGGTTTGCATGGTCCCTATAGAATTACTATGGTCTTATATTCAGAATCCCTGTTAGGAGATATATGTCCTTGAGTCATATGATTTATTGCTTGTTCTGGTCTTCCTGTGGTAGTTTTCATATTACTCACATTATCCCACAGATCATCTGTTGGACAGTATGGTTAAATAGAAATTATAGCAAATTTAAAAGCTCAATGGATTCTTTTTCCAGTTCTGTTTATCGTATTAATAAAGTCATCCTAGCTATAGACTCTAAGTGCTCTCTTAAATCTAAGCATTGGTCTGGTGTGATAGATGCAGGTGCGTTAATTGGATGTTTATCTATTAGTAGAGTTAAAGTTAAATACCTTGCCTGGCGTGCTCCTGTTGCTGGAAGGCTCAAGCTCAATGTTAATGGAGCCAGTAGTTTTGTAGGCGAGGCTTCTGGTGGATTGCTTGTAAGAAAATATTCGGGTAACATCGTCGTTGGTGCTGGATTCTTTTTTGGGAAACTTAATCCCCTCCAAGCTGAGACGAAGGCTCTCTTGAAAGCTCTGATGCTTTGTAAAATGAAGGGTTGGCATGTTTTTGATATAGAGTCAGACTGCTTGACTCTTATCAACAACATGGCTTCTGGTTATTCCCCTGGTAACTCGTTGATAGCGATTTATAGAAGTCTTCTCCATCCAGCAATGTGTCTTCGCCATATTTCTCGTACTCAGAACGTCGCTGCTGATTGGCTTTCCAAGTGGGTTCTTCGTGAGGGTGCAGATTTCTATTTCACCAACCAAGATGTGCCTAACCGTTTGCTTGCTATAGTCACCCTGGAAAGTCTTGGGGTTGGCTATATTGACCCGGGTTGAGCATCGTCTCAGGCTTTGGATTGTGATTTTAAGGTCTTCTCGATTCTTTCTAGGGTTCGAACTGGATTCGGTTGGATTTTGTTGAAGCAGTGATGTTTTGCTTGATCTGGATTGGTGCGATTTAGGAGTGGGCTTTGGTGGGTCTCGAGTTGTGGCTCCTTCGAACTCATTTCCCTCCTGAAGGTTCTTGATCTAGTTGATTTGAAGGGTTTGAACTGGGTTTGGTTGGATTTCGTTCAACCAGTGATGTTTTCGCCAGATCTGGAATGGTGCGATTTAGGTGAGGGTTTGGTGGGTCGCGATTTGTGATGTTGATGGCTACTTTGAACTCATCTCCCTCCTGAAGGTTCTTGATCTAGTTGTTTTGAAGGATGGTGCTTTGTGGCTATGGCTTTGGTTCTGTATTGAAGTCGATGATGAATGATTTTGGGTTGTCGCTGAGTGTTTTTTAGGAAGCCGACTACTCTGATTTAGGGTTACTAATTGGGAAAGTGACTTATTTTGTACCTGTAGGGCTTCAGTAGTTTTACTCTCTTAGGCCAGGGTTTGTTTTAAGTTTCAATTCAGTCCCTTAAGTTTGTAAAACTCCAAAAAAAAAATTCATAAAAATTGCTATATACATTTGGTTATCAATCCTGAATTATGTCATCACATTGATGAATTTTTTGATGTGATGATCTAGATCTCCCTCGCCATAATATTTATTGCCAAACAAGATTTATGTCGTTAATAGAGAGTCTTCACCTAGTTGGTCATCGGGTTATCATGCATAGTGGCACTTTCGTAATAGTTCATTTTCCCGTGAACGGGTATGCTTGGTGATGCTCGGGTCCGTGTCATATGTTAGTCCTATTTTCAATTCTGATGTGGATGTATGCTGACTTATATCTTTGTGTCTGTTGACTGAAATCCATGCTAGACACGAATCCTTGTTGGGTTCCCACGCATTTGGTTGGGCAAACGTGATGTTGTTAGAATTCATTATCCAATTGCGGGTTAGAATTCATTCTAAAGTGCAATGGGGATATGACTAAGCTCGATGATGTTGTTAGATGTTCGACAGGATTCCAAACAACTATTGGTCGTTTGGAAGGTTTCTAATATATTTTTGGATATTTGGCAAGACTCTTGACTACTGCACGACATTTGATTGAGCTCCAGGTTGCTTTTGCATGAATCCCGATTGCAATTGGATTTTCGTTGAAACTCTAAAATATTATTATAGATTTGAATAGGCTCCAGTTGTCGTCGGAGGTTCAGCTGGTACCTAGACTTTTATTGGAGGATTCTGGATTGCAGCTAGACGTCCGATTAAGTATTCTAGAGTTTGTTAGAATGTATAATATTTTTGGATTTAATTAAATTTTATGCTTTTGTTTGTATATTAGTTTTTTCGTTTGATAATAATATCATATTATATTTTTTTTATAATAACTGATATATTATATGAGTTTTAGGACGCGATTATATCTTGTTCTATTTTTGTTGGATCTTACATAGCTAAATTTGATACCATTTTGTAGATGTCATTTTTTGGACAAATTTACTATTTTATGAAAAATCTATAAATATAAATTATTACATCTCACACTAATTTTCTCTTATTCTTCTTTATTACTCTCCAAACCTCGGAAATAATCATCTCCTAACCTTCCTCTTTTTAGTTGTTTGTTTGATTATTTATTGATTGATTAATACGCAGAACTAATAGAGCTAAGTTTAAGGTACTTGTGTTCCAACTAATGGTTGATATTTAAGTGATTGTGGTTATTGAGTTTCGAAAGATTTTTTGGTTCCCATCGCATACATAACGTGACAAACTTCATCATCATCTCACGCATCACACGGTTACGATGTAGTTCATCATAAACTAGCGTGCGGCCACGGTGAGGTTCGTCATGTAATGTATGCGATAAAAATACTTCCATAATATAATTCATGCGATTTTTTACACTTTCATGAATAAGTTTGTGCAATTTTTTCATGTTTATATATAGGTTTTGTTGACTCATTTCATATGTCATTGCATGTATAATTTGTATAACTTTTGGTAAAATTATGTTTTGGTTTTCTTATTTATAAACTCAAACTTGTATTTTTTTTTGTAGAGATGGTCAAACTTAAGGTGACACGTAGAATGACGAATATTGTCCCTTTTAGATTTGCTTTCTTTTTTGTGCCTCCTCGACTGTTCTCTGTCTGATTCCTCTTTTTCGAAGCAGAGCTTTGCACTTCTTCATCACTAGAAGTTATATACTTTTGCTTATCTTTTTTCTCCTTGCGAGAGGAGTAGCGCTCTTTAATAGATACAAAACACGTTTTTTTATATTCAGTTTTAGCTCGCCGATCGGCAAAGGACCGATCAAATTGATCTCTCATATCAGTCTTTTCATTCTCTTGTCTCACCTCAGATTTGAGCTTCGCCGATTGGATTTCTTGTTCTCGTTGTTCATATTTTTCATTTATTGCATTTATCTTGTCTAAAAGCTGGTTCATACACACCTCAAATCTGATTGAGTTTGGATCGGAGATGATCATTCCAACCTATTTTCGTTTCTCTTCATGCTATATTTTAAAGTTTCCATCGCCGATTTAAGTGAGGATTGTTTTAAAGATATATTCTACAAGAATTGATGAAAACCCAACAAGATCGTATTAAATTTGAACAGATAAAGTCACTGATTCTTAATTCTGTCCCCAGTGGAGTCGCCAATTTGGTGAGTTAAGATTTTACCTTAGGAAATTATTCTAAGTTAATTCTAGAGAGAAAAAGAGTTAGAGAGTTTTTAAAGAGAGAAAGTGTAAGTACAAATGAGTTCAGTAGAAAAAGTGTTCAACCCCTTTATTAGGTAAGCCTTGCCCTTTATATAAAAGAGCCAAGACTTAGCCTTAAAGTGAAATCTGTTACAATAGAGGAAAAATTTCCCCCTAGTCCTTAACAATAATACATGGTCACAAGTGTGCTCTAAAACTTACATTATTTATAGTTTAAGGACTAAACTTATGTTATTTACAGTTTAGTCCTTAAATTTACATTACTTACAATTTAGTCCTTAAAATCCTACTTCCTTATCAACCACTATCGAGGTCCTCAATTAAGTTTGTTTTGTGTCTTTTTTAGAGCCTAAATTTAGCATTCAATTGTGTATTATATGTGGAGTTTTAGACATATATCTTATGAAATTCAAAATACACTACTAGTATATAAATGTTAAGACCAAATAACCATAAGTTGAGATAACATCCAACATAAGATGAAATATATTATTAAACAGGAATACCATATGAGATTAACTTACAGAAATGACATTTAACATCAGACTACATTAAATATTAAAAATTATTACTCAGAGGTATATCCTCTGTTAAATTCTATAGGCACTCTTCCAAGTAAGTTATAATATCTCTTGTAATGAAATCAATAATTTTCAAGAACCACATTTTGAACATCTCTTTCCTAACTTCATACGATAAATCGAACACCCAACCTATCAGTTTAGATCTAAAATGATTATACTTGGTAGAGACTTTTTCATGAATTTCTTGAGGCAAAAAGGGAGTTTATAGACGCACGTACATGTAATATATTTTACACACGAGTTCATAAAAAAACATAGTGGTCTCATCTGACCTTGTTGTTTGAACAAAGTAGATGGCTTGAAGCTAGTGGCTATCTTCTTGAATGGTTCATTCCATATCTAAATTTGATCACGTTTTTCTAGCTCTATTATTTGGTATATGAAAAAATATATCATGTTTGAGTAGAAATATATAGAGAAATAATATGCGAGGGTAACATGAAAACCTATTTTACGGGAAATTTTATTTGGTTCGAATATATAATTTATGGGAAATTCTTTGGCGAGATATTAAGCGGCAAGTTGTTTGGTGGGAAATTTGATGTCAAATTAATACAAATATAACGTAATTAAATTCCAACGTAACATGTGAAATCAAATATTACATAAATAAGTTCGAGAGTGATCTAACATAATATAACGATGCTTAAAAAAATTAAAAATTTAAAGTAACATAACCACATGTCATCTTAAGTTAGATCAGTTGGTATTTTCTTTTTGTTACGCTTCAGTACGTTAGTATACATGATTCGGGTAAATGTTTTTAATATTTCGTAGTATGGAACTGACAAGCACTCGCTTCTGCAGCATGGTACCGAATTCATATGGAGTATAATTTTGGAAACGGTCCACCAGGAGGATTATTAACCTAAAAAATTAAATTTAAGAATTATATAAACATTACAAACTTAAAAAATTTAAAATAAATAATTTTATTGATATACTTACGTGTACAAAATAGAAATCATGTATGAAAGAAATTTCAATCTCTATAAATATGCCAGAAAAAGGTAGACAACCAGCTAATGGTATATATGTTAAACTTGGCATATAGATATATGGTATGCAAGACATTGATGTCGAGTGGCTCTCACGAATTTGATGTCGGGTGAAGTTATCGAATAACGACTCCGGACGACTTGTGAACAAATATAACCTATGTAGTAATCCATCTAGAAAATCAACTGAACCATAAACATCCAACCAGAAATCTACATATTCAGTTAATTTTGAGATCAAATCATGTCTAGAGGAAGCCTAATCATCCTCTTGAAAGTATATTTCTCTCGATACGGTCTGATAACTGTAATGTCCCTCTAGCACAACGGATACCACGTTCATAGTAAAAATATGTAAAAATTTCGAGATTAATCATGTCTATTTTCCTAATAACACATGCATATACTACTCGATCAACTCGTATATCTTTAGCCCGGTCATAAGTCTTCTCGATTATTTGTATGTCAGCATTGGATAAATAACTATGTATTTGCGTAAACATTTTAATTATATGGCTCGATTCAATACAAAACTTACTTTGCTCGAAAGATTCAAAATATTCTCATGTTGATGACCAATCAGCTTGTGAAATGTTTTCTTGGAAAATTTCAAAATTATGTTAGTTAGTACCAATGTAACGTTTTACGGATGCGTGAGAACTCTCACACCTATAAAAACAATGATCATTATAAAATTGATTTTTTTTATAAAAGAATATAACATTGGAAATGTAAGTTGCATTTACCGATTGGTTGTTATATTTCCGAACAAATGTTTGATCTCGTTTATGAAACAATAAATATTTTCCTTGTATCTATAAATTTTTATTACCACACGATTAATCCGCACAATGATGCTAGTTTTTTTGTTATACTCTTCCTTTGTGTTTGATTTGATGACAAAGTTATAAAAATCCATTAAATCATCTACAACACCTCCATAATGTATCGACGTTTTAGTGCTTGAATGAACGTTCTTGTTTATATGTCATCTACATATCAAATGGATTGCATCCGAAAATAGATCTTCAATAGCTATCATCAACGCTAACTCCTTATCAGTAAAAATGACACTATAAAAATCACATATATTATCCATTATCACACACCGTAGAACACATAAAGCCTACATGTATTTAGATTACTTCTCCACACTCATCAACACAAAACCAACACAAAATGTAGGTTGTGTTGAAGTTACACCAACAATCTCAAACAATGGAATTATATACTTCATCGTCTTGTAAGTACAATCTATGATAAGGACACGTGGAAATGTATGCAACAAGTTAATGTAGTAATTGTGTTCCTTCAATTTTGTCAATAAGTATTACATATGGGGCAGACCATAATTTTAGACTTCATAATAATTTTTATGACAGTTGTAGATCATGCACATGTTGAAAATCTTTTTGGGTTATGCGTCTTCAAACCAACATATATTTCTCTAGCACGTGAACCAAGGAAATATACATTATAGACTAATTTATCTTCATTTTTATTGAGTCTATCAGCTTGCGAGTGGCCATATAACATGATGAGTGGTTTGTGATTATGATACCCGGTTAATCGCTAATAAGCAACTAGTACATCAACTAAATACGCTTTTAATTCAAACCGACAATTACGATTTTATTCTGATACATTTTCTTTTTCTCAAAGTTTATGGTTTAGATTTTAATTTGTAAAAACCATACCTCTTGTATTTTTAGATTATCTTAGGACTTTCCCTTATTTATTAGAGTCGTCAAGGACAATAATATTAAAGAATATATATTTTTTTCTTCAGATCTAACCCATACATCCAAATTAGGTTTAGTATAATATATGTGTAGGGTAAAAATATTAGTGTAATCGGCCCCCATAAATGATGGTTGGTCATGCTCTTACAACATATAATCATATACGTAGATATAATAACACATATTTTTACACCCACATTTTGACAATAGTATACCATGTCGCACCCTACTTGCGACGAGAATATAATAAATCGTACCATATGTGCGACTAAACCTACACATAATCGTTCACTGGGTGAAACAGAACGATATAAAATCACATGATGGGTGTGACATATTGCAAGTTCATCAAAAAAATTGCGTGATTATAACATTTACATTTTCAAAGTTTAGCATGTTACCTTCATAGTAATGTCTTCGTTTTTATCATAAAAGTCAGATATGAAGAAGCTTAAATCTTTGTTATCTATTTATACTCGAAGCTTAATTGTTTTAATGGTTTTAGATTTTTAGGTGTTAGGGTTTAGATGTTTAAGGTTTTTTTGAGTGACACAAATATAATTATCTAGCTTAATTGGAAAGTTTTTTGGTTTTACAACTTTGAATTAAAACACAATTAAAGAACCATGTAAGATCTAAAAACCAAGACAAGATATAGCCACATTCATGATTTTGTTATTACATTTAATTTATTTTGTTAATTTTGAACATATTATTAAATACTTTATAACAAAGTACCAATAATTACCCACAAGCAAAGTTATTCACCTTTACGATCAGTTATTTTTAGTAAATACTCATTTAACTTTTCTAACAATATATTTCCTTCTTTTAATCTTTACGTTAGTTGAAAATCAAATTCAATTACAATTTAAATCGACAAAATCAAAATAGACAAGAATTTAATTATGTTATAAATCAAAAAATCTATCAATATCTATAAATTGACAAACTACAGTTGAAGGGGAAAACCATAAGAACTATAATTGGAACATGTTTCTAAGGTTTTTTATTATGGATTATTTGGAGAACAAAAACTATTATATGTTTTAAGTAAGTTTCACTGCATTTTCTGGTAAGTCTGTGTCACATGTCTAGTGTTTTAATGCTAGACTAGTGTAAAATGGAAATAGATGCGAGACATAATGCTAGATGATAAATGCGATACCTGATTTTTAGATGATTAATGCGAGACATTGTAAAATATAAATGGTAAATGTGAGAGAAAATGTAAAATGATAGACGCAAGACCTATTTTTTAGATGATAAATGTGAGACCATTGTAAACTAGAAATAGTAGATGCAAAACATAAAAAATAGATGATAGATGCGAGAATTAATTTCTAGATGATGAAAGCGAGACTAGTGTCAAATGAAAATGGTAGATTCGAAACATAAAAGCTAGATCATAAATGTGAGACCTAAATCTGATACCAATGTAATGGAAAATGGTGGGAACAAGACATAAAAGCTACATGATAAATGCGAGACCGATGTTAATCGGACTCACGAAAAAAAAACATTCATGGATCTAGTTTTGTTCATTTAAAAAAATCTTGAATTACGATTAAAAAAATACAAACTACTAAGAATTTGAATCATAAAAAAATAAAACACAAATAAAAACCATATATACTTTATATATATATATATATATATATATATATATATTATAAAAGTATGTTCAGGGACTAATTGTTTTCCCATGCGAATAGTAATCCAATTTTTAAATAGATATTAACTGATAACTGATCCAATATGCTATAAACTTTTGCATTTTAATGAATTTCCAAAACTTAGATAATTGTTTAATAAATTAAGTTTTTATAAATAATTGAAAATAATATATCTTCTTATTTTTACTCGCCAGGACCGATATTTTTATGATATGCTTTCTTATGCGGTTAAAGGCGACTAAATCGAATAATAACAATATTTACATGCCATTTGGAGGAGTACAAGGATTGCGTGCCCGAATGGGAATTAGCAAAACCGAAAATGCTTATTTTCCTTCACCATGCTGTTTAATTACAAGTGGAAATTATACTTGTTTTTGTATAAAACAAAATATTAAAAATATTAAAAAGAGATTAAAAATATTAAAAAGAGATCAACCTTGTTTTTTATAAAAGAAATATAAAAAATTAACAGTTCATAATTATAGTTCATAATTATATTTGGGGTTTTTCGAAAATGAATTATACAATTTATTTTTAATAAGGTTTTATCAGATTCTAGCATGGTTAAAATATTTTGGTGTGATAGAAATTTGTAGCGAATGCTATTGAGAAGACGATGTGGTATTGCAGATATGGTGAGTCGGTAAATTTCCTAGCATTTTATTCCTACCAATGGTAGATAATTGCGCTGAATGTTGTCCTCGTATCGTTAGGTGAAGGGTTCTGGGCTTTATCCGTGTGCAACCACAAAGGCCAATCAATATGCCGAAATGGAAATTTTAGTTTTCGGGAATAAACTTTCCAAATTTGTTGATAGTAAGAGCAGTCAATAAGAATGCGATTAATGTAACCGGAGAGCTGGTACACAAGACACACTCAGGTTTGGTTGTGTATCTCATTCAATGAATTTATCTCTAGTGGTAAGCTTATCGTGAAAGGCGAGCCAAATAATAAAAGACTGTATGGGAATATTATATTTGTTCCAAATAAATGATGGCCCAAGGACTTCTGGAGCGGTATGACGGATGTAGTTGTAAGTGCTACCTATAGTAAAGGTTTTATTGATTCTCATTTGGAATCCAAACCTTGATATCCTCCATGTTATAGTGAGGGGGAGAATATTGATATTGTTACCGATATCTAGCAGATGTGATTGATGGTCCTTCTTCCATAGTGGATCTAGGCGTGACACATCTAGGTCTTGTATGATATCATATATTATGTTGTTCATTTGCATTCGAGTATAACGTATAATTTCGGACCATATCGGTCAATATTTAAGTTATCGAAAAGACAATGGTCATAGCATCATGAGGTGGATGTTTCATTGCCAACATCAAATTTGTAGAGTTTGAAGGCAAGGTTTTGAGGTTAAGTATTTTCCGAGGACACGTGTCGGTAGTATGAACACCGATGACTAATGAACTTGACTTATAAAGAGAATAGTTTTTATTAAGTGGAGTCTTTTAGTGTAGAAGAGGTTCTTGGAAGTTCAAGAGTTTATACGATTGGTAATTTTTGTTAAGAGGGTCCTGCTATCATTGTAAGTGAGACGAGTGGTTTTAAAGGGGACCCTCATATACCGAACTAGGAGCGATACTTCTTTGTATCCTACAGAGGTATGATAGCAAGGTGTGTGATCAAGGATCCTAAATAAGTAGACCCTGCTTTTGGTGGGGTCGAGGTTGAGGCTTAACGGATGACTAATTTTTTTTTCCTTTAGGATGTTCAAGAGTACCTGTATAACAAAGACAAATAGAAAGGAGAAGAGATATTGTTCTTTATAGAGCCCCTTCTCGCCCTTGAATGAACCAAAACTACTGTCATTTATGAAAATAGAGTACGTGGACTTAGGTATGCGTTAAAGAATCCAAGCAATCATTTATAGTTGGAAAATTCATAATATAAATGACATAAAAACGAGATATCAACAAATGTTATCGAAATCTCTCACGAGATCACTCTTGAGAGCAACATGGGGACCTTTCTTGTTGGCATGATAACCATAGAGGAGGTCTTGCATCATAATGATTTTTTTTGTATACAAAACAATAAATATATGAAAAACAATACTGTTTACGATTACGTATGGGCATTCCCCGATATGAAATGAACGTGGAGATTAATAAAACTATGAATTACATAAAATAACTAACGTGTATGTAATACGTATTACAAAATATATTAACCGTAGGTAGACAGAGGGAAGGGGATCCATGGAACCTGTAGCGAGTATCAAATATTATTTTGTGCCCCAGTACTGAGCAGATGGACTCAATATTTTGAAAACTTCTGGCGTTTCTTTCCTTCCATATGCGGTATATAGCTGAACAAAAGACAACTCTCATGTGGTGATCATTGCCTATTGGACCGGCAGACCAGGAGGCGGCATCGTTGATCCATAACTTCCAGTTAGCAGCTACTGGTGACACGCAGAGCTTTCCGGATACGAGGTCCCAAAGTTGTTTCGCGAAACTCCAATCAATAAGGATGTGATTAATGCACTCTAGGTTGTCAGTATAAAAGACACAATTGGGGCTCATTTGGCATCCCCAGGCGAGGAGCTTATCCCTAGTGGTCAGTTTTCATGAATGGCTAATCAATAGATAAAGAGTGTCTAGGAATGTTGTATGTATAGGAAAGAAGGTCAGATCAACTAACGGGGGTGGAAGATGGACGAATGGTTTTATAAGTGTTGCTTATCGTGAAGCTTTCCCTATTGTGATTGAGAATCCATATGAAAGCGTCCTCATAAGAAGTTGGAAAGGAACATTGGTTGATTGCGTCACTAATATCCAACATGTGTTGATTATGAATTTTTCTTCCATGGATAATCAGGATAGACCAGTTCCAAGCGCCATTATTGATAATTTTGGAGACCCTTGTTTTGTCCTGAAGGCGGGCATTTCTGATAATACTCTGGCCATAGCGATCCACTATAGAGATAAGAAAGAACCACGAGTCATACCAAATGGAGGTGGATATTACAAAATATAACGCATTAGAGGAGGAGTTAGTGCCCTCAGAGAAATTCGTCACATTATGCCTGAATGACTTTCACATATTACATATAGATGGAAGGCGTTAGTATTCAATATGGAGACCATGAATTTTATCGAGGAATGTGATACCAATTGCGGGTGGAAATTTTTTGATGGTTTTCATGATAATTCATATCCTTGTGAAGCTAAGACGTACTCTACTAGCGGTGTGTGTATCAAAGTAAATAGGGGTTTTGAGAAAGCTAGCCAAGATATTCAAGGGACGCTCAAACCAAAATGCATGTGGAATGCTGTAAAATTTGACCCAGAACAGAATCGACTTGATTGGACTTTAGCTGAGGTAGTGATGGGCTTCTATCTTATTAGAAATATGGAATATTTGTTAAAATATCAAGATCCCATGTCAAGAACCCGTCTGGCATTATCAACAATAAAACATTTAAAAAAATAACTTGAGAGGATTTAAAAAAAATAACCTGACGGGATTCGTTTGCATTTATGTAGCTCGTGCATGCTACAAAACCTTATATTAATGGATTGAACGTGGTAGGATGAATTATTTAAGCTTAGAAAATATATCGAGAGACACTTTGGCCAACTCGGTCTTGTCCCTACTGATGGCATCTGGTTGGAATACAAAATATTTGTTTCCAATGTATATGGACTTGACTTTTTCCATATACACTGCTGAACAGATGTCTTACAATTGGATGGAAATGTTGGCAAGTGCAAGTGCTATTGATAGGAATGATATTATATGATAAGGGAGGATTCCTCAGGACACAGAAGAAGAGATCGAGATCTATGGTTTGGATGAGCTCGACATCAGGTCGACATCAACAATAGATAAAGCAGAAGAGATCAATAACAGGTTGACTTTATTGGCAGATAATGGGGATGATCTCAAAGAGATACTGAGCTCGTCATTAAACCGAGCTCAACGGTGCACAGAGCATGATAATGGAAGGAAACTTTAAAGCATGCATGGTGTTGCTGAACTTAAGATCATGATGAGCTCGATGATGTAAAAGAAGAGTTGATCGACTGAATTCAAGCTCAAGATGAGCTCAATAGCGACATAGTAGAGTTGATCGACTAGAACAAGGAAGGTGGTAAGAGGAAAGGACCTGAGCGCGTCATAAGTGAGCTCGAGCTCAGCACAACTGATCAAACTGGGTTCCGAGCTCAAGTTTGAGCTCAGCGAATTATGTCAACTCTGGTGTTCCTAAAAAGAAAAGTTCAGCTCAGAGTAAAGTATAGATTACACTCATAGCTTTTATTTGTAATGTTAACACACAATTAAATCCACGAGTTTAGGTCGTGTTAGTTATTCCACGATTATAGGGATAATAGTGGTAACAGTTGTTAGTTGCACAATTATAGGGATAATGGTTAAAGTTGGTTAGTGGCGCTTTTAGCGTAATCAAATGTAACTACCCGCTTGTCTGTATATTATAAATTGGGAAAACCTATTAATGAATAAAGTGATCTATTTCTTGACTAAAACATAGTAGACTACTTTGGCAGAACTTGTTAGTTCGTTAACAAATTTGGCGCCGTCTGTGGGAACTCTTTAATCAATCACCATGGTGGTCACTAGGTCAGGAATTGAGAGAGATAATCAGGAAACTAGCGAAATAACAACTCATCGCAGGAGAACCGTAAGTCGTCTCGACCCTACGATTCCTCGGGAGATCAATCCTTTGATACTCCCATCAACGGTGGTAGCAGGGGGACATCTGGTCCAAACAGGAACCGCCCTCAGGGAAGAGACTCATCCTCATCAAACTAATAATGTGTTGGGAGCCCAAAGAGCTACAGAAGCCGTACTAGCGAATGACTCGGCACTTCTCCAACTGGAGCAACAACTCCAAAATTTGCAGGAAGAGCAGCTAAATATAGCGTTTGAACGTGACGCTAGAGAGCAAGATATGCATGCTACCATGGAAGGTATGAATGATGTTATTCATGCTCTAACTGCAAGAATCAAGGGTGCAAGCAAGACTCATCAGCCATCAGGACTAGAGGCAAGCAGGGTCAAACAGGACTGACCGTTCGTCTAAAAGAGACGACAAACGAGAAGGTGAAGGTGAAAGCGAGGGAAAATCATAACAGAGGATCACGTGATGAGGCCGAGCAGATATCTACCAAACGAGCTCGAGAAGACGAGAACCTTCGTTATAACCGAATCCACCAGAAATTATCAGCTTACATATTGAAGGAATCACCGTTTTCAGAGAAAATCCTGGAGGTCCAACTCTCGAGGAAATTCGATCCATTCATGATGGAAGCTTATAACGGAACAGGGGACCCAGAGAGGCACTTAGAGCAGTTCAGAAACATGATGATGGCTTTCAATCCTGACGATGCAATGCTATACCGAGCACTGTCCATGACCCTTAAGGGCAACGCTATGGATTGGTTCAGTAGCTTGCCGAAAGGGTCTATCTATGATTTTACTGGACTATGGAAAGCGTTTAGAGAGAGGTTCGTGGGCAACAAGGAACTCAAACGCGAGCGAGATTCGATCATCGAACTTTATCAACGTCGAGGTGAGTCTCTCAAAAGTTATGTTAGACGATTTGTTCATGCCATGAATGCTTTACCAGATCTAGCTGAGAACACGGCGGTGGCCTTTTTGAAATGAGGGCGCGATAGGAGAGGGGAGCTATATGCAGATCTTATCAGGTTCCTTACTGAAAACATGGAAGATCTGCTTGCAAGAGCAGACACTGTTATCAGAGTTGAGGATACTTGAAGAGGAACATCACCCGAGCGTCGTGAGCCAGAGGTCAAATATGGTGGATCAGAACGGAAAAAGTTCGAAGATCAACCAAGGAGGGACTACAATCGAAGACCTCAGCAGCTCAACCAACCTAATAGACGTTTCACTCCATTGACAGAGGCTATTTCGGTAATCTATGACCGAACAAAGGGGTGTACGAGGTATCAAGCTCCACAAAAAATGAGTGCGCCTGGGTTTAAATGATCTAATAGGTACTATCGTGTGTATCACCATGACCATGGGCACTTGACTAATGAATGCTGGCATCTAAAGGATGAAATACAACGATTGATAGACAATGGTGAGTTGATTCAATATATCAAATGAACTCAACCAGATCAACATGAAGAAGCTCGCCCTCTAAATACTAAAAAACCAGCACTTGGAGAGGGGCCGGAAGCTGATAAGCAGCAGTGGTTACTAACCTTAGCAGGGGGAAGTTTGGCTACTGGACAGGAGTCTACCCAGCATAAGCGAGCTAAAAATTAGTTCGGGGTTTATGAGATAGATGAAAGTTCTTATCAAAATTACAGAGACCCGGTCGCTGATCTCACTTACAATAATGATGATCTCAGAGGCTTAAGTTTGCCCCATGAAGATTCTCTAACTGTTCATTTGGACATAGGAGGAGTAATGGTAACAAGAGTATTGGTCGATGGAGGAAGCTCGGCGAATATTATTTTTAATAGAAGTTTTGATCGCCTGCAGAATGTCCCACCGTATCGACCTACTCAGTGAACTTTGGTAGGATATGAAGGAAAATCTTCGCAATGTGTTGGGGAGGTCGAGCTGGTGGTTAAAGTCAGACGTGGAGCAACGAAGAAGGAATTAAAGACGTTATTTTTTAACCCTGACGCGCCGAGTCCTTATCAGGCGATCATCGGACGACCGTGGCTCCACGGGATAGAAGCAACGCCATGCACGTATCGACAATACATTAAGTATCCAATGGGTAGTTCGACGGGTATAATCCGAGGTAGCCAGAGGATCGCGTGAACTTGTTATGCAATCACATCGGATCCTTCAAAACCCATCCAATAACAATTAAATGGTGGGGTGGGACATTGTTCCAGCTGTAACAAGTCTTACCTTGCCAGAACCAGTGGATGATCCACGCGAAAAAGAGGATTCACCCACAACGGATGTAACGACAGCGGACACGATCATAGATGCTAATAGAGTGCTATGCCTGGGGAATGAACTGACTTCAGAGTCAAAGGTATGATTTGTAGATTTATTATCTAAGAAGTTAGATGTATTCTCTTGGGAGGTAGCTGACGTTTCAGGAGAAAGTCCTGCAATTATAAGTCATGAGTTGGCTATCAATCCATGCGCTAAACCAGTGCGGCAGAAACGAAGAGCATTTTCAGCTAAAACGCGGGCTGTGATATGACATTCGTTTTGAGCCACATGTAGCTATAAAAGGACAGGCAATTGCGGATTTTTTAGCCGAGTTCAGCTCGTCAAGGGAAGAGTATGATGAGGAAGGCGACGAACATACGATCAAGCTCGATCAATGGATTATTGAAGTAGATGGTGCATCTTCAATAATAGGAGGAGATTAAACATTGTGGTTAGAACTCCAAAAGAAGAGGAGATTAAACAGGCAGTGCGTTTCAATTTTCCGGTTACAAATAATGTTGCGGAATATGAAGCTGCCCTATGTGGTATGCAGTTTGCTTTAATATGTGGAGCTTGAGGTATCAAAATCAAATCTGATTCTCAGTTGGTGGTAAATCAAGCACGGTTTATGACGTTAAGCAAGATGGCGTCAAGGAATATATCGTAATTCTCAAAGAATATGAGTCCAAGTTTACCCACGTTTCTTATGAATAGATCCCCTAAAGAGATAATTCGGCAGCTGACATTTTGGCAAAGACATCAGCTGTAGGAGAGCATCCAACAATTTTGATCCAACAACTCCCTGCGACAGAGCTGATTTTAACAGTTTCTAGGGTTGATTCGTTTATTAACAAGGATGATTGGCGGACCCCATACCTCCATTACCTTAATTAAGGAGCGTTTCCTGAAAGTAATAGTGGGGCTCGTGCATTGCAAATCAGAGCGGCTAAGTATTGTGTCCTTGACGATATTTTATATAGGAAAAGCTCAACCAGACCCTTGCTTCGCTGTCTTGATCGAACTGAAGCTAATTCTGTGTTAGAAGATCTACATTCCGGAGAATCATGGGCTCATTGTGGACACAAAACGTTGATTCGACGATTCCTGCTTGCTGGATATTATTGGCCTGAGCTAGCAAATGATGCTGAGAATATTGTCCTGCATTGTCATAAGTGTCAAGAATACTCAAACACGCAGCATAAACTGAGCGAGCCCATGCAGAATATTCATGTCCCATGTCCGTTTGATAATTATGGGATAGATTTGGTAGGACCTCTGCCAATGGCCACATCCAAGCGACAGTTTCTCATTGTGGCAGTCAATTATTTTTCGAAATGGATGAAAGCTAAAGCTTTGTTTAGAACCCACGCTCAAGAGGTATGTGATTTTATACACAATCAAATTCTAACTCGGTATGACATTCCATGAATTTTAATGACAGACAACGGGTCTCAATTTCAATATTCGGTCCTTACAAACTTCTGTAAACGATATGGGATTCTCCAACATTTTCCACGCCTTATTATCCTCAGGAAAACGGGCAGGTTGAAGTCACCAACAGAACGTTGTTAGAATTCCCAGACAAGTTGGCAGAGGTTCTATGGGCTTATATGACTACCCCGCATTCTACAACAGGTGATACACATTTTGCTTTGGTATACGGAGCTGAAGCAGTTATCCCAGCGGAAGTCATAGTACCGAGCTTAGGATTCAACACTATGAGGAAGAAGTAAACCTTATAGCCAGATCAACGTCACTGGATCTAATTGACAAAAGACAAGACCAGGCCAGGGTTCGAGCAGAGGATTATCGAAGTCTCATTAAAGGACGTTTCAATGCTCGGTTGAAGCCAAGATCATTTAAGGAAGGTGACTTGGTTTTGAAAAATGTGTTTTAGGGTTCCGGTAGCGGCGCAGGTGGTAAGCTAGGACCAAAATGGGAAGGCCCGTACTCACTCATATCGGTAGGACACCATGGCGCGTACAGATTAGCAGATCAAGAAGGTCAGGCACTCAAGCATCCTTGGAATGTTAATCACCTAAAATTGTATCGCCAAAATGTATAAGATGTAAAGATGCGCTCTTTTTCCTCTCTGATGGCGCGGGGAGGTTTTTTACTGAGGCATCTACGAACAAGCTTTTGAGTTTTTTTAATATAATTTATTGTTTTCGCCAAATGTGTGTGTGGGTTTTAAATTTATAACCAGCAAATGGGTCAATGACCACGCTTTCGTAAGGCTACACAACGGACAATACTGAGTCCAGACTAAGTGTCTATAAACACGAACGAGCTATTTGGCCACGCATACGGACTATGTAATGACAATAATGTGTCCATACTTTGTACTGGGTATATTAGCGAACTGGTCAAATACCAAGTCTGAAAAGACCACGCTATCGGGTCCATAAGATCTCTCCGCGAAAATGCTATCATGGCACATGTTTTCTAAGTAGGAGAGAAGTTTAAGCATTGTGGTCAGAACTCCAACAGGATATGAGATTAAGCAGGTAGTGTGTTTCAATTTTCCGGTTACAAAAAATGCTGCGGAATATAAAGCTGCCCTATGTGGTATGAAGTTTGCTTTAATATGTGGAGCTTGAGCTATCAAAATCAGATCTGATTCTTTGTTGGTGGTAAATCAAGCACGGGGCCTTTATGACATTAAGCAAGATGGCATCAAGGCATATATCGTAATTCTCAAAGAATATGAGTCCAAGTTTACTCACATTTCTTATGAACAGATCCCCTGAAGAGATAATTCGGCAGCTGATATTTTAGGAAATACAGCAGTTGCAGGAGAACATCCATCAATTTTGATCCAGCAACTCCCTGCGACAGAGCTGATTTTAACGGTTGCTACGGTTGATTCGTTTATCAACAAGAATGATTGGCGGACTCCATACCTCTATTACCTTAATCAAGGAGCGTTGCTTGAAAGTAAGAGTGGGGCTTCTACATTGCAAATCAGAGCGGCTAAGTATTGTGTCCTTGATGATATTTTATATAGGAAAAGCTCAACCAGACCCATGCTTTGTTGTCTTGATCGAACTGAAGCTAATTCTGTGTTAGAAGATCTACATTCCGGAGAAGCATGGGCTCCTTGTGGACACAAAACATTGATTCGACAATTCGTGCTCGCTGGATATTATTGGCCCGAGCTAGCAAATGATGTTGAGAATCTTGTCCTGCATTGTCATAAGTTTCAAGAATACTCAAACACGCAGCATAAACCGAGCGAGCCCATGCAGAATATTCATATCGCATGTCCGTTTGATAACTAGGGGATATATTTGGTAGGACCTTTGCCAATGGCCACATGCAAGCGACAGTTTCTCATTGTGGCATTCGATTATTTTTCGAAATGGGTGGAAGCTAAAGCTTTGTTTAAAACCCGCGCTCAAGAGGTATGTGATTTTATATAGAATGAAATTCTAGCTCGGTATAGCATTCCAAGAATTTTAATGAAACACAACGAGCCTCAATTTCAAAATTCGGTCCTTACAAACTTCTGTAAACGGTATGGTATTCTCCAGCATTTTTCCACCCCTTATTATCCACAGGCAAACGGGTAGGTTGAAGTCACCAACAGAACATTGTTAGAAGGTCTAAAGAAAAAGCTAGAAGGATCCAAGGGCAAATGGCCAGAAAAGTTGGCAGATGTTCTATGGGCTTATAGGACTACCCCGCGTTCTACAACAGGTAATACACCTTTTGCTTTGGTATACGGATCTGAAGCAGTTATCCGAGCGGAAGTCATAGTACCGAGCCATAGGATTCAACACTATGAGGAAGAAGCAAACCTTATAGCCAGATCAACGTCACTGGATCTAATTGACGAAAGATAAGACCATGCCAGGGTTCGAGCAAAGGATTATCGAAGTCTCATGAGAGTGATGAGTAAATTAATGACAAGAATGGGGAATCTTGGAACTAGTGCTTGATTGTGACTACTGCTATAAATGTAGAGAGAGAAAGTAGAATGAGAAAGTATTAAAGAATGTCCACCTACCGAAGAATAAATGGGCTCCCTTATATAGTGGGGAAAGTGGGACACATTTATGTCCTAGGTAGTCCTTGATTATTTAACGGTTAGTCCTTTACATCTTATATCTTTTACATATTGTTCTCTAATAAATAATAAATACACTAAAGGGTTTACTTTATTGCTCCCTTTTACAATTAACACCTTTTCTACCGGGCTTGGTGAATTACTTCCTTATAAGTAGCCCCCTAGTCTTCAAGAGCATTGAGAATGAAGACTCATGATTAACTCGAGGAAAAGACCACTGACCAAAATTGTCTTGGGCTTGAGGTTTTTAGACACTTTAGCCAAATTCCTCGGGACCACAGCATCTGAAGCTTTGGGTGAAGTTATGTTGTTTCACGTCCGACCAGTCTTTCATAACCAAAGTCCGACCCTTTTCATTCTTCTTAGTGCTTTGGGAAGGGTTACGACACTCCCTGACGCCTGACCCGTGGTGATGGGCTTATCAAAAGTCTAGCCGGTAAATTTGCTATGGGCTCAAATGGGTCATTAGGCCTTGGAGAATTCGTTTGTTTCAGCTCTCCTCGTCAGTGGACACATGGTGCTTATCCGGAGAGTATTAAAGTTCCGGTGCCGGCACTGGCCTACGATACTAGCCTGATGATTTCCTATGTCGTGCGTAGTCGAGTTTGGTTTACACGTGTCGTCCCTTTATTCGAAGCATGCTCGTCTGCACATCTCTTTAGGAGGCTCTTCGACTTCCCGCAGATTTTCGTCTTTTGGGCTTCCCCACGCGTAGAACGGTTGAGGAATTTTGAAGCCTATAAATAATTCTTCATTCACCACAAATCGCTTCCTCAGAGAAATCCTAGAGAGAGAGAGAGAGTCCCCCTTAGCCAATCTTAGAGAGAGAAACCAATGTTTATGAAAAAGAAAAATCCGAAGCTTAACCAGAAACCGAAGAAGAAAATAGAGTCTGTGTTTGGATTTATTGACTGGGCTAACATTATTGGCCGAGCCGACGAATACCGAGCCGCTGGACTAATTTGGGGTTCTGATACCAAACCTCTCTCACCCGTGCCTCTCCCTCACGACCTTTTTCTACCTACTCCCGTTCCTGCGGAATCATTCAGAGTGCCCGAGCCAGTTGTTGCTCACACTCTTGAAGCGATCGTCATTCCTTCCAGTAGCAGTTCTCCAAATTCTTCTGTCAATCCATCCAATCATCTGACGCCCTCCCCGGTAAACGCACCTAAAAATTTACCCCCTCCTCTTCTTCCCAAACGCCAAAGTAAATCGAGCTTTCTCACAATGGGAGATTCCAGCGCCTCTTCCTCACCGGTGGGAGGCCTCTCACCTGAACTAGTGCAGTTAACTCCTACAATCGTAGGATTTTGTACGGGCGTCAATATTGTTGTTACCCCTTTGGGTGTTGCCCGAAAGGATTTCGAGCGCCAGACGCTTGAAATGGAACGCGCTCGCCAGCTGCAAGAAAGTGGGTCGAAACATGTTCGCACGGGTAGCAGCGTTAGCTTTATACAACCACTTTCTCAATCGGTCAACCCAAAAATGGTCGGCTCTCAGCTTCTAAAAGACGCCGATCTCAACTGCACCGAGGTTGTTCCAAGCGAAGCCATCAACAAGCCAGAGGCGAACGATTTAGTCGGCTCGGGAAATAGTCCCGCAAAGGAAAACGAAGCGGGGAAAGGTGTTGTTGCTGTAAGCGGTGGTGCTGCCGCTCCTTCTGAAGAGCCCCTTCCTCCAGAGATAGAGGCCGTTATAAGCACCACCTACCATCGGTTATTGTGTCGGGACAATGTCATTTCCCTTTTCGAAGCCAAGTATATGTACCTCTCCGCTGCGGAGCAGTCGGAGCTTCTGATCCGGTGGGGATTTTCGGAGTGCGTCAAAGTACGATTTCCTAGTCCTGGGGAAACACCTGTGCATATACAATCTCGGGAGATCATCGTCTTTACCGAGCTTTTTAACTAGGGTCTCAGGTTTCCTCTGGACCTTGAGATCGCTCGGTACTTCGAAGTCATCGGTATCTGCCCCTCACAGCTAACTCCCAATGCGTGGTACACGTTGATGTTTTGTATCATGGCCTCTCGACTGTCAGGTCGCGCTATGCCGATGGAAGAGTACGTTGCCATGTCCGGGCTTTCAAAGTCGCCCAAATCGCCTTTCTTTTATTCTTCCTTTGTAAATACTTGGAAGATCGTGAATGATTTTCTCGAAGGCCACAAATCATGGAAGCATCGGTTTGTCTTCGATAGCGCCTGCTGGGAGAACGGTCGTCCATACACTAAAGAGAACCCGAGGTGATTGCTGCGGACGTGGGTTCCTGATCGTAATCATTTTTTTCCTAACCGATCCTTTGTTCAGTGTCCAAGGAATTCATCCAAGGGTTGAAGAGGGATTACATGTAGGAGGCCAAAATTACCTTCCAAATTCTGAAGGACTTTTCCATAAAAAATTGGGGTCGGGAATTCCACCGCTGCTTGAAGAACACCAACTTAATCATGAGCAACCTCTGACGTTGCTCTGAGGAACCGCTCACATTAGAGCAGCTGCGCCAACCACCTAGCTTGGTGGATATGGTCGCTAAGACAGATGAAACCTGACGCGCACATGTTCCTTCCCAGACGCAACAAAGCGCCTAGCAAACACGCAAAATCCAACGAGGGTGCTGAGCAAGAGAATGCAGAAAAGTTAGAGGTCGATGCTGTTGGACAAGTGGCAGCAGTTGTCGTAGAGGCAAAGGAGGTTGATCGGCCCGAGGAGATGAGGAAGAAAAGGAAGAAGATTGTGGCTGACGGTGATGAAGCCAAAAAACCGAAGCACTCGAAGAAGAAAACGGAGGTCGGTTCTGCCGACGCTCCCGCCCTTACAGAAAATGCGACTATCCCGGCGCTTTTCGAACACTATGAAGAGTTTAAGGGTGGGAATGTTGCTGCTCCTGCAATTACGTCGGTCGAGAATGCTCCGGTAGTTGTGATTCCTGACGATCACGAGGTTGGGGGAAAAATGTCAGTCTTTCGGAAGCAGCGAAAGCTGATCGGGCTTCATCAAGTGGTACCAAGCTGCCTGTCCTGTCCATTCATAGGAGCCTTCATACTTTCGCTTTGCGGGCCAACGATGTGATGTCCTTGTCCTTATAAAACATAATTGTGCCTCTGGTAATGAAGGAAAGACGCGTGGATGAGCTAAACCAGAGACTGACGGATGCAGAAGGGAAGATAACCGCAAGTGAGAATGAAGTCAAAAGTGGAGAAGCGGGAAAGAAGCTCTTGGAAGAACAACTTAAAAAAGCTGAGGAAAGAGCGTCGAAGGCTGAGAAAACCTTGGCGTCGGTCAGAAAGGACCGCGATGATCAAGCTCGGCAATTAGCAGCGGCTAAATTTCAAAGTCGTTTCTTCCGTCACTCCGCAGCAAAGAAAACAAATGAACTCACCGACCTCAAAATCGCCAATGCTCTTTTTGCTGACAAATGTCAAAAGTGGATGGAGAAAAAATCCATCGAGGCTAAATCTTCTTATGTCTTGAGCCTTCATAATCGTTTCCCCGACCTTGCCCTCGGTTTAATGTGGTTACATGTCCTAGAGGCAGATCGCCCATCCGGAGTAGTCTGCGAAGATGAAGAGTCGGATGCCACAGAGACCGATCTCGAGAACGAAGACGCTTAAACTCTCTTTTATTTTCCCAAGTATCAAAGTTTTTGTAACCATTGGGGTGTGTGAACCATTTTGAATATGTTTTGTATCTCATGACTTTTAAATGTTACGTTTTTCCATTGTTTTCGAGATTGTTCACCTTTATACTTCTGCAGATCGATATTTAATTGAGAATCTTCTTTTGGGATCGGGCACAAATGTAGATCAGTTAAAAACTGAAAAACCTATTAAGGTTCTGTCAATCAATATATAACTGAAATGTTTTCCATATGGTGTGGGAACAAACGTAGATCAGTTAAAAACTGAAAAAACCTATTAAGGTCATGTTGATCAATATCTAATTGAAAATTTTCCCATAAGGTCGAGAACAAATGTAGCTCAGTTAAAAACTGAAAAAACCTATTAAGGTTTTGTTGATCAATATCTATTTGAAAATTTTCTCATAGGGTCGGGAACAAATGTAGATTACTTAAAAACTGAAAAAACCCATTAAGTTTCCGTTGATCAATATCTATTTAAAAATTTTCCCATAGGGTCGGGAACAAACGTAGATAAGTTAAAAAATGAAAAACCTATTAAGGTTCTATTGATCAATATCTAATTGAAAATTCTCCTATAGAGTTGGGAACAAATGTAGATCAGTTAAAAACTGAAAAACCTATTAAGGTTATGTTGATCAATATCTAATTGAAAATTTTCCAATAGAGTCGGGAACAAATGTAGATCAGTTAAAAACTGAAAAAAAAAACCTATTATGGTTCTGTAAGTTAACTAAGATCGTCATAGTTCGTCTATCAGCTCGTCAGCCGATGAATTTCCCTTTGACACTTTCAAATTTTATAGGAAAAAAGGAGTAGATTTAAAAAGATCAGTTGCCGTGGATGCCTCATTAAAACTTTCTCGCACCACCCAGGTAGGAAAAAGTGCATCCCCGACCAAAAGTGCTTACATAAACGAGAATATTTATAAAGGAATTAAAAAAAATTACTCCAAATATATCTTTAGATGTTTAATATTCCAGGGGATCCTCAATAAGCGTCCGTGCTTGTCCTGTAATCGATAGGTCCCCCTCTTGATTTTTTTTCACACCTTATATTGGCCTTCCCAATTCGGGGCGAATTCGCCGAGGATTTTATCTTTGGTGTGCAGAAAAACTCTTCTCAAAACTCTATCCCCGACCTTGAACTCTCGTCGACGTACTTTTGATGCATATCAGCTCCTCATTAAGATCTATAATGCAGAGAATTCAGCTGAGCTCGGCTTCTTTTTTCTTCTACCAAGTCAAGATCTAGTCGTCTGCCATTTCCGTTTCTATTCTCATCATAGTTTCTGATCCTAAAAGACGGGAAAAATGATTCCGCGGGAGTGACAGCATCCATCCCATAGACCAAGGCGTAGGGTGATTCTTGAGCCACCGTTCGGGGGGTAGTACTGTAGGCCCATAGTACTTCTTGTAAATAATCCGGCCACTTGCCGTATTTTCCTTCTAAGTTCGTTTTGAGTCCGTCTATGATAGTCCGGTTTGTGACCTCAACTTGCCCATTCTCCTGAGGGTGGAAAGGGGCCGAAAACCATTTCCTGATCTTGTGGGTCGAACAAAAGGATTTCATCTCGCTACTATCAAATTGAGGTCCGTTGTCCATTGTGAGCCTCTGAGGTACCCCAAACCTACAGTAGATGTTTGACCAAATGAACTTGATGATATCTTTAGTTTTCGTTCCCGATGGTGGCTCGGCTTCTACCCATTTCGAAAAGTAATCCACTGCCACCACTATCATTTGTCTTGCGCTAGATGCCATTAGCAATGACCCTACTAGGTCGATCCCCCATCGTTCAAAAGGGAGGTCTTTCGATATTGATTCCAAGGAAGCTGTGGGCATATGGATTATGTTCGCGAATCTTTGACAGGTGTCGCATGTTCTTACTATCTGCTCAGCATCGGCAGTTATCGTCGGCCAATAAAAACCGGCAAGAAAAATTCTCCTTATTGGTGCTTTATAACCGCAGTGAGCGGTGCTTTCTCCATCGTGCAACTCGGACACGATTATCTGTGATTCATTTGTCCCCAGACATCTCAGCAAAGGCCTGCTGAAAGACTTCTTGTACAGTATTTCTCCCAACAAAATGTACCCCGTGATGAGGATTAATTTCAACTGAGGGTAATTTTTTCTGAGGTTTGAGGTGTTTCAAGGGTATTACATGTTTAGTAGATCGTAGTGAGAGATTTGAGCTGCCTGGTTGTATTTAATTTCCATTACCCTCATTAAATGAAAGTGGTTGGGTATTTATACCCTTAACCTGGGGCCACATGGGCTTTCGGGTCGTGTTTATGGATTCGGGTCGAGTTCAAAGACCCATTAGTTTTAAGCAGGTAGGTAATTAGCTTAGTCATGAAGTGATTAAGATTTTAGTACATTAGTTCAGTTCAGATGGTTCAGTGGATGGATGTTGTCCGAATTGCCTCTATCCGGTTCTCAAAAGAGTGGTAATAAAATCCGGACTCATCAGTAGCCCCTTTTTTAGGTTGTGTTTGAAGGCCTTTGGCAAGACCTAAAAACTAGTCTGATTACGCTCATAACTATGTCCGGACAGATTTCAAATTGTGTAACGACTTCATCCGGACTGAAAAAGTTCTCAGAAATCGAACGGTTTTTGCCAGAGTTCATGGGACACGTGTCTTTCTTTGATTCGCCACATCAGCCGTTTTCTCCTAGAACGGCGCTCCCACTTTCTCCAAAAAGCAACCTCTTCAATTAATGTGGGTGACATCAGCGTCGTCTTTAATCATTACAATATCCTTTCGTATTCTCCTAGGTATCGAAGCATCTTTTGTTCCTTAACTATAAATTACTCCCCTTTTCACTGTTTTACCATCTTCACTATCTTTGCTCTGTTAAATTTCAAAGCTTTCACTTCTCAGAAAACCCTTTTATTGGTGTGAGTTTATGTTCACAGCAAGAAACGTCATAGTAAAAGGTGGGTGGCTCAACTTGTCAGAGTTAGAAAAAGCTCAAAAGGTCAAACGTGAAAAACACATTGCTGCAGGCCTCCCTGTTTCCCCTATTGACAAATCAGGAACATCAAGTTCAGAGCCTGACCGGGATCTTCTTCAGCTAAGAGTGCTAAACTAGGAGGTTGTTTCAGTCCAACCTTTCACCAATCGTTTTGGGCTCATCGGTCCAGCAATCAGAGCCTGTTGTTGAACTAGGGCAGGCAGTCACAATCTTTAAGAGACCTTCCCCATTCATTGCCATGGGATCGGACGTTGATGCCTCTCCAGAGAAGCTAATAGATCGGAGAAGAGGTTGTTTGGTGAAAAGGCAGGCTCCAAAAACTACGTCTTCCAAGTCTGGGCTAAAAATAAAAATACGGGGTCAAAGGCACCCATTAAGATTCCTAAGGACAAGCTGTCCGTATATAAGCCCCAAACGGAGTCCAGACCACAAGAAGTTAGTAATGCCTAACCATCCGGAGGGCCTGCTGAGCCAACCACTAGTTCCCCTCACCCAAAACAACTGATAACCCTTCCTTAATAATGGAAGAAGTGCTGGAGGATTCTATTGAAGAAGCTCCTTTTGAGTTTAAATTCTCCGGGAAAACAAGTGAGGCTGCTGCTGTCAAGAAGGATAAGGGCGAAGCTATGCTTAAAACATCCGGATTTGCTGGAGAGCCTCGTGGGAACAGTGGGGCCTTGCTTCCACAAGGTAAGTGTCAAATACCTGCTAACTTTGCAAAACAATAATTATGCTTTCATTCACACAGCCGAACTAGGTCGGATGCGAACAAAATGGAGGATCCCGGAGAATGTCAAGGTGAGGATTCCGGTGGATCCGGAGACACCGATGGATTGCAAGATCAGTGAGATAGTTTTCTTCACTGAGCTATTCAACTGGGGACTAAGGTTTCCCCTAGACCCAGAGATAGTCAAATACTTTCACCTCATCACACTCTGCCCAAGCCAATTGAGCCCCAATGCATGGTATACCCTCATGGCCTGTATTATGGCCTACAGGCTCTTCGGAATCCCTCTTCCAATGGAGTAGTTTGTAGTTGTGGCCAGCCTCTGCAGAAACCACCTTATCCCCTTCTACCATTTCAACATGGGTGATGATTACAAGGCTGTGGACGACCTTCTTGAGTCAAAAAGGAACTGGAAGACTCAATTCCTGTTTATTAGTGGCGCTTGGGAGAATGGGAAGAAGATTAAAACCGGTGTTAACCCAAGCCTGCTTACCAGCAGATGGCGAAGTGATGGTAAGAATCTCATCTCTACTTATCACAAATTTGTTTGTATAACTTGTTTTCTTTTGTTTTTTGGTAGTGATGCCTAAGGACTTTAGTGATTACTTAAAGGTTGGACAGACCACTTGCTCCTAGCTAAATGCTTGGACTGCTGAGAACTGGGGAAACCGCTTCCACAATGCTTTTACTGGAGGCAATCTAACAAGATCCTACCTTTGGAACACAACTTACCGGAGGGACTTATCTTGGGAGGAATTAACCACTCCACCACCTCCAGAAGTAATCCTCAGGAGGACAGATGCACCGAATGGATCGTTGTATCTGCCCGGTAGAGCTAAAGCCCCAAGCAGGATGAAATACAAGAAAGGTATAGGCAAGCATGGTATGGTTGAAGCCAATCCTACCGAAGCAAAAGAAGCTGTCCCAACAAAGCCAGAGGGGCCATACCAAGGACAGATTGATGTTGCTCTTCTACAAGTAGTGGAGCATGAAAGTACTAGAGAAGTGGTTGGATCTTCAAAATCCGCCAAGGCTCCTAAGAAAGATAGGAACGGGGAGCAGAAGTCAAGGATAGGGAGGCCAAGAAGAAGAAAACCTCCAAGGGTGATGAAATTTCTCTACGGCCTCCGGAGCCTCTTCTTCCTGTTGACCCTACTGGCCCTACTCAAGCAGAAGGGATCCCTGATGACTTTCAAACCGGAGGGGGTGCAGGAGGGGATATCAGCATTGATGGCTTCGATATCAGTGGTCTTGAAGAGATTGGTCTTTACTATGAAAACCTCCCTAAAGATGATTTTGCTGGGCCTTACCTCCGCTCGAGTTCTTCGAACATCGTCACATTCAACGGTAAGTCTTTCTCTGTCTCAAGTGAAAGAGATGTCATAACTCACTCCATATTAAGTAATATCCAGTCAGTGCTTAATTTGGAGAAGCAAGTACGAGGTCAATCAGCCATCATTAATCCCCTCAATTCGGACAAAGAGAAATTGTCTGGCGATTTCCTTACTGCCAATCAAAATGCTGATGCATTGAAGAAGGAAAATGAGGAGTTAAAGAAAATCTAGGAGGATTGAGCCACAAAGCTAGCCACTTTTGAAGACACTATCAAAGAACTCCAATCAAAGCAATCTGACTTTGAGAGAGATCTCTCTTCTTCAAGAGAAGAGGTGAGGGCTAAGGACAAGGCCATTCATACTTGAACCAATGACAAGATCTCGCTCGAGGACTCGGTGTCCAAGGATGCACAAGAAAAAGCTGATTTTCTAAAGGAGCAAGAGAGAACAATCCAAGATAGGATTGATGCTTATACCAACAGAGTGATAGATACTCAGGAGGAAAAGTATGCCAAAGTGAAGGCGGACATGGTCTTTCTCTTTCATGAGAAATTCCCGAAGAGGACACTGGGAGACTTATGGACTTTTGTAGAGTACGAAGAACTCCCCTTCCACAAAATGGATAATGGTGACAAGCATGATTACTCCAGTGGCTGGGATGACACAACCGATGAAGAAGAAGAAAACCAGGGAGAGTCCGGATGAGGAAGATAATGACCCCAAGAAGACGAAACCAAGTGAGGCTAGGCCATCTAAGAAAGCTCAGTCTTAAAGTATCAACTATCGTTTTCTTATTATTATTTTTTTGTGATTGAACCAAAGTCCTTGGATGGCCAATGAATTTTTTGTAATCGTGTCCGGCTTCTGTTTGGATAAACCTTTTGTTTGAAAACTTAAAGTCCTTGGGTGACCAAGGCACTTCGTATATCTTAATTGGCAATTTTACTTTGCACAACTTGCATTGTTTCATAATTTTTCAACTTTGGTGGCTAACGTTTAAACAGGCCTTAGTTAGTTTACAAGCATTTTAAAGTGAGAGTGTTTAAATTCTTTGATGACAAATGTTTAAGTAGTCATCACTCTATCAATCCAATCTGACATTGATAGAAAATTTAAAAGAAATCACTAACTGAAATACTTTGAATATTTTAAGAAGGCATCGAATTTTATTGAAAAGCACGAGCACCTTATTAAAACCTCTCCGTGCCACCAGGGTAGGAAAAAGTATGCCCCTAAATATTTACATGAACTTTAAAACAAGTAAATATTTACATAGTCTTCATTCTAAGTACAATCGGAGGTGTTCAATGTTCCAGGGGTGATTCAAAACCATTCCATCCTTATCTTGCAGTCGGTACGTTCCAGGCTTAATCTTTTCACTGACCATATAGGGCCCTTCCCAAGTTGGAGCTAGTTTTCCGAACTGCTTTTCTTTAGTGTGCATGAAGACTTTCCTCAATACTTTATCTCCTGGCTGAAAATCCATTCTTTTAACTTTGGAAGCGAACATGCTTCTCATCAGTCCTTGATAGTGTGTGGCTCTGAGGTGAGCCTTAACCCTTCTTTTCTCTATCAAGTCAAGTTGGCCTCTTACTTCCACTTCGTTAGCGTGTTCGGAGAAATTATGAACTCGAAAAGAAGGAAGAGTAGCTTCTATGGGAGCTATAGGATCCATCCCATATACTAAAGCAAAGGTATATTCTTGTGTTGCAGCCCCAGAAGTGGTTCGGTAGGCCCATAATACCTCTTGTAGATAGTTGGGCCATTTACCAGCAGTTCCCTCTAAATTCTTTTTAAGTCCGGACAAGATAGTCCTATTAGCCACTTTGACCTGACCATTTGCTTGTGGGTGTAAAGGAGAGGAGAAGCGATGTTGTATGCCTCTAGAGGCGCAAAAATTCTCCATTTCTTTGTTGTCGAACTGCGGCCCATTGTCTGTGGTTAGCTTTTGTGGAATTCCAAATCTGCAACAAATATTGGATAAGATGAATTTTATAACAACTTTCGAGGTTGTACCCACCAATAGAGCTGCTTCTATCCACTTCGAAAAGTAATCAATGGCAACAATTATAGTTCTGCACCCTCCGGATGCCATGGGTAGAGGTCTCACTAAATCCAGACCCCAACGAGCAAAAGGTATTGGTTCAGAAATTGATTCTAAAGGGATAGTTGGAGTATGAATTTCATTGCTGTATCTTTGGCATGGGTCACACTTTTTCACCAACTCCTTGGAATCTTGCATTATGGAGGGCCAGTAATACCCAGCTAACAAAACTCTTCTTGTCAGAGCCCTGAATCCACAATGAGCTGATCTCTCACCATCATGCAATTCGGAGAGAACTATCTGGGACTCCTCGACTCCCAAACATCGTAAGAGGGGTTTACTATAGGATTTTTTTTATAAAGAATATCCCTTAGGATGAAAAACCACGCGCCTTGTATTTTATCTTTCTTGCCACTGCTTTCTCCGAAGGCAAGATGCCATCTGAGAGTTATTGAAGGATTGGAAACCTCCAATCTTGGGGCTGTTTGATCTGTATATTAAAACTTTATTCTTCCTTATTTGGATTGATTTGAATAGATGTGCACTCTTGCACATGTATCCAAGGGTAGGACTCAGAATAGGCTACGGTTGCCAAAGATTCTGCCAGCATATTTTCTGTTCGGGGTATGTGCTCATAGGTGATGCTTTTGAAATTAAGCGTCACTTCTTTAAGGATGAACAAGTATTTAATCAGTTGTTCTTTCTTGGCTTCGGACTGACCTTGTGCATGATGAATAAGAAGTTGAGAATCACTCTCTTAGCTCCACATATAAGAGCTAATTTTAAACCAGCTATAGCAGCCTCATATTCAGACTCATTATTGGAAGCTCTGAAGGCAAAACATATAGCTTGGTATATTCTGTCACCATACGGAGAGGTTAAACATATCCCAGCACCACATCCCATGGTACTTGAGCCACCATCAGTCCGGACGACCCAGACTTTTTTATCTTTTATATCGGTTGCTTGCTTAGTATCCTTATCCGAATGGAATTCAACTAAGAAATCAGCCACAGTTTGGGGTTTGACTGCTGTTCGAGGAGTGAAATCAATATCGTAGTCTCCTAACTCTACTGAACACTTGGTCATTCTACTTGAAATGTCAGCCTTTTGGAGAACGTTTTTCAAACGAAAAGAGGTTCGAACGATGATAGAATGAGCCTGAAAATAGGGCCTCATTTTTCTTGCCGCAATTACCAAGGCCAATGCCAATTTTTCCAGCTTCAAATATCATTTTTCTGCATCGATCAAGCTTTTGCTGATGTAGTACACCGGACGGGGATAATTGTCCACCTCTCTTACCAACACTGCACTTATTGCACAATCAGAAACGGCTAAATACACATAAAGGGTTTCTCAATCAACAGGTTTCAATAGAGTCTTGGGAGAAGACAAATGCTTCTTAATTTCGTCGAATGCCTCATTACACTGTGGGGACCAATCGAAGTCCTTGGCATTTTTTAAGGTTTGAAAAAACAGGGCACACATGTCCGAAGACCTTGAAATGAATCGGTTTAGTGCAGCCAGCCTCCCAATCAATCGTTGTACCCCTTTAATATTCCGAGGAGGCTCCATTTTTAGTAAAGCATTAAGCCGGTCTGGATCAGGTTGTATCCGTTTCTCACTTATCACATACCCAAAAAAATTCTGGACTGCACTCCAAAAACGCACTTTTCTGGGTTCAACTTTAAATTTACTTTCACCAAGTTGGCAAAATTTTCTTGAAGATCTGCCAATTCTAGCTCTTCGTCTACACTTTTCACCATCATGTGATCGATATAAACTTCCATGTTTCTTCCGATTTGATCAGCGAAGGCCTTATTCACCAACCTTTCATAAGTAGCCTTAACATTTTTAACCCCGAATGGCATTACTTTGTAACAATGGAGGCCCCTATCAGTAACAAATGTGGTATGTTCTTGATCATTTGGATCTACTTGAATCTGATTATACCCGGAGAAGGCATCCATAAAGGACAACAGCTTGTTTCCAGAAGTAGAGTCCACCAACTGATCAATTCGGGGAACCGGATATAAATATTTTGGGCAAGCCCTATTGAGATCCGTGAAATCGATGCACATACGCCACTTGCCATTTTTATATTTCACCAACACCGGATTAGCTGTCCATAAAGGGTATTGAGATTCCTTTATGTGCCCCATTTTTGTAAGTCGGACAACCTCTTGAACTGTGATGTCAGCCTTCTCCTTAGAAAAGGCTCTCCTTCTTTGTATCACAGGTGTTATGTCTCTTCGGATGGATAATTGGTGTGATATAGCGTTCGCCGGTACACCGGTTACATCAGCATTGCACCAAGCAAATACATGCTGATGGTCTTTCAAAAAATATAACATTTTACCCTTTAATTTCGAAGTCATCTTGGATCATATCTTGGCACTTTTTCCTTCAGCCAGAGAGTGAGTTTCAACTTTTTCTACCGGTATTAAAACACCAGGGGTCTCTCTAGGGTCATCAATTTCACCCTCTCCCCCAGAAGGCCACTCAAACTGTTATTCCTCATTGATCTGAACTGCCCCTAATGTTTGAGGGGCCAGTGCTGTCGCATAACACTCCCTTGCTACCTTCTGGCTGCTCCGAACAACTCCCACTGTCCTTGCACAACATACTTCAAGCACTTGTGGAGTGTTGAAGCCAGTGCATGCATCCTGGAGAGCCAAGATCTCCCCAGAATAGCATTATAACAAGTGGGACAATCCACCACAATAAATAGTACTTTAACCATCTTTTTAAAAGGGCCTTTGCCCAATAAAACCTCTTCCTCGAACTCCCCGATCACATCTGCTGAGCTTCCAGTGAAACCCACAATTGACCTGTTCGAATGTTGTATTACTGCTGGATTCTTCATTTTTTATAGGAAGTTAAAAAGAGAATATTGGTTAAACTTCCGGTATCCACCAAAATTCGTCTTATATCATTTCCTCCAATAGATGCTCCTATGACAACATCATCTTCATGTGGACCAACAATATCCTTCAAGTCATCCTCGTAGAAAACTATAAAAGGAAAAGGGATCTGCACTTGATAGGAAGTCATGGCCCCTTCAAGCTGGGTAGCTAAAGTATAAACGTACCTCCTTCTTGAAGAAGCATTTGGTGCAGTCATGGTGTCCCCTCCGAATATTGTAAGTGACTCAAAAAAGTTAATAAGGCTGGACATCATTTTGCAATGCTCTATGATAACACCCACTTTATTCCAGGTTGGATCAGGGTCCAAGTATTCTAACTCTACATCGAATCTTTCGATTATCACCATAGCCCCATGCGGAGCCGATGTGCCTGTATTGTTTGGACCAGCCCGATGAGCGCTATCAGGCCTATTTCTACCTCTTCTTTTAACATACGCCCCCAACTTTCCTCTTTCAATTAAATTCTGCACTTCTTATTTCAATGCAATACAATCCTCAGTGGTATGGTCAGTATCATGGTGATACAGGCATAAACAATTATTACGGCTCTCCCTAGGAGACTGTGAAGCAGCTGGCCTTCTATAATGTACTTCGTCTTTTGTTTTGTCATAAATGATGGCTATATTTTCTTTCAACTCAGCGAACCACTCCGGTTGAAACCAAGGCCTTCGTTTATTTCTAGATTGTTGACTTTGGGCCGGTGCAGCTGGCTGAGACTGAGCTTTGGCTCTGTTATGACCCTGCCCGACCTCCTTGGCCTTGTTTTCGGACTGGTTTTGGTTTGGATTTAGTGCAGCCGGACCAGACCTCACCTGCCTGTGCACCCTAGTTTTCTTTGTTTCATCTACATTAATCTGCTTTCCGACCTGATTTAGCAGACGTCCCCACGTCATGGCCTTTTTTCTGGTTACTGAATCAGCCAAGTTTCCAGGGTTTAAGCCCTGCCTCAGAGAAGCTATCGCTACTTGCTCGGAGCAATCAGCCAATCCATTTTTGGTATTCATAAAACGACTTATGTATTCTTTTAAAGATTCGTTTGGTTCTTGGGCACAATGGATAATCGTGTCTCCATTTCCCTTCACTTCCTTACTTCCAACAAACTGCCTCCGAAAGGCCACTCAAAAAGTGTCAAAATTCCTGATACAGCCATGTGGTAAGCTATTATACCACTTCAGAGCACTCCCCGTAAAATATTGGGAGAATTCCCTACAAAGTAACTTGTCGTCATCATCAAAATTCATCATAAATTTTTTGAATTGTTCTAAGTGGTTATCCGGGTCTTTGCTACCATCATAGTTTTCCATTTTCATACTGTCAAACATTTTAGGCAGATTTCCGGACAGTGTTTTGGAAGACAGTAGAGATTGTCTCCAATTTTGGCCACGACTAAAAACCGTATCTTCTTTAGGAGTTACAACGATACCTGGTTCATCATGGAAGGCAAAAGGATCCATAAACAATCGATCTACATATCTTCGGCTATGAGACGATCCTTTGCTTATATGCATTTTTAACCTTCCATGCCTATCCATTTTTCTTGAATACTTCTTAACCAATTTTTGTTTCTTTTTAGACGGCCCTCATCACTGCTGGATGACAAGGACTCTTCAACTCTGTCTTCACCTGAAGAGCTACCGGAAGACTTTGAGTCTGAATCAGAGCTCTCCACCAGTTTAGACTGGTGAGATATTTTTGAGCTAGGATGAGTCTTTTTTGCACTCACACGGGTTTTCGATGGCTCATGCTCTCTAGGATTATCAGTATGATGAGCTACTGATTCTTTAGACTTCTCTTTTGGGCCCATCGTTGCCCTCTTGGCAGCCCTCAGAGCTTCTATCTCAACTTTTAACCTATCTCGTTCCTCAATCGTATATTCATGATATTCACCCACCACTTCTGCCAAAGCTGGTGGTATTTCTTGCTCGTTTGGATTCATCCGAACTGGTCTTTCTTGATGGTTTTGAATGCTAGATTCAGGCACCTTCTCCTCCCACTGTGGTCGCCAATTTGATGAGGATTAATTTCAACTAAGGGTAATTTTGTCTGAGGTTTAAGGTGTTTGAAGGGTATTAAATGTTTAGTAGATTGTAGTGAGGGATTTGAGTTGTCTGGTTGTATTTAATTTTCATTACCCTCATTAAATGAAAGTGGTTGGGTATTTATACCCTTAACCTTGGGCTACATGGGCTTTCAGGTCGTGTTTATAGATTCAGGTCGAGTTCAAAGACCCATTAGTTTTAAGCAGGTAGGTAATTAGCTTAGTCATGAAGTGATTAAGTTTTTAGTACATTAGTTCAGTTCGGATGGTTAAGTGGGTGGATGTTGTCCGAATTGCCCCTGTCCGGTTCTCATAAAGAGTGGCAATAAAATCCGGACTCATCACCCCCGAGCCTTATTTCGTACTTTTCGAGCTGCGACGCTACTGTCCGGTAATAATCCTCCTGCCAGGAAAACTATAATGTCACTTCTCCAGTCCGAAAAAGTTACCGAGGATATTTAACATGCGATCTCTGGTCGATTGTCCAGCTATGTCCTCTTTATAATTGACGGGTTTTCTTGTACTGTTACCTAAGGGTAGCTGCTTGAACAGGATGCTGACGCCAGGGAGTCTGCAATCACGTTTTCAGTCCTGGGGACGTGCTCATATGTTACTTTGGAAAACGACGCGCCTAACACACGCAACGCTGCTAAGTACTGAACCGTGTGTTCTTTCCAAGCTTATGACGCTCCCGAGGCTTGATTAATCAGCAACTGAGAATCAATGATGAGACGTATATGCCTAGCCCCGCACACCTGTGCTAACCTCAAACCAGCTAGGGCAGCCTCATACTGAGCTTCGTTGTTGGATGTGGTAAAACCAAATCAGATTGCCTGATGCATACTTATGCCCGTAGGAGTGACTATCTGTATACCCGCGCCGCATCCACTGACGTTCGATCCTCCATCGGTTCGAATAATCCATTCTACTTGCTTGTCTTCCTCGGGCGGCTCTACTTGGTGTGGTCGGTTAGAATGAAAATCAACTAAAAAATCAGCCAAGGCCTGGCCCTTGATGGCCTTCTTGGCTCAAAATTGATATCAAAATCGCCTAGATCGACTGACCATTTAGACATTCGTCATGACATGTCCGGACGCTGAAGAACATACTTGAGTGGAAACGATGTTCGAACGATAATAGGATGTGCCTGGAAGTACGGTCGTATTTTTCGCACCGCGGTCACCAAAGCTAAAGCCATCTTTTCCAGCTTCAAATACCTCGTCTCTGAATCTAACAAGTTTTTGCTTACGAAATATACCGCTTTAGGAACTGTTCCCGACTCGCTGATCAATGCCACACTCACTGCAAAATCAGAAACTGCTACATATAGAAAAAGAATCTCCCCTTTCAGAGGCTTTTTCGAAAGGTTTGGGGATGAAAAATAACTTTTGATTCCCAAAAAATCCTCATCACAAGCTGGTGTCCAATCAAAAGACTTTGCATTTCTCAAAACCTGAAAAAATGGAGCACATTTGTCAGATGAACGAGATATGAATCGATTCAGAGCCGCTAGGCGCCTGGTTAATATCTGAACCTCCTTGATGTTCCTCGGCAGGGTCATGCTTACGAGAGCTTGGAGTTGGATCCGATTCGCCTCGATTCCTCTCTCGCTGACGAGGAATCCTAGGAATTTTCCCGACCATATTCCAAAAGAACACTTCTCCGGGTTTATTTTAAGGTTTATATTCCTTAGATTGCCAAATGTTTCTCTCAAATCAGCGAGATGATCATTGTTTGTCCCTCTTTTCACGATCATGTCGTCTATATAAACTTCCATATTCCTTCCTATCTGGTTCCCAAACGCCTTGTTCACCAGCCTCTGATAAGTCGCTCTTGCGTTCTTTACCTGAAGGGCATAACCTTATAACAATACAATCCTCGTCCGGTGATGAATATCGTGCTTTCTTGGACTATTTTGTTCAACTTGACTTGGTTATACCCCGCATATGCGTCCATAAAAGAAATCAGTTTGTTACCCGATGTCCAGTCAACCAACTGGTCGATTCTTGACATCGGAAAATGGTCTTTAGGTTATGCTCGATTGAGGTTGGTAAAATCTACGCACATCCTCCACTTGTCATTTTTCATTTTGACCAAAACGAGATTGGACGTCCATAGCGGGTAACTTGACTCCTTGATATGACCGACACTGAGCATTCTTTCGACTTCTCCTAGAATAATTTTCACTTTTTCTGGTGCAAAAGCCCGACATTTTGTGAGATGGGTCGGACATTTCTATTAACAGTCAACTTGTGAATTATCAGGTCTTCTGGGACTCCGGTTACGTCCTTCGAACACCAAGCAAACAAATTCAAATTCTCATGTAGTAACAAAATCAACTGTGTCTTGAAATCTGGCGATAAATTGGTTCCGATCTGCAAGATTCTTCCTTCGGTAAATTGGTATTTTTCACATTCCTCATCGGTAGTCAAAAAACTGGGAGCTACCCTGGGATCGTCCACGGGTAACGACCCCAATGGAAGTCTCCCTAACTGCTAGTCCCGAATTTGCTCCATTCCCTGATCCCCTTTTGGTGCTAAAGCCACCCGGTAGCATTCTCTTGCCGCTTTCTGACTGCTTCTCACTACCCCTATATTGTTCCCCACCACGTATTTCAAGCATTGATGAATAGTAGACGTTACCGCATGCATTTGTGATAGCCAAGACCGGCCAAAAATCGCGTTATGAGAAGCCGGTGCATCTACCACGACGAATAGCACAGTGACCTCTTTCTTGAAAGGCCCGCGGCCGAGTTGAACAATGCCTTCGAACTCTCCTATTACTTTTGCGGCCGAACCTGTAAACCCTACGATAGTTTGGTCCGAACGCGTAATCACTCGGGTTTTTTAAACTTGGCAAACGTTGATGCAAAGACTATGTTCGCCAAAATTCCGGTGTCGACAAGGATACGGCGGATTTCTTCTCCCGCAATGGCTGCCCCGATAACGACGGCATCTTCGTGGGGACCAGCTATGTCCCTCATGTCATCGTCGTCAAAATATAAAATTGGTGATGGGTTGCCTTTCGTATGAGGATAAATTCGAGCCTCCAACTGAGTTGCTAGGTTCACAATATGTCGTTTTCTGGAAAAATGGGTGATCCCTACCATAGAATCACCCCTAAAAATAGTTAAAGATTCAAAAAATCGACAGAGGTTACTTACGTTTCCTCTGCTTTCTAAAACTTCCTCTTCTATGACCCCAATGATGTTACGACTGACATCGGGATCGAGATATTCGATGGATACATAAAAAAGATTGGTTACTTCAGAAATTGCCATGGTTGTCTCCGATTTTAATACTGTCCCGATTTCTTTTGAAGCTGCACCCTGTTGTGCTTTCTTCTTCACATACTCGAGTAATTTTCCATTTACTATCAGCATCTGTATTACCTTTTTGAGAGAAATAAAGTCTTTGGTATCATGTCCCACATCCTCATGGTATCTGCAGTATCGGTTATTTTTGCTTTTCTGAGGCATTAGGATGGGAAAAGGCCTCCGATAAATGCCGCTCTTTTTAGTATTTTTGAAGATTATGGATACGCATTCCGTTAAGTCAGAAAAGTAGGTAGTTCGGATCCATTTGTTGGAAATAGGTCGTGTGACCACCTGATTGGTCTATTCTGTCCTTTGCCCTGAGATGCCGGAGGCTTGGCCAGTGCGGGTTGGGTCGATGGTATTGTGCTGATTGGCTGAACCTATGGGACGTAGCAAGGTTGAGTGCCCTGCTTTATAACTACCGATGATTGTGCACTCTGCTGGATCTGTGCTGCCAACTCGGAAGCCTCGGTGTCCTCTATCACTATTTGCTTTTCCACCTCACCTAAAAGGGCGGAAAAAGTAAAAGCCTGTTTCTTTGTGATTGCTTGTTTCATCAGTCCCGGAAGCAGCCCTATGCGATACGTTGTCAGCACCACATTATCCTCACAGTGGTCAAGGTCGGTCTTCGCATCGATAAAGCGCCTGGTGTAGTCCCTAAGGCTCTATCCCAGTCTTTGTTTACCGTTGACGATAGTGTCTCTATTGGCTCGGAAACTTTTGCTTCCTACAAATTGTTGGCAGAATATCATCCAGAACATCCCAAAATTATTTATACAACCCTGTGGTAACCGATTGTACCACTTAGATGCCCGGTCCTTGAAGGTCATTGAAAAAGCTCGGCATAACAACTTGGCGTCATTATCGAATGTCAACATGAAATTCTTAAAACCTTCCAAATGGTTGTACGGGTCTCTTTTTCCATCATACTTCTCCAATTTAGATATGTCAAATCTTTTCGGGAGATGTCCTGACAACATTTCATCTGATAGTGGCGAAGCTTTCCAATTCATGCCAAATCCAAAAGAACCGCCGCTGAGCCCCTCGGTAGGAATTCCATATAATCCTTCATTTCCTGGGTTAATGAACTGACTACTAACTCTGTACCCATGCGTCTGGCTATTTGACAATTGGTACTGAACCTGGGGTACAACTACCCGCTCCTCTGTATAGGCTGTCAGTATTTCTTCTTTTTCGTGAGAGATTGGCATTCTTTTTTCGGTGATGTCTTTCTTGAACTTGGGTGAGTCAGAACGGGGTGCCCTATTACGTCGGGAATTACTTTTTCGTGTGAGTTTATTTCGTCTTTCCCTGCGAAGATACTCTCTTCCCAACGAATCGTCCGAAGCGAAATTAGTGGAAACACCTCGGTCATCCTTTGAGCATCGCCTGGTTTTTCCTTCCCGCTCCCTGTCTTGCTGGGGCTCTTGCTAACCTTGAATAGGTCAGGCGTCGATACGGTGTTCTTCTCCCAGGGAGCCTTCTTCGTGGTTGTCAATCATCGGCTTTTTTCATTTTCCTTCCCGAGCTCTTTTGTCATCTAAAGCCCTCTCTTTCTTAGCGTTCAGCTTCGCGATGTCCTCCATCAACTGTCTCCTTGTCATGATAAGAGTTGATCGCTTATCTCGACCATGTGCATAATGATCATGCTCTGGTGCCCCTTCGCCTTCAGACAGCGAAATAGCTCGGGCCACCACTCTCCCGACCCTTTCCTCAATCGCCTCGTCATTCATTGTTTAAGATTAAATCGTGATTTTGAAGAAACGTTTTCTTTCAGGTATCACGTGTTCCCACAGACGGCTCCAATGATGAGTAAATTAATGACAAGAATGGGGAATCTTGGATCTAGTGCTTGATTGTGACTAGTGCTAAAAATATAGAGAGAGAAAGTAGAAAGAGAAAGTATAAAATAACGTCCACCTACCCAAGAATAAAGGGGTTCCCTTATATAGTGGGGAAAGTGGGAACCATTTATGTCCTAGGTAGACCTTGATTATTTAACGGTTAGTCCTTTACATCTTACTTATTTTACATATTGTTCTCTAATAAATTATAAATACACTAAAGGGTATGTTCTCTACCGGGCTCGACGAATTACTTCCTTATCAGAGAGGACGTTTCAATGCTCGGTTGAAGCCAAGATCATTTAAGGAAGGTGACTTGGTTTTGAAAAATGTGTTTCAGATTTCTGGTAGCGGCGCAGGTGGTAAGTTAGGACCAAACTGGGAAGGCCCGTACTAATTCATATCGCAGGACACCATGGCGCGTACAGATTAGCAGATCAAGAAGGTCAAGCACTCAAGCATCCTTGGAATGTTAATCACCTAAAATTGTATCGCCAAAATGTATAAGATGTAAAGATGCGCTATTTCTCCTCTCTGATAGCGCGGGGTGGTTTTTTACTGAGGCATCTACGAACAAGCTTTTGAGTTTTTAAAATATAATTTATTGTTTTCGCCGAATGTGTGTGTGAGTTTTAATTTTATAACCAGTGAATGGGTCAATAACCACACCTTCGTAAAGCTACGCAACGGACCATACTGAGTCCAGACTAAGTGTCTATAAACGCGAATGGGCTATTTGGCCACGCATACAGGCTACGCAATGACCATAATGTGTCTATACTTTGTACTGGGTATATTAGCGAACCGGTCAAAGACCAAGTATGAAAATACCATGCAATATGGTCAATAGGATCTTTCCGTGAAAATACTATCATGGCACATGTTGTCTAAGCTACACAATGAGCCGTACTGAGCTTGGGGTTATAAAAAGTCTCCGGATAACTCAGCACACATGTAGTCTACATTTATCAACATATGTTTGTAATAATGATTAAAGAAAAGCATGCATCAATTCAAAATAATGGGGTCCAGATACTGCAAGCAGTACCATAAGTTTAACACAACAAAAAAAAGACACCAGTTGAGTTCAATAAGTAAGCATGAAAATTACTTAGACCCACTCGGGGGTAATTGTCCGGAAGGATCCACGGCAGTGTTAGTTCTCGTGCTTTTCTCGGGGGCCACGATCGAGGTTGGGGCAGCAGGCTGTAAAAGGTGACCAAAGGAGCCTAGGTTCAGACCAGGATTCAGGGCCATCAATTTTGCAACAGCTTTTTGGTTCTCTGTGGCAATCATGTCGGTTACAGCTGCGAACAGTTGTGTTTCCGTCTCCTCAACAGCTGCGTTTATCTTTTCTTGCCATTTTTTTTGTTCCCGCTCGAGCTGTAAACGCCCTTCTTTGACTTCCTTAGTCAATTTTCTCACCTCAGCAGTTAGAGCAGCAATCCAATCTGCTTGTTCCTCTACCCTGTTCGCCTGGTGGTTAGTCCTGTCCAGCAGTTTAACATTCTGTATTTGGATATCGCGGTTCCTCTTCAACAGTTTCTTGTTCTGATTTACCACCATCTTATGGTTTTCAAACAGAGTCGTGACGCGTTGGTCATTGCACAACACAGTTGCTTGAAGAGATGTAACCACTTTCTCTAACCGGGATTTAGCATCCAAAGCTTTCGCTTGGGAGGCAGCTGACGTTTCAGGAGTAAGTCCTGCAATTATAAGTCATGAGTTAGCTATCAATCCATGCGCTAAACCAGTACGGCAGAAACGAAGAGCATTTTCAGCTGAGAAGCAGGTTGCGATATGACATTCGTTTTGAGCTATGTGTAGCTATAAAAAGATGGGCAATTGCGGATTTTTTAGCTAAGTTCAGCTCGTCAAGGGAAGAGTATGATGAGGAAGGGGACGAACATACGGTCAAGCTTGATCAATGGATTATTGAAGTAGATGGTGCATCTTCAACAACAGGAGGAGATTAAGTATTGTGGTTAGAACTCCAACAGGAGAGGAGATTAAACAAGCAGTGCGTTTCAATTTTTCGGTTACAAATAATGCTGCGGAATATGAAGCTGCCCTATATAGTATGAATTTTTCTTTAATATGTGGAGCTTGAGCTATCAAAATTAGATCTGATTCTCAATTGGTGGTAAATCAAGCACGAGGCCTTTATGATGTTAAGCAAGATGGCGTCAAGGAATATATCGTAATTCTCAAAGAACGTGAGTCCAAGTTTACTCATGTTTCTTATGAACGGATCCCCCGAATAGATAATTCGCCAGCTGACATTTTGGCAAAGACAATAGCTACAGGAGAGCATCCAATGATTATGATCCGGCAACTCCATGCGACAGAGCTGATTTTAACGGTTGTTATGGTTGATTCATTTATTAACAAGGATGATTGGCGGACTCCATACCTACATTACCTAAATCTAGGAGCGTTGCCTGAAAGTAAGAGTGGGGCTCGTGCATTGTAAATCAGAGCGGCTAAGTATTGTGTCCTTGATGATATTTTATATAGGAAAAGCTCAACCAGACCCCTGTTTCGCTGTCTTGATCGAACTGAAGCTAATTCTGTGTTAGAAGATCTACATTCGGGAGAAGCATGGGCTCATTATTGACACCGAACGTTAATTCGACGATTCATGCTCGCTGGATATTATTGGCATGAGCTAGAAAATAATGTTGAGAATCTTGTCCTACATTGTAATAAGTGTCAAGAATACTCAAACACGCAGCATAAACCGAGCGAACCCATGCAGAATATTCATATCGCATGTCCGTTTGATAACTGTGGGATAGATTTGGTAGGAACTCTGCCAATGGCCACATGCAAGCGACAGTTTCTCATTGTGGCAGTCGATTATTTTTCAAAATGGGTGGAAGCTAAAGCTTTGTTTAGAACCTGCGCTCAAGAGGTATGTGATTTTATACACAATCAAATTCTGACTCGGTATGACATTCCATGAATTTTAAAGACAGATAACGGGCCTCAATTTCCAAATTCGGTCCTTACAAACTTCTGTAAACGGTATGGGATTCTCCAGCATTTTCCACCCCTTATTATCCTTAGGAAAATGGGCAGGTTGAAGTCACCAACAGAACGTTCTTAGAAGTTCTAAAGAAAAATCTAGAATGAGCCAAGGGCAAATGGCCAGACAAGTAGGCAGAGGTTTCATGGGCTTATAGGACTACCCCACGTTCTACAATAGGTGATACACCTTTTGCTTTGGTATACGGAGCTGAAGTAGTTATCCCAACGGAAGTCATAGTACCGAGCCATAGGATTCAACACTATGAGGAAGAAGCAAACCTTATAGCCAGATCAACGTCACTGGATCTAATTGACGAAAGACAATACTAGGCCAGGGTTCGACGTTATAGCCAGATCAACGTCACTGGATCTGTATTTGCAGATCACAGTTCCTCTTCAGTAGTTTCTCGTTCTGATTTACCACCATCTTATGGTTTTCAGACAGAGCCGTGACACTTTGGTTATTGCACAACATAGTTGCTTGAAGAGATGCATCCACTTTCTCTAACCGGGCTTTGGCATCCAAGGCTTCGTGTTTAACAGCTTTGGCTGAGGCATATGCATTCCTCAAACGGATGATTTCAGCAATGCAAAACTTGGAAGATCCAAAAAACATAGCTTCAGGCTTCCATCTCTCCATCGCAGTTACATCAGCAGAAGACATATTCCGATAACTCAAGATGAATGAGTTATGTTGCATCTGAACGTTCAACAATGAAGGTAAGTATACATATATAGCATACAATTTAAAGTGTATGAGTTAACAGGTTTTACCTCGATAGCTAGCTCTGTTTGTCTTTGTAAGAGGTTTGTATTGGTAACCTTATTATAGTAGGACATATCAGGTGTCCTGCGTAGTTTCTCGAACATATAGGAGGAGGGACGTGGAACTTGCACTTTTGGGCGCTTCCCTACAGGTACCCTTTGTTGGCTGGTCTCTGCAGCATTATCGGTAGGGTTAATCCTTTCAGTATTCTCCACAGAGGGAGCTTGAACTCCTACGGATGAACTCATTGTCAGTTGTTGAGCTGATGTCGTATGAGTGGGGGGTCGCAACACTGTATCCCTTTCAGTTCCACGGTCATTCTCCTCAGAATCACCTAGATCGACTATCTCCTTAGCCCCAGCAAGGTTTTTTCCTTCACCAACTTATTTTATTGATGGGTTAAGGGGACCTCCTCCGTCATTGGAAGTGGTTTCGTTGCCTTAACCTTCTTCATCTCGGAGTATAAATTTTCTGGTGGTTAGAGAAACAGCTTCAATTACCTTTTATTTTTTCTTCCTCCTCGTGTCGAGGGCACCAGAGTTAGTCTATTCGCCTTCATATTCTTTTTTTCTCGAGGGTCAGTGGGTTGAGCAGCTACAGGCACAGGGGGTGCTTCTTTTTCATTTTTCTCGATAGACCTCTCTTTCTCCTTACCACCGTCATTGCCTTGATCAATGGAGAGAGTTGCTGCAGATGCAGAATCCCCATCTTTGCTAGCTTTGCGTGTGACTTGAGGTACTGCTAGCCAAACACCATGACTGTTTTTCTCACGGAGCTTCTTTTCTAGAATCATCTTGAGACGGTCTTTGGTGGCTTTAGAGCCGTCTGCCATTTTGATTATTCCTCTTTTGATGTGCTGAGTTCAGGAATGGGCCACAGTCCTGATCGTAGGTAGTTGTATCGAGTGAACAGATTTTTGGGGTCTTGTTGCCAGGTTTTAAAAGATAACCTGCTAACTCTGATCAGGGGATCTATGTAATCGTCTCGTCTTCCTTATTTCCACCAAGTTTGGTTTGTGAGTTCACCTGAAGACACAAGGTTATGATCAAACAGTTCGAAAAAATGAAAACAAGGCTTACAATTTTTCTTCCATTGGTGTTCTAGTTGAAGATTTAGAGTATCGGTCATGTGTTCCCAATTACCCGAAACAAAGAGAAAGGAATTTTTCCAATTCATGTCAGAGTTGGGTAGTTCTACAATCTTCTTAATCCCTTTAAAATGGGTGTAGAAGAAGGGAGTTTTGGCTAGCTTGGTTACATCAGTACCCAAAAGGAGGTCTCATAAATATATTTTGATGTTTAGCAAGCGCGAACTAACGACTATGCTGAGCAACACCCTCCAGCCGTTTGCTGACATTTGGGTGGGGCAAATACCCAGAATGCTGAAGTATTCACGAATTAGTTCAGGAAAGGGTAACTTAAGTCCCCAGTCGAACAAAGTGGTGAAGAGGCAAGATTCTATTTCCTGTGTGTGATAAGGATGCTCGCCTAAACCAGGAGCCCTAATGGTTATGTTATCAGGAATATTGCATCTTTCCTTTAGATTAGAGATTTCCTCATCATTTAAATTGATGTATCCATGAGCTATTCGAGAAAAATAGTTTTCTAAGTCGTTCACATTCTCATATAAGGATTCTGCAATTTTGGCGGCCTTAGTCCTCACTCCCTTTTTGGGTGCCATGGTTTTTTTACAAACTACAATTAGGGAAGGACATAAATCAGAATGATTGTGATGGTAAGGGCAATCGATTATGGGCACTCCTCTACAACTAAAATTTTTAAAACCTTGAATATTGGGTTATCTACAACATTCAACATAAGCGAAAGAGTGAAGAAGAAGGATGTTACCTGAGAAGTTGTTGATGAAGGAAAGAAGTGAACGCGTGGGAATAAGTTTGCATAGAGTTTTTTCAAGAAGAATAAAGTAGAACACTTGCTGAAATATGGTTTTTTCAAATAAATGAGGAAGTTATTTGAGTAATGGAACGTTTTCGCGAACGCGTGAAAGTTATGACATCATTGTTTATTTGAAAATTGTGTCAGGAATCTAAGCCGCCAAAAGGTTTATTAATGTCTTAATCAATCTCTAAACTAGGGGGAGCCCTGATAAGGGGGAATTCCCAGGACACGAGCAAGGAGCACTTGGAGTTGGGATTATGATGAGCAGAGGAGAAGAGAACGAGCTCTATGGTTTTGATGAGCTCGACATCAGGTCAACATCAACAATAGATAACGCGGAAGAGATCAATAACAGGTTGACGTTATCGGCAGATAATAGGGATGATCTCAAAGAGATACTGAGCTCGTCATTGAACCGAGCTCAACAGTGCACAGAGCATGATAATGGAAGAAAACCTAAGAGCATGCATGGTGTTGCTGAACTCAAGATCATGATGAACTCGATGATGTAAAAAAAGAGTTGATTGACTGAATTCAATCTCAAGATGAGCTCGATAATGACATAGTAGATTTGATCGACTAGAACAAGGAAGGTGGTAAAAGGAAAGGACTTGAGGACGTCATAAGTAAGCTCAAGCTCAGCACAACAGCGCAAACTGGGTTCCGAGCTCGAGTTTGAGCTCAGCGAATTAGGTCAACTCTGGTGTTCCTAAAAAGAAGAGTTCAGCTCAGAGTAAAGTATAGATTGTACTCAGAGATTTTATTTGTAATATTAACACACGATTAAATCCACGAGTTTAAGGTGTGTAAATTATTCCACGATTATAGGGATAATAGTGGTAATAGTTGTTAGTTCCACAATTATAGGGATAATGGTTAAAGTAGGTTAGTGGCGCTTTTAGCGTAACCAAATGTAACTACCCGCTCATCTGTATATTATAAATAGGGAAAACCTATTAATGAATAAAGTGATCTCTTTCTTAACTAAAACATAGTAAACTACTTTGGAAGAACTTGTTAGTTCCTTAACATTATAGATTTGGATGAATACGTTATGGTTCAATGCATGCATGTTGACAAAAAAAATAGGAATGTTACATAGAATGTTACGAGTTATTACAGTGGTTGTCGTTGTGCAAGAAGATCTGGATAAAGATCAACATTTCGCTTATTCGTTTATTAGTTTTTTAAAAACTTTATCCATCACAGTCTATACATTATAATTTAGGATACTAGAGCGATCATGTTGGTGATTTACATAATATTTGTGCTAGATAACTCTTTATTCAAATCCAAGTTTATAACTATTGTTAATGTATATATATATATATATATATAGTTTGGGTTAGATGTATAAAACATAAATATTTGTATATTGTTCCATTGATAATGAAATAAAAAAAAATTCACTATAATGCAATTGGGTTAAAGTTCAATCTCAATTGCATCATATCCCCTATACATATACATACATACATATATATATATATATATATATCATTTTACGGTCAAGTTTCACAACTCATTATATTGATTTCTCTCAATTTGGTCCATGAACATGTAAGTTATGTCTCAAGTATTGATAATTTGGTAAATCATCACAAAGTCCAAATTTAACACGGTATCCTCTCTTATACCCCCATAATAAGTTTTCACCTATTAGTACAATTCATATTTAATTATATAATAATACAATTGATCCGACTACTTGTTAGCTGGACCAACTTATGACAATGCCCAAATATATCATTAATATACAAATCTACTATTTTCCCAACAATCTTTCACTTGGATTATCATATATTACTCAATGATATATTTACTTTAATGGACGTCCTGATTTTATTGTCAGTAGGCGAACTGAAGAACCCTGTACATGATCAATGAACGATAAATGACTAAATACATATTCATTGTGATGTGAACAATTAGACGCAACAGTAACCACGTTATCGTCATCAATCAATTATATGGATCAATTATGATGTCTTTCTTAAGAATAATATTAAATGTAATTCTACATATACTAGTCCTACTTTGGTAGAACAAATGAGTTATAGATGTAAATAAACTTTAACTAATCCATATATTATAATAAACCAAAATGTATACAATTAAATTATATATATATATATATATATATCGATTCTTATTATAAAAGTCCATTGAAAACACTGATCATCTAAACAAACAACACTAATCTTAATGGTGTGTTCTCAAAACATTGTAGGTAATACTCTTTTAGTAAGATTATATGCTTTTATGAAGTATGTAATGATGTCCTCTACACATATTTGACCCCTCTAAAAAAATAGAGACAAGAACTTGATATCTATGTGTTTGGACTTAGATAAGCTCATACTATTTAATTGTAGATTTATTATCCTATCATAGCCTTAGGGTATTTTTTCCATTCAACAATAACTTAATTATTTAACCATAGTGACTCGTTAGACGCGGTAAAACGTTAAAATTCTATTGTCACAAACAAGATAATACTAGTGTTTTATTATATTTTTCTGTAATGTTATATCTCTAATTAATATGAATGTGTTTAATAACATGCTACCAAATTTTTATATGCATATTACTAAATTCTGAGTCTGAATACCCATTGATCTCCATACTATCCCAATTTTTTGTATGTCAATATGTGTTATTTTGTTTGTTCTTATACCGAAGAGTACATTTTGACCACTTTCTAATGGTTTATCTCTAACTACTTACATATCTTTCTAATAACCAGGCAACACGTATAATATTTGACCTTGCAAAAATTTAAGCATACATCCTGTTCTAGACTATCAAAGTATATGAAACCTTTTACATTTTCTCAATCTTAAAGTTTTTCGTTAGATATTGACTTACACTTAATTTATCTCTTTTTGTAATAGAGGTATTCAAGGGATCCTAAAATTATGTACTCTCGCTGAATCTTTGATAGTCTTCAACCAAGTTCATCTAAAACCAAAAGCAACAAACTTATATCTAAAATCATGTTGAGTACAACCTCTCGCTACGCGACAGGCATTATGCCTTTCCACATTACCTACTGAATTTTGTTTGGTTTTGTAAACCGACTTACAACCAATTTCATTTTCCCTTTAGGTAATGGGTTAAGCTCACATACCACTTTGGCTTATATTGATTTATACTTTTCATTTATAGCAGCGGCGGATCTACGTTGGGGCCCGGAGGGGCGTAGCCCCTCCCCCCCCCCCCCCCCCCTTACCTAAAATATATGTTTCATAATTTTTTAAGGTAATAATTATTAAAATAATATTAAAATAAATATTCTACGCCCCTTACCTAAAATATATATTTTGTAAATTTTTTAAGGCAATAATTATTTAAATAATATTAAATTAAAAATTCTACGCCCCCTTACCTAAAATATATACTTTATAATTTTTTTAAGTAATAATTATTTAAATAATATTAAAGTAAAAATTTAAGATAATAATTGTTTTTTAGGAATTTTTTAAATTTAAAGTCCGAAATCATGGTAGAAAAAATTTAATTAAAAAATTAGTATGTTGACTATTTTTAAGAAACTTTTTAGATTAAAAGTCTCAAATAACGGTGGAAATTTTAATTTACAAAATCTTGAATATTTTGAAAGAAAATTTTAAGTTGATTTTGCCATAATTTGTTTTGATTTTATATCCGTTTAATCTTTCTAATTAATTATGTTTTATCTCTTACTTTGATTTAGATAAAGATAAAGAGTTGCTGCTTATGAACGAGTCAATATTTAAATCAAAGAAATTAAAAAAAAAAAGGGGAAAAGAAAGATCTGAAAGATCTGATGGACTGTCAATCCGGTGTTGGTCAAGAAAAAGAATGGGAAATGGCGTATGTGTATTGATTTTACTGACCTCAACAGGGCATGCCCAAAGGATCTTTATCCAGTCCAGCGGATAGATCAGTTGGTAGACTCAACGTCTGGAAACAAGTTGTTGTCTTTCATGGATGCCTTCTCTGGGTACAACCAGATACAGGTGGATCCAAAGGACCAAGATCATACTACCTTTATAACATATAGAGGTCTCCATTGTTACAAGGTGATGCCTTTTGGGTTGAAAAATGTTGGGGCTACTTATCAGAGGTTGGTGAACAAAACATTCACTACCCAGATTAGCAGAAATATGGAGGTATACGTAGATGATATGATCGTTACAAGCTTGGAGGAGGATTTTCACATAGTCGACATTCAAGAGACATTTGCTAATTTGGAAACTGAGAATTTGAAACTCAATCCAGAAAAATGTGTCATTGGGGTTTGATCTTGAATTTCTTTAAGGTATGTAATAAGTGATAAAGGGATACAACCCGATCCGGATCAGCTTAATACTGTACTGGAAATGGATCCTCCTCGGAATATTATAGAAGTACAAAGACTCACTGGGAGGTTGGCTGCCTTGAATCATTTCATTTCAAGGTCCTCGGACAAGTGTGCTCCGAATTTTCAAACCTTGAAGAATACTAAACATTTTAATTGGTCTCCACAGTGCAACCAAGCTTTGGTTGAAATAAAGAAACACTTATCCTCACCAAAGACTCTTTTTAAACCCATTCAAAGATAAACACTCTACGTATACTTGGTTGTGTCAGAATGTGCTATAAGCGCAGTATTGGTGAGGGAAGTGGACAAATACCCTCGTCCGGTGTACTATATTAGCAAAATTTTGATTGATACTGAGAAGAGATACTTGAAGCTTGAAAAGATGGAACTAGCCTTAGTAATTACAGCAAGAAAAATGAGGCTGTATTTTTAGTCTCATTTCATCATTGTCCGGACATCTTTCCCATTGAAGAATGTTCTTCAGAAGGCAGACATATCAAGCAGAATAACCAACTGGTCAGTAAAGTTGGATGATTATGACACTGATTTTGCCCCACTAACTGCTATCAAAGCTCAATCAGTTGTTGATTTCCTGGTGGAATTCCACTCGGACAAGAGCTCTAAACAAACTTAAAAAAAAAACCAAGAAAAAGTGGGTAGTCCGAACTGATGAAGGATAAAGTACAATGGGTTGTGGAGCTAGAATTTGGCTAACCTCTCCGTATGGTGATAAAATGTACCATGGTATATGTTTGGGATTCAGAGCCTCTAACAATGAGTCTGAATATGAAGCGGCTATAGCTGGTCTTAAATTGGCTTTCCTATGTGGGGTTAAAAGGGTTAGGTTGATGAGTGACTCTCAGCTTCTCATACATCATGTTCAAGGTCAGTCTGAGGCTAAAAATGAACAGCTCATCAAATATTTACTTCTTCTGAAAGAGGTGGCAGCCAACTTCAAAGGTGTTTGTTATGAGCATATTCCTAGGTCAGAAAATACACTGGCAGATTCCTTGGCAACCATTGCATATTCTGAGTCCTATCCTTGGATTCATATACAAGAAGGCCCATCTATACACTCAAATCGAAACAAGGAAGAGGAGGAAAGCTTGAGTCTACAGGTGGTTCAACCTGAATATTTGAGATTTTCCCTTCTTCAATACATTTCTGACGGAGTTTTGCCTTCGGATAAAGCTATGGCAACGAAAATTAAACACATGCTTCGTGGTTTCTTGATCGTAAGAGAAGTTCTCTAAAAAAAATCTTTCAGTAGACCTCTCCTACGTTGTTTGAGGGTTGAAGAATCTCAAGTCGTTTTATCTGAACTACACGATGGAGAAGGATCAACCCATTGTGGGTAAAGGGCACTAACCCGGAGGGTATTGTTGGCTGGGTACTACTGGCCATCCATAATGGAAGATGCTAAAGAAATAGTAAAGAAGTGTGATCCATGTCAAAGGTATGGCAACGAAATTCATGTGCCAACAGTACCTATGGAGTCTATTTCTGAGCCAGTACCTTTTGCTCGTTGGGGATTGGATTTAGTTGGGCCTCTGCCAATGGCGTCCGGAGGGTGTTGAACTATTATAGTTGCTATTGATTACTTCTCGCAATGGATAGAGGCAGCTCCTTTGGCAGGAACCACTTCGAAGGCTGTCATTAAATTTATCTTATCCAATATATGCTGTAGATTTGGGAAACCTTAAAAGATTACTACAGACAATGGGCCACAGTTTGATAACAAGGATATGGAGAATTTTTGTGCTTCTAGAGGCATTCATCACTGGTTTTCTTCTAATTTCCATAAATAAGCAAACGGCCAGGTTGAAGTTGCTAACAAGACCATTTTGTTCGGATTAAAAAAGAATCTAGAAGGAGCTGTAGGAAAGTTTCCAAGCTATCTGCAAGAAGTGTTGCGGGCATACCGAACTACTCATCGGGCTGCTACACAAGAATCTCCTTTTGCTTTGGTGTATAGGATGGATGCAATTACCCCCATAGAAGCTACCCTACCATCATACAGGGTCCATAACTATTCCGAACAAGCTAATGAGATAGAAATTATGAATCATAGAAGCTACCCTACCATCATAAAGCTCACTTGAGAACAGCCTACTACCAAGGCTTAATGAGGAGCAGGTTTGCTTCCAAGGTCATGAGAAGATATTTTCAACTGGGAGATAAAGTATTGAGACACGTTTTCTTACACACCAAGGAGAAGCAGTTCGGTAAGATGGCTCCGAACTGGGAAGGCCCTTATGAGGTCTCCAAAAAACTTAAGTCTGGGACATATAGGCTTAAGGACAAAGAATGAAGAGTTTTGAAACACCCATGGAATATTGAACATCTCAGGTTATATTTAGAATAAAATTGTGTGTAAATATTTACTTGTTAGATATCAATATAAATATTAGGGGGCATACTCTTTCCTACCTTGGTGGCGCGGGGAGGTTTTAATGAGGTGTCCGGTTTTTCATTCAATAAAATGTGATGCCTTCTTAAAACATTCGGTGTGGTTTTACTGCAATTTAATTCAAGTACAAATCACTAGTTCAACAGTTTGGATCTTTAGCAGATCGGATAAACCTATATAAGTGATGACAATTAAATACATGTCATCAGAGATATTAAACATTCTCACTATAATACTTCTGAAATACTATGGACTATTTAAGCATTAGCCATTAAAAGTTAAAGGAAACAAAGTATTAAATAAATAAAGAATTGATAAATAAACCTGTCCGGACTTTAACCGAACAGGAAAAACAAAACATGTCTTGGCCATCCAAGAACTTTAGATGTTTGAAAGACTTATCCGGACTCTAACCGGATGACATTACAAAATATGCCTTGGCCATCCATGGACTTTAACTATTCAAAAAAGACAAAAAAATATGATTAAACATTAGGGTTTGTTCCCTTCGGATGTTCCTTCACCGCCACCACCTTTATTAGGAATTATGAGTTCAGGACTCGAACTCTCACCAGTTCCCTCTTCATCATCAGTAGTAGAATGGATTCCACTGGAGTAGTTGTGCATGTCGCCATCTTCCATGGTGTGAAATGGAATGTCATCATATTCCACATATTTCCATAAGGGACCAAGTATCCTCTTTGGAAAAGTCTCATAGAAGAGCAAGATCATGTCAGACTTGACTTCATCATATATTTTCTCTATGGAATCTATCACTTTGTTGGTATATTTATCAATACTTGCCTGAATAACTTGCTCCTGCTGCTTTACTAAATCCTCTTTCTCCTTGGCCATCTTCGACAATTTACCTTTTAATGAAGTCTTCTCATCGGATATGGTTTGGGTGACACCGTCTTTGGTCTTCAGGTCCTCGTTTAATGTTGTGAGGTCCTTTTCCAAGCTGAAGCACTTAGTTTGGAGTTCAGTTCTGGCAGTCTCCGAAGTGGCCAACTTGGTTGATGAATCTTACTTGTCCTTCCTCAATGCCTCTATCTCCTTTTTAGTTCTTCTATACTCTGATTAGCATTGAGAAGGCTGGTTGACAGAGATTTCTTGTCAGAGGTGAGGGAATTGATGAGAGTAGTATGGCTTTTCACCTGTCTCTCCAAGTCAAGCACTGGCTGGATGTGACCAAGAAGGGAGTGGCTAAAAAAATCTTGCTCTCCGGAGACGGAGAAAGACTTACCATTGAAAGTCACCATGTTGGCAAAGCTGGAGGGGCGGTAGGGACCTGCGAAATCATCATTCTCAGAATCATTGAGTTACCATCCTTGTCCTTTGTTCGTTTGAGAATTACACCATGAGGAGATGGTGTAGTCAGCTCTTCCCATGAGAGGTCCCTCTAATCTGCGGTGTTCCACAGATGGGACCTCACAAAATTTCCCGAGGTGATGCAATTATGGAAGGTATTCCCTCGATTCTCTGCAGCCCGTGCATTAAGCTTGGCACATGTTTTTTCTCCTCTTTTAGGTGTCCGGTGAACTCCTTCGGCAGCACTGGAAAAAAAAAGTGACAAATTAATCAGAAGGGGGACACTTATGATTTGAAAAGAAAAGTATGAGAAACAAAGATAAAAAAAAACTCACGAGTACTTTTCCACCTGCTACTTAGCATTCTGGGCCTTGATCTTCCTATCGTTCTCCCATGTCCCAATGACAAACAGAAACTGTGTCCTCCAGTTCTTCTCAGACTCCAACAAGTCATCTACCACCTTGAAGTTGTTCCCCAAATTGTGATGGTAGAATGGAATCTGATGATTCTTACATAAGCTTGCCACAGCACCAAACTGCTCCATTGGGAGTGGGATTTTTGACAACCTTGATGCCATTATGCAAGCAATGAGGGAATACCAGGCATTTGGGCTTAGCTGGCTTGAGAAGAGTTTAACTAGGTGGAAGTACCTGACGATTTCTAGGTCTAATGGAAACCGAAGTCCCCAGTTTAGCACCTCAATGAAAATCACCACCTCGTTGAGCTTGCAGTCTATAGGAGTATCTGGAGTGACAGATATCCTAACCTTTACTGATTCCGAAATCCTCAATTTCTTCCGGATCCGGCCCAACTCAACAGTGCGGGTGTAGATGTAGTTTATATTTTGTAAAGCCAACAGGTATTTCACACTGACATTTTTAAAGCAATGGCCTACTTTGCCCTCTAGGAACTCTGGAAGCTCTGGATGAGTCAAACAGACCTTGACTTTTCTTTTTCCCTTCTTGTCAGAAGCAGCATCCCCCATTTGACCTGATGCCTCAATTTCAAAGGTAGCCTTTTCGATACTATCTTCCATTACTTCTTCCATCACTGTGGAAGGTTTATCAGTTGGCTTGGATGAATGGGGGTTAGTTTCTAGTACCAGATGTTGTTCGGATGGTTGAGCTCCTATTTCCTCTAAAGGCCTGGTGTTCGTTTGAGGTTGGGATCCGGAAGGCTTGGCCTTTGGGACTACTTTAGATGCCTCCATTCCGGAGGGCTGGTCTCTTGAATTTTCTTTAGATGCCTACGATCCGGAGGGCTTTGGCAGTGAAGCAGTAGATTGAATTTTAGTTAGACGGGTTGTCCAGCGATGGGTTGTCTTCTCCGGAGACTTCTCAACATCAGAACCCATGGTTATGAAGGGGGAAGGTTTTCTGATACTCGAAACAGGTCTTTCTTTAACAACAGAAGGTTGAGACTCTTGAACAGAAGAGCCTGAGGGAAGAGGTGAAAGGCTTGCTTTGAATAACTGTCTAGGCCCGGGGGTTTTGGAAGAGGATGATCCTTGGTCATCTTCTTGAGTCGGTTCACTAGATTTCTCACTTGGAGAAACTGAGAGACTGGCAGCAATGCAATTCTCTCTTTCTACTTTTTTCGCCCTTTCTAACTCTAATAAGTTTAACCAGCCGCCTTTAAGAAGTGTGTTTCTGGCTGTGAACATAAAACTCCTCAAGAACAAGTTGAAGATAAGAATGAAAATCTCTCTAGAAAAGCTTTGAGTGATGAACACAATGAAATAGTGAAAGAGAATTTATATAAAAGTAAAAAAAGTAACTATTACCTAGGAGAAGTTGAAGAGGGTTTGGCAATGATTAAAGGTTGCGCAAACATGTGAAGGATTAAATGCTTAGGTAATTTTCTAAACTTAGTGGGTGCGTCGATCTACGAAGAATAACGGCTGGTAGGTCAAACCAAATATTAACACGTATCCCACAATCCAAGAAGAAAACTCTTAGAATTCTGGAAAGAGAAATTAGTCCGGACAGACTTCGAACTGAGTTAATAATGAAAATAAACTTTCCATTACGGACCGCACAGACAGGTCGGACAAAGTCATTACTGACTTAGTGGATTTTTTAGTCATACCAAAGATTTTTTACAAGGCCTAAAAAAGGGGCTACTGATGAGTTCAGAATATTCACACACAACCCACTGCTTAATCCGGACATGGGTAATTTGGACAATGACATGCTACTAAATAATCCGGAAAACACAAAAGTAAAACACATTTTGACTAAGCTATTTGCTAATCTACTTAAAAGATTAATGGGTCCTTAAAATTGACCCGGTTTCATAATTTGACCCGTAAGCCCATGGGTCCTTAATTAAGAGTATAAATGCTCCAACTACTTTTATTAATAAGGGTAATGAACATTTAGTCCAACCAATCTGTTCAATTACCTCACCACATTCAACATCAAACACTTAATACTTTGAAACTTCATAAAACACTTTACTAAACTACCCTAACCCAAAATAAACCAAACCATATTTGGAATATTTTACATAACTTTAAACTTTACAAGTTCATGTTACGATTCAAAAACAATACTTACCTACAAGTTTAACTTAAAATTCGGTTATTTTTTTAAAATCGGAATATATTTAAAATTTATTTTATGCGCTTAAATGAGATAGATTATATTTTTACCACCTACCACCGTATCAATATTCAAAAAAATATGTTAGTTCGAAAATTTATAAAAAAAGATATAGAAACATTTACATCAACAAAATATTTAAAATAAATGATAATAAAAAATAGGGTAATTAAATAAAAGAAAATTTTAGACAGTAATTTAAGTAGTAATTGTTCAACTATTAAATATTAAAAATACAATTACAGTAATAAACTGAATAACTTTTTTTTTTGTAAAAGAAAAGCTTAAATTAATTAGAGAGTTTATACATAAGTCTGGGGTGTGCTCCCCAATACAAGAACAAGCATTGAGTACAACAAGCTAAATAGATACGTCTCCATAGAGTTGCTCAAATAGCGTGGCACTCAGGTGGAAAACAAAAAGGACACTGCGAACGACTAGAAGTGGTATCTCCATAAGCATCCTCTCCAGAATCCACGCTCCAGTCCATACCGAGAATACCTGTGACAAACAAAGAGTAAGTTAGAAATAGTTACATTATAGTTGCCAGCTAATTTTGGTACCAAGGAATCTAAATCGGAGTTCCGATATGATTTGGTACAAAATTGATGAGGCCAGAGCGGGAGAGGATCCAAAAATTCTTGAATTTCTCTCTTTCCAAATGTGGTATATGACCGCATTGAAGCAAGATCTCCAGATAGAATGGGATTGAGCATTCGACCATCTAGAGGCCTCATCAATCCAGCTTAGCCAGCACAGAGAGCGAAAAGGAAAGCCGAGCTTGGTACTGGTAGAGGACCAGATGCTCTGAGCGAAACTATAGTCAAAGAGAATATGAGATATGGTTTCTTGCTCAGAGAGGCAAAGAGGGCATTTAGGTGGGATATCATAACCCCAACTTCGAAGCTTGTCTTTGGTAGCAAGCTTGCCCAAAATTGCCAGCCAAGTAATAAAGAAATGTCGCGGAATATTGAATTTGTTCCAAACTAAACCAACCCATCCCTTAATAGGAATTGGCTTACGGAGGGCATTATACGTGTCCTTAATTGTAAAGCTATTACATCCCGTCTTTGCCACCCAGAAAGGAACATCACATGCTTGGGTGTTAGGAGGGGGAAGGGAGAGAATAAGCTTGTGGATTTCGGCCAGGTGAATTCTGCTTCTGGTTCTCGCCGATCTCAGGTTTGCAGGCCATTTCCATTCGCCATTGCTGATAATGTCCGAGACTTTAAGGTTGCTTCCTAACCGGGAGTCCCTTATGATGTCTGTTCCATAGTGAATTGTGAGAGACAATGGGAGTAGCCATGGATCATGCCAGAATGAAGTGTTCAATCCATTGCCGATAGTCACCCTGTATAAATTACGAGCCAAAGGTCGAAGCCGGAGAATTTTCCTCCAGGTCCAGGAGGAAGAGGAGGTAGGAGAAACTACCCAAAAGTTTATATTTTTTAATTTTTCTGTTCTAATCCAATCACACCATATAGACGAATTCTTATTACTAATAATCGACCAAAGATGTTTTAGGACGGCCGCCTGATTCTAAATTTTTAAGTCTAGAATCCCAAGGCCGCCCTCTCTGTATGGAGTGGAGACAGTCGACCAGGCAACTTTGGCCCCAAATATTGTCATAGCCGAGCCAGACCAGAGGAACCGGCGAAGGTATTGGGTTAATTATTTAATGATCCTAGAGGGTAGGATAAAAATCGAAGACCAATAAACTTGACCGGCGAATAAGACCGATTTGATTAGTTGGAGCCTACCTGCATAAGAGAGGTGCTTAGTAGTCCAAGAATCAATTCGGGAGGTTATTCAATGCAGAAGGGGTCGACATTCCGAGTGTGAAAGTCTACCAGTTGTGAGGGGAACCCCGAGATATTTTACGAGGAGGGTACCTTCATGGAAGTTCAAGATAGATAAATGGTTATGACGGAGGGTCTGGTCAATTCCAGAGAAAAAGACGAGGATTTTCTGGGGGTTAACTTTAAGACCCGAGAGAGAGTAGAAATCATCCAGAGCATCCTTAATGAGATTGAGGGAAAGAGGGTCGCCGTTGCAGAAAATCATTAAATCATCTGCAAAGCAGAGATTGATAATTTTATGCTTTTGGCATTTCCAATGGAATCGGAAATTCTCTTCTTGACTTTTCTCTTTGAGGATGCCTGAAAGTACTTGCATAACAAGTACAAAAAGAAGCGGGGAAAGAGGATCCCCCTGCCGAAGTCCTTTTTTCCCTTTGAAATTACCCTGAAGGTCACCATTGATAATGATAGAGTATGAGGGGGAAGAGATGCATTTGATTATCCAGGTAATCATTTTCTCAGGGAATTGCATTGCAACTAGAGTATCAAGAATGAGATGCCATCGTACATTGTCAAAGGCTTTCATTATGTCTATTTTAAGAGCAACTCGTTTTCCCCTGCCTCCTACATGATAGCCTTTAAGAAGCTCCTGGGAGAGGAGGATGTTATCGGCTATGCTCCTACCCGAAATAAAGGCCGATTGGGAGGAATCGATCAGATAGGAGAAGGAGGATTAATTCTATTGGCCAGGATTTTAGAAATTATTTTATAGACCACATTGCAGAGTGTGATGGGTCTATAGTCCGCTGGCGAAGAAGGAGATTCAATCTTAGGGATGAGGGCAATTGAGGTTGCATTCCACGAGTCGTTTAGAGTACCAGAGAGGAAGAATTCTTGGACACCCTTACAGATGTCCGGACCCACAATATTCCACGTGGATTTGAAAAAGCTAGAGTTGTAGCCATCCGGGCCTTAAGACTTATCACTATCAATACTAAAAAGAGCCGATTTGATTTCAGCTTGGGTGATCTCGCGGGTCATAGACTCTTTATCAGCATGAGTGACATAGGCCGTGAGTTTAAAAGAAGCTCTGAAATTGTGACATTTAGCTAGGCAATGAATTAGCTGGGGGGTTTGGGATATTCTAGTTATCAAAATTACACTTGGATTCCATAGAATCCAGATTCTACCTAAGGGATGCGATGTATGATTGGTTAATACATGCCAATAGGGAGTCATATTTCTAATTATTTGATCTACTTTGTGAATTTGGACTTTGGTTTCTACGAGGACAGTCAAAGATATATGGTTGCTAAAAATAAAATCAGCTACGTCTTTTTGTCTAACCGGGTCATTTAGACCATGCACATTCCAAGATGCAATATTCATAGGAAATACTTACAGTGATTCAAACTGAATAACTTAGTATATAATCTTTGCAGATCCGCATTAGATCCATCAGTATTAGAACTGTAATTTAATGGTTTGAATTCGAATGCACTGGTATACTTATTCAAATGCACTAGAATATGCAAAACTGGAAAACATGGGAAATAAATTAATCCTGGGAATAATTTAGTAATTATTTCCGCGTTTATAGTGCGCTGACTTGCATTATTAGACGATATAATTTTTAAGTATAAGATCGTGGCCCGGTGGCGAGAACCTCCCTAGGATTAGGGGTGGTAAATGGTTCAGGAACCGCGGTTCAAAGCTGGCAATCTGTTTATGAACTGGCGGTTTAACTGCGAAACTGGTCTATTAGGACCGCAAACCGGTAGGACCGCAAATCATTAGGATCGTAAACCGGCACGACCGCATAAGGAGTAAACCGGCAGGACCGCAAACCATTAGGACTGCGAACCGCCAGGACTGCGAAACCACGGTTTATTTGTAAAAAACGCGGTTTATTTGTAAATATTATAAATATTTTATTTATTTTATAACCAAAATGTTATATTTAAAAATATTGAGATATTGTATATTATTATAAAATTATTATTATATTTTTGTTAGTATTAATTTGTTTTGGTTATTAATATTTTAAGTGTTTTAATTATTATATAGTCCAAAATTTTAAATATTACTTATGTTATTATCACATTTTGAATATTATTATTATGTTTTTAGATCTAATATTAGTAGTGTTAATTTTAATATTACAAACCAAAACTATATCTTATCATGTTAAATAATTACAAATTCTGTGGTTATAATTTTAATATTACATTTTGATTACTATTGTGATTTGGTTTTAAATATTACATGTGTTTGTTATTATTTTTTAAACCAAAATCATATTTTATCATGCAAAAATATTACAAGTTATATTGTTATAATTTTAATATGAAATTTTGAATTTTATTATTGTGATTAAGTTTTAAATATTACAAGTGTTATTTATTATTTTTAAGTTATATTGTTATAATTTTAATATTACATTTTGAATTTTATTATTGTGATTTTTAAATATAACAAGTGTTATTTATTATTTTTAAGTTATATTGTTATAATTTTAATATTACATTTTGAATTTTATTATTGTGATTTGGTTTTAAATATAACAAGTGTTATTTATTATTTTTAAGTTATATTGTTATAATTTTAATATTACATTTTGAATTTTATTATTGTGATTTGGTTTTAAATATTACAAATGTTATTTATTATTTTTTAAACCAAAATCATATTTTATCATGCTAAAATATTACAAGTTATATTAAAATATTTAATATTACAAATGCTAAAATATTACAAGCTATATTAAAATATTTAATATTACAAATGCTAAAATATTACAAGTCATATTAAAATATTTAATATTAAAAATGCTAAAATATTACAATTTATATTAAAATATTTAATATTACAATTGCTAAAATACATTTTTTAGTCTCTTGTCGCTAACCACTTTTTTAAGTCGCAAAACTTTCTCAACAGTAACTGCAATTTGTAATGGATCTCCCAAAACTTGTCATCGAGTCTCACGATTAACCTTACTTAACGCAGCAACAATCAAATCGACCATCTTCGTCTTCGTACTAAGACTTTGTTTAGGAACAACGGTCTTACTCTTAGTTATAGTTTGGTGTTTGACACTTTGTGTCACCTTGTCGACCATTTTAGAACTAAAAGTTGGTTTGACGGTCTTACTGAAAGTCGTTCGTGTAGTACTAGCAAGTTTGACGCTTCGCCTCTCCTTATCAGAAATTTTCAAACTAAAAGTTTGTTTGACGGTCTTACTCATATTCGTAGGTTCAGTGGCACATTTGATGCGTCGTGTGATCGGATCCCTCTCGGGTGGAGGAGACATCATAAAAGAAGAAAATTCCAAAAAATCAGTTTTCGGAGTTGCTTGTCCTAACCTGTTGTTGAAGCTACAAAACGCCATTGGAAATTTGAGATAAGCACAAATAATAACTAATAAAAACTAATAACAATTTTTTTTCGAAAAAAAGTCTAACTATTTCGAAAACAGAATTACGATAGGTAAAATAAGAAAGTTAAGTTTAATAAAAAATCTAGAACAAGTAGAGAGATTTAGAGAGTTTATAGTAGATTTAGAGAGTGTGCGAGGTTGGAGTTGGGGTCTCCTCTATTTATAGGGGAGACCCAATTTTTTTTTTGACAATTTTGAAAAAATGAAACTGTCCGGACCATCCGGAGATCTGTCCGGACCGTCGGTCCGGGGTATCTGGACGAAATGTCCGGACGCCCGGATTTGGAATTCGGACCATTCGGACGAATAACTAGCCGTTGCGTTTGAACGTGCGGACCATCCGCATGTCTGACCAGATGGTCCGCACGGGTGACGTCACGTATGACGTCACTTGCTGACGTCATCCGTGACTGTTTTTTTTTTAAATATATTTTTTATAAAAAAATTAATTTTTTTATAAGTTTATGAACTTTAAACTATTTAAAAAACAAAACTCTATATATTGGATTTCGTACTAATATTTTAAAAAAATAAAAATATATATATAAATAGAAAATTCGAACTATTATTTAAAAAAAAATTATAACTCTATAAATAGATTTTTCGAACTATTAGTTTTTTTAATAATTTTAGTACTTTTATGAAAAAAATATATTAAATTCTCTAGATTATTGAAATAAATTTTATATTATTAACTCTTCCTTTTTTCTAGTTTATTGAAAGAAATTTTATATTATTAACAAGTTAATTTGGACTTTTGTTCGGATGCCACTAATAAAATATAAAACTAGTTTCTTTACACTAAACTGAACATTTAATAAAGCGAATCATATTTCTTGCTTTAATTACTTATTCGATTACTTATAAGCGAATCATATTTCTTGCTTTTTATTTAATTACTTACGATAAAGTGAATCATCTTTTCTTATTATTATTTTCTTTTTTATTATTAAAATCACAATTTTTGGGTTTTAGTTATATTAATGAAAGTTTAAAATTTTATTTGAATTTTATACAATTATTTACGATTATATAATTTACGATATCTTGTTTAAGACCATCAAATTTTTATTTTTATAATGAAAAAATATTTTTACAAATATTGAAAGTTGTAATCAAAATACAATTAAATGTATATATTTTATTTAATATCTACCTAATATTAAATAAAATATCTTAAATACATAAATATAATCAAACATATCAAAATAAATTACAATTATTTTTTTAGAATGTAATTGCTTGATTATAAAATTTCGATTAAAATGATAACATATTTAAATTAAAATACATGAAATAGCATAATTAACTCATTTATATCGTAATAGATTCATTTAACACTTACAAATTAATTTTAAATAACATTATAAAATATTTTGATAAACAGTTTTTAAATAATTTGTCTGGTAATTTGAACTGCCGGTTTAACTGCGAAACTGACTCATTAAAACTGCAAACCGGCAGGACCGCATAAAGAACAAACCGGCAGAACCGCAACCTGTAAAGACCGCAAACCGTAGTATTGATTTAAACCGTTCCGATAGTTCGCGGTTCAAACCGTTTAACACTCTACCTAGGATATGCTATAGCAAAAAAATGGACTGAAGATGTATTTTATGCGTTGGATTGAGTGAATAGTCTACATAATATTCCTCGTTAAAATTATTTAATAATTTGATAAGAATAATTAAAAATACGTAGTAAATCTTTTGGGTTTTACAAATTGATATGATATTCGTTTAAAATTTTAACGACCAAGTATCAGAGTCCATGTCACGCAGATTAAGTATTTTTGAGTTTTTTCTTTTCTTTTTATATTTTGGACTATTGCATCCATACAAACCTGGAAATTTTGTTGATATGGATGGAATCAATACACAAATAAAATTTGTATTTAGAATTACTTTATAGATTTATGTGCGACTTTTTTTATTATTAAATTTTCTAAAAATAAAGTTTTTTTTTTTTTATGTTTGGAAAACTTTCATCATCCGAAAAAGTTTTTTTATTGTCTAATAAGAATTGGGTAAGTAATAAAATGAATGAATCGCTATAATAGTCCTAATAAATAGTTCTTTTTGTTAGAGTTTTTGTTTCTAGTATCCCAATCCAATATACTAAATGGTTGGCATCACATAGTTTAGGTGAGAACGATTTTAAATATATGTAAAAAAAAATTAATTTTTTTAATGAATTAGACTAATTTTTATTATATTTACTTATTTATTTTCAATAGGTGTATTTCCAAACTATAAGTAATTGAGATTTGGTAAGATGTTTTGGATAATGTCGTATATAATCTAGGCCGATTGAGTTTTGAAGTTTATGTATTGATGTCACACATATTTAAAGATTATTTGTTATAGATTTGGTGATTTTTTTAATGATATTCATATTTCTTTAGGTATTTGAGATCTCAATGGAACGTAAAGACTATTAATCTTGAAAATTTCTATCGTTTTCCGGACAGTATCATTCATTATCAAACGTTTGGTGTTTATTTAATATGGATTTGTAGTAGCATAATGGTTTATCTACTAATATGGATTTGTAGTAGCATAATGGTTTATCTACTTGGTCGACCAAGCACGTCACGAGTTTGAACGATCAGGCGAGAGACTGTTTTTTATGTATTGTATCAATCTTTACAACCTTTTTCATCACGATACCCATAATGGTTTGAACAATTTCTTGTAAGTATGTTTAATACATTTTTCATCACGAGTTTTTATTGAATTATAACAAATGGTTAGGTTTGTATTGTATCAATATTTATAACCTTTTTCTAGTGATCGTGAAAAGCATCTAAACATGCAACTGTACCATTATATAGTTACTCGTGAATCGGGTGCCAACACGGTATACCATTTTATCGCACAAATGAAAATTTCATCTATTATATCATGTATAACTTCCATCCCAGTGTCATCGGATTTTTCATGATCTTTAATTCTAATTCAATAAGAAATAGTTATAAATCGTTGTTGGAAACCTTACCTCTTATTTGGTTGAACACTTTGTATCCAATTTTTGCTTTGCTGTATAAAGACTTTTTTCAAATGAAGATTTAATAGCGCAATGTTGGAGCTCAACAAGTGAATGCACCCTGACCTAAAATTAGTCGAAGTTAAGATTGCTCTTACGTATATAATGCTTTCAGTTAGAAAGAAAACTCTTCACCCGGTTAGTTGTGATATATCCCAAATGCATGAACTTAGTTTTTTTCCAAACCATAAATTTATTAGTGTATCAGACATGCCAAGACATGCCAAAACAATTCTATATATTTGATTATTATAGGATAGTTTTTGTACTCACGCTACATTTTAATCCTCACGTGATCGAATTCAACTTCTGATGTCGTGTACGTTATCTTTTTCTCATTAAGTTAATTATTCGTATTCCCTTGAACGTTTTGGTTTAAGTGTCATCAACATAACATGTACGTTGTTTTGGGAACACTAAAACTAAAGCATTGATCAATGCCAAGTCTTTATCCGTTAAAATCACGAACGGTTCTTGAATGCGGTAAGATACAATTAATGATTTTAAATAATCTAATACCCATTTGAAATTGTTTAATTTCTACCCGGACATAAACGCAAAAGCAACACAGTAAGTCAAATAATTAGATGTCACACATACAATCTCAAACAACGGTATCCCATATCACATTGTTTTGCAAGTGATATCTATTATCAAAACTATTGGAAATGTATATAATAAATCCACACTAACTGGATGCGCAAAAAAGATAGCAATAATGATATAACTTTCATCTTTGCTAGATTTATGTCATTCAAAATAATTATGTATTTAGCTCTCCTAACATATACTGCAACTATGACCTACCAACGTTCTCCAATTTTGCTGTCTAGCGTTGTAGATTGTGCGCATGGTAGAAACATTTTCTTCATTCGAATTTTTAAATCCATTCAAAAATTCTCTAGGGCAAGTCCCCATGAAGGTCAAATGTTCTACAAATTCCAAGTGTTATTTATTCATACAGTCTGCGTATGAATGGTCGTATAAGTGTTTAGCATTTGGATGGTTGTGAATGATGACTATAAATTCTAACAACAATTGACCTAAGGTTACCATTGATGAGAGAATAAATGACCAAGGAATATTTCAGATCTTGAACCTGATGTGACTAGAGAGAGTCTAGAGAGAGAAAGCACAAAGTGATTAGAATAATATTCAATGTCCCACCTACCAAGAAAGTGGGTCACCTTTTATAGTAAAGTAAGGTGGACCCATTAATATCCTTAGTGGGCTGATTTTATTATCATTTTGGTCCCTTATTAAGCACATTGTTTACAAATTTGCCTCTAAAGGATAATAAATACATTAATAGCCATACCAAGTATCTTTTACTCATAATCAACCCCTTATTATCTATTCCGGCGAATTGTACCCTTATTAGTAGCCCCCCAGTCTTCGGGAGCATCGGGAGCGAAGACTCATAGAAGAGCCTAAACGTAGTAACCGCTGTCACCCGCACCCTGGGTCGATGGTCATCCTTCTTTGGGCGGATTTCCCTTCTCCTGAGCGTCGGGCATTTTAAAACTTTTACCGACCCGGTTTGATTTGTGGAGGCTTTCTTCCTCCCGCTGCACTCTCTAGCAAACTCTGTCCGAGGGCAACGTTCGGATGTTTTTCTTCCATTCACCTCACACCCTGTCGGGGTTCATAGTTCTAATCGGATCGGCTCACGTGCCTTTTTGGGGGTTTCTTCCTGGGCTTAGTGTGGTGGGCCGGCTTTCGTGGTGAATCTGGCCGAGACGGCCTATCTTACATTTCGGTTCGAAGAAGCCAGCCTAGGTAAGCCCTCGTCAGAAGATGGTTGACACGTGTCAACCGTTGACGCGACGCGTGCTTGCCAGCACAGTTTCTTAGGGAGACGCTTCGCCTTCCCGCTGCTTTTTGTCGATTGGTATTCCCCGGTCATGTGATGTTGCCTATAAATATTTCACAAATCCTGATCTCTCTCAGAGGCATTCTAGAGAGAGAAAGTGCTGTCCGAAATTTTCTAGAGAGGGAATGGTCGTTTTATGAAACCCAGTCATCCGAAGCAGCCATCGACCAAGAAAAAGAAGAAATCCGTGTTCGGTTTTAAAGAGTGGGCGAGCATTGGTGACCGAGTCGAAGAGTACCGACGTGCTGGCTTGATTTGGGGTTCTAATTCCAAACTGTTCACACCATTCCGCAGCCCCACGATCCCGTTCTAGCTACTCCGATCCCCGCTGAATCCTTCTTTTCGCCCGAACCACCCGGCTCTCTATCCCCTGAGATTGGTCTGTCTCCAGCAACCGTTATCATCCCCTCTAGTAGTAGTTCCCCTCGTTCTCCGGTAGTTCGGTCAGAGAATCCGACCCCGTCGTCTGTCAACTCGTACGCCACTTCGCCTCCATTACCGCCCCGACGCGTACACAAGACCAAGTTCTTAACTATGGGTGAAAACAACCCTCCAACATCTCCCTTAGGAGGTAATTATCTCGAAATGGTTCAGCTCACTCCCTCCATACGAGGGTACCAAACTGGTACTAATACTGCAATAAATTTTTTAGGTCTTAATCAGTGGCGATTGACGCCAGAGGAGTTGGACCCCGAGCGGGCTCGTCGGGAACAGGACGAGGCTAATCTGGCGCATATTGGAAGCAGTACTGGTCCCACAAGTTCTCGGGTTCGCCCGTCAGACCCAGCGCTGCCGCTGCACAAAGCTCTGATCAGGCTCCAACCTCGAATATTGAAGAGTCAGAGGTTGATATTCTTCCCACAGAGGTTAGCATTGCTGCTGCTGGGAACGCCGCTAATCCTCTTGAGGATCCTCTTCCCAAGGAAGTAGAGGCTGCAATAACCACTACCTACTTCCGCTGGCTTCCTTCGAACGACGTTGTTTCTCTTTTCGAAGGCAAATACCTCTACTTTCCAGCGGCTGAGCACAAAGAGCTGCTGATTCGCTAGGGGATTCCCGAGAGCATCACTGTTCGGTTTCCGGTCCCCGGGGAGACCCCTGTACATGTCCGATCGCGAGAGATAGTGGTTTTTACCGAGCTGTTCAACTGGGGCCTTCGGTTCCCCCTGGATCCCAAAATCGTGCTATACTTCCGCTCCCTCTAGATCTGCCTTTCTCAACTGACGCCCAACGCATGGTATACCTTGATGTCCTGCATTATGGCTTCACGTCTGTCGGGTCGGGTTATGCCCATGGAAGAATACATCGCAATGTCTGGTCTGTCCAAATCTCCTAAATCCCCGTTCTTCTAATCTTCCCTAACAAACAAATGGAAGATAGTTAACGATTTTCTTGAGGGAGACAAGGGCTGGAAGCATCGCTTCGTATTTCTGAGCGGCTGCTGAGAAAACGGCCTCCCTTACAGCAAGGAGAACCAGAGGCGGATGCTCCGAACCTGGGTTCCCGATGGTAATCCCTGTTTTTTTTTGAACGACCGATCCCTTGTGCAGTGTCGAAGGAGTTCCTACAGGGGCTGAAGAAAGACTACTCGAAAGCCGGTGAAGTCACGTTCCAAGTGCTGAAAGACTATGCTAGGCAGCATTGAGGTTGCATTCCACGAGTCGTTTAGAGTACCAGAGAGGAAGAATTCTTGGACACCCTTACAGATGTCCGGACCCACAATATTCCACGTGGATTTGAAAAAGCTAGAGTTGTAGCCATTACGGGCCTGAAGACTTATCACTATCAATACTAAAAAGAGCCGATTTGATTTCAGCTTGGGTGATCTCGCGGGTCATAGACTCTTTATCAGCATGAGTGACATAGGCCGTGAGTTTAAAAGAAGCTCTGAAATTGTGACATTTAGCTAGGCAATGAATTAGCTGGGGGTTTGGGATATTCTAGTTATCAAAATTACACTTGGATTCCATAGAATCCAGATTCTACCTAAGGGATGCGATGTATGATTGGTTAATACATGCCAATAGGGAGTCATATTTCTAATTATTTGATCTACTCTGTGAATTTGGACTTTGGTTTCTACGAGGACAATCAAAGATATATGGTTGCTAAAAATAAAATCAGCTACGTCTTTTTGTCTAACCGGGTCATTTAGACCACGCACATTCCAAGATGCAATATTCATAGGAAATACTTACAGTTATTCAAACTGAATAACTTAGTATATAATCTTTGCAGATCCGCATTAGATCCATCAGTATTAGAACTGTAATTTAATGGTTTGAATTCGAATGCACTGGTATACTTATTCAAATGCACTAGAATATGCAAAACTGGAAAACATGGGAAATAAATTAATCCTGGGAATAATTTAGTAATTATTTCCGCGTTTATAGTGCGCTGACTTGCATTATTAGACGATATAATTTTTAAGTATAAGATCGTGGCCCGGTGGCGAGAACCTCCCTCGGATTAGGGGTGGCAAATGGTTCAGGAACCGCGGTTCAAAGCTGGCAATCTGTTTATGAACTGGCAGTTCTTAAATGGTTAAATGGTTTGGCTGATGGTTTGAACTGGTAAACGGATCTTAAATGGTTCGTCTGGTGGTTTGAACTGACGGTTTAATTGTGAAACTGGCCCATTAGGACTGCAACCTGGCAGGACCGCCAGACCGTCAGGACCGCATAAGAGCAACCCGCCAGGACCGCAACCTGGCAGGACCGCAACCCGCCAGGACCGCAACCCGCCAGGACCGCAACCCGGCAGGACCGCAACCCGGCAGGACTGCAGCCCGTGGTTCTGACTTAAACGGTGCGGGTTGGTGCTGGTTCAACCCGTTTGACACCTCTACCTGTCATTGTCCAAAAGTCTTCTCCCACGTGTATATTAACTAATTCAGCTTTAAGCCTTTAACCAATTTTTTAAGTTTATATTCATTTGATAGATTATTATTTTATTTGTTATCATCAATAAAAATAATATATTTAATTGATTTTACAAATAAAAATAATATTATAAATTCGAACATTAATAAAATATCATTACAAAATTATCAACTAAACTATTATTAGGTACCACAATAATGTTATTAAAATACATCGTCGTAATTTACGTTATGGATCAAAAAATAAAATTAATGATATTTGATAATTCATTTATTATATGAACAAAACCTAGAAATGTAAATATATGATGATTCAACTATCGTCGAGATCGGGGAAAAAGTTTGTTACAACATTTTAAAAATGTGTAACAAGATTTGGAGTCTAAATCCAAAACTCTATTCTTTTGATTCTCTTGGCTTCTAAGGGAGGATGCTGAGTGCCTTTTTATTCATCATCGAGCTACTGATAATCAGGAGATCTTTCCGGCGCTTATTTCGGTTTCTGATCAGCCTAACATCAGGATTAATCCGATATTTTAACCTGTCACAAGCAAAACAAATATTTCAGTAACAAAAAGGTCTTATACTCACTTATTTAAACACAATGCAGGGAATGTTGTTCACAAGAAGGTAGTCAATTCTGTCGACAATGGTAATGTTGAGTTACATTTCGAGGCTGAGGATTTGGAAATTCTAAAGGAATGGGTAAAGCATACCTTGGCTGGTAATTTTGCTAATGGAAAGCTTAGTTATGTATTAGTTATGGCTTTCTTGGAAAAATTTAAGTTTCATGAAGAATGTAATGTCTCAAGTTGGGACTTTAGACACATCTTTATTAAGCTTTCACTCAAAGAAGATCTTCTGAAATTGTGGAAAATGAACGTCTGGAAAATTGGGGACAAGGTCATGAGATTGCTGGAGTGGTCTCCAAATTTCAACCCTAACGTTGAAAATCCAGCACTTCCTGTTTACATTGACCTCCCAAATTTGCCTGATTTTATGTATTGTGAGACGACTATAATGGAGGTAGCTAAAGCTATTGGCAATCCTCTAAGTGCCTGGGTTCCATCCAAGAATGGAGCCAGACAAAATTAATGTCGAATCTGGGCAGTGCTAGATGTTTCTAAGGCTTTACCAACGAAAATTAAGATAACTTTTGGATCTTATTTTTTCTGCAAAGATCTAGTGTATACTAATATTCCAAGCTACTGCAAGATATGTACTCACCTGGGTCACTCAGAGAATGAATGCGAGAAGGTCACTCAAATGAAGATTGTTGATCAATCTAAATCCTCCAATCCTCAGTTTCTTGGCTCACTGATTCCTGCATTTACAATCAATGATCAGGGAACAAAATTGAAATCTGTTATAATAAACAAATAGAATGTTTAGTTTGAAAATAAAATAATTAAGAAGAGTAATACTAATGAAGGTAAAGAAAAACAGAGTCCTCCTAAATGTTTAGAAAGCAGTGAAGTAATTGGCACTTTACATATGTTAGAAATGGGATCTACTTATCTTGAAGGAAGTTCTTCTATTGATCCATTAATGAGCAGTTGTTCTTCTACAAAGGAAAGCACAAGCAGTCTTCCCACTTCACCTGTTAGTAAGCAAAATGGAAATGGTAAGAAATATGAATTGAGGAGGTTTAAAAAAACAAAAAACTTCAACACAAAGAGGATTCTTGCTCCTAAATGTTTGCAGCATAAGCATGCTGTAAAATCTTCTAAACTGTTTAAATGACCATTACAATTCTATATTGGAATGTACGTGCTGTAGGAAACAAGCAAACTCAAGCCATAATTAAATCGATTAAAAGGGCAAAAAAATCTTTCCTTTATTGTTTTTCAAGAACCTATGGTCTGTGGTTCTCAATTGGAGGTTATTGGTAAGAAATTAGGGTTTTAAGGCTATACTAGTAATTGTGGTAACAAGGTCTGGGTACTGTGGAACAGAGATTATAAAGTGGATATTATCACTGATGATGACCAGTTTAACTTATTGGTCAGGCATACTGCTCTTCCTAAAGAATGTTTGGTAACTGTAATATATGCCAAATGCTCTATGAGTCTAAGAAGAATGCTCTGGGATAACTTGAAAAAGGTTGAAGAAGAAGACAAATAATTGTTCTTGGTGGAAGACTTCAACAAAATTGCTGATCCTAGTGAGCAGCTTCAATGCACTTCTAATTTCTTTGGGAGTATGGAAGAGTTTAATAATTTTATTTTAGATTGCAATCTCCTAGACGTCGGTTTTTTGGGGAATAAATGTTCTTGGTATAATGGGAAACAATGGATGAGGTTGGATAGAGCTTTATTGTACAATAAATGGGTTAATTACTTTGATGATACTACTGTAATTCATTTACCAAAGTCTTGCTCTGACCATTCCCCCCTATTGATTACTATATCTACTGCTACTTCAAAAAGAATATCGAATTTCAAGTTTTTGAACATGTGGTGCAAGCATAAGGACTTCTTCAAGTTTGTTGAGGAATGTTGGGCTATTGAATACAAAGGGGATCCTATGTTCAAATTCTGATTCAAGCTAAAATATTTAAAGGCAAGGTTGAAAGTCTGGAATAGGCAGGTCTTTGGTAATATCTTTGAGGCAATTACTAAGGTGGAGGAGGAAATAAACAGCTTGAAGGCTAAGGTATTGGTTTCTAACTCTTCTCAGGATATTGTAAACTTAAAGCAGGACAATGATTATCATCTCTTGCTACTTGTAAGAGAGGAGGACTACTAGGCACAAAAATCTCACACCAATTGGGTTCTTGAGGGTGACTGGAATACCGTTTTTTTTTGGGTAAATGTGGGTGTATATATATATATATATATGTACAAGGTTACAATCATCTAGAGAGTCATATGATCTCTCAAGTGAGTACAATTCAGGATAGTAATGTACCTAAAAGAAAAAGACATGTCCAAGAGTGCTTTGATAAAGGTCTAGAGCACTTGCCTCTTTAAAAAACCTTAACCACTCGTTGGGTAAAAACCCGGTCTAAGGAAAAAGAGTACAAGTCTCCAGGCCGACACTAATGGACTATTACATAGAAAATCCGAAAAACTGAGTGTATCAATGAAAAAGGACTCTAACATGTGAGTCGATAATGCGGATATAATCTAAATAAAATCTTCAAGGTCTTGAGAGTGATTCGGATAACGATGGTGTCTTGGGTCACGGTCTCTTCATCAAACACAAGGCGGTTGCGGGCGCGCCAAATCTCAAAAACAGTGGCTTGGAAGGCAAGATTGATGGCGCGGGATCGGTAGGATGTTCCTCGACGCTCCTTCCTAATTCATTTGTGTGCACTATCAAGCGTTGTCATTTCTCGAGTAATCCCCAGCCATGATCGGATACGACTCCAGATTTTCTTAGTGAACCTGCAAGCAAAGAAAAGATGGGCACCAGACTCATCTGAGTGCCTGCAAAATGGGCAGCGTATGTTAGGCAAGTTCATGTAGTGGAGAGTGTCTTTCGTGGCAAGGCGACGATTGAAGGCTAGCCAGACGGTGAAAGAAAACTTAGGTGGGATGAATCTCTTCCATAACTTTGATAGATTTGGGCATGCTTCACTTTTTGTTCTCATGGCTTCGTATACACGTCTAGTAATTAGCTTTCCACCCAAAGTACAGCTTTCAAGACCGAGAATGGCACTATCTCGACCCCCAAATATCTGTATCCAAGAGTCTCTAATATCAAGAAGCTTCCGAACAAGATGACTGTCTCTATCTCGTCTTTGGTAGTCCCATATAGTTTGTCCTCGAAGATAATACTCATGCACCCATTTTATCCATAACGACTCAGAGTCAGAATGTAATAACCAAATCGAACGGGTAAGAAGGGCACGATTCCAAACTCGGATATCCATAAGGCAAAGTCCTCCTTCATCTTTGGGTTTACAGATTTTGTCCCAAGAAATCCGAGCAGGTCTACCCCCCCAGAAGAAGTTGAGGCAGAGCGATCGGATCGTGTTAAGAACTGCCGAGTGCAAAGGAAAAGCGCGGAACCAAAAGGATTCGACCCCTTGAAGCACGGAGGTGATCAATTGAAGTTTTCCCGCGTAGGAAATTTTCATATGTTTCCACTTTTGACTGTAACTCGAGATAGCCTCTGTCAAAGGGGAAAAATCAGTAACTGAGACGGTCATAGGAGCGAGAGGTATCTCCAAGTAACGTACAGGGTAAGTGCCAACTTCAAATCCGACTCTTTCCATGATCCGATCATAAACAATCCCTTTAACCCCGGCTAGGTATATTTTAGCTTTAGAAGGATTCAGTGATAGTCCCGAAACATCTTCCAAATGGCTCAAGCATTCCATAAGGATGTTAACCGATGTCTCATCTCCTTTTGAAAGTAGTATCAAATCGTCAGCAAAAGCGAGGTGGGTAGTGTGAGTGCGGGCGCATTTCAGATAGAATTTAAAACTCGGTTCGCTCAATTTCTTCTTTAACAAACGAGACAAATATTCGAGGAAAATGATGAATAAAGTAGGGGACATGGGATCACCTTGCCTTAAGCCCCGCTGCCCACAGAAGAAGCTATGAAGCTCGTCGTTGATAGAAACCGAGAAGGACGCTGTAGTGACACAAGCAAGAATCCATCCCACAAACTTTGGAGGAAACCCGATACCATGGAGAAGATCCACCATGAGCATACATCGCGGAGAAACTCTTGCACGGTTCGAACCTCTAACCAACTCTTGGGCAAGGAAAACATTATCAACAAGATTTCGACCACTCACGAAAGCACCTTGTCCTTTATCAATGAGATTCAGAATACCGATTTCTTTCACAATTATGTGAAGAGAAAGAATAAAAGAGCTAAAATTTCTAGAATTTGTACTGGCACCTTTTGGGAGGAGGATGAAAATGCAATTGATAAATCTGTTGTTATCATTTTAAATCCTTAATTGCTGATCTTTCTAACCTTTGGAACCTTAACTTGCTAGAAGATTTCATTCCTAAAATTGTTGAGGACTATGATAATGAAATGCTTATGATGATTCCTATGGACTCTGAAATATATGAATCTATCAATGACCTAAACTCTAATGCTGCTGGGACAGATGGATTTAATGGGAAGTTTTTTTAAAGCTTGTTGGTTTATCATTAGAATTGATCTTTGTTACGCTGTCAAGGACTTCTTTAGGGAGGGTTCCTTTCCTTTGGTTCTGTATGCAACTACTCTTTGCCTAATTCCTAAGGTGGAAGCCCAAAAAACTTGGAAGGATTTTAGACCAGTAAGTCTAAATACCTTTCTGAGTAGAATAATATCAAAGATTATTAATAAGAGATTGTCTACCATCCTTCCTAAGTTGATTTCTCCTGAGTAAGGTGCTTTCATAAAGGGCAGTTGTATACATGATAATGTTTTGATTGCTCAGGAATTGATCAGTGAATTAGACAACAAAGTTAGAGGTGGTAACATTCTTCTCAAGGTCCACATGGACAAAACTTTTGATAAAATAGACCACACTTTTATATTAAGCATTATGAGTGCTTTTGGGTTTAATACTGGGTTTACAAGGATGATAGAAAGGATTCTGGGGAATTGTCAGTTTTCAGTATTGGTTGATGGTTCTTTGAAAGAGTATTTCAGATCAAATAAAGGCTTGAGACATGGTGATCCTCTTTCATCTAGTCTCTTTATATTGGGGCAAGAATATCTGTTAAGAGGTCTCAATCATTTACTTAGAAACGCTACTACTACAAGGTATAAAAGTAAAGGAGAGTTAAACTCATCTTGTTTGTGTTTTGCTGACGACATTCTTGTTTTCTGCAATGGCTCCATTGATTCTGTCAAAAATAAAATGAAGATGTTTAAACTATATGAAGAAACATCGGGCCAGCTTGTTAACAAAGATAAGTCTAGGCTCATTACCTCTAAGAAGCTTTCTGCTCAGCATATTAGGAAGTTAGAGTTGCTTATGGGTTTCAAACATTCTAATCTACCACTTAAGTATCTGGGTGCTGTTTTAAACAATAAAAAGAGAGTTAGAAATCACGATGATATTATTTCCAAAACTATTAACAAAATCTCATATTGGGATAAAAAACTATGTCTTTTGGGGGTAGATTAATGTTGATTAAGTCTGTTCTATCTACCTACCCGATTTATACTCTTCAAAACTCTGATCTGCCCAAAACTACTATTAAGAGGCTTGAGGTTCTGTATAACAAGTTTTTATGGGGAAGAAAAGCTAACAAGAACACCATTCATTAGTGCAAATGGTCTAAGCTATGTTTGAGCTTTGAAGAAGGTGGATTGAGTTTAAGAAAGCTGGATGACATGATGGAGGTCTTTGCAGCTAAACTATGGTTTAATATAAGAAAACAGGATTCTCGTTGGGCTATCTACATGAAGTCTATATACTTCAAGGATCAGCACCCATTAATTGCTTCAATGAACTCAAAGAGCTCTCTCACATGGAAAAAGGCTATGCAAAATTAAGGACAGAGCTGAAAATTATCTAATTTGGCACGTCAAAACTGGGGTAGTGGATATCATGTTGGACAGATGGTTCTCTTCTATGGCGTTCAAGGTGTTTTTTGAAAATGAGAACAAGCTTCCATATATGGGTTCTTCTACTAAAGACTACTGGGAAAATGGTTCGTGGAATGTTAGTAAGTTGGAAACTATACTGAATACAGAAGAAATTCAGTACATTTCCAAAATTCTGCTGGATAATTATTTAAAGGACTCAGTCAGTTGGACTCTTAGTGGAGATGGTATATTCTCCACTAAAGACACTTGGGAAGAGTTTAAGAAAAAATGAGTGAAATCTTACCTATTTGCCAGAACCTGGAATAAGATTACTCCAACAAAATCTTCCTTCACTTTATGGAGAGCCTTTAAATCATGGCTCCCGGTTAACTCTGTGGTGCAAACAAAGAAGATGCAATTAGCTTCTAAGTGTCAAAACTCCAGAAACTCAGAAAACATTAACCATGTTTTCGTGGATTGCCTAAAGGCTTGGGAAGTCTGGGTTCATTTTGCTGCTCATTTCAAAATATATATTTCCAAACCCATGTCCCTCTCCCACATGGTTAGGAAGTGCTACTGGTCTACTGAAAAGGTTATTCACTTACGAAATATACTTCCTTCGATCATAGTATGGGTTTTGTGGTCTAATAGAAATAAAAGTAAAATGGAGGGTAGGGTCCAGAACTCTAATGATCTAATTGGTCATGTTTGTCACATTCTGTCTGATCTTGACAACGCTAATCTTTTGAGAAGAAAATTTTATGGTAAAAACAATGGTGTTGGGCCGTCTCTGGGTTGTTTAAATCATCTTCAAATGACAAGTATTCCTATCTCCGTAAGTTGGGTATGTCCTAAACTGGGCAGGTTCAAACTCAACACTGATAGTGCGTGTAGCGACTCTGGAGAATGTTTTGGGGGAGGTCTCTTGAGAGACAGCTCTGGTAAGGTTCTCTTTGGGTTTGGTAAAGTTTATGGTAAATGTAGTCCAATTATTGCTGAGACCATGGCTTTGTTTGATGGTCTTCAAATCTGTTTTGACAGGGGTATCAGTGTTCTAGACGTTGAGACTAGCTCTCGTATTCTAGCTCAGATGATCCTCACGGGAAGATCTCCCTGGTATCTCAAGGCTATAATCGATTACTGCTACAAATTGATTTCTTCAAACAGGAAGGTTATCCACGTCTTCAGAGAACTGAATGTAGCAGCGGATTGGGTTGCTAACTTAGCCCTAGAATCTGTAAGGAATTTCACATTTGAAGAAAGAGAAATTCTTGATAGATTAAGAGCTATAGTTTTTCTCGAGGGTCTCAGCTTATGCTACATAAGAATGAATCAAGATGATTAAAGCAGATTTCGTACCTAGCTATTTCTCAAAATCCTGAACAATTCTTTGCGCTGCTGGAGCTATCATGGAATTCTGTTGTTGGATTCGAATCTGTCGATAAATTTCTGGGTTTTGGTTGTTATTTGCTTTGTGGATGGTTTGGTGATCGAAGAAACGAAGATGGAGATCGGAATTGAAAGGAAGAAAGATGAGGATTTAGGTCAAATTACTCACATAGTTAATAAACTAATTAATGTTCAAAGCCTTAGTTCTCACCCTAGTTTTTTTACACTATTCTTGGTATTATTTTTTAAAAATTAGAAAGAAAGAAAGTTATCTCTTCCACCGAGAAACATGGGTTTATTGGAGAAGCTTTTATTTTTTACACCATTACTCCGCTGGTATTATAAGATATTTCAAGAAGAATCATATTTCAATTATTACATTTCAACTTTTCACCATAATCATGCTTCTCAAAGCATATATGTGTCCTCTTTTCTATTGGTTATATGTATCACTACATATGCAAGGATAAATAAGGATATATAGGTTAGTATAATACTTAATATTTTTATTTATCAAACATCAAAACCACATGTTGATAGTGAAGAAAGAATATTCCACATCCAACATATTTGTTTGGCAATATACAATCTTTGTCATGTTGTTTATTAAGTACTTTTCATGTTGAGTATGAGTCGAATAATATCTTCATAGTGTACCGTGTTTGATGGTACAATGTAATGTCATGACAGTGTACCTTGTATGCTGATATAGTCTGGTGTTATGGACAGTTTTGTATATATATATGAGCATATTAGGCACATTGTCTAGTAAGTCTATATATTTCCTATAAATAGATTAATAGGACTACACAAAAATTAATATGAAAATCTATAACCCTATTATATCATAATAAAACACTTTTCTCTGGCGGCTCGCGGACGTGGACAATTTTCGAATCATGTTAAATCACGTGTTCTTTTCTTTTGTTACATGTCTCATCATTGGTAATACATTTCATAGTAAATCCCAACAACTTCTTGACATTATTCTTAAAAAATTGGAAAGAAACAAAATTATCTCTTCCACAGAAAAACACTATTGGAGAAACGTTTAGTTTTATACCATTTATGTACTGGCTCTATTGGAGATTTCATTAAGAATCATATTTCAACTATTACATTTCAGTTTTTCACCATAACCATGTTTCTCATCTATGTGTCCTCTTTTTCATTTGTTTTATTCATCGCTATAGATACAACAAAAAATGATATGTAAATTAGTATAACACTCAATATTTTTATTTATATGCATTAATAAAAAAGGGTAAAGTACCATTTACGACCCAATACCCAAAGTATTATCCAATTAAGACCCATATTTTCATTTATCTCCAAGAAAGACCCATTTTTGTGAAATATTTACTATTAAAGACCCAATAATACCATAAATACCCCTACTCTATAATATAAAAAGTCTTAGAAAACTATTCCTCACCTTTTTCCCCAAAAAATTTCCTCTCTCTCTTTGTGAATAAAACAACTCTATATTAGGCGATTCTTTCATCTTTTTACTCGATTTTTTGTTTTTCTTTTATTTTCATATGATTTTGATTTGTGTTTTTACTTGATTATGCGAAGATACTCAAAGTTTTGTATGTTTGAAACTCAAATTTGAGCTCGAAATCGTTGTTTTTTAAGATCTGTTTCCGTAGTGTTTCGAGTCGATTTTTTTGTTAGTTTTGAGTTTGAATTATGGTAATGTAGTTTATTTGTAGCATTGTATTAGTGTTTCGTTGATTTTAGTGTTTTATTTTGTGTTTTTTGGATTTTCAGTCGCGTAACAGGTTTTGGTTTTTCAGTGAAGGAGATGCGAAACCTATATGTTTCTTCACTGGTAGATGCAAAACATATGTTGTGATAGATGCAAAATGTTTGGATCTGTACCTACTGATAGTTGCGAAACGTGTAATCCTTCTGGAATGGTAGATGCAAAAAAACACGTTATTGATAGATGCGAAACGTTATTTGTTCTATTTTTTTTAATTCATAACATATCATGAGTGGTACTAGTTTGTTTGCCTTAAAAACAAAACCAACAGTATTTTCGGATTTTTTTTTTGAGATACGGTTTAAAAGATACAGACTTTTAAAGTTATAAAATTTTTAAGGTTTCGCGAAGATGCGAAACCTTCTTCGTTATGATAGATGTGAAACATGTTTTGTTGTGGTAGATGCAAAACCTTCTTTATTTTGATAGATGTTAAACCTTCTTTATTTTGATATATGCAAAACCTTCTTTATTTTGATATATGTGAAACCTTCTTTATTTTGCAAGATGAGAAACCTCTTTGTTTTGATAGATGCGAAACATTCTTTATTTTGATAGATGCAAAACCAGTCGCTAGATGTGAAATGATATAACTCAGAAACATGTGTAAAATATAATTTTTTAAAAAAAAAATTCAAAACATATCATGAATGCTACTAGTTTTGTTTGTCTTAAAAAAAACAAAACGAATGGTATTTTCGGACTCTTTTTCCGTATTACGGTTTAAAAGATTCAGAACTTTAAAAATTAAAATAAAAAAAACCGAGAAAGAGAAGTTTGTTACTTTATTGTATATAGAAATGTATTTAAGATATAAAATCCCATAATTTTTTTTAGTCTTTATCCGTAATATGTTTGTTAAATGGGTTTTTATTGGTAAGTCTCCTAACAAAAAATATTAAAATTATAAATACATGTGAAAATAAAATAAAATAAAATATAGAAAAATAAAAAACAAACATCAAAACCACCGAACAAACACAAACCGTTACACCACCAGAGGTATTGAGCACAACCAGAAGCAAAATTTGTGATGTGTGGATTCCGAACTTTGATGATTTCGCTAAATTAAAATCTATTAGTGAAAGATTGTGAGATTCTTGTCCTGCCGCAAACATAAAACTATAAAAATATTATAAAAGGGACATAAAACTATAAAATTATGTTTAATCATAAAATATTTATATCATTGTTATATTATAAGATTAGAATTTTATTTTTTAATTTTTTATCAAATTTAGACTTTTGACCTAAAAATTTAATAGTTTGATGTAGATAAAGTACCTAGAGAGTCCCAACTTTGGTCGAATAACGTTGGCGGACTATAAATTTAATAGTGATGTGAGAGAGTTATGGTTGTAGAAATTTGATGTAGATAAAGTACCTAGAGAGTCCCAACTTTGACTCTGTAGTCCCGTGTTTTTTTATCAAAGTTATATAGTAGCATAAAATAAATCAAACCTCATTTACTTCTCTATATAAGTAGTCTACACATAGAAGAATGTATCTCAACACCAACAAGAGAGAAAGACAAAATTCCAAAATATGAATATGTACTACCCAAACAAAACTCTGTTAGTTCTTACATCAATATTATGTATACTACTATTGTCATTATTTTTCAGAAAAAGGAAGGCAAAAAAATTCAATCTTCCACCAGGAAACATGGGCTGGCCATTTATTGGAGAAACCTTTAAGTTTTTAGAGAATTTCTCTGTTACCACCAGAGGAGATTTCATGGAGAATCAGATTTCAAGGTAAAGTCTAACATCATTGAAAAAGGTGATGAATATTGATCAATCAATCTAAATGAATTAATTTGTTTTGAGTTTTTTTATTAAATTTCGTATTTCAGGTATGGGAAAATATATAAATCTCATTTATTTGGAGGGCCAACAATAGTATCTGCAGATCCAGAGCTAAATAAATTTATACTCCAGAACGAAGAAAAATTATTCCAATGTAGTTACCCAAAAAATGTGGAGGGTATTCTTGGAAAAGGGGCATTGCTGGTGGTTGTGGGAGATATGCATAAAGATATGAAATCTATAGTTACCAATTATATGTGCCGGACAAAGCTTAAAAGTAATCATCCGATGTTTAGCCAAGTAGAGAAGCATTGTCTATATGTCTTAGATTCTTGGAAGGAAGGTTCTGTTTTCTCAGGTTTGGATGAGGCTAGAAAGGTAAGGAGTTTTGAGTTCAAGCTGATAATATGTTTCTTTAGGTTTGGATGAGACTCAAAAAATAAGTATTATCTGAAGTTACGAAATACATCTCAAAACAGGTTTTGAACAGTAACTCGTCAGTGGACTATCGATTTTGGTGATACATAGTTTCTGGATTTTCAAAAGTCCGTTCATAGTCCCTAGACTATCCAGTTTGGTGACATATAGTCTCTGGACTTTCAAAAGTCCGTTAGTAGTTCTTGGACTATCCAGTTTGGATAAAGTTAGTCCTATGTGCATGTTTATTAAGGGGACTAACTTTATCAAAAATAGAAAGTCAAATGACTAAATTTATCGAAAATGAATAGTTGAAGGACTATCTGTCACAAAAATTGATAGTCAACACATGCAAGGGGATTAACTTTATCCAAACTGGATAGTCGAGGGACTATGAACGGACTTTTGAAAGTCCAAGGACTATCTGTCACCAAGTAAGATAGTCCAGGGACGAGTTACTCTTCAAAGCCTCTCAAAACAAATATAGTAGTCACTTTTGTAATAAACCCCGCGCCAAACGTATTCTATTTTATTTTCATGTTTACCCAGAGGCGGATCCATGATTAGAATCTAAAGAGGTGAACACTCTATCACTATACCAAACTTAATTTTAAAATTTGAGATGGTCCTGGCATATATTGCACTCCTTGGATCCGCACCGTGTTTACCTAACCTCACCAAATATAACAAAACGATATATTTTATCAAAGAAAACTAAAATACAACATTTTTTTGAAACATGAGAACTAATATAAATTTTATTGTGCATATAGAAGTGAAATCTATAGTTACAAGGAGGCAAAACACATTTTAGAGAATTAATATAAATTTCAGCCTGTATGAGTAAATATAGTGCGACTGCAGGTACCTAACCAATATTGATTAACATTGAATTTGTAGTTTACTTTCAATTACATGGCAAACCAATTGTTAAGCCTTGAACCAGACCAAGAAGAAACAAAGGAGATATGTAGAGAGTTTGGTACCTTCATGAAAGGATTCTTATCTCCTCCTATTAATTTTCCAGGCACACCATACAGAAAAGCATTACAGGTATTATATTCACCCTATATTCTAATTTCGTCAGTCTTCTTAAGCTTATCTTTTGATGTTGTGTCTTCTTTCAGTCAAGATCAAATATACTGGGAGTCGTTAAGAAGATATTAGACGAAAGAAAAGAGAGTCCAAAGAAGAAAGATGATTTTCTTGGGTGGGTTATTGAGAATTCAAATTATACAACCGATCAAATTCTCGATTTGATATTAAGCTTCCTCTTTGGTGGTCATGAAACTACTTCTACTGCTATTGCTTTCGCCATCTATTTCTTGCAAAGTTGTCCCAAGGCTATCCAACAGTTACAAGTAAGTGAATGGACTCTTAAGTTTAACTCGTACTTGATTAGCTTATTTGAACTTTAAATTTTGGAATTTAGGAAGAACATCTTGAAATAGTTAGAGCAAAGAAGAAAGTGGGAGAAACAGAACTAAATTGGAAAGACTACAAGAAGATGAAATTCACTCAATGTGTAAGCTCATTTATCACCCTTTCGTGAATATTACCTTTTTTTTTTCAGGAAGATATTTATTCTCCATATGAAATTTATTTATTATTTTGTATTTAAAGGTCATCAATGAGAACCTTCGGCTCGGAAATGTAATAAGGTTTGTACACCGAAAATCTATCAAAGACGTCCACTACAAAGGTAAAAACTCGGCACACCTAAAATTACTCCAAAATGATTAAATAGGTTGTATGTAGTTTGTCAAAAAAAATCACCTTTTATGTTTAATTATTTTTAAAAAAATTATTTTAAATTTTGATAATAATAAAAAATTATTTTCTTAATATTGATATATTATTATTTTAATATTATAAAAAATGTCTAAGATATGTATATCACGTACATCATTTAAAAAAAAAAATATATTTTGATATATATAATCCAAAGCAATTTTCATTGACAATATAAAATTCATATAAAACAATTTTTTTGTTAATATTTTGTTTTAAAAGTTTCAACAATCAACGACATAATATGTTACATATATCAAATTATCACTATTAAATATATATCACTCACTTTTCTAACTTGGATTATTGTACGTAAGAATTTATTTATTATATAAACTAAATTATATGCGCAGGATATGATATTCCATGTGGATGGACGGTTATACCAGTAATGTCAGCACCACATTTGGATCCTTCTAATTATGACCATCCTCACCAATTCAATCCATGGAGATGGGAGGTTAGTTCTATGCTATTCATAAAATATTAAATTAGTTTCTTTTATATTAAAAAGTCTAACTAATTAACTTTTTTCCTATATGCAGCAAAATGCAACTGAATCAAACAATAAGGATATTTACATGCCATTTGGAGGTGGAAGACGATCATGTACCGGAGCAGAACTGGCTAAAGTAGAGATTTCTATTTTCATTCACCATTTGGTACTCAAGTATGGGTGGAAATTGATGGAGAATGATCCGCCTTTGGCATGTCCTAATATTGTTTTTCCAAAAAGATTACCTATCATGGTCCGTAAATTAAGTCTCACGGAGGAGATTGATCTATCAACTAAATAACTCCCAAGTTTTTCTACATGCTCCGTGGACTACGTTGCTTTGGTTTATGTAATACGAAAGAAAAGCGAAATGGAGGATGTGGGCTATATAGTACGTGTATTAATATTAAATTGCGGAATTATTGTCAAATGTGTTTGAAAAATAAAAATGAAATAGTTGTTGATATAAGATTTTGGTGGTTAAATAAAGTTGATTGCGTAAAAATAAAATACAATTTATTTTTGTGAAAATAAATGTTAATTGTATGTGAAACAGTTTTTTTTTTGTAGTTGTGAAAACAGTGTATTTTTGTATTAAAAAACTTTAAAAATATTGAATTGTGTTTCACTTGCGAAGTATGGGCAATTTGGTTGTAAAACTAATCTGGACAAATAACGGCGTTTAAATTGCGGAATTACGCTGTAATTTGGTTGCTAAATAGTAATTGTTGAATTATGTTTAATTTTGTTGTGGATATAAAACATTTCTAAAGAAAATTATTCATTGATTTCGTTTTGTTTGGTTTTTAAAGTAAAAATATACATTTAAAAATAAAATAAAATTGAGTTTGATTCTGTAAAATAAAAATTTAACGGTTAAAAATATCTAATTATTAAAAACATCAGGATATATTGTTAAAAATATTTATGGTGCAAAACTCAAATGAATATCGATGATTTGATTTTTAACAGAGTGATTATTGTTAACTCTTTTTTATTTAGTATAGTAAAAAAAAATTCAAATCAAAAGTAGTCTATTTTTAAATAAAAATTTTGGTTGTTTATATTTAATATATGATATAAATAATTTACGACTAAAACATACAAGAGAAAGAATTAAACATAAAAGTTGTTGACACGAAACATCTGATTTACGAATTGTTGTCGTGAAAAGGTTCTTATGTGCAGCTGGGTGGAGTGAGTTACTGTTCTGTATATTAGTACATGACTCTCACACGTAATAATTTAGTTACTCCCGCGATGGTTGATCCAAATGATATAAAACTTAGAGAAGATAAATTAAAAAGAAGTGATTTTATCTCTAAAATAGTTGTTGGCGTGTTTATTAAGAAATGTGAGTGTTCCCGAGTAATGCGCTTTAGAGATGAGATTATTGAGGGGATTGAATTGTGGACGAATACAGTGATAGTCGGGTTGATGGGACATACTGTTGGATATAATTATTTATTTACTAAATGAAACATCAATTGCGTCCTAAAGAAATGTTTACAGATTTGCACATTAGACACATGTAATTCATGATTAAGTTTTTTATTGTGGAAGATCTCAATTTTACATTAATCGGGTGAGTCATGGATGATACTTGATCATTATCTGATAGTTCACGAATAGACTCCAGATTTCAAGCCTCAAGTGGACTCCATTACCACTACGACAACTTGTTTGAGGATTTCTAATATCGTGATGCAAAATTATACCTCGCGTATTTTGAGGAAGATAGACGATTTGATTTGGAAAATATTTAGAATTGACCCACTAGCTAAGATGAGTAAAATAGAAAACTATTCCAAACTAATGGTGGAGATTGATTTGGATAATTCATTGGTTTTTAAAATCCATATTGAAAGAGAAACAAGTAATAAAAGACTATCACACTCCTTCGAGAGATTCAGATCACATACCCTAAGATAAATATTTCCAACTTTTGGAATAAAAATCCCATCGAAAGGCTCCCCAACGAAGCCTTCGATCTTATCCCAAGTTCTTTAGCGGAAGATGAATACTCCGAAGAGGGCTCTGAAGATGAATAACTTTACTATCTTATAAATTTTTATTATCTTTTTTCACCTTTTATATGAATATTATAACTCTTGTACTCATCGAATTATTGTGAATGACAAAGGTTTTTGCTTACGCTTCATGTTTTTTATTAAGTTACATTAATGTTTAATCGTTATTTGTATTAACTATTCGAGCAAAATGAAGCCAATTATTTATTATAAAATTGAGGACCATTGTCCGTAGTAATTATTCGAGGCACTCCAAAACGACAGCAAATACTCTGTGCAATGAATTTAATCACATCCTTCGCTTTCGTTCCAGATAGCGGCTGTGCTTCTGCCAATTTTTAAGATAGTCTATTGTAACACTTATCATTTGCCACCCTCCATATTTCATCGGCAAAGGTCCCACTAAATCTATCCCCCACCTATCAAACAGAATGGATTCGGTAATAGACATAAGTGGAACTGTTGACTTATGAATAGAAGTATCGCAGCTTCGAACCAAATTCTTGGCATCGTCCATAATCGAAGTCCAATAAAACCTTGCAAGCAAAACTTGACAAGATAATGCCTTAAACCCACAATGTGCTGATCCTTCTCCATCATGTAACTCTGATAAATCTTCTTGTGATTCTTGTCTATTTAAACATCGTAATAGTGGCCTACTCAACACTTTTTTATACAAGATTACATCCAAAACTACGTACCCAAAAGCTTTGTCGTGCAACGTTTTGGCCAATTTTGCATCGTCAGACAGTTCTCCTCGAAGCAAAAAATTCAGAATATCAGTTCGCCAATCGCCTCGGATTGCACCTGTAGTGACAAACAATTCCTCAATATAATCACATTGGTCTGATTGAGTTAAAATCGAAGGACTCTCTTGCAACAAAATTCAAAGATACTTCCTTGTTTGTAACATTTAATATGAATCAGCCACTATGTTATTTCCTTGACTTATATGTTCCACAACAACGTGATCAAATAAGAGCATCAAATTTCGAAGCTCTCGAAGATACAAAATTAGGTGATCATTTTTTGCTTCGGAGTTTCCAAATACTTAATTTGCTAATTGAGAATCTTTCTCTAATCATACTGAAGTTGCTCCACATATCTTCGCAAGTCTCAAACCAACTAAAGCAAATTTGTACTCAGCTTTGTTATTTGAAGCATGAAACCCAAATTTAATTGATTGAAGCATCGTTTCTCCAGATGAAACAACTAACTGAACTCCAGTGCTGCATCCCATAACACAAGATACATCATTAGTTCGAATAACCCACATTAAATTCCATGGTAAGACATCATTTCTATCTTCTGTTTCTGATTTACTTGAATGAAATTCCACGATAAAGTCTGCCAAAGCTTGTGGTTTAATTGCAGTTCGAGGTGTGAATAATATATAATAATTTCCCAACTCCACTAACCAATTGGTCATTCTCCTCGAAATATCAGGACGTTGCAAAATATTTTTCAGGGGAAATGAAGTCCGAACCTCAATGGTATGAGCTTAAAAAGAAGGACGCATCGTTCTAGCAGCCATCACCAATGCCAATGCTAATTTTTTGAGCTTCAAATATCTATTTTTCTACTACGACCAAACTTTTGTTGATATAGTACACCGACTTTGGAATTCTTAAATCTTCACTTACTAATATTGCACTACTGCGATGTATAAAAAGAGTTGTTCTCCACTTCGAGGCTTAGATAAAATTTCTGGTGATGACAATAAATACTTGATGCTTGTAAATGCCGCTTCGCAAGCCAAATTCCATTCAAATTTCTTTGGCCCTCGCAACACTTGAAAGAAAGGAAAACATTTATCAGAGAATCGAGAAATAAATCTATTAAGTGCTGCTAACCTTTCAGTCTAAACTTGTACATCTTTGATAGTTCGAGGCGATTTCATTGATACTACAACTTTCAACTGTTATGGGTCAGCTTCTATCCCTTTTCACTGATAACAAAACCCAAGGACTTCCCTGATCGAACTCCAAAAGTACATTTTTCAGGATTCAGCTTTAGTCTTATTACCCTTAAATTCAAGAATGACTCTTCAAAATCTTCCAAGTGTGCATCATCTGCTAAGTTTTTTACCACCATATCATCAATGTATACCTCCATATTTCTTCCAATTGGAGTGGCAAACGCTTTATTCAAACCTTTGGTAAGTGGCCCCGACATTCTTCAATCCAAAAGGCATAACCTTATAACAACGTAAACCTCTGTCAGACCATCTGGATCTGATTATATCCCACAAAAGCATCCATGAAAGTCAATATTTTGTTTCCCGAAGTGGAATCAATTATCTGGTATATTCGAGGAACAGGAAATGGGTATTTAGGACATGCTCGATTTAAGTCTGTAAAATCCAAAGACATTCTCCACTTTCCAGTTTTCTTCTTGTCCACTACTGGTTCGCCATCCATAAAGGATACTGTGATTCCCTTATATTTCAGACCCGGATAAACGATCCACTTCGGAAACAATTGCGTCTGCTTTTTTGACCAAAATTCTCTATTTTTTTAGATTACAGGCTTCACCCTCGGATTAACAGCTAAACTATGACAGATTACTTCGATCGGTACACCTACCACATCCTCTGTTTTCCAAGCGAAAACATCCAAATTATGAGATAAAAATTACAACAGTCGTTGACGTAGAACTCCTCCATCTCTTAACTTACTATTAAAGACCCTAGGGTTTCCCTCAGATCGTCAACCCCTTCATCTAAATCTGAGGTTAACCCCCCTGACTGTTATTAATTCATCATATCTCATCATATCTCTATTGCTGGATCTTTGAATCCGAAATGCAGTGGCATAGCATTCCCTTGCAATTTTTTTGGTCGCTTCAAACGACCCTCACACGATCTCCAACTACATATTTAAAATATTGATGGACTGTTGACACAACGGCATACATCATTGACAACCAAGACCTTCCTAAAACGACATTATAACTTGTGGGACAGTCCATCACCATAAAAACCACTTGAACCTTCTTCTTGAAAGGTCATTTTCCCAAACTTACCTCCCTTTTGAATTCTCCTATTACCCGTGCAGTCACTCGAGTGAAACCAATGATTGCACATCCTGTCATATGTTGCTTTAAAAAAGAAATTCGCAGAACTCCTGGTAACTATAAGCACGCGTCTGATTTCAACGCCAGCAACTTCTGCCCTAATGACCACTGCATCCTCATGCGGTCCCGCAGTTCCTCCCAAATCATCCTCATCGAACAGAATAAAAAGAATGTCTCTCTTGCCATACAAATGAGTAAAAATTCTCCCCTCTATCTGAGTTTCCAGATTGACAACATGTCTTTTCCTCGAACTATCGGTTATAGTCATGGAATTACCCCCAAAATAGCTAGTGACTCGAATTCTCACACAGAATTTGAACATGCCCTTTCTTTATCGGCTCTTCCACCGCAATCAAAATTAATCTATCTGGATCCATATCCAAATACTCTGAGACAGCATCAAACTCATCAACCTTTGAATCTAGAATCATCAAATTTTCAGCTTGCGCATTTGGGTTGGCTGGCTGTGAATTCGATGTTGGATTTTTCGATGCACTGTCCTATGAATTCAAATAAGTAAGTGGCTTACCATTTTCAATCAAAATTTGTACTTCTTATTTCAAAGAAATGTAATCATTAGTTTTTTTACCAATGTCATTGTGGTACCTACATAATTTGTTGTTCCGCTCCTCCTTTGGCCTGTTGATTGGAGCGGGCTTCCTAAAATTTACGTAGCTCTTAGTTTTATCAAACATTTATGCCACGCTGATTCGTCCTCGACCTATTAAATTGATAAGATTGAGCTTGATGCGAATATCCCCCGCTTCGAGGTGGTAAATTGGTATTCCTCGGACGCGCTTGTTGATTAGCATTTGAAGATTGCCCTTGGTTATAGGACACTTGCCCTGAATTATTTGGAACGTTAATTGCTCCTCCTTTGACCTTACTTGATTCTTCAACTTTGATTTGATCTTCAACCTGAGCCATTAATGCTCCAGAGTTGTCATCGCCCCCGAGTATTTAACCCTTGCTAAAAAGTTGTCATCGCCCCCGAGTCTTCACAGTTATCCAAACTTGCTTTTATCAAAACAAATCACTTTGTGTAATCCTTCAATTTTTCTCCAACTTCCTGCTTGCATTGGATAATTTTATCTTCGTTAGCTCTCATCTCTTTACTACCAACAAACTGCCTTCGAAAAGCAGTATAAAAGTCTCTAAAATTCGAAATTAATCCCCTTGGAATTCAGTTATACCATTTCAAAGTTGTCCCTTTAAAGGTCTGTGAGAAAGCCCGATATACCAGCCTGTCGTCTTCCTCGAAATTTATCATATAATTTTTGAATTGTTCGATGTGATGATCCGGATCCTGAATCTCATCGAATTTTTCCATTTTGGCTATATCAAAACGCTTTGGAGAATTCCTCCAATCGACACCTTGAACATATTGATCTTCGGTTCCCAATACTGCATATAAATTCCGATCAGCCTCATCATACTAATTCAACGTGTTTGCTTCACACAATTAGACTCCCTCAAACATCGAGTTATACTATCTCTCCTAGATCTGTGCTCTTTCTTGTATTTTCGAGGTTGATCCCTCTCTTCTTTCGAAGAACCCGTGTACCTTTTAAAACCTGAGCAGAACTCTCAACCTCCTTGTCATTAGATGTGACACACCTTTTCTTATCCTTCTTTTATTTTCGAAAAAAGTGACGCTCTTTTGGAGCTTCGAAGTGCGTCTTCTTCTGGTCATTCCTGATCTGAAGATCAATGCAAGATCGATTAGATTGGTTTCCATCTTCAGTTTGTTCATTCATTTGTCTCACCTTGGATTTCAGCCTTGCTACCAAATTTCATGCTCTCTCTGATCATATTTCTCATTCAAAGTGTTTATATTATCCAAGAGCTGATTCATTCCAACTTCTATATCAGATTGAGTTTGGTGGATCAAATCAGATCCTTCTGGTCTATCATATGTCCTCTGTAAATCTTCTCTTAACGTCTCGATAGCTTATCGAACCAAATCATTTTTTTATAAATTAATCATAAAGTTTCAAAATTGTTTTTTGAGATTGATAAAATTTGAACTGACAAAATAGACACTGATTGTTTATCGTCCCAGTGGATTCGCCAATTCGGTGAGTCTGATTATTTGGAATCACTTTAGTAAACAAGAGAAGTAAAGTTTTTAGAGAGAAAAATAGATTCTAAAGAGAGAAAAACAAGGTACACAAATGTTCTAACTCCAAAATATAACCCCTTTATTAGTTCAGGTTTGAAATTTATATAGAGGCGTATAAACTTAGCTTACAACTGAAAACAATTACACGAAAAGGGCTAATTGCACTTTTAGTCTTTGACTAAAATACATAATTCCCAATTCCTCCTCTAACTTTACCATCTGCTACATAACGTTTTATTATTTAAATTTTAGTCCTTAAATTTCCACTTCCTTAAATACATATGAGACTAGTAGTTTTTCTGGTGAATCTAGTGGAGGAGGGAAAATAAAAAAGAGATAATATTAGCATATGGTAGAACTTATGAAAAAAAACAACAATTTCATTTGAATGGAGAGCTCTACTAGATGGTTTAATATTATTTATTAAAAGAAATTTAGATTACCTTGACATAGAGGTAGACTCCATGGAACAAAAGAAAATTTTCCATTGCTTATTGTATATCTAATAGATGGTTGTCGAAATGAGCTTAAAATTCACATGGCGATTAAACATACTTATAGAGATTAGAACCAGACAACTAACTAAATGGCTAAATAAGCTTCATGGAGAACGATCAGACTAGACTCTAATAAATACTTTGCACCTAATCAACTCAGACTATCACTTTACTCGAAAGCGTAGATTTGGGTTACTCAAGGCTGGAAGAATAAAAAATAACTCTAAAATATTAAGTAGCTTACCTTGTTGACTAATATAAGAAAATATCAAAACAATGTGTAAATGTCTAGATGCACAATCCATGTAGTTTGCACGAATTTAATGTGAAGAAGAAGCGCCAATAATTCGTATCGAAAAAGAAAATGAGAATAACATAAATATAAAGGGATATTTTAGAACTTGTCTTAATGCATTTACAGTCACAATAAATCTAACTTAGAGGAGCACTATCAATATATTCAAAAATTCCTCCTAAAGTTTAATTAGATCAGTCAGATTCAAGAAACAAAACAATTAGAAAAAATGAGTATATGAAAAACTCTCTTTAACTCTATGTGAAAGATAATATCGATCAAAATTATATACTAACACTCTTTCTAATGCTTAGTTTACTTAACATAAATGTAGAGTACCTAATTTGATATGCTTGCTTGAGTATTGATACCAAGAACAGAAATTTGTTGAGGTGTTTCATAGAATATGTGGTATGCAGTAACAGTGCAAAGCAACACCATAGGAATCTGAAGTAACAATATCATACATATATTTGAGGAGAAGACATCGAAGTGAGAACGACATTAAAGCTCGAAACGCTCTTTCTCAAAGCTCACTCAAGATAATTTTATCAACAATTAAATACGACAAGGACCAGTGGGATTTGTCTAATACAATGTTTGAGGAGGAGACTGTAATTAAAGAGACTGATAACTTCTATACTGTCCTTTCATGAAGGTTGGAAAATGTAACAATGTTTTTGGTTGCGACAGTGTTTACAAAAGAGAAAATACCATCGGCTGAGTCAGAGTTGGAAAATGAGAAAATAGTCTTAGACGGTTATTCATGAATTTAACTTGAGGGTTTTACTTTATTTTGTGTTTATTAGAGAAACCCAATGACATAGGTGATATTTTGGTGAAGATTATAAGAGATAAATCGATAGTTAAAAAGTGAAAGAGAGTGATTTTTGGATTAAAAGAGAAGATTGTAAGAGATAGTAGAATATTTTGCCAGGTTCAAGAAAATTCAAGCAGTACGATCAAATTTTATCATCTAGTTATATTCAATATCTTCCTGTAAACATTTTTTCTTTATTAATAATAGAATTTCTTATTTAATATATATATTAAAAGCACTATTAAGATTGTATACTAAATTAGTGTTTATAAGTTTATAAAGATTATTGAGTATGAAAAACTTAAAAAGACTGAAGCATGAAAACATAAAAATAGACAGAGGGAATAACTTCAAAATTTAGTTAAATATAACATGTAGTAACCTTTTAGTTTTCCTAAACGCCAATTTGATGACAAAAATCACATTATAAAATACAATTTTTTAGAATAATTCACTACAAATTTCTTTTTTGTTGAGATCATTTCTGTCATTTCAAAGTTTAGTTTTTAAATCAAATTAGCCCAACTCAATAGTTCCAATTATATGGGAGAAAATTACATAACAATTTAAAATATTTTAAATGGATAAATGGATTTTGGTGTCCAGTGGTATAGACAAACTACTACTATCATAAATAGATTTTAAACACAATCTGAAACATAACGAGAAAGGGATGATTCTGGTTGAACTTGAGTGTCATTGTAAAATTGAAGAGTCTTTAAAAGGTTAAGAAACAAATTAGTAATTCTAAGATAAGAACCAAGTTGGAAACCTATCTATGTATATACCTGAAAACAATGGAGTATATAAAAATACAAGCACATAAAAAGGTAAAAATGAAGTTTAAGGGAAACAACAATAATTATTACAACATGAAGCCTAAGTTAGAATGTTAGAAGGGTGGCAAACCTAATTATTTCAGAAAGGAGTTCTGGGTTGGTAAATGCAAGAACAATGCTGGTCCAAGTGGTTCTAAGGATCCTAAAAAAACAAGGTGATATTTTAATCTAAATTTATAATTATGGTCACAATTATGTGTCACTAATATCTCAAGCATTTTATGTGCATGATGGTAATGTTGCATGATATATTGATTCGAGAGCAGCAAGTCATATGCTTCTGAACCTTCTTTATTTAGTTTATGGGTCTTTTCTGTCTGAGTATCCACCATATGCGATTTTCACCTGAACCAAAACTTTATGGATCCAATGAGCTTTTGAGGACAAACCATTGTATTTCTTTGTACATGAACCAAAAATTTATGCATTTGAACCTTCTTTATTTATTTTATGGGTCTTTTTTGGTTGAGCATCCACCATATGCAATTCCATATGTTCAAGTTTCACATTTCTCTCTTTTTGTGAAGCTTGAGAAATAAGCTCATTAAAAGTCAATTTCTTGCGCTAACAATTATAAGGCCGCTGACAATTCTTATACTCAACTTGTAAAAATGAAACTAAAGCTGAAAACTTCAACATATGTTAGGTCAATTTTAAGTTCTTTTAGTTTTGAAAGAATATTTGACAATTCTAAGATGTATCCATATATCATCTCATTGCTATGATTCTTAATGGAGGCTAACTTGATAATTTGCATCCTAATATGCATTTTATTACTTTTGGCAAAACGTCTCTCTAGCTATTTGAAAAACTCATTTTGCATTGGTAAGATCTTGTAAAATAGCACTAAGGCATATTAAAAGTATTCCTTGTTTGATAATTTTGATACTTAGATGGTTAGAATTTTCGGATGCCTTAAATTATTTATACTCTATACGAGAACTATCTTCAATAACAGGTGATGTAAATAGATTTTGTTTGGGATAAGGGCGCTGATTCTAAACAAAAATTATTAGTTTTTTAGGTTTGTTCTTGTAAGTATTTTTATATAAATAAACATGTATGATCAATATAGTTAAATGATGCAGATGAATAGTTTAGACAAATTGTGTCTCAAATAAATAATATTTTTAGGTGCACAGTAATGCATGCATCTCGAGCTCCTCATGTGTAGTTCTATTTATATATTCTAGTATATACGTAATTGATACACTAAATTACATTTATAATATAATTAAATGGTTATAATATTACATTTTGACTCGTAGTTACAATTGTTTGCTACCTAAGCTTGTTCCCAAGCCCGTTATAAACCCAATCTTCATAATGATATATTTAATGGTGCTTGTTCGATCTTTTTATAATACTATGGTTGGCTTGGAAAGATTAGATATGAGGTTAATATATGTTCATCTTCGGGTATGGTACAAATCTATCTTGTTTAAATCGATCCTCTAGTCCTTACAAAATTCCATAAGGGATGAGTAGAAGTAAACCAAGTAAATCTATTTTTCTTTCTTCATAATTTAAGTTTCTCGGGCCCGAGTGTGTGTGCTATATTTTAAGCTGAGCGAGTAGGCTTCAGACTATACCGTTGATTGAGCTCCTAAGGATCAACTTGAGAAATTACTCTTTCTCTTTCAATTTTTTGGGCTCAGTGATTACCCTAGAGAATCTTTGACTTTAGCAAATCGTATGAAACATGTTTCTCTCGCCCATTGATCGGGCCAGTTTAATCTAGCTGAACTGTACTTGTTCTAAAGAGCTTGGTTCATGCTAATTATATTGTGTATTCTTGTATAAAAAATATGAAAAGATTAGAAAGTCTTGCGGTGGCGAAGCCCGTGTGCAAGATCATGAGAGAGTCACGACTTTTAATATGACCGAGCTCAATGGGTGATCGTGTAATCAATTCCGGGAGAGAGTGTCAACTCCAAATATGCTTAAGCTCGTAGGAAATATCGGGAGAGAATTAAACCCCTTAATATACCCAAGCCCGTAGGTCGTTTCGGAAGGAAATCACGACCCTTAATATGTAAAAGCCTATAGGTATTCTTTAAAGGGGATCGCGAGCCTAATTATAGTAATATGATTTTTTCTTAGAGAATTGTAAAGGATTTATCGAATCATCACAAGAAAAGCACACACTTATAGAGCGATCGATAATCATCCATGGTGTGTGGTCTCTAAGTATAAACCACAGTTGGGTTACAAGATAAATAATTTTAGGTAAAGTCTATATTGTTTTAGTTACTCATGCCCATGAACGGTCATGATGTAAAATAGATCATCAATAAAAGGTATGCATATACTACGGTGTAATTTACCTTTCATATTACAATAGAATATGGTCTATGAACAGATAAATACCATAATCTCATTTCTGATTCGCGTAAAATATCTTAGAGATGGGTGTCGTGATCTGAATCTAAATTTTTTGAAAATAACGTATAACTACAACAAGTGACTAGACCCTTAACGTCTCAAGCTGAAAAATAGAAGAGAGGAAGTGGTACTCAACTTCCCGAAGTGATGCATGACTGAATGCTCAATACTTTTTTGAATGATATATTGGGGAAAATGAGGGTCTTAATAGACACAAAGAGGGTAATGTCTATGAAATTTATGTTTGAAGCATTTCGGTGGCCAATGAGCAAGTTCATAGAGAGTTTTGTGCCAAACATGGGGTCGTAATGAAAGTATATATTAAGTGTCTCATCGAAATGAGACGTCATACTATTGCTTTAGTGATGAAATAATGTTCTTCACGAGTGTGCTTGAGGTATGAGAATGGATAACCCTGCATATGGTACTGTGCAACTTATTCCGATCAACTCGAATGACTATGTGTAAGTTGATGAGAAATAGTTGGAGGTTGTTGGTAGTATATATGATGTTGTGAACTAGGCTAATCTTTATTTTATGATGGATGAATTTTTATCCATTTCTAGTACTATGATAGAAAATAACCATACCCGTGATTTCCTTTATATAACTAAGTTCTATTTTTCATGTTATTCTTGCAAAGATTATTAAAATTAATGGTTCATTTGTTGGAAGTGTACCCTTATTTTTAGACTAAAAACGAAATTCCAAAAAAAAAACTATTTGATGGTAGGAGCATGTCACAACATTGCAGCAATAATTTTGAATATTCGTCTCATTTTAACAAATTTGGTGGAGACCTTTGAGGCTAATATACTGCTAACTGATAGAGTACACTTAAGGAAGATAAAGTGGAAGAAGGAACATGCTCACTTAGAACATGGGCTTCAATATGAGAAGCACTCGTGGAGTACTCATTATTCTAGTATGTCGAACAATGTAATAGGCTTGACAAATTGGATGAAGTTGAGTTCCTTCTAAACTTTTATAAGAAATAGAGATGAGGTTTCAAGGCCATCTAGAGAAGTTGGGGTGTCTACAAGACCGAAGTCCAATATTGTATAACGAGCTAGTGTAACTTATACGTGCGATCAAGAAGGTCGAGATAGAGTTACATGAGACTTCCTGAAAGCTTTTCGAAGAGAGAGAACGATATTAGGCCAACCTTATCAACATGCGAGAACTCTGCTCAAAAATTTCATTTGAAATATTTTTGTTCGAGAAATTTATCTCTCATCAAGTTCATCCATTATACCTCGTCGAATATAGATATATGTATTTTTTTAGAGTTAGTTCCATGTGATGATAAGCCATAATGCCTTGGTTTTTTCTCCATAAACGCATCAAATGGGGAGGGGTCTTGAAAAGTCAATAATTTCCTAATGACGCTAAGGGAACTTTTACACACCTAGCCAAATATCATAAAGAATGTGAGTTCATCTCTCAATAAGCGTGCATCAATTGAGCCACGTATGACTGAGTTTTTAGCCAATATACACTCGTGTAACCATATAAATAAGATGAGTTATCTCGAATAACCTATTGTTTTTTCCACGGATTATTGTTGAGTATTTCTTGAATGACTTTATGTTATGTCGATTCACCCGTTGCATAGAAGTTTTTGCTTACTCGTGCTTAATGTATTATTATTATTGAATGTATATAAAGAGGTCGTTACATAGGAGTTGTATAAGAGATGTTTTGTTATTTACCTTATCAATGTTTTCATGATGATAATATAGATATGTGTGTGTATGCTTGCTTCAAGGTTTAGCACATGTCTTGCAGTTTTGGCTAGTTGTGGCATCGGCTCACACCCTCTTTCATAATTTATGCTTGCTATAATATACCAATAGTAATGCGATAAATGTATTATAAATACAGGTTATGTGCTCGCTCGATAGAATCATACTTTTAACTCGAAAACCATTTTTGAGAAGCTTGGGCTAGCCCCCTAGACGCCTGCGTGTATATATCTATAATTTTATGGGTATGGAAAGGGGACAATGAGAGTTGTCATTTTTATGGTTTTTATGCTCTTTTACACAATGAAATACAATCTCACATCTCTTTTAAGGTTATCATCTCGTGCATATATGTCACTTCTTATTTTGGAAACCTAAGCGCTGAAGATAGTGCACAATAATGTTCGACGCATTCATCACAGAACATGGTGTTGGACTCAGACAATACACATTTGATGTTTCGACACACATTCCCATTACGAATCAGTTGATGTTAAAAAATATTCACCCCGTAACAAGTTTTCGTACTCGATGATGCACGCTTAATGCATGGACATAACCCCATCCAGACGTAAAAGATTCTCACACATGAGATTCATAACGCATAGTATTAAACTATAAAAATTGAAGTGCACAATAAATGTGAGACACATTTGTCCACGACATACCTGAAATGATACTTAGACCCTTGGTCATTTATCCCAAGTTAATGCAAAGGCGCATAAGTTGTTATTTAACTTATTATTATATAAAATTAATATCAACAAAATGAATCATAAGATCGCATCAACTTTATTTACCAATAAGATGCGTCACATAAATTTACTCATATTTACCAACGTAAGGAGAGCATCCATGAATTACAAAATGTGCAATGATATAGCTTAAAGTGTATAAGTAATAAATAAATAAATAAAGTTACTATAAATAACATAAAGAGGTCGTATAAAAATAGATACACCTCATACAATTTTAGATATTTCATATTCCACGGGTAGGGGAACCTGCTTGTCAGTTCCAGCTTTACCTTACCTATCATATTGTAGGTTATTTCCTTGTTTTGTCTCACCTTATCCTGTTACATCTTATGTAGAGAAAGAAAATACATCAAAATTATTGATAAGAATGTAAGTACTTCAGATCAACGAGACTATATGTCCGAAGCCAATTGTAACTTCTACCACTACTTCCTAGGCTCAATGATTATAGGGGACTCCCGAGGTTCATCTAGATTGTCTAGGAGGTTAGGGGCTCTGTTTACTTCATGTTATTTTGGAGTGAGAAAAGTTACATAACACTCTATGGTGATAAGTTGAATATCGTGGGTCGCACTAAGTTTTTTGTTAATGATATAACATATGCATTGGTGCATACTGGTTATTCACAACCCTAAGATTGTTCATATAGTATGCATTAGTCCATACTGGGTATTCGTAACCCTATAATTTTTAATTGGACTGATCATCACGCTTGGTAATAGATTGTGACTATATCGTCGTAACCTTACCTTGCAAAGCTCTTCTCTCTAACGGATCTTTGACCATCAGTTCTAGAATTCATTTTTTCAAAATAAGAGGTTGTTGAAAAGTTTATGAAACAAGTGTGCTTAATTGGTCATGAGCCACAGAATTGTATATGCGTTCGGCCTTCCTAACACCTTTAGACGCATAGTCTCTTCAACCTTGATTTGTTTCTTCACTTGCACTAAGAGCTCTATAAAGTTAAGATCATTGCACTTCATGATATTCTCAGCCTAAAGACCGGGTATAATTTCTTGACAAAATGTGTACAAGTAACGAAGTCATGACAGTTCTCGATGTTTTTCTGTCTTTAACAAATCTCTTTGTATAAGCACATAAGATTTCATTCGACTTTCGCTTGCGATAAATAATATAATATATATGATTTATCTTACTTATGATAAATTGGTGTTGGAAATCGATCCAAAGTGCCTTAGAAGTGTATATCAAGACTAGAGGCAAATCATGAATCCATATTAGAATTCTACTCCGCAACATTGTGAAGAACACTTGATATAAACACTTATTGTTATCATTAAACTTGAGCATCATGTTTCGAGATCTCATGAACATTTTAAATTGATTCAATTATAGTGTAAAGTTAATGCAATTCCATTCTAAGTTTTTCTTCCTTATTTTTGAAACAATGTCATCAGAGTAACATAATATGTTACTTAGATGAATGTTAATTCCTAAATATTTTAAGGGAAGTGAAGAATATTTAAATCATATGATGTTGCTTATTAGGCTTATCAATGATCTGTCAAAGTTTGGTGGAGTTATGATCTTGGATTTGGCAGCAGATATTGTTTGCCTAGAGACTTTTTGTTAGTGCATTAAGAATTTCCAAACCTTTTTAACATTATTAAGAGATCCATTCATTAATATTATTAGATCATCTACATTGGCTAAGCAATGGATAGGGATAAGTTGTAAAACATAGATAAGTTTTCGGTAAAAAGGTTTTTAATTCTATGAATGAAGTATTTTTCTGTAATAATGAAGACGCTGGGTGACAGAGGGTCACCCTGCCTAAATCTATTTGCAGAACTGAATAAGCCATATTAATATCCATTGACAATCACTTAATATTGAGTGTGAATTAAGTTGTTCTTAATTAGATCAATGAGCTTGTCATTGAAACCAAATTTTGAAGGAATATTAAGAATAAAGTAGTGTCTAATATGTCAAAATCTGTATCAATGTCAAGTTTAATAATTATGTTATTCCCTCTAGTCTTTTTACCTAAGTTATGTAACAGCTCATGAGCAATCAAAATTTGTTCATTAATATTTCTATTAGGGACAAATCCACCTTGCTCATTCGAAATGATTTTGGAGAGGATTACGGTCAGCCTATTGTTAATAATTTTTTAAATGATTCTGTTTGCTACATTGTAGAGGCTTATGGGCCTGAAATCACTCCATGTTTTAGGAGATTCTTTGTTTGAAATTAAGCAGAGTGTTGTTGCATAGATTCCTTTTGGAGCTATATAGCCATTAAATAATTCAGTGATTGCATTACATAGGTCTAGTTTAATTATATTCTAGCATGTAATGTAAAATTGATGTTGAAGTTATCAACACCAGCCACACTGTTAGGGCTGAGTGATTGAATGGAATTTGGGACTTCATTTTCAATAGGGATTTTTGTAAGGAAATCATTTTCTTGATCTTTTATTAGAGTTGGAATAATGTTTTGGAGAATAGAGTTATGAAATTTTAAAATAATCAACAGCCATATTTGCTAAAGTTTATTGGTTTTCAATCCAAGAGTCATTGTGCCGTATCCCATGGATTATGTTCTTTATTCTCCTTTTCTTGACATAGTTGTGGAAATAAGAAGTGTTCATGTCTCCATTTTTGGACCAGTTTACTGCAGCTGTTTGTTCCCAAAAAGCTTTCTCCTTAGTAAGGAGGCCTCAATTGTGGGCTTTGGCTTTTGATAGGTTTATCTTGGCTTCTATAGTTTGGGAGGTTTCATAACAAATTTCAAGATGTTTAAGTTCTTCTTCAGAGACAGCAATGATGTCAAAGATGTTACCAAAGGTATTCCAGTTACATTGATTTTTAACCTATGTTTTAACCTTTTCAATTTGGACCATAATATTTGAAGAGGTGTACCTATGATATTTTCAGACCAATTCTCCTCCACAGTTTTTAGAAACTCTGGATGAAGATCCTATATGTTAAGGTATTTAAAGCTAGGTTTTGGATTGGTAATGTTGTTTGAAATTGTTAAGCACGATAGTGAATGATATGAGCCATTTCTAGCCAGATGCTTCACCATTGTGGTGGTAAATAGTCTCTTCAAGGGGAATTATATAATTACCTGTCATAATTCCAGGTAAAGTTTGATCATGAGAAACCAGCATCTTCAAGCTGGCAATCGATGATGGTTTCATTAAATTCATAAATACTATGTTGGCATATGATTAAGCATGAACGTTTTTCATCATTAGAGGATATAATGTTAAAATAACCTAATACGAACCACTCTTGATTAGTGTTAGATATTTCCCTTAAAGAATACCAAATATCATGTCTCAATGATCTTTGATATTTAGCATATATAACTGAAACCAGAAACTGCTTATTATATAATGAGTGATTTACAACAAGGTGTAATATTTGATTATTGTCCATTAAAGGTGTAATTTGGAATTCTTCCTTCCAAATTACCCAGATTTTGTTATTCTTGTTTGCACAACCATAGAAAAATCTTAAGGTTTTAATAATTTGTGGAAGTTTCATAGGGTTGATCATAGGCTCTTGTAGAGCTATGAAATCAATCTTTTTAGACTTAATAATAGACTTTTAGTCTTCTGATAGTCCCCTTGTTTCCTATCCTTCTGGCATTCCAGTTAAGGACTTTCAGAGTCATTTAATTGATGATGAAGTGCTTCCAGTTGAAACCTTTGTGGAAGGCTTCAAATTTGATTTAAGAAATGTTTAGGTGGTGATTTCTTTTTAGATTATTTATTCTGGATAATATTGGTTTCTGGTAATGTATCAACTGATGAAGAACAAGAATCTTAGGTGGGATTGGGACAAGGTAAACAACTAGGTTCAAATGATTATTTAGGGTTGGCTATAAGGAATCAAATTTAGAGTTTAAGTTTTCATATTCACTTCGGGAATTAAACATTTTACCAGTTTCAAGAGTATGGATTGCTTCAATAATCTCCTCATTAGTAATGTCTAAATTCTAAGTTTTGATCTTTCCGAGTGTTATCTTTTGAAATATCAATAAGATTTGAGGTGTTAACAATGTTATTAGGCTCTTAGCAATTTTTATTAATATCCTTGTTGATATTTACATTTAGGTTTACGGATGCAGAACTGTTAGTCACGCTAATAGGTTCTCGTATCTATTTTGGGGAAAGATTTTCAATATTTAAGGATTTTCTTAATGGGATATAAGAAACTATTATTGATTTTGATGTTGATTTTTGATTTGATAAACCATTTGGATTATTATTCATAATATTAGCATCTTTCTTAGGTTTTGGATTACAGTCACTTAGAGTGTTTCCTAAGTGAATACATATGGAGCAGTAAGAAGGATTGACACCATATTGGAATGTTGCCAAAAACCATCTTCTGAACCAAATTGATTTCATGTCTTATTTGGTACGAACTTTGGGACATCAATCTCCACTAAAGAGCGACAAAAATTAAAAAATTAAATCGGAAACCCAGGTTTGAAAGAGGTCTATTAAGAGAGTTGGATATGTACAATTGTGTCATAATTGTACATATATTCAGGAAGGTTTGAATAAGATACCCAAATAAAAGTTAAGTGGGGTTCAATCTTGGAGTTCATGTCGTCGTGACGAGAGTTTTCTATATCATAAAATTATTACAAATTCAATAATTTATTATTATTATTATTATCGCAATTTATTATTATTATTCTCGTAATGATGGTCTTTTGGTTGCGACGATGACGAAAAATCATCAAAATCTTCTTCGGTATGACAAATATTTCTAATTCTAAAATCCGAAACTTGAGACCTGACTAATGTTTTTTAAGAATAAAAATATAGTGTATATATTCGACTCAAAACACACTTCAAACAATAAAAATTAAAAACTAAACAATATTTCTTTACATAATCAAAATTCAACCTGTGTTATAATTTAAATTCAGAATAAAAGTCCAAAAATCAATATCATATGCATAGCTCAAATATCAATGGTTAGAAATCAGCGAATTTGGTTTTTAAAAGGATCGAATATCCTAAACAATCATATTAATATTACCAAAAGTAAATTCTTGATTCCATATCTCTTCTTATTTATGCTGTAAAAACTATTGAACTCGTAACTATTTCAAGTTTAAGTAATTTGGATCTTTGTATAACTGCAAACCAACGCGAGAAGGTAAACCATACAAGGTAACAGGCTCAGCCGAGAAAGCGTATGTAGAGGGACTCGAACTCATGACCTTTGGTCACAACATACCATACTCAACCAACTCGGCTAATCTGAACTTAAATTTATATATATTAAAAACTAGGTTTTGAACCGTACACTAAATAAGTATCATTTGAAATTTTATTATTTGAATTTATTTTTATTTTTACAAAACAAAAATCCTAAAAGATTTAGTTTTCATTAACATATATTTTATAAATTTAATTTTTTAATAATATCTATAATAAACTTAATAGTTATACAATATTCGCGATTATTGTCTTAATTTATTTTTCAAGGATAGTTAAGTTTAGAGGAATGTCATGTCACCCATGTCTAAAACCAAGTTTTAGTGTTATTTTGTATTCAATATATCACTATTATCTATTTAATATTTATTTTTTGTACTTAACTCCAACTAAATATCTAAAATTTATAATAATATTCTAAATATCATTGATCACATGTATACGTTTTTTAGTTTTCAGAAGTAATTTTTCTCCTTTTTTAAGATTTTAAAATTTTAAAATTTAAAATGTGCATCTCTCTCTAGCTCGTCGGACTCGAACACGGATTTTACCATGAGAGCAGCTCAAAACTAATATAGTCACTACAAATCAGATTTTACCCTGAATTGTCCAATACCTACATACGAACCTATTTCATTGGAGTATCAGAGCATATTCTTATAGACTTGTTTCATCGGAGTACAATTACAGTTTTTACAAGTGAGTTATGTGTTACGTATCGTTGTTTCTAGTAGAACATATTTTCCAAATGACCTAGGAGAATTTTATTTTATTATACATATTCGAGTTTTAAAATTGTTTTGGACAAACAGGGTTTAGAGACTGATTGTATGATAGTAAGTTTTGAGTTGTTTTTATTTTTTAATAGGTTATAAACTGATTGCATAATGTATTTTCTTTAGTCAGTAATTTGTTTTAGGTTGTGAAATATTTCAGAAGTCAATTTTATAGTTTTCATGTATGTTTAGTTGAAGATGTGACTTGACTGGGAAAGAAGATGCGAGGTATTTGAATTTTACCATGTGGGATCCTACGAAAATCATACTATTAGAACATGTGAGTCGTGTTGGTATATAACTTGCGAGACGTTTGAAAATATCAGACTTCTTGCATATGTGAGATGTTAATATGCCTTTAATACGAGATTAGGCATGACTATTATGTGAGACATATATTGCTCCTAAATGTTTCCGAAATGTTCAATGCAGGTAAGCAATGTCTAAAGCCTGAGTGTGAATTTTCAAACATAATGGTCAAACTACAATTGTTCATCTTAGTGAGTTTCAACACTTCAAAATTATTTATGCTAAAAGTAGATGGGATGTGTTGGTTAGAGGTAAGTACAGTATTATCTCCAGTTGCGGCGATTATAAAAATTGTTTATTTATAAAACAGATAGATTTTATGGGTTTGGTAGTATTGTTTTACGTTCGACGTTTAAAAAGCGTTAGTTTTCTTATAGAAGAGTGTACATTATATAAGGTTGCTAAAAATATGCGTAAATAGTCTAGTATAAGTTTGTTTGAAGCCTCAAATAACCAATTAATTAGTAAGGAGATTACTATTGGTTTAAGTTCTTTGACCATAAAAAAAAATTACGACTACTGGTTCGACTGAGGAAATTACAGGTGTTGGTCAAGTTTTATATCAATACGTTGTAACTCGAAGGTTATCTTTTTGTCGATATAACTTTAAGAATGGTTTTGTTTCAAATACATGTACAATACATGATGTAAAATAACTGCTTATTGTGAAAATAAATCTCAACTTGATGTAAATGGAGACTGTACGCCTCATTTGATTACACCACCGATTTCATGATCATTAAGCATTTTGTTCACCTACATACTTTAAGCCTCGGTTTTTCCAAACAACGTCAGAAAAATTTGACATCCAAATTGATTGCTACATAAATTTATGATTCCATTAAGATATACAATTCTATAGAAATTCTTTACAAAAATAGATATACCAAGAGATTGAAGAGTCGTGATATTTACGAAAGACTATTATTTTGAATATACTCCGAGAAACAAATTCTATAAATGTTGCATAGTGTTCGGTTCCGGTCTTCAAGGTTTTTATTTTTCCCGTCCGCTTTTATTTGTTGATGGAATGTTTTTTACCGACAAGCATATGGGAGTATTTCTCTCGGTCATATCAAAAGATAGTAACATTGTAAGTAATGCATTTCTAGTTTCATATATAATACATGTAACATGTGTTTCATGACCATATGATCATGTGAGACCTGCATGCAAAAGTATTACCTCCCAACATGCAATTCATGACAATATGGTCATGTGAGACGTGTATGTAATAGGCTTACCTACCAATATACGAGATACAATATAAACAACAGGTGAGCCACGACCAAATGGTTGTGCGAGACCTTTGAAATGAATGTTGCGAGACTATATATACATATAATACCAGCTTAATTTGTTTTTTAGGTAGATTTCCTATTGCATTTAGTATTTTTGGTTCTGAAGATACTGACAATTTTCTATGGTGTCTCGAGAGTTTGAAACCTCATTTATTAGAACGTCAAATTGTATTTAGGACCGCCATTTAAGTATCATTAATTTTATTTATGTCTTGTATCCAAACTGCTATCATGCCTACTATATTTACCATCTTTTTCATAATTTGAGGTATACTCTCAGTCATTCTAATTCAAAGTTTTAAAGAATGATGATTTAGAGGTTTAGATACTGTGTTTATGTTACAACTGTATACATTTTTAATAAACGACATGAAGCGTTTATTTGTGAAGGAGGTTAGAGAGTTATTAACTTTCTCGATAGTTTACCTCGTGAAAAATAAACTCAAAAATTTATTCAAGGAAAACAATATGGTGTTATGGCATCTTTTTCAGACGAATCTTCTAACCATCAGATTAGAAATCTTTGTAGTCTACCTATTCTTGAATTAGTTAACAAGATTTGAGTCTTACTTATGACTCAGATTTCACGATTTTATTTGATGGGCTAAGTTGAAGCAGTAAATTGTGTCATGAGTAGAAAAAGAAGTTAAAGGTTAATGTTGAAACCGGTCGCCCCTGGCTAGTTCGTAAGTCTTTGGCAGCCATATTTGAAGTTTTTTAACCTATAATGGTTTTTGATTTACTAGATTTCAAATGTTCTTGTGGTTCTTGACAACATGATTGTTTTACATGTTCTCATACTTTTTTTGCAATATATTCAACCCAGTAAGATCCTACTAATATGAATAAATTTTATACGAAGGGTTATTTTGTAAAGTAAGAAGAAAAATTTGAGATTTGGTGGAGAGTATAGAAATAATTGATATGAACAAATTTTGTTAATAAGAACGAATTGAGATTTGGTGGAGAGTGGAGAGATAATTGAGCTACTTCAATTAATATTTAGAGAGAATTTGTGATTTAGTATTAAATGATTCATCTTTCTTAAATGCTTTCTAAGAGCCTATTTATAGACCAAATTATGTTTAATGGGCTTGGCTGGGTCTAACCAATTCCATAGCCAAGCCCAAAGTTAAAAAACATATTAGGCCTACAAATAAAAATAAAAATAAATCCAAATAAATTATTACAATAAAATAATAAAAGCAAATAACCAAAAATGAATATTGGTCTTTAGTCCAATATGTCGTTCGAACATTTCTGACTTTATCATCTATGAAAATTAATAGAGACATTCTTCACTTTTAGCAATTATAGGTAAACTTAATTACTTTGCATACATGTTTTAACTAATCTCTGTGAATGATCAAGCTCTCATGAATTACCAAACATTATGTCTCCCAACCTGAAAAGACGACTTGGAAAGCCTAAGAAGATTTATATTTCTTCCAGAGGAAAAATAACAACCATGTATATGAAGTGTGAACGTTGTTTGGAGTTAGGCCATAATAAAAAGGACTTGTGAGTAACTTGTTTAAATGTTTGAAATATCTATTTTTCTAATTTTAATTTCACGACGTTTATTTTTAGACTTTTTGACATGCTGCAAATTTTTATGTTACAAAGTATTTTGTTGTCTACTTCTATATGTGATTCTAGTTAAACTAAATATGTAATTTTGCTTACGAAGACCAAACATGTGTTTCTACTTAAACCAAGGATGCGTTTCTATTTAAACTAAACATGGAATTCTACTTAAATTAAACATGCGATCTAGTTAAACTAAACTCTAAATTCTACTTAAACTAAGCATGTGTTTCTACTTAAACTAAGCACGACATTCTAATTGAACTAAATATACATTTTTACTGTAATTAAAAAATATTTTCAACCTAAAGCACTTAATTTATACCAATGGTAGTTTGCAATTTCTAAATATTAAATGGTAATTAGACACTTGTTTAGATATATAGATACTTCATCCATAAATTTAATTTAAAATAATGATTATGACGGTGAAACGCTATTAAACATATTACCATTTTTTTAAAAATAATCTAACAAAATTTCTATTCATTTATAATATATATTTGTTGGTAATTATTCTTAATTATTATTAATATATTTTTTAAACTTGTGTTTTCTGTAAATGTGTTCTTTATAAGGTGGATTAATTTAAAAATTGTTTCATTATAAACTAAATATAGTAACTATTAGCAGGATATGGATATGATATTCCACATGGCCTGTTCTGCCCATAATATCAGCCGCATGCTTGAGTTATGACACCCCATCCACTCAATACATGGAGAAGGCTGGCTAGTTCTCTGATATTGTTCATTTTAATTGTTTATTTACATTATTAAAATAATAATAAACTTTACAAACTTATTGACATCATTTCTAAGCTACCAAAATGTAACCGAATCAAGAAGGATAATACTGCCGTTTGGAGGTGGAAGACAATTCTCTACCATTTGTTATTTTAACCTAAGTGAAAATTACTCCCTCCATCTCTAAATATTTGAAAAAAAGTTTTGTCTCAAATGAATTGTCGATTTAATGAATTGTCGATTTAAGATAGTTGTTTACCATTTATATCCCTTTTCATATTAATTATTTATTTTTGTTTTATTCTAAATACATATTAATTAGAAGGGTTATTTATGGCAATTAAAATTATTTTTTACAATTTTAAAGTTAATAATAATATTTTTTAATTAATGTCTAGAGTGCTAGAACGTCAAGCATTAAAAGACGGAAGGAGTAATGGCTAAGATCGTCTTTTACCGTATCCTAATATTGTTTCCTTAAAATATTAAGGCTTCCGGACCGGTCCTAAAGTGTTTAGAATCTTTTTTACTTTTTACTCTTCTAAGTATTTTGTCTTTCTGACTAAATATATTTCATTCAGTGAATTGGGATTCATTCAGCTTAAAAATAAAAACATAAAAAAAAATTCCCCCAATTTTCTATTTATATACAAAATCTAGCAAAATTTTTAAAAATATAAAATTTTCAAAAACCTATAAAAACACCTAAAGCTACAAAAACTTCCATGAAATCTTCAAATTTTAGAAAATGATTTTCGGATGGAAAGCGACAAGAAGAACTTTGGTAAGGAGCTTGAAACTCCAAATAAGGTAGTCTTTTTAACCAATTTGTTATAAAATTTTCATTTTCGTAGTTCTACCTTTTTAACCAATTTGTTATAAAGTTTTCATTTTCGTAGTTCTTCCCGATTTAGGAAGAACATAATCCATGTAACCCGCCGGTTTAGAATTTTCACCCCGGTGGGGATGCCATTGAATTCCTCTTTGAGTTAGGTTTTATCCCCCCCGGTATGGACTTATGTAGGTCGCCGGTTCAGTATAATGAAACCCGCCAGGGTGGGATGGTTTAACCACTGGCCCTTAGGACCGTCCCCGTCAGGGATAGGAATGAATAAAATTAAGGTTTCATGTTAATTTTTAGAAACAGTTCCCCGGCGGGGGAGAATTTTCCAACAACCGGGGCGGTATTTTTCAGTCGTCGGGGGGAAACTTCTTCGGTGGTTTTGAATTTTTGAACATCCGGCGCAAAATCCCACTTCTGGCGGGGTAATAATATGTAAAACAATTATATACTTTTCACTTGGTCAATGTAAGATGAAGAACTAATTGATTCTTGCATGTTAAAAGAGGAGTCTTGCTCCGTCGATTATAGTAATATGTTCAACACGAAATCTCACTACACACAACAAGAATTGATCGACTGAGTTAAGCAAACCGTGATTGACAACGGGTTTGTAATTATATTACAGCGTTGTGTTGATGCCAAAAGTAGAAAAACTCTAAGAATCATTTTTGTGTGCGAGAGATACGTAAAGTATAAAAAGTTGGAGCCACTTCTATTGAGAAACGTTTCTACATCAGATTTGTGTTTATATCCAGAGAGAAATTCGAGACCTACAAATGGGTGTTTGATTGTTTACAATCGTTGATGATCACTCACTCCATCGAATTACCCTCCATTGTTTTGACAAATAGAGACTTAGCGTTGGTGAAAACGGTCGAGGAAATGTTTCCTAATCCAAAACATATGTTGTATCGATGACACATTAACATGAGCGTCATAGGGAAAACAAAAACAATCATCAACAACAAGAAAGTGTCGAACAAATTTTTGAAAGTGTGGGATCAAATAATGTAGGCGGAAACTAAGCTATCTTTTAATAACTATCGGTTGGAAATGTACCGTGACTTCAAAGAATATCAGAAAGATATTTAATACACTGAAAGTTGGTTAGGACCGTACAATGATAAGTTTATCACGTGGAGAATTAACAAGTCGTACATTTCGGTAACCAAACCACAAACCGTGTAGAGAGCGCTCATTTCACCCTCAAGTGTTTCCTTGGTACGACCAAAGGTAACTATGAGTATTTTGTGTTGAAGGTGCATACTTTGATTGAATTGCAACACGGGGACATCAAGTGGTCATTTATAAAAATCCTATTATTATCCGTACATAAATTTTCTAACATTATGTAGGGGAAGCTAAAAAACAACGTCTCCCACTATGTTTTGCAAAAAAATTCCGACAAAGTAAAGCGTACCCGCAACATGACAATCCCAGACGGTATGCCTTACAGTTATGCGATACGAACTACACACGGTATACCTTGCACCCACGATATCTACGAATTTGTTCGTAACAGCTTAGAGGTTCCTCTAAATTTATTTCATGATCATTGGAAGAGGTTAAATATTGTTGTTCGTACCAATCTCACGACGATCAAGCAATTGAAAGAAAAAATCGATATTTAGTACTCGATGTCATGGAATCTAAGGATGAAACACTCATAAAGCATGTTAATAATATATGGTTTGTCATCGTCCATCCGAAAAAAACTTCCTTTTGGAGCATTTGGTCAAACTAAAAGCATGCGGTCGTCCACCTTCAAAATGTAAGTTGTATATTACTGCATCCAAATCATCCACTAAACGGGAAAAATCATACGACGAGCATATGGTAGATTCCGAAAAGCGAGTGAGACATCGCTAGAAAAAATGTCTATTACATTTAAATACAATCGGAAAAATGGTACAATTATAACAACAGAATACATAAAATAACCATTATACATGAGATTACTATGAAACATGTTTATTACATCTCTAGCTTTTGAAATATTTATGGCCGATATGCTATATATGTTTGGTTATTCATATGGTAGTTCAATATTAAAAATAATCAATAAACTAAATGTAAATCTATATTTGAATCAAAACATGTTTTTTTACGTAAAGAATTTATACTATTTGGATTAATTGATTAATTTACTTACTAATGTATCAATTTAAGGTTTTTGTGAAAAAACATGTATACAGTGTGATTTATTCATATAAAATACATTTATGTATTCAAATATTTTTAATACATTGATTCTATGGATAAGATTTAGGATTTATTTTTAAATTAGGTTTTGATTGATGACTATTAATTTTCTCCGAGATTATGATCAACCAAACCTTAATTTATTAAGTATATCAAACCTATTGGGACACTGACTCATCGACGATGTTATCTTTGATGTTATTGACGATCGAAGGTTGTCCGAAGGTGTTATCCATGGCTAACAATTAATATCGTTGCACATGAACGTCGCAGCCTGCACAGAAATTGTAATCCTACTGGTTGGTTGGCTTGCCTAGTGACAGTAATAGAAGGCTAGAAATTTATTTCCGATTATTTTTTATGAATAATGTTTTTTAAAACTACTGTTTACAATATTATTTATATGTATTGTTAACTATACTATTGATTTCACTATTCATGTCATTGTTCATCTATAACGTTTACTTTCGAGAAAAAAATTGTTTATCATTAAAAAAATCCTGACTTATTTCATATGATAAAGTGTTTTGACATGCTGGTTTTTGTATGTGTTTATGAAATAAAGTGTTTGTGTACTTGAAATTTTTAAATGAATATGTATGACTAAGGTTTTAAATTTAGGTAGATTAACTATGGAATCAATTAATAGGCCTTCCATAAGGTAATTGATCTCATTGCGTTTTCTATGATCCAAAATGGTTCAAGGGATTAATTTGAGCTGAATTATATTGTCGGTCCTCCAGAAGGTTAATCTAAATTGAAATAATGATCAATGGTAATTTTCTCAAACTCATAATATGCGTAAAAATGATTTTCCATCAAGATCCTAAGTATATTATGTTTTACGTGTATATGTCATATTCAAACATGATAAGTTGTTGATTTCAAAATTAATTATGTGTTATATGTTATATTCATGTTATGGATTCAAGGGATTAATTTGAGCTGAATTATATTGTCAGTCCTCTGGAAGGTTAATCTAAATTGAAATAATGATCAATGGTAATTTTCTCAAACTCATAATATGCGTCAATATGATTTTTCCTTTAGTATCCTAAGTATATTATGTTTTTATGTGTAAATGTCATGCTCAAGCATGATAAGTTGTTATATGTCAAAATTAATTATGTGATATGTATTATATTCATATTATGGGTTACAATCCAATGAGGAACAAACCCTCAATGTTGGATGGCTCAGACTTTTAACCAATGAAAAGAATATATGGACGTGTACTTATATTTCCATGACTATGACCTAGTATTAATGAAACCTAAACCATGTACTCTTACTTGGCAAAGTTTACTTGAGGAAACGAAAGAGTATGAAAACTAAGAACGGTCTAATAGATTGTGTTTGGCCATTATACTTCAAGGAAAATTAGTTGCATTCTCTAGGGATGTCCTAAAAAATGCTTCCAATGCTTCAGATTTTCTCATGAAAGTTGAGAAAACATTTTACAAGGATGATAAGGTAGAGTTACAATGTCTCATTAATGAGATTTATACTAAGAAATACAATGGAAAATATGTTATCTGAAAGCCTATTATGGGCATACCTATGAATGTACAAAAGTTAAAGGAAATCAAGGTAGACTTATATAAAAAATATGTGGTGGGGTTCAATTTTCAATCTCTATGGGAAAATTTTAAGCATTTCTAGTCCACTTACAATTTTATGTGGGAAAAATAGAAAATCAATGAATTGATTGACATGTTGTACAAAAAGAATGAAAAATTTAAAGGATATGTATCTAAAGCGAACATGGTAGTGTTTAAGAAGGGGACAGAGCCAAAGCTAAAGTTTGATGGCAATGAAACGCACCTTGGTTTGGCTAAGAAGAAAAATCTGAGGAATCAATGATTGGTCGATGATTTTTCTGAAAAGAGAAGAGACGTCTCAAAAAATACTGTGAGAACGTCGGGTTTACCCTAAAAGTAAAGGAAATCTCATGACTTTGGTTGCTTCAGAAATTAAAATCTTATTTACGTGGAAAATAATACATGGTGGGTTGATTCGCCTGCAACAACTCTTGTGTATTTCTTTGTATAGTAAACTAAGGAGTCAGAGGTTAAGTGAAGAGGAAAGGTTCATCTTTATAGATGACCAGAGCTCGTGCAAAGTATTGAAAAATTGTGATTTAAATTTAAAGTTTACCACATGATATGTATTAATTTGTGTTTTATTTTTTGAGAAACAATGGTTTAACTTTCTATTATCAAGATTTGTTGGTTATGATAGCTTTATAATGGAACTTAACTTGTATTTATTAAATAATATTAATAATCATAAACTTGTCATTAATGCACAACGTTTAGTGAATAAGATTAATAAAACCGAAATTCCTCTAAACTATGGCATATACGGTTAGGTCATATATTCAAAGTTAGGATAAAAAATATTATAGTTAGGGATGGCAATGGATATGGATGGGTGCAGGTATTGGTAAACCCGAAACCCATCTCGTCTTTAAGTTTTTAAAATCGTCGAGTTTGAGTACCTGTTCGGGTAAGAGATTTTTCCCCACATTCAAACCCGCCGAGTTCGGGTACCCATTGATCATTTATTTATCTATAAAATATTTTCTCATAATTAATCATCTAATAAAAATAGAAAATAGTATATTATGATAATAATAATAATAATTTACCAAATATAGATTTAAAAAAATCTCGGTAGTTACAAATCTCCAAGAATTGAAGCTTGCTCAAGATTAGAGTCTTGAGACTTCAAGCCATACAATTTGGCTGCTTGCCAGAGTATTGAAGTGATTCAATAAATCTAGATATGAGAAAAAGCTTACAACAAGAAAGTATATCAAATGGAACTAGTTCTGATTCTTCGAGGAACTTAAATCAAAATAGCAGAAGAACCACTTATGATCCGTTGGAGGAAAACAACCAAGAAACAGAGTATCCTACAATGCAAAGAAACAGATGAAATAATCAATTATAGAAGATAATTACCAAAACAGTATTAACCACAGTTATGATCTTAGGAATAACCCTATATTTGATATGTGTAGCAAGAAGAAAGCATTGAGGACCAACCCTATCAAAATATACGCTAAAGTAACAAAAGTTACATTGAGAGAGCCTAAACTTGAACATACATACATTTAAAAAAAAAGATCATATAGCCCTTCAATTCATAGAAAAAGATAAGGAACAAATTTTTTAATCATCAAAATTTACCTTAGTTGGTAAGTTTGCAAAAGGTAAGCCTAATCTAATCAACATCCTAAAGTTCTTAATCAATTTCAGTTTTTTGGAGAGGTAAATTTAGTTTCTTGGGACTCTAGACACATTTTATTAGAGTTCACTTTGAAATTTGATCTACACTTACTATGGAAAAGATACGTATGCAAAATAGTGGAGTATTCGATAAGATTGCTCAAGTGGTAACCTTATTTTAATATTAAGATAGAATTCCCAACTACTCTGGTTTGGTTATTTTTCCAAATCTTCGTGAATTCCTTTATAATAAAGGAATCATCAAGAATGTGGCTTTCTTGCTTGGTAACATACTAAAGGCCTGGATCCGTAAGAAACATGGGACTAAAATTGTTGTAAGATCGTAACTAAATTTGATGTTATTAGGAGGCTTATCTACCAATCCTCTATTGTTAATCAAAGTTTCATTTTTTTTAATTAAATGGATGATCGTAAACGGATGATTATTGGATGTAAAATACGGTTTATATGAACTGAATTTTAAAAGAGAAATTACACATAAGGTACCTACTCAACTATTTTATTGTCATCTAGTACCCAAGGTTTGATCAATTATCTCGTAATACTCATCTCAACTACCGAATTACCACATAGTACTTAACATTATTTTAATACCCTAACTACCCTCACCATTCATGAACAACCACGTAACCAAAATTTCTCTTTCCTACTTTTTCTTTTTATTTTATTTTAAAAAGATCTGTATATTTCAAACCGGATCTCGAATAAAATAAATGAAAGTACTATCACTTTTGTTTTTTTAAATGAACAAAACTAGATCCATTGATGATATTTTTTGATTTTTTTTTAAAAATAAAATTTCACCAGTAACAACTTTCAGGATATCCTGAAAGTTGTTCAGGAAATCATGAGTTGCAAACAATTCTCATGATATCCTGAGAGTTGTTCAGGAAATCCTGAGTTGCACACAATTCTCATGATATCATGAGAATTGTTCAGGAAATCCTGAGAGTTGCAAACAATTCTCATGATATCCTGAGAGTTGTTCACGAAATCATGAGTTGCAAACAATTCTCATGATATCGTCAGAATTGCAAACACCTCGAAGTACAAGCGGATGTATTTGGTCGGGGGTATTTTTGTCAAAATTTCAATTCGAAATACCAAGTTACCCTATCCAAAAAATAGATACTACTGGATAATTAAATAGTTGAGAAGGTATTTACTAGTACTTTTTTCATTTTAAAAAGCATAAATAAAATTTTAATAGATTTCAAATTTATTTACGCGGCTGGAGTTAGTTAGGAAGTATGAAATGTATAAACGTCTTAATTAAACAAATCTAGCAGTCTACCATTTTGTATTTCTATAATATTTTTTGTTTTGTCTAACCATCTTTGAGCTAGCCTGACTAATGCAGGTTCGAACTAATATATATAGTTAAGCTTCACCATCTTATCTAGACATCTGGTATTCGATCGAATTAGAAATCTTAGTTAAGCTTCACAATCATATTAACACATGTGGTACGTAGATTTAGCTATGGCCATGGCTTCTGTTTGCCGTTTTAAGTACATGTCACGTCTATTCTACGGTTAGGAGTGGATGTATATATTTTATTTCATTTTTGTTTTCAAATAATTTCGAAATGAAATTTATCTCTTTAATTATGTGTTACGTTTTTGTTTCACATCCGTTTTTAGATGGTATTTAATATAATTAAAATTTTAACTTTTACTATTTTAATATATACTAAACATCTTCTGATGTATCTTTACTAATCAGGATCACATAAAACCAATACATGAAAAGATGGCAGACTACGAATTTGATTTTTTTTCTCTTTTGCATTTTAAAATCTGATATATTATTTCAAAATATATGTTACATATTTACTTATTAAATGGTTTAATATGAAATATTTTATTTGTATGTTGTACATTCGATTTTTAATAATTTTAATTATAAAAAATGTATGTATTTTTGCAATTATTTTTTTTAAGTGTTTCACATCTAATTGACATTTATTTTTATAAAACAAAATAGTATTTGTTTTTTTTTATATATAATTTGATTTGTTTTGCAACCAAACATTTTACTTATACGATCATTTTCTTTTTGTTATTTTTACAACACGTTTGTACATAATTACGCAACCGTACATAGAATACGTAAATCTTGTTATTTTTACCTTAATTCAATATGCTATTTTGTTAGTTTTTAAGAGTTATGTTGGATTTTCGTTCTATCACTCATTAATATAGAGAAATATTTACTTTCATTTTAGTAAAATCATGTCTTAGTTTCATGTACGATATATTCTTCCATATTACAACGACATGTATATTTTGTTTTGTTATGCAATTTTATTTTTGTTCCAGAATTTGTTGCAATAATAATTTAATATATGTTTTATATTTCACATTTTAAGTCTAACAACTTGTAACTCATTAAATGCATGTTTTATATTTTATATTCATTTTTTTGTGTATGTTTTACATTTCGCATTTGGTAGCTTCAAATTGTGTTTTATTTATGTTTCGCATTTTGAAAATAATATAGGAAAACATGATCATCTTTGGTCTATCTTCATATGAAGATTAAATTTCCTAACTAAAATTATGAAAGTGGACGAAAAAAACACACACTTGAAAGTAGCTAGTAGAGCCTCACGCTTTGACTTGAGAAACGATAAACATGAACCTAGAACTTAGTGAGACTTAATTGTAGCAATAATTAAGACGTACGATAGTGATAGAGTTGTGTCAATATTCATGAAGCAAAAAATGTAAATAATTTATATAGAATAAAGTAAGGTAAATTAATAATGTCATTTACGATAAGAATATTCCAATCTAAGTATCCATAAGAGGAAGAAGAATCAAGAATAATCAAAACATATTTCTTGGAAACGCTTTAACGACCAAAAGTGCTACAGATAACGAATAAATAACTGAATGTATGTATTTTGCATTTCATATCCTACAAATTTCATATTATGTAACCAATTAATACATATTTTTCATTTCACAACTGATTATTATATGTTTCGCATTTAGCAACTCATCTACTGTATGATTGGAAATTCACTAACTACATGTTTTTTTAATTCACTAACTACATGTTTTTCTTAATACTTTTTTCCCTAGGTATAAATAATAAAAGTTTCCAAAACTCGAAGTGAAAAACTTATAACTGATGTGACTATATTGTTGATCATATTATCATGCTCGATGTTGTTCTTCATAATATTTCATGATTGCATGGTTTTGATGCTGATTTACTATACAAAATACATAAACACAATTAACATCTCGTTGAACATAAGATATTAGGGAAAAACTTATAAATTCCATAACAAATCATTACAACAGCAGTCCTAAAACAATTGTATGATACGTTGCTATGTTGGCGGTTAGTATCTTACTATATTGCTCAACGCATAAATATAGGTATACAACTTATTAAACACGACACCATTTATTATATAACATGCAAAAATTGGACCAAAAGCAATCTAAGAAAGTCTGATGCCACAATGCTTGAAATGGCTTGGTAATAAAAGAAATGAAGTGTTGGTTTTAAATTTATATTTTATAGTTCACAATTGTGTTGAGATATGTTTTATATCTTGTAATTGTGTTGATTAATTCTTCATAATTTACAATGATAATTTATTGCGTATTTCATATTTTGCAACTTGTAATGATGGGTGTTGGATAGATATTGGATATGGAGATATCCCTCTATAATGTAATACTTACACACACTTAGGTCATAAAGATACAGATTTAAAAAACACATGTTGTTTTGGATGGAAAACTGACTGTTGAATCCATGGAATCTCCTAAGACTCTTAACACTACCAACCTAATCAATCAAATAAGTAATGTTCCTCCTAAGGTTAAATCTATTATTCTCAAAGGTAAGAATTCTGATACAGATACTTATGCAAAAACACAAGTCAATACTAGAAATCAAGAAAGATAAAATAATAATCAAGAACTATCTAAAACTATCTTAGATACCATATAAGATGGACAAGAAATTCATAAGAAACAAAACAGCTTGGGTAATAAATTGGAAGAGAACTCAGACTTAAATAATCTGACATCATAGAGGTTATTTAATCTATTGAGACAAAAGTTTTTTTCTCTACCTCAAATGACTATGTTAATCTAGCATATGAATATAACTCTCCTCAATAGCTAAATATAGGTATCTTACCTTCCTCTTATAAGCTAAACATAATAGAAGTTGGAAAAGAATTGAAGAAAAGAATTTGAATAAGAGAGTAAAGAAATCTAAAGGAAATGCTGGAAAAAGCACAGTTATAATCAAGGCTACTAAGATAAAAGGGCCAAATAGGGCATCCTTTAGTAACTTTAAATGATAATAAAGATATTAGATTGGAATACATGGGTCATAGAGAACAAAGCCATTAAAATAAAATTAAGGCACATAAAAAGGTCTAAAAATATTGATTTTCTTGCTCTTTAAGAGCTATTAGATGTTGTGGATAATATTGTTAAGATCTATAAAAGTATTGAATATAATAACTATTTAGCTTATAGCAACAACAAGATCTGGATAATGTGAAGAGATGAATTCAAGGTTAAATTTATTGTAAACCATACACAATTCATCCATGTTAAGGTTAGTCATGTACTTCTAGACATAAACTTTCTAGTGACTAATAGTCTATGCTAGATGCTCGAGAGAACTTAGGATTAACTTATCGAACAACTTAGGTTTATTGCTGATAATTCTAAAGAGTGGATCTTAAGGGGGATTTTAATGTCATATATGTTGCTCATAAACAACGTGCTTGTTTACCCCTAAGTTAGAGAATCTTATAAGATTTTAAAAATGTTAGTTCTGATTGTTCTCTTGAGGATCTTGGCTATATAGGTACTAAATACACTTGTTCTAATAATAAAAAATGGAGGAGACCTGACAGGGTATTAGTAACAATGCTTGGGCTGATTATTTTTAGAAAACTAACGTGAGAGATATGGCTAGTACTTTCTCTGACCAAACCTCAATTTATATTACTATTGAAGATAGCATTACAAAAGTAAAAGCTTCCTATAAATTTCAAAACATGTTGATATATCACCAGGATTTCCTTAACACAATTGAACAGTATTGGAAGTCAGAAATGGATGGTCGACCTTTATTTATGTTTTCGAACAAACTTAAGAGGTCAAAAGGTCTTTAAACATTAAACTGGGAGATTTTTGGAAATATTTTTTACTCTATTCTTCAAGCTAAAGAGGGAGTTAAAAACTTAGAAAAATATTTGAAGAGACTAAGGACATAGAAGACAAGACTAGATTAGCTAAAGGTCAGAAAGTTTATCTCCAATTATTAACCAGAGAATAAACTTATTAGCAGCAAAAATGTAATTTAATTTGGCTCAAATATGGGGATATGAATACTGTAATTTACCATAATTTTGTTAAAAAAATGAGAAGAATGAATTTTTTTTGGCACTCTTCATGAAAATAAATGGATTACCGATATTACAAAGTTAGGAACTTCTGTTGAATCGTACCTTAAGGATATTACTACTGGTCAACCTAACTATTTCAATAAGTATGATCTACTAAACTATATTCGTAAATCAATTATAAAAAACAATAATAAAAAAATAAAAATTAACGTAATGACCTTATGAAAACCAATCCATGAAATGATTAAAAGCCTTAATCCCTTGAGAGCTGTTGGTATTGATGGCTTCAATGGAATAGCTTTCTAAAGTTGCTTGAATATCATCAAGGAAGATCTCTACTTAGCAATTCAAGCTTTCTTCCATGGTCAAGCACTCCCTCATGACTACTACACTTATCTGTCTAATCCCCACGGTAAGTAACCCTTAAACCTTAAAAGGATACATGCTAATTAGTCTGTGCACCCTTCTAAATAGAATAATTTCCATAAACCATTAACAATAGGCTCGTACTTGTTATTCCTAAGTAATTTCTGAAGAACAATGGGGTTTTGTACAAGGAATGAATATTCATGACAACATTCAGTTGGCAATGAATTATCTCATTATCTTAGGAAAAAAGTGAGAGGAATTAATATTATGATAAAGCTAGACATGTCTAAGGCATTTGATAGATTGTCTTACAGTTTTATCTATAAGATAATATAAAATTTTGGTTCATCATGCCTTTGTTAGTAAAATTAACAGTATTATAACCCATGTATACTTCTCTATATTAGTTAATGGTAAGGCTTATGGCTACTTCAAATCTCCTAATAGAATTAGGCAAGGAGATCATATATCCCCTAGCCTATTCATTATAGCTGAAGAGTACATGATACGGGGCTTGAAATGACTATTTGAGTTGAGGAAATTAATGGTATTTAAGACAAGAAGTTCAAATGTGATCCCTTGCTTAGCCTTCGCAGATGATATGATCATCTTTATGAATGCTTCTACCAATAGTGTATAACGACATGAGGATCTCTTAAACTATTACCAATACCTATCTGGACAGTTTATTAATAAGGAAAAAACAAAAATTATCATATCTAATAATTTTCTTTGATACATAGCCTTTATACTTTGTTCTCAATTTGGCTTTCAAATTGGAAATTTACCCAATGCCATTTGGGAATTACCATTAATTCATACAAAACAGCTAGCAACTATGAATTCTTAATATCTAAGATTAGCAATAGGATACTGGAATAGGAAATGAAGATTCCATAATTTGGTGGTGGATTGAATCTTTTCAAGTCTGTCCTAATGGTTCTCCCTATATACTGGATTCAATCTTGTATTTTACCAAAACCTATTATAGAAAGAATAAAGAGATTGTTTAATACGTTATTTTGAGGATCTAGCGGTGATACTAACACAATTAAATGAACTAAGTGAGGCAATCTATGTAGACCTTACGAAGAAGGTGACCTCAATCTTAGGAAAATTAAAGACCTTCAAGACACATTCTCTTGTAGCTGTGGTACAATTTTAGGGAACAGAAAACACTATGGTCCAGCTATATGAGTAATGTATACTGTAAGGATAAACATGCTTTGCAAGTAAAATATGAAAAGCATCATTCCAGATCTTTGAAAAGACTAAGCGATATAAGAGAAATTTATGAGGATTATATTTGTTGCAATATAGGTAAATGAGATGTGCATTTTTGGCTGGACAAGTGGTGTAAATCTACCCCTTTCATAAAGTTATCTTATAAAGAAGATAACAACTAGTATTTAATTAGATGGTTAACTGCTATTGGAATATTGATTGATGGAATCTCAAACAATTAAAAGGCTCGATCTTATCTTCTTATATATTGAATATACAAAAGGTCTCTATAAAGAAGAATCTAGACGATTCCATGAAGTAGTCATTATGTGACTATACTGGCATAAAGACACTTGCGAGAAACTTAGGACTAAAAGGAATAAGTCATATCTCTATAAAAAAAATTGGAACAACTTTGCCCCTAACAAATGCTCTATTATAGTGTAAAGAGTTCAAAATAATTAGGTATTTATTGTTCTATTCTACAAAGGAGAAATTTGAACATGGTCTCTAAATGCCCGTTTTGTGATTGCTCTGGGACTATCACTATTTCTTTCACGTAATTACGTGGAATATTTGGAAATATTTTTTCTATTTATTCAAGATTAGCTTAGACAAGCATATGATTATTGCTCATGTGATTAGATGCTGGTATAGGTTCATATTAAGATTATAATTCCTCCCATCATATGCTGGGAAATCTGGCGTGCCAGACATAAAGCTAAGCATGACAAATCTATCAATTTTTATACTGATATAATCAACTATATTACGCATATATTATGAGATATGTATCATGCCAACTGTTTCAAGAGAATCCATTGAAAAATGAGTATGTGGCAGTTTCTGACCTTCGTTGTTATAATCACCTATCCAAGGAAATAATATAAACTATTTATAATTGGTTTCCCCCATCTCCAAACATATATAAACTAAATGTGGATGGATCATGTGGAACTAATAAGGAAGCTAGTGGTGGTGGGCTGATAAGGGATCAAAATGATGAGGTTATAGTTGGATTTGGTGGTCACTATGGGAAGCTAACTCATATATTAACTGAAATTAGGGCTTCATCGGGAAGCCTTTTGCTATACAAAAATCTAAATATCAACAATATGGATATTGGAACTGACTATCTAATTCTAGTTGAGATATTGAGAAATAGCAGAGCTCCTTGGTTTCTGGAACCCCTTTTAAGCTGTTGTAGGAAACTAATCAAGCCTAACATGAATATAACCCATATATCTAAAAATAAAAATAAGGCAGCTGACTGACTTGTCAAATGGACTAGAAAATAAAAAATGAAAGTAGATTATAAACACAATCAGTTACCATATAATCTTAGGGCTATATTCTTGCTAAAAATCTTAGGTTTGAGTTATATAGGGATAGATGAATAATTCCTTTATTTCCTGAGATAGCTAAAAAGCTTCTATGTTACTAAAAATATAAGAAGGTATTATCTAACTTTCATTCTTGTGGGAAGTTGTAGTGCAGATCATCAAAGGAAACAATTGAATTACAGGTCCTGCGCATTTTGCATTCTATTATCATCAACAAACAAGATAGAATACTTGAAAATAGATATTCCATCTTCAAAGAAAGAAATATCCCTGAAAACAAATCAATTGCTTATAAGAATCATTTGGTGAACCATTGAAAGTATTCTTCTTAAGGAAGTATAAAAACTAAACTCATCAGTAGAAAGAATGAATCAAACTGGATCTCTGTGAACTAAAGATGAAATCAAAGTTAAGAACTTTGATGGGATGATGAGAAGTTTTTCCTTGGAAATGGATTTGGAACTTGTCCTCATATCCTTCTTACGTGAACATGTCGAATTAATTCTTGTATCAGAAATTACAAATAAACTAATTTCTACTAATACTTGAAATGCAAGTTTTACTACCTACAAATTCAATCTTGATGATTATAGCTCAATCAAATGGATGGAAATGATGTAGAGCAGACTTACGAGCTTGAGTCCATGGAATCCTCTTCACCTAAGGATTTTACCTAATTGGAATCTAGCAACAACTCGTTGATTCACCCTCTCTAATGAGAAGCTCTCCATAATGTCAAACTCAACTAAATACAAAACAAAGAGGAAAATCAAAATACCATTTGGATCAGATCTGTTGACTAAGTGAAATCAAATATTTAAAAAGAAATGAAGAAGATTTTGGTGCTTTAAAGGAAAAAAAAGTAATGAATCGGAAATCAGATACAATAAAGAAGTTGTGGTAGCTAGGGTTTCTGGATATCTCGTACATAGCTTCTCACGATCAAACTATCGATCTACTGATCAAACCTATTTCTCAAGATCCATTTCTTCCCTTCGTTTGAGGTATAAGTGAAAAATCGAACAAAAGAGAGAAACATAACTGATAGACCAGAGAAATTATGCGTGAAGCCCTCTACCGGAATCTATGATGAAAAAGAAAAATGGTTGTGAAGAAAAGGATGTAGTGGCTAGGGTGTCCGGATATCACTTGGGATATGATTCAAGTAGATGATCACCAAGTCTATTTGAAGGTTTAACAAGAAAGGAAAAATATTTGGATGATTTGGAGGAAGAAAAAAACTAAATTTGGGTGAGCGTGATGCAACTTGAACTGGTAGTGTATTGAAGAAGATGACACTGGCTTAACCCTAGGCAAGTGTCTGAAGAAGTTTGCTCTTAATAATATTTGGGTCTAACTTAAGGTATTGGGAGGGTTATTTCAATGGGTTACTAGCCCATGCACAATCACTAAAATAGGTAGTAATGTACATTACGAAAAATTAGATCAAATTATTACGTTTGTGTAATTTCGTTCATTTTTTAATAAAATGGATTTGTTGGTTAAAAAAATAAAACAATACCAAATATAGAATCTTAAATTTAGTGGAAAATCTAAAACATTAGTAAAAAATTTATAAAATATATTTATTATTTATAATTTATATTTATTTAAATTTTCAATAAATTACATTTATTTTTTAATATATAAATATAATTAAAAATTAATAAATTTTTTAAAATTTATTAGTTTAAATATTTATACTTGCTAAATATAAAACTAATGTTAAATAATTTTAAATTTAATAATGTATAAATAATGATAAAACTATAAAAAAAAATTATAAATGATAAAGAATAATGAGAAATTGAATCACATCATAATATAATGTTAAAATTTAGAAAATAATAATATATCATGTACTAAATTTATATACTAGATTAACTAATGAATTCGTGTGGGTCAGGTTCGGGTTTTCCAGTGAGAAACGTTTTAAACCCATAACTCATCTCAAAACCGATGGGTAATATATTAAAAACCTACAATCCATCACATGTAAAATAAAAGGTTTGAGTACCCTAACCCATCGGGTCGTCTCAAATTGGGTACCCTTGAGATCAGAGGAAATTTGTATCTCTACTTGTAGCTGAATGTGTATTGGCTCCACTAGATTACTCTGATTTCGGTAAATGTATGGAGTGTATCAAAGGGAAACAAACCAAAATCAAAAGGTTAGGATCATATAGAGTGATTGAAGTCTTAAAATTGATTTATAACGATATTTATGGACTGTTTCCGAAGGAATTATGGAACATGAAGTACTAATTATATCACTTATAGATGACTTCTCATATTTGGGATACCTCTCCCTCCTTCATAAACAGTCTGGGGCCCTGGACAAGTTTAAATATTTGAGGACATAAGTTGAATAAAAAAACTTGGTAAAATCATTAATAGCGTTAGATCTTATCGTCGTTGTGAATACTATGGTAGATATAATGGATTGGGTGAACAACATTGAGTGCCATTTGTAAAACACCTAAAGAAGTTTTTCATAATCTCTCAGCATACAATGTCAGGTTTATCTTGCATGAATGGTGTATCTAAGAGATGAAACCATATACTGAAAAATATGGTTAGAAGTATGATAAGTAACTCAACTCTACTATTATTCTTCTGGGAGAAATCATCCAATGTGTCGCATATATACTCAACAACGTATGCATTACGAAAATCGTTAGGACCTTATATGAGCTTTGGAATGAGTGCATGCGTAATTTAAAGTATCTGCATATATGGGGGTGTCCATCCGATGCAAGGGATTATACACCTCATGAAAATAAACTGGACCCCAAAAAAGTTAGTTGCTTCTTCATTGGTTATTCCAAATATTTTAGGGGTTTTCATTTTTATGTTCCTCTCACTAGTAGTAGATTTGAAATACGAATGATAAAGTTTCTTGATAATATTGGGTTTATGGAGAAGAATTATGGAACAACTGTTTATTTTGAGGAATAATCTGTAGAAATTCATGAATGTTTTAATAGATATACTCAAGTATCATAAGATTGGACTTTAGTGCCAATCATTTTGGTCCCGTTAAAACAAGGTTATACTAAGAATAACATTGATGTTCCACTTGAGGATTTTAACCAGGGTACATGTATGGTCTAGTGAGCAAAAGAGGAACCTCAAGGTAATCATCCACAAAATAATCAAAAAGATATTATTTATGAGGATCAAACTCTACCTCCTCAAGAAGTGCAACATAAAGTAATTATGCCCTTAAGAAGGTCCATGATACGATATAAGAAAGTTATACATACTAATTTTATTATATATCTCGGGAACATGATAAGTCATGTGTTGGATATGTACATGATCCTTCATCATACAAACAAGTCATGGAAAATCCCGACTCTCGGTTGTGAATTGATGCTATGAAGGAATCGTATAAACTGATCTAAGACAATACAGTATGGGAACTTGTCTTATTACCTGAAAGGAAAACGACAATTGGGTTGTAAGTTGGTTTACCAAACTAAATGCAATTCTCTATGTAATGTGGAAAGAAACAAAGCACGCCTTATAGCAAAAGGTTATACCTAACATGAAGGGATTAATTTTTTAAAAAACCTTATATCTATATTAACGAAAGATTTATTTCGAATAATCATGCCATTAGTTGCACAATTTAACCTTGAGCTTCATCAGACGAATGTAAAGCCGCTTTTATCAATGGTAGTATTTATGAAACAATATATATGGTTCAACCAAAACACTTTGAAATATGTAACTCAAAGAATCTGGTATACATGTTTAAGAAATTCATTTATGGGCTCAAATAGGCTTCTCTTCAGTGGTACTGAAAATTCCTTAAGGTGATAGTCTATATTGACTTTAAGGTCAAATCGATTGAGCTATCTTAGAAACAACCATAGCAAATAAATGTTTGATTACATGAAGGGTTTGATCGAAATACCTGGGCTTCTTCTATGTCGTTCACCTTCTGCCCTTTTCTCTTTAGCGACTCTGGAGAAATTGATGGCTTTTTTGCGTTCGATAGTAATTGAAGTTGTGGGTTTTGAAGAGAAAGAGTTTTCAAGAGCTTTTGGGGCAGGATTTGGAATCGGAGATCGAAAATTGTTCTGGAGAAGATGGAGAAGACAGAGAGAAGATGGAGAAGGGTTTAGGGAGTGTTTCGATTTAGGGATTTGGCTCTAATATAAGAACGGAACCATGTATTTTCCAATTGTTTACTAAAAGTCACAAGGTTTAACTAAAAAAAGGTCAACTCGATTGAGGATTGTGTGTATCACAACTTCAGTGAGAGTAATTTCATATTTTTGGTATTATATATTGATGACACAGTGGAACTAACCCAAACATAAAAAAAAAATATGTTGACATATAAGAAGCCGGAAAGACTAAAGATCATTAGGTATTCCGACTCAGTTTATGTTGAATGCATAGACACAAGAAAACGTAGTTTGGGAAACTTATTCTTATTAGTTAGAGATGTAATATATTTGAAAAGTGAACACAAACACTTATTGCATCGTCCACTATGGCGGTATAATTTGTTGCGCACTTTGCGTATAATACAAATGATAGAAGGTACCATGAGGTAGAACTGCGATACTAATTTATAGAGAAATACTCTAACAGTAATAGGGTCTCATATAAGTCCATACACATAAATATAAAGTTTGTATATGTTAAAAGAGAGTTCATATGGGTCAGATAAGTATAAATCCCATCGGTACAAACTCCATGATAACATATCCTCTTACAAAGGCGATATTGCCTAAGGACTTACAAGAACACAATGTCAAGTTGGGTGTAGTTGATTTAGAGGATTGTTAGGTTCAGTAGTAGTTTTTTTAATATAATCTAATTAATATTTGAAATATTATATACATAAAGGTTTATTGCAACATATAGACTGGTTAAATTTATTGACATATGTTACTATATTATATCTCTAAAGGTAGGACCATTTGAGATTAGATATGTACGATTACAATCCATATTACTCTTAAACTACACACCGTAATTACCTCAAGTAATTAATTGGTGGAAATAATATGATTACTATTGTATCTTATTGTTCACATTATGAGAAAGAGTGTCTCTAATCCTTTGATATTGTATATTAATCTTATTGTTCATTTATTCAAAATGGATTCAAGGGCCTCATTGATATTAAATATATTCTTGACTAGCATATGACGGTCCAAGTGGAAGATTGTTGGTATATTTATGGACCAATATGCTAAATATATATTTAGTCATCATCATAAGATAGTCCAAAATTAAAAGTAATAAAATTAATTATATTATATATGATGGATTAGGTATTAGGTATTAGGCCTATAGGTGAAAAGGTATTATGGACTTATAAGTGTAGTAATCGGGTTTAATTTAGGAAATATAAAATATTGAGCCAAAATTTCAACTCTTAGGCATTAAGTGATAATTCATGGACTAAATTAAATAAATCAATATAGTGGTTGTGGTCTCCGGTCACAAAAGGTATATGTTAATGGAATTTATACAACTAGGTTGTATAGTTGTATTTGTCGATAAAAAGAATGACTAGAGTTAGGACATTTTTTCAACCTAAACTCGTAAAAGATAGTGGTTGCTCTGTTAAGAGGAAGACTAACAATTGTTTTACATGAACTGGTTCTTGAAGAACAATAAACATGATTCAAGTCTCCATAAACTTGCAATAAATATTCAAGCAGGATTATGGATAGTAACAAACAAACCTAAGTTTACAGTTTATTCTATGTATTAGATATTCATTTTAAAGATTCAATATTTCACATGTTTGATAGACTAATTCAATGCGATTCAATTAGTTTTATCACTAGCATCTATAGAACAACAAAGTCTTCACTATAATTCTGAACAGTCATTCAAAAGAAATAATAGATCGTCTATTAACCCAAAAAAAAAGGCATGACCAACACATCGCACGTCACAGTCTTAATTGCACGAGCACAAAAAAACTATTGGACCATAACTAAATCTAGTAGATCTTGGATATTATCCCAAAACACTCACATATATCCACCACTACCTTGCTCTGAGAAGACTAGGTTTACACCAACTTTGGAAAGCATTTTGTGCGGGCTTAGTTCATACATAAAGTATAACAACATCAAAAACATTACTTGATAACCGACCACAAAAACTTAACGAAATTCAAAACTTAACGAAATTCATACCATGACACTTCAACAGAGCAACAATAAAATATCCAACACCAGCCATCAGCTGCAACGAGGCCTCCACAAACACCACCAGAAAAATAACTACCGCAAAACCAAATACATCGACGAACTAGTGTAAAAAAACCCAACAAAAATACTACAATGCGTCAAAAGCATATTGGATTGTTGAAAGCATAACACATGTGCTACCCAGAACAGATCCGAAAGCATAACACATGTGCTACCCAGAACAGATCCAGACGATAAAAAAATTGATGATAACACAATAAAATAATTAAAAATATTGTCAAGAAGGTTATATCACATGGAGGATCATGAAAAAAATCATAACTAACTAGTGAACTAAAACATCTAGAATGAATTTTGTGAATAATCTTGAAGATTAAATTTTAAAAAAAGAACAAAATTTATAAAAACTGAAGTGCATAATCTAAAATGATAAAAATGGTATAAATAAAAATATTATATTTAATTATTTTTACAAATAATAAATCTGACATCAATAAAATGTCCTAAGGAAGCTTTATGTATTTTTTTAAGTAATATTAGGTACAACCACAATATGTCATCCATAGATATTATCATAAAATAAATTTAACCATGAACTATAAATAAAGTCAATGACATTTGTTAATTAACTTATTATATAAACAAACTTTAGAAATACAAAGATAAGATGATTTAACAATAAATGAGCTCATAAAATAATATATTAACTTTATGCGTTTCTATCGAATTGTTCGGATGAAACACATGCTCTGTTTGAAAACAAAAAAACAAAAATGAATTTAGTTGTGGTTTCGATTTCTATATTCGTTGGACTTAAATTTAAGTTTTGATTTCATATATTTCAAATCTTCCGAATCGAATACTATAAAAATATAAATATTTAAAATCAAATTAAATTATCATTTTTATTTTTTTTCGGAGGGAACCCGCAGTCGCTACTCAGAGTGCAATGAGTGCGCATAGGGTAAACCCTCCGTCTAACGCAATAGCTTGTAAACCAACGCCAAAATATAAACCACACAAGGTGATATGCTCAGCCAAGAAAGCGTATGTAGAAGGACTCGAATTTATGACATTTGGTCACAAACATGCCTTACTCAACCAACGGCTACTCCAATTTGGAGCTAAATTATCATTTAAACATCTATAAATATAATAATCATGTATCAATAATAAATATGAATAATCATGTGTATTTTAACCAAACTTTTTTTTAAATATCTTTTTACTATACACACGTTTTTTAACATTAGTCCGCTGAAGAACTTTTTTTTCTTTTTATGATTTAAGTTTTTAAAAATTTATATTTTAAAATTGGAGTTATATAAAGTGTCCGAACATATAATTGTTTTTTTTTAAATAGATAGAACTAGATTTATGTATAGCCTTCTTGTAAAGGAGTTATCCACTATTTTATATAGATTTTACAATATGTAAAATAATTTTACAATTTTTGTAATAATTTATTGGAATTTAACAATTGCGAATTGCGAACTAAGGCTTCACTAGTATCTTAAAAATAAAAATATATATTTAATGGATCTAGTTTTATTCGTCCTGAGAAAACAAATTCGAACTACGGTTTGAAAGATACAAATTTTTAAAAACTTTAATAACGAAAACTAATAAACAATTCATCTCAAGTTTCGTATACGAGTAAAGTTACTGGAGTAAAAAATAAAGTAATGTACCGATTAATAAAAAAACTATTATCCAATTATTACATTTATTTGTATATATCTCTTAAAAAGACTCATTTAACTTTTCTATTTACTATCTAAGATCAAACTATATTTTATATTACCTCAAATACCTTTAATGAATTATATAAACACTTCAAAAAAAATTACACACGTTCTTTCTCTCTCTAACTTAATATTATTGATTTTTTATTTTTTTTTCTCGTTATAATTTATTTTAGATCTACAGTCGACTGCATGTACTATGGTAGTTCAACTTTCGTTTGAATCTCAGCTTTTATGTTGTTTTTAATCTATATTTTCTATATAGTTTGATTTTTTTATTGATTCTCATTTAATTTTGTTGTTAATTTTGAACCTATTATCATTAAAGTCGATTGGCAATTTTTTTTAATGTTTAAGTGACTAAATATGTTTTACTTGATTTTAGGTTTTTTTTATCGGTAGAATGTAGATAAAACGTTTAATTGAGTTTGATTTTATGTTTTACAAACATTTTTTTGCAGCTTTTCTGTAAAATATAGATGATTCAATTTTTGTAGGTTTTAAGTAAGCTTTGAGAAAAAGATGAAGATACTTACATGTTTTTAAATGTTTGCGTCTCTCTTCCATTGATAGTTCATTTGTCTACTCTTATTTTACACACTGGTTTTTATGATCCTCTTATGGTGGTTGATCTTAGTGTATTTAAAGGTTCTTTTCGTGCTTGGAAACAAGAGTGTTTTCTATGTTCTCGTGCTTTGCCTACCATATTTTATATAAATGCAAATTATATGAAATATGTTGACTCATACTATTTTCTTGGCTCTTATAAGGAAATGTATTCATATGGCCTACCCCCATTTATTACTTTTGGTCAAGCATCTACTTCAACAACTTCTCTAGATTTACTTCTTCTAATTTTGAAAATGAACATTGGAAAACCTAAGAAGAAACGTATTATATATAGAGGAGAATTAAGTACCTGAGAGATAATGTGTAGTCGTTGTTTGAAATGCAGTCATAATAAACGATCATCTGTAGAGATATTGTAAGATCAATCTAATATTCATATATTTAGTTATTGAGACTTATGTAAATTTGATATTTTGTTATTGCATTAATGTTTTTTTACTTCTTTTAGTGTATTTCAGATTTTTTATTTTTTTATTTTATATTTGGACATGTGAAACCAATAAAGGTTGCAGGACACGAATAACCCACTGCATGATAAATGCGGGATGAGGCATAACCATCTGCATGATAGATCTGAGACATATGACAAAGGTGGTGATAGATGCGAGACCAACATATATTGTATTAATATAGGACATCTTTATAGACAGTATATGCATAGTACTTCATACAGATGATAGATACGAGACCAGTATATAATAATTCAATATAGTAACCATTCACAACCAAATAGATAGATCATTATATATGTGAAATATGTTCATGGGTGTTGATAGATGCAGGACTAGTTTATCTTTTGTGATAGATGTAAGACCAATTCATGAAAACTAATAAATATGTGACAAGTACTATAAAAAATAGAGTTAAAACATTAATGTAATAATGAGAATGGTATGCATGATGAATTAAACTTCATAATTTCCATTTTAAAGATATAAATACAAAATTTAGAGTTTGATAAGGATATGAAATATTAGGGGCCTTAATGTAATAACGAGAAGGGAATGTATGATGAATTGTATAGTTATACGATGGAATTTGGACTATTTATAAATATAGGGGGCTGCAATGTAATTTACCTATTTATATAGAGTTATACAAGTCTGACATTCCTATAAATAAGGAGTGAGATGATAAATAAAGCATGGTTATTTTCATTAGTAAAAGACTGATTTCTGAAACTACTTTACCTCTCTATAATTTAGTCCTCTCTTTTATTTTCTCTCTCGAGAAATATAATTCTAAACTCAACAAATTAGCAACCCTAGTGGGAGAAATTGTCGATTGGTACCTTCATTTTACATAAAAACCAGAAATTATTGAATTTTTAGGCAGCAATATCGTTCTTGATCGATATGAAACCAAGACACGAAGCTGATCCCACTATTCAAAAAGCCATTGAAACTTTGAGATCTGATTTAGGTAGGGAAGAAAATAAAGAAGATGATCAAATTCAGGTACAACAAGGTTATTCTGACATCGAAGTTCGGATGAATCAGTTGCGGGACAAAATAATAACATTGAATGATTAGTATGTTCAAAGAGAACAACATATTCAGTCAGGTAGGCTAAAATCTAAGGTACGACAAGTAGATAAATACAAAATAGGAAATCAATCTTATCAATCGTATACAACTCATCAAGTTTGAAGTGATCAAAAGAAAATGCATTTTGAGTCTGACAAAAAACATCAAACTTCTTGAAAAGAAAAGAAAGATAAGCATATGTATATCACATCTAGTGATGATGAATTTTACAGCTTGGAATCTGCGAGAGGCTTGTTTAAGCATAGAAAATACCGGGATCTTCAAAAGGAGAAAGAAGTCGGCGTTGAAAATTGTGCAAGAAATATAAGATAAAAAGTGACAATGAACCTCGTTATATGAGGGATATTGAATGGTGTGAAGAGAATACATCCAACCAATACACAGGTGCAACTGATCAAAATTTATATACTATTATGGGAACAATAGAAGATGACCAGTACGTACAAGGAGTAAATTGGAGAAGTTCTCATTTAACAACTGAGATTAGGTCCATTACTCTTCCGAAGTATTTTAACAATAGTATTTTGATGCAGGATCCTGATGATCATATTGAACAATTCAAGAACTATATGATGAACTTTGAAGATGATAATAGATTGGTATGCAAAGCTTTTTCTTCGACCTTCAACGACATTGCATCGAAGTGGTATAATTGGATTCCAAGAGTATTTATTACCAACTTTAGGGATTTTTACACAGCTTTACGACTATAGTTTATGGAAAGCAAAGAGATGCGTGTAAATCAAGATACAATATTACAGTATAAGCAAGTTGTGGAAGAGAATTGAAGGCTTATACGAAGTACTTTGTGTTAACAAAATCAAGGTTGGATAATTGTGAAGAGCTGGTCGCTATGGTTGTGTTTCGACAAGGGATGTTACCGGGAGATTTGGAAAACGAAACGAAGAAAATGAGAGTATTAAATTTTAGATCTTTAATGGCTCAAGTGGAAGATCAAATTAAAGTAAAGGAGTCCACAAGAGTTAGAGGTGTACCTAATTCTGTACAGATATATTCAGGGTAATGATCTACTAATCCAAGTTATCACCCACATTCACGTCCGAAGAAATATACAATTTACATCCTTGAACATGAAGGGTTCCTTTTCAAGTCACAACAAACAATCAGCATTACAAGCCAATGCCAAATAAATGGATAAGGCCAGAATATTATGTTGAATTGACTGACAATCTTGGTGCTATTTACGAGAAATCCAAAGGTCATAGAAGCTTTAAAAATCCAAAGGTCATAGAAGCTTTAAAAATCCAGCTCCAATAAACAGATCAAGAGAAGAGCGCAATAACAGGTTTTGTAAGGATTAGAATGATGTTAGGCACGCCACTGTAGATTATATAACTTTAAAGAATGAGATAAAAGTTTTAACACATTATGGAAAATTGATAACTTTTATAAAAGGGAAAAATACTCGATCGAAAGCTCCAAGCTCATTGACACAACAAACTGCTAATCCAAACTTGAAGCAAGAAAGTGCATTGATAATTTTAGATTCTAAATGTGATGAGTTGGATGCAGCCTCAGAATATTTGGACACATATGTGGATTGATTAATTTTTATGGCTGTGGTGGAACAAGTAGAGCAAGGACGAGTTCGAAGTTGATGTGAGTATTTTGAATCTTTAGCAATTTTTGGGGAGATTCTATGCCTGGTAATACTAATAGTTCCAGGAAAAGGCACGTTGTCAGTTTAGCAACTCAGGTAGAAGGAAGGATATCTACTCACTTATATGATAAGTAAGATACTCCTTTTATTTTGTTTGATGAGCATGATTTGAGAGAAATAGCTGGTCCTCATGAGAATGCAATGGTAATATCAGCAGATATATCTAGAACTGAAATTCGACATGTTCTGATAGATGCATGAAGTTCTACAAATATGTTATTCAAGTTTACGTATGATACGATGCGTAACTCTCCTCGAATTTGTCGGGGAGATCATACTATAATTGGGTTTATAGGGGTAATAGGTCAAGTAATTGGTGAATCTGAAGGTGAATTGTGTTTGGAAAAGACATTGGCTTTCAAGAATGTACCATGTTGTGTCTATTGTTCATCAATTTTTGAAATATGTCATTGGAGATCGTGTTGGAGTGGTTTAAAATGACCAAAAAGTGTCAAGAGAATGTTATGCAACAACACTAGGGGTTGGAGGTTCTAATTCTGAGGATCCAATGGGTAAATAGCAACCAAGGGATTTACCCTCAGATGAAGAGGGAATAGATGATCTGAGGTAGACTCTGGGTCTTTTAATAGTGAGTGAGGATATTAAAGAGTATATTTTTTCTAATGGAAAGACTTTACGAATAAGAACATTGTTGTCTCCTACTTTGCGTTCTCAGTTGTTACAATCTTTTGTTTAATAATTTGGATGTTTTCGCTTGGAAAATAGAAGATATAATAGGAGTTCCATCTGAAATAATATGTCATAACCTAGCTATAAATCCGAGGATAAAGCATGTTATTCATAAGAGACGAGCTTTTTCTGTAGAAATGTTATAGGCTAGCATGGAAGAAGTGGATTGTCTCTCTCGGGTCGGACATATTCGGGAGGCATAATATCCTTTATGGACTGCAAACCCACTACTAGTTAAAATGAAGAATAGAAAGTGGTGAATGTGTGTTGACTTCACAGATTTGAATCGAGCATCCCCTAAAGATCCATTTCCTGTCCCTCGAGTAGATCAGCTGGTTTATTCTACTTCAGGAAATAAAACTCTCTCTTTTATGGATGTTTCTGAAGGTTATAATCATATTCAAATTGATCCAAAATATTAAGAAAATACTACATTCATTACTGATCGAGGACTACCTTGTTATAGAGTCATGTTGCTTGGATTGAAAAATGCTGCAGCGACATACCAAAGGTTGGCGAATAAGGTTTTTGCTCCTCAAATTGGAAAGAATATGGAGGTATACATTGGTGAATAATATCAATTAATTTTGTATCTACGCAAGCTTCAAAATTTGACCATTTTGCTTGAAAAAGTGATTGTAGAGCATATTAACTGAGGATATAATGTAGTTGCTATTTTTAAGAGACCTTGGCTTTCAAGGATGTATCATGTTGTGTCTAATGTTCATCAATGTTTTAAGTATGTCATCGGGGATCGTGTTGGAGTGGTTTTAAGTGACCAAAAAGTGCCAAGAGAATGTTATACAACAGCACCACGGGCTTGAGGTTCTAATTCTGAGGATCTGATAGTTAAATAGCATCGAAGAGGGTTAACCTCGGATGAAGAGGGAACAGATGATCTGAGGGAGACTTCGGGTGTTTTAATTATGAATGAGGATATTAAAGAGTATATTTTTTCTAATGGAAAGACTTTACGAATAAGAACATTGTTGTCTCCTACTTTGCGTTCTCAGTTGTTACAATCTTTTGTTTGATAATTTGGGTGTTTTCGTTTGGAAAACAGAGGATATAACAGGATTTCCATATGAAATAATATGTCACAACTTAGCTATATGTTATTCAGAAGAGACGAGCCTTTTTAGTAGAAACGTTATAGGCTAATGTGAAAGAAGTGGATTGTCTCGCTCGGGTCGGACATATTCGGGAGGCACAATATCCTTTATGTACTGCAAACCCACTGCTGGTCAAAATAAAGAATGGAAAGTGGTGAATGTGTGTTAACTTTACAGATTTGAATCGAGCATCCCCTAAAGATCCATTTCCTGTCCCTCGAGTAGATCATCTGGTTTCTTCTACTTCAAGAAATAAAACTCTCTCTTTTATGGATGCCTCTGAAGGTTATAATCTGATTCAAATGGATCCAAAATATTAAGAAAATACTACATTCATTACGGATCAAGGACTACCTTGTTATAGAGTCATGTTGTTTGGATTGAAGAATGCTGCAACAACATACCAAAGGTTGGCGAATAAGGTTTTTGCTCCTCAAATTGGAAGGAATATGGAGGTATACATTGGTGAATAATATCAATTAATTTTGTATCTACGCGAGCTTCAAAATTTGACTCTTTTGTTTGACAAAGTGATTGTAGAGCATATTAACTGAGAATATAATACAATTGCTATTTTTGAGAGACCTTGGCTTTCAAGAATGTATCATGTTGTGTCTACTGTTCATCAATGTTTGAAATATGTCGTTGGGGATCGTGTTGGAGTGGTTTGAAGTGACCAAAAAAGTGTCAAGAGAATATTATACAACAGCACTACGGGTTTGAGGTTCTATTCTAAGGATCCGATGGCTAAATAGCAAATGAGGAGGTTAACCTCGGATGAAGAGGGAATAGATGATCTAAGGGAGACTTCGGGTTTTTAATAGTGAGTGATGATATTAAAGAGTAAATTTTTTCTAATGGGAATACTTCACGAATAAGAACATTGTTGTCTCCTACTTTGCATCACAACCTAGCTATAAATTGGGATATTTCCGCTTGGAAAACATAGGATATAATAGGAGTTCCATCTGAAATAATGTGTCACAACCTAGCTATAAATCTGAGGATAAAACATGTTATTCAGAAGAGACGAGCCTTTTCTGTAGAAAAGTTATAGGCTAGCGTGGAAGAAGTCGATTGTCTTTCTCGGGTCAGACATATTTGGGAGGCACAATATCCTTTATGGACTGCAAACCCACTGTTAGTCAAAATGAAGAATATAAAGTGGTGAATGTGTGTTGACTTCACAAATTTGAATCGAGCATCCCCTAAAGATCCATTTCTTGTCCCTCGAGTAGATCACCTGGTTTATTCTACTTTAGGAAATAAACTCTCTCTTTTATGGATGCCTCTGAAGGTTATAATCAGATTCAAATGGATCCAAAAGATCAAGAAAATGCTACATTCATTACTGATCGAGGACTACCTTGTTATAGAGTTATGATGTTTGGATTGAAGAATGCTGCAACGACATATCAAAGGTTGGCGAATAAAGTTTTTTCTCCTCAAATTGGAAGGAATATGGAGCTATAAATTGGTGGTATGTTGGTTAAAAGCCCGACAGATGGTGGACACCTAAAATATTTAGAGACGATTTTCTTAAATTTAAAGGTCATTCATTTGAAGTTTAATCCTGAAAAATGTACTTTTGGTGTCCGATGAGGGAAGATTTTAAGGTATATCATTACTGAAAAAGAGATAAAGGTAGATCCTGAACAGTTGAAGCTTCGGTATCGATGACATCGCCTCAAACTATAAATGAGGTGCAAGTCTTAACATGAAGGTTAGCTGCACTTAATCGATTTATTTCAAGATTTTCTGATAAAATGTATTCTTTTTTCCAATTGTTACGAAGACCCAAAGAGTTTGAATGGACACCAGATTATGAAGCATCTTTTTCAAAGATTAAAGAACTTTTGTTGTCAGCAGAAATTTTGTCTAAGCCTCACACTGGATAGTAGCTATTTTTATATATAGAAGTGTCTGCTTATGGTGACAATAAAATTATTATTTTTCCGATAATAGACTTGCCTCACACCAGATAGTTTGAATGGACACCAGATTATGAGCGTTGTTTTTATATGTGAAGATAATGGAGTTTCAAAGCAAGTTTATTATGTTAGTAATATTATGACGGCGTCGGAGAAAAATAATTTGAAACTTGAATCTTTGGCTTTAATGGTGGTTGCTAGGAAATATGCCCATATTTTCAAACTCACACCATTGTGGTGCGAACTTCTTTCCCACTAGAGAATGTGTTATAACGACCTAACAGTTCTGGTAGAATGACCAAATGGTCAGTAACATTTGGATATTTTGACATCATTTTTGCTCCCCGAACGGCTACTAAAGCTCAAGATTTAGCTGATTTTCTGGTTGAATTTCAACGAGCCGATTATATGACGGGACTGATAAAACGTTCTTACTAGAAACTTCGATGTAGGTGGTTCGAACTGATGGTGGTTTTAACATATTAGGATGTAGTGCAGGGGTTCAATTAGTTGCTCCTTATGGGGAGACAATGTATCAAGCTATTCGGTATGGCTTTCATGCATAGAATAATGAGGCTGAGTATGAAGTTGTGTTAGCTGGTTTAAAGCTTGTAAATATCTTTGGAGCGACAACAGTTTGTTTGGAAACGGATTCGCAGCTAGTGACAAATCATATGACATGTGTATCTGAGGCCAAGAAAGGTTAATTAATTGTGTATCTACGCGAGCTTCAAAATTTGACTCTTTTGTTTGACAAAGTGATTGTAGAGTACTAACCGAGGATATAATATAATTGTTGATTCTTTAACAACAATTTCTTATACAGTAGAATATCCACGGATACTACTACAGGAGAGTCCTTCGATTTTAACACGATCAGAATAATGTAAATATGTTGAGGAAATATTTATTACTCTAGACATAATTCGAAATGATTGGAGGTCTGATATCCTTAATGTTTTACTAAGAGGTACGTTACCTCAAGATGCACAGCTGGCTAAAAAATTAAGGTACAAGGCCCATGGTTATGTTGTACTAGATGAAGTCTTATACAAAAAAAAATCTTTAAGTATAATATTGCTAAGTTGTTTGGATAGGCAAAAATCTTAAAAGATTTATCATAGTTGCATGATGGTGAAGGTTTAGCTTACTGTGGGTTTAAGTCTTTGATGCGTAGGGTTTTGTTGGCAGGTTATTATTGGCCTTCAATTATGGATGATGTTATGGTCATAGTTCGAGGTTGTGATACTTGTCAACGCTTTTCCAATTCTATTCACAAGCTAGTAATACCGCTCACTTCCATATCCGAGGCTATCCCTTTTGATAGATGATGAATAGATTTGGTAGGACCATTACCTATATCCTTTGGAAGACGTCAGATGATTATAGTGGCGGTATATTACTTTTAAAAGTGGATAGAAGCTGAACCATTATATGGTACAAAAGTCAAGGATGTTATTAAGCTCATTGTGAATAATATTTATTGTCATTTTCAAGTTCCTCGGAAAATCACCACAGATATGGGTCCTCAATTTAACAACAGATAAATGATTTTGTTTTGCGCTTCGAGGGATATCACATAGTGTTTTTCTACACCTTTTCATCCTCACGAAAACGGTCAAATGAAGGTAACTAATAGATCTATTCTTGAGGGTTTGATGAAATATTTAACAGGTGTTGTAGGGAAATTGCCTAAATATTTGCAATAAGTGTTGTTGTCTTATCGTAGAACTCCTAGAGTGACCACTCAAGAAACTCATTTTGCCTTGGTTTATGGTATGGATTCTGTTAGCCCTGTAGAATCTATTTTACCTTATTATAGAGTACTTCATTATTCCGAAGAGCTAAATGAAGAGGCAAAAAGAACAGATCTAGACTTGATCGAAGAGAAACGAGTTAGGGAAGATTTGAATATAACTCATTATCAAACTTTGATGAGGAGTCACTATAATTCGAATGTGCGAATGTGGGATTTTAAAGTAGATGACAGAGTCTTGAGGAAATTATTCCTCGATACAAAGGACAAACGACTTGGTAAGATGACCCCGAATTGGGAGGGGCCTTATGTGGCAATGGAGCGACTGAAGCCGGGTACATATTGCCTTTGTGATGAGTAGGTCAGATTACTTCAACATTATTGGAATATAGAACATTTGAAGCTATATTAGGAGTAATTTTTTCTTTTTAATAATTGGCATACTTTTTCCTATCCTATGACATGTATATATTCTAGGACATTATAAACTTTGTGTTTGGCCAATAGTTGTTTTATATACAAATATATATATATATATATATATATATATATATATATATATATATATATATATTATCTTGGTAACTGGTCAAAGTATGGTCATCTTTGAATATGTTGACCAAGAGTAATTGGTTGTATTTGAGGTGCTAGAATTCTTTAAACGCATTGTTTGTATTCGAGGTGTTAACATTTTCTTAATGCACTATTTGTATTCGAGGTGGAAACATTCTCTAAACGCACTGGTAGTATTCAAGGTGCTAACATTCTCTAAATGCAATGGTTGTATTCGAAGTGCTATACGTTCTTTAAATGCACTATGTTTATTTAAGATATTACAAATTCATTTGTGGCATATATTGGAGTTCGAGGTAATAATGACTTGTTTATGAAAACAAATTCATGATAAGGTAAAACTTGAAAAATAAATGTCGAAAGAGGAAAGTATTTGTTAATTAAAGTAAATTTCTGACCTTACAAAAACATGGTTTGAATGCCAAGAAGTTAAGCATTCACAAAAATGAGTCATCGACAACAATGAATTCATAACACAAAAGTAAAAAGAAACAACAGTTAATCATTCTATTCGGAGTTCCCTTATTTTCTTTTCTCCAACAACTTCTTTCTTCCATCGAACCATATCGATAGCCATAGTTTCAAAGAGAATTCGAGCAGAGTCGACTTATGTGCAAAAGGTTTTGGTTGCGGCTTCGAGTTTTGAAAATGGTTACAATGCAATTCAAACTTCTTCAGATGACTCTTCGATGGGGATGAACCTCTGATTATTGTAAGGATGAGAGCAGAAGATGAGGAAATTGGTGGAAGGTTTGAGTTCAAAATCTCATATAGGATAGGATCAGTAACTTGATGTCCAATCGGTTGAAGTTTCTCTTGAATCTTTCAAACTGAAATATATATATCTTGGTAAAGCTCTTGTAGTTCTTCTGCACCAATTGGTTCTTTAAAAATAAAGTTGTCCCCTCCTCGATGATCTTCAATTGCAGTCTCTTCAGCTTTGGAAAAAAGGCACTTCTGAGGGAGGCACTTCTGAGAGAGCTTCTTTAAAATTCTTTTATACCCTCTAGTTGGAGAAGTTTTTGAAGAGTTCTTTTCCTTCTTGGGGTAGCAGTTTTCTTTATTTTTGGAGAAGGTTCAGCCTCAACTACTTCTTCAATTGTTGGAATGCTAATTTTGTTTTCCTTTCTTTTGCTTTTTTTTCTTTCTATTTCTTTAGATCGGATCTTTTGAAGAGCTAGCACTAACAGTACTAACTTCTTCTTTTTTTAGCCTTCTTTTTCGAAAACAAATGACTTTGTGGGAGAGTGACCTTACCATCAGGTGCTATCAATCTCTGTGTTGGGTGATTCCATTAAATTTTCTGGGAGATCAGAATCCGGAGAGATCCTCCAGATGACTATTGATGAAGTTTATGGGCATAAAAGCTGAATAGAACCCGTTGCCCCATTCATTTTCAACACAAGTGGCCAACTTGGGAAATATATCTTTCGTATTCTTCTTGTGAGTTTTGTATCTCCTTGGAATTATTGCATACAGTAGTAATACATGTGAAATATTATCAACCTCGAGCAGATCATGAGTTATTTTGAAATCATCAACAAGTGTTAGATAGTAGAAGGGCAATACACGACCTTTGGAAAGACCAGTCATGGTGATAAAATCTTTGATAGAGAGAGGGGTTTGGCTTAGTCTAGAAGCCATTATCACTAACATGAGCATGAATCATAAATTTGGTGACGTTTGTATAGGGCAAAGATCCAGGAGTTCAAAGTACTCCACTATCATCGGACCTAGTGGAATCGAAGACCCCAATTGATGATCTCAAGATAGACCACCAATTCATCTTTCCCACAATCAAGTAGAGTCTCTCCTTCTTTTGGCAGTCAAAGCACTATATTTTGGGCATATCCCATTGCTTCTTTAAACGACCGACTCGATCTTCACTATAATAATCATATGGAATATTTTTTAGTTCCATGATATATTCGGGGATGAGTGGTTTTAAATTCACACTAACACTGTCAGCAACATCTTCCGGAAGTTCAATTGGCATTTTATTTTTCTTCTCTTTTTTCTCTGCTCCCCTTTTTTCTGAAGTATCGTCTTTGGTTTCAAAAATAACACCACTTTCTGCAGCCTTGACATTAGATGATGAATCGTTTTTTGATCTTCTTTCAATGGATGTGCTTTGTGTTACTTTACGATTATTTTGAGGAGGAACAGATGAGTGACCATAAAGTATTATAAGAATTTTAAGATGGCGGTAATGATTGTCGAGGATATTTTGGTAAATGATTATTAAGATTTAGGTTGGATGAAATCTGAAATACATGAGAACTTTGGTTAGGGTTGAAGTTACCATATACAGTAGTATTAGTTGTGAAATTTGGAGAATTGTTTATCACTCATGCAGCTTTATATTCAGCAGCCCTTTCACTAATGCACAAGTAATCGTAAAAGCCAAAAATGGGGTTTTTAGTGGCTGGGGATTTTTTCATAAACTAAGATGAAGAAAAATCTTCAAAATAGTTCATAAAAGTTTGAGATTAGCTGGGAGAGATAAGTTTTCTGGCAAAGGTAGCCAAGAAATTGAGATTTTAGATGAAGGTAGCTAAGAAATTTGGTTTTGATAAACTTTATCTCAATAAAAGGTATTTTTAAAACATAAATAATTAGGGAGGGAGTATTTATAAAAGAAATGTGAAAGATAAAATGGTCAGATAAGTTATAGAGGTAATGATGATTATTGGGTAGAAAGAAGAAATACCAAACGGTTACTTGTAATGGGATAACGTGACACCTACTAGTTGCCAAACCTAGTTACACGCAAAGAGGATTTTCACATACCTACTAAGGTATTCTAAACGTTTTTAACCGTTATTGAAAGGCTGACTGAAGATTTCATGTGTGATTATTCAAATAAAAAACAAAGGGTTGAGTAAACGGTTTGGACCAGATTCAAAGTAAACGTGAGTATAATTTCATTCCAGGATGACAAGTGTGCAATCTATTAGTTTTGAATCAATTAACAACTGATTTAAATTTGAGGGAAAATCTAGATATGCATTTATTCGAGGACAACAAAGGTTGAAACATATCATTCTATTGAGGAGATGGGAAAGTTTAATCCGAAACGAATTCGATTTTGAGAATTAACAATTTCTACCTACCATGACTTCCGATGATTACTAGTTCTTATTCACTGTTCTTCATAACAACTAGGGAGGCTACTGTAAGGATATGAAATATTGGGGGTCTTAATGTAATAATGATAAAGGTATGTATGATGAATTGTATAGTTATAAGATGAAATTTTGATTATTTATAAATATAGGGGGCTGCAATGTAAGTTACAAATTTATATAACTAATTAAGTTATATAAGTATGACACTCCTATAAATAAGGAGTGAACCAATGATTAAACATGATTCTTTTCATTAGTAAATGACTGATTTTTGAAACTACTTTCTCTCTCTACAATTCAATTCTCTCTTTTATTTTCTTTCTCTAGAAATATAATTCTAAATTTAACAGAGTTGAAACATGATAACAAATAAGAAATAACAACAAAAACATATAAAAATAAAAACTAAAAACAAACTCTCAAGTCATTATTTTAAAACATCATCGTGAGAGTATTTTTCTTCTTTAGACTTTTCTTTTTCTTCTTTAGACTTTTCTTGTTGTTCTTTAGACTCTTCTTGTTTTTCTTCAGACTCTTCAACTTTAGAGTCTCTTTTTACAGAATTTCCCTTCTTCTTTTCATGAGCATGAAAATGATCGTAAATTGGGTCATCTTCATCTTAAGAATATTCAAAACATTTTCGAGAAAAAAATGATATCTCATCATCAAATGAATTTGAAGAGTATTCTTCCATGATAGTGATTTTCCAATTTCTCACATTTTGATGATAAATTATCTGGTGATATATCATCATAAGGATTAAACTAGAGTTATCATAGAAGCCAATAATTATAAGAGGCATTTTGAAATAATTGTTTTTTACTATAAACTCAATTTATAGCCCAAAATTTTAGAACCATATATTGAGTAATTAAAGTTTGGCTCATTTTTGTGACCATTGTAGTTATTGCATAATAATTATGAATATAACTAGTTTTGTCAAATCAAAAAATTAAGTAACCAATAAAACATTACTATCAAGTTTAAATATTGATATGAAAAAATAGGTGGGAAGATAATAAATTATATTAATTACAACAAAAAACACAACTTGTCTAAAAATCAATAAGTTATGAACCAAACTGTATGATTCTTACCATTACAAAAAATGAACCAAAGTTGCGGGACAAGGCATAACCAACTGCATGATAGATGGGGCACGAGGCATAACCATCTATATAATAGATATAGGACATATGCATAAGGGTGGTGATAGATGTGAAACTAACATATATTGTAGTGATTGAGACATCTTTATAAAGGATTGATATGAGACACGTCATACAAATGATAGATGTTAGACACATTACAAATGGATAATGATAGATGTGAGACCATTATATAATAATTCAAAGTAGTAACCTATCATAACCAAATACATGGGTTGAGATAGATGCAAAACTAGTTCATGGGGATTGATAGATGCGGACTAGTTCATGTTTGGTGATAGATGCAAGACTCGTTCATGGAAACTAATAGATTGGTGACCAACATTATATGTGTGTGACTAATGCAACAAATAAATTACCAAGTACATCTTTAAGGAAAGTTACAATATACATAAAAACGAGATTTGTTTTAACTTTATTATGGAACATTACAACAAATATACATCTTTGATTATTTTCACATCAATATCATAGTGTACATAAGGATCCACATCTTTATAAAATTCTACATAAAGATCTCAGCAATATTTGTCAGTTCTTTCTTTAGTGTTGTAATATAAAAAGGTTTATCTTTTCCAATTTTGTCTATCGAATATAACATTTAGTGTATTCGCAAACCATTATCCCATAATTAAGTGTTTCCTTTTTTTGTTAAGGAATTTTTCTTGGATATTTATTTTTAGTGTTCTTGGAAAAATATTCTTGATGGGTAGGTATTGAATTTGTAAGTTAGAAGTTTAATCAATATACAAACTCACATAAATATGGGAGACATTACATATCATCTGAGACAACTACATTAGATGAGAAACATATACATGCTAGACATGATCATGTGAGACGTATCCGTAAAATATATAATCATGCAATAAATAAATATGCGACACATGTTTATCGTCAAACATACTACAAAATTTTGAAAATGTAACACTTATTCTGCATTTTTTATATTTTGTATGATGTTTTACCTTTTGGTGCTAATTGTTTTAAATTTACTATTTCTCCATTATCGATGTCAAGTACCAATAATATACAATGGAAAATTGTACCTCGTGGTCCTTCCATAAGAAATAGTGTGGTAACGTAATTCATCGTCAATAATAGTTGTAACATATTGATTGGTATAATCATGTACTATATTGAAATAATACTTTTTATAAACAATTTTTGTTTATTAGTCTATACATGCATTGTAAAACTGTATGATTCTTACCATTACACATATAAATATGAATTTTGCTTGAATAAGTTACTTATTCCTTTTTTAAGAAATGTTATGTATTTTGAAGTCATTTTGTTTAAGGTACCAATGTATAAAACCGTCGATAACATATGTATTATCAAAAGTGGAAACAACAATAACTTAATTGTATAATGGGAATCGAAGCATACAAATAAATTTAAAATAAACGTTTACCTTGTAGTTAATTTCCTTTTGACCTAATATCTCGATCATGTCAGTAATGGAAACGGTATATGCTAGTAATTATGGAACTGCTTAAACTATTTGATCATCATTGCCTTTCTCTTTTTTGAATTAGTTTCAACTTATAGTATTCATGTATTTCAACTATATTTGTTAACGGTTTTGAAATGTACACTCTATTTTCCAGATTTTCCAGCCAATTGGTTTAAGGATTTGAAATTGAGTATGATCCAAATATAATTCAAATGAAGGCCCTTCATTTAATTCTCTATGAAATGCAAAACCAATATATTAGTAGATATATTAATATTCAATATGATAGATGATAGAAAAGAGACATGCAACAAATAAGAGATTAAATATGGTTCATGCGAGACCGTGTAATATATGATAGATGTTGGACAATGTATTATATGATAGATATGAGATAGTGTGCTAACTGATAGATGAGGGACATATGTATTATAAAAAAACTAGACAAACGATGTAAGACAACTACATGTATAAGAAATTTAAATCATTAAAGACTATATGATACGAGATAAAATCTTACGAGGACTATGAAAATATCTACACGGATGATTGTAAATGAGATAAACAAAATATGATCCATGCAAGACAATAGATCATTATAGATGAGAGACCATAGGTGATGAGAGATAAAAGACAAGATTATAGATGATAACAAAGATATTCACTTACTTATTTTTTTTATCTGTTTTTATCTGAATCAGCTCCTCCTCAACAGCAGGATCCAATTCACTTACTTCTTCTAGTTCTTGATTAGTATGAGCCTCTTTTCCATGACTTGGTATATAATGGAAGGTTACATTATAAAACAAAATTGTATATTAGTAATTAAATACTAAACAAATACGATTTTGTGAAACCAAGCCAAAAAAATGTGAGGTAACGACACTTGTACAAAAATATTAATCATGCAGGGCTACACCATGCAGGATAATATTATACAGGACAATATCATGCATGACTATATCTGAATCATGAGAGACTATATCATGCGGGACAAAACCATGTGAGACACTATAATGGGAGTCCAGACATGCAAAAAATAAATTAATATACAAATAAATACATATATCCAAAAAGTTATAGTAATACATAGGTTTTTAAACGTTTTTAACAATATTGAAAAATTTAGAACATATCTTTCTCCATGACATTATTCTGTTAAAAAACATATTTTTTATTCTCTACAGGAATATCATCTTGTTTCTCCTAGATCACCTCTATAGCATGAGGGTAATTTTTTTCCACATAAACATTAGGACTAGGTTCATTATTTTCCATATCAACATTATGATGAACTTCCTAGTTTTCTACAACAATAATAAAAGGGTTCTTCTGTGATGGAGCCTCAATAATATTAGAAGTAGGTCTTGGTCTTCCATGATAATATTAGAAGCAATGTCATGTACAGTGATTTATTGATCCTTTTGGCTTGTAACCACTTCCTAGCTTGTAATGACAATAGTAATATGGTTATCATGGCTTGTAACAATATCATGTATCACCTTTATAGTAGTAAGCAACTGCATATCAGTAGGAGAGCCCTCAATGCATGTTTTTTTATTAGGTGATTATTCCATTTTTTCACGTGTTCAATTTTTTCAATATGTTTTAGATATTTTTTTGTGTTTTATAAAATTTCACCTCTATGTTTATTATCAGCATAGGAATTTGAAGTGTATTTAGTAGTTCTATCTCTCTATCGACTTCCACAGTTTCTACACCTCTCTTTATCTTTTCTTTTAGTTCTGAAATGATCTTGTCTTTCTCATTGATTTTCTATTGGAGTTATTCAATTGTAAGTTTAAATTTTTTATGATCAATTGCATAACTATCCATTTGATTCACTTTTGTTAAGTCCAAAATAAATGAAACTTAATATTAAAAAGTAGAGAAGCATAATACAGAAAATGATAGATGCGAAACGATGCAAATGATGCTAAACCCTATAAATGATGATAGATGCTCAACCATCAAAATAATGCGAAACTATTAAAAATAATGATAAGTACACAAACATGTAAATTATGTGAAAACATTTAATTGATGCAAAACAATGTAAATAATGAAAAACCATTTTAACGGATGATAGATGCAAAACGATTTAAATTATGTTAAATAATTTAAAATGATGATCGATGCACATCCATGAAAATAACGCAAAACATTTAAATAATGATGGATGCACAACTATTTAAATGATCCAAAACCATGTAACTGATGATGCATGCACAACCATGTTAATGAAGTAGAACGATTTAAATGATGATAGATGTGTAACCATGTAAGTGATATGAAACCATGGATCATGATAAATATGAAACCATGATAGACGAGAGTCCACCAAACAATTATAGATGCGCAACTATGATAATGATGTGAAACAATTTATAATGATAAACATACAACCATGTATATATTGTGAAACTATATATTATGATAGATGCACAACCATGTAAATAATTTGAAACTATTTATCATGATAGATATGCAACCATGATATATGAGAGACCATTATAAGATGACAGATGGGAGATTCTTACCTTTTGTTGGTATGATAATCTCTTTAGTCTTTTATTTTCTGATGTTAAATGGTAGTTTCTGTCATGTTTTGGGTCTTTTATATTTTTAAGAATATAAGATATTGACGTTTTTTTTATGTGAACTAGGAGCATATTTTCTCGGTACTGGCTTCTGGTTGTGTACATGATCAACTTATGTTGCACATTCTGAAGATTTTACTCATTGTGCAACATTTTTTGCTAATTTTAACTATTAAACTTTTTACTTGTACATTCTTGAACAATTAATTAATTTATTGTTTTTTATAGATCAGTAGAATTATTTCCATTACAGTATTTATGTATATCACAACATCGTTCTTGTATTTAAGATTAACTTTATCCTCTATTTCTCCCACTATAACATCGTTCTATTTTTCTTCCTCCACTGCAACATCATCATATTTTATTTCATCTACAGGAACATCATCTTTTTTTCCTTATATCAACATATTCGTTTTTTGAAATCTTCATCATCAACTTTTTTTGTTGGACCTCCCCAAAAAATACCTTTTTTCTTCATTTCTTTAGTTCAATTCTCTTTTCAAAACCTAAAAAAATAAAATACTAAAGTAAATGAAAGATAAGGGATATTATATTAAGTAAATAATAAACATTAGAAATATATATATATATGCAAAACTAGGCCAAAACAATTTAGACTCTATCATGCAAGACAAAATCGTGCGAAATACAGATATTATGTGAAACAAGCGCAAAAACCAATAAAATACTATATCATACGAGACTGTACAATAGAAGACCATATATAATGGATTATATATACATATTCATGTTGTTTTATCTCTTTTTGAATGTCAAACAAATTCAATTTTATTTTCCTTGCATTATCTAGCCACTTGCAGCATCGTGGTATACTGCCTTCGATTGCATATCCTTGATAAATAGTTAATTGTTCCATGATGAATGGCTGTATTTTAATAATTTTTTAGATATATTAGTTTTACTATATTTTAATAAAGTTTATAAAATAGAGTAGAAATACTAACCATTAATTGAGAAACACATCAAACTACTTTATCAGATTTTGTTTCGTGACAAAGGTTTACAAAATTCATCAATTTTTTTCTTGATTGCTCTAGACCAATCATAGTTATTTATTTTTTCCATGTCTTCTATGGAATAAACCATTGTAGAAGCTAATACATCCATGGATGCATAAAGTAAAATGTGGATCACACTAACAATATTAAAATATTACAACATCTTTTGCAGCTTGCTTTTTTGTGTTCTTATTACATTCTTTAAATATGAGAAAACTTACATTAGTATAATTACATGATTGATGCAAAACATCATGATAGATACGAGACAATGTAATTTATGATAGACATCATGATAGATATCTTGACTATTCTTGATTCCTCTTTTTTTATTTTTGAATATTTTGGTTTAAAAATTTGTTGTTTAATAACATGTGTTTTTTTTCATGCTTCAACCCAAATATAATCTTTAAATCGTTGGTTGTTAATGATACCAACCGTGTCCCTAATCTGAACGCTTCTTGGTCAACATCATATGTTTTTATTATTTCTATGACAAAGTCCTAATTTTTTTAAGAGTCCTTTCGTTTATTCATATCGTATATTACTTTTAAAATGAATAAAATGGTGTTTCCTTTGAAGCTTCTAGGTATACCTAATTTATTCTCGATTATTTCATCTAATTTATAATTAAAAAAGGCACGATATGAAAAGATAAGCTTCGTGTGACATTTTTCCTATAAGAATTATGATATTAGACTTACAAAGTAGATGTGAGACTTTATAAAATTAAACGAAGTCATGCATTGACTAAAAACGATGTGGTACTAGTTAAAAAGAAAATAGTTAATACGGGACTATACATAATTAATGCGTAGCTATGATTTGATGCGGGCCCACTTACAAAGTAATTTGAGACTATTTTTTCATAATTATTTTGGACTAATTGGCAGTTAGATATGGGGGTAATGTGCATCTCGTGTATTGCTTTAGCGAGACATGAGTAATCCAAAGATGAAAAGTAGTTATACATGATAATAGATGTGTGACACTAGTAATTATGTACTGCAAAATTAATAACCAACAATATGACTAAAAACGTGAAAACGCAGACGATGATTATCTATATTTCTAACTAGAAATTGAAACAATTGAAAACAGTATACTTTTCATACATTCAAACCCTAATTTCAAACCTTAATTTTATCAAAATCGAAAATCGTAACTGCAAAACATAGAGGAAGCAAAACAAACCTATTATTTTATACTATTTTAATATAGATGTTACCGGAACTGCACGTAACTTTGATACTAATGTAAACTGATCGGAAAATGATTGATTTTGGGGCTCGATAGTCTAGAGTTTTTTAAGACATAACAATCATAGGTGAAAGCTAGAGAGATAAAATTTTATCGGCGAATGTAATATTTTAATTAGTTTTATGTTTTCAAATTTAATTTTATTAGGGATAATTTTGGAAGTTAGTTAATTGAATATTGTGTTCTTAATTAGTAATAGGTTTTTAGGCTAGATCTTAATCACTAATTCACCTTTAAAAATATATTTAGTTATAATTATATTACAAATTCATTCCTAAAATTGTTAGAAAATTAATGGTAAGATAAATACAATTTCATTCATATAAAATTTATTTTAGAGTAATCTAGTAATAACCATAAAAAATCAAACTATTACTTATAACAACCCAGGTTTTGAGAAACTATTGATAATTACGAGGTTTTGGAAATTAATTACCGATAACACCTCACTTTTCTATTAATACCAATATACCCCTTAGGCATTGTTCTCTCTCCTATTTTTTATTTTTTTAATATCATATCTTCAAATATAGCTCTAAAAAATCTAAAAATATCATTAATTTTATTTTTTTCAGACAAACAAAACTAGATCCATGACAATAATATTTGGATTTTTTTATAATAAAAAATTTGGTTGTGTAATTACGTGTAATTGGGTTGTAAAATAAGTCTGATTTTGTGAAAAAAACAAAATATAACTTGTTTTTGTGAAAATAAGTATTAATTAGGTGTGAAACAACTAATGTTTTTTGTAGTAGCTAAAATATGTGTCTTTTTGTGTAAAAAACTTATTTTTCTAAAAACAATTGTTTACTGCATTTAGTTGCGGAAAATATGAGTAGTCAGGTTGCAAAATTAAGAATAAAAGAGTTGTCTAAAAAAGACTTTGGTTGTGAAAAATAATTGTGTTAGAGTTTTTTTTTTAAAATGTTACATCTTTCAAACCATAACTCAAAAAAATATCATTTTCTTTATTTTTCAAACATATGTGTATATATATATATTAAAGGTATTATTTTTTTACTGCATTTAGTTAATAAATTAAGAGTAAACGAGTTTCATAATTAAGAAAAAAGGTGTTGCGTATATATAATTTTGGTTGTAAAAATTACATTATGTTAGAGTTCTTTTTAAATGTCCTATCTTTCATATCATAGTTCCAAAAAAATACAAAATTACCATTAGTTTTGTTTTTTCAATCTGAATAGTTGGATTGGGACTTGGTGTTACCGTTTTGAGAAAAGTCATTGCTGGAGAAGCGTAGTGTTTTTGTTGATAAAACATGTTTGCTTTTACAAAAAAAATAGATTTGATTTTGATTTGAGTTTTAATTTGGATTTGTTTTGATTTTATTCTGGTTTTCAATTTGAAATTGATTTGGATTTAGATTATGATTTCGGCTATAATTTTAAATTTGGACTTGGTTTAATTCCGAGCTTTGATTTGGAGTGATTTAATTTTTGGTTTGACATTTGGATTTTGTTTGACGTTCGTTTAAATCTGTGATGTTTGCTTGGATTTTGTTTGGTTATTGAATTTTGTTTGCGTTCGGTTTTGTCTGGCATTTTTATTTATATCGAAGTTTATCATTTGTCGTTTGGATTTTTTTAGTGTTTAGAATTTATTTGTTATATTTTGTATTTTCATCCAAAAATATATGAAAATCTATTCTTGTTATTTGTTTTTGTTAAAAATTATATAAAAAAAATTATATAATTAATTGTTTTCTTCATTTAAAACATTGACTTAAATTCTATTGCCATCATTAACGGGCTCTAGGTTTATAATTTTTTTAATAGTGTATCAAAGTTTAAATTGTTTATTTTTATTTAATCTTTTATATGATCAAAAATAATTTTGATTTCACATGATCAAACATACGAGGATCCATCTGAATTACTCACTTGAATGGTCTTGTGTCAATAGAAAATACATTGGTTGAGTAAACACTATTTTAATATATTTAACTAATATTGATGATGGTAAATTAAACAATGAGTTTTATTAAATATATTGACATATGACTGAGATAATCATTTACAATAAATACAACGATGTACATGAGTAGTCAGAGTAACAACATATTTAGACAACATAAATTATCATGATAAGTAAGATGATTAAATATGATTTAAAATCATGCATGTGAATTTTCAATTGGTTATACCACCTAAATTAAAAGGATGCTTAAGGAGTGATGTTGACATGGTTGAATTAATATTTGTGTAACAACGGTCGAACAAATTCAGACATATATGTTTCTCAAAGGTGTAAGCACAAGTGAATTCAAAAATCATGGTGAAAGTTATGACACAAATAACACGTACGTATAATTTACTATATATTTTATATGTTTGATGTTTTGTGATGAAGAAATCATATCTTATTCATGTACGTCTACAAATATTGGAATCGAGTTACAGATAAATTGGACAATAAAAGTTGCATAAATAATTTAGAGTGAACAAATACTTATGATTATCCCATGATCGACAAAATATTTATGGATATGATAATTAGAAAATTAAAATTTATATACCGTCAAATGAAGTGTTATTTGAGGATTATGAGTTTTTATACTAGAAAAGTAAACTATTATAATAATTGTTTGGTTGAGTTTGAATTTTATGTAAAATAAAAGTGGATCGACGGCTTGAGTTATAAATTGTTAAAATTTTGTTATGCATGAGGTATATATTTGGGTTTCAAGGTACAAGATGAAAGATGAGATGTATAACATGTATGGTTTATATGCCAATGTATGATATTTATAGTTCATGGTTGGTAGAGGTTGTATATTATGAATTGTTGTATTTAGATGTATGTTGTAACTTGAGTGATTTTTAAGGTTCATTTGTTTATAAATTCTCAAATGTGCTACGAATTTTTTATGGTGCAACGAATTATGGGGAGATACAAAATAATCTTTGTTTGTATACCTTTAATTATGGCATAATGTTGTAATTGTTGTTAAACGTGCGTAGTTTCGTGCATGTTGGATTTAAAGTGGTGAATGATTATTTTTAGAGAAATTTTCTTTAATACACAATTTTTTTTCCAATGAAAGTTAAGAACTCAAGCTCTATTTGGATAAGAAATTATCCCTCGAACTCATGTTGATACAGTCTTTTATGATGACACGTGTCAACTCATAATAATTAGTCAAGTTTAGAATGGTTTTATTTAATTGCAATGACGTGAAAAAATAACTTTGGGTTTCGACTTTTTACTGCAATATTTGGCTTCAATTCATTTGCTTATTCATTTCCACTATAGGTTTAAAGTTTAATTAACATGTAAATATTATTGGTTTGTTATTGATCAAATTTAACTTTTTTTACTGTAGATTTTTATATAAAAAGTTTGAGTCATTTGAATGCATTACTAGAAAATGATATTTTTCAATATAATATAGCACGAGATGAAGGTCTAACAACTAGATCAAGGTCTAACAACTAAACTACACTTTTAAAAACCGTCAAACGCTACTCTTTTGATTTAAAATATGATAATTATGTGTAATTATTTTCTTTATTAAGTTGTTTTTGCAATGATTTGAAATAACTAACATTTTTTTGTAATTGTTATTTTTAATATAAATAACACTGACTTAATTAAAATTTTAAAAAAATTAAATTTTGTAAAAAGAATAAACAAACACATATGAAATGTAGCAACTAGAATATACACCAACAAATAAGAAACATAAATTTTAAGAAAACCTACAATCTTTTAAACAAACTACACTCATATTAGTGGTATATTCGTAAAATAGTTTGGACATTAAATATATACTAAGCGGATTTATTTTGAGGAATGTTGTGATATGCATTATACTAATTTTAATATTTTAAATTATTTCTTTAATAACCAAGCATTTGATTTCTATGTGTTTAAGCTTAAAAGCCTTATTTTGTTATTCAAATATAAAAATACATAATTATTATCGTAAGATCATCATAGATGTCTAATAATCTCTTTCATAACTCATTAGTATTGTCAATAAATTATGCAACCATAATACATGCTTAAACATCTTGAAGTATAGAATAAAATTTGCTTTAATCGAGTATCATGCTATAAGTGCCTCTTTAAGATTATTTTAATAAATTATCTCACCTCCTAAATGGAAAATGATGTCTTAGATAATTTGAAACGGATTAAAACATCAACAAATATATAAGTTGGAATACCTTATGATCTCCAAGTTATTGGATTTTTTACATGCCAATATGCGATGTTTATCTTTTTACATGTATTTGAGATTTTTTTTAATTATATTCCAATGTTCTATTCTTGGATTACTCAGGTATCTACCTAGAATTACTATTATAATATTATATTGACATCGTACAAAAGTATCCATCAGTAAAATATTTTTCATATTATAAGATTAAAACCTATTTTTATGTTATTTTGTGAGAATTTTAGAATATCATGAGAACAATCATGTATATTTGCATCCTCGATCCAAAACATGGTTCATTAATAATTACTTCTAATAATCACGTATACTGTATAATAATATTATTTTATCATACTTATGTTATTCGAGACTTATATTTTAATCATGCTTATATCATTTGATCGTGTTTATAATAATCACATATAATAACCACAATCATGTATATCGTATAATAATATCATTTGATCATGCTTATTATTTGATACTTATCTTTTGTTCGAGACTAACAAAATAATAAATATGAGTTATTTTGATCAATGAATACTTATCCTTGATTTATATAATTTTTACACTAATTTATTGGTTAGTTTAATTCATAAAAATAATCAAACACTCCATTATGTTTACTTTTAGATTTAATAAATATTTAAGAAATATATTGCATAAAAATGAATTAAAAATAAAAAATAAGTTCAAATAAAAAAAGAAAAAAGAAACGAAAACCTTTAAAAAAGAAAAATTAAAACACACATAAAAATAATTAAATAATTTTTTTGATTGATCTTATCTGAGGATAATCTAGCAATAACCACCAAATAATTTCTCTTTCTCTCATGGTTTTTGTTTTTTAAAATGTCATATCTTTCAAACCATAACTCCAAAGATTACTATGAAAAATACCATTGGTTTTTTTAAGACGAACAAAACTGAATTCATGAAAGATATTTTTTAAATTCTTTATTTGCGTAATTACGTGTAACTAGGTTGCGCAATAAGTTTTGAACAAACAATTGCGTTCGAGTTGCATGATTACGTGTAATTTGGTTTCTAAAACGATTGTGTTTTAAAAAACTGAATTGTGTTCTAGTTGCGCAAATTAAATTGTGTTCGAGTTGAAAAAACTTTTTAAAAAAAAATTGGGTTCGAAATGTATGAAGTTTTAAATGTTAAAAATAATTATTTTTGGAAGATGTATATGTTTGTGTATTAGGAATATTGTTACAAAAATTATGGTGAAAAATCTAAATGGGTATGGTAATTTAATTTCTAATAAGATAATTAGTTTAAATTCTCTGTTTATTTAATGTAATAAAAATAATATTCAAATTAAAGCTAATAGATGATTAATAAATTGATTGATTTTATTTAATATATGATAAAATATATTTACAATTAAAACATAAATGATAAAAGATGAAAGAATTGATACAGGGCTAGGCTATATCTTATCTTAGTTTTGTTGGATCTCTTATTGTTTGATTTTATGTTGTTTAGGTTGAATCTCTTACCGTTTTTGAACATTTTTACCATTTTTTCAAAAATGACATTCATAAAGTGTTTGGTTAGATCTCTTACCATAAAATTTTAAAATTTACAATCATCCGACTCTCTCTCTCTTTAGAAAATTTCCAAGTCCAACCACAACTTCCATGTTCTTTTCATCCACCATGAGTATAGTAATAAAAATTATATTAAATTTATTATGTAATTATTATTTCCTATTTTTTAAAATATTAATATTAAGAATGGAATAATATATATCTTGAGTTAAATTTGAACTCTCTTTTTATACCTTAATTGTGTATTGTTAATAAATTTGACATTTATTTATATTTGTTTTTTGGTTTTTTCTCTTTTTACGGATTTATATACAGTGGGATGTGGAGTTCGAATTTGTCTAACCTCCCCTTATGGTAATGGTATGTACAAGGCTATATATTTTGGTTTCAGAGCATCCAATAATGAATCAGAATACGAAGCAGCAATAGTCGGTTTAAGATTAGTTCAGATATGTGGAGCAAAGAGGGTCCGGTTAGTAAGTGATTCTCAGTTACTTATCCATCAGGCTCAAGGACAATATGAAACTAAAAAAGATCAGTTGATGAAGTATCTTCAAATCCTTAATGAAGTAGCCATGGGTTTTAAAAGTGTTTAGTATGAGCATGTCCCTAGATCGGAGAATACTATGGTAAATTCTTAGCTACTATAGCCTACTCTGAAGCATATCCATGGATCCTTATGCAAGAATATCGATCTATAAGTTCAGTTCAGGGGGATGAAACTGAATAAAATATGAACATATATGGTGTACAATCCAAAGATTAAAGTATGAAATACAACAATTCATTACTAATGGAGTTCTACCTCCTAGATAAAATTTTGGCTAAAATAGTAAATACAAAGCTCGTGGTTTCCTGGTGTTGAGAGAAATTCTTTACAAAAAAACTTTTACAAGACCTCTCCTATGTTGCCTAGGATTTGATGAGTCCCAAAATATTCTTTTTGAATTACATGAAGGAGAGGGTTCAACACATTGTGGTTATAAAGCTTTAACCATAAGAGATTTGTTAGATGGATACTACTTGCCCACTATAATGGCAGATGCTAAAGATATTGTCAGAAGATATGATCCTTGCTAGAAATATGGAAATGAGATCCACGTGCCAACAGTTTCCATAAACTCAATATCCAAACCCATACCTTTTGATAGATGGGGTTTGGATTTAATTAGACCTCTTCCAATGGCCTCCGGAGGGTATCGAACAATAATCGTGGCAATAGACTATTTCTCTAAATAGGTCGAGGTTGCTCTACTAGTTGGAACCAATTCCAAGGCAGTTATAAACTTTATCTTATCTAACATATGTTACCGATTTGGAATTCTCCAACGTGTTACTACAGAAAATGGGCCGCAGTTTGACAATAAAGGCATGGAGACATTTTGCGCGTCCAGAGAAATTCAACATTGTTTTTCTTCCCCTTTCAATATTTAGGAAAATGGGCAGGTTGAGGTTGTTAATCGGACAATATTAACAAGGTTTAAAGATAACCTTGAATAAGCTTCATGGAAATGGCCAGACTACTTACAAGAAGTATTGTGGGTCTATCGAATTATCCACACACAGCTACTCAAGAGTCTCATTTTGCTCTTGTCTATGGTATGAATGCAATCACACCTATATAAGATACTTTGCCTTCATTATGGATACAAAACTATTCCAAACAAGCTAATGGTAGGGTAGTAAGGAATCAGTTGGATCTGACTGAAGGAAGAACAATAAAGGAACATTTGAGAACAACACACTATCAGGGTTTGATGAGAAGTAGGTTTGCAGCTTAAGTAAAAAAAATAGATTTCCAGATAGGGGACAACGTGTTAAGAAAAATATTCCTACATACCAAGGAGAAACAATTTGGGAAAATGGCTCTAAATTAGGAAGGCCCATACATGGTATGCGAGAGAATCAAGCAAGGAACATACAGACTTCAATACAGAGAAGGCAACATGTTGAAACACCCATAGAACATTGAGCATCTCAGGTTGTATTTAAAGTAAAATCATCTTGTAAATATATACTTTGTTATACTTAAATGTAAATATTATGGGGCATACTATTTCCTACCCTTGTGGCGCGAGGAGGTTTTAATGAAGTGTCCGGTTTTCAATAAATACTATCTTATGCCTTTTCAAAAAATTATAGTGGATACAAAGATATCTGATGAATTACACACCTTCGGCCTTCAAATGAAGTATCTTTGAAGTATCAGATGATTTAAACACCTATTAAACATTTTCGTCCTTCACATGAAGTATATTTGAAGTGTTCGTTGAATTAAACACCTATTTAACATCTTGGGTATTCAAATGAAATATCTTTGAAGTGATTGGATAAATTAAACATCCAGTAAACACATCGGAAAAATTAAATACTCATTAAAACACAAGAGAGAGGAATGCATATGAAGGAAAACACAACTTTAAAAACTGTTCGAATCATCAAAAGATGTCTGATCCACCATCACACAAAATGTCTTGGCCATCCAAGGACTTTATGAAAATGTCTTGGTCATCCAAGGACCTTAGTTTTAAACAAAAAAATTAAAAGTATAACAACCTTAGGGTTCATTTCCTTCGATTCCTTCCTTACCTTCATCTTTCTCTTGTTCTTTCTCTTTATCTTCATCCTGGTTGGGACTCTTAGCATCAATGCTTGAACTTTCTTTGGATATTGAACTCTCATCAGATCCCTCATCGGAATTAAACCCACTTGGTGAAGAAACACCATGTTTATCACCATGTTGCAGGGTATGAAAGGGTATTTCGTCATATGGTACGAACTTCCACATGGGTCCAAGATTATTTTTTGGAAAGGTTTCGTGAAATAACAGAACTATACATGCATTAATACCCTCATGTCTCTTTTCCATAGAATCTACCACACTATCAACATACTTCTCTACTGCTGCAGCTATCTCTTGAGTCTGATTCTGCTTTAGAGAATTAATTTCATCTTCTTTTTCTTTAAGAAGCTTATTCAGTTTCTCTTATTCATCATACTTCTCCACTCACCATGTTTGCAGAAATGAAAAAAATGTGAAAGGCAAGACCCCACTTCTCTAAGGCCCATTGGCTTAGTTTGGTGAATGTAGACCTTCCAGACGTGTTAATGCTCTGAAAACATTTTCGAGAAAACTACAATGTAGACATCGTAATCAGCTCTTCCAATATCTGGTCAGTTGACTTGGGTTTTTTTTATGGTTATCTTTTTTCCATTCTCCCAAGCCCCACTTATGTAGAGAAACTGGGTCTTCTATGGCTTCTCAGCTTTCAACAAGTCGTTAACCACTTTATAGTTATTCCTTATAATGTAATGATAGAAAGGGATGTGGTGGTTTCTATACAAGCTGGCCACAATATCAAATTGCTCCATAGGCATTGAAATTTTGGAAATCTTGAAGCGATAATGTTGACTAACATAATGTACCAGGCATTAGGACTCAGTTGGCTTGGGCAAAGCCTTATCAGATGAAAGTACCTTATAATCTCTGGATCTAAATGGAAACGAAGACCCTAGTTTAACACCTCAGTATATATTACTATATCCCTTAATTTACAGTCCATCAGAGTTTCAGCATGGATCGGAATCCTCACGTCAACTGATTCAGGAAAGCCTCATTTTTTCCTAATCATATCTAGTTCAACAGTATGTGTATATACATAAGAGATTTTATGAAGGCCAATAAGTATTTCACACTAACCTTTCTAAAGTTGGGCCCTACTTTCCCCTCTAAGCACTCCGGAAGTGCTTCGGTATTAGGTATCCCCAGCGTTTTTCTGGTAGTACGAACTGCTATCGTATCTCCAGTATTTCTGGACGTCTCCATTATGGTATATTCCCCACATTCTTCCATGTTTTTCTCCATTATACTTGGCCGTTGATCGACCAATTTAGCACCTTCAGCTTTTTTTGTGATCTAGGCAGCTTCGCTAGGAGGAAGTGGTAGATTCAGATCCGAAAAAACATGAACAAAAGTTTCTAATATCCTTGTGTTAATATTTTTTAAGGATTAAGGGGTGCTTTTAGCCTTGGAGAGTCGAGTGATCCTTTGGGGTGTAGTATTTTCAGCATATAATCCAATAGCGATAAAATGTGAGGGTTTCCTGATACGTGAAACGGTTTTGTCTTTAGAAAAATATTTCAGAGGTATCTGAACCAAAGATTCAAAATCCAATATAGATAGAGTTAAAATTAAATGAATATTTTTTATTAACGATGTTTTTTATGAAGACAGACGTTTTTCTGGCTCTAGTACTGTCTGGCTAATCACTCCACCAGAAGAAGCATGGAGTCCGGCAACAATTCTTACCTCTTTTTTCTCTCTTTCCAGTTCGGACAGGTTCAACCAGCCTCCTTTGATCAGAGCAGTTATGGCTGTGAACATAAAATTTCTCAAACCTAGAACAACTCGAAGTTTTAAGCTTTATCTCTTTAGAAGCTTAGATATGAAATTTTTTCTAACTCTAAAAATAGGAACAATAAAATAGTCAAGTATATATAGGTGAGAAAACACTTGTGTATTATACATATGGGAGATGAATCATCTAAACCATGATTAGGGGCTAGAAAATTAATTCAAATACTTTCTCAAAATGTAGGTACAAGTACCTAGAAAACATGGCTGAGAGATCGAATCAAGAACTGACACGTGTAACAACAACTGTTCATTAAAACTATGACCTTTAGATTTCTCCTTGCCAAGAGGAAAGCCCCTCGGATCCGATCTAAATCTTCTCTTAACTACTGAGCTATTCTAGAATAATCTTATCCAAGTCTTCTCTTATATAGTTAGATCTTCCAAAACATTTTGGAAAGACCTAAATAGGCTACTGATAGGGTCAGATATTATTGGAAGGGCATTATGAAAAATTCGAACGGGTAATTCGGACACCTTCTACATCAAAATTTTAATAAACAGTAGATTTGAGTTAATTATGACTCAATTTTATGCTAAATCCTTTTTGGTTTTGGGCCTTGGAGTCTTTAAAAGTGACCCGAATCCAAGATCCGACCCGGACGGCCCGCGGATCCTAAAACACAGTATAAATACCCCCAACCACCCACATTAATGGGGTTGGACTTTCTCTAGAAAATTAACTACTATGACACACCTCTATCATCTCTCTACCCTTTACTTCAACTTTAATATCTAATTGTGAAATTACCCAAAATACCCCACGATCAGAAATCATCCTCACCAGCATCGACTTTGCAAGTAAAGAATTCAAATTCACAGGCAGAAAATCTAACGATTTTGGATTCTAAGATTGATTATTTTGATATTGCATCAGAATATTTGGATACAGATCTGGATCGACTGATTTTGATGGCAATGGATGAGCCAGTCAAACAAGGATGAGTTCGAAGTTTATGTGACTACTTTGAGTCGTTGGAAATCTTTGGAGGAGACACTATGACTGGAAATACTGATAGATCTCGAAAGAAACATGTAGTAAGCTTAACTACTCAAATAGAAGGAGGGATGTCTACTATTTGTATGGTAAGAGAGATGTTCATTTTATTTTTTTCGATGAAGAAGATTTGAGAGCCACTGCAGGTCCTCATGAGGATGCGGTGGTTATTGGAGCATAAGTAACTGGTGTTAAAATCCGACGTGTGATAATAGATACATGGAGCTCTGAAAATGTTCTTTTCAAGACAACTTATGATAGAATTCGTAATCCTCCTTGAATTTATTAGTCCGACCACACTATAATTGGTTTCACAAGAGTGACGACTCATGTAATTGAGGAATTCGATGGGGATATGTGTTTGGGAAATGGACCTTTTTTAAAGAAGGTTCAAGTTTTATTCATGGTAGTAGATTATCCGAGCAGCTATAATTTCATTTTCCGGAGATCTTGGCTTTCGAGGATGTATGCAGTTGTATCTATAGTCCAACAATACTTGAAATATGTCATCAGAGATCGCGTGGGGGTCATCCGAAGTGATCAGAAGTTTGCTAGAGATTTTTATACCACGGTTCTTCGAATCATAGAGTCAAACAGTGGTGATAAAATGGTTGAATAACAATCAGGGGGTTGACCTTGGATGTAGAGGAAGGGTTTGATGATCCGAGGGAAACCCCGGGTTGTTTAACAGAAAGTGAAAGTATAGAAGAGTATACTTTTCTTAATGAGAAGGTACTTCGAATAGAACTTTACTGCCCCCAACTTTACGTCAACAGTTGTTATAATTTTGTTTCACAATTTTGGATGTTTACGCTTGGAAAAACAGAAGATGCGGTAGGAGTTCCAATCTATGTGATATGTCATAGTCTAGTAATTAATTTGAAGGTTAAACCTGTTATACAAAAATGACGTGTTTTCTCTTTTGAGAAATCAGAGTCTATTGTTACTGCAGTGGATCTTTTGTCAAGGGTCGGACATATAAGGGAGTCATAATATCCCTTATGGACAGCAAACCTAGTGATAATTAAAAAATAAGAATGAGAAATGAGAGGATGTGCGTCGATTTCACAGATTTAAATCGATCTTGTCCTAAAGATCCATTTATTGTTCCTCGAATAGACCAATTGATTGATTCCACTTCAGGAAATAAAATTTTTTCTTTTATGGATGCATTTGCAGGGTATAATCATATTCAAATGGATGCAAAGGATCAAGAGAGCACCACATTCATCACGAACCGAGGCTTGCATTGTTATAGGTTATGCATTTTGGGTTAAAGAACGTTGGAGGAACATACCAGAGGTTAATGAATATAGCCTTCGCTTCTCATATTGGAAGAAACATGAAGGTGTATATTGATGACATATTGATCAAGAGTCTAGCAGATGAAATGCGCTTGGAAAATTAGAGGAGACTTTTCAAATTTAAGAGCTATCAGATTGAAGCTAAATCCTTATGGTGTACTTTTAGAGTTCGATCAGGAAAATTCTTAGGGTATGTTATTAGTGAAAAGGGGATAGAAGCTGATCTAGAGCAGCTAAAGGCTTTGGTATTAATGACATCGCCTTGAACTATCAAAGAAGTACAGGTCTTAACAGGAAGGTTAGCTGCTCTTAAGAGATTCATTTCCAGGTTTTTGACAAATATTTCTCTTTTTTCCAAGTATTACGAAGACCAAATGAATTTGAATAGACCACAGAATGTGAAGCAACATTTTCAAGAATTAAGGAATTATTGTCATAACCAGATATATTGTCCAAGCCTCGAATTGGAGAGCAACTATTTTTGTACATTGCAGTTGTCTGATTTCGCAGTAAGTGTTGTGTTGGTAAGTGAAGATTCGGGAATTTTGAAGCCAACGTATTATGTCAGTAAGAGTTTGGTGGCAGCAGAGAAAAGACATATGAAGCTCGAAAATTGGCCATGACTCTAGTGGTGGTTGCCAGGAAGATGCGCCCCTATTTTCAAGCTCACACTATTGTGGTTCAAACTTTGTTTCTATTGAAAACTGTTTTGTAGTGCCCTAGCATTTCTGGAAGGATGAGCAAATGGTCAGTAGAGCTTGGAGATTTTGATATTATTTTTACAGTTCGAACCACTATCTAGGATGCAGTGCGGGATTTTAACTGATTGCTTCATCTGGGGAGGGAATTATTTAAGCCATTAAATTTGGCTTTCATGCATCAAATAATGAAGCTGAATATGAAGCTTCATTGGATGGTTTAAGGTTTGCGAGCATTTGTGGGGCAACTTCAGTTCGTTTGAAAACAAATTCCCAATTAATAGTAAATCAGGTGGCCGGTGGTTCCCAATTTAAAAGGATAACTTAATTTTATATCTTTGAGAGCTTCGAAACTTGAATCTTCTGTTTGAGCATGTTATTGTAGAACATATTAGCCGAGGAGACAATACAGTTGTTGATTCTTTGACAACCGTGGCTTACACTGAAGAATACCCTTGGATTTTACCACAAGAGAGTCCTTTGATTCTAACCCGCTCAGAGCAACGTAAATATACAAAAGAGTTTTTTGTCACACCGGATGTAATTCAAAGTGATTTGAGGACTGATATCCTGAACTTCTTGTTAAGAGGAACGTTACCTCAAGATATGTAATTGGCTAAGAAATTGAAAAATAACGCTCACGACTATGTTGTATTAGATGATGTGTTATACAAGAAGTCTTTGAGCAGGACATTATTGCGTTGTTTGAATAAACAAGAGTCTCAGGAAATTTTATCAGAGTTACATGATGGTGAGGGTTCAGCACACTGTTGGTTCAAGGCATTGACACGTCGATTTTTGTAGGCAGGATATTATTGTCCTTCGATTATGAACGATTCTAAGAGTTTAGTTCGAGGCCGTGATACTTGTCAACCATTTTCCAATTCTATTCACAAACCTGCAATTCTACTCATGTCCATTACCGAAGCCATCCCTTTTGACAGATGGGGAATAGACTTAGTAGGACCATTGCCCATAGCTTCTTGAGGACGTTAAATGATTAGTATGATGGTGGACTATTTTTCGAAGTGGGCAGAAGCTGAATCATTGTCTGGAAAAAATCCAAGCATGTTATTAAGTTTATTGTGAACAATATTTGTTGCCGTTTTATGGTACCTCAAAAAATCACCAAAGATAACGGTCCTCAATTCAAAAATAGAGAAATGGCTTCTTTTTGTGCTTGGAGGGGAATTGCACAATGTTTTTCTACACTTTTTCATCCCCAAGGAAATGGTCAAGTGGAAGTGACAAATAGATCTATTTTATAAGGTCTAAATTTTTTTTGACATGGGCTGCAGGGAAATGGCCTAACTATTTGCAAGAGGTGTTATGGGCTTACCGAACAACTCTTAGAGAGGCTACTAAAGAAACTTTTTTTTTGCATAATCTAAATTACCTTCTTATAGAGTACTTCAGTATTCCGAGGACCTAAATGATGAAGCAAAAAGAATAGATTTGGACCTGGTTGAAGAAAAAAGGACTAGAGCTCATCTGAATATGATTTATTATCAAACTCTTATGAAGAGTAGATATAATTTGAAGGTAAAAATAAGGTATTTCAAAATTGGTAATAAAGTTGTAAGAAATGTATTCCTCCATACTAAGGAAAACCACCTCTGAAAGATGGCCCCAAATTGGGAGGGTCCCTATATGGTTGTGAAAAGAATAGAATTGGGCTCTTATCGGCTTTGTGATGAGCATGGGATGATGGTTCAACATCCTTGGAATATACAACATCTAAAATTTTATCGGGAGTAATTGTTTCTCTTGAAAATGTTTTGAATAATTGGCACTATTTCCTACCCTGTTGGCCCAGGGAGGTTATAATGAGGTGTTATGTAAATATTTGATGTTATAAATAAAAGTATTTATTGGTCAATGGTTGTTTAAGTAGTCAAAGACTGATCATCTTTGAAGTTGACCAAGAATAACTATTTTGAAGTGTCGTATGTTTATTGTAAACACTTTTCGAAGAAAAAACCATATTAACGTGGTTCCTTTTGTTAAACACACTATAATATTCGAAGTCCTACGTTCTTTAAACACACTATATTCTCTGAAGTGCTACGTTCTTTAAACGCACTATAATGTTCGAAGTACGACGTTCTATAAATGCACCATTATATTCGAAGTGCTACGTCCTTTAAATGTACTATAATATTCGAAGTGCTACATTCTCTAAACAAATTATTTGTGTTAAAGGCGTTAACACTCTATAATTACATTCACGAAGTTCAAATTTTAATAAACATAATATTTCTAGGTAAAGATGTCTTGTTTTATAAAATTTTAAATGAAAGTATAATGAAAGTATGAGAGAAACAGAATAATGTTGCATTAATGATGATCTGATGGTACACAAAAGCAAGTTTTTGAATGTTAAGTGAAATAGCATTCACCAAAATCGAATCACCCTATAACAGTTGGATGACAAGTACAAACAAAGATGAAAAAAAAAACAAATTTATTTGTCCTTAGAGTTTTCTTTGGAGGATTCCCCTCGTTTGGAAGTAGTTTCTTCTGATTCCTCTTCTTCGGATGAAGAGCTAGGTACAAGATTAAAGCTTCACTATGGCGATTTTTAATGGGAATCAGCTCCCAGAAGTTTGAAAAGTGAGCTCTTGAAAATGAGGTATGAATTTCACAAAGAAGGTTAACAGTTTTTGCTCCTCGGCATTCTTAATGGTCGCTAGCATGTCCTTTGCACATTCGTTTTCATCCATTTTCACAGAAAGTTTTTTCTCTTCCTCAAACTGAGTCTTAAGAGCATCCATGTTTTCTGTCAGTTTTTTTTCGTGAAAGTTGAAGAGAAAGTTGAAGAGTGGAGTATCTTTGTTTCTCCTCAGATAACTCTTGAGCATGTTTGGATTTAGGCTTTTCTATCTCATTTGTGTGAGAATTGTAGAGCTCTTATATCTGTTTCTTATGCAAAAATCCAAGATGATTTTTGAGGTAAATGATTCATTTGAGGATTTCTTATCTGGCAGCTTCGAATCCGTGAAATCGGTCCTCCACAAAACCATCGAAGATCTCCCTCATTTTCTTCTCAACAACAGTAATTTTCCTTAAGCAAACCATCTCCTTCGCCATAAACTCTAATTGGCTTCAGGAAGATTCTACTTCTTGGCACAATTTTTGTGCTACAACGCCAAGGTTGGTAAATGGTTGGTGAGCAAGTGCAATTTCTTCAGATGGCTCTTCAGTATATATGAATACTGGATTGGTGTAGGGAATAAGAGCGGAGGTAGACAGTGGCAAAGAAATATCTGACTCAATTACTTCGGGAAGAATAGAAGCAGACCATTCACCAAAGTGTTATAGTTGGTCTTGAATTGGATGTATGGATCGGCATCTCTTTCGAGCTCTTGATAATGATCGATGTTGATGAAATTATCAGAATTAAAGTGATTTTCTCCTCGATCATTATCTCCTGTAGTTTATCCTCATTGATTGTCTCTTTGATCATTATCTACTGTAGCTTCTCTTTGTTGATCTTCCACCACAATGACTTCATCAGCCTCTCGGAAGACAACACTTCTTGAAGGGTCTTTACAGTTTTATTTTTTGTCCTTTTTGTGGTGGTGTCGTAGATGTTCTCTTCTTTTTCTTCGAAGCAGTAGTTTTCTTTCTTTTCGCGGAAGGCTCAACTTCCTCTCCTTCTTCAATAATGGGAAGGTTTTTTTCAGTTTCTTTCCTCTTTGGTTTTGCTTGCATCGTCGGAATCTCTGAAGGGCTAGCACCAGATGTGCTAGCTGCTTCTTTATTATTTTACCCTTTCTTTTTTTAGGGAAGATGACTATCTAACCTGTTTCGAATTGGAAGAGGCATCTTACCATCAGGTGCCACTAATCTCTTCACAACTAGTTCAGGAAAATCAGCACCCAATGTGATTCGCCAGAAATGGCTGTTAATGAAGTTGATAGGCTGGAAAAACTGAGTGAAACCCATTGTCCCACTCTTTTTCTGCCCAAGTTGCAAACTTGACAAAAATGTCCTTAGCATCTTTTTAATAATTTTTATCACCTCAAACTTTCTAGATGCATTTTAAAAAGTAAGAAAAATATAAAACCAAGATAATTAGCGCAATAAAAAAAATAGAAAAAGCAAATGAGTTTACTGTTCCTTAGCATCTTTTTAATGATTTTTATCACCTCAAAATTTATGGATGCATTTATAAAAGTAAGAAAAATATAAAACCAAGATAATTAGAGCAACAAAAAAAATTAGAAGAAGCAAATGAGTTTACTGTTACTCCTGTAGACGAGGTTAAGTCTTAACGGATTCTTCTCTTATATCTCCTTCCCATTCTCCCAAGCCTCATAAATGAAGATGAATTTTTGTTTCCAAAATTTATAAGCCTCGAAAAAGTCGTCGACGATCTTGAGGTCATCATCCAGAGTAAGGTAGTAGAAGGGCAAAACTGGTCCCTCCAAAAGTTTAGTCAGGGCAATGAAATCTCGAATAGAGAGGGGAATTTGGGAAAGTTTGGAGGCCATGATTAGAGAAAGGAGGGTGAACCATTGGTTGGGAGTGTCTTGTATAGGACAAAGGTCTAGGAGTTCGGAGTACTCTACTATCATTGGATCTAACGGAAACCGAACACCATAATTAATAATTTCAGGGTATACAACCAACTCATCATTTCCACAGTCAAGTGGAGTCTCTCCCTCTTTCGTAAGCCGAAGCACAGTGTTATCTATCATTCCCCACTGAATTATTAAGGAGGCAATTTGGGACTCTATATAGTAGATATATGGCAAAAATAGTCGTATGCTCGAAAATGAGGTTTCCGTTTATCTGGAGATGATGAATTTTTGGGTTTTTTTTCTCTTGGCTTTTTTATTTTTGGATGCTTTCTCATAAACAAAATTAAAGAATGGGTCGTGGATTTGTGTTTTCCCGTGAAGGTAGCTTAGAGACTGAAGATCCAGATGAAGGTAGCCAAGAAATCTCATGAACAAGCAAACTCTTTCTCTCTAAAAATATGATGTGAAGCAACTGAGGCAAAAATAAATATTTATAGACATGACAAAGGGAGAGGGAAGTGGAAGAGCTGGAGAAGATAATTCGGAAAAATTCCAAACGGTTGCGTAAAGGAGAGCTTGACACATGCCCACATGACAGGCTTAGTGGCAGACCTAGTCCTAGGGCATCATCACCCATTTGATTTTCGCTTCGAAAGTTTATGACCGTAAAAAGAAAACGTTTCCATATGAATATTCGAAGCGTCAACAATAAGTTTCTTTAATTCGAGGAAAACACTCTTTGTCAAGAATATGAGGTTATTTAACCCAAATCAGTTCGGAGCTTGGCTGGAGGGATTTTTCTCCACTAATAAAGATTTCTATTGACAATTAGTTCTCATTCATTGACTCTCATAAGAACTAAAGGGGCTACAGATATGGAAATATAATAAATAAAACCGTGTATAGTAAGTTGCATAGTCGTGGGAGAAATTTAGGGCTTTATGTAAAGATAAAGGGCTATAATGCAATTAGACCTTTTGTATAACAAATTTTGTTACGCTTAAGTCTCTGCGCCTATATATAAAGGTTAGAGCTGAACTTAATAAAAGATTCTGACTTCTTGGATAAACTGTCTACTTTCTCTTGACTTTCTCTCTCTAAATTCTACTTCTCTATATTTCTCTCTAAGATCGAATTTAGTCCACACCAGAGACCGCTAATTGTTAATCTTTTTTTGCTCAATTTCTCTGTAAGATTTTGACACTAATGTCGTCATGTAGCATTCCCTAGTAGTTTTGTGACTACTTCGCACGGTTCCCATGTTATTACAACCACATACTTTAAACATTGGTGGACCACAGACTCCGCGACATGCATCTTGGAAAGCCACGACCTCCTAAATATTGCGTTATACGAGGTCAGAGCATCCACGACAATAAACCGCACTCATACTTATTTTTTGAAGTGTCCCCAGCCCAACTTTACCATTCTTTCAAATTCCCCTACCACCTCTGATGTAGCCCTAGTAAAACCTATTATAGTCCACTCATATCGGAGGATGATCAGAGGTCTATCGAACTTTGCATACGTGGTTATGAAAATAATGTTTACTGAACTTTATGTGTCTATCAACACCCTCCGAACTTTGTCGTCGTTGATTGCATCCACGATTACCACTGCGTCTTCGTGTGGTCCGACAACGTCTTTAATGTTATCGTCATCGAAACATAGTATTGGGGACGAATTTATGTATAGATTAGGGGATGCTCTTGCTTCCAACAGTGTGGTTAAGCTTATAATATGTCTCTTTCGAAAATAATTCGTTATCCCTGACATAGAATCACCTCCAAAGATAGTTAATAACTCAAATAATTTACACAAGTTGTTAACCTTTCCTCTATTATCTGGAATTATTTATTCTACAATATTAATTATGTTCCAATCCTCGTTTGGGTCTAAATATTCTGAAGCTATATCAAACAGATCGCTGACCTCAGAAATGGCACACATAATTTCCTGGTTTGGTACCGTTGCGGCCTCTCACCCCCCCTGTATTCTGTTGAGATTGTTTTTTTACAAATGTTGTAAATTTCCCAATGTCAATTAGCAGTTGTATTTCTTTCTTCAACGCAATACAATCCCTTATATTATGGTCTACATTTCCATGATACTTACAATACCTGATGTTACAATTTTTGCGATAGATTTAAATAGGGAATGGTTTCTGAAAATGGACATGCTTTTTTTCTTTTTGGGAGATAGTCGGCACGCATTCAGTTAATTCAGCAAAGTGGGCAGGTCGAATCCATTTGTTTGATATGGGTCGGGCCCCAACTTGAGCATTCACTAACTGATTGTTAACCCTTTCCCGTGGGGGCTGCGAGCTTGATACTCTTGGTTGAAATTGTTGCATCGCCGGATAAGTAGTGATTGGTCGAGATTGTGGGATCGACACAAGATTTTACAGGTACCATACGACCGCAACTTACGTTTTTTTGTTGTAACTGAATTGCTACCTCGGACGCCTAGGTTTCCTCAATCGAAATCCACTTTTCGGCCTTAGCTAATAAGGCCGCAAAAGTAAAAGATTCTTTCTTTGTTACGACCTCCTTCATGGGGTCAGGCAATAAACCCAATGTAAACCATGTCAACGTTATTTTCTCCTTGCAATGGTCTAGATAGGTTTTAGAATTCACAAAAAATCGGGTCACCCTATAATAGTTGGGATGACAAGTGTCCTCAGAGTTTTCTTCGAAGGATTCCCCTCGTTCAGAACCATTTTCTTCTGATTCCTCTTCTTGGGATGAAGAGCTAGGTACATGATTAAATCCTTCACTAGGGCAATTTTTAATTGGAATCAGCTCCCAGAAGTTTGAAATGTCAACTTTTGGAAATGAGGCATGAATTTTATAGAGAAGTCTAACAGATTTTTGCTCCTTGGCATTCTTAATGGCCGTTAGCATGTCATTTACACATTCATTTTGAGATGATTTTCTAAGTGATTAATTCCCCTGAGGATTTCTTATCTGGCAGCTTAGAATCTGTGAAATCAGTCGTCCACAAAGCACCCGAGATTTCCCTCATTCTCTTCTTAGCAACAGCAATTTTCCTTTGGCAAACCATCTCCTTCGCCATAAACTCAAAGTAGCTTTGGGGCAGATTCTACTTCTTGGCACAACTTTTGTGCTACAGTGCCAAGGTTGGTAAATGGTTGGAAAGCAATGCAACTTCATTGGATTACTCTTCAGTAGGTATAAATAATGGATTGTTGTAGGGAATAAGAGCGGAGGTAGACGGTGGCAAAGAGATCTCTGACTCAGTTACTTCGAGAAGAATAGGAGCAGAACATTTACCAAAATGTTGTAGTTGGTCTTGAATTCCTTGGATGTATGGATTGGTATCTCTGTCGAGCTCTTGGTATTGATCGATGTTGATGAAGTTATCAAGATCAAAGTGATCGTCTCCTCGATCATTATCTACCGCGGTTTCTCCTTATAAATTGTCTCCTTGATCATTATATGTTGCAGGTTCTCTTTGTTGATCTTCCAAACAATAACTTCATCAGCCTCGGAAGGTAGCACTTCTTGAAAGGTTTGTACAGCTTAACCTCCTCTCTTTCGTCAATAGTGGGAAGGCTTTTTTTGTTTCCTTCTGATTTGCTTTTGGTTGCGTCGTTAGAATTTCTGAAGGGCTAGCACCAGATGTGCTAGCTGCTTTTTTTATTTTTTTTATTTTTTGAGCGAAGATGACTACATAACCTGTTTTGAATTGGAAGAAGCACCTTACCATCGGGTGCCACTAATCTCTTCACAACTAGTTTTGGATTTGGGGGCTCCATCGAGTTTTTAGGAAAGTCATCACCCAGTGTGATTCGTCACAAGTGGCTGTTAATGAAGTTGATAGGCAGAAAAGCTGAGTGGAACCCATTGCCCCACTATTTTTCTGCCCAAGTTGCCAACTTGGCAAAAATACCCTTAGCATCTTTTTGATGAAATTGTATATCACCTCAAAATTTATGGATGCATTTAAAAAAAGTAACCAAAAGATAAAAGTAAGATAATTAAAGAAACAACAAAAAATAAAAGAAGCAAATGAGCTTATTGTTACTCCTCCAGACGAGGTTAAGTCTTAATGGATTCTCTTTGGATATCTCATTTCCATTTTCCCAGGCAGCAGAAATAAAGACAAATTTTTATTTTCCAAAATTTGTAAGCCTCGAGCAAGTCTTCAACGATCTTGAGGTCATCATCCAGAGTAAGGTAGTAGAAGGGAAAAATTGGTCCATTCGAAAGTTTAGTCTAGGCAATGAAATCTCGAATGGAGAGGGGAATTTGGGCAAGTCTAGAGGTCATGATTATAAAAAAAGAGGGTGAACCTTTGGTTGTGAGTGGCTTGTGTAGGACAGAGGTCTAGGAATTTGAAGTACTCCACTATCATTGGATCTAACGGAAACCGAAGAACCTAGTTAATAATTTCATGGTATACAACCAACTCCCTCTTTCCACATTCAAGTGGAGTCTCTCCCTCTTTCGTTAAGCTCTCTCGTATACCGTCGCTCCTTAATCCGACCTTGCTCATGGTTTTCTTATTATTCCCGACCTTAATCACGGTTTTCTTCTTTACCGTTATCAGGTGACCGCTCTCTTCGAACTCCAAATGTATTCCTTTTATCGGTCAGGGCTGCTTCTTTGTTCGCATTGAGCTTCGTTATATCGTCTAAAAGCTGATGTTTGGTCATACGAGGGTTGATTGCTTGCCTCACCCCCGACGGTATTGATCATCGTTGTAATGTTGTTGTTTAAGTTGTTGTCCTTTAAATCGGCGATCATCGGAATCAGATACGATTCCTATGCCTTCCAATCCCACGCAGTGTCCCTCTATGGAGTCACTGTTCATCTCTCTTTAATTTCGTGATTTGGGAGAACTTGTCACCGGGTATCACTTAAGTTTTCCCATAGACAGCGCCAATGATGGTTCCAGAAATATCCAGACCCTAAACCCACTACTAGACAAAGTCGTAATGGGGTATAGAGAGAGAAACACAAGATTCTAGAGAAAGAAAGCAATAAAAATAGTTATTTAATAATAAATGTCCACCTCTCCCCATAAAGGGAATCTTACTTTATATAGTAAAAATATTGAGCGTTGACATACGTGAGTGACCCACTTTATCTTATTTCTAGCCTTATTTAGTCCAATTGTACCCATACATTTATTATTTACAATACAAGCACTTCCGTTTTCGTATTTTATCATTCTTGTTACAAACTATTATTACATAATAGAATGCCCTTGTCCTTTACCTACTCGCTTATGCCCGGATATTTTATGCCCTTATCAGTAGGATTTATGGGAAACAATTCCCAATTTTAGCAGAATACAGATTATCACTTGATTATCTTCTAATTTGGAGGGACAAGAACATATCTCATTTAGATATTAAAATAGATTCTACTCCATTACTAGAAATTATTGAAAGAAGGAAATCACCATGGTACATATCTCCATTAATTGTAGGAAATTTATTTCTAAGAGTATGTCAATACATCACATTTACAAAGAACAAACTTATAGTATGGACTGGATGGCTAAACAAACGCTTATAGAGAGAAATTGATTGGATTTGGACCATAATCAAGCTCTAACAAAACTTAGGGTATTTACATTAAATGGAAGTGTAGATTTAGCATACTTAAGAATGTTATAATGAGATTCATCTCAAGACAATTTATATATCAGTGAGTCAAAGCCTAGAAACATATCAAGAAATCTTCATAGATCCTAACCAGATAAAAGAAAGAAATGAATATTAATATGGTGAAGCAAAAAAAAATGAAAGGCTTAAGGAAGACTTTCTTATTTTGTTCGTATATATGAAAAGATAGATTAAAACATTGAGCAAATATCGATTCAACCAAGAAATTAGACCTTCACCTCTATAAACTAAACAATAATTTAAGGAATCATGCTTCTGGAACACTCAAAAGAGAACTTGCCAAAACACCTTTCTCATTAATGGGGTCGGGCAATAGACCCAATGTAAGCCCTATCAACGTTATGTTTTCCTTGCAATGGTCTAGATCGGTTTTAGCATCGACAAAACACTGGTGTAGTCCCTTAAACTTTCCCTGACCTTTTGTCTACAGTTTGCAATTGTGTCCCCATTTTCCCAAAAATTCTTACTCCTTACAAATTGGTGCCTGAACATTACCCAAAACATTTTGAAATTATTTATGCAACCTGACGGCAATTGGTTGTACCACTTCAAAGCTTGGCTTTTGATGTTTTTGAAACGGAGCCACAAAGTAGTTTGTCATCATTGTCAAAGTTTAGCATAAAATTTTCGAACAACTCCAAAGGGTTATCTTGGTCTTTCTTCCCATCGTACTTTTCTAATCGGGAAATATCCAAACACTTAAGAAGATGCCCCGAAATGATTTCTTTGGAGAGAGGGGATGATCTCCAATTATGTCCAACCCCACAAGCTTATCTTCCAAGACTTTTTACAGGAGCTGCATACAACTCTTCCTCAAGAGGGTTAGCGAATTGATTTCTCACCTTATACCCATGGTTATGACTACTCGACGGTAATTGGACGTTAGTTGCGGTTTGCTCTTTTTTATTCACAATAATTGCCCTATATGTATCTAGAGAGGCAGGATTTCTCTTATCTATGTTATTCCTGTTTTGTTTTAGCATTCTCGACCGTCGTGATATACGATGTCAGATATCTTATTTTCTCAAAACATTCTTTTTCTTCTTGTGGCGTCGGTACTCGTTGTAGGAGGATGAAGATTCATTTGAGTTATAAATAGAGGAGTCGTTAAGCTCTCTCATATACCGTCGCTCCCTAATCCGACCTTGATCATGGTTTTCTTATTATTCCCAACCCTGATCACGGTTTTCTTCCCGTTATCAGGTGACCGCTCTCTTCGAACTCCCAATATATTCCTCTTGTCGGTCAAAGCTGCTTCTTTTTTGGGATTGAGCTTCGTTATATCGTCTAAAACCTGATGTTTGGTCATATGAGGGTTGATTGCTTGCCTCACCCCCGCCGGTATTAAGCATTGTTGTAATGTTGTTGTTCAACTTGTTGTCCTTTAAATCGGCGATTATCGAAATAAGATACGATTCATGCGTCTTCCAATCCCACACAATGTCCTTCTATGGATTCAGTATTCATCTCTCTTTAATTTTGTGATTTGGGAGAACTTGTCACATGGTATCACTTTAGCTTTCCCATAGACAGCGCCAATGATGGTTCCAGAAATATCCGGACCCTAAACCCACTATCAGACAAAGTCGTAACGGGGTGTAAAGAGAGAAACACAAGATTTTAGAGAAAGAAAGCAATAAAAAATAGTTATTCAATAATAAATGTCCATCTCTCCCCATAAAGGGAATCTTACTTTATATAGTAAAAATAGTGGGGCCTGATATAGATGGGTGACCCACTAATCCTATTTCTAGCCTTATTTAGTCCAATTCTACCCATACATTTATTATTTACAATACAAGCACTTCTGTTTTCATATTTTTTCATTCTTGTTACAGACTATTACTACATAATATAATGCCCTTGTCCTTTGTCGACCCGTTTATGCCATGATATTTTATGCCCTTATCACTAGGATTTATGGGAAACAATCCCCTATTTGAGCATAATACAGATCATCACTTGATGGTCTTCTAATTTTCAAAGACAAGAACATATCTCATTTAGATATTGAAATAGATTTCTACTCCGTTACTAGAAATTATTGAAAGAAATAAATAACCATGGTACATATCTCTATTAATAGAGTTTTGTAGGAAATATATTTCTAAGAATATGTCAATACATCACATTTACAGAGAACAAACTTATATTACAGTCTGGATGGCTATAGAAACGCTTATAGAGAGAAATGGATTGGATTTGGACCATAATCAAGCTCTAACAAAACTTAGGGTAATTACAATAAATGAAAGTATAGATTTAGCATACTTAAGAATGTAAGAATAATATTTATCTCAAGACAATCTGTATTAGTAAGTCGAAGCCTAGCAACATATCAAGAAATCTTCATAGATCCTAACCAGATAAAAGAAAGAAATGAATATTAATATGGTGAAGCAAAAAAAAATGAAAGGCTTAAGGAAGACTTTCTTATTTTGTTCGTATATATGTAAAGATAGATCAAAACATTGAGCAATATCGATTCAACCAAGAAATTAGACCTTCACCTCTATAAACTAAACAACAATTTAAAGAATCATGCTTCAGATAAAACACTGGGTGTAGTCCCTTAAACGTTTCGTGGCCTTTTGTCTATAGTTTACAATTGTGTCCCCATTTGCTCAAAAATTCTTACTCCTTACAAATTGGTGCCTGGACATTACCCAAAATATTTTGAAATTATTTATGCAACCTGGCGGCAATAGGTTGTACCACTTCAAGGCTTGGATTTTGAATATTTTCGAAAAGGCGCCAGAAAGTAGTTTGTCATCATTGTCAAAGTTTAGCATAAATTTTTTGAACAACTCCAAAGGGTTATCCGGATCTTTCTTCCCATCGTACTTTTCTAATCAGGAAATATCAAAACGCTTAGGAAGATGCCCCGAAATGATTTCCTCAGAGAGAAGGGACGATCTCCAATTATGTCTGATCCCTACAAGCTTATCTTCCAAGACCTTTTGCAGGGGCTGCATACAACTCTTCCTCATGAGGGTTAGCGAATTGACTGCTCACCTTATACCAATGGTTATGACTACCCGACGGAAACTGGATTTTAGTTGCGGTTTGTACTTTTTTATTCATAATTATTGCCCTATATTTATCTACAAAGGCAGGATTTCTCTTATCTATGTTATTCTTGTTTTGTTTTAACATTCTCGACCGTCGTGACATACAACGTCAGATTTCTTGGCGTCGATACTCGTTGGCGGAGGATGAAGATTCATCTGAGTTATAAATAGAAGAGTCGTTAAGCTCTCTCGTATACCACCGCTCCTTAATCCGACCTTGATTATGGTTTTCTTATTCATCCCGACCCTGATCACGGTTTTCTTCTTTACCGTTAATATGTGACCGCTCTCTTCGAACTCCCGATATATTCCTCTTGCCGGCCATGGCTGCTTCTTTTTTTGCATTGAGCTTCATTATATCGTCTAAAATCTTATGTTTGTTCCTATGAGGGTCGATTGCTTGCCTCATCCCCGCCGGTATTGATCATCTTTGTAATGTTGTTGTTCAACTTGTTGTCTTTTAAATCGGCAATCATTGGAATAAGATACGATTCCTACGCCTTCCAATCCCACACATTGTCCCTCTATGAAATCGGTGTTTATCTCTCTTAATTTCGTGATTTGGGATAACTTGTCATCGGGTATCAGTCTAGCTTTTCCATAGACGGCGCCAATGATGGTTCCAGAAATATCCAGACCCTAAACCCACTACTAGATAAAGTTTTAACGGGGTATAGAGAGGGAAACGCAAGATTCTAGAGAAAGAAAGCAATAAAAAATAGTTATTCAATAAGAAATGTTCACCTCTCCCCATAAACGGAATCTTACTTTATATAGTAAAATTAGTGGGCCGTGACCTACATGATTGACCCACTTTATCTTATTTATAGCCTTATTTAGTCCAATTCTACCCATACATTTATTATTTACAATACAAGCACTTCCGTTTTCATATTTTATCCTTCTTGTTACAAAATATTATTACATAATAGAAATGCCATTTTCCTTTACCGACCCGCTTATGCCCGGATATTTTATGCCTTTATCAGTAGGATTGATGGGAAACAATCCCCCATTTTAGCAGAATGCAGATCATCACTTGATGGTCTTCTAATTTGTAGAGATAAGAACATAACTCATTTAGATATTGAGATAGATTCTACTCCATTACTAGAAATTATTGAAAGAAGGAAATCACCATGGTATGTATCTCCATTAATAGAGTGCTGTAGGAAATTTATTTCTAAGAGTATGTCAATACATCATATTTACAGGGAACAAACTTATATTATGGACTGGATGGCTAAACAAACGTTTATAGAGAGAAATGGATTGGATTTGGACCATAATCAAGCTCTAACAAAACTTAGGGTAATTACAATACATGAAAGTCTAGATTTAGCATACTTAAGAATGTAAGAATAAGATTTATCTCAAGCCAACCTGTATCAGCGAGTCGAAGCCTAACAACATACGAGAAATCTTCATAGATCCTAAGAAAGAAATGAATATTGATATGGTGAAGCAAAAAAATGAAAAGCTTAAGAAAGACTTTGTTATTTTGTTCATATATACGTAAAGATAGATCAAAACATTAAACAAATATCGATTCAGCCAAGAAATTAATCCTTCACCTTTATAAAGTAAACAACAATTTAAAGAATCATGCTTTAATAACACTCTAAGGAGAACTTGCCAAAACACCTTCCCCGTTAATAGTTGATAGTCGATTCAGTCTTTTAATCCCTTGGATAAAGCCAAAAAAAATTCATTTACTTAAAATAAAATTAAAAAAAAAAGTATCCTTTAAAAAAGTCGAAACAAAATATCGACTAGAAATAATAAAACAAAACAATATTTGATTTTTACTTTTGCACTATTGTAATTTGGATTTGAAATTTTGTTTGACCTCCAAATATTTTGGACCTATATACAAAACATGTAACTCCATATGTTAACAAATAAATATAATAATAATTATAAGATTGATGATATGTATATTTTCTACCCTCATTTTTGTCTTACATGGTCTTTATAATTTCGATTAATTTTGAAAAAGCGTTTTATTATAAACTAAATATAATTATTAGCATGATATAATATTCCACGTACTTGAGGGTTCTACCCGTAATATCAGCAGCACGTTTGGATGCTTTGTTATGACCGCCCTCATCCATTCAATGCATGGAAAAGGCAGGTTAGTTCTATACCATTATTCATCTAAATTATATATTTAGATGAATAAAAAAACATAATAGACTTTATAAACTCATTGACATCAGTTTCAAGCTAGCAAAATGCAACAGAATCAAATAAGCACAATATTTCAGTTTAGAGGTAAATGATGATGATGTGCGATTTGGTATTTTTTTTTATTTTTTCTTTCAGCAATAAGAATTTATTATCAAAATTAATAGTTTTACAAAACATTGGACTCAAGTGGGAGTCTCCTAAGGATTGAGGTCCAAGGCCTGAAACTAAAAATATAAGACCATATCGAAAAAGACTTTTGATGCTTTTTTAATTTTCAGACTCTCTTCTCTCATTGAAACAGATCAACGACCTTCACCCAAAACAGTGAAGGATCACAAATCTATCTTGAAAAAATAATTTTCAGAGCAGACATCAACATGTGAGGAAACTAATCGATCCTTAGTCCAAACCTTGGTTGATATAAACAGTCATCTTCTATATACAGTCCAGATCAAAATAAATCAGCTACATCAGCTACCACCAGCCTCTTGCTCCAACCAGAAGAGCAACTACTAACTTAGGTCCAGCTTCATCAACGAAATTCACCGGCCTATTTCAGCAAACATCTTCTTGCTATCACTATTGATCACAAGCTACGCCCCAAAAAGATAAGTTAGAATTCTGTTTCTATCAATTCAGATCTTAAATTTTCACGAAAAACTTTCTATTTAGACAGAATTTTAAAGAAATTCAGTTTCCAGAAAGTTAATTGTTACTAGTTACAATATACCATATATCTAGACTTTCTAGAAGGGTAATTGCAAGAAATTTGTTTGGGGATTTTAGATAAGGAAAACTTATCTCGTTCTTGCAGTTTAGAGACCATTTAGCTAAAAAATCTGCTATCTGGTTTTGAGATCTTGAGATATGGCTTAATGTCATTGTAGAAGTGATAAGCTTTCTGCGGATATTAATAGTAGGGTTAATGAACCAGGGCACATTTCCTTTAGCTATGGTATTAATCAGAACCAGACATTCGGTTTCAATATCTAATCTGGTCAAGTTATTTTTATTGCATGTAACAAGGCCCTCCATCAGCACTCTTGCTTCCGCTAATAAGGGAGAGAGCTTCCCGTAGGTATAGCGAGAACAATGAATGATTTCACCATTCTTGTTCCTAATGACAATACCTCCACTTGATTCCCCGTGACTATTACAGGTTACATCAACGTTCATTTTTAGTCTCTCCTCCTCAGGAGCCTTCCACTTGATGTAAGTAATATTAGAAGAATCTTTATATGCTGAACTGCACCCTAGGGAGTAACCTGCATTCAAGGCATTAGACCAGTGCTTTTTATAAAGGATTTTAGAAATGTCAAGCTCAATTTTGATTTTGTAAATGACATTATTGACAGAATACTTAATGCTTTTATACTTGCAATTATTCATGCTCTTTCATATCATTGCACAAACAAGAGCAGAAATAGTATGAGTGATATGAACTTTAGTCGTAGAAAACCAGAACCATGTTCTGATTAAATGAGGCAAAACCATGAACTTTTCAATTTTGATGTTAAACATATTACTGTAGTAACACCAAATTTGCCAAGAAAATTCACAATTAACAAACAAGTGACTAATATTTTCTGAATCTAAGCAAAATTGGCACTTAGAGGCCATACTTGTATGCCTTTTTTGCATTATAGAATCAACATATAGAAGAAAAAATTAAAAGCCTCCAAAAGAAGAAAGAATACTTCCTCGGAGTAAGCATATTCCAAATCTTCTTGTATAAACCAAAAGAAAAGGAATGATGCCTAATGATATTCCAAGTTTGCTTGGTGTTAAATGAGTTGTCATTGGAAAGCATCCAAATAAGTTGATCATTTTTTCCTTTTGATATTGAATTTAATAATTTGATTGACTCTTTCTGCAGGTAAACAATTGTTCAGGAGCTTCAAGTTCCACCTAGTATCTCTCCAAAAGGTATGCACTGTAGCATTTAGAAACCAATTGCTTTCAGCGTTGATACTGGATTTGATAATAGGATGTTGATTGTGCCAATTATCTCTCCAGAAATCAATCTCTCATCTTCCCAATATCCACCTCAAGTTTCTTCTGCCTCCTCCTTTATCCCTGTAAGTCTAGTCCAAACCAGAGCAGCATTCTTATGTTTGTTAGTAAGATTAGGATGAGTATGCTTGCAATATATATTATTCATTATATTAGCCCAGAGATTTTCGTTTTTCCTTAAGTTAAACCAAAGTTTTTGTGAGAAGGTAAGATACATATCAGGTAATTTCCTGATATTAAGCCCACCTTCTGCAAAGGGATAGTAAACACTAGACCATGATGTCCAGTGAATACTGTTCTCATTAAAGTTACTTCTCCATAAACAATTATTGAAAATTTTCTCAAGTCTTTTAATGATAGAAGTAGGAATAATATTGTTTTGCATCCAAAATGTAGGAATAGACATAAGAACAGAAGATACTAGAGTGACCCTGCCACCGAAAGAAAGGAATTTAGCATCCCATTCATTGATCTTGTTGTAGACTTTATCAAGAATTAAATTGTAATTCTTTGATTTGTTGTTGTTACAGAGGCTGACACCAAGGTAATTAGTTGGCAAGGTTTCAGTAGAGAATCCAGTGTTAGCTTCAAGCAGGTTAACTCTTGATTTATTCAGCTTTTTAGATGTAATAATCTTTATCTTGCTCTTATTAATAACCTGACCAGAAGCAATTTGATAAATTTTCACGAAGTTACTAATTAAATTAATGGAGGAGTTCAAGCTATTGGTGAAGAAAATGATATAATCAGCAAAAGCTAAGCTAGGAACCAAGTAATCTGTCCTAGTAGAGTATCTCATCTTATAGTTAGCATTAAAAGATTGAGAAGACCTTTAGATAAAACTTCCTCTCCAATAATGAAGAGGCTTGGGACAGGGGATCCTCTTGCCATAAGCCTCTTCTAGGATTGAAGTATCCAAGACTTTCACCATTAACTAATATATTTACTTTAGTGATCATCTTGTTTATAAGGGAGATAAATTTATCAGAAAAACCAAAAAAAATTAAGACTTTAGTTATAAATGAAAAGTACATATTGTCAAATGCCTTTGACATGTCCAGTTGAATAACCATGTTTCCAGTTTTAGGCTTTTTATTTATATAATAGATTAACTCTTTAGCCACTAATATATTGTCATATATAGATCTGTTTTTAACAAACGCATCCTGACTTTTAGAGATTATCTTAGGTGAAATATCAGCTAGTTTATTGGTAAATATCTTGGACAGAATCCCGTTAGTCATGGTACACAGGCTAATAGGTCTGTAATTATCCCAAAAGGTAGGCTTAGAAATCTTAGGAATAAGACATATTCCTGTGGCGAAAATGCCAAAAGGAATATTATGACCCTTAAATAAAGATATAATAAAGAGACAAAGGTCATTCTTTATAATATTCCAACATAATTTATAAAAAAAGATATTAAAGCCATATAGGCTAGCAGCACTAGAAGATTTTAAGGTACTTATAGCCTGCTAGATCTCATCTTCAGTAGGAAGCCTCATTAGATTATCATTATCTTCTTGGGTAACCAGTTTAGGAATACTCTCAAAGATCCTGTCTTGAAGAATCATAGCTTCTTCTTTACCACTGTTGTATGGACATTTAGTGAGAGATTCTTTAAAGAATTTCTCAGCATAAATACCAATATCCTTCTGGTTATAGACCCATTTATTATTCTACTTAATACCCTTGATAACATTTTTCCTTCTCTTTTTATAGACATAAGCCTGATACACCTTAGTATTTTGATCCCCTTCCTTTAACCAAGTATTGTAACTCTTCTGCTTCCAGTGGTCGTGATCATTCCTTAAAGCTTGGATTAATAAGTTGTTAGTCTTCGTAAGAGCAGAATGAACCTCAATAGAGTTGTTAATAATATGTAATTATTCAAGTCTCTTAACCTCCTCTTCTAAAGCTTTAGTCTTAATGAAGATGTAAAACTGAGTAGCATTACAAGCCTTTGGACAATACTTTCACCTTTTCAACTTAAACCAAAAACATTGGCTAGGTAACCCTGTAATCTTAAGATTCCAGTTATTTTCAATAATACTTTGAAAATTAGAATCGTTAGTCCACATATTCATAAGCATGAAACTTTTATTTTTCTTACAAGGACCATTAGAGTAGTTAGCATAAATTAATATAGGAGCATGGTCAGAACAAGTTCTGATCATGTGAATAACTTGTGTGTTGTTGAAAGTTTATGCCAAGTTCTTGTTAAACAAAGCCTTATCTAACCTTTTCCATTTATTGTTTAATCCAGGTAAACATGGAGCCAATGTGACCAGCATCTTCAAGGTTGCAGTCATTTATCATAGCATTAAAGTCATCTATGATGTTCTGACATACAAAGGTACATCCAATTTTCTCTTCATTAGACTTGATTACGTTAAAGACTCCAACTATGATCCAACTTTTATCTAAATTAGAAACAATCTTAAGATGATCCCTGAGTATCATCCTATTAGATCTTTGGCATTTAGCGTAGATAACTATAAGATTAAAGTTAGCGTTATAATTCTTATAAATAACATTACATTGTAAGCATTGATCATGATCATCAAGCACTTCAATGCTAATGTCACTGTCCCAAATAAGCCAGATCTTATTTGAATAATTATAAGTATAGTTTTGAAATGTCAATTTGTTAACAATATGAGGCAACTTATCCTTGCCATTTGAATTTTTTCATTGAAGGTAATGGACTTCAGTCTCCTGACTGTAGCGGAATTATGGATACCACGCACGTTCCAGTTGAGTATCCTTATCATTATCTGACTAGGATTTGTATCTTCTGTTGGCCTCTAAAATTTTTAGAGACTTGATAATAACTTTACTTGGTTGTTTCCTTTTCTTTTCATTTTTCAGCTTGTTTTTTAGGATTTCTCTGAAGCCATGGTCAGGGGGTTATCTATTTTGTCTGGATTGTATTGCTGGGATAGAGTAGCAGGACAACTTCTTATCTTAACATGCTGAGGAGAACTAGTTTCAGAATTGTTGTTGTCATTTCCATCTTGCATGGCATAACCTTGATCTAACATTTGTAATGCTCCAATTATTTCTAAGTAATCAGGAACGGAAACAGAATTTTTATGAGCTTCTTTGTTAGGAATTTCTTTGTTACTAGAATTCTGACTGTGTTCAATAACCAAAGAGTTAATCTTAGGTCTGTAAACTGAATGATAAATCAATTTATTTCTATCTTTTTGAGTTTCTTAGTTTGCAATATTTTCTTCAGTCTGATTCAAGTTCTTGTTCATCTCTCCCTTCTTGCAGTCACTAGTCTTGTGACCTATATGTAAACAGATATTACAGTAATGTGGAATAGTTTTATACTTAACCCTCAACCAGCATCTGTCATTACAACTAAAACCCATCCAGATTTTGTATTGGATCTTTTTCATAACATCAATTTCAACAAGAGCATAACAACCATTTGTAAATACTCTGTTTTTATCAGGATTGTTAACATGATAAGGAAAACTAATAGACGAAATAATATCAGTGAGAATCCTTTTTTCATAGAGAAACTCAGGAATATTTTCAATTTTTATCCCTGTAAGAGCCAGTGAGGTTTCTTTCTTGGTACTAAGCTCTGGTGTCCATCGAAGCGCCCTCATCATAGCATTTTCGAAATTCCAAACTCTTCTAGCCCATATCTTGCAAACATCCTCCTTTAAATCGAATTCTAAAAAGATATGGTGAGGGTCTTTAACTTGAACGTTATACTGACCTTTAAACTTGAACGAATCAAGAAATTTGTTCAGCACATTGTTCTTAGGAATTCTTCCTGGAAAATTTTCTTATAAGTGTAACTTTTGACTGATGAACTAGTGACTCTTTTACCGATTTATCATACTGAAATGAAATATGATCGTTTTCCCGTTTTATGCTTTTTGGTTTGAGATCGATTTGTTGAGATGAGAGGCTTGGCTTGATTGCTTCTGCGTAAGTCTTTTTCAATTATTGAATCGCTCTGTTTTTCGAAGAAAGAACAGGGTATTCTTCCTCTTCAAAAAGATTGTTGTCGTAAAATTCTATGGAGCTTTTGCTTAAAGAGAAGATCTAAATTAAAAGAAGGCTTATTCTTATTTAGAATAAACGAATTGTTGTTCCTCTTCATGGCTCAGTTTTTGAAGGTCTTGGAGAAGAAGATCCTTTCTTGAAGAAGACCCATTTTCCATCCTATTTTCAATCAAGAATCGCAGTTTTAATACAAGACTTTGGTTCATTAGCGCATTTTACTAATATACTCCATCTGTCCCAAAATATTTGACGTTCTAGACAATAAGATTTGTCGCAAAATAATTGTCGTTTTGTAATACCAATAAAGTAAATTCCAGCACTTTCCAGCTTTACCTTTTTTCACATTAATGGTTGTAGTGTTATTTTTAATTTTATAAAATAGAGAAAAGGGTAATGCAGTATTTATTGCTATGATTTTACTTTGGAAATTGTGTTTCTTAATTATTGTGCAAGAATCTTAAACGACAAACATTTTGGGACAGAGGGAGTAATAGAATAAAGAAAAGGAGGTAAAGAGGTCTGAAAAACATAATAGGCTGCTACTCTAGGCTCGTCTTTTCTCAGCCCCTTTGTACGATTTGGTACTTAAATATAGGTGAAAACTAATAACCAAATATGGGTTAAAATTATACGTTAACCGGTAATATGTAGGAAGAAAAAATATAATTTATCCAATTTTTTAGCCAATTAATTTGGTTATGCTTTAATTGTATGCTTTAAAAAAATATTATCACTAAATAAGATAAAAAATAGAGAAGATAAAAAAATCGTCAAATTACAAATAATCTATTTTCTAACTCACTTAGAAATTTAATAGGTGAGTAACTTCCACCTCAATCTTAACATATTCATTAGAATAAATTTTTTAATGTTTTAATTAAAAATCAAATTAACATACAATATAACGTCTGGATCATACATGCTTTAATATCTGTCTTCTGCGTATCCTATTAGGATCTATAAAATTAAATTTCAAAAGACAAGACTAATCATACTAAAAAAATCTATAAATTAAACCTAAAAAAACTAACCCGAATAATCTATAATAACCACTTATAAATTAAATCCCAAAAGGAGAGTGATCCGACTAATCCGTCAATGTCAAAACTAAAAATATATTAGCTGAAGTTTCACCATCAATAATAATGGTAATAATTTGTCTGGTAGATAAAAAAATAAAGATATAACTATTTATTAATATATAAATCAATCAAAATCAATCATATAAAATAGAGTTTACATGGTTCAAATTGTAAAATCCAAATATCAAGGATACAAAATTTATATAAAAAAATTATAAAAAATCAAACTTAACTAACTCAAATATTATTTTGGTTTACAAATCACTTCCAATAGAATGGATGTGGATTTTAATGGTTTATTTTGTACCCATCTCTCTAAAACGAGACATGTTTTATTGAAGACACTATAATATTTTAATTTTCGTCACTAGTAATTTTTTTGGTTGAAAATATATTAAATAAAAATAAAAATGGTTATTACAAATACATTGGGTATATCCCGACTAGTGGCACTAAGAGCCATGAAAGAAAGGAATCAAAAGAGCAATCATTACTTGGTCTAATATGTACAACCAAAAAGAGCAAGCACCAAAATTGATATGATCGATCTAAACTTGGCGAAGCAAATACAACAAAGCACAACGAAGGTTCAAATACCTGAAGGAACCTAAAGGCAATGCATCTGCGACAGAAGGTAAGTAAATGAATTTCAAGCTATAAGGGAAATATGACAGCTACAAACAAATACAAAATAAATTTAAGTTAAAATGTTAAAGGGACTAAATGGGCCACACAACTTTGATACCAAAAAATCTTAACCAGAAGTCGAAAAGCATGCGATATGATACCGCAGAGGCGAAGGTAGGGGAGAAACTAAAAATTCTAGTGTTCTTCTCACACAGACATGGTAGCTCGTCAATAATTTTTATCCTACACCTATCAGCTTTTTTATATCCTTGAACATTTAGACTAAATCTATTTATATTATACGTAATAAAAAAAGTAAGATAGAAAATTTATGTTATATGCTTAATTTTTTTATTCCAAAATTTTAATTTACATGATGTTGTTAATATCTTATATTATAATAATAATTTTGTATGGTAGGATGAATTTTTTATATATTTTATTCAATTATTTTTTGTATAAAAAAATAAATATTTATGTTTTAAATGCAAAAAAAATATAATTAATTAACATTTTTTTACTTGATGAATGAAGCTTAAAAATATATATTTTAAATTTATGGGTTTCTTCTAATAACTTGATTTATGAAAGAGTTTGATCATATAATACTTATCAATGTCTATATTTTGATTAGAAAAAATAATTATATTTAAATTATTTTATCGTTATTCGCGGACCATGATTTTAATTATTATTTTTATAGAAAGCTTTATAAGATAACTTCGATAGTATACAAAGTTTTTTTATTATCTTTTATATCATCAAAAAGCAATACATGGTTTTTTATATTTATTTAACTATAATTAACGTGTAATTCAAATTAATATTTACGATAGTCAAATGTACTGCTTTTGGCATACTTTGAATAATTTTATGTTACTTAATATCTATATAGACTAAAATTATAAACGCAATTATATATATGTAATAACAATATAGCATTATATTTAAATTACACAAAATTAATTATATTTAATGAAATTAGAAAAACGTGATTTACAATGATACATATCAATTTTTAATTGGTTATATAATTGATCTGAATTAGGTTTTATATCAATACAAGAGTTGGATGGGTTCTTGAAGGTTAATGTTGATATTGTATGTTAGTATTTGCATCGTTTCTAAATATTTCTTATCTTTATATATTAAGAGTTCAAACAAACATGTTTATTGAATTAGTAGTTTTGTAACAACGGTTTAACTAATGCAAAGGTATAGGTTTATCGATGGTGGATTCTCAAGTGAATTCAAGGATTTTGGCCAAAGTTATAATACAGTTAATGTGTAGTGTTTTGTATATACTTTTTCGATTTGATGATATCTCAAGTTGAATAAAAAATCATATCGCATTCATGTTGGTAAATAAAAATAGAAATCAAGTTGTCGATAAATTAGACAACTAAGGTAGATTGAATGGTTTAGAATGTAATATGTGTTTGAGTCATTTGTGATACATTGTTTAATGATGAATGAAAAATTGGTATCAAATCTGTTGGGTACTCGATACTGGTACTACACATTACATGTGTTAGTTCAAGCAATGGTTCGATACCTACAAGCTAATGCATGAAATTGCTAACAATCATTCATTGTCTGTTGATCAGACTGGTAACATTCAGATATGAAATTTTGATGGGGTTGTCAAAATGAACAAATACTTATGATCTTTATTACACAAAAGGTTATTTAGGAGTACAAGTTTTTATAATACTAAAGGACAAACTAATGTACAATTATTTGGTTGAATTTAAAATTATGTAAAAAGAACATGGGTCGATGCTTCAATTTATAAATTGCATAATATTTGATTTTATAAGAGGTATGTATTTGATTTAGAGTTATTAAAAGAAAAAACAAGATCGATAGATTGTAGAGCTAATATAAAAGTATGTGATGTTTATAGTTCGTGACTAGTTGACCCCATGTGTTACCCGTTAATTCATTCACACATATAATATAGCTTGAGTGAGTTTTGCATGTTGAATTTTCTTATGAAGCTGCTATCAATTTTATGCTTCAAAGAATTTTAGGATTATGCAAAATAATCTTTGTTGTCATTGTTTCAGTTGTGGTGTAATGCTGCAATAATTACTAAATGTGCCTAGTTTTTTGTAATTTGGATTTAAATTTACACATGGTTTTATTTTAAGAAAAAATTTACATACGAAAAATAGATTCCATATACCAAAAATTAAGAACTCAGCCATTGTTTGGGTAAAATATTATTCCACCAATTTATGCCGATGCATTTCATTAGAACTATTGCAACTTAGCGAAAGTGAGCGAATTTCGTTATGATTTTATTTTATTACAATTACGTGAAAAGCTATATTTTTATATATTTTTAGTGCATTATTTAACTTCAATTCGTTTGATTTTCACTGCAAGTTTAAAGTCGTAGTTACTATGCGTTTTTTGTATTGTTTTGGTAGCTATATTGTGGATCAAATTTAGTTTTTGTGTTATTTTTTATACATAACAATGGTTTTAGTATTGATTTTCGATGTACGTATTATTGTTATATGTTTCCAAGAATATAACATATCATAAAGACTTAAACAGTTAACTAAATAAATTAGGTCAAAATAAACCAATTATGTACTAGTGTTTATATTTTTTTGTAATAATTTGCGACAAGTTTATTCCTATTTTGTAATTTTTATTTAGTTATAAAATAAGCCCCATTGCACTAAGTTTTAAAAAAAATCTATACCCAAAAAAAACATATGACATGTAGTTGTATTAATTGACCAAATGTACACAGAAACATAAAAATACAAAAAAAAACGTTAGATATAAATTTTTACTAAACCTACAATCTTCTAAACCAATGACACTCATACAATTTTATGCTTGATAAATAATTTAGATATTAAATATTTACTAAGATGATCTACCATCATGAAGCTTGTTGTGATATATGCTATACGAATTTGAATATCTACGTGTCTAAACTTAAACGCACTATGTTGTTAGTTAAATATAAAATGCATAATTATCATCTCAATATAATCTGGAATTGCTAATAAGATATTTCATGACTCGTAATATTTTCATCGAGATTTTACAACTGTAATGCGTGATTAAATATCTTAAACTATACAATAATTATTTCTTGAGTCGTGGAGGATGCTATAAGTGTTTATTTCATAATTTTAAATAAAATTTTGTCATTCGCCACCTAAAAATTTATGTTTGAAGTAGTTGGATGGATATTTACACATCAGTAAAAATTAAAGTAAAAATACGTAACGATCTTTAAATGATTAGATTTTTTAAAATGTCAACATTTTATGTTTTGTTTTGTATTATTACTAGGCAATTCATGTTGTTGTCATCCAATGTAATATTTTCATATTACTCATGTATCTAAATAATACTATTACTATAATATTATAATTAGTCTTGCACAAATTTGTTCATATATATAAACAGTTATCAATGAAGATAAGTTAATTGATGATGAAATTTGCGTTTTTATTCTATTTACTTTGAGTACTTTTTATGTTTAATTTTATTTGAATGTTTTAAAATATTTGAAGTTAAAAGTTTATAATATTTTATTGATTTTTTTACTATTGTTTTTTGTTATATTATATATTATTTAATTAATAATATTGGTGAATGGAATAACTCTCATCGTAACTCTCGTTCCGTTGTTGTGGCGTTCTGCCCCTTCGACGTTGCAGGGCGTCGCATGTCACTTAAAACTATGGTCTTGACGCACCAACTTTCTATCTCTTCTTTCTTACTCTCTACTACCCGAAGACACGTGTATTTTAAGTTGGATTTGTTGTATAAATATTGTAGTTCACATTGAGTTTCTAAGCTGTAAAACCCAATTCTAGTAAGGAACGAACCAGTAAGGAAGGATCCTCATCCATTAAGGAAGAATTCGACGAATCCGAATATGGAAATAGTTCTTCTAAGAAAACTACTTATGTTGAATGGACTGATTCTGGTGAATCAAGTTTGGGTGAATCGGAGTCGAGTGAATCAAACTCTTCGTATTTAAAATATGACAAAGAATCCAATAGTGTTTTTAATTTGAAACCTATGAAGGCAACACGTAAGGAGGATTCTGATTTGAAGCCTAAGAATGATAAGAAAGCTAAAACGAATCAATCGGTTATGATAGTTTAAAAATCAGACTAACTATGATAGATGCTAAACGAGGACAGCTATGATAGATGTTAGATGCTAGATGTGAAACCAGACTAGTTATGATAGATGAGTAGCTAGACCAATTATGATGGATAAAAAACGAGGATAATTATGATATATGAGAAACCATACCAACTATGATAGATGTTAAACCAATCTAACTATGATAGATGTTAGATGTTAGATGCAAAACCACACCAACTATGATAGATGAGAAACCATACCAATTATGATAGATGAGAAACCATGCTAACTATGATATATGTTAAACCAGGCTAACTATGATAGATGCTAAACTAGACTAACTATGATAGATGTAAAACTATATAATGAGAAACGAGTGTAATATATAATTTTAAAAAATACAAAATATATCATAAATGGATCCAGTTTTGTTCGTCTTATAAAAAATAAAACCAATAGTATTTTTGATTTTTTTTATTCTGAATTACAGTTTAAAAAAATATGAACCCTTAAAATTTTAAATTAATAAAAATACAGGAAAAAAATGTGTACACGTGTTTGATGATTATATATAGTATGATATTTAATATATATAATTTGTTTATTTTATTAGGTATAATAGGTTTGTAGAATGGGTCATGTTGAATAACTCTCCTTAAAACAAATATAATTTGTTAATTAAATAGTAAATTTATCTTATTAATAAAGTATAAAAAAGTTGTAAATACATCAAATAGTAAAATAATTTTTTTAATTTTGGGGTTTTATAGGAATTATGTGTTAGAATAAATCTAAAAATGTGATACGGATAAGATGAAAGTTATTAAATTAAAAGCACTTTTATAAATAAGACCAAAATTACTAAATAGATTGGTATTTGTATTTTTTTAAATTTTATATTATTCAAAATAATAGTTTTATTTAATAATTCAAATATTTTTTTATATAATTACATTTAAAAAAAAATTAAGACCCATAAATTAAAATTTATTTAGTGAGAGAAACTTTTAGAGTCCAATGGTAATATTTTTGCTTTCTCTTTTAGTACTTTCAGCCTAGTTTGCTGCTGTTTTTTGAATCTACGGGTTTTGTAACTTTTAGATTTTTATTTTTTGTCCGTTCTCTTAATTTTTTATAGTATCCCAAGTTATTTTAGAAACTTTTCTTCATCGGATTTGAACATTCTCGGCTCTTCATTTTTTTAAGATTGTAATTGGTAACGGGAGAAGTCCTCCTTTGGGTTTGACATGCGGTTGCTCTCTACATATTTGGTCAACCACTTTAGACCCAATATTATTCGAGATTCTCGTCTGGGGAGCAACTTCAAAGTTTCTGATATCATTCGGGATGGTCATTGGCATTGGCCGACTCATTTAAAGTCTGTTAGTGCTAGTAACCATCAAACCTTTCAGAAGATTAACCACATCCACATATCCCTATGTCACCATAACATCATCGACAACGATGTCCACTACTGGAATGCTAATAGAGGAATTACTAAGTTCACTATCAAGGATACCTACAACGCCTTTCGTACACCCAAACCCCGCATCGGGTGGGCAAAGTTTATAAGGTATAATATTTAAAATTCTCCATCATTCCTTCATCTTTTGGCTTGCTATCCATGATAAAATTTCCGCCCGAGATAAGCTTCTGAGTTGGGGTCTAAACACACTCTTTAAGTGTGTCTTATGCAATTTTACCTTAAAAACCATTAATCATATCATCTATGATTGTAGTTATAATAAGCGTATATGGTCATTCGCAAGCTCTAAGCTTGGTTTTTCTTTAAGTCACAATAATAATTGGATTTTTTAGATACAGGAGGCGTCCAACGGACCTCCATATAGATTTTAATACATTTGGCGTGCCTGTTTTAGTTTAGTTTTCTACCACGTCTTGTGTGAGATGAATGCTAGAAATTTTAAATCCTCTTTCACCCTCCCCTTTGTAATATCTTATCGTGTGCTTTCTGACCTCCGGTTCAGATTCTTTGGTACCAAAGTTGTCTCACCTATCCAGCCCTTTTGAAATTCTAACTTAATTTTTTTTGTGTTTGTTTGAAGCAACCATCTTTCATCTCTGGATTATTTTCTTTTCTCACCTATGTCGTTGATGTCTAGTCTCACTTATCATATCAGTTTCACCACATTCACTTTGCTTTGTTGTACTTGTTGTTCTGCAGGTTTAGGTCGATCATATTAGTTTTGACGCTTTCGTTTTGTTTGGTCGTACGTGTTTGGTTAAGTTTTGATCAAATCTTCGATTTCTTCCCTCCATGGATCTTAATGTCATTCCTCAAGACATGTCCATATCTTTGTAAAAAATATTATTTTAATTTAATATATTTTTTCAAAAAAAACTCATTTATCTTTTATAAATTAAATAAATAAAAAACTTCTCTCTCTTTCTTTTCTCTCCACCTCCAATGGTAACATATTTTATAACGGTAACTCTCCTGCTCTCCAACGAGGTTTTAGGCCTCATGACCTGAAAACCATGGTTGCTTTCGTCCTTCTCTCTATGTCGAATAAGCCAATCTGGTGTTTCCTTTCACCGTTTCTGGTTTCTTCGCCGGCTTTTAATGTCGTCAACTGTAAACACCCCACTCTTTCTCGACTTGACTTTTCTTTGTTCAGGCTCTATTATTCGCATTGGAAGCGATTGTCATCGATTACTCTCTCAGTTCTGCCATGCTCGCCGGAAGTGAATTTCTTTGGTATCTTTTCGGTGGTTCATCCTTCTTCTCCGGTGGATTTGCTGAAACTTTTACCGGATGGTTTGTTTCTTCTGTGCTTTGCAGAGCCTTTGCAGTGGGCACAATGGTTCAGGGTGGTGCAGTTCCTCAAAGGTAAGTTTTTGGGTTGCGCACGACATTTTTCAAGAGAGCTGCAGAGGTGTATGGCTGGTCTTCAAAACTCTCGACTGGGAAGTTCTCATCAGTGGAGCAGAGACGCGCCCTGTTCAGGCATATCGTGTTTGGCGTTGGCTCTGGTTAATAGTGACTTGTGTCGTGAGAGTGATTTTGGTTTAGAGCATTATCGGGTACGATTAGGGTCTAGCCCGGTGCCGAGTCTGGTTTGGCTCAGTTCAAAATTGGCTTGACGCATAGTCTGATTCTGGTTATATCAAGTGAGGTGTCTTGTTGAGTTGTGTGTGGCTTGGAGTATGGAGCAGATTACGATGTTGTTCTGGCATGGTTTGGTCAGTAAATTTGGTTATTTAAGTTTTGTTCAAAATTATGGTGTTGCTCTGAGTAAGATCCTATTGCTTTTCAAGCAAGTGAGGTTGTCCTCAAAACCCGTGAAAAGCTCTCACGTTTTTTTGAGCTTTAATATAACCTCTGTGGTCCTTCAGGTAATTTTCATTGCTTTGCCGTTCCCGAGAATAAATCACATGGGTACGCATGTGATTTATAAAGTGGGTCCCTTTTATTTTATTTATTTTAGTTATATACTTGTTTTTCTTATTAATAATTTGGTGTCTTATTTAAATTATTTTAAGATTATACTTTTCCCTCCCTTGAATCTCATTTATGTTTATTACTATGAAATTAGTATGTTGGAATGTTCGCGGTCTAAATGATCATGTCCGTCAAAAGGACGATACCATCAGCAACTCTGAAGACATCTTTCTATGGATTCCTAACAAATCCAAGCCACTATTTACCATCAGCAGCACCTACTCCGCTATTCGCCCTTCCAGTGCCAAGGTACCTTGGGGTCCGCTTATTTGGAACAAGTACTCTATCCCGAGGCACTCTTTTATCTCTTGGATGGCTATCCAGAACAAGCTGTCCACGCGTGACAAACTCATTAGTTGGGGCCTTGACACCCCCTCTGACTGCGTCCTTTGCTCATCATCCCCGGAGACTCTCGAACACATCATTATCTCTTGCCCCTATGCCTCCTCCATCTGGGACAACGTCTGCATGAAGGTTCTAATCCCATCTTCCCCCACTACATGGGCTTCATGGATTGAGGTGGCATGCAGCTGGGTGAAATGCAACCCCTCTCATATTTGGAGGGCAACTTTCTGCGCCATTATTTATCATATCTAGAAGGAAATGAACGCTCGAATTTACAATAATGTCTCAATTCTAAGCTCGAGTGTTGTCCACCGTATCCTCTCGGATCTCTGATACCACTTCCACGGAACTAAAATTAACTTCCCTATGTAATTCATATATGTCTAATTGAAGCACCTGTTTGTTTTATAATTTTACAAAGATCTATTATTCGTTGGCAATATTCCACATGAATCTTTTGTAAGAACCATTTAATTTAATACAATTTACAGTTTTTGATAAAAAAAAAATTAAATAAATAATAACACTTTCATACGGAATAAAAATGAAACGTATTCGTCGCATCAAATTTCACGTTGTTCCGTCGCAATACGTGGATTATATTACCGTTGCAAAAACAAGAAAAACATGGTGGACTTAATATGACGGATTCTATTTTTATTTTCATTCCGTCACAGTAAAACCATTGTACTCTTCCATCACAAAAATGATAAAAGCAAGTAAAATTTTTTACATAAAGAAAGTAAAATTATCATAAATATTATGATAACATGATAAATATTGGTCGGTAGCACAGTTCATCTATGAAATATATATATTACAATATTAAAAGATAAAAGTAAATTATATTTTTTTTAAACTTTTTGGATCAAATTCAACTTTTCATCTAATTATAGAGGAAAAAAAATTGGTTTGATTATAGATGAATAGTGGTGGAAAAAAGGTGCATTTGAAGAAGTGATGGAAGAGAGTTATGGTCGAATAGTGTTGGTGGAATAGAAATTTATTATAAAAGAAATAGGTAGAGAGTTCCAGCTTTGAATTTGTCTTAAATAATGGTGGAAGAGAAGTCATTTATAAGAAAACTTTGAATTTGCATGACCTTCTTTTCTGTGGAAGTCATATAAAATATATTAAACCTCATTTTACTTCTCTATATAAGTAGTCCACACACATAGAAGAACCACTAACCAGAGAGAAAGAGCAAATTCCAAAATATGAATATGTATTACCCAAACAAAACTCTGTTAGTTCTTACATCAATATTTTGTATACTACTCTTGTCATTATTTTTCAGAAAAAGGAAGGCACAGAAATTCAATCTTCCACCAGGAAACATGGGCTGGCCATTTATTGGAGAAACCTTTAAGTTTTTACAGCATTGCTCGGTTACCACCAGAGGAGATTTCATGGAGAATCAAATTTCAAGGTGAAGTCCAAAGACAATGCTTTGTGATATATATAATCTATATGTGAATTAATTTTTTTTATATCATATTTCAGGTATGGAAAAATATATAAATCTCATTTATTTGGAGGGCCAACAATAGTATCTGCGGATCCAGAGCTAAATAAATTTATACTCCAGAATGAAGAGAAACTATTCCAATGTAGCTACCCAAAAAATGTTGAAGGTATTCTTGGAAAATGGGCAATGCTGGTGGTTGTGGGAGATATGCATAAAGAAGTGAAATCTATAGTTGCCAATTTTATGTGCCGGACAAAGCTTCAGAGTAATCATCCGATGTTTAGCCAAATAGAAAAACATTGTCTATTTGTTTTAGATTCTTGGAAAGAAGGTTGTGCTTTTTCAGGTTTGGATGAGGCTAGAAAGGTAAGGAGTTCTGAGTTTAAGTTGATCATGTGTTATTTTAGGCTTGCATAAAATACAGTTTAGTATCTAAAAAATATGTTTTTAAACCCATGTAGTATCTACAAAATATATTTTTAAAACCATGTGGTAAGTATAATGTGACTGCAGCTATCTAACCGATATTGTTTATAATCGAATTTGTAGTTTACTTTCAATTTTATGGCGAACCAATTGTTAAGCCTTGAACCAGACCAAGAAGAAACAAAGGAGCTATGTAAAGAGTATGGTACTTTCATGAAAGGATTGTTATCTCCTCCTATTAATTTTCCAGGCACATCATACAGAAAAGCATTACAGGTATTATTATTATTATTATTGAGCCTATATTTCTAATTCGTCAAGGTCAGTATGATCAATATTCTTTATTTCTAGCCCATTTATGTTCGTAAGGTTATGTTTTATGTTTTGGTGTTGCGTCTCCTTTCAGTCAAGATCAAATATTTTGAAGATCATTGAGAAGATATTAGAAGAAAGAAAAGAGAGTCCGAAGAAAGATGATTTTCTTGGGTGGGTTATGGAGAATTCAAATTATACAACTGAGCAAACTCTGGATTTGATGTTAAGCGTCCTTTTTGGTGGTCATGAAACTACTTCAATTGCTATTGCTTTAGCCATCTATTTCTTGCAAAGTTGTCCCAAGGCTATCCAACAGTTACAAGTAAGTGAATGACTCAGTTTTAGCTTGTATTTCATATAAAAGTATGTTCCTGAAAGCACTTCTCTAAAATAAATATCGATTACCTTATTTGAACTTTGTTTTTTGGAATTTAGGAAGAACATCTGGAAATAGTTAGAGCAAAGAAGGAACTTGGAGAAACAGAACTGAATTGGAAAGATTATCAGAAAATGAAATTCACTCAATGTGTAAGCTTATTTATCATCCTTTATCCTTAAATTTAGTGTGGTTATCTGTCCGGAATCGGTTTTAGTTTTAGTTTTGACGGAACCGGTACGGTACTGGTTAAGCTATTGAGTCTATTTTTCGAAATCGGATCGGTCCGTTAATTTTATTTTCAGTTCAATTTAGTTTGGTTTCGATTCTAACGGATCCGGTTTAAATTGGTTCGATTTTGATTCTAGTTGCATCCGATTTTGGTATTATCGGTTTTGTTTGCAGTTCCATTTAGACCGAATTTGATTCGGTCATGTTTTATTTATGTCTTTTTTTGTCCGGTTTTGGTATGTTTCAATTTATAAAACAAAATCCAAGCTGATTTTTAAAATTTTCATTTATTAATTATATGATATAAAAATTATAGTTTAGAAATTATCTTTTGATTTTTTTTAAATCGGTTATTAACCAATAATTTTGAAGATTGAGAAATAATTTTAAAAAAATCGGTTCGATTCCGTATCAAGTTTAATGGTGTATCAATTTTTATTGGTTCGGTACCGTATCAGTTCTATCGATTTACGAGTTTTATAAATTTAGTTCTAAATCGATTGCACTGATTTATCGGTTTTATCTATTCAATTTTTTATTGGTTTTAAATTTTTTAAAAAAAATCGCAAACCTTTTAATTTTCGATCCGATTTTCGATCCAATTTCGAATTTTCGGAAACCATTAACCACCCTACTGCCCGGTAAGATTTATTTATTCTTTTGTTTTTAAAGGTGATTAATGAGAACCTTCGGCTCGGGAATGTAATAAGGTTTGTACACCGAAAATCTATCAAAGACGTCCACTATAAAGGTAAACATTGGGCACACATAATATCACTGGAAAATGATTAGTTTCAATGTATGTAGTTCGATGTATGTAGTTGGTAAAAATGAACTTTTATATTATATTATTTGTAAATAAAATTATTTAATTTTTTATAAATATAAACTTATGAATAATAACTTTTTTTAATAATATTTTGATTTATTAAAAAAATTATGAAAAAAAATGAAAAAAAATTGATTTACTGTATAAATTAATATATAAAAACATCAAAAATATAAATATAATTATTTCTTATTTTCATATAAAACGATATTTGTTATTATTTTGTTTTTAAAATTTTAATAATATATATATAACACTCATTTTATAATTCGAATTATCTTAATTTTTTTATTATATAAATTAAACTATATGAGCAGGATATGATATTCCACGTGGATGGACGGTGATATCTGTCATATCAGCACCACATTTGGATCCTTCTAATTATGACCAATCTCACCGATTCAATCCATGGAGATGGCAGGTTAGTTCCATACTATTGTTTATTCAATATTATTTATTTATAAAATATTAAATTGGTTTTTTCGATATTGAATAACTTTTTTTATGCAGCAAAATGCAACCGAATCAAATAATAAGGATATTTACATGCCATTTGGAGGGGGGAGACGATTATGTACCGGAGTAGAATTGGCTAAAGTGGAGATCTCTATTTTCATTCACCATTTGGTATTTAAGTATGGGTGGAAATTGATGGAGAATGATCCGCCTTTGGCCTGTCCTAATATTGTTTTTCCTAATAGATTACCTATCATGGTCCATAAATTAAGTCTCAAAAGGGAGATTGATCTATCAACTAAATAACCCCAGGGTTTTTTATATCAATCATTGGACTATGTTGCTCTCAAAGACAAATGGAGAAGTTATGCCACACATTTTCAATTTCTTTATGTTGTAGATTTTTTATTATAATTTTTAATGACGTTATTAATGTATTTTATTTATTGAAAGTTTAGATTGGTGGATAAATTCGTTATTTTTTATTTAATTAATTTTTTTATATAAAAAAAAGAGCAAAATGATATTATAAAAGATAAGTTATCCAAACAAGATTAAAATTAAGTATAACAACTTACAAAAATATCCTACAACATAGATGTTTTCAACAATACTTGTGAACACAAAAACCATGTAGGGCCTTAACATTTTATTATTTTTTACTTTTAAAACTAAATATTTTTAAAATTCTAATTCGAAAACAATCCAAAAATACATAAATTTTTATATTTTAAAGCCGAACAAAACTAAATTCATGAGTTATATTTTTTAGATTCTTTTACAACTTTAGCAACCAAATTACATATAAAAAATAACACAAACAAAAAGTTCTCTCCTCTCTCTAGATGCAACGGTAACATAAACAACCATCTTCTCTGCTGGTGTTTGCTAAGCTTTTCTAGCTTCATGGCCAGGGAATCCATGGTATAATGCAAGAAATCTTTGGTTTTTCCTTGTATATGTCAGCTAAGTTGACCTCAACCCCCAACACCATAGCTTCGTTGATCCTCTACATCCCATGTACAAAGCACTGGCTTGTACTAATATCACCCTCTTCTTCCTTATATCCTACTCTCTCTCTTGAAATATCGGTTGGATATCTCAGAGTCAGCAGCAAAAGAATCAAGTTTGACGAAGTAAATTCTAATGAATCAAATATCTTCTTCAAAGTCCCATCAACCATCTTATCTCAAGTATCTCAGCACCCCCATACTCTTTTTCCTCAGTCAATCAGTCCAACAGAGCAAAATTGAACTCTATATTGTCTAATCCCAGGCTGGTCAACCCACAATCAAAACCCAGTTTACTTCTATCGTCCTCCTTTTTGTACTATGGGTATTCTAAAACTTGGAGTGACCTACGTACTAATCTGGTTACATTAACCAATTCAGTTTGTCAAATCTCGTTGGCTCCTCAAAAGAAGTCCCTGCCACTCTGGTCTCCTTCCCTCCTCATTTGGGAAACTCTCTATTATACTTTCCTAAGAGTACTGCTATTGCCAAAGTCAGAAAGCCTTTTTGAGCTTTACTGGCTCTCTATTCCTCTCCTCAAACTTTTCCCCTCCTTTCACCTATTCTCAAACCCCAGGACTGTCCCCCTATCCACCCTAATTTCCTTATCATCTACAACAACTCATGCTACTACTCTCTTTAGACCAGTAGCTAGTACTTCAATCCAGACTACAACCATTTTTAGACCAATAACCCTTTCAACAAACACTATCTATAAAACTCAGTCAAATATCATTCCTCAGACCAGAACAACTCTTTTGACTCCACCTGAAAACCTAACCCAAAGTTTCAAGACGATTCTTAACATTACTTACCTCTCTCTGAACCAAATGGTATCCCCTCGCCCAGTATCAGCCTCTGATTTCGTGGACTATTTCTCTCATGTTCGAACTCAGGCTTTCTCCTCTATGCTCGTCTCTCTCCCGGTCAGCTCTACTGAGCCCGGTGCCTTCTCCAAATCTCCAGGCTGCTTCCCGACCATCCCACTCATACCCAACCCCTCTCCCATCTCCTCTCAACACGAAGCTTTCGTTAGAGACGCTTTAGCCATGGCTAGAAGTCATATGGAATCGGGGTATTCTCTTTATCACTCTGTCTCGCCGACCAACCTACAATGTCTGCATCTTGCTCCGGTGAACTCTCGAACCCTCTCTGAGGTCAAGTTCTCCTCTGCTTCGGAGTTGGGAACCCATCATCTCTCTGATTTCCTTCTTGCTGATGGCATCGAAGTGCCTCAGCTTGCTCAGGGAACCCATGAAAACCTCGTAGCAGCCATTAATGAGCACTGCCCCTCTCCCAATCCTCTGTCTCGATCCTCCGATGTTGGGTCTCCTCACCAGCTTCATAGCGCCGGATTGCTATCCAAAACACCTACAGATCTAGCAACATCGATCGGCTCAAGGGGTAACAGACTTCGATATGGATCCTCTCATCTCGACTTGGAAATCAACCCCCGATTAGGGTATGCGTCGACCTCTTCTTTGAAGGATTTTCTTCTCTCGATTCAAGGAACTAAGAACTATGGAGCGACGGTCGGGCAGGGGGGTTTATTAGGTGAGTCGACTGGGTTGGTTAAGGTGTCGGGTTTGTCTGATTTTGCAATGGAGATTAGCAAGGGATCGACTGGTTTTGATGTTGGGGCTAGCAAGGGACTAAAGATCTCGTCTGGTGAGAGTTTGAAGACATTAGGAATGGAATATTTCGCAGATGACAGTGAGGGGTTGAAGAAGATGGATTTGTCTGGTTATTCTATGGAGAAGATTGGTTTTACAAAAGAGAACAGGGAGGGTTCGATGTTAAACCCAGTTCTCCCCCTCTTATCTAGGAACCCCGGGGGCCCAGGAGCTGTGGATCTAGCTAGGTTTAACCCTAGTGGTTCGTTGGGCCCACACTCCGCTGGGCTTAATAATCGGGCTCTCTATTTAAATCGGTCCGGGTCATCAAACCAAAGTAGATCTTTTAAATCGATCGGGCCGACCCAAATTCTTACCATTGATAGGCTGAAAAGAAATGCGGGTCAAAGATTAATGGGTGGTCCGTCCTCTTATGCACCCTATTCCTTAATCAGGAATTTCGGCAACGCGGGCAAAGGCCCTAAAGGAAGGAGATTCTTAAATAAACTTGCCCAAATCCCTTCAAAATTATCAAAATCCCCATCTTTAAAACCAAGTTCTTTGGGGTTTGCAAATTCAAATTCTCGTATCCATACGTCTTCACCATCTTCTTATGCGAGCATTGTTTCTAGGCATAGTGACAACCGGTCTCCTTTGGTGATTGGAGTCAATTATATGGAGCTTGTGGGGAATGACTTCATCATGAAAGAATCTGCAATGGGTCCTCCGGAATCCTGGAAAGCATGTCTTTCATGATATTTTATTTCTCAACCAAGCAACCTTAGCTTCCTCAAAGCTAACGTTGAGACACTTTGGAAGAAGTTTGGCCTCATTCAATTTAAACCCCTTCCCGAAGGCTATTTCCTTTTCCAATTTGGCTCTGAAAGTATGGTTAAAAGGTATTAGAGGGAGCCCCATAGCATTTTGGAGGTAATTTGATGATCCTGAAAGTTTGGGAACCTCTTTCCCCACTTCTCAAAGATCCTCATACGGAAATCCCTATCTGGGTAAAGGTATTCAATTTTCCCCTTGAACTTTGGACGGCATAAGGATTTAGTAACATTGGCTCAGTCTTAGGGACTCTTTTATATGTGGATCACCAAACGGAGAGGAAAGAAAAGCTTCATTTTGCCCGCATCTGTATTATGATCACTGTATGATCTCATATTCGCTCTGAGCTCACCTTTAAGATAAGGGGCAAATATATCTCGGTATCTTTTGAATATCAGGGCCTATCTCCCCAGTGCGCTAATTGTAAGGTTTTTGGTCATCCTACTCGTATCTGCAAAAAAGGCCCCTTTAAGCTTTCCCCATTCCCAGTTCCAACTTCGTCCTCTGAGGAAGATCCTTCCGAGTTCATTCCTGAAGCGGACCTTAGTCATCATCTTTCTTCCATCAATGAAGGGAAAGAAGTGGAAAGCGAAGAAGAGGCGGAGTCTCCTCCAAAAAGGCTTCGCACTGTAAACCCAAAGGGGAAGGGTAAAATGGATATGTCCTCTGACAGGACCATCGTCTGATACACTGTAAGTCACTCTTCGGATGAATATTGCTTCCTGGAATGTTCGGGGTCTCAATGACCCTGTTAGACAAAAAGACGTAACTGATTTTATTATTAGTAATAGTATTTCAATGCTTATCCTAGTCGAGACTAAAGTTAATATAGCTAAGGTTGACTCTATCATTAGTAAAATGGTCCCCTTCTGGCAGGTAATAAATAACTATTCCTCTCACCCCCTCGGTCGAATTTGGGTCACCTGGAACCCAAGTGTGATCAAAATCTCCAAATTATCGGAGTCGCCCCAGGACATCCATTGCCAAATCAAATGCCATAATTATAATGCGACGTTTAGGTTAACAGCAATCTATGCTTTTAACGAAGCAGTTGATCGTTCTCTCCTTTGGAATGACTTAATAGCCATTTCCAAACAGGAGAATCATATCCCTTGGGTCTCACTATGAGACTTCAATGCTATTCGTCACCCTGATGAGAGAATTGGTGCTTCTGATAACTGGTCTACAGCAATTGATGAGTTTAACAACTGCTGTTACCTAAGTGAACTTAGTGATCTCCGGTCCACCGGGTTTCACTTCACTTGGATTAACAAGCAGCCCGCTCGTCCAATCCTCTCTAAAATTGATTGGGTAATGGTCAGTCCCGACTGGGACGACCTTTTCCCAATGTCTTATGCCCGATATGGCTTCCTTAGATCGTCAGACCATACCACTGTAACTCTCAATCTCGGTCTGCCTAGACCTAGAAGTAAAAAACCCTTCCGGTTTTTCAACATGTGGCAATCTCACCCTACTTTTAAGGAAATATTCCTAAATAGCTGGAACTGCCCAGTTTCCTCCTCTGGTATGAGGCTTATAACTCATAAGCTAAAACGATTCCAGCATGAGCTCTCAAAACTCAACCGTAGAGAATTTAGTGATATCAGTAATAGAGTTAGTACTGCTCAATCCAAGATGTTCGAGACCCAATCAAGCCTTGGGTTAGATCCTCTCAACCCGAGACTCATTTGCGATGAAATTGAGACATCCAAAGCCTATATATTTTATAGTCGGGCCGATGAGTCATTTCTTAAACAAAAATCTAGAGAAAATTGGATTAAGCTTGGGGACAAGAATACTAAATTCTTCCATAACAGTATTAAGTCCCGCCTCTTCCGAAATAAAATTATTTCAATTAATAATGACTCGGGAGTTACCATCTCTTCGCCAGCTGTTATCTCTAAAGTCATTGTTAATTACTTCGAGAATTCCCTGGGCACTCAACACTCTTCTGCTTACCATGGTCTGGATAGAGTCTCTTCTCTAATTACTTCCACTGTTAGTATCATTGATAGGGATTTAATGACGCGCGAAATCACTTGCGATGAAATTAAATCTGCATTATTTAGTATTGACAATAACAAGTCTTCTGGGCCAGATGGGTACAACTCTTCCTTCTTTAAATCTACTAGGAGTATAGTTGGACCTGATATTTGTAATGGTGTCCTTGAATTCTTTAATTCGGGATCTTTGTATAAGACTTGGAACTCAACTTCCATTGCCCTTATTCCTAAAACCGAATCTTCCTCTGTTCCTGGGGACTTTAGACCTATTGCACTATGCAATGTTGTCTACAAAATTATCTCCAAAGTTCTAGCTAATAGAATTAAGGACTCCTTCTCTTACCTAATTGACCCTTCCCAATCGGCATTTGTGGCGGGAAGGAATATCTCAGATAACATTTTATTGTCCCAAGAACTCTTGCGAGGGTATCATATCAATGCTGCGGGCAAAAGGATAGCTCTTAAAATAGATATCATGAAAGCCTTTGATAATGTCCATTGGCACCTCGTTCTTGACATCCTGGTAGCAATGCGATTTCCTGAAAAAATGATTACTTGGATAATAAAATGTATCTCCTCTACCTCTTACTCCATTAATATTAATGGAGACTCTTATGGAAACTTTATCGGGAAAAAGGGTCTAGGGCAAGGTGATCCATTATCACCTTTCCTTTTTGTACTTATCATGCAAGTTCTCTCTGGGTTACTCAAAGAAAAAAGCCAGGATAAAAACTTTAGATTTCACTGGAAGTGCCAAAAGCTTAAAATCATCAATCTCTGCTTCGCAGATGACCTAATGATCTTCTGCCATGGGGACTCTAACTCTCTAAACCTTATAAAAGAGGCCTTGGATGAATTCAATAAGCTTTCTGGCCTTAAAGTTAACCCCTCAAAAAGCCATATTTTCCTTTCGGGTATTGAGGAGCCTCTCAAGTCTAGTTTGCTGCCCATTATGGGCTTCCCGGAAGGTTCTCTCCCATTAAAGTATCTGGGAGTTCCCCTTATAACGAGTAGACTTACCCACTCGGACTATCGACCGCTTCTTCACAAGATCACTAATCGCATTGATTCTTGGACCTCCAAGCACTTCTCTTATGCAGGGAGGCTTCAGTTGATTAAGTCTGTCTTATTTGCTGGACAGGTTTACTGGTTCTCTATTTTTATTATTCCTTCTAGAATTATCAAAGAGCTAAACCAATACCTTAGTCGATTCCTCTGGTCAGGAACGATCACGAAGCTTCATGGGGCAAAAGTTTTTTGGGCCTCTGTAACCTCTCACATCAAAGAGGGTGGCCTTGGGATTTTGAATCTAAAGATTTGGAATCAGACGGCTATCCTTAAGCATCTTTGGTCTATTGTTAGTAATAAAAACCACTCCATCTGGTGTGAGTGGATCAAAGTGAAAAAAATTAAAGACAATAATTTCGGGATCATCCATCCTGGATCCAATCCATCGTGGATATGGAGGAGAATTCTTCGTCTGCGCCCTTTGGCAAGTAATTTGTACAGGGTGGCTATTGGCAATGGTAAAAATACTTCCTTCTGGTATGACCCTTGGCTTCTTTCAAAGTCTATGGCTTCTTATTATGGAGAAAACATCATAAGTAAGTCTCGTCTGGGAACTAACCTCAAGGTATCAGAAATCATCCACAACAGAAATTGGAACCGGCCTGCTGATATCAGACCAGCGAGAGCCCGGAGTAGACTGCATCTACTAGAAATTAATAACCTTATCCTAACTCTTCCCCCCTAACATCGTCTCCATCGATGTTCCTTTCTGGACTGCAAAATCAGGAAATACCACATTCACTATAAAGGACACGTACAACACAATTCGGACGCCCAATCCCGATGTGGGATGGACCGGGTTAGTATGGCAAAAATATAACATTCCTCACCACTCCTTTATTCTTTGGCTTGCTATCTTAGGCAAGCTTGCAACCAGGGACAAACTTCTCGGTTAGGGTCTAAACACCCCAACTGACTGTGTCCTTTGCAATTCTGATTCTGAATCTATCTCTCATATTCTCTATGAGTATAGATTCACTCAGAATATTTGGTCCTCTGCTAGTTCTAAACTAGGATTTCTTCTTTCATCTTCGTGCTGGAAATCTTGGATTATCGAGGCGTCAAAATGGTCTAACTCTCTTGACCATTTTATATGGCGTACTTGCTTTGGCGCGGTCACATACCACGTCTGGAAAGAGCAGAATGCAAGAATTTTTGGTTTCACTCCAGCCCTGGATTCTTTAACCTTCCATCGTATTGTAGAAGATCTACGATTCAGATTCCAGGGCACCAAGATCAGCTGGCCATAGTAAATATTATACTACATCTTCTTACTCTTCTTTTTATTTGCAGGATTTCCTCGCTCCAAGTCTATCAGAGGTCCTCCAGACGATCTGATCCAGTCTGAAGTCCGAGCTTCGATTATGTTGAGTTAGCAGACATAGATTTTTATGATTTCCTATGTTCTATGTTGTATTTCTTAATCAAGTAGACTTTCGATTAATGTCTCCTCGGGGTATGCCCCAGGTCTCTTGTATGAACTATTTCCATTTATTTAAAGTTTATTTTCACCAAAAAAAAATTACATATAATTCTACAACTAGAACACAGTTGTATTTTAGTAACCAAATTACACATGTTATTAATTCACTATGCAATTATTACAAAATGGCTCAAGCACAGAACATATGCGAAGGAAAAACTTAAATGAACATAAGATTTAATGTGGCTCGACAATCGTCTACGTCCACGGGGGCCGCCAGAGAAAAGAGTTTCACTATGATAGAAAAGATTACAGATTTCAGATTGTGTTTTGTGTAGCCATAGTAGTCGATTTATAAGGAACTAATAGACTTACTAGACAATGGGCCTAATGGGCTCATATACACTAATAAGAAAACCATCCATTGTATTAGAGCTTGTCAGTGACACAAAACTGTACCGCCGAACACGGTACACTGTCAAGGCACTATTCGGCTCATCCACAACAACACGCAATTTCACAACTCGAAAACAGTTGTTTTTCGAGAATTATTTTGCAGCCAAGGTCATTTTTGTGCAACTATTTTTTTTCTTAATTACGCAACTAATTTGCACGTAATTCCGCAAGATACAATTGTTTTTTCACAACAAAAGTCTTATTTATGCAATCGTTTTCTTTTTATTTACACAACTCATTTGCGTGTAATTCCGCAACTGAAGCACAATTGTTTTTTTGTAACACAATTGTTTTTGCATAACACAATTATGTGTAATTATACCACTAGAACACAGTCGTTTTTTTCACAATCCAAGTACGCATAATTCTGCAACTTGAACATAATTGTTTTTCCAAACTTATTTTGCAACCTAATTACACATTGTTACGCAAGAAAAAAGATTCAAAAATCACAAAATATCTTTCATATATCTAGTTTTGTTTATCTTGAAAATAAAACCTATGGTATTTTCAAATATATTTTTTCAAACTATGATTTAAAAGATAAGGTATTTTTAAGAATATAAACATGAGAGAGAAATAGTTAAAGGGTATTTTTGACTCTCAAGTGGTTATCTGTATTTTTGATTAAAAACTACATGGTTATCCGTATTTTATCAAATGTTGGACGATTATTATCCTATTTCAAATGTGGTTTTTTTTTACAGTTTTTTGTCTTTTTCTTTTGGTATCGCATAAAATTTAAATACTTGAACTTTTTAAATAATTATAGCTTGTTTTCCATTAATAATTTAATAAAAAAAAATTGATTACATAATTTTTAAATGTTTTGTATTTCGATCGAAAAAATATATGAAATATGTTTTGTATTTGTTTTGTAAAAAATTATACTAAAAAATCGGATTAAATTTTCTTTAAAAATTAAAACATTGACTTAAATTATCCTGTCATTATTAACGAACTTTAATTTTATAATTTTTTTTATAAATAAGCAAAAAAAAAAATTAGTATCCACACAACCAAACATACGAAAATTCATACAAATTACTCATTTGAATATTCTTATACGTAAATAATGATGTACGTTAAATATATTGATGAGACTCAAAAATTATCGTTCACTATAAAAGTAACGATGTATATGAGTCATCGTAATAACAAGATATTTAAACTGGTGTAAGATATAATAAAATAATTTATAATTATACATGTGTATTTTCAATTTGCTATAATTGATATGGTTAGATTTTAAATTATGACATCACCTAAAAAACCATCCATATTAAAAGGATGCTTGAGAAGTGGTATTGAGATTGTATGAGATTTGTTTTTACGTTTTGTAATTTAAGTTGAGAGTTCAAGTAGACATGTTTACTGAATTAGTATTTATGTAACAATATCTTTAAACAAATCCAGACATATAGGTTTGTCAAATGTGGAAGCCCAAGTGAATTCAAAAATTCTAGTGAAAATTATGACACAAATAACATGCAGTATAATTTAGTATATGCTTTATTTATTTGATGTTTTCTAGTGGTGGATGAAAAAATCATATCTTATTCATGCATGTTTACAAATATTAGAATCGATTTGCGGATAAATTAGACAATGCAAGTTGTGTGAATAGTTTAAAGTGGATAGATACTTATGATCTCCTCTGGTGAATATAAAATATTCTTAGACGTGATAATTAGAAAATTAAATTTATATACACTGTCAAACGAAACATTGTTTGGGGGGCTATAAGTATTTTAATATTACATAAATAAGACTATTGTTGGTGATAATTATTTTTTATCAAATGGTATTATTGGAAAGAGTTTTATATTTATCGGGTATTTATTGTTGGAGTAAAAGGCAGAGAGATAAAAGATGTGTGTTCTATCTATTAAGTTTTTATCATCCTTTTGAATGTGGGTGGTTGGGGTATTTATACTTGTTTTTATGATCTATAGGTCGTTCCGGTCGGACTTTGGATTCGGGTCAATCTTCAAAACCCAATACTTAAACTGGTTAGCACAGGTTAGCACACAACTGAGCCATGATTTACTTAGTTGTATTGTTCATCATAGATTTTGTGTAAAATATGTCTGAATTACCCTTTCAGTTTAGGCAGTAGTACCCTTCCAAAAATATCTTAACCTATCAGTAGCCCCTTTAGGTCTTTCAAAAAAATATTTTAGAAGAGCTAAATTATCAATGAAAAGACGTGGATCATATTCGAAGTGTTTATCAAAGAGTTAGCTACCGAGGAGAGAACCCTGACCGGATCTAAAGTGTTTTCTTTCTGTAGATGGAAGAACCAAATGTCAGAATTTTGAAAAATAACATGTATCCTATTCTAATTCGACCTCTCAGCCGTTTTCCCCCTTGGTACTTGCACCTATTTTTCAAAAAGTAATTAGGGTGTATTTAATAGCCCCTAATAATTACTTGAATAATTTATCTTCTATAGGTGAAGCACTTAAGTGGATTTTTACATCTATATATTTCAGTTGCACTGTTTTTTTTCAGAAGCAAAAAAAAATTATAGAGAGAAAAAGCTTGAGTTCGTGACTTTATTTTATACCTGGGAAATTATATGTTCACTGCCAAAACTGCTCTGATCAAAGGAGGTTGGTTAAATCTATCTAATTTGGAAGAAGTAAGAAATGAGGCAAAAATCGCAATCAGACTCCCTGCTTCCCTCAGTGGAGTAATTAGCTAAATGGTACGAGAACCGGACAAGAGCTCATCGTCGTCCAGAACATCGGTAATCCGAAAACCTTATTTTATCCCGACTTTATCTACCCTAAAATCTGAACCTTCAATTCAAGTATCCATAGATCCTTAGTCTAAGGACAAAGCAGTTTTCAGTGTTAAAAAACCCTCACCATTTCTCGCCATGGGATCAGACACTGAAAATGTCACACCCTCAAGAGTCACTTGACTCTCCAAGGCAAAGAGCATCCCTTTTTCAAAAATAAATGTTAGTTCAGAGATATTAAAACCTTTTGCCCAACCTCCTGTGGCCCCGAATCCATTGTCTCCTCTTAATGAGGTCACCCAAATTGAGAATGAAGCCACATGTGCTAAATCGGTCGAACAGTGATCGACTATAATGGAAGAAAATATGGAAGATAATTGGTAAGATACCCTATTGGATACATCTGGCCACACTTGGAATACCACATCGGATCAGACAAGTATAGGAAAGGTGGGACAACCAAATACTGAGTCACTTCCGGAGTGCCTGGAAGGGAAAGTTGGGCCCAACTTTCGTAAGGTTAGTGTGAAATACTTATTGTCCCTTCAAAAACTCTCCTATGTGTATACACATACTGCCGAATTAGATCGGATAAGAACAATATAGGGCTTTCCGGAGTCTATTAAGATGAGGATTCCTATTACTCCGGAAACTCCTATGATTTGTAAAGCTAATGAAATGGTGGTATGCACTGAGGTGCTGAACTGGGGTCTTCGTTTTCTCTTAGACCCAAAAATAGTCAGATAATTTCATCTAATCAAGCTTTGCCCAAGCCAGCTGAGCCCGAATGATTGGTATACTCTGCTAGCCAGTATTATTGCTTTCAGATTGTCAAAAAATCTAATGCATATGGAGCAGTTTGCTATTGTGGCTGGTTTGTGTAAAAATCACCAAATCTCTTTTTATCATTACAACATGGGAAACGACTCTAAATTAGTGAATGATTTGTTAGAGGCTGAGAAACCATGGATGACTCAGTTTCTTTTCATAAGTGAAGTGTGAGAGAATGGGAAAAAGATAAATTGCAAAGAATTTCCAAGCCAATTGACTAGATACTGGAAGAGTTCAAGCAACTCTTGTTCGTATTTTTATTAGTATTAAGACTTTACATTATATACCGAACTAATTATTGTGTCTCTTTGCATTATTTTCGAAAATATTCTCAAAGCATCTAGAGGCACGAAGTGCTACATTTGCCAACTTAAATTAATCGGCAGCAGAGAATTGGGGGCTTGTCTTTCACAATTGTTTCACTTCTGGAAACATGTTAAGGGCCCACTTGTGGAATTTCACTGGAAGCAGAGACCTTTCTTAGGAACAATTGACCACTCCATCTCCATCGGATATCATCTTTAAAATAAATAAGGCAAAGGATGGCTCTTAGCTATCTGGACAAGATGAAGAAGAAGAAGAAGAAATCTGAAGTTGGCTCATCTCATTAGATTCTCGAAGCAACTAGTTTGGAGAATCCTGAGAGAATCAATGTCGTTTTGTTAGAGGCAGTTTCTGAAACAGTTGGTGAATCTAGAGGATCGGATCAGTTTCCCCAAACTAAGAAGAAAGTTCACAAGAGACGCAAAAAAGGTATTGACCAAAGGGCTGGAAAAAAGAAGAATAGTAGCTTAGGGTCGGATATAATCCTCCGTCCTTCGGCTGCTCCTCGTACTCTTCCAACTGATATTCCTCCACAAGAAGAGATACCAGCTAATCCTCTTTCTCACGTGTTTTTCACAACCGATCAGCCAGTTATTGAATGAGAGATTAACCTGGATGACCTTCGTAATATGTACTTTAGTGACCTTGATAAGGATGACTTCAATCAAACCTTTTCTCAGACCACAATAGCCAATGTTGTAACTTATAATGGTGAATCTTTCAAGGTATCGAGTGAGTAGAATACTTTGGGTCATGCATTTTTGGGCTTCATCATGCTAATACTTGATCTAGAAAGACAAGTCATGGATCAGGCTAAAGATATAACTTATCTTACCACAGACAACCAAAACTTGAGAATTCTCTTTCATCTGAACAACAACAAGTGGAGGCTTTAAATAAAGAGAAAGAAGAATTAAGAAATGAACTGCGCCAATCCAATACTACCCAAGGGGATATCCAGACTAAGTATTATGAACTTGAAACTACCACCTCTAATGAAATCAAGTCTTTGAAGGAACAACAAACTAACAATGCAAGCACTATCAGCATCTTATCCAGAGAGAAAGAGAAGTTAGAGAAACTTCTTAAAGAGAACGAAGAAGAAAATATCTCTCTTAAGAATAATCAAGCTCAAGAGATAGTTGCAGCAGTAAAGAAGTATGTTGCTGGTGTTGTGGATTCTTTGGAAAATAGGGATGAACGTATCAAATCGGATATGGTTTTGATATTTCATGAGACATTTCCAAAGAAGAACCTTGGACCTTTGTAGAAGTTCGTACCATATGAAGAGATGACTTTTTGTACCATGCCAGATGGTGATAAGAATGGTTTTTCTTCACCGAGTGAGTGTGATTCTAATGAGGGAATCGATGAAATCTCAAGCACCGATGCCAAGAGTCCCAAGAAATATGATGGTAAGGAGAACGAGCCCTAAGGTTATTATGTTTACTTTTTATGTTTAAGACTGAAGTCCTTAGATGGCCAAGGCATTTTGTTATTTTCTTTCAAATTTTGTTTTTTTAACCAAAGTCCTTGGATGGCCAAAGCATTTTGTGTGATGGTGGAACAGACATATTCCAATCAATATATAATGTTAAATTTCCCTTCGTATGTATTTATTTCTCTTCTTATGTCTAGTATTTAATCAGTATTTAATTCTTCCAACGTGTTTCATAAGCGTTTAATTCATTGAATCACTTCAAAGATATTTCATTTGAATGGACAGTATTTATTTCACTTTTTAACTGCTTCGGACAACACCCACCAGTGCACCCACAACATATTTTAAACATTGATGGACAGTAGAGGCCACAACGTGCATCCTAGAAAGTCAAGATCCTTCAAATATATCATTGTAGGATGTTGGGCAGTCAACTATAACGAATAAAACTTTTACCGTTTTTTAAAAAGGTTCTCTACCCAACAGCACTTCCTCTTCAAACTCACCAATGACATCAACCGAAATCTCTGTAAACCCCTACAATAGTTCTGTTTGATCGCTGAATAACCGAGGGATTTTTCATTTGCCTATAAGTATTCAGAAATAAAATATTTTCCGAACTAACAGTGTCAATCAAGATTTGACGTATATCATTACCCCCAATTGATCCCCCTATCACCACAACATCTTCATATGGCCCCACAATAATTCTGAAGTCGTCTTCATCAAAGACTATGAAAAGAGTTGGGGTTTGGTACAGATATGTGGACATTATTCCTTCCAACTCAGTAGTCAAGCTGTTGACATGCCTTTTTCTTAAACAACTTGAGGGCGATGTCATGGTGTCTCCCCCAAATATGGATAATGATTCAAAAAAATTCACCAGATCAGAAACTATAGCAGATTTATCCACTATCACCCTACCAAATTCCGATCTGGATCAGGATCAAGGTATTCAGAGTCCACATCAAATATTTCAACAATCATCATGGCATCTTCCTGTTTTGATGTCCTTGGGACTGTTAAAGAAGTTGTTCAGGGAGCATTAGCATTGGATTGTGTATTATCTGGTCTGGTGTCCCCTTATTTTTTTAACAAAAGCGCATAATTTTCCTTTTTCAATGAGATTTTTTACTTCTTGCTTAAATGTTATACAATCATGCGTGTCATGACCCAAACTATTATGATATTTTCAAAAATGGTTACTTCGGGTCTTTCTAAGAGACTGCAGTGGGGCTGGCCTTCTAAAGTGCACATCATTTTTAGTCTTGTCATAAATTTTTGCTACACTCTCTCCCAAGTCAGCAAACCATTCAGGCTGAACCCATAGACCCTTTTTACTTCTAACTTGTTAGTTTTGATTGGACTGATTTTGTTTGGGCTAATGTGATCCTTGTCCAGTTTCCTTTTATTTGTAACCAAATTGAGTTGTTGCTTGTGGAATTGACACAATAGTGGTGAATCGTTTCTGACGAGGCACTCTAGATTTCTTAGTTTCCTCAATGGTAATCAATTTTCCAACTTGATTTAACAGCCCCCCAAAGTCATTATTTTTTTCCGGGTTACTGAGTCGGTCAAATTTCCTTGATTCAAGCCTTGTCTTAAAGAAGTGATTGCTACTTGTTCAAAATAATCAGCTAGCCCATTCTTCGTGTTCACAAACCTACTAATATATTATTTCAAAGATTTATTTGGCTCTTTGGAACAATGAATAATCGTATCATCATTCTCTTTAAGCTCATTGCTTCTTACAAATTTCCTCCAGAATGCTACTTGGAATATGTCAAAAATTCTTTATAGACCCGTGAGGGGGACTGTTGTACCACTTAAGGGTACTTCTTTTAAAGGTTTGTGAAAAGGCTAGGCATAACAGCTTGTCATCATCATCAAATATACATTATTATTTTTAAATTGCTCAAGATGATTGTTCGGATCTTTGCTTCAATCATACTTCTCCATCTTTGAACTGTCAAATCGCTTGGGAAGATGTCCGAAGAGTATTTTGAAGACAAGGGTGATTGTCTCTAATTTTAGATACGGTTAAATAATGTATCTTCATTCGGAGTAGAAAAATACCCAGTTCGGATTGAAAGGCAAATGGATCGATCAGCAAATGGTCAATGTGGTGATCAGCTGAACCTTTTATTTTTCCTTGGTACTTTTTAATTTTGCACTGTCTATCCCATTTTATTGAATGTTTCTTGGTCAGTCTTAATTTCTTCTTCAGACGACCTTCATCATTATTGGATGAGAATAATTCTTCAAGGTCTGAATCATTGGATGAACTATTAAAAGACTTTGATGTCTTGCTCACAACTAGTTTAGACCGATGTGTTTTCTTAAAGCTGACATGAATCTTTATGGACTGCTCATTTTCACCAGGCTCATCAGTAGGGTGGAGTGCGGATGCACCAGACTTCTCTTTTATTCCTTTTTCAACTTGTTTCTGAGCCTTTAAAGCCTCAATCTCAGCCTTTAACTGATCACGTTCATCCTGCATGGATTATTTTTCATCATCATTTTGATTGACATGAGACACGGTAGTGTGCTCATTATTCTCTCTCACACCTTCAACCTGTAGAGGTGGAACGTCTTGTAAATTAGGATCCATTTGCTTCAATGACATCTGAAATGCTTTATTTACTGGTTTTGAATATGAAATTCAGGCATCGTCACCTCCCATTGTGGTCGCCAATTTGGTGAGGATTATTTTTTATCAAAGGGTATTCTTGGAATTGTTTTTATCTTTTTCAGGTATTTATTGTTGGAGTGAAGGGTAAAGAGATAAAAGAGGTGTGTTTTAGCTATTAAGTTTTTCTTACCCTCTTAAATGAGGGTGGTTGGGGTATTTATACTTGTTTTTATGACCCGTGGGCTGTTCGGGTCGGGCTTTGGATTCGGATCAATCTTCAAATCCCAATACCTAAACAGGTTAGCACAGGTTAGCACACAGCTGAGTCGTGATTTACTTAGTTGTATTGTTCATCATAGATTTGGTGCAAAAAATGTCCGAATTACCCTTTCGGTTTAGGTAGTAGTACCCTTCCAAAAATATCTGAATCTATCAATTGTAAAAATTGTTTGGCTAAGTTTGAATTTTATGTAAGATATATTTGGATCAATGGTTTGATTTATAAATTGCATAAGATTTTATTATACATGAGGTATATATTCAGGTTTCAAGTTATTAGATGTAAAATTGAAATGTATAGCATGCTGGACTTATATGCAAGTGTATGATATTTATGGCTTATGGTCAGTTGGGATTGTGTGTTTCCAATTATTATATTCACACGTATGTTGTAAGAGCATGTACGGTGAGTTTGCTATATGATATGTTAATTTATGTTTTAGTTAACATATCAAAAACAGTACTCCAATCAACCTGTTAAACTAGATTTTTGATGATGTGACAATAGTTTTTGCTAACTCATATGCTAAGTTTCCAGAGTTAGTTAACAGGAAAATTGTTTATTTTTTGTTGGTTTTTTCTTTTTTTTCTTCTTCATTTTCTCTACTTCATATTGTTTTCACCAATGATGTTTTTTAATAGATATTATTAGAGTAAAATAAAAAATACTGACTAAAAACAGATAAAAGATATTTTTCTTTCATACGTGGCATTCACTAACATGTAAACTTAAAAACAACGATTGAACATGCTATAACTTGATTGATTTTACATGTTAATTTGTTTATAAATGTTCCAAGATTCTATGTTTTTTTATGTTGCACATAATTATGGGGTAATACAAATTAATTTGTGTTGGTATGACTTTAGTTGTGTTATAATGTTGTAATTGTTGTAAAATGTGTATAGTTTCGTGCATATTAGATTAAAAGTGGGGCATGATTGTCTTTATATAGTTTTTATTTAGTATGAAGAAAGATTTTTTACACCGAGCTTGATCAACTCAACCACTATTAGGATAAAAATATATCCCACTAACTCATATTGATGCAGTTGTTTATAACTACACTTGTCATCTCACAATATCCTCAAGTTTGGAATAATTTTATTTAATTGTGATGGCCTGAAAGAAACTATGGGTATTGACCTCTTAGTGCAATATTTAGCTTCGATTTGTTTGTTTGATTCAAAAGACCTTTCCATCTACTTGAGGTTTAAAATCATAGTTAACATGTAAATATTATTCGTTTGTTTAATTCAAAAGAACTTTACATTCTCACTTCAAGTTTAAAATCATAGTTAGCATGTGAATATTATTAGTTTAGCTATTTTAATATTAATCAAATTTAAATTTTTATATAAAAAATTCAAGTCATTTGGATACATTAGTAGAAAGTTATTTTTTCCAATATAATAAAGCATCAGATCAAGGTCTAACCATTAAGCTAAAATTTTAAAAACCGATAAACTCTACTTTTTTTTTTGTTTAAAGTAAGACAATTATATATGTTATTTTCTTATTAAGTTGTTTTTTACAATAATTTAAAATAAGTTTAATACTTTTTTGTAATCGTTACTTATTAATAAGATAGCACTCACTTCATTAAAATATACAGAACTTAAAACATTAGAAAAAAAATTAAAAAACATATAACATGTAATTGTCTTAAGCAACTAAAATGTACACCGATAATAAAAATACGATCTCAACGTAAAATATAACTTTTCACAAAAAATTATGATATTTTAAACTAATTGCACTCATATTAATTATATGTTTATAATAGTTTGAACGTTAAATACTTATTAAGAGGATTTTTTTTTACGAACCTTTGTTGTGATATGTGTTATATTAATTTTAATATTTTAAAGTATATCTTTAATAACCAACCATTGGATGTCTGCATGCTTAAGCTTAAACGAGTTATATTGTTATTCAAATATAATAATACCAATTATTATCACAATATAATCATAGAGATCTAATAATCTCTTCCATAACTCGTAGTCTTGTTAATAAGTTATGCAACCATAGTACATGGTTAAACATCTTGAAGCATATAATAAAATTTTCTTTAACCGTGTATGGTGCTATAAGTGCATCATTAAAAAAAATTAATAAAATTATATCACCTCCTAAATAAAAGATGATGTCTAAAATAATCCAAAAAATATTCCTATATCAACAAAAACATAAAAAAGATAAGCTGCAATACCTTATAATATCCAAATGATTGAATTTTTTATATGGCAATACTCGCAATGTTTATTTTTTACACTTATTTGAGTGTATTTTAATTATATTCTAATGTTATATTTTTGGTTTACTCGTGTATCTACCTAGAATTACTACTATAATATTATAAATGATATCGTACAAATCTACACATATATAAACTCTAAACAGTCGTAAATAAATTTTATATTTTCTAATTTTTATATTTTTTAAGAAAATATTCAAAACATTATTGGTTTTCTTATACTTCAAAAGTATCCATTCGTAATCTATTTTTCATATTGTAACATTAAAACCTACTTGTATGTTTTTTTGCGAGAATTTTAGAATATTTCTAGAACAATCATGTATATTTGCATCCTCAATCCAAATTTTGGTTCATTAATAACCATGTATACTAGTCAGTTTTAATCTTTTAGATTCTTTAACCTTGATTTGTTCTTCAACCTAAGCTACTAAAGAACAAAAAGTTGGAGCATTATTGCTAGTTACTCCATCAACCGATTCTTCGGGGGGAACCCTTTAATTAAAAGAAGATATAAACTTGCTCATAACAATCATCTAGGTTATTCTTCGTAAGAATAAAACATTTAATATAATCTTTCAAACTCTCTTCGAACAACTATCTAAATTAGATTATCGTGTCTTTATTCTCCCGCATCTCCTTACTTCCCACAAATTTTGTCCAAACATTATCCAGAACATACCAAAATTCTAGACAAAACCTTGATGAATCCGGATGTACCACTTTAAAGCAATGTCTTTGAAGGTTTGAGAGAAATCACGACATAAAAATTTACCGACATCATCATAGTCCATCATAAAGTTTTTAAATTGCTCAAGATGATTATCTAAATATCTATTCCAATCAAACTTCTCCATCTTCGATATATCAAACTGCTTTGGTAGGTGTCCAAAAAGAATTTCAGACAATAATATGGATTGCCACCAATTGTCTCCCTTACTGTACTAGTGGCCACCATTAGTCGTACGGGTCGGATAAATCATGTCCTTATCACTACCCGTTTATTTATTTCTTTAAAAGTATTATATGTACGGTTAATAAAAAAAACTAAAATTATAAAATGTCATTTAATTAATGAAAAAAACTATTTAATATTTAAAAAAATCAAACAAAGTCAAAAAGTTCAAATATTAAAATAACTATAAAAAATAATGTTAGTAAAAAATAAAATATAATAATTACATATGATTACCATTTAAAAAAAACCAAATTAAATGTAAGGATTCAATTTTTTTTATGATTTTTTTTATATAATTTATGATTTGTTGGTTAGATTTACATAAAAATGTGTTGGTATATTGATTAAGATTGATTTTTATGGTTGATTTACGATAGAAATTATATATTTTTGTTAGATTTAGAGGATTTAGGGTTTAATGGTTCTGGTTTTCACGATTTGGGTGCATGTGCTCGTCATCTGCACCAGAAATACAGACTTCCCGCATTGCGAGTGCAGACCCCCCAACACTTCCAGTGCATAACTCCTGCACTATTAGTGTAAGAGAATTTGAACTACTAGTGCAAAAGTAAATCATTGTTAGTGCATATGTCTCTGCACTGACAGTGCATTAACCTTTTGACTAACAGTACACAATTCACTAACTCGTAGTGTAGTGAGACATTCGAACATATTAACTAACTTATTTTTTTTTTATTAAAGTACATAAGAAAAAAAACTCACCACCACTTGACTGGAGAAAAGTTTAACAAAAATTAAATTCGCTCATGAAAAAACGATCTCGGCATACCATTTATACTACTGAACCAGATGACCTTGAAAGGGAACATACAGAGCAGTCATACACTAAATCAACTTCGAGGCGAAATGAGCTACTGGATCATATAAAGGTTTATCATCTATAGAAGGTTTATATATAGGTGACAATAATGAAGATGATTCATGACATTAGTCAGCCAAAGCCGTATAACCTACAAATGATCACAAAACCAAACATAAGAAAAATTAATGATTCTTTGATTAAAACAACATCTGTATCTTTTCTAACTATAAGAAACACGAGGTGTGCCACACTTATATGTGCAAAGTATGTTTAATATATTTATTAGATTATAAGTATTTTTTGTTATGTTTTATGTTTTCATTCTTGTAGTTCTCTAATTGTCTATCCTCGATACGGGGTGTTGAAAATTTGGAACCTGAGCAACCAGGTTAAGATACTGAATTTGATGGTCAAAACTTCATTGGGTCTCTCATATTTACTTATATAATTTCTACATAAAATATAAGTTGAACGAGTTTTTCATCGAACGATGGAACTAGAAGATGATGACATTCAAATATTATGGAGATGGCTATCACCTTTGATGATGTATATACTATCACGTGCCTCTCATTTGTGGGTTGAACACTGGAACCAGAAACCTTCAACACGACTTAATAGATGTATACCAAGTACACCCGACTTTAAACTTCATATAATTCATGCCCGTAAAAAGCTAGAGAGACATAGACGAGTTGATTTTGTAATAAAGTGGTTAAATGATCATTTTACATAAGCTTTGTATCTGGATTCAAATCCAAATATGACTAGAGATATGGTCATACAAGTTTCATATGCGTATCTTTTGTACTTTTTTGGATGCACAATATTAAACTATATTACCTAGAAGTTCGTGAATGTAGATCTAATATTAGATTTGGATGACATGAAAAGACTGCATGAGTTTTTCTAAGGGGCGTATACGATGACTTGGCTTTATCATAGTTTGAAAGATGCTTCAAAGTCATCAAGGAAGACTCTATATTGTTTCATATGTATGTTTGACGGTTGGATCTATGGCCATTTCTCATGCTTTCGTCATCCGCTGAAAAATATATGTAACTTATTAAAACCAAACCTTCTTAGTTGGTCGTTGAAGACGATGATTAACACAACCGTGCAACAAAAAAACAACTACCGTAACACTTTGAGTGGCCTCATGGATAATGATGTGAGTATATTATATTTCTTCTTATTTTGTTCTTTTGTGGTTAATTTTTTATTTAATCATCATTAAAGTTTGATTGAATCATTGTTAGAGGTTGTATTTCAACCGTACGTGGACATGCGAGCTCATTATTTTTATCAAAGAAGTTTGTCCATTCAACTATCCCATTTTCTTTATGGACACCGTTGAATGATGCATGTTAGGTAGAGTGATGCAACATTTTAGACTGATCTAAGATAATACAGATGCTCCTGAACAACCCAGACTCAAGCTGAAGATGGGAGATTATAAACGCAACGGTTGCAAGACAAACGTTTGGCCTGAGTGGCGTCAACATCTAATTTATTAAATAACTTATCACAACTACCATATTTGAGAATCGCAAATCTACGAATCATAAGTAAACTGGTTATGTTAGTCGGTATGGGTGGTATGTCATAACTCTGAAGGTTATTGGTGATGCTGAAATGCTAGAGATAATTCATAAGATTGTCAGTATTAGACCTCTTAACTGTACTAATGAAAAGAATATAGTTTTTTCTAAACGTGTAATGAAGATCACGTCTTCTTAGCCCGGTCTTAATATTCTCGGGTTGATTATATTTTTTTTATTTACGTATTTATTTGTATCAGACGACGTTCTTTGCTACTTTTGAATAATGCTTTATATCATATATTTTTGTACTTTTCTTATTTTGTATCACATATTTTGTATTAAATATTTTGGAGTTATGACTACTCATTATTTTGTCAATATTTTAGAAACCAACGTTGACTTGTAGATTTTAGATGTCATCATATTTTCCTTTACTACTTTTATGTTTAACATAATTCTTTCTCCTACTTAATTTAGTTAATTAACGACATTATTTTTAGTTAATTAAAACAATCGTTACTTTGGTAGTGTGAACCTAATATAATATTAGTGCAGCGTTACACTGATAGTGAAATTGGATACATACTACTAGTGTACAATGCACGGGTAGTGCACTGCTCTATACTACAAGTATTGGTATACTTGCAGTGTAATTTAATTAATTTATAAAATAAGATAACGACAAGGTTTATTCATTTTTTAGCATTTACATTGTATTTGTAGAGTAGTTGGTACATAATGCTATTGTATAATGCACTGACAATGTAATGTCTTTATACCACCAACATGGGTTATCTTGTAATATAAGATACTAGTCTGATCATTTGCTCATTACTCAACATTTACATTGAAGTCTGTATTAATTGAAATTTCAGTGTAGAGTTGCACTGACAATGTGATTGATACATATTGCAATATATAATATCGTTGATATATAGTGTTAGTTCATGTACTCATAAAATGACATTGCGGAGGGTACGCATTGGCTGTCACAGACCTGAAGAACACTGTATCGTAAGAAAAATCTGAAATCATATACTTTAAATGAAAATCTTGTTTTTATTACTAAACAATTGGTTAATTAGAGTTGTATTATAGGGTTTATCTCTTATGACACTTGAGTTTGATTGAAATTCTTATATTTCATAAAAAAAAATATGAACTAATAATTTTTTTTCAAAAACGATGTATGGATTTAAAAAATGTAGTGTTTAATCTTGTTAGGTTCAAGATATTAAAAAAATATTTTTGAGATATAATTTTTAAAACATGTTCATTAATGTCACAATTATAGATAAAAACATTTTATGAGGTTTTTATATTAGAGAAAAAATCAAGTTTTGGTCAAAACGTATTTTTGGATTATAAAAATAGGACAATATTTTGAGTAATGTACCAATAATTATCCAAAACCAAATATATTCTTTATTTATACCCCAGCTATCATTTATTTATTACTACCGAAGCCCCACCTAGCTTTACTATTTACCACATATTACTCATTTTTTATATTCCCCAAATACATGTATAGGTTATATAAGGCAAGTTTTTTTACCAAACAAACCCTAATTATAGCATTTCATGAACAACTATATTTGTCTGCTTCTTCTCTAAGATTTCACAAACACCAAACTCGAAAACTAGCCTTTCACGAACAACACTTTTCATTCTCAATTATTTTCTTGTTCGATTCTTCTTCTCTATTTTCTATTCTTTTTCTTATTTGTTTTTACGAATAAACTTTTTCTCTACAAAACTGAAATATTGATTCATTTTTCTCTTTTTTCGATTTGTGTTTATCCAAATGGCACCACATGAGTTTGTGCAAACCTTCATATCTAATTACATGAAGATATCAATGACCACGAGGCAATCTTCACCAAATAAAGGTGTTGGTTTTTAGTACCTTGTTTAGAATATTCTTTTTGGTGCAAACCCTCGTCGACAATTTAGAAGGTCAACTGTTTAGATTTCATAAGTTTTTTTATTCATACCTATCCTATGATCAAAATAAGGATTCGTCTCTAGGTCTACATCAAGATAAATTTAAAATTTTGAAATGCATATTTTCTTATTTGTTGATATTGGCCTATAAAGGTGAAAAAGAATATAAGCATTATCAACTATGATAGCAAGAAAAAAGTGAAATGTTATTATTGGAGAAATGTATACTCATTAACTTTTAATTTTTCACGGTTGTTGGTTTATTCATGCTCTATATATTTCCATGTTCATCAATTTCACTACTAAGTGCATCGACACAAAAAACATGAACATTGCAAAGTTTTGTGCAACAAAAATTCCAAAAAGATGTGTCGTGGGAACATGTTTATAAGCGGAGTAAACTCTGGATCCTAATAGAATTTCATCTTAGCAGCTAGCTCTTGTCCAAGTTTAACAACTTAAACATTAGGGATGGTTACAAGACCGAAAAGACCATGTTAAATGAATGGAAAATATGAAACCAAGGTCAAATAAAATTTGAATATTTTGAAATACGAAATCAGAGTTAAATGAAAAAAAATGCAAAACGAAGATAATATGAAAGACGAAATGTGAAAGCAGTGTTAAATTTGATTTTTTTTCTAAGTGAGAAATGTGAAACCATTATTAAATAAGTATGTGAACTGTGACACCATCAAACTACGACACTATTGTAAAATAAAATATGAAATGTAAAAGAAGTGTTAGAGTTTAATTTATTTATTTTTGTTTAAATGCCTAATGCGAAAACAAAAATGAAAATACAAAACTACCGTTAGCTCGGTTCGCAAAGAAAATATCATTTATAGATTTTGTTTTATTCGTTTGAAAAAAACAAAATCAATAATATTTTTGATTTTTTTTTTTCGATTTATAACTTAAAAATATAATTTTTTTTCCCGATTTATAACTTAAAAGATACGAATTTTTAAAAGTTTAAATATATAAAAATAATACATACCTGTTTGATATTTTTTTTATAAAAAAGGTATTTCTAATAAAATATAGAGAAAAGTACTAGTAAATACCCGTTCAAGTATCTAATTACCCGGTAGTACCCAAATTTTGGATAGTTTTACTTAGTACATCGAGTTAAAAATTGGATAAAATTACCCCCCAACTATATATACCAATTTTTCACTTTAAACCCACTTTTTTCCCTTTCCCATCACCCTAAACCAACCCAAACACGTCTAATTTTAGAAACCACCAGAAATTGTTCGACTACATGATACTCTCTCTCTCTATCTCCAACCCGAAACCCTTCCAGTTTCTCTCTGAAATCAGCCATCCTCCGCACATTCAACGGAATTGGACCGGTCACCATCTTTTACTCCGTCCAACGACTAACAACCTTATTTTCGACAAGTTGCCGCCAAGTCGTCTCCGGGCGGTGAAACTACAGTGTTTAGCAGTAACCAGGTAAGCATTCTCGTGGAAATGTACCTTTTTGAGTTTTTATGACTTCAAACCACTTGTTTATGTTATTTCACGATCGACGCTGCTTTTTATACCGGAATGAAGTATTTAGTGACGATAGTTGGTCAGTTAGATTATGGGTTTATCGTCGAACCCAGGGTAGAAGTTAGGTTGCATGTAATGTTAATACTTTCCTGAGAATTGTGATGCATGTTAGATGTGCATTAGGTAGATGTTTGTTTATTTTGGTGTTGTTTCCATATTTCCCAGATCCCTGCAACGTGCATGTAAAAAATAGAACAGTTCGCAGCCTATACGTGTGCGTTGTAGTACAGTTCGCATCTTCACCACCTAGGATGCAAACAATTCGCAGCTTCATATCTGTTTATATTTCATACCAATTCGCAGTGAATATGTATGCTATACATTTCGCAGCTTGTCATGCGAGTTGTGTGACACTCCAACTGATCGATAGTCAGTTCACAGCTTTTCATGCGATGTGTGTGACACTCCAACTGATTTGTGTTTGTGTAGGAAGTATGACAACAAAACCAAGCTATTACAGGTCAGGGTTGGTGAGCCTTCTCAAGCTGCTGAAAGAGAACCGTATTACTCGTGCCCACATTGAAGCTGCAAGAAACACACCCTTCTATAGGCTTTTGAAAACGGCTTTCGACATCCGTAATGAGGCAGAGCTGCCAAAGAAGAAATTCTACTCGTTCATTCAGTATGTTGTCGAGAGGTTTTCTGTTGATGAAGACGCCTTCCATATTGGCTCAAAGTTAGTAAAATTAACTACAGATGATGTGAAGGTCATATTCGGGATGAAACATGGCACAGAGGAAATGTCGTTAACGAAAATTGGAGCATTTCATAAAAAATACCCGCCTGACGAGGAGGACGAATCGAGGATGATGAAGAAATAATTCATGGGTAAAACGACCAGGAAGATAGGAGCGACAAATACTAAAACAATAACGAACGCCATTTTAAAAATACCTGTAAAATCGACTTCATCTTATAAAGCAGGATGCTGTAATTTACTAACATATCATGTTGTCGTGGGTTTTACAGACAGGTATAGAAATAGCCAAACGCGAAGGGCGGAGCATGAGTTGGAAGACGTTGCAAGGCTGTTGATACTTTTTTTGTGCTCAACCCTATTCAACTCCGTATCTGGAGATATCCTGGGTTGGAGTACGCTTTATTTTATTGAAGACCTCAGCAAAATAAATAATTACGACTAGTCCGGATCAATATTGTTCAAGCTTCGACAATTATCAGGAGTTGCATAGCTATCGAAATGCCCGATAGAGTCGTCGGCTGCATCGCCCTTCAAATTGTAAGATTGATTTATTCATGGAGCACTCAACAATCAGACGAGAGGTAGCGAAGCCGACCTCGATCCCAAGGTTTTTCAAATGGTTGGGATTAGAGTGCCAAGCATCTACCGTGTCGCTGCTTGCTAGAATACCCAATCTGAAAGATGATCAGGTATGAGCTTTATATAAGTATTGAATTAGGGTGGCAAACAGTTCTCAGCATATCTTGCGTTTTGTTTGGTATTATATTAGAATAATGTATCAAACAATTTTCAGCCTACGCTGCATTCTGTTTGGTACTCTGTATAATTAAGGTATCGAACAGTTCGTAGCTTATTGTTTACAAACAATTCGCATGCTAAGATGCGAGTTGTTTGCAACTCTAAACTGATAGAGTTTCACACAATTCACAACATATAATGCGAATTGTTTGTAAAAAACAATATGTCTGTCTACACCCTGATACTTTCCAAACAAACCGCTTGCAGCTATTTACTTTCATGTACCTCTGTTGGTAGGTTTTCGAAGGTCCACTATTTCTTACTGAGGCTGAAAGAGAAGCTTTCGGAGGAGCAGTATATAGTGGAGATGCGGATGCTGATTCTATTTCACTGGAAGAAAGACCAAAGAAAATGAAGAAAAACACAACCCCAAAACCAAGGAGACGAGCATCACATAAACAGAAAGAATTGAATCAGGTGATATCACCCAGACCCCAACAACCAAGACTCCCCCAGCCAACGATTCCACCACCAAGACACCCTCAGCCAACAATTCCACCACCATCGATCGACACATCCCAACAGGAGCCCGACGACGAGGGCACCACTAGTATGAGTGAAACAATCGGTAATTTTGTCCTCAAACGCAGAACGACTACTCCAAAGAAGTCTGCAACTGTAGGGGAATCAAAGCGTTTGAAGACATACACCGACAAGAACAAGTACGAGAGAAAGATAGAAAAAGAGGCCAAAGAATTAAGTATGAAATTGAGCCTTACATAATTGCTATAATCAGCACGTAATATGTTATAAAACGTCTGCTATTAATTTTTCAGCTGGAAGAATTCAAACTGAAGATAGCGGAGCTTGAAGCACAACAAATCCACAATGCTATCTCTCAGCCAATTTTCCAGATTGGAAGCCCATAAGTGGAGAAGGTGCCAGCATTTCCATCTAGAGCGGTGTCCATTGAATTGCAAGCATCTGTGCATGCTGGAAATCAGGATAAGGACACGAACCAGGACAGGCAAATGCAGGATGTTGATCAGCATGATGCTGATGGAGTACTGCCGGAACAGAAGGATGATGATGGGAACCATTCACCCATACCAGTACCATCTGGTAGGATACATGAAGAGTTGTTGGTGTCCACAGAGACGGATACCACGGAGAGACAAAAAGACAAGTCTCTTTCTACACAGGAGGCAGCCACAATTCTGAGTCCTCCAACGGAGAAAGAAAGACACGAGTCTCTTCCGAATGACCAATAGATCGTACTTCGCGTAGCAAAGGAGATATAAGATCGTGAGAAAGAAGTGGCAGACCCATACAGCCTTGAAGATGTCAGTGGATCAAAAGTACACTAAGATTCAAATATCTTGTTGTAATGAAATTGTTTCTATAAGAATATTTATTGTTGTATACATATTCAAACAAAGTCAATGTATGTATTTAAAACAGTCAGCGGGGTTTTCTCGTTGAATACATATTCAAACAATCCATCACATTATAACTATCAAACAAATATCAGGACTGTTGTGTAGTCCTGTCCAAACAATTCGCATCGTATATTGCAAATTGTTTTATACTCTACTGGGTTGGTTATTTCACATAGCGCAGCTTACCATGCGAATTGTTTGAGATGGATAACTCAAACAAATCTCAGGTTAGCATGCGATTTGTACCCAACTATGATTATAGTATGCTTAACCCCTCCACCTTTTTATTTTGTAATTTGTATGGAACAGGAGGCCGACAGACAACAACAACAACAACAGCAACAAGAACAACAACAAATAGCCTTGGCAAAGAGAGAAAGGCTAACACAAGACATAACTCCAGAAGAGTCAGAACGTGTCAATCCATGTGAGAAGCTGGAACTACTCAACCAGGGAGGACCATCGTTAGAAGACCAAAATAAATACGGAGATGTACCTCAAAGACCAAAGGTGGTGTGCGCAAATTCAGAATTTCTAAGCCAACGTGAAATTGTAGTACCAGTACCAAATCAACTGCAAGCTCCAGAGTCAAACAATAACACAGTAGGTTTACTCAACTTTTACAGACACTTTTAAATGAAATTGATAATGTATATTAAGATTTTGTAATACAACGGTCTTTGGAGAACATGTCGGAGGATGACTTTAATGATTTCTACCGACACGATCCAGATCCTATGCCGAACCAGTCAACGATATTGGTTGTCGCTAACCGTGTGGTAAGGGCTATTTTAAATGATTTCGCAGCATATCATGAGAATTGTGTAGATATATTTTAAGTTTTACAAACGAATATCAGGGTAGCATGCGAAGTGTTCAGTGGAACCTCGATCAGTTCACATGCTATCCTGATAGTTACCCTATAATGTATTCAGCTAGAACCAAACAATCCGCATGTTAGCATGCGAATTGTTTGGGGTCGTTAACATTATAATGACTGACACACTCTTTTAATTTTTGTTATTTAATAAGCTCGAGTCAAGTAACGAGACAAAGGAGCCTAATTTTAATCTACTGACACCAACACAGCATCCAGTGGCAGAGAAAGAGGAACAGATAATTGTAACAAAACCCAACCGCCAAAAGTAAAATACACAGACTGGCCAAAGAAAACAAAAGTAACTGACCGTATTGATGTCGTAGAATACCATAAAATATAGTATTAAAGCCTACGAGCATGACACCGTTGATCCAATAGTATGGAATTTACCATCGTCCAAAATTTCCTACGTAATTAGAGTGCAAACGAGTGATGCGCTAGCGCTACCTTTAGAACTGGAGCTGGACGTAAAGGTATCCAATTATCAACCAAATTTATTCTTAATGTTTCAAACAAGTCTCGTATATTTAACATAAATAAAAAACTCATTTCATAGGTTGTGGACGCTTGGATTCGAAAGATGCTTGTAGAATTAAACTTCAAAGTTCCATGCAAAAAAGGTTCCAGGAGTATATCATGACTGCGTTATGATTTCGGGCATGACTACGGTAAGTTTAGCTACGGTAAATTTCAAAGTTCCTCGCATGTTCTCGTTGTAATGTACTCTCGCTTGAATACAACATAATCTGGACATAGGGTGGGATGTATCCAATCTAGTCGACGCAGCTTTTAACAAAGCGCCTAAAGACCCCAACATCATCATCATTCCATTATGCACCGAGACTAAGGACCAGATAAACCATTGGACGTTGCTCGTCATTGATGTCGACGTCAGGTCGGTAACAAACTACAACCCACTGCTGCCTAAAATCAAAGCGATAGACAACACCACAAGGACACCTATCAAGCTGGTAATATTCCTAACTATTTAATTACTTTTAAACACATTTTAAAAATATATGATCACGATATGCTGTGAACTGTGACCAAGTCAGTAGTATTTAAATGCAAACAATTCCCATGTTGTCATGAGAATTGTTAGCAACTAAAAAGTCCTGATATTTGTTTGAAAATGCAATCCGTTTTAGTTTCATTCAGTTCGCAGCGTATCCATAATAGAATTCGCAACCTAGGTTGCGAATTGACTGACATTCACGAAATGGCTTGGATGATGAACACTTTGCAATATAGGCTCTGAACTGTTTGCAGACAAAATGGATTGGATGCTGAACAATTCGCAACATAGGCTGCGAATTGTGTGACATCCACATGTTGGATTGGTTGTCAAACAATTCGCAATGTACGATACGAAATGTTTGAAAACCACACTTTAAGTACTTGTGCTGATTCCTAACACTAATTATTATAACCAGATCAATTATTTACTGGATAAAGGATACCTACCTACTACAAAGACTGGGTGAAAGGTGAAAAATGAAAGAAAAATTCCACAACAAAAACGTGGCACCCTTGACTGTGGTATTTTTGTCTACAAATACGCTAGATATATTATCCAGCATGGATATGTGCAGCCAAAATATGATGAAGATATGGTTACTAGCTTTAGAGAATAAATGTTTGATTTTTTCTTAAATAACGGAGACATCAACAAGTACTAGTGATTTTCTGTAAGACATTATGATTTTTTGGTGTACATACATTGATTGTAATTTTTTGGTGTATATAGACTTTGTTTAATTTCAGAAATGTGCAATTCCCAGATATATATAGGACATATTTCTTATCAAACAAATCGCATGCTAACCTGATATATAAAGGTTAGTTAGTATTCGAACAATTTCCACCATTCCCTGATATATATTAAAAACAAGATCCTCAAACAATCCGCATTCTAACCTGATACATGCTTAGAAAAATACCACATTAACAAACTACATGCTGCAAAATTATTATTAAACAGTTCACATCAACTCCTGATATAAAATAAATAATTCAAAATCTATCGTTGAAGAATACGAACAGGCTATGACGTCTACCTTAATAAACGTTAACTACATTGAGTACGCAAAACGCAATCTAATCACCAGAGCCCATTAATTGCTAATTGGACATGGAGGCTATGTAATGATTAATATAGCCACACCACCTCATAAGCTCAGATCCATGCCTCTAAATAACACTAGTAACCAGAGGCTAATTTTAAAACAAACTCTATATTTTTAAAAAACACCTCTTGTTCTCTTTAAATTCCATAAGTCATGTCATTTTCCACCACCACAACCACTACCATATACTCTGGTTCACTAGGTTCTCTGGGTGACTCCTGGTTATCCATAACCACCAACTGGAGCGATGACTTAATCATACCGACAGCACCACCAAACAACCCAGTCTCTGTCCTTGATTTAGACATCAAGAACTACTTTTCAGCTGACTCTCAACCAGTGGAGTGGTTCCAATGGTTGCTGCTGAACCTCAGCCAGCAGAGGTCCCAAACAACAAAAGGAAGAGGGACGACGATGCCGGTCTATCAAGGACCAAATTTTTATGCACGATGGACGTACATAACAAAGAGGAAGATGAAAATGAAAATGCTGATGATCAGCACGAAGAGGAGAAAGATGGTGAAGAATCCTCTAGTGATGACTGATAGAGTCTATTTTCTTTGTTTTTTGGAGTGAAACTAACAAACACTAATAGGGTATAGTGATTTTTTTCAAAATTTGTTAGTGCATGAAGACTGTAATCCTCTTTTTGGAATCCATTTTTTGTATAAACTTTGAATCATATATATAATTCGCATCCTATTACCACTTGCAAACAATTCCCATCTTAACCTGAGATGTTGCTTATCAATATTACTGATTTACACACAATTTGCATGCAGACCTGAGTATTGTAATGCTTTGTATTTCCATTCAATTCGCAGCATATCATGCGCTTTGCAACCAACTGAAAGTCCTGCTATTTGTATGAAACCACGATTCGCAGCATATCATGCGATGTGTAAGAAAATATCAGGACTTCTGGTTGTTTACAATTCGCAGCTTATCATGCGATATGAAAGCAACCAGAAGTCCTGATATTTGTTTGAGACATAATTCACAGCATAGCATGCGATTCGTAGTTAATTAAAAAGTCCTGATATTTGTTTGAAAACACAATTCGCAGCATATCATGCGCTTTGTGATATTTTGTTTGAAAATTCAATATTTTAGAGTTGAAGGAAATTTGCATCATATCATGCGAATCGTAAGCAACTAAGAGTCCTGATATTTGTTTGACAAAAGCATTACGTTTGAGCTCAATACAATTCGTCGCATATACTGATAGTTGTTTGGTATGATTTGACAAACAATCCGCATCCTGGTGAAATTTCACACAACTCGCATGGAAACCTGATAGATGTTTGCAACATGATATCAAGATATTGTACACAATTCGTAATAATGGATGTGAATTGCATGCAACTCAAAACACTTGGAATTTCTTTACAGTAATAAAAACAAAACAAAAAAATGTATAGATGAACAAACAAGTGTAAAAATGTTTAGTTTGTTGTCCAGAACAATAACAGTATTACAAATAAATGTGGCCAACGAGAATTGTCCACAACATGGATTGTGCTTAAACTGGAACATCACAAGTCCTCCTGTTATGACCTGATTTCGAACAACGACCACGCCTCAACTTCTTGGTTGAGATTTCTCCTCTAGATGGGAGTCGTTTTTTCTTAGGCCTTCCGGAGCGTCTCTTAACGTTCGAAGGTAGAATTTCAACAAACGAAGGATCGTTAGCACTGGACCCTTCCCCGAAATCCGTTATAGCTGGTATGCTGAAATAGTAATTTTCCCTGTAATTCTTAACCGTAAAGAAGGGCTCTATTATAGTAAAGTGATCTTGGTCAATATACTGTATTGCCGCTAAAGCGTGAGGACATGCAAAACACTCTTGTTGCCATGATCCGCAAGAACATTTGAAATCCAACATATTAACAACAACCACAGGATTTGAAAAAGACTTCGAACATGGCGGGAGACGACTTACTTACTACCCAAGTTCGGCACATGTCAACATTCTGCTTTGGCTTCTTCTTATACTCGAGGACAAAATTAGTACTCCAGCTTAGCCCCTCTTCGTATCTTCGTGAAACTTGAGTCATAAGCAAGACTCTAATCCAGTCAATAAACTCAACAATCGGTAGGCCGCAATATTTTTTGATATGATTATTAAACGATTCTGCTGCAGTAAGCCATAGAGTCGTATCGTTTCCCTTTTACGTAAGCCTGCGCATACTTTTCCGGGGGTAAATTAGCAAGAAAATCACTCATTCTGTCACCACCTTCACATAGAAAAACTGTTAGTATATATTTAAAAGCTCTCGACTGGGATCATAAGCATGACGATGGAAGAAACTCAACATCCTTTTTTTATAGTCTCTGTTAGTATGTTCCATTTTTGCTTTCAAATTCTGCATGAGATGGAAATAACAGTACGCATGATAGCAATTTGGATACAAGACAGAAAAAGCATTAACGATACCAGAATAATGGTCTGAAATAAATGTGATTTGGCGCTCCAACAAATGTGGTTTCAAACACCCCAAAAACCACATCCGATTGTTCTAATCTTCAATGCTAACTATACCAATAGTCCTGGAAAAAGGCAGCTCAAATGAACAATACAATAGCACTCAAGCGTGTCAAAAATGTAAGCAGCTCACTCTGTCTTGAGAGTTGTTCTCAAATATACGTTGCGAATTGTGTACAATCATAGATTGCGAATTGTTCACAGTTTTATAGTTACATCAACTAATTCGCATCCTCTCTTGCGAAGTGTCATCAAATAAAAAATACTGCTTAATTCGCAACCTCTCATGCGATTCGCTCTCATATATCAGGATTCCATGACAATGGTGTGCAATTATAGGATGCGAAATGTTTCACAAAATTTCAAACAAAACATCATAAACATTCAGATTAAATAGTTAAATGAAACTAACCGTTGTTGTCGTCCTTTGCTACGGCAGTAAGCAAGGTACTCTTATACTTGCTATATAAGTGGGTTCCATCGAAAAACAACATTGGACGACATGAATGAAAACCCTGAAGGGACGAAGTGAATGCTACAAAACAACGCTTGAAGCGGTTTCCAGCTAATAACTCCAATTGGCAGTCTGAAGTAATATCGCGGCTCTTCAATCGCTTGAAGTACCCGCTTAGTAAACTAGAAGAACGTGAACTATCTCCGAAAACTCCTCTCCTTGCCTTCTCTAAAACATTCCATGACAAACGGTAAGAGATGTCAAGACAGTAAATTTTGTTTGACACTCGATTGTATGGTTTTGGCTGTCAACGAATGGCAGGTCCGGAGAGAATCCTGAATTTCCTCCGTAATTAAATCTGATGTCAAATGCTTGTGCCGCTTATGCTTCTGGGAGAAAACGGAACTGCACATATGGTGCAGAAGATACTTCTTGATCGTCATCAAGCCGGTGCTGGAATCAATAGATGTATAAAGCCTCATTTTGCATCCGCTTGTGAACTTATTTTCACAATAAGCAGTGATCTTGGTTGCTACGTTGTGTAGGTATTTGAAAGCAAAACCATGATCTAAAGCAAACTTGCACAAAGATAACCTGAGACCTGCAACACCTTCTCCAAAAGTTTGACTCACTCCTGTAATAGCATCAGCCCAACCAGCAGTAGCAAGTTGTTTTTTTCTCTGATCAGAATTAACTAAACCGTTATCACTCTCCCCGTTAACTAGTTGATTAAGATATGGTTCTCCCAAACTCATGCTACGCTCTTTACACTTTACACCATAATCCTTACCACCAGAGCTCTTATCACGAGAACTTTTTTCACCAGAACACTTATCACCAGAACCCTTATCGAAGACATGTTGTTCTATGAGAAAACTAACCCGTTTTAAATGCTCCAAATCAAGATATAACACCAACCCAACAAAATACTTCTGGTTATTAAAGAAACAATTATTGTGATCCCCGCAAGAGTTGGTAATTAGGTAGTCACCTGTGACAAGCTCCTCCCATGTGTTCTCCACATAAGGTTAGATAATTTGAAAGATTTCAAACTCCGTGAAAGGTACAACTGCAGTTTGGTGACCATGTTTAAAAATACAAACTCGTGATTTAAACATACCTTACCCTGCACCGAACAAGCTATTAGTTATTAATCTAAAAAATAAAGTGTAAGTTATTTATTATTGCATCAAGCAACTCGCATCCTATCTTGCGATTTGTGTATATCTATAAGCTGCGAACTGTGTATAATTTTAGTATATAAATGACCAATTCGCATCCTGTCCTGAGATTTGTTTGTAAATCAACTGGTACACTCACACTAACCAAAAATGTAAACAATTCGCAATTGTACAAAGATTTTCTCTCAACTATTAATTTCCTGAGATTTGTCTGAAAGATGATAAGGTATGATATATCACACAATTCGCAACATCTCATGCAATTCATAAAGCAATTAAAAATGTCCTGATATTTGTTTGGAAATGCAATACTTAAAAGTTCCACACGATTCGCAGCATATCATGTGATTCGTAAAGTAACTAAAAAGTCCTGATATTTGTTTGAAAATGCAATAATTTATAGTTCTACACAGTTCGCAACCCATCCTGAGTTTTGTAAGCAACTAAGAGTCCTGATATATGTTTGAACATGCATTATGTTGGAGTTCCATACAATTCGCAGCATATACTGATAATTGTTTGAAAAACTTTTGAAATTGTTTCATGCAATTCGCATGAAACCATGCGAATTGTTAACACAATTAGCATCTTCCTCATTGAATACATCACACAATTCGCATTTTGTGTCGAACGCTTGGACAACTAAAACTCATAGTCTACACATGTTTCACGTCCGAAATCAAAATCTAATACACTACAAAATTAATATATAACATCATAAACAAAGAGATGAGTATATAACGACAAATATTAACAAAATAAGCACAGATCACTGGAACAAAAACAAAAAAAACAGAGAAAAGCTCGAAAGCAGGCTATGACGTCTAAAAACAGTAGAATAAAACCTTTTCTAACTCAGAAAACCAACAAATAACTTTGAAATCAGTAGGTAATTACGATTACCTGAAAGAAACAACACGATTAGTAAAAAAATAACATATTCCAACAAGCATGATCAGTTCACGTACGTAGAAAACAGTCGTTAGATAGGTTTTACACCACAACCTACAAAAATAAACAGACCTTTGAACGCTCCGATCATCGGAATTGTGCTTTCAGTCTTGCTTCGTGGTGATTCGTAGGGTTAGGTGGTTAGAGCGACAAATTCAAATCTTCAAAAGCTAAAAAATAGAAAGAAAACAGAAAATTCTGCTTATATATTGGGTTAAGGATAGTTAGGGTATTAGAATAATATTAGGTATTAAGTGATAATTAAGTAGTTGAGTTGGGTATTAAGTCACAATTGATCAAACCTTGAATACTGAATGACAATTAAATAGTTGAGTTGATATAATAGGTACAATTAAATGAATCCTCAGTTGTTATAGATAGATCAAGCAGGGATAATCTTTCGAGCAATCGCATTGCCGTCAAACCAAGGATTGCCTCCAAACTGAATTTACCGGCAATGAGCAACTCAACATTGCAAATAGTCAAATCAGGTCCCGAATGTGATGGTGAGCGAGTGTTCTTATATGTAGTTGTTATATTCTACAATTATTTCCTCGCTCAATCTGAGTATGGTATGATTTTCAAATGAAGGGACTGTAAGTTCTGTGGATAACGAGAATGGTTGCCCATCTTCTCAGTCTACAGTTCATGCAATAGATGCTGCATCCGAAGAAGTGTGCCCGAGCTCAAATTCTGATGTACAAATGTCGCCTAGGAGGGCTCCACGAGCTGAGATGATAAAGAGCCGTTTTTCTCGAACCATTCTGAAAGCGCAACATAAAACACTTCTTGATCATAGTATTCATTCTGATCCGGTGAAGCTGCAACAAGAGAGGGAAAGATTAGAAAGGAAACACATTGAAGAGAAAGCAAGAATTGAAGCTAAAATCAAAGCTGTTGAAGCTGCCTTACAATTGCAGGCCGAGATGGAATTGAAAAGGAAAGTTGAGATGGAAAGAGAAGCTGCTCGAACTGCGTTGCAAAAGATGGGGAAAACTTTAGAGTTCCAAGAGAATATGCAAGTGGTGGAAGAACTGAAGATGCTATGCGGTGGAAATTTCTCCAGTGTAGTAGTTGTACAAGTTTCTCCAAGGCCGTTGGAACAGTTTGGGCTTTTCTTGAAAGCTGAATATATAATCGATGATGATGAGGAAGATAAGGAAGAGGAAGGAGAAATTTTTTACTAAACGCAATGAAATCCTCAATCTTAGAACTCTTGTTAATACTAGTAGAGCATCACTTATAATTTTGGTAGTGTAAATGAGGTCTTGGATATCTTATATTGGTAATAGATAGCTAATTACCTTCTATACTAAATATATATATATATATAATAGGTGCAATTTCCCTAAAATATATAACGAAGTAACACCTTATATTATATTTTCTTGTATAATAACCGTAATTGAATTTTTATTTGATTCTTAAATGTAAGTGACCCCAATATTTAAGCCTATTGAGCGAATGGTTTAAATCTCGAAAACCCCAAACTACCATTTCACTATCACGGCGGAGAGACTCCTAGTCAATATCATCACTTGCGTTTCCCTCTCTTAGACGAAAGAAGACTGGTTTCCATGGCTGATGTACTCGTTTCTTTGAGGTCTCTAATGGCCTCTCACTCTCCTCCTCTCGATGCGTTGGTTGTTCCATCTGAAGATTATCATCAGGTATATGCGAGATTATAGTGTAGATTATTGCTACATACTCCAAATTCAACTAGTCGTTTTTGTTTGATTAATAGTATCTGTAAGTCGCGATCGCGATTTCACATGATTTGATTTTCTGTTTTGGTGATCGGATATCCCTATAATCTAGCAAATTCGTCTGATTACAACGTAACCTGGCTACTTATCTGATTTAGTTAGATGTTGATGTTGATGTTTATTTTTTGCAATTGCAGAGCGAGTATGTGTCAGCTCGCGATAAACGACGTGAATTCGTGTCTGGATTTACTGGAAGCGCAGGTCGTTTTTTATTATCGATTAATCCTATTCTTTCACCATCTTTTGGCTGAATCATTGGTCTAGTGTCTGTCTCAATCTATAGATTGTCTTTATGATCATACATGGTGTAGTTGAATACAAGTGACTGTATTGATTTCGATTGTTTGTATGCCATTTGTACAGGTTTGGCGCTGATTACTAAGAATGAAGCTAGATTGTGGACCGACGGGCGCTATTTCCTGCAAGCATCGCAGCAGCTTAGTAATGATTGGAAACTTATGCGTTTGGGAGAGGATCCTGTCGTGGATATCTGGATGGCAGACGTAAGTCTTTAATCTTGTTTACGAGTTCATATTAGTAAACTTGTTTCTTGAAGTCTGTCACTTATTGATAGTGTTTCATATGGTTTGCCTAAATTTCTCTGTTCTTTGTTTTCGTGTTCAAAGTTAATGGATAGATGCACCTAATCTAGTTGTAAAGAGACAATGTGATTGCTCACTCCATTCCATTCCCACCTGGCTTTCTCGATGTTTAATTTTATATATATCTGATGTTTTACAATTGGTGATCTGTCCTGATGTTTGTAGCTTATGCCTAAAGTGGTTGAAAAAGAATTTTTTTTTCTTATAAATATTAACTTCTAATTTATCTTATTTTAGAATCTACCAGAAGGTGCTACAATTGGTGTTGACCCTTGGTGTGTTTCCGTGGACACTGCAAAGAAGTGGAAGCAGGCTTTTGCAACAAAAAAACAGAAGCTTGTTGGATCCTCCACTAATTTGGTAGATGAAGTTTGGAAAGATCAGCCACTAGCAGAAAGAAATCCAGTTGTTGTTCAACCATTGGAGTTTGCCGGTCGCTCTATCGCAGACAAGTTACAAGATTTGAGAGAAAAGTTTGTACATGCAAAAGCACGTGGAATCATTATTACTGCGCTTGATGAGGTGAATTTGCCTATCTTTGATATACTTATTTGTTGCATTTAAATTTCAGAATTGAAGATACTTTGCTGTTTATCTCTCTTTGTATCTTTACTCTGGTGAGTTTTGATTCAATGTATATAATTCTTATGCAGGTTGCTTGGTTGTACAATATTCGCGGGGATGATGTGGCCTACTCCCCTGTTGTTCATGCATTTGCTATTGTAACAGTCAGCTCAGCTTTTCTTTATTTGGACAAGAAAAAGGTGTCAGATGAAGTAAGATTTTATTTGACACTACTTCTGTGTCTGTAATAGCTTAATTAAACTTTAGGTTGTTGGAAATCCTTACATTTCTATAATTATTGCAAAAAATTAACAGTCTATAGGCTGATAGGGGATAATGGTTATCGTTTTATAGCAAGCTTGGATTGTTATACATTCATTACGTGTCACGTTCAGGTAAACTCTCATCTAGTGAAATACGGAATCGAAGTCCGTGATTATAGTGCAGTGAGCTCAGATGTCGTGCTGCTTGCTTCAGATGAGCTACAATCTTCAGGTGTAACTGAGGGAGCTGATAATAAAAAGAATAGTCATGATTTTATATGGATGGACCCTAGTTCATGCTGTTATGCTTTGTATTCGAAGTTGGATTCCAGCAAGGTCCTCTTGCAGCAGTCGCCTTTAGCCCTTGCCAAAGCATTAAAGGTACTTCTCGACATTCTAGAGTACTGAGATTACTACAGAGGGATAATTATATTGTCAAACCATAGAAGCTAAATCAAATGTAACTCATTGGATTGCATAGTTGATTCCCATTTTAAGCGATTTACTACTGGTGTCACACAAAAGGTAATTCTATTCAGGTATGGTAGGGAGTTCAAGGCCCAGTTTGTTTTCTTGATTCACATTCATTACCAGGAAGGCAATCAAGAACATTGAACTTGAATGTAATGCCTCAATGTATTATCATTTTTGCCTTTGCCTACTTTTATGTGTCAAGTCAGGTCGGACTTTAGACCCACCCTCAATTCAGTTGTGCGAAACTTAAATAACTGGATGGATGGAGGGATTCACCCTTAGGATAAAAATTAATTCCAAATCTTTTGTTACGACAAGTAATGTCAGTCACCTTGAGATGCTAGGCTTCCGTAGTTTGATACATGGATATCCTCTGCATGCATCTACCAAATAATAGATTTATCATTTTGTTAATTCTTATTGATTCGTTTGTTCAGAACCCAGTCGAGTTAGATGGGTTAAAAAAGGCACATGTTCGGGATGGTGCAGCTGTTGTTCAATATCTTGTTTGGCTAGATAACCAGGTATATATTAACCTATCATTTAGGGTTCTCTGCATTCTCATGTTATAATATTAAATCTCAAAAATTGGCATCCTTCAGTAAATTGGTTAATTTTGACCAAGGCAGAAATGAATCGTTTCTGAATTAGTTGTGCATATACAGATGCAGAACATTTATGGGGCATCTGGGTACTTCTTGGAGGCGGAGGCAAGCAAGAAACAGACTTCGTAAGTTTTTTATATGTTTGTTCCTGTCAGTTCTTTCTAGACTTTCTGTATTGGGGAATTAATCTTTCATACTTACCAAGTTAATTAATTTCAAAGAGAAGATGTTATTTAAATGTAAGCTTGGTGATTGATGCCACATCGGAACTTGTGAAGTGGGGCTCTGTAAATTATCTGAATATCCTTCACAAATGGTTTCATTGGAGGTCTTTTTCAGTTTTGTTTTGCCAAGAAGTGTGCAAGGTTTGCTGAACATTTCTACAACGTGATCTATGTGTTGTCATGTTTGTGTAATAAATGCAGAGGGACTGAGAAACTGACGGAGGTGACTGTAAGTGATAAATTGGAGGGTTTTCGGGCATCGAAAGAGGTAACAGTACTTTGCTTTTCTGGAAAACCAATCTATGATAATGAAGAGAGAACTTATACTAGATCATTTCAGAAATATCATATGAAATCCAAATTCCAAAGACTTCTTTTTGGGTTTGTAAGGAAAGCTGTAGTCACTTCTTTGTCAATATCATGCAAGCCAACACTTTCTTTATTTTTTATTTACTGAATCTGCAGCATTTTAGAGGTTTAAGTTTCCCCACTATTTCTTCGGTGGGCCCAAATGCCGCAATCATCCATTATTCACCGGAGGCGGAAACATGCGCTGAGTTGGACGCTAACAAGATTTATCTTTTTGATTCAGGGGCACAGGTATGCCAACTCACTAATTTACCTTCAAATATTTTGTAGCTCTGGCTTCTCAAAAATTTGTGCTCTAACTGCAATTTGTCATTTTGAATATGTAGTACGTGGATGGAACAACTGATATAACAAGAACAGTCCACTTTGGAAAACCTACAGCTCATGAAAAAGCATGCTACACTGCAGTATGTGGCTTTCCCTTGTATATACCTTTGAGTTGCTCTAGTCTACTTAGGTGTTGTTTGGTGCTATCAGCCTTTTGGCTTATTAGGCTATAAACAATAGCAATAAGAGTTTTATTGGTCCAGGTTTTTTATCTTAAAATAAGCTAATTAGCTTAAAATGATATCAAAAAGCAAAAGGCTAAAAACAATTAGCTTTTTCTTACTTTTTTTATCTTGATTTTTGGACGGGTGTATTCTATATATGTTGTTTTCATTAAAAAATAATTCTCGTTTTCAGAATAAAATGTCAGTGTTTACCCTTAAAAACTAGCTTTTGTGTAAGACACCAAACAACCCATGACTTTTTTCAACAAAGCTAACTTTTTTACTTGTTTATTTTAAGCCGACCTATTGGCTTAAAAGCAGCGCACCAAACTATTCCTGAATATATGATCCATCTTTTATGTCCTCTCTTCTGTTTGTACTTGGTTATCATATAGGTTCTCAAGGGTCATATTGCTTTGGGAAATGCTCGATTTCCTAATGGAACGAATGGTATACTATTTCTATCATGTCATTATCAATGATCGTGTAAAATCAACTTCCCTTGAATTTACACTTAAGACTATTACCTCCCTCAAATTGCTTTTGTTTCTTTTTATCTTGATGTTATAGGTCATGCCCTTGACATTCTTGCTCGAGTTCCTCTGTGGAAGAATGGTCTTGATTACAGACATGGTACTGGTCATGGAATTGGGTCCTACCTGAATGTTCATGAAGGTATGTGATAGATAAACGACTGGTTGTAGCTGTTTATTGCATTTGGTAATTTGATAAATATGCCGTATGGCTGTTTTTAATTTGCAGGACCTCATTTGATCAGTTTCCGGCCACAGGCTCGCAATGTGCCTATCCAAGCTTCAATGACAGTCACAGATGGTCAGTATTCAGGATTTCAAACTTGCAGTAAGATAAAATATGAAACAAAACTATTTGAGAAACTTTAGGCTATGTTTGGATGGGAATAAATGGATGAAACAATATAGAACTTTGATACTTTTTGACAAAAAGGGAATATTTGGATGGCTTTTATAGGCCACTACTAATATAAATGTCTTATAGCTTTTGTTATTGAGTTTGAAAGGAGATTTTCTACTGACTTTTTTCTCAAGTTTCCTACCTTATATTTTTTAACCTGTTATAAAAAATATTTTCTTTAAATCCCTACTCTTTCTAGCTTTCCTATAACAGCTATAATGTTTTGCTCCCTATGGAAAATCTACACTATCTTTTTAGATCTTTTGAACCACATATAATTTGTCAATTCCAGAGTTGATGAGTATTTTTTAAAATGCATTTATCAGAACCAGGATACTATGAAGATGGAAACTTTGGTATCCGATTGGAAAATGTTCTTGTAGTCAAGGAGGCTGAGACTGATTTTAATTTTGATAACAAGGGTTACTTGGCATTTGAGCACATTACATGGGTAAGTCTGTTTTTTTTATCTTTCTGATTTCTACTTCCATAGAAATATAAATGAGTTTTCCTCGTGTGGAGTAGGATGTTTAGATAATACTTTAATTTCCTTAGTATTCTTGGGTTTGAGACAAGGAAATCATCAAAAAGAAATATGGTGTATGATTGGCTCACAAAATTTGTTATATGGGATTGTTTTCATTTCGATAAAGTATATGAGAAACAATTAATCTTTATTTACAGATATGTATCTATTTTGATATAGAGTAGGATAAGGATTGGCTCCATACCTGGAAGAAATATTTTTTTGTAGATATTTTTCAAGCCAGTACTCTAATACTATTAATATTTTACCTCCTATTTTCAGGCCCCTTATCAGAAAAAACTGATAAACTTGAGCCAATTAACTCCAGAAGAGCTAGATTGGCTAAACAGCTATCACTCGAGATGCGGTGATATTCTTGCACCATTCTTGAACGAACCTGAGATGACGTGGCTAAAGAAAGCTACCGAACCTGTTAGTGCATAACTATTGGTGGTGCTCATCCGGTGATATTTGCTATTTGTTTGTTAGTTTAAATTTTTATTTTGAATAATGTAGTAGAAGTCTTTGACTCTCAAACCTGTTTGATTGGAGCGTAAGGCTTTACTAGAAGGCAAAAAAATGGAAAACCACTATTCGCTAGAATAAATTAACAAACTATTTTTAATAATAGAATGTGTATTATGAATGCTTATATTTCCTTTTCTTTTGATTTTGCTATGTCATTCCAGAAAGAGAAATGTTAGTGTGTTTTAAATAGATCTTAATACGAAATATATGAACAAGTTACGTGTAGAAACAAAATTTTCATAAAGAATCCCACAGTTAGTTGACTTGTGAATACAGTTTCCTTTTGTATGCCTAAATGAAAAGTGTTATAAGTTTTTTATTTGGCCTCTCATATACAAACGTGATGGGGGGTTTTTACTGCATGCTATAAGTGTTAGCCTTATTTCAAGGTATGGGATAGGTACGCCCCTATGTTGAGCCTCTCTATGGTACAGACGCACTTAAAAAGTTGAAATATTTTCTACATGATTTTATTATTTTAGGGATAGTACTTTATACAATTTGATTAAAAATTTACACTCAACCGTCATTTTATTCATTTCCAAACACGTAACCAACCGTCATTTTATTCAAACCGAATATATTTTAAGTCATTTAAAAAAAATGACTTTCTTAAACAATTTAATAAAAATTCAAAACCCAATTTTATCTCAAATGAACCAATTAAAAGCGAAAAAGTCGTGTCATATTTAAACGAAGCCGTACAATTTTTCAATCTGTAAATTACATCATTAGCATGATCATATTTCAACAATTTTTTTGAAAAATTTACTAATCCCATAATAGCTTACATGGTATTTTGACCATCCAACTCGAAATTAAGTTTTTTCGGATCGATTTCATGTCTCGAAATTGTTTGAGTTATAAAAACGAGCAATTTTATTTTAAAAATTTGAAATTGGATATATTTTTTAAAACGTCTGACTTTGATCGTCATAAAGAAGGAATCTGCAGTCCTTATTCAACGAGTGCGCATAGGATAAACCCTCCGTCTGACGCAATAGCCGGCAAACCAAGTCAAAAGGTAAACCACACAGGGTGATGGGTTCAAATAAAAAAAACGTTTGTCGAAAGACTCGAACGCATGTTTTTTGATCACGAGCATCCCTTACCCCACCAACTCGGCTACCCTAGATTATTTTTATTGTCATGATAAAAAAAAAAGTTGATCTAAGAATCGTAAACAACTGCATTTATAGGTACTTGCTTTGACGCATGCGTCGAAATATCATCTTACTTAAATTCAAATCTCTCACTTACTTTATATCTTAATTTTTTTAAACCATTTTAGAATAAAAATTTCAAAATATATAAAAATAGTTCGTAGTAGTCGGATTAACTACTAAATAAAATTTTAAATGAATTAAAACAATTTAAAACTAAAAATAATATTTTCTAATAATTTTGAAATATAAAGATGTTAAATTCATAGATATTTTATAAATAAACATGTAATATCAAACTTATCTATTAATAACAATCCAAAATGCGATAAAATACCGATAATCACCTAATGATATATTAATATTTACAAATAACCACTTAATAGTTTGAAATATCTCTAACTATTTTTTCATGTTTTTTTTAAATATCGTATCTTTCAAATTATAGTTCCAAAAAATTCAAAAACACAATTGATTTACTTTTTCAAGATGAACAAAACTATATTCATGAAATATATTTTTAAGTTGCGAATTACGTGCAAATTGGTTGCGAAAAAATAATTGTTGTTTAGTTGCGGACTTACGTGTAATTTGGTTGTGAAAAAATAATTGTTGTTTAGTTTCAGAAATATGTGCAAATATGTTGCGGAAATAAAAATAAAAAAGTTCCAGAAATAGATTTTGGTTGCTAAATAAGTCTGACCGTGTGAAAAAAAATGTAAACTTGTTTTTATGAAAATGAATGTTGATTGGGGGTGTACCAACTAATGTTTTTTTAGTTGCGATAATATATGCATTTTTGTGATGAAAAACTTTTTAAAAAAAATTGGAGTTGCGGAATTACATGTAAATGTGTTACGGAAACAAAATGAAAGTAGCTGCGAAAATGGATATTGGTTGTTAAATAAGTCTGATTATGTGAAAATAAAATACAGCCTTGTTTGTGTGAAAAACAAAATACAACATTATTTGTTTGAAAAATAATTGTTAATTAGGTCTCAAACAACTAACTTTCTCGTAGTTGCGAAAATATGTATATTTGTTTTGGTGAATTTGTTTTCTAAAAAATTGAATTATTGTGAAATAAGTTTGGAAAACAACTATTGTTTAGTTGTTGAATTACGAGTAATTTGGCTCCGGAAAAGCCACGGTTGTTTAGTTGCAAAATTAAGAACAGGTTGGTTGCAAATTTAGCATATATATATATATATATATATGATGTAACAAACGATTTCATACATTATATAGGAGAAAAAACATTAAAATCGGAATCTGATTCATAATTTCAAAAATAGTTGCAAAAATAGCACTTTGGTTGCTAAATAAGTCTAATTGTTTTTTCAAAAAACAAAATGCATACGTGTCTTTTGTGAAAATAAGTGTTAATTGAGTTCGAAACTACTAAGTTTTGTGTAGTTGTATAAATATGTGCACTTTTATGGTGAAATAAAGTTTTTTAATAAAAAATTAGAGTTACGAAGTTATGTGCAAATGTGTTGCAGAAATAAAAAGAAAATAATTTCCGAAATAGACTTTGGTTACTAAATAAGTCTGATTGTGTGAAAAAAAACTTGTTTTTTTAAAAACTAAGTGTTAATTGGGTGTGAAAGAACTAATTTTTTTTGTAGTTGTCAAAATATGTGCATTTTTATGACTAAAAACTTCTAAAAAGAAGTTACAGAATTATGTGCAATTTGGTTGCAAATTTAGTCGAAAATATAATAATTGTTGTTCAGTTTGGAATTAAGTGTAATTTAGTTATGGAGAAACAACTGTTGTTTACTTGCAAAATTAGAAACAATTTGGTTGCGAATTTAGATGTTGAAAACAAATTGTGTACCTATAAAAAGAAATGAGGTAACAGATGATTTCATACATTTTATATAAAAAAAATTAAAATCAGGATTCGATTCATAATGGTTTTTAAAGTTAGAGAGATTTTCGGGATCAATTTTAGAACTTAAACGATACAACATTTATAATATAAATTGGTATTTTTAAAAATATTTTCAAAAAATTTCTTCATTGAAAAGGTTAACACGATTTGTTTATGTTTAGGAAAACATTTATAACCAAAACCTTATTTCAAATTATTCGTTTGTAATATAATTTTTCAAAAATACATTATTTTAATTAATTTAAATGGCTAAAAATTATAGTTAGTCACTGGAATTGTCTCAAAACAATTAGTGATGTTACCTTTATATCAAAATGGTCAAATTTTATTGCATTTGTGTATTTTTTTCCGTATATATTGTCACCGCAAGTGATCACGGATGCATATATTTTGCTTCATCCAACATTTTCCTAGTCCTCCCTTCATACTTTGAAATGACAAAATGGGTTACTCTCATATATCGAGAAGCCCAAAGCAAATTTGAAGTATTTTTTATCCAACAAAGTATTATAACTGATAAGGTCAAATTACTTTGATACTAACCAGTATATATATATCTGAGGGGCAATTCGGACATATTCAGTACCATGCCCCTTCGAATAATATAATGATGCAGAGCTTGAAGAGTCAGTTTCATTCAGTAATGATGAAGGACGGTAAAAAAAGAAATAAGGCTTACCAAAAAGAATACAAGAAATAGGGATATACATGGCAGGCTCAAGAAGTATGAGGGAAAAATGAAGGGTTCAACTGATCAACATATTGACTGTTTGCTAATCGATCCCTTTGCTTTCCAATCAGAACCAGGTATTTTTGCTACTCCAAATGAAGATACCGTGTTTAGTCGTAGCCAAAACTGGAGAAAATAACCTTTATGCGCAAAAATACTCTCCGGACACCTTCTTAAAAGATTTGACAGTTTTAAGATGGAAAAATACGATGGGAGTAAAGATCCGGGCAACCATCTTGAGCAATTTAAGAATTTTATGATGAACTTTGACGATAACGACAAATTCCTGTGTAGGGGTTTCTCTCAAACCTTCAAGGGGAGTACCCTCAAATGGTATAATAGTCTCTCTCAGGGATCTATAAATTTTTTTGACATATTTTGGGTTGCTTTTTGGAGGCAATTCGTTGGAAGTAAGAAGCTTAAAGGGAATGAAGATACGATCATCCATTACGCCCAGGAGCCAAACGAGTCTTTAAAAGAATACATCAATAAGTTTGTAAACACAAAAAATGGGTTAACAGACTACTTTGAACAAGTCGCAATTGCCTCTCTTAGGCAGGGTTTGAATCCGGGTAACTTGGCCAATTCTGTAACCCGGAAAAAAGCTATGACCTTTGGAGGGTAGTTGAATCAAGTGGGGAAACAAATCAATATTGAAGAAACCAAAAAATCTAGAGTAACTCGCCAGATCAGATCCACAACTACAACATCAGCCCCACAAACAACAAATCAGTCCAGTTACAGATCGAAGGAAACTGGACAAGGGTCTGACCAGCCCAGGCAGAATCAATCCATTCAGAACCAAAACTAGCAAGTGAGAAATAAAAGAGGACCTTGGGTTCAAACAGAATGGTTTGTTGAGTTGGGAGAAAGTGTGGCTATGATATATGACAAAACAAAAAATGAAATGCACTTTAGAAAGCCAGCTACATTACAGTCACCCAGAGAAAACCGGATCACCCGTTTCTTTAAATATTATAATGACATTGGGCATGATACCCATGACTGCATAGCTTTGAAACAAGAGGTGCGAAACCTCATTGAAAGGGGTAAATTGGGGGCCTATGTTAAAAAACAAGGGGGGATCAAGCCGGATAATACCCCATCAAGGGCTAATACTCCCAAAACTACGCCTTCAGCTCTTCTTAGAACATCTAGATAGGAGGACACTATGGTGATTACTGAGAGATTTGATGTGGATTCTGAATACTTGGATCCTGATCCAAATCAAAATTGGGTAGGAGTGATAACGGATAAGACCGATACTATTTCCAATATGGTTAAATACTATGAGTCTTTAACAATATTTGGGGGAGACACTGTGACTGCACCTTCCAGTTCTTCAAGAAAGAGGCACGTCAACTGTCTGACTACCCAGTTGGATGGAAGGATGTCCATACATCTGTACCAAACTCCAGCTTCTTTCATAGTTTTTGATGAAGATGACCTAAGAGACATTGCATGACCTCATGAAGACGTCGTGGTAATAAGGGCATCAATAGGAGGAATTGATATACGTCGGATCCTGATTGACACAAGTAGTTCTAGTAAACATATTGTTCGTAAGCTCCTATAAATAGATGAGAAACCCTTCGGTTATTCAATGTTCGAACATAACTATTGTGGGCTTCACATGAAGTTCAGCAAATGTGATTAGAGAATTCAAGGAAGAAGTATTGATGGGTAAGGGGCCTTTCAAGAAGATAGTGAGAGTATTGTTTGTTGTGGTGGATTGCCCAACATCTTATAATGCAGTATTTGGGAGATCTTGTCTCTCCAGGATGCATATTATGGCATCTACTGTCTATTAATGATTAAAACATGTTGTGCAGGGACAAATGGGTGTTGTCCAAAGTAGTCAGAATGTAGCTAGGGAATGTTATGCAACAACTCTTTCCTCGAAATCTTTGGAGGCAGTCAAGGTTAACAAAGATTAGAATTTATTGGAGTCTTCCACCGATGAAAATGAAAATGATGATCCGAGAGAGGCTCCCAGTGTCATGATACCTATAGAAGAAGTTGAAATTTATTCCCTAGTTAAGGGTAAAAGTGTTAAATTGGTACCAAGTTGGTACCAAGTTGAAACAAAGGTTATTATCTTTTTTATCTGATAATTTACACGTATTTGCATGGTGTAGTGATGATGTCACTGGAGTGCCTGCTGATGTAATCTGTTATAAGCTGTCCATACGAGCTGATGCTGGGTCAGTTGTATAAAGAAGAAGGTCCTTTTCTAAGGAAAAAAAAGATCTAATTGTTCAAGAAGTTGATCGGTTGACCAAGGCCACATCAAAGAATCTCAGTACCCATTATGGACTGCCAACCCTGTTTTGGTCAAGAAAAAGAATGGCAAGTGGCGTATGTGTATTGACTTCACCGATTTTAATAAGGCATGTCCCAAATATCCTTATCATGTTCCTCGGATAGATAAGTTTGTAGATTCTACCTCCGGGAACAAGCTATTGTCTTTCATGGATGCATTTTCTGGGTACAACTAGATACAAGTAGATCCAAAAGATCAAGATCACACCACTTTTATTACGGATATGAGTCTTCATTGTTATAAAGTGATGTCATTCTGATTAAAAAATTTTGGGGCCACCTATCAAAGGCTAGTGAATAAAGCTTTTGCTAGTCCGATTGGCAGAAATATGGAAGTTTACATAGATGGCATGATGATGAAGAGTCTTGAAGAAGATGCGCATATATCCGATCTTCAAGAGATGTTTTCCAATTGAGAGGTTGTCAATTTAAAATTAAACCCTGAGTGTGTTTTTTGGGGTCCAATCTGGAAAGTTCCTGGGTTATGTTATATGTGAAAAAGGGATTCAACCTGATCCGCATCAGCTAAATGCTCTATTAGCTATGGACCCTCCTCGGAACATTAAAGAAGTCCAAAGGTTAGCCGGGCGATTGGCTGCGTTGAACTGGTTTATTTCAAGATTATCAGACAAGTGTGCGCCATTTTTCCAGGTATTAAGGAATGCCAAAGACTTTAACTGGTCCCCGTAGTGTTATCAAGCATTTTTTGAAATCCGGAAGCATTTGTCTTTACCCAAGACTCTCTTTAAACTTGTTCAGGGCGAGAAACTTTATATATACTTAGTTGTGTCTGAGTATGTAGTAAGTGTTGTGCTAGTAAGAGAAGTGGATAATTACCCCCGTCCGGTTCATATATTAGCAAAAGTCTCTTGGACGCTGAAAGAAGATATTTGAAGTTAGAAAAGTTGTCCTTGGCATTGGTAATTGCAGCAAAAAAAATGAGACCATACTTCCAAGCACATTCCATTGTTGTCCAAATGTCTTTTCCTCTAAATAATGTTCTCCAAAAGATTGATATCTCAACTAGAATGACCAAGAGGTCAATTTAGCTGGGTGATTATGATATTCACTTGCCCCCCCCCCAAACGGCAGTCAAGGCTCAGTCAGTGGCTGATTTCCTAGTAGAGTTTCATATTGATAGGCCCCTTGGTCAAATGCAAGAAAACCAGTCTAAAAAAATGGGTAGTCTAAACTGATGGTGGGTCTAGTACTATGGGGTGTGGGGTTGAAATTTGTTTAACTTCTCCATATGGCAATACTATGTACCAGGATACATGTTTCAGTTTCAGGGCCTCCAAGAATGAATCTGAATATGAAGCAACTATAACTGGTCTCAAACTAGCCCTTATATGTGGGGCAAAAAAGTCTGATTACATAGTGAATCCCAACTGCTTATTCACCATACTCAGAGAAAATCTGAGGCAAAGAATGAACAATTGATAAAATATTTGCTCATGTTAAGAGAAGTTGCTGCAAATTTCAAAATTATCCAATATGAACATACCCCTAGACCGGAGAATACCGTGGCAGACTCTTTAACAACTATAGCCTATTCTGAGTCTTACCCATGGATTATGATGCTAGAATGTCCATACATACAAACAAGCCAATAAAAGGGTAAAGAGAATGGATAAAGTATGAGCATATTTGTCATTCAACCCAAAGATTGGAGGTATGATATCTTTCAGTTTATTTCCGATGAGAATTTACCTCCGGATAAGCCCGTGGCTAAGAAAATTAAATACAAAGCTCCTGGTTTCCTGGTATTGATAGAATTTATTTATAAGAAATCATTTAGCAGACCTATTTTGCGTTGTTTGGGATTTCAAGAATCCTAAAATGTTTTATCTGAACTACACGATGGAGAAGGTTTCACACATTGTGGTTATAAAGCCGTAACCATAAGAGTCTTATTAGCAGGGTAATGTGGTCAAGAGGTGTGATCATTGCCAGAAATATGGGAATGAAATCCATGTACCAGCAGTTCCTATTGAGTCCATATCTAAACTAATACCTTTTAATAGGTGGGGGTTGGATTTGGTTGGGCCTTTTCCCATGACATTCGGTGGATATCGAACGGTAATAGTTGTTATTGATTATTTCTCCAAGTGGATAGAGGCAGCTCCCTTAGTTGGAACCACTTCTAAGGCACTTATAAAATTCATTTTATCCAACATATGTTGCAGATTTGGGATTCCCCGGAAGATCATTACAGATAATGGGCCACAATTTGATAATAAAGATATGAATTTTTTTGCACCTCCAGAGAAATTCAACACTGTTTTTCCTCTCCGTTCCACCCTCAAGCTAATGGACAATTTGAAGTTGCTAATTGAACGATCCCATCAGGGCTAAAAAAGAATCTGGAAGGAGCTGCATGGGAAATTTCCAAGTTATCCAGCAAGAAGTAGTGTGGGCTTACCGAACTACTCCTCGGATTGTTACACAAAAATCCCCCTTTTCTCTCGTCTATGGGATGGATGCAATCACACCCATAGAAGCTACTTTACCATATTTCAGAATCCAAAGATATTCCGAACGGACCAATGATATGGCAGTTAGGAACCAGTTGGACTTAATTGAAGAAAGAAGAATCAAATCACATTTGAGAACAACATACTATCAGGGTTTAATGAGGATCAGATTTACGTCTAAAGTTAAAAGAAAAGATTTTCAGTTGGGAGACAAATTCTTGAGGGAAGTTTTTTTGCACACTAAAGAAAAACAGTTTGGAAAATTGGCTTCAAACTCGGAAGGCCCTTATGTGATATGTGAAAAAATCAAACCATGGACATATAAACTTCAAGACAAAGAGAGAAGAATATTAAAGCACCCATGGAATATTGAACATCTCAAGTTATATTTAGAATATAACTCTCTTGTAAATATTTACCTTTCATATACTTCAATATAAATATTAGGGGGGGGGGGCATATTCTTTCCTACCTTGGTGGCGCGAGGAGGTTTTAACGAGGTGTCCGGTTTTTTCAATAATATCTTATGCCTTCTTCAAAATTCTGGTGTAAAATTTATGATCATAGTATGAGGTGATCAGATAAGTTAAATATTCATTAAACACCCCGGCTCTTAAATGAAGTATCTTTGAGTTGATCAGATTTCTTAAATACTTGATCACATTTATTAAAAACTTGTAATTGGATTCGTACGCTTATCAAACACTTATTTAACAAATCAGAAATATTGAAAAGCTACTTAAAATATTGACTGAAAGAAGGGAGTGAAGTTCATACAAAAGTATATAATATTAATACTTGATCGAAACAAATCTGATCAACAACACAACAAAATTCCTTGACCCTTCAAAGGCTTTGATTCTTAAGACAGGAATTAAAAAAATACAACAAAATTCCTTGGCCGTCCCAGGACTTTAGTTTTAAAAAACACACAACATAACATTACAACCTTAGGGCTTGTTCTCTTCGGTTTTTCATCACCATCATCTTTCTTGGGACTCTTGAGCTCAATGCTTGACCTCTCCCCGCTTTCTTCCTTAGAATTTTCTCCGCTAGAATAATCATGCTTGTCACCAAACACCATGGTATAGAAAGGGATGTCCTCACACGATACATATTTCCACAAAAGACCAAGAATCCTTTTTGGAAAAGTTTTATGAAATAACAAAACCATGTCCGATTAACCCCATCATCTCTCTTCTCTAAAGAACCCACCACTTCAGTAGCATACTTCTCTATTCCTGCAGGTATCTCTTGGGGTTGCTTGCTTACTAAAGAAGCATTCTCATCTGTCTTCTCCTTATAAGCTTCTTCAAGTTAACTTTTTCTTCGGATAAAGTTTTGACAGTACTTGGTCTGAAGATCTTGTTGAGAATCTTTTAATTGGCACAGTTCGGCAACTAAGTCATTTTTTATTCTTTAAGGATTCTATACTGTGTTGAGCAGTGGAGAAACTATTCTTTAAGCCTTGGTTTTCTGTGGTTAGGGAGGTTATGGTTGTTGTCTGTTCCCTCACTTGCCTTTCCAGGTCAACTATCGGATGGAAATAACCCAAGAGGGCATGACTTAGAGTTTCTTGTTCGCTTGATATCACATATGTCTCACCGTCATGGGTTACAGTATTGGCCATATTTGCGTGAGGATAAGGCTTCGCGAAGTCATCCTTGTCTAGATCACAAAAATACATGTTCTGAAACACATCTTGATTGACATCTCCTTCAATAGTTTCCTTTTCGGCAGGAAGGAATGTTTGAGAAGGAAGGTTAGGTGGGATTTCTTCTTGTGTAGGAGGATCAGTAGGAACATGAGGAGGAAGTTCGGAAGGACGCAAAATTATCTCTGACCCTACGCTACTCTCTTTTTTCTTTACTGCTCTTTCGTTACTACTATCCTTACGTCTCTTATAATCCTTTCTTGTAACTTGGGGTGGATGATCCGATCCGCCAGCTTCTTTGACAGTAACTTCAAGTATCTCCAGCAAAGCGACATTGATTCCTCCTTGGTTTTCCGAACTGACCCCTTCAGTGACTTGTTGAGATGGGTCAAATTTGGTTTTCTTATTCCTTTTGTTCTTGATCTTGTCAAGGTGACTAAGGGCTTTGTTCCGAAAATGCAAGAAAATTTTACCATCCTTATTCCTTAGCCTCAGTCCTCTTCAAAATGACATCGGTAGGAGGAGGAGTGGTCAGATTCTCCCAAGTAAGGTCCCTACTCCTCGAAATGTTCCAAAGGTGAGACCTCACAAAGTTTACAGAAGTAAAGAAATTTTGGAAATCGTTTCCCTACCTCTCCGATGCCCATTTGTTTAGCTTGGTACAAGTAGTTTGGCCTGCCTCTAGGTGCTCTTGGAAATTTTTTTCCAATACTACAATAAAAATACCATAATCAGTTTGGAATATTAACATAGTATTTAGAAACCAATAAAAATACGAATAGGTATTACTTGAACCTTTCCAACGACTGGTCAGTTAGCTTGGATTTGTGGTAGAGTTTATCTTTCTGCCATTCTCCCACGCCCCGCTAATAAAAAGAATTGAGTCCTCCATGGCTTCTTGGACTCCAAAAGATCGTTTACCACCTTAAAATCATTGCCCATGTTGTAGTGGTAGAAAGGAATATGATGGTTCCTGTATAGACCAGCCACAGCAGCAAATTTCATGGGTAGAGGGATTTTTTAAAATCTAGACGCCATAATACCGACAACCAATGTATACCATGCATTTAGGCTCAGTTGACTTGGACATAATTTAATCAGGTCGAAATACCTGACAATTTCTAGGTCTAAAGGGAACTGAAGGCCCCAGTTGAGCACTTCTGTATATTCCACCAATTCGTGGGATTTACAGTCCATGAGGGTCTCCGAAGTGACTGGGATTCTCACTTTAACAAATTCGGCGATGCCCCATTTTATTCAGATCTGACCCAATTTAGCAGTGTAAGTGTATACATAAGCAATATTCTGAAGGGCTAACAAATACTTCACACTAACCTTTTGAAATTTTGGCCCAAGTTTCCATTCCAGACACTCCGGAAGTGACTCAGTGTTGGGAATACCTACTTTTAATTTATCCTTCCGATCTTCTGCAGTGTCCCCTGTCTGTCCGGACGTCTCAAAGGGAGTGTCTTCCATATTGTCATCCATAGTATCCTCCATTATCCTTGACTGTTGTTCGGGCGGTTTAGTATATACTGAGGGCTTTTGTTGTATTCGAACTAGCAGGTTTTCAAGAAGAAATGGTACTTTTCGCTTTAGATAGACGAGTTACCCTGAGAGGGGTGGATTTTTCAGCATCTGAACCCATGGCCAGGAAAGGTGAAGATTTCCTACACTGAAAACTGCCTTTTCCTTAGGTAAGGGGTTTTGGGACTCTTGAACTGAAGACCATGACTGTAAGGGAGATAGGGTTAGAACAAAAGGTTATTTTCTAACTTATGATGTCTTTGATGATACTGAGGTCTGGTCTGTGCTTGTTTTTGGCAGAATGATTTCTCCACCATGAGAGGCAGGGAGTCCAGCTGCAACTCTTACTTCTCTTTTTTCTCTTTCCAAATTAGCTAAATTTAGCCAACCTTCTTTCACCAATGCGTTTCTGGCTGTGAACATAAATCTACCCAGACACGATTTAAGAAAATTTTCGAGCTTTATCTCTCTAGAAATTTATGTGTTCTCACATACAATAAAACAGTGAAACCAATTTTTATAAGGGTGAAAATGTAGGAGTTTACCTTGGGGAAGACAAATCGATCACAATAATGATTAGGGGCTAGAAAGTATGGGGGTTACACCCTAAGTTAGATTTTAGCAGAGTAGGTACATGAATCTAGGAGAAAAACAGCTGAGAGGTCAAACCAAAACTCGACACATGTCCCCACTTCAAAAATCTGACTTTTAGAATTATCAACTGTAAAGTTAAACCTCTTCAAATCCAATCAGCTCTCAGTTCGAATACGAATGTCAGATCGGGCAATCACCTTGAGCATATACTAAGTTTTATTTTTCGAATTAGCTATTCCAAAGATTCTTTGCAAAACCTAAAGGGGTTACCGATAATGTCAGATTACTTTGATACTGACCAATATATATATATATATATATATTCGAACGGAAGTTGAGACATATCGAGTACCATGCCCCTCCGAACAGTATAAATAGTAAAATATGACTCAGCTAGTTGCCAGTCATTTCATCTCTTGAGCTAATGGGTTTTTAAACTTGACCCAAGCCTATAATCCAACCCGAAAGGCCCATGGATAATTAAAATAGTATAAATATCCCAACTAATTTCATTAGTGAGGGTAATCAAAATGTACTGCTAGTACACACCTTAATTATCTCTCTACATTTTACACTAAACATTAAATTCCCAAAACTCTTTCCCAAACTACCCTTTAATCAGAAATAATCCTCACCAATAACAAATCTAAAACTCGATTTGTTATTATTTGTACTGTTTTTACATTCATAAAGTTATAGTATTTTCCTTAATGAATATTTCGGTCGGTGAAATTTTTTTAATGCGTAATAAACATGGTCATACAAACTAATACAAAGATGCCTCTGATGTTTCTTTAGCTATAAGAATTTAAGCATGTCAACTGTAACACCAAAAGACCTCAAAACTCTTAGGAGTGCAATCAGAAGTAGATTATGGTTTGGTTAGACATACAATCAAGGGAAAAGAATGTTTGGTTTTAGAAATTTTTTGTATGATCAAGATACGAAAGTACTACAAAACAAATATAACAAGCATCCTAGAGAGTAGAGATCATAATCCTTCTTTGAAACTCTCGCAATGACTATGTGATGCTATTGTTAAAGATGAAATCCATTTAGTAGTAATACCCGACCTATTAGACTAGAGCTCATCTAGTTGTGACTTGGTGATTAAGTTGGGAATAAAAAGATAGCGAATCGCGTGAAAACATGTTTGATAACACATTAAATTTGTGTAGGAGATTTGATGTAAATATATAAACATATGTAAAATATTATCATTTACGGCAAAAATATTATGCTATTATAAATAAAAAATCTTTAGAATAATAAATATTATTATTACGCTTTAATTTTCGTAAGAAAATTATGTTTAGGATATATTTAACAAAATTATATCGTATCAAGTAGTATTTTTTAAGGAAAATGTCAGACTAAGTACCTTCTCACCAATCTTATTATTATTTATTACCCCAACTATTTTATATACCTACTAAACACCCTTCTCACCAAAATAACTCCCTTGCAATACCCAATCTTTATTTTATCCCTCAACTACCCTCATATTTTGGTTATTAGACCTACTATTTTCCTCCAAACTACTTTGACACTCACAAATCCTGATTTTCCCAAAAAATGTGTTTTCGAGTTAGGTTTTCCGGCTATGTAAACGGCGTGCGTTCAACTACTTACCTGAGTTTAGGCTGTCGTCGAATTCCAGGCCCGTCAACGGAAGACTAACAAATGATTCTCCTCTGTATTAACTACTTCATATAAAAATTTCATCTCTGTTTCTTGTATTTAAGTTCCTGAAATTATTTTTCAGTTATTTTCCACTTGTTTTGATCGAAGAAGTTTTCAGTAACGTCGGAGCTCATCTTGTTGAAGTTCTGAGTATCTTCATACTGTACGATCTTTGTTGTTTCATACAAGCAAGTTCTTAGCTTCACAATTTTATGTTCGTAAGTTGATTTCTTAGTTACTTATAGGTGATATTGTTTATAGTTTTTCCGTTAGTTGATTTCTTAGCTATATATAGTTTATTTCATAATGTACGATTTTTTCTGGTTTATAGGTTTTATATTTCAAGTTGATGATCGCGTGTTGATGTTGATGATGCATTTTGTGAGAAAATTTGGGTCACGAATTTAATATGCACTTTTTATCTGTTAGCTGAGGAGGATGCATTTTGTGTGGTGGAGGCTTAAAATATACAACATTAAGATTCAGAAAATCTGTTTACGTGAGGAGGTAGATGATGCGATTTTCGTACAAATTGAAAAAAATGAACACGAGATTTATGTGTAAATAGGTCATGCGATTTATGCATAAAATTAACCATACGATTTATGTGTAAAATAGGTCATGAGATTTATGTGTAAAATATGTCATACTATATTTGAGTAAAATTGGTCATGCTAGATTGGTTTTGTCATTTGCGATTTTAGTGCAAATTCAAAACGATGAACACGAGATTTAAGTGTAAACAGGTCATGAGATTTATGTGTAAAATTAACCATGCGATTTATGTGTAAATAGGTCATGAGATTTATGTGTAAAACACGTCATACTATATTTGAGTAAAATTGGTCATGCTAGATTGGTTTTGTCATTTTGCGATTTTAGTGTACAGTTAAAATGATGAGCATGAGATTTATGTGTAAAATAGGTCATGAGATTTATGTGTAAAATAGGTCATGTGATATATGTGTAAAATTAACCATGAGATTTATGTATAAAATTGGTCATGAGATTTAGGTGTACAACAAGTCATACTAGATTTGAATAAAATTGGTCATGCTAGATTGGTTTTGTCATGCGATTCTACTGTAGATTTAAAACGATGAAAATGAGATTTATGTATAAAATAGGTCATGAGATTTATGTGTAAATAGGTAATGAGATTTATGTGTTGGTAATGAGATTTATGTGTAAAACAGGTCATACTATACATGAGTAAAATTGGTCATGCTAGATTGGTTTTTTCATTTTGGGATTTTAGTGTAGATTTAATACAATGAACATGAGATTTATGTGTAAAATAGGCCATGTGATTTATGTGTAAAATTAACCATGCGATTTATGTGTAGAATTGGTCATGATATTTATGTGTAAAACAAGTCATACTAGATTTGAGTAAAATTGGTCATGCTAGATTGGTTTTGTCATTTTGCGATTTGTGGGTATTAGTTTATCGTTGTTTTTGGTTTTGTTTTGTTAGAATCCTGTTTTTAGTTGTTTTAACCAAACAGAACTTTACATTTACATTAACCGGGAACTGTAAAACACGTCGATAAAAAAAAGACCAAAAGATACTGGGGCTATACACAAACCTACTAAGAAACTGAACTACCAACATTGTTCGTAAATAAAAGAAGCATAAAGCTACTCTATTCGTCATCAGCAACAGCCTTTGGTGATCCAGCTTTCTTCGGAAGAATAAGGTTGTGGATGTTGGGCATAACTCCTCCGTTGGCGATGGTTACGTCACCGAAAAGCTTGCTCAATTCTTCAACATTCCTAACAGCCAACTGGATGTGTCACAACACAATTCGTGTCTTCTTGTTGTCTTTTACTGTGTTTCCATCCAATTCAAGAAGATTGGATTTATGTTGACTTCGCATACAAACTAACATGTTTTAAAAAAAGAACCTTTCGTCATACTGAAACCTGCAATAACAAAATGTCAATACTAATCAGTTTGCGATTTTGCTCATATTTAGAGGCTAATGCAATTTTGGCATATTAAAAACAACAAAATGCGATATATATGTACTAAATATACAAACTATGTGATTCTTTTAGAAGCTACATCGTAAGCTGCGATTTACATTCAACCAGTTTGGTCAAGACGCGAGATACTACGCGATACTAATTCAAGTAGTTTGGTCAAGACGCGCGGTACTAACTAACACACAGAAACCCAGAAACATCAGACAATACAATTCATTGGAGAGTTACCCACAGCTAACTCAAAAAACACAAAATATAATCGCGATTTTGTATAGAAACTAAACAACAACAAACCTTAAATACACCAATTATCCAAAATAAACCGATTATTGACCGACAAAGAGGCCTAACTAAGTTTCACTCAGAAACAAATACGTAAACCTTCAACGGGAGGTCATTATTCGAACTAAAAAGAAACAGACAAGAAAAGACTAAAGAGAAATTTTGGTGTAACTTTAACGTATTTTATACAAACAAACATTATTTCGCCGTTCACCGATTTTTGGCTACCCGACCCTAGGAGATGAAGACTACCACCAAACAGTATTTCTCGAAGATAACTTCCTCCACTCGCTGGAGTTCGTAGGGCGACAGCAAAAGTAAACTACTTTTTAAGGGTTTCAACCTTTCATATTTTGGCTTTCAATTTTCTGAACGAATTATTAGGAGAAAGTTTAGATTAAAGGTCTAAAAAGCAACTCATAACCTATTTTTCTTTTTATATACCCCATGGTTATTTTTGTCTCAAATTTTTAGTTGGGTACCAATTGATAGTATCCAAAAAATGGGTACTGAAACGGAATATGGAATTTAAAAAGATATTTTCGGGTAGTTTTTTTTTTTAATTAATAAAAATTACATAAATTTTATACTGATCAAAGTATTCAGTTGTATATAATAATATTTATATTGATATTTTAAAAATTAATATAGTTATTTGTAAGATTAAAAAAAAAATTACTATTGTATTAACGGTTTAAAAGGAAATCTATAGGTAAATAGATAAAAATGATAAAGGTAAGTTTTTATCATGTTTTTAAATTGTTAAAAATAAATAAAGAACAACATGATAAGATAAATAGTAATTAAATAAAATGGATTGGGGAATGGTTACATACGGCCTACATCCAACAACATGTCCATACCAGTTCAGTATACAAAATGTTTGTCATTGGTCCCTTCGGTATAACATACTTTTCCATACATAAACATAACCAAACAGTACACAACAAAGGCATAGCCAGATTACAACTATTAGAACATAACTAATCCAACAAACACGAGTAAACACTTAAAAACCGCATCATTAAGCGCCTAGAGCCTTGTTTCGGATAGACCGTAGACTAATCTCACACTCTTTAGCAACTCTGGAGAGTGATTCATAAGATGAACCGATTCCCTTACTCCGTGACTTTTTAATAATACTTAGTCTTTTTCTAATTTCATACCCTTCTTCCTCTACCATTATCTTCCTTATCATCCTCTCGATTTCTCTCCTTTTAATCACGCCCTCTGATGGAAGTTTCTCCGATCGGACAGCTATTTTTAGTTGTTCGGTCAACATGGTCGCGTTCATTTTCTGTTCGGCATATAATGGCCAAGCGATCAGCGGGATTTCATTGACTATGCTTTCTAATATCGAATTCCACCCGCAATGAGATAGAAACCCCCCTACGGATCGATGCGCTAATATCTCGGCTTGCGGAGCCCATGTATAGATCATAAAACTTGTATTTCTCGTCCGGATACAAAACTTGTCCGGCAAGTAACTAGGAGTTTCGCTAATTGTTCCGCCTCCCGCGTCAAAATAAGAACCGCTTGGATCATGGTCCATGGGCGGATGAACCACCCACACGAATCGTTGTTCGCTTAACTCAAGCCCATATGCCAACTCTATCATTTGCGCGGATGAGAGAGTTCCACCGGTTCCAAACGATACGTAAATAACAGATCTGTCTGGTTGTTTATCGAGCCAATTAAAAACCGGATCAGTTAAGTTTTTTTCTAAAACGGGTCTAGTTAGCGGACCAACCGGATAAACCGGTGTTTTCACAACCCGACCCAAGAATTTCTCGTTTTTAAATGCTGAAAGTGTTTTCGGCTCAAGCTCTTGCCATGTGTTGACCAGAATCCCATCTGCCGTCGGTATTTCCAACCCGATTCGCGTGTATTCCGCACACAACCTATGGTTTGGGTCAAGATACGCTTCAAGCGTATCCTCAAACCTGACAGGAAGCTCACAACCGGGTAATAAAACCGAGTTTTGAAGGGCAACATGGTAATTTTTCATATTTTGATCCAAAGTTGGGTAATAAGTAGTAAGAGCTAAACAATAAGCATTAGAAGCAAACAACACATACTTGAGCATCTTAAACTCATCAGCTACCTTAAGAGCTTCCGTACCGAACAAGTCAACGATGAGAGCTGTCGGTTTATCCACCATGGCTTTTATTTTAGATCTTACGGCTAGTATAGCCTCGCCCATCATCTTAATGATTTTTATGACGATATGATCAGTAGGTTCCACTAGACCCGAGATATCGGGTGGTGGTAGACAAACGAGGTGAATGAGGTCGTTGTTAGGTATATCTAGTGATTTGGTGTCGGATTCTAATATGAAAATGGTGACATTGAATTTGTAGAGGGATGCAAAATGCTTTCCAAGCTCGACCACCGGCGGGACGTGGCCCATTCCTGGGCTGGCTAGAAGTGCCACGTGGGGTTTTGCGATCGGCATTTTAAGATATAATATGTATAGAGAGACGGAGAGAGAGGAGAAGAAGAGTGTTTGTGCACGGAGTTGTGAGGTGCTAGTAATGGTATTTATTACGTTTTGTTTTGGTTAGGCAAAATCTGCACTAGAATTGTTAGCTTAACTTTGAGAAGTAGTCAACCTGACATTTTATTTTAGGAAGTGTATGAATGAACCATAATTTTCTTTAGGATAAATTAAAATAAAAATTCATATTTTTGCTCATAATTTGATTTTAAATTCTATATTTTATACTATAACAGATTTATTGTTCAATTTTTTTTAGTACAAATTTTGCTACATATTCAAACTGAAAAAAGAAATGTAGATTGTGTTAACGCGTGAATATATATTATAAACTTAAAAACGATAATGGTATAATTTATTTATTTTATTTCATAGTTGATAATACAGTTAAAAAAATTATATTAAAATTCAGTTTAAAAATTTTAACACAAGATTTGTGGATTGGAATTTTAATATCGAAGTAGGTTGGCAATGTCGTGTTTTAGATCGAAGTCGGAATTTTTTTTTATGATTTGCTGAATTCAAACTCTACTCATTATAAGCGCAAAATATATTTTTTAAGAATAGTTTTTTATTCGAGTATGCATGTCATATTGTATGGTTTACTTTATGATCTTAATTTGCAAACTATTAGGATAGATTCAAGTTTATTTTTTTTGCAGCGGTGACAGATTTCCTCCAAAAACAAAATAAAAACAAAAGGCAATTACAAACTCACTAAACTTTGCATCAATTTTAAATATTAAGTATCATCGGATCATAATTCAATCTTTTCGTTTTGAATTAAGAACCATCCATTTCTCGGATAACAAATACTTATAACACAATATCAGAGATGACAATGGGTCAGGTTCGGACCGGGATAGGACCAACCTTTTTATGGCCGTTGTTTATTATTCGAACTCGCGAACCTGATCCGATCTGTGGCGGTTAATATTTTCGAATCCGAACCCTTCCTGTTTATGTCTGCGAATCAGTCTGATCTGACCCACAAATATCAATTTCAACATTATGTTTTTATTTTTTTTAAAGATAAACTTTCATGTATATTTCAAATTCATACAAATTATTAAATCTTATAGATTTAGTGGTATTTAAAATCTAAATATCAATTAGTAACATAATATATATATATATATATATATATATATATATATATATCACATAAAATAATAAAATATTTATCAAATACAAACTATAATATTTTAATAATTTATATCAAATGCATACTATGTTGCCATAGTTAAATTTATTAACATAGTAAAATACATATCAAATGATCTAAAGATTTTATTTTGGGTTAAAAAAAGTAAAGTATTATAAGAAATTAAAAAAAACCTAAACATTTAAATGAATAAAAAATTAATGTACCTGAAATATAATAGCGGAAGATAAAAATATTCATAAAACTTGAAAAGTTATAAATTAGGATCGGAGTATATACAGACAAAGATTTGAAGAAAAATATTTATAATTTATGGGATTAAGTTTATAAAAAAGAATATAATTAATAAATATATTATTATTTATAAAATCTAAAAATAAAATAATAATTATTGTATATAATCAGAAAAGATATAAATATAAATATTTTAATAGTTCATAAATATATAGTTTAGTTATATTCTGCAAATTTATAATTATTTTTTTAAATTATTTGTATTTTTTATATTGTTTATATTTGCGGATTGGTTCGGTTTTGGACAAATTAAAAACTTACACCCAACTCGATCCGTTTACTGTTATAATTTGTATATTCATATGCGATCCGTTATATTTTGAATTGGACAAAACTTAACCGGATTAGTTCCGATCAGATCGATTTAGACTGATTCGGACTAACATTACCACCCCTAACCAAAATAATATAATGTAAGGTAGGGGGCGAAATAAAAGTAATTTGTTTAAAGCAAAATAAAATTGTAACATATTAATTTAATACGTTTATTTCTCTTATAATTTATATCACTTACTTTAAAGCTTGAAAATTCAAAGTATATGTTATCCTTTTCGCATTTAATAGTTTATCAACTTGAAAGATTGTGATAAGACCAGCCATCTTTGCATTCATTACTATCTCGATCCTAGCAATTATAAATTTTAGAAACCACATAAGACCATAAAACCCTTTACCGTAACGTTAACGGGTGATTTGAACGATCGCTAGAAATCATTTATTTATTTATTTTAAAATACTTAAAATATTCTTTGTTGTTATTATATAAATAATTCTTTTTTGAAGATTATAAACTTTTAAAATAATTATTTACTTTTTTAACAAATATTTTTAGACATGCATTAGTATTGTCCAATTTTTTATTATCTACCTTATATGAATATGAAAATGTTGAACTTTTATTTTATTTTGTAACATTTTATATAATTTTAAACCTCAATTTATTTTAAAATTTAGTGTGTTTAGAATATGAAAATGTTTTTAATATAAAAATAAATATTAAAAAATTATTTTAGACAATTATTATACACATAAAGCCACATTTATATTGTTAACTGATTAATTTATATAAAAAAAATATAAATTCTTTTGGAGATATAATACAACGGGGGTTCAAAATTATAATTTTATAGTTTAAAATTTATTTATATGTAAATTGGGAAGAACATAATTTGTTCGGATCATTAATATATTTATTTTAACTATAAAATAGTAGATCAAACTAGGTGTATACTGCACTAATATATAAAAAAACTGTAATATCTATTAATAATATTAATAAAACATTTAAACATTTATTTGATTATCATAAAAAAATTAATAATTAATTTATTGTAATTATAAGTTACTTTTGTATTTTTCTTTTCATATTCTCTTAAACAAAACTCTTATAGTTCATGTAAATCGTTTATAAACAAATTTCATTTATATAAGATTGTGAGAAGTTTTTTTTTCAAAACTCGACCATATTTTTTTTTGTTATTTTTTATTTTCCTTTTATTATTTTAGTCGTTTTCATGGTCAAAATCAATACTTCGGTTTTTCGGAAGAACGATCGAGCAGATGAACAACACACATCAAAAACATTTTGACGATTTATGAATATTCATAATATTATAGAGGATATATTTTTAAAGCGCTAACCCAGGTTGTTTTCAGTGATTTATTGTTCAGTTAGTACAATCGATTATGAGGAATGAGAAAATATTTCGCATTTTCAAAATATGCAACGTTATAGACATGCAAAATATTAATTATGAAAGCTCATAAGAGCATTTTGCTCTTGAGATGACTCTTTAAAGCTAAAAGAGTAAAAGAAAATGTATGTTTGTGAATCGATAAACAAGTTCCAAAGATATTTTTCTCAGCATGGTCTCTTTCATTTCAGCCATCAGAGTCAAACTTCATCTTCTTTCAACTAGAAACTTGTCTTTAGAGGACTGATCGAACCCGTCAACTATATGTTTCACCATCGCAACGGTTAGCCAAATCCTTTCACAATCTATCTCAAATTCGTTGGCATACAACACACCGCCATTGGGGTATATATAACAACATTTGCACCAACTATAAGTAGAAACAAACTCGTTAAACCTTGTACACAATAGGTATGTGGGATCAAAACCATTTTTTTACTTTTCATTTTCACAGCTAGCACCAGAAACTCTTCGGGGATCTTTCCTTGAAGTTCAACTTGTATAAAATGGATACAAGTAATGCTATCGGTGACCTAAAGCACCATATTATACAAAATTATAATAAAATATTGGGGTTCAGAATTAATGGTAGGTTATTTCACGACGACTTGTCCACGATCTTCCATAGAAGTTCGCTTACTCGATCCAACCATCTACCTCTATGATCGACATACACTCTAAATCCTTTAGGGGTTATTCCATGATCAATTCATTGGCATCAAGTTAATTTGGATGGATGCTAATAATATAATCTATTGTAAGTAAGAGCCAAAACGAGAACTTTCGAGATTACACCAAATATTTTGTTAAAACGCATAATAATTTTGAATTTTGCAAAATAGATTTCGCTTGTGGAGCTTCTGATGTAGCCCAGAAAGTCCAAATAAAAGCGTTTTTAATTTGATTTTATTTTATTCAAATATCTTATGTGTTTAAATCAAATCTAATTATATTAAGATTATATTTTATTTTAAAATATTTATTTTATTTTCTTGTATTATAATTTAGGGTTTTGAGAAGCTCTTATATAAAGCCTCATATACCTTAAGTTATTTTAAGTTTTTGGAATAATATATTTTTATCTCTGAAAATTTCAATCTTTGTTACCCTTAGATTAGGGTTTCATTATGTTACCCTTGAATTAGGGTTTCATCTATCGTTTCCTCTTCTTCTATTTCCGTCGCGCCTTTACTTTGGTATGAGAGCCTCAGTTCCTGCTATGGGGAAGCATGTTTCTAAAGCTTGACTATTCTGCTTCAAGGTTTAAAGAAGAGAACAACACACATGGTTATGAAGATCGGGAAGATCGTTTGAGTATGAAGGGGCATACCAACCGTTTCAATGATGATCGTATTGACCGATTACTAAAGGAGTTTAAATTGGTTACCAATCGTCAAATCAAGGTAAAAATTGCTTATCGAGACGTTGTCTCATTCTATGATAAAATTCAAAACCATATTTTTTCATCAACTGGACATGGGGATGTTGTCTTCAGGCTATGAAAAGGTTTTCGAAATTATTTCTTTTCACCAACCGGATGGCTTCAATGTGACTTCGAATAAGAAACACTCGAGAATAATTTATCTTATTCCAATAAGGTCAACAATTATAATTCTCAATGTAACGATTGAATAAAATAAAATAAATAATTTGGGTTCTTGATGGTGATGGTGCTGTGAATTCGAGAACGAATTCTTGTCAACCAGGAGAGGATGATGTAGCCCAGAAAGTCCAAACAAAAACCTTTTTAATTTGATTTGATTTTATTAAATATCTTATGTATTTAAATCAAATCTAATTATATTAAGATTTGGTTTGATTTTACTTTATTTTATTTTAAAATATTTATTTTCTTTTCTTGTATTATAATTTATGGTTTTGAGAAGCTCTTATATAAAGCCTCATATGCCTTAAGTTATTTTAAGTTTTTGGAATAATATATTTTTATCTCTGAAAATTTCAATCTTTGTTACCCTTAGATTAGGGTTTCATTGTGTTACCCTTGAATTAGGGTTTCATCTACCGTTGCTTCTTCTTCTATTTCCGCCGTGCCATCAGCTTCTCCCAGAATATATGAAGAATAAAGCATTCAAATTTGGCGACTTCTTGTTTCACGTTAAAGCACAAATTAAAGTTGATAAAACTGTTATTCTCTTCATTATCCCACCGTTGTAGGGTCTGTGAACCCCTTACCATCGTACCAATCTACAATGTCAATCTTGGTGCTTTCTCAAATCGAAAACAATCAACCACATGTGGAAAACCAGGAGGTCGAGGTAAGGATGAAAACAAAAAATCCAAAAATATAATGATATTTATCACATTAAACTTACAAAAAACATAGCGGTTTTCTATGAGAAATATAAGGATTATTTATATTTTTACAAACCATATATTAATATTCACTTCTCAAGGACCGTCGCAATCTAAACCAAAATTATCACTATCACAATGATACATGAAACTTGACGTAGGACTATCGAGAATTGAAGGAAAATACTAAAAAACCAAATCAATTATGGAAAATTAGTAAAATTTGTGAAGGGCCATGTGCGAGCTAAACCTAATGTGTCAGTGGCCAAACCAAGCCTACCTCATAGGATCGTTCCTCTCCAAATCACTACTTATATTGAGGCATTCTAAACATGTGAAACATTATTATTCTCAATGGGTTTGATGATTATCATGATCTTGATTCGGACTGGCTATAGCACTTACAATTGCAAAGGGATATTTTTAGTGGGTATCACAGTTTTATTTAGAAATGTCATATAACTGACTTATATGTACTTATGTCGACAACCTTACCTCACTTATAATTTTTATCATGATGACTTGATTGGGGTCACCGATCTACACAATAATATAGTTATTATTATAGAGTAAATTTCTAAGTTAGAGGTGCGGTGTACCATTCGTGGTATAAGGAGTTCTACCAATATCCTCTTTAAAGGAAAGTATAATAAAATTGAGATGGTAACAGTTCTACCATCTACTACGGTTATAACTAGTTTTACAATTTCAAACACTCATGTTATGGGAGAGTTAATTGGAAGTGGTCTTTGGATAACAGACTTACCAGAAGGAGGTTCACCACATCTTCATGACAGCTAATATTTATTCCTCTTACAATGAAGTATTCATCCAACTTTGCTTAATTAGATGCACATAATCATATTTATGATCCACAAGTTCCTCACATATGAAGTTAACAACCACAATACGAATTACTCGAGATATCACATGACTAATCTAGCTTAATCCTCTGTATCTTTTGATTTAAACTAATAATAATTGATAAGAATCTTGGTTGTCTTGAATTATTTAAATAAACCATTAGAGGCCTTTTATTTGGTTGAACTTCATGAACCTGTGGAAACTACTGTTTTGAGGTCATCCATTTTCAAGTCGACAAAGATATGCAATGTAACTTTCAAACCAAACTACTGACCTTTTTGTTGTGGTCGCGCACATAATGCAATTTCAATTTCAAATATACACTATCATCATCTCAAAAATCGTTTTCTATACAAATATGTTATGCACCTTGATATCGTGGGATGGTTCACTTGTTATGAAATTGAGACTTAGATATCAAAATCGAGCTGTGTATTTCCATTATACAAACTTTCAGCTGAATTTTAGGTTGATTGAACCTTTTTTTTAGCTGACTACCCTAAACCATAGTGGGTTGTCTAAACGGATGACGGGTCAAACAACACCAGTTTCGGGCCAACGTCCACTTTATATCTCTATTTGAGGAGTTACTCATCAATCAATTAAATTTAAGATTATGGCTTCTAATAATTATTTTGTATACGAGGTTACAATCGATGATCTTCTACTTGCTCACGTTTGCAGGGCTCGGTGGATCCAGTTTTTGGTGACTCATAGTTGGTCATTAATCATAGTATTGCACATACATAGGCTAGAAACTAATACTTCATTTAGTATCTCCACCGCTTATGTCAGATCCACTACATGGGTAAGAGTCCAAGAAAGTATTTCTTTAGTTTAGTCGCATAATATATCTTCACCCAACCGTTTAACAATGATATATGTTATCATTATTCCATCTGACTAGTGGATTACAATCTGATAATACCATATCGAGGGGGTGCTTTATGAGGATAAAGCAAAAGCCTATAATCTTAAGGTTCGGTCAACATGGTATGTCTAGTAGGTTGACATGATTTAGAAACGATTCCTCATTTAACTTGTTTCATTCAAGCCAAAAAAAATTATTAGTTTTATTAAAATTAATATTTGTCGCAAGGATGGGTCTTGCGAGTGATTATAACAAACAATAAGCTAAAAAATCTTAGCTCGATTCATTATTCAAAATATCAAAATAAAACAATCCTCCCTATACTATACCCAAGAATATAGGTAAGTTGAGGTAACCAACCACACCCTCTTAGAAAGAATAGTTTGGGTCTTCGAAGGTGCGATTGACAAATAGAGAGGCACACTCCATGATTTTTCATGGGCGTACTACACTAAACCAAGAGGTATAATTGAAGAGAATTTATTTTCTCTCGTTTATAGCATAGAGGTGATGGTCTTTGTTAGGTGGCCGTGATGTCTTTTCACATTGAAAACTAAAAATAAGGGTTCCAACGTCAAGGGTCATCAGGCTGACTTGGACCTCATTGAGAAAAAACTAATCAAAGTCCACCTCTGTATATAACATTATCGAGGTTTTTAATAAGTGTTCTTATACACCAAGGATTAGACCCTCATAAATCTTGGTCCAAAATGGGAAAGACCCTTTATAATCACTGTAAAAGTCAAGCATATTACTTAACATTTTCTTGATGAAGATGGTACGTCTTTATCTCATCTATGGCTATAGATAACTTGAAATTATATACCACTTAGAGTCTTTGTGTATGATACGTTTGAATTTTTAATTTGTATTTTCTTGTTCAACTCTTTATAACGGGGTTTACTATTTCATATCCTGGTAACAAAGGAAAATTTTGAAGGATGACACGTCTTTAATAATTTATTTGTCATTTACACATGCATATGAGATATATTCCCTCTAACGTTTTTTGAGCTCCCGAGCTCCCATATTGAACCTCTATCATTGGACTTGATCACTCTATTAAGATCGATCCACTAATCATCAAAGGGTCAGAATTACTTGTTGTTATGTACACTCATGTAAAAACTAATTAAGAAACTCAAACCAAGCTTACACCACGTTATATGACAAAATTTCATCGGACTGTACATGATAATGTTTTCCTTCCCAAACCTAATAGTATGAAGGATAACCAGACCATTTACTTGGATGAGGGAGCTACAAGCCGTTTTTCATAATGAGTAATCAAGCTATTTTTTGTAATTCTTCATAACAACATCATTTGAAGCCTTTAAGATATCATATCCATCATGTTCTTACAAAAAAGAGACATATCTTAATTTTAGTAAGTTCTCGACATGTTGCTCACATCTTGGACAAGCCAAACAATGACCTAGCTTTATTCTTAATTCTATGAATTTTGGTTATATAAGCTACAATAATTTCTAGTAAGCAATGTGATGCGTAAGAATAATATGAAAAGAAAGTTGCACAATTAATACCTCGACCATATGAGAACTTGGGTTCTTTTAAAATTCGACATATTTCTTTTTATTAATGACTTGACAAATAAAGTATTATCAGATTATTTTCCTAAAAAATAAAATAAGTTAATTTGGTAGCATCGTTGATCCTTTAAACACCATTTTTTAATCATCTTCTTCTTCTTCAACAACCTTGGCTTCAGTCATTGAATATTTTCAATTATTAAATATCATGGAGACTGAACCATACCTTCTAACTATTGTATGGGGTATATATATTTCCATAATCACCTAAGGTCTAGCTTTGAGAATGCTGTATAGATTCTATGAATCATGTGTGTCTTCAATTGCGGACCCCTCTCCAAGGAGGTCTCATGTCCTACTTGCTCTATTGCATCCACCTCTATCTATCTATCTATTGCAACAGTTGACCTTCAATTGGTCTTGAACCATCTTGAGCATTGTATAGTTCTATATAACCTTTGTGCCTAATTTTATGACACGTGTATTATTCAAAATTTCCTACTATATCATGAGCCGTCGGGTTAGTTATAGAGATTTTTAGACTTGGCCGAGTTTTCGCTCCAACATTTGAAGCCACATGGCGAAGTATTTTTGGAGTGTGCTAATAATTTATGTTGGAATCTGACATTCCTATGAGATCTGAAAACTTTATATTGCTATCTCTATGGGCGTTCTATATGAATGCAAATACATTGAAAATCACCTACCCATACACATTTCACATATTTGGACCAAAGAACATAAATTGACAACATATACGTATATCAATACCACTTTGATTTGTCGTGTATCTAATTCCATTAGTACCCGATCTTTGTCCATGGTTCAGGTTTGCATTGAAACCGTCATATGCAATATTATCTCACTTAACCAGCCTGAGGTGCATCAGTTACAGGGTTGTCCCATCTTCATTAGGCTTTACTAGCTTTGCACGTAAATGTGCAAAGGTTACAACTCATTCTCAGTGATTTCATAGGTATACACGTCCATCTTATGTTTCCACTTACTATAGGGTTATGCTTTGTACACTTACCTTCAATTCAAAGAAGACTAATACATTCATACCACCTGTGAATCTTCAATTTTTTAGCCTCTTTAAGATCGGGTTGCTCCCTGACTTGGAGGGGGGTGAGTCTTTTTTTGGTTGTGTGCCATTCGTGCCCTCTGAGCAGAATTTCCCCTCATTATAGGCTATTTGAGCTACATACGCTTGCTTCCTTGCCATATTCTCTACTGACATTTTTCAAGTTACGTCTTTTTCATCAATATTTTCCTTTTATTTCCCTACCAATGTTGTTAGTCTTTCATTGGTCGCCTAATCCCTTTTTGGGTTTTTTATTCCCTTAAGAGGGGCTATCTAAATGGGTATATTATTCTCGGCTAGTTGTATCACTAAATGCCTAATCTTTTCTAATCTAAAAATGAAAACGAATGTCAAGGATGATATGGTCGGAAATATCCGATATGGGTATATACGAGGAGGACATGAATATTTGAAGGGCACTTCTAACCTAATGCATATACATCTTTTGTCATTTGGTTTAATTAATGTTTACTATAATTATGTATGTAATTACGTATTTATTTTTGGACCAAATAGGTTTTTCGAACTTTGGGCTTGGCTCATATGTATGGTTTGGCCCATTATGTCGATTAGGCTAAAGTCAACCTATAAATACTTTTTGAAAATGCATTTAATATGATGAAACTTTCTCTTTCTAAATAATAACTTAAGCAACTCAATTATCTCTCTATTTTCTATCTTACACTTAATATTTTTTCATACATTACCAAAAAACCATTTGAACATAGTTAATCATAAACACATACATTACCAAAATACCCTTCAAACGTAATTTATTATCACCAAATTGACAACCACATTAGGAGCTGATGAGTAAGGTACCCGGATAACAAAATCCAAAACCTGAAAACAAGATTTCCCTTTGAAGCCCTTCAAATGATGGATTACGAAATGCAGATAGATCATACCATAGAGAATGAGGGAGTTATGATTGAAGAGGAGCATGTTCACACATCCCATGTAAATAACGACACTGAAGAAAATGCTTATCATGCAAGAGGATCAGGATTAATCACAAGGAGAAACTGAGTCTTTGAGAGTCGAGAGACAAGATGAGAAGGATTTTGTGGGGAAAATTCCATGAGAGTGTCAAAAATCCAATGGGCTAGATGATAATCCACAACATAGTTCAAAGAAATACTAAAGGGACCAATCTTCTAAGGCCAATCAATCTTCTAAAAAAAGCATCGAGCCAAACATTATTCTAGTTCTTTGAATTCTATTGAGGGCTCCACAATAGAGTCAGAAATTTCCTCATCTTCTTCGAGTAGTGATCATTATCATAAAAAACATCGATAAAAATTTCGATTTAAAAAAACATTCGAATAGACACCACAAATCAAGTAAGCGAGATTATTTAGGAAATAATAAGTACTCAAAGGGTAAAGAAAACAAGAAAGAATATCGAAGAAAGATAAAGGGGTCAGTTAATCATAGCATAGGCCACTTGTTGAGTGATCAATTCATTGTTCAATCCGAGCAAAAAATATTTGCCACCTCTAATGAACATCACATGTTTAGTCAGGGACACAATTAGAGATAATCATCTTAATCTGTGAAGATCGTGTCTGGATATTTACCTAGGCGCTTTGATATCTTAAAATGGAAAAATATGATGGGAGCAAAAATCTGGATAACCATCTTGAGCAGTTCAAGAATTTTATGATTAGTTTTAGTTATGATGACAACTTATTATGTAGAGCTTTTCTCAAACTTCGAGAATAGTGCCTTGAAGTGGTATAATAAATTACCACATGGGTCGATCAAGAACTTTGACATGTTCTGAATGGCTTTCCAAAGAAAATTTGTGGGGAACAAAGAGTTTATGGTAAATGTAGACACTATAATCCATTGTTAGCAGCACCCAACTGAAACTTAAAAGATTATACCCAACATTTTGTGAATACTAAAGATAGCTTGGCAGACTGTTTCAAGCTTGATTCTTTTTTAAAGAAATATTTTATTCTTCTTTTGATTTAAGAAGTTTCTCTAACTTCTCTTTCTCTCGGGATAAAGTGCTGATAGTACTTACATTGGTGGTTTTTTGTTCCATTAAAGACTTGATCTCGGTAGAGGTGGTAGTTTCTGGTTCAGAATATTTGGTCTGGAGATCTTCTTGGGCAGCCTTAGCTTTTTGCAACTCGGATTTCAGTTGCTCTTTATCTTTACCTAAAGTCTTCACCTTCTGTTGTTCGGATGAAAAAAAAATCTTCAAAACTTTGGTTGTCTGTGTTAAGAGAAACTATGTCATTAACCTGAGTCCTGACTTGTCTTTCCAGATCAATGATTGGTCTAATATAGCCCTGTGTGGCCCAAAGTATCCTACTCACTTGATACTGCGAAAGCTTATCCTTCATAAATCACAGCATTAGTCACAGTGGTTATTTGGGGAAAAGTTCAATCAGTGTCCTCCTTGTCAAACTCACTAAAATAAATATTACCTAAGTCATCCAGGTTAACGTCACCCTTAGTAGGATGAGGATCGATTGTAAGAAACACCGGAGATGGAGGATCACCGTGTACTTATTCTTGTGGAGGAATATCATATGGGAGATTGGAAGGAACTTATGTAGGTTGGAGTATGAACTCTGACCATATGATATCTTTTTTTCTTTTTTCTAGCCATTTCGATCACCTCCCTTATTGTACCTTTTATGAACCTTTTTCTTGAGCTGGAATGATGGATCTGATCCCACAGCCTCACCAACTGTTGCAACAACTGCCTCTAATAAAACAACATTGATTCCTTCAGGATTCTCCAAACCAGCTGCTTCACGAAACTGTTGAGGTGGGTCAACTTCAGCTTTCTTCTTCTTCTTCTTATTTTTCTTCAACTTGTCCATGTGGCTAGGAACTTTGGTCTGGGCTTCGCCTTAGTTCTTTTAAGGATGACATCCGATGGATGGGGAGTGGTCAGTTGTTCCTAATAAAGATCTTTACTTCCAGTGGTATTCCATAAGTGAGCCCTCAACATGTTTCCATAAGTGAAACAACTGTGAAAGCCCAGCCTCCAATTATCCGATGCCCATTGATTTAACTTGGAAAATGTAGCCTTTGCAGCCTCCAAACTCTCTAAGAAATTTTCGAAAAAAATGCAAAGAGACACAATAATCAGTTTGGTATATCAACATAAAGTCTAAATACTAATAAAATCCGAACAAGATTTACTTGAAGTCTTCCACTATCTAGTCAATTGGCTTGGATTTGACTCATAGATTATCTTTTTCACATTCTCTCAGGCTCCGCTTATGAAAAGAAACTGAGTCCTCCATGGTTTCTCAGCCTCCAACAAATCATTCACTACTTTGTAGTTGTTTCCCTTGTTGTAATGATAAAAATGGATTTGGTGATTTCTACACAAACTAGCCACGACAGCGAACTGCTTCATAAGCATTTGAATTTTTGATAGTCTAGAAGCAATAATGTTGGCTAACATAGTATATCAGGCATTCAGGCTCAGTTGGCTTGGGAAAACTTTGATTAGATGAAAATATCTGCCTATTTCCGGGGATCTAAGGGGAAACGAAGACCCTAGTTCAGCACCTCAGTGTATACCATCATCTCATTAGCTTTACAGTCCATATGAATTTCCGGGGTGGTAGGGATCCTCACCTTGACAGACTCCGAAAAGCCCCATTTTGTTCTTATTGATCTAATTTGGCGGTGTGTGTATACACGTAAGAAATCTTTTGAATGGCGAGTAAGTATTTCACACTAAACTTACGAAAGTTGGGCCCAACTTTCCCTTCTAAGAACTCTAGAAGTACTCACAATTTGGTTGTCCCAACTTTCCTCTATTTGTCGGATCCGAAGTGGTATTCCCCGTTTGTCTGGATGTTTCCAATGGGGTGTCTTCCCAGCTATCTTTCATATGTTTTTCCATTATAATGGGTTGCGGTTCCACAAATTTAGCACCACTTTATATATTATGCATCTTCGGTTAGTTACTTTCATGTTTGTCACTCTTTACATTTTTAATCAACCATTTTTTTTATTATAGATCAAACTCTGAAAACTATCACACATAATGACGGTTGAACCCTTTTGTATATTTTATTAATAAATTATATGTCGCATCGATTTTCAAAAACCGAATATATAAAAAGATATAGTACCATTTTTATATATTTTTTCTTCGACAAAGTTAAAGTATTTGAAAAAACAAATTGGACAACGAAAATTTGAACGAAATAAAAAATAAACATATTATAGTATATAAGAAAAAGAATGAAATATAACCATCATTAAACGGACAACACGTAACCGCATCATACATATACATTTGATATATATATATATATATATATTATAAATATATCTAACTAACATGAACCGTTATTTAAATAAATTTTGAATAATTTGGTACATCATAAATTTAAAACTTCAAATTCAAAATTGATAGATCGAAAGCTTTTTTTTTAATAAATAAAAACGTTGTTTATATATATTTCATATGAACGACATATGAACGACATTATGCTGAAAAACTTATACGAAAATAATCGTTGAACCCAAGCGAAACTAGATAAGTCCGAAAGCCATAAAAAATCAACAAATATTTGAACATCGCCAAGACACCAAGATATAAAAATATAATAAAATGGAATTTATTTGTACACTGAAAATTGAAAATCCTAAACCAAAAATCTATGCGTATTTTTTCAAATGAAAAGCACATTAACAAGGTAATATTAAATATTAAATAACATTGAACAATAATAAAATATTAAATAACACATAAATATTAAATAATTAATTCATTGAACAATAATAAAATATTACAAAAATAGAGATGATCGTTGGAAATTAATTCTAAACTGCCTTAATCTATCAAATGAACTCGTGTATAATGAATATTTTGCTTAATCAATTTTTAAATGTTAATTTTCTATATTTTATTTAAGGCTATTGCTAAATTTGGTCTAAAAAATGTTAACCAGTACTAAAAATATAGTACTAAAAATATAGAATTTTTGAATTTTTATTATTTTGTTTCTATGATCCGTTTGTTCACCCGCCGGTTGTGATTATTTCACCGCCGTGGAAAATTTCGACCGGATGAACTCTTTGCAAGGAATAGATTCCTGCCGGATGAACCCTTCACAACCGCTGAATAAAATATTTTCACACGCTGGATCAAGCTTCTTCACCGGTTGAGAAAGTCTCCACCAACAAAATTTCGGACATCCTTGTTTAATTCATTTACAGATCAAATTAAAAATTGCAGCAAAATTTCGGAAAGGAAAAGCAATGATTCATGTTTAGCCACCTAACTCACTTCCTTTCCATACATTGGTGGATGTACAACATTCGGATATTTTAACTACTACTCCACAATTAAATAACTTTATGCAATCACTCATTGATTAGTCGTACTAAAACTCCTCAAAGATTGCGACTATGCTTCGACGAAAGTGACCAGGCAAAAGCTTTTGCCAATACCAATATTAATTAATAATAATCCAATAGTATAACCTACCTGGATATAACTAGGGTTTATAAACTAGCTATACAATATACAAATCGCGTTGTTTGAAACGTACTGCACAATATCCATATGGATTATAAAAATCAAAAACTCTCAATTTATCTTTTTTTTTTTAAAAATAACAACTTCAATTAACTAAACATTAGGTAATTTGAATATAAATGAATATACTTTTTTAACATTAAAAATATATTTTATTACTATAATAATTTTAATTAGTTTAAATATTCCACCAAATATTTCCATACCATCTAATATTTAAAACCGGTAGACAAAAATTAAATATTTGGATCACAGTGAAAAATTATAAGTAATGTTTTTTTTGTTCTTTAACCAAGTCTTTTTTTAAATTTGTTTTTTAAAAAAATTGTGAGACCAAACAGAAAAAAACTATGTTAGACCATGCATAGAAAATATGTGAGATCAGACATAAACAACATGCGAAACCATGTATAGAAAATATGTGAGGCCAAACATAAAAAAAACCATGCGACACAGGTAATACTTGATGACGAGGCGAGACCATAATTATTGGATTTGGCAAAAAGAAAATTCAAAAAATATTATCAATAAATCTAGTTTTGATCGTCTAGAAAACAACGTCTTGTCTCACATTATTTATTATGCATGGTCTACTATGATTTAATAATGTTTGGTCCCTCAACTTTATTATGTTTGGTCTCACATGATTTTTTATGCATGGTCTCGCATGTTTTTTTATTCATGGCCTTCCATAATTTATTATTTCTAACCTCACATTATTATTTTATTACGGGCTCGCATGTTTTTTTATGTCTGGTCTAGTAAATTTTTTTATGAATGATATATATATATATCTAGTTTTGTTCGTCTTAAAAAGACAGCTAATAATAATTTCGATTTTTTTTCAAAATTCTAACTTACACAATACCAATTCTTTTCGATATGAAAAAATATTTTACTTTTAGACAGAAAACAGAAAATAGTTATGTAACTACTAATGATGAAACATGATTATTTTTTATTATTATTGACTATTTTTTATTATTATTGACTATTTTTTATTATTATTATTAAAATTAAATATCGAAATTGAATTAAACCAATAAAATAAATATTATACAGATAATAGTAAAGATTGAGGTATTATATATGTTGATAAAGTTTAATATTGAATATTTTTAATAACATTTCGTTAAAACATTCGGATATTTTAACTACTACTCCACAATTAAATAACTTTATGCAATCACTCATTGATTAGTCGTACTAAAACTCCTCAAAGATTGCGACTATGCTTCGACGAAAGTGACCAGGCAAAAGCTTGTTTGCCAATACCAATATTAATTAATAATAATCCAATAGTATAACCTACCTGGATATAACTAGGGTTTATAAACTAGCTATACAATATACAAATCGCGTTGTTTGAAACGTACTGCACAATATCCATATGGATTATAAAAATCAAAAACTCTCAATTTATCTTTTTTTTTTAAAAATAACAACTTCAATTAACTAAACATTAGGTAATTTGAATATAAATGAATATACTTTTTTAACATTAAAAATATATTTTATTACTATAATAATTTTAATTAGTTTAAATATTCCACCAAATATTTCCATACCATCTAATATTTAAAACCGGTAGACAAAAATTAAATATTTGGATCACAGTGAAAAATTATAAGTAATGTTTTTTTTGTTCTTTAACCAAGTCTTTTTTTAAATTGGTTTTTAAAAAAAATTGTGAGACCAAACAGAAAAAAACTATGTTAGACCATGCATAGAAAATATGTGAGATCAGACATAAACAACATGCGAAACCATGTATAGAAAATATGTGAGGCCAAACATAAAAAAAACCATGCGACACAGGTAATACTTGATGACGAGGCGAGACCATAATTATTGGATTTGGCAAAAAGAAAATTCAAAAAATATTATCAATAAATCTAGTTTTGATCGTCTAGAAAACAACGTCTTGTCTCACATTATTTATTATGCATGGTCTGGTATGATTTAATAATGTTTGGTCCCTCAACTTTATTATGTTTGGTCTCACATGATTTTTTATGCATGGTCTCGCATGTTTTTTTATTCATGGCCTTCCATAATTTATTATTTCTAACCTCACATTATTATTTTATTACGGGCTCGCATGTTTTTTTTATGTCTGGTCTAGTAAATTTTTTTATGAATGATATATATATATATATATATCTAGTTCTGTTCGTCTTAAAAAGACAGCTAATAATAATTTCGATTTTTTTTCAAAATTCTAACTTACACAATACCAATTCTTTTCGATATGAAAAAAATATTTTACTTTTAGACAGAAAACAGAAAATAGTTATGTAACTACTAATGATGAAACATGATTATTTTTTATTATTATTGACTATTTTTTATTATTATTGACTATTTTTTATTATTATTAAAATTAAATATCGAAATTGAATTAAACCAATAAAATAAATATTATACAGATAATAGTAAAGATTGAGGTATTATATATGTTGATAAAGTTTAATATTGAATATTTTTAATAACATTTCGTTAAAACATTCGGATATTTTAACTACTACTCCACAATTAAATAACTTTATGCAATCACTCATTGATTAGTCGTACTAAAACTCCTCAAAGATTGCGACTATGCTTCGACGAAAGTGACCAGGCAAAAGCTTGTTTGCCAATACCAATATTAATTAATAATAATCCAATAGTATAACCTACCTCGATATAACTAGGGTTTATAAACTAGCTATACAATATAAAAATCGCTTTGTTTGAAACGTACTGCACAATATCCATATGGATTATCAAAATCAAAAACTCTCAATTTATCTTTTTTTTTTAAAAATAACAACTTCAATTAACTAAACATTAGGTAATTTGAATATAAATGAATATACTTTTTTAACATTAAAAATATATTTTATTACTATAATAATTTTAATTAGTTTAAATATTCCACCAAATATTTCCATACCATCTAATATTTAAAACCGGTAGACAAAAATTAAATATTTGGATCACATTGAAAAATTATAAGTAATGTTTTTTTTGTTCTTTAACCAAGTCTTTTTTTAAATTTGATTTTTAAAAAAATTGTGAGACCAAACAGAAAAAAACTATGTTAGACCATGCATAGAAAATATGTGAGATCAGACATAAACAACATGCGAAACCATGTATAGAAAATATGTGAGGCCAAACATAAAAAAAACCATGCGACACAGGTAATACTTGATGACGAGGCGAGACCATAATTATTGGATTTGGCAAAAAGAAAATTCAAAAAATATTATCAATAAATCTAGTTTGATCGTCTAGAAAACAACGTCTTGTCTCACATTATTTATTATGCATGGTCTGGTATGATTTAATAATGTTTGGTCCCTCAACTTTATTATGTTTGGTCTCACATGATTTTTTATGCATGGTCTCGCATGTTTTTTTATTCATGGCCTTCCATAATTTATTATTTCTAACCTCACATTATTATTTTATTACGGGCTCGCATGTTTTTTTATGTCTGGTCTAGTAAATTTTTTTATGAATGATATATATATATATATCTAGTTTTGTTCGTCTTAAAAAGACAGCTAATAATAATTTCGATTTTTTTTCAAAATTCTAACTTACACAATACCAATTCTTTTCGATATGAAAAAAATATTTTACTTTTAGACAGAAAACAGAAAATAGTTATGTATGAAACATGATTATTTTTTATTATTATTGACTATTTTTTATTATTATTAAAATTAAATATCGAAATTGAATTAAACCAATAAAATAAATATTATACAGATAATAGTAAAGATTGAGGTATTATATATGTTGATAAAGTTTAATATTGAATATTTTTAATAACATTTCGTTAAAACTCATTTCAAGTTTGAATGAAAACAAAATTTAAATTAACTTTCTTTTTTAGCTTCAAATAATTCAGACTTGATTTTTTCTTTTTATAACCGGTTAAGTAATCCATAGTATTAGTGACGGACGGGACGGCTATCGAGGTTATGAGGTAAAAGTACAATTAATTAACAACCCACCAGCTAGTGACCCCCAATCAAGGCGTATTATAAGGATTCTTGAATTCTGAAATGGTTGAGTTAAATAGTGTATTTTGAATATGGGTTATGCTAACCGGTGCCCATGGCACCGGTTAACGAGCATTTAATATTAACTTTTTAACTAATAATTATCTTGTTATTATACCATCTTAATGATAGGAGAGATTAAAAGTTTTTAAAGACATCCTTACCCTTTTTTCTTTTATTTTGAGTTTAAATTTTAAAGTTACAAATATCATAATTAATAATAATAAACTGTCGTGTGAATCAATCCATTAAAATTTTGTTCTAATAAAAACAAAACTATTAAATCTATTTAAAAAACACTAAATTTGCTTTAGGTTTTGTTTGTTTAAAAAATATTAAATTTATTTTCCAAATATGATTTGAAAATCACTATTAACTTAACTTATTTTACAAACTATACCTATTGGAACGTTCTATTGGCTCCTCCCCCTCTTGGATATGGAGGAAAATTCTCCGTCTTCGCCCTTTGGCTATTAATTTGTACAGGGTGGCAATCGGGAATGGAAGAACCACTTCTCTTTGGCATGACCCGTGGCTTCTCTCATCGCCTCTGGCAATCCACTACGGCCCTGACATAATCTGTGACTCTCGTTTGGGAAACAATCTAAAAGTTTCCGACATCATCTCAAATGGAGAATGGAAGTGGCCTGCAAATTTGAGATCGGCAAGGGCCCGAAGTAGTGCGCATCTGGAAGAAATCAGCCATCTTATCCTCTCTCTCCCTCACCCAAACACCTTATCGAGGGACGCTCCCTATTGGGTAACTAAGGATGGAGGAAACAAATTCTCGATTCAAGCCACTTACAACACTATTCGTAAGTCTATCCCAGTAAAGGGATGGACGGGGTTAGTATGGAACAAATATAACATTCCTCGTCACTCTTTTATAACATGGCTTGCTATTCAGGGAAAACTTGTCACCAGAGACAAGCTCATTAGTTGGGGTATCAGCACCCCTGCTTCTTGTGCCCTTTGCAGTTCTGACCCGGAATCTATATCTCATATCTTTTATGAATGTAGTTTCGCTCAGAATCTTTGGTCTTATATTAGTATCAAACTTGGCTTCCCCTTCCATTCCTCTTCTTGGCAAGCTTGAATCCTCGAGGCGTCAAGATGGTCTAATTTTCGAGACCATTGTATTTGGCGCACTTGTTTCAACGCGGTCATTTACCATGTTTGGAAAGAACGGAATTCAAGAATATTTGGATCCTCCACAGCCATGGCTTCCATGATATCTTTCAAAATCTTATCGGATCTCCGATATAGATTCCTTGGAACCAAGATTGGCTGGACTTAGTAAAATTAACAGAAACTAACAAATCTCTATATCTATCTTTTTAGGTCCTTCCAGTATAGTGTGGAGCTAGGAGCTTGGATTCCCGATTCGATCTTGGAGTCACCTAACTCCCACCTCGTCATCAGAGCATGTTATTTGAGTTGCTTATGTTTTCTTTTACCTTACGGCATCTTAACTTTATTACCTCCTTCGTTATTGTATTACCTCGGGGTATGCCCTAGGAAATTGTATGAACCTTTTCATTTATTTAAAGTCTTTTTTCACCAAAAAAAAACTATACCTATTTACTTTAAAAAAAAAATCCACTTTTTAAATTAGTTTTAAGTCAGTTTTATTTTAAAATTTCTAAATACAAAATGAAAAAATCAATTTCTAAATTATTTTTAGAAACGTATAATATTTTTAAAAATAATTTTTTTTTATATATTCTTTATAAAAAACTTGTTTTAAAAAAAACAAAACGGTTCTTTTTAAATCACTTATATTTTTTAATTAAAAAAAGAAACTGATTTTTTATAAAGAAATAAAATAGTCTTTTCTTAAATTTCAAAAGGTAGTTTCTAAAATTACTTTTATTTTTTAATTTAAATATATATATATATATATATATATATTATTTTTAATTCTTCAATAAAAATAATTCATTTTCTAAAACAACATTATATGATTTTCTTTTATCTAAATAAAAGATTGAATAATTTTTATTAGGTAAAAGGGTAATTCTGTCTATAAATTTTACTCGTTATTCTAAGTATAAAAAGCACATTGATTACACTAAAAAGTAAGTTATTAAATATTCATTAACCGGTGCCCATGGGCACCGGTTAGCCAAACCCTTAATATATTACTATATTGTCCAATATAGGGGTTAGCGTAAAGTTTGGTTTTGCCGAGACTAAAATGTGGAAAGGTCGGCACATGTGTTGATGCTAATTTTGTTAATTAATTAGCCAGTTGGTTTAAGTTTTGACTTTTTTTTTTTTCGGAGGGAACCCGCAGCCGCTACTCAGAGTGCAATGAGTGCGCACAGGGTAAACCCTCAGTCTGACGCGATAGCCTGCAAACCAACGCCAGAAGGTAAACCACACAAAGTGACAGGCTCAGCCGAGAAAGCGTATGCAGTGGGACTCGAACTCATGACCTTTTGGTTATAAGAATGCCATGCTCAACCAACTCGGCTACCCCTTGGGGGCTAAGTTTTGACTTTTTGAACTGAATAACTATAGTTAATTAATTACTAATCACCCTTCTTTTACATGGTTAGAAAGGTGCAAAAGCATAATTTAAGATCTTATAGTTATTTTGAGTATCGTTTTATTTTTATTGATATTGTGGTATATATATAGTTTTATTGGATTTATTTCGAAACCGTATAAAATAATTATATCCATAAATTTATAATAACATTGAGATACATGTTCGAGTTTATAGATGAATAATTTTAGTTTATAAATAATCGAATTTGGATTTGAAATTAAAAAGTGTTCAAATTGATTTATGTAAATCATTTTTTAATGTAGCAGAGTTTTAACATCTATTTGGGTGGACTTTTAAATCGAAATGAGCAACAAGATTATTTCGAATAAGTTTTTTTGATGATATTTGATAAAAGGTCCATGTATAATTAATATTTTTTAGTCCGATTGTATCATTTTGTTACAATACATGTTTTGTATCTTTCTTTTTCCCGTGAAGTATTACGTTTGTTTTAAACAACTGTTTGCATCCTAGTGTTTTCATACTATCCGGTAGAGTGGTAAGATCTCATACTATATTATCTTATATTGATTTGTACTTTGCATTGAATGCTTCAATCCAGAGTTTAGAGTTTAAACTCTTCATGACATCCTGAAAGGTGATTGTGTCCTCTTCCAAAATGTCTAAAGTACCTTCATGTTCACTGGAAAATGCCATATAGTTTGAAGGTATTGGGTTTCTCCTATCTTGAGTGAACCTATGCAATGTCGGGTCATTAAGTTGTTTTATTTCTCGAGTCTATTGATTTTTTCATAGAAAACATCAACATTCTTTATATGAGGTATAGGCGCAACATTAGTCAAATGAACTATAAGTGAACTATTTGGCATACGACCAATTAACTAACTATAGTTGGAACATTAATGTCAGAGATTGCATGAATTGGTTCAAATTATTCCTTAAAATTAGTGTTGTTAACTGAATCCTTCCACTCAATTTATGTACCCTAAAAAATAGTATAGTTCTCGTCTCAAATATAGATTGATTAGTGGGATCGTAAAACTTGTAACCCCCAAAGTGGTTTGAGTATCCTATAAAATTATATCTAACTATATTAGAGTGTAGCTTTTACTCACTAGACCTATAAGTCTTTGCTTCTGATGGGAACCCCCAAACATATTTTTTTTTTAAAATTGGGTTTATGCCCTCTGATAGTTCATGAGGTGTTTTAGTTACTACTGAAAAAGGTACCTTGCTTAGGATATATGTTTCACATTTAAGAGCTTCCTCTCATAGTGAATATGGTAGACTTGTACGAGCTATCATGGCACTAACTATGTTCATTAATATGTTGTTTATCCTCTCATACATACTATTCATAGTGAGCGGCCAACATGGTATGTTGTAGGAAAATCCCACACTCTAAGAGGTAGAGAGCCAATGGTCCATGTCGTTGTTCCCAGATCCATCATATTTGCCATAGTAATCACCACTACAGTCAGATTTGACAGCCTTAATCTATTCTCCTTGTTGGAATTCAACTTCATCATTGAAGGACTTAAACATGGAAATGGCTTATGATTTCTCACGAAGCAAATATATGTAGCCATACACTATAAAATATCATCTATAAAAAAATTATATGTGAACATTACATGACGTCGTAAGGAATGTGTTGTAGATATATGTATAGATTAACTCCAAAACATCTTTAGCATAAGAGCCTTCAAATATTCTATACTTGGTTTATTTCATTTTGATACACTCGACACATCGATCCAAATCAATGCAATCAACGGGACCTAAGAAACCTGCAATAACAAGCTTGTATATTCTCTTATTAGAGATGTGACTTAAATGCATGTGTCATAGAGAAGTTAAAGTTTCATAAGTTACTTTATTTGATACATTCATTATAGTATCATAATCACTAAAATTGATCTATACATGTTATCATTACAATCAAACACACTACATCCAATTAAGCGATGATCACAAAAGATCTGAAGTTTTCGATTACCAAAAAACAAAAGTAATTATGTTTTTTTAATAATGAAAAAACAAGTAAATTTTTGCTAAAAACGAAACATATAAAATATCATTTAAAGTAAAAACATATCATGAACTAAAACTAAATATATATCTAAATATTTCTATCATTGAAAGGTCTGCTTTTTCCCGATCCCTGCAAAAAAAAATACATACGTGAGTTGTTTACATTGTATTAATCCACCATATGTCCTTTGACACTGACACTAAATTAACATTTGAAGCTATAACAGAAGAGAGTTTACATTTATTGACCATCTAGACCTTATACTTTAGGAAATCAATTTCTTGTAAGTCGTGCTCTTGCAGACGAAACATGGAAACTATTTTCCATTTCCTTTCTTGGATTCTCATACCTCTTTAGATTATCCTGAAGGCTTAATTTGTGCAACTCCTATGGATGACTATTTCCTATTATTTTGAGGATTACTATTGCCAATATTGATCCTACTGACCTCAAAACACCATGCTCCGAATGTCCCTCCCCCTCTCATTGCCCAGACTGGTTATAAGAGTGGTCGCACCCTATTTTAAAAAAAACGCAGGTCATCTTAAGGATCCTAAATTTAGTAGGCAAAGATAGGAAAATGCATGCCACTGTAACAGTCTTAGAGAGCTCAAATTGTATGGCCTTAAGTTTCCCATTAACATCAGTCATTCGATAGATGTACTCTCTAAAATTTCCTTTCTTGTACTGCATAGAAGAGAATCTCCCAATCAAGTGTTTTATTTATACTTGAGGGAACTTAACAAAATGCCTCTCAAGGTGAGAAAATATGTCATTTCTCAATAACATGTCTGATAGGGTCAGGAATTCTTGGAGGAAAATTGTGGAAATTGGGTCGAATTTATCTTATTAGGGCATTTTAAACTCATAATAAAAATTAATTTGAGTAAGATATGTTCGTACTGTGTAATTTGTGTGCCAACCTTATATTTTATCATGAATATGTATAATGAAGAACGGTTCATGGCCTGAGGGCTTATGAACTTGACCCATATGCACAACCCAACCCGATTGGCCCATGTATCGGAAATTATCCTATAAATAGTTAAAAGAAAAACATTAATATGGTTGAAACATTCTCCCTCTAGATATTATATACAAGTACCTCATTTATCTTTTTTCCCTCTATCCAAAATTAAATACTTTGTCCAAAAAATTACCCAGAATACCCTCCAATCAAATTTTGTCAACAGTTTGGGAACTATAAAAATCTTGTAGGATTTTGCTTTGTAAGACATACCTAGGGAGTCGGTTAAAGCACTTCCACTACACAACGTGAGCCTTTTCCTTAGCGGCTCACTTTTCTGTAAGTGCAGGAGGCGCGTACTCTCAAAATCAATGGTCAATATCATTGATGCATAACAAGAGTAAAATTTCGTTTGTCTACTCCTTAAATTCCCTCCCTACCAATTTGGGGGCCTGAAATAAGTTTCTAAATTGGTTGTTAGTAGTTGATTATCAAAAAATAAATAATATATTAGTGAAAGAAACTGAATTTTATACCAAACTAATTTAACACATACTGAAGGTTACCATATTAGGGATTCTGATTAAGTCTTCATATGTACCACAATCGTCATAATCAATAATGGAGATAGTAAGCGCCAACACGCTGTGTATTACCTCCAGAGCCATTACTTTATGGTTAGGTAATCTAGGTTCTATGCCATATCTTAAAATCAGCCAAACCTTCTGTAGAGGTTCTATCTGACTGATTCAAGGTTAACTTAACAAGCCCTTTAATACTAAAAAAATCATCTATGTATGAGGATAATGCATATGAATGCAGCAGTGACATCATGCAACAAGTGTTCACTATCGGGAAATATATGGGGTAGTCTTCCATAGCGTTTAACCTACACATACAAAAAATATTCTCTAAGTTGTGAGACCTCAAACTCATTTTATTTCATGACTCGTCTGACGTTTCTCACACAAGTAGAATATCAAGAGTGTCAATCAGTCCAAGAGAATGAGCATCTGGATGCTCGAATTGTATTATGTACCGTTGCGACTTGACGTCTATCTTACTATATAAGACTTATATTCATTGTAACGCAATATATTTTAACCGTCTGAAGCAGTTCAAGGATGTGATATATTTTATCTAGTGCTTAGACATATTAAGGGAGATGAATGATAATCAAATCCAAGTACCTGAAACAAAATAATCATTGGGCTTGTAATAGTCCCTGGACTATCGCGTTTGGATAAAATTAGTCCACAAGATCCTTTGATCCATGAGAGGCTGCCACCTGTCACCATAGTCCCCATATTTTTGTATCACCACTAGTCCCTTGAGTTTAGGTCAAACCCAAAATGTAGAATATTACGGATAACTAAACTCAAGAGACTAGTGGTGATACAAAAATCTGGGGACTATGGTGACATGTGGCAGCCTCTCATGAATCAGAGGATTTGGTGGACTAACTTTATCCAAATGCAATAGTCCATGGACTGTCAACGGACATTTGAAAGTCAAGGGACTATCTGCCACCAAATGCGATAGTCGAGGGACGATGTACTGTTCAAAGCATGTCTCTAAACATAAATCATAATCATAAAATATAATAAAACTAGAGGGTTTTCTCCCAACTGAATCAATCAAAGAATAATAATTGAATTTTGCGAGATATGATTTCATAGTTTTTATTTCTACACCAAGATGAGTCAGAATCGATTCTGATCTAACTTGTTTGAACATGCCAAATAAATCATGGTATCCATACTAATGATTTCAAACCAAAAATTATAGTTCCTCATATAATATAAATAATAAGAACATAAGAAAGAATACTTATGATTAGTCACAATAGTTCTCTCTATTATTCAAGGTCTTTAAATTGGGTTTTTTGTATATCTACTATGATAATAATAAAAGTCGAAGATCCTTAACAGGCTTTAGAATTGACAAAATACAGTTTTCGTATAAGCAGAGATCATACCCTAAAAGAACTCGTAGATATTAGAGAGAAAATTTGAGAAAAACTACATATTTGAGAATATATAAAAATATATTGTAATGCTAAAAGCATGGTTTGTGGTTTGATTTTATACTAAATTAAATGTTTCACTTAATTTCATAGAGCCCACAATATAAGTTTAGTTACTTAATTATCCGTTTTTTTCTCCAATTCAATTTAAGTATCCAATCTAGCAATAGTTCATGATGGACTCTTTGCTAATATAGGTCATTACCCTTATTGAGCTATTAGTCTACATAATAAAATCCAAATTATATCCTTTTATTGTTAAAATTAAAAAGTAAATATTTATTTTTGGTGATGTTAAGGAGTGTCCAATGATACTTGCTAAGAAGATATTAATAAAACATTTAATAAAGTAGTTTTGGATGTATATTTTTACAGTTTTTCAAAAAATAATTAAAATCAAATATTTCAATATATTCAAAATAATTTTAATAAAATATAAAATAGTATCCAAAGCGCTTTACTAAAAAAATTCATTAATGATTTGTTAATGAGTTTTATTGGACATCGATTAACATCGTCAATTAAATTTTAAATTAATGTAAAGTTACATTCGGCTTGCACAATTAAATGAAAGAATTATATGCTTTAATGTATAAAACTCATAAAAAAATATATCTTTCAATTTTCTTCGATCTCTAATTAAGTTAAGTGTATTAATATTTTCACTGGTTTGGTTTATTTTTCGGTTGTGGTAGTTTTGTAAAATGTTTTAGTAAGTTTGGGGTATTTTGTGTTTAGTGTGAGGAGTAGTGAGATAATTAAGCAGTCTACTTGTATTAAATGTTGATCATCCTCATTAATGAGAGTGTTTGTGGTATTTATACTTTTAATTAATAACCTATGGGCTTACCAGGTCAAGTTTTGAAATCGAGTCGAGTTTAAAGACCCATTAGTTTTTAAGTATATTAGCGAATAGTTTAGTCAAAAGGTGTTCACATTTGTCCTTTTCGGATTTTATAGTGGGGTGATATGGTCTCTGGATTAATTGGTAAGGTGTGACTGTAATATCCGAACTCATCAGTAGCCCATTTTTCTAAGCCTTGTAAAGTATCTTTGGAAGGGTTAAAAAATTTACCAAGTCAATATTAATTACGTCCGATCTGCTTGCGTTGTCCAAACTGAGAAGCTTACTTTCAACACCAATCCAGTTCGAATTTCATCAGGACTGATTTTTCTTCCCAGAATTCTAAGAGTTTTCTCTCGAATCCTGGGACATATGTCATCATTTGGTTTGACCTACCAGCCGTTATTTTTCCTAGATCACTACACCCACTAGGTCTAATAAGTTAACTAGGTTTTGTTTTTTTCACACGTTTGCGCAGCCTTTAATCATTGTTAAAAACCATTTTCAACTTATCTTTGGTAACTACAGCTTTTTACTGTTATATATATATATATATATATATATATATATATACCTTTTTACTATTCCATTGTCTTCCACACTTAAAGCTTTCCTGGAGAGAAATTCATCTTCATCTTTAAATTGTTCTTGAAAGATTATATGTTCACAGCCAGAAACGCTTTAGTTAAAGGTGGCTGGTTGAATTTATTAGAGTTAGAAAGAGCAAGGAAGGTAGAGAGAGAAAACCGCATCGCCGCTGGTCTCCCCATTTCTCCATGCGAGAAAATCAGTCAGCCAAATCAGGACGCCGATCAAGGGTCATCTTCCTCGAAAAACCCTAGACTCAAATAGCTTTCATTTAAACCAAACCTTTCACCTTCCCTTATGGCTCTTTTGTACAAGAGTTTCAATACCATGTTTCTAAGGAAAAAGTCGTTTCAAGCATCAGAAAACCCTGGCCATTTATAGCTATGGGCTCTGACACAAAAAAGTCACCAGAGAAGTTAACCCCTCGTCAGACAACTCGCCAAATCAAAACCCAGTCCACACCATCAATGTCAAAACCCTCTAGATCGGAGGTAGCTAAAGCAGCTCCGCAGGCCAAGTCCTCCGGATCACAACCTCCACCAGACATTAGGCCCTCAGAGGCAACAAGCGCTCAACTACCCGAAAAACCTATGGTGAAGGAAAGCGAACAACCTTCCTCAAAGAAACTGGAAAAACTTCTACCGTGATGGAAGATATTATGGAAGACAACATCGAATAGGCCCATTTTGAGACCGAGGCATCAGGTCAGACATGGGATGTTGCTTTTGATAAAAAGGTAAAAGTAAGGTAAAAGTTTGCATGACTCACCCGGACTCGCTTTTGGAGTGCCTAGAGGGTAAGGTGCCCAGAGAAGTTAACCCCTCGTCAGACAACTCGCCAAATCAAAACCCAGTCCACACCATCAATGTCAAAACCCTCTAGATCGGAGGTAGCTAAAGCAGCTCCGCAGGCCAAGTCCTCCGGATCACAACCTCCACCAGACATTAGGCCCTCAGAGGCAACAAGCGCTCAACTACCCGAAAAACCTCTGGTGAAGGAAAGCGAACAACCTTCCTCAAAGAAACTGGAAAAACTTCTACCGTGATGGAAGATATTATGGAAGACAACATCGAATAGGCCCATTTTGGGACCGAGGCATCAGGTCAGACATGGGATGTTGCTTTTGATAAAAAGGTAAAAGTAAGGTAAAAGTTTGCATGACTCACCCGGACTCGCTTTCGGAGTGCCTAGAGGGTAAGGTAGGCCCTTGTTTCAAACATGTTAGTGTCAAATATTTGCTAGCTTTGCAAAACATCAACTATATCTACACCCATACTGCTGAGTTGGGTCGAATCTAAACCAAATGGGGGATTCTGGAGTCTGTAAAGATAAGGATACTGATTACTCCGTAGACCCTCATGGACTGCAAATTGAATAAGGTGGTAGTGTACACTGAAGTGCTGAACTGGGGACTCTGGTTTCCTCTAGATCCAGAGATCGTTAAATATTCTCATTTGGTCAAGCTCTGTCCCAGCCAGTTAAGCCCCAATGCCTGGTACACACTGCTTACCTGTATCATGGCATCCAGGCTGTCAAAGATCCCTCTTCCGATGGAGCCGTTTGCTGCTATAGCAAGCTTGTGCAAAAACCATCAAATTCCATTCTACCACCACAACATGGGGAACGACTTTAAGGTTGTGGACGACCTGCTAGAGTCCAAAAAATAATGGAGGATACAGTTCCTATTTGTTAGTGGAACATGGGAAAATGGAAGGAATATTAAAGCCAACACCAACCCGAGCTTGCTGACTAGTATGTGGAAAAGCACTGGTAATTTTCTCTTTCTCCTACAAGTTTTTCTTCTTAAACTTATAAGCTTTCTTATTATGACTAGTTTGTTACTTCTCTTTAGTTCTACCGAAGGAGTTCACCAGCCATTTGAAAGAAGGGAAAAAGACCTGTGCGAAGCTCAATGTATAGACTTCAGAACGCTGGGGGAATGCCTTCCACAATTGCTTTACATCGGGTAATTTTGTGAGGTCTCGCCTGTGGAACATCACAGGCCGGAGAGATCTTTCATGGGAAGAACTAATCACCCTTCCTCCTCATGATTTGATTCTCAAAAGGATAGAAGCCAAAGATGCCAAGATATTCTTACCTTCCAGGGCTAAGGCTCCCAACGAGATGAAGAATAAAAAGAGGAAGGTTGCAACAGAGCTGGCTCAAACAACTACAGATGAGACTAGTTCGGGGAACCAGGGGGTATTGATGTGGCTCTGCTCAAAGCAGTAGAAGTTGAAGCAGTGAGGGAAGCTGGAGGGTAAAAGAACCTACCAAAGCCTCCTAAAAAGGACATGAATCACAGGGTCAACAATGATGAAAAAGCTGCCAAGAAGAATAAGGTCACCCTGGGGGAAGAAATAATCCTTCGTCCTTTATAAATCCAACCACCACCAGCCCCTGCTGACCCTATTTTGCAAGAGGAGATCCCAACAGACCTTCAGTCCGGAGAGATCGTTGGTGGAGGGAATGATGAAGTGGACCTTAGTGCCCTTCAAGACATTGGTTTGTACTTTAATGATTTTGAGAAAGATGATTTTGCAGGTCCCTATCGTCCTTCAAGTTCCTCCAACATGGTGACCTACAATGCGAAATCATTCTCTGTATCTATAGAACAAGATGACTTGAGCCACGCCCTCATCGGTTATATCCGGCCAGTACTTGATCTGGAGAGGCTGGTGAAAAGTCATACCAACCTTATCAACTCCCTCACTTCTGATAAACAATCTCTGTCAAACAGTCTCCTAAGCACTCAGCAAAGTATAGAGGCACTGAAGAAGGAGAAGGAGGATTTGGCAACTAAGCTAGTCGTATTGGAAGCAGCTAAAACTAAGCTCTAAACTAAGTACTCTGACTTAGAAACTTCTTCCTCATAAAACCTCATAGCGTTGAAGGAGGAGTTGAAGATTAAGGATGGTGTCATTCAAATCCTAACCAATAAAAAAACTAAGTTAGAAAGTACCGTTTCGGAGATGACCAAGGAAAAGAAGGTCCTGAAGAGTCAGCAAGAGCAGGCTATCAAGGCAGGTATTGAGGAGTATGCCAATGGAGTAATAGAATCCTTAGAGAAAAGATATGATGGGATTAAGTCTGACATGGTGTTGTTGTTCTATGAGACCTTCCTTAAGAGAACCCTTGGTCCCTTGTGGAAGTATGTAGAGTATGAGGTCATCACATTCCGTACTCTAGCAGATGGTAACAAGCGCAACTACTCCAGTGGAATAGATTCTACAAACGATGATGAAGAAGGAACATGTGAGAGTTCGAGTGCCGAACTTAAAAGTCCTATAAAAGGTGATGGTGATGGTGGTGGTGAAGGAACGTCCGAAGGGAACAAGCCCTAAGGTTTTATTATGTATTTTTTTGTCTTTTTGAACAATCAAAGTCCTTGGATGGCCAATGCACATTTTTTGTTACTATTCAGTTTAAGTCCGAATAATTCCTTTGAACACCCAAAGTCCTTGGATGGCCAAGGCATGTTTTGTATAGCTGTTCCGTTTAAGTCCGAACATGTTTAATTTATCAAACTTTTTTTTGTTTAATACATTTCCTTAAATTTTTCATGGCTAATGTTTAAGTAGCCCCTAGCATTTCAGAACTATTGAAGTGAGAGTGTTTATCAATGACATGTATTTAATAGTCATAACAAATCATCAAGTTTATTCAATCCACTAAAGATCCAAGGTATTGAACACGTTATTTATACTTGAATTGAATTGTAGTAAAATCACTATAAATTTTTTGAAGAAGGCATTATATATCATTGAAGAAAATACTGGACACCTCATTAAAACCTCCCCGCGCCACCAGGATAGGAAAGAGTATGCCCCCTCATATTTACATTGGTATTTAACAAGTAAATATTTACACAAAACTTTACTCTAAATATAACCTGAGATGTTTAATATTCCATGGGTGCTTCAAAACTCTCCCTTATTTGTCTTGAAGTCTATATGTCTCAGGTTTGAGCTTTTCACAGACCTCATAGGGGCCTTCCCAGTTTAGAGCCAACTTACCAAACTGCTTCTCCTTGGTATGTAAGAAAATTTTTCTTCACACCTTATTTCCTGGTCGAAAATCTCTTCTTTTGACCTTGGAGACAAATCTGCTCGTCATCAAACCTTAGTAGTGAACTGTTCTTAAGTGTGCTTTAACCCTTCTTTCTTCTATTAAGTCCAATTGATTCCTAATTGATATCTCATTAGCTTGTTCGGAATAGTTGTAGACTCTATACGATGGTAAGGTAACTTCTATGAGGATAATTGCATCCATCTCACACACCAAGGAAAAATGAGACTCTTGTGTAGAAGCCTGAGGAGTAGTTCGGTAGGCCCACAACACTTTTTTGTAAATAGCTTGGCCACTTCCCCGCACCACCTTCTAAATTCTTTTTTAATCCAGATAAAATGGTCATGTTGGCAACTTCAACCTGGCCGTTTGATTGTGGATGGAAAGGAGAAGACAAACAATGCTGAATACCTCTAGAAGCACAAAAATTCTTCATATCCTTGTTATCAAACTGTGGCCCATTGTCTGTAGTAATCTTTGATTAACTTCATTTTTTTTTCTAGATCTTCCTTTATCACTTCTTGATGACAAAGATTCCTCAAGCTCAGCCTCATTCGAAAAGCTACTGGAGGACTCAGACTCTGAACTTTCAACAGGCTTATACCGATGTGTCTTTTTAGAGCTGAGATGAGTCTATTTTGAACTAAGATGAGTCTTTAGTGATGGATCATTCTCCCCAAGATTGTCAGCATGGTGAATAGCTGACGCCCCTGATTTCTCCCTAATACCTTTCTCTGCTTGTTTTATGGCCACTAGCTAGCAAAATGTGAAGGGTGGCTATAAGAAATGATGAGTCTACCTCCCTTTGGTATGACCAATGTTTGTATTCTACCTCATTGGTAATCCACTATGGGTAAAGTATAATCAATGATTCTAGGCTTGATAACAACTTCAAAATTTCCAATATCATTGTATTTAATGGTCATTGGAAAGGGCTAACTCAAATATGGTTTGCCAGTGCTAAAAACCATAACTTTCAGGAGATCAAAAACCTCATTTTATCGCTCCCCACTCCAAGTATCAACTAATAAAATGTCAATTTTTGAACCAAAAAAATGGAAAAGTAAACTTCACTATCAACAATACTTATCATGCCATCCGTACGTCCACTCTCTGTCGGGTGAATTTGGATAGTTTGGAAAAAATATAATATTCATCCTCGCTTGTTTATTCTCTGACTTGCTATCCATGAGAAGTTCTCTACTCGATATATGCTCATAAGTTGGGGCATCAACTCCCATCCAAACTGTATTTTTTGCTACTCTGGTGTTGAATCCATCAACCATATCCTCTATGATTGTGTTTTCACTCAATGTATTTGGGATGTGACTCGTACGAAGCTGTGGTTTACTCTTAATAGCCATGATTGGCCTAGCTTGATCAAGAAGGAAACAAATCGGCTTGCATCTCGCATCAGCTATATTTAGCGATCGTGTTTAGCGGTGATAAATTTACCACATTTTGCGGAGAAGAATTCAAGATTATTGGCTACCCTACCTATTTTATCTCTACGATTTCGCACCATATATTTTATTATCTTCGGTTCAAATCTTTTGGTGCCAAAATTGTCTAATTAAGATAATCATTTTTACTTGTTCGTAACTATGTTTGTTTTATATCTCTAATGTAGCTTATAATTTATCAACACCATGGTCTATATCTCAATATTTATTATTTGACGTTTTTTTTTATTGATTTTAAATGAATATATGTGGGCTTGATTTTTTTAAAATTTATTTTTATACGATTATAGTTTATTTTCCTTTTTTATATATCTTATAGAATATATTACTAATATTTATAAAAATGATTTTGGTCGACATAAATCTTTTCATTTAGACAAAATCCTTTCTCATCTTTGGTAGGATCGTGATAGTAAGGGTGGTTTCTCACAAGAGTTGACTTTCCCATATTTATATTTATGTAGGTGACGAAGGTAGGCCAAATAAATGGGTCGAACCTCCGAATAGTAGTAGGACCAAAATCCGTTGTTTTCATGTTGGTCTGATTAAAATCTAACTTTATTGATGGAAGAATAATATTACATTTCAGATCTAATCTTTTTGAAATATGACAAATTTGAAAAAAATAAAACAAAAATTATACACCTCACGTACCACGTTTACTGTAACTGACTTAAATATAATAATCATAATAAAAATAAATAAGTCCCGACCTATAGGGTAATATTTTTTTCAAAGTTTTGTCACGAGTTGTTTAATTTTTCTGGTTTTTTTTACTGTTCTTAAATTTTCAAAACTGATTTTTTAATTTGGTTTTGTTTACAAATTAGTTTTAAACAATATTTTGTCTTTTGATTATCAATTTTAATAATAGATTTTCAACTAAAAATATTTGGTGATATATTTTGATTAATAGTCTTGATAGTTAGTTTCTATACGTGTGATTATTATATATTCAACGGAAGTTTGTTTCTGATTGTTCATTGACTTTAGGTAGGTCAGAGTTAAAATGTAATGTTGTATATATATTTTTATACCAATAACATGACAAACAATAGGGTTTGGCTAAATTCGGGTCTAAAATATGTTAACCAGTCCAAAAAAAGAGCGTTTTCGAAGTTTTACAATTTTATCCTTATTCCGGCGGTTGAACCTTTCTCAACCGCCGGTTGAGATCCTCCCACCCGGCGGAAAAGCTGTTTCACCCGTCGGGGTAAGCTTCTCCGCCTGTTGAAAGGGTCTCAACCGGCGGGATAAAAGACGGCCCTAAAATTTTGGGGTTGGTTATCATCGAGGGCCCTAATTTAGCCAAACCCCAAACAATATCCTAAATGAATTAATACTTATTGATTATTCATAATGTATATACATTTTTATACCAATAACATGACCAACAATATCCTAAGTGAATTAATACTTATTGATTATTCATAGATAGATGAAAATTATGATCGTAGGTGGATTAATACTATTTGTTTAATAATTTTATTTTAGAGAAATGTGAGCAAAAGTATTTAATTTTACTACAATCTAGTACTCAAATTATCATTATTATCTATTTAATATTTATTTTTGATATTTAACTCCAATTCAATACCCAAATTTTTAGTAATACCCTCCACCAACTATATAAGTCATTTTTTTAAGAATTTCTTTTAGAGAGAGAAAACTCGTGACCTTTTCTCCATATGTTGTAATTCAAATTTTGATTTTCGAGAGAGAAAAAACGTACCTTGGTAACTCACTTTATTCAGTTTCCTCACGGAAAGCCTATCGGAATTGGTATTGACGCCTGCGAAATCGCAATTTCTACAGATCGAACCGTTCTTACCTAGTATTAGATTTTTGTTCGAACCAGATTTATCGTTGTAGAATCAGGATACTTGTTCGAACGAGATTTTACATTCTGCTTCTTACAACATATTCAAAAAATATTTAGTTTCGCTTTCATAGTTGTTTGAGATATCGATTTTGGCTAAAGTGATATCAAATTTTGGCGAACAGATTCAAGACACAGATTTCTTAAAAATAAGTTTTAATATATTTTCCTGTTTTAATAAGTTATAAATTGATTGTAATATTTATTTCCTTGAGTTAGTAGTTCTTTTTACGTCATGAAATATTTGGGGAGTTCATTTCACAGTTTGCATATATTTTTGAAGAAGATGTGATACGGTGGGTCAAGAAGATGCGAGACGTGTGGTGATTTTAATGCGAGATGCATAGAAAATATCATACGTCTCGCATGTGAAACGTACTACTAAACTATGCAAGATGTGCATATTAATATTTTAATATACGAGAATGTAACTTTTTATATAAAATATGATAGACTATAAAATATCGTATAATATATATGAGAGATTAGGCATGTATATTTTACGATATGCATTGCTTGCTTCTAACTGTATTTAAAGTGTGCAATGCACGTAAGCAATGTCTACACCTCAAGTATGCATTTTCAAACAAAATGGTCAAAGTGCAATCGTTCCTCCTAGTGAGTTTGAAGACTTTGGAAGTATTGAAAAGTTTATTGTAAGTAGATGTGATGTGTTAGTTAGAGGTAATTACAGTATGATCAATTGACATGGTGATAATATGCATTATTTATTTACAAATGAGACAGGTTATGTGGGTTTGGTAGCATTTTTTATGTTGATTATTTAAAAAGTGTTAGTTTTCTTGTAGAACAACATAGGGTTGATAGATTGCTGAATAAATGTATAGAGAGTCTAGCTTAAGTTTATTTAGCACTCAAATAATCAATTAATTAGTAAGAAGAATAGTTATGGTTTAAGTTTTTTATCATAAAAAACAACTTGCTACTACATCTGGGTTGATGCTATTACAAATGTTGCTCAAGGTTTTTATCAAGGTGTTGCGGCTCTAAGATTAACTTTATGTATTTTTTCCTTAGATCATGGTTTTTGTTTCACATATATGTATGATAACCTAAAATAACTGTTTATTACAAAAAAATAAAGTCTCAAATAGACGTAAATAGAGACTTTATACATCACTTGACTCCGCCATCGGCTTCATGGTCATCAAGTGGTTTGTTGACATGCATACTTACAACCTCTGTTTTCCAAAGAACGTAAAAAATATTTGACATTTAAGTTAATTGCTACAAAAATTCAGGATTCCATTAGATCATGCAATTTTCTGACAACCAAAAGTGTAAAATTGTTTGTTATACATGGCTACGGTTTATACATATATTACCGTCTCTCATGGAATTATTTAGAGAAATCTAGGAGGGTATTTTTGGAGATAGCCCTACTTCATTTACGGGACACTTTAAAAGATTGAAAAGCCGTGATATTATGACTAACCTTTACTTAACATATACTCCGGAAAAAACTCAAACAGTCTTTTATAACATTCGGGTCTTGTTTTCAAGGTTTTCATTCTTGTCGTCCATTTTTATTTGTTGATGGAACGTTTTTTTACGAGCAAGCATAGAGGAGTATTACTTTATTTCATAGCAAAAGATGGTAACAATTGTAAGTTTTATTATTTATTTATTTTCTAATATTTATTCATGTGTGATAGTTTTATATAGGATTTATGTGAGACCATAAGTATCCTTAGTCCGAGACCGACATATTTTATATATGAATTATACAAGAATTTAGTATCTCAATAATGAATCATACAAGATTTGTATGAAGCGGTCTACTTTACTAACATGCGGGACACATGATATTTGTATTTGAATTATGCGAGTTAGGCTATATGAAACATGCGAGTCTTGATATATTTGTGCGAGACCCTTGAAAGAATTCTTGCAAGACGAGATACATATAATACCAATTTAATTGGTTTTTCAGGTATTTGTCCTATTTCATTTGGTATATTTATTGTTATGAAGATACTGACAATGACTATGGTTTGGGGAGTTTAAAACCTCATTTGTTGGAATGTTAAATCATATTTATTTTGTATTATCATTTAGGTATCATTTGATAAGGACCAAATTCTCCGAACCACGTGTCAGACCAATAAGTTGTTAGATTGGAATTTAATTTATGCTACTAATATAATATTAAAGGTATATTATAAATAATGGGCTTAGGTTATCCAAATAAGCCCATGGACCGTCTTCTGGACCGAAGAGTCTATATAAATCCTTATTTTAGGTTTTAGGAAAGGAATTATAGTATTTACTTTCAACAGTTTTTGTTAGACTATCTCTCTCTTCAGTTTATAAGAAGCTTGATTATCTCTCTAAACACTATCCAAAGTTTAATTCATTATCATATTAGTGGCGATCACAACAGGTCATGGTCTGATTTTTACTTATGTAATTTAAGTTTGTCTTTGGTATCTACCGAAGAATCAATTTTTACTTAAAGGGTAACGATCAGAGAAACATCCAGTCAATTGGCTTGGAAAGCTCAACCACCACATATAAATGACGAGAAACATGAACGACTGATCATGGAAGAGCGTCGTGATCAATTGCATAGAGAAATCAAGGCGTTGAAATCGTAAATAGAAGCAATGTTGATTCAACTAATAAATATTTGTTTGAATGTCCAGAAGCTTGGGGCACAAGAGGTTTCCGAGAGGGAAACTGCTAAATCTGATTTTCAAAGTCATCGGGAAAAATACTAAAGAGGTCGATTTAACATAATCTATTATTCTTTAAAATATAAATGAAGGACCAAGAATCATTACAGTCCTTCGAAATCTAGTGAGTTTTCTACGTTTAAGACCGAGGGATTTTCAGCTTTTCCAAATACGAATCACCAATATAAAAAGAAAAGAAATTATGATGGTGATTATTATCCAAAAAGACATACTCATCGAGATCAAAACTAGGAGTGATGACGAATTCAAATCAGTGACGTGCCTCCTTGGATAAACATGAGCCTTTAAAATGTAAGGTAAAAATGGTACATGATGGCAGGGTCAGACAACAGCAAACTATGGTACCAATTCGAGAGAGTCCAGCTTTGATACAGGGGCGCTCAGGGAACTAGAGTTTTGCTTACCAAGCGAATAATCAATTTGCAGTTCAATACAAGTAAGTTACATATGGAATAGCTATTGAGGGTCACTAATATATTCAGAGATAAAATTAGAGGCAATCGTTTCTATTTACATAGTTTTTTTGGAAACTTACCTAGGAGGTTTAAAATGTCTAAAATTGAAAAGTTTCGTCGAAGTATAGATCTAGATAACAATCTAGAGTAATTTAAGAACTTTATGATGAATTGAGACGATGATGACAAGTTTTTGTGTCGAGATTTATCTTAAAATTTCAAAGATAGTGCTTTGAAATGGTACAACCGGCTTCCACAGGGTCTATCACAAATTTTTGATATGTTCTAGACAGCATTCTGAAGGCAATTTGTGGGAAATAAAAAGGTAAGAGGGAACAGAGACATAATAATTTAGTGCCGCCAACTGATTGGGAGAGTTTAACAGATTACACCAAACGCTTCATGCTTACCAAGAATAGCCTGGATGATTGTTATGTAAAAGTGGTTGTTGCTTATTTGAGACAAGAGCTTCTCTTTGGAGAATTGGCTGATGTGATAACCAGAAAAAAGGCCTTAACATTTGAAGCTTTGTTAGCTCAAGTTGAGAAGTAGCTCAAAATAAAGGAATCAAAAAGTTTAAAATTGATCCATTGGCAAAAACAGGCTCTACAGTTCTCTACTTCATGCTATCAATAGCAACAGGCCCAGGACTTGTAGCCTTATACAGCTATTACTTTTTGTTTGAAGGGCATAGATCAGACCCCGCCTCGACCTAGTGTAAATAAAAAATATAGAGCATTGTAACTACTTTGAAAAGACATGAAATTTCGTTTCATTTAGAAAACCACCTACAATCCAATGTACGAGGGAGAATTAGAATAACCGGTTTTGTAAGTATAATAACGATATAAACTAATATACAAAGGACTGTATTTATTTAAAATAGGAAATCTAAAATTTTATAGAGAACGAGAAGTTAACTACTTTTGTTAGAGCATAATCCAGGGGTCGGCAGCAAGGGTCAGTTGGTAATCAGGCCATAATCAGAAGGATGGCAATTGAAATTGCTCCCAAACAGGAAAATGTGATGTTCATAGCTGGACCATAAAATGAGCTTGATGTAGATTCTGAGTATTTGGACCTTGATCCTAAAATAAGAAGTGTTATGGTAATTAATGAACCCAACAAGAGGGAGGTAAAGACTTTGTGCAAATTCTTTAAATCACTGATTATTTTTTGTGGGGATACGGTGTCAGGGCCTTCTGAATATTCACGAAAGAGACATGTTGTAAGTTTGACAACTCAGATAGAAGGAAAAATGTACACCCATATTTACCAAGATCAGATGTCGTTCATCAATTTTAATGGTGATGATTTAATAGATGTTGTTGAAGGAGGCCATGGTAATCGGAGTGACTATTGATGGAAATGGAATCAAAATAATCTTGAATGATACGGGTAGCCCAACAAAAATCATATTTATTTTCTCTTATAAGCAAATGGGGAACCCTCATTTATTATTCAAATTGAAAACAAATAGTGAAATTCATTCGGATCATCACTGATGTAATCATAGAGTTTGAGGGAGACACACTGTTAGGATGAGGACCCTTCAAGAAAACGGTGAGATTAAATTTTTATAATGGTGGACGTCCTGACCTCCTAGAATGTTATACTTGGCAGATCATGACTATAAAAAATGTACATGGTCTCCTCAACGGTCTACCGATGTTTGAAATATACCATAAGAGGACAGGTCATAGTTGTCCGCAATAGCCACAAAGTGGCCAGGGAATGTTACGTACTGTTTTTGCTCTAAGACATTCCAAAGTGTCGAAATAAAGAAAGAATATCAATAATTGGATTCTACATTCGAAGTTAGATGTTGTAAATAATCTGAGAGAGACTCCCAGATTGGTAATACATGATGAGGATATTGAAGTGTATACTTTTCCAAATGGAAAAAGTTTAAAGATTGGAGCTCAATTATAACCGGTCATAAGGGAACAATTTGTATTTTTTGTCAAATAATTTGCATATGTTTGCCTGGTGTACTAGAGATGTCATATGCGTCCCTGTGAGTGTTATTTTCCATAATCTTGCAGTAGCACCCAATGTCCGCCCCATTATATAAAAAACCTAAAAGAATGGACCTCGGGGAATAAATTGTTATCATTTATAGACATTTTTACGGGGTCAACCACATAAATATAGATATGATGGACCAACACAATACTATATTTATAACTAGTATTTGACTCCACTTCTATAAAGTAATTCCATTTGGATTTAAAAATATTGAGGCTACTTATTTGCGCCTAGTAAATAAGGCCTTCGCCAGCCAGATCGGAAGGTACATTGAAGTTTATATTGATGACATATTAGTAAACAATACTAAAGATAATGATCATTTTTCCGATCTGAAAGAAACATTTTGTAACCTAAAATCTATTAACTTAAAATTGAACCCAATAAATATACATTTGGTATTTGGTCCAGAATCTTATTGGGTTATTTAGTAAGTGAAAAATAAATTTTAAGACGACCTGATCTAACTACCATAGATCCCCTAAGATCGATCAAAGAGGTACAAATTTTAACTAGAAAGTTAGTAGCTTTAAACAGATTTATATCAAGGTCTTTGGATAATGTGCACTATTTTTCCAAGTACTAAAAAATGATAATATGTCCAATTGGACTTTAGAATTTGACGAAGTATTTAAGAAAAACATTTATCATCTCCAAAGATTTTGACCAAATTGACTATAACCTATTCGTTCACAACTCCGTGTTGGATTATGTAGTATTATAATTTTGGTCAGAGAAGTTGAAATTTATCTGTACCCAGTTTACTATGTATGTAAAAGCATATTGGATGCTGAAAAATGATATTTAAAGCTGTAAAAAAAAATTTTGGCTCTAGTATTGGCAGGATAAAAAATAAGGTGGTATTTTCAAGCTCATTTAATAACAGTTTGAACCTCATTTCCATTTATGAATGTGTAGCAAAAACCAGATGAATTGAGTCAGATGACTAAATGGTTAGTGGAATTATGAGACTATTACATTGAATTTGAACCTCAAACAGAAATTAAACACCAATCAATTTCTTTGTTTTGGTATTTATTTCACAATAAGTTTCATTCACCTTCTGTATCTTATACTGTGATTCATCAAAAAATGACCATTTATCATTCTCTTGCACTCATGCTTTGCCTTTCTAGAATATGCGAGAAAAAGGTCAAGTAAAAGGTAAGATATATTATTTTAAAATACGCAATACATCTACATTGTCAATCAAATTGATGTGGCCCTGTTATACTTTAATATTTTATGCAAGATTATTAACTGACAAAACATATGTGAGCTATATAGAAAAAAACATGCAAGACAAGTAGAACCAAAAACATGTAAGTTAAATGAAATAAAATATGTGAGACAACTGAAAATAAAAAAACATACGAGTCAAAGAAAAAAATACAAGTTGGGGTTTTATCGACCAGACATAAGTTTCTCCTTAAGCACACTATTTTTTTATGGTCTATTAGCTAAGGTTTCACTTTTGCACTTTAGTGGGGTTAGCTTTTTTTCGGTTGTCCTGGTTAGGGTTTTTTTGGTTGTTGGCTCACTGCTTCTACTTCTGGTTGTGGGTGGTCTGCGTGGTGTTTTGGTAAGACTTAGTGAATTATTTGGTGTTCTAGTGGGACTGGGTGGTCTAGTTGGTGTTCAACTGGTTTTGTGTAGTATGTTTGGTGTTTTGGGTGGCCCGGATGGTATGTTTAGTGTTTTGGGTGGCATGTTTGTTGTTTTATATGGTCTGTTTGGTGTTCTAGTGTGAATGATTGCAGTTATGATGAGACTCGTAGGAGTTCTTGTGAGACATGTAGGAGTTATGGTGAGACATGTGGGTGTTGTACTGAGACTAGTTGGAGGTCTGGTTGGTTTTGTCTTGAGACTGGTTGGATTGGGTATTCTTGTTTGTTAACTGGTGGGACTGATTTGATTAGTGGTATTTGTGGGATTTTTTATTGGTTGGTGGTGTTGATACTGGTTCATTTGGTTTTGGATCACAAATAAAAAGAGATAGTGTTTTTTCAAAGTTTTGAAATTCTAGTTGTTGACACAACTTGGTTATCACTTTATCTTTCTCTACCCCATGCAACAACAATACGAGGCCTGTAAAACTACATGTTAGTATAGATAAAAAAATGCAATATTGATGCAAATAAACATGTGAGCCTGGTGAAAAATTACAGGTCAGTCTGAATCAAATAATTTTTACGAGACTAGTCCAATTAAACATGCAAACATGGTGTACAAATTACATATTAGTATGGGTCATGCAATTAAACATGCAAGAATAGTGAAAGTAGTACTAATGGTGATACTAGCGCAACTAAAACATGTGATACTTCATGAGAGAATAGTGCAAGTAATCTAGTACAGATTATTTATTTTTATATTTTCCCGCATGTTTTTATTCAATTTTTTTGTTTTGCTTAATAGATAAATATATGTTTATTTATTTGCTTGTCTCTTTCCAAAAATAATTAATATTATTTTTTTTCAGAAATAAACAAACTAGGGAAAATATCTATTTTTCTCATGTAAACTAATTTTATTTTGCTCAAATTACCTTAAACTATGTATTTTTGTATGTTTGGTAAATATTGAACGTGAATTTTTTAATCTCACATATTTTTCTTAAACGTGAACCGTGAATGTGTATAATGTGAATTGAAAATTATATGTAGTCATGAAATGCGAACTAAGTATAATAGGTTAAATTCAAAATGAGAATAATGGGCTAAGTGTGAATTTTGAATCAAATGTTAAATGCGGGTTGAGAATCATGAGTTAAATCCAAACTGAAAATTAAAGGTTAAATGCGAATCACAAACCATGGGTTAAATGCAAAATAAGGATCACAAGTTAAATTTGAACTAAGAATTAAGGGTTAAATACAAATTGCAGATCGTGGGTTACATTTGAATTGAAAATATAGGGTTAAATGTGAATTATGAATCATGGCTTAAATGTGAACTGAGAATCATGGATTAAATATGAACTGAGAATCATGGATTGAATGTAAACTAAGAATCATGGGTTAAATTTGAACTAAGTATCATGGGTTAAACGTGAATCGTGAATCATGTATTAACTTTGAAATAAGAATCATATGCTAAATCCAAACTGACAATCATGGGTAAAACCCGAATTATGAATCATGTGTTAGATCTGATTGAGAATTAAGGGTTAAATGCAAACTAAGAATCATGAGTTAAATTCAAATTTTGAATCATGGGTCAAATACAAAGTGATAATTTTGGGTTCAATGCGAACTGAGAATCATGTATTGAATTCGAACTGAGAATGATATGTTAAATATGAATTGAGAATAAAGGACTAAAAGTGAATCGCCAATATACTAAATATGAATAGAGAATCATGAATTAAATGTAAATTGTGAATCATGATCTTAATATGAATAAGGCATCATAGGTTAAATATAAAATAAGAATCATATGTTAAATGCATCTCAAAATCATGGGTTGAATGTGAATCATGTGATATCGTGAATCATGGGTTAACTAGTCTCGCCAAAAACAGATTCTAAATCAATTCAAAAAATATCATAGATCTAGTTATGTACTTCTTAAAATACAAAATCAATGGTATTTTTGGATTTTATTTTTCGAAATTTGGTTTGAATAATACAGATATTTAAAAATTTTAATAAAAAGAATATGTGTGTTATATTTTTGTATTAGTGAAGAGTATTATATGTATTCTATGTGGTTTAGATATTTATTAGTAACTTTATTATTTTGGATGGTAATTAAGTTTACAATTGGGTGTCTAGTGGTAAGTCACCCCAAAATAATCAATTAAATTTCGATAAATGGATGTTTATAAACAAATAATCGCACCAGATGCATTAAAAACATAATTTATCTAAATTCTTACATCATTAGGTAAATATAATTAAAATACATGATATATATATATATATGATATAATATATATATATATATGATTTATTAATAAACAAACACAAAAAATAGTCTTTAACAAAACAATTGTGTATGTCGTTGTTGTTTTCTTCATCAAAATACATCACATCCTTAACTTTGTTTTTTACGGTAAATAATGTTTCAAGATTTTTTTGTTGATATTAAAGCAAGTAGTAGTGTATGGGGATTATCTTTTTGATGAAATGTTTGGTATAACTTAATAGCTAAATAATTCGTAGATTATAAAATAATAAAACTATCCAAATTCTTGTGTTAGATAGACAAATGAAAAAAATGATCGTTTTGATATATTTTAAGTTTTTTTATTAAAACTCAGTTGAAAATTTGGTAAGAAATTTCAAAGTTCTCACATAATTCTCACTATATGAATCAGAGGAGAAATTTCAATATTCTTACCTAGTTTATAAACTTGAAAATCCAAATGAGAACCAGTTGAGAATTTTTAAGTTTTTACTTGGTCTTCGTAGTATGAACATGCTAAGGAAATAACACATCTTTCGGTTAAGGCAATAACCGATATACGATTAAACGAACCTATAAAAGAACAATTTAATTTACATGTACAAGATGAGCAACAAATAAAATAAAGTGTAATAAACACACAATGTAGTATTTAACATGGTTCAGATTGTAAGGAAATTCTACATTTACGGGCAACATACACTCCTTTTACAAATCAATAGGTTATAAAAAAGACTTTCAAATACAATGGACTCAATCACTCTTTGCAGCAAAAGATGGTGTGATTCACGGAATCCTATTTTCAATATTTTCCTCTCACATCACTTATATCTCAAAAGATCTATAGCTATTTTTTTTCTCTCTCTCTATCATGAATCACATCGCACAGTCACACCACATATTGTTTAGCAGTATCTTCTTGTATTTATAGTTTTAAGATGAAACATAATTGTTCATTAGACGCTCGAGATTAAAGCTCATTAATAAATGGCCAATATCTCTTAGTAAAATAAAAAGCTCCGCTTCGGCCCAGGTGCTACGATCCATCTCGCTTTAGATTATAACGTTTCAGATCAACTTGCTTCAACCAGTTAACAATTCTCCACATAGACTTACAATAACTCTAGTATCTGTTACATACAATATTCTATTTTTTTTAGAGACCAGCTCACCTACATCCCAAACTTGCACCAGTATCATGCAGTTTGTGAGCTTTGAAATCGACAATACATTGGTCATGGTATATAAAGAAATTTCATTGCTAGAAATCTTAGCCACCTTATTTTACTCATTATCCACCATATTTTGGATGAAATGCAATTTAATTTATATATGTTTAGCTCACTCATAGAACTTCGGATTTCTCATCAAATGAATGACACTAGTGTTGTCGTAGAACATAATCTTGCTCCAAACCAGTGAGTTCACTTAACAATCCCTTCAGTCAAATAGCTTCTTTCATGGCTTCTGTAACAGGCATATAATCGTCTTACATTAAAGATAGTGAAACAATATTCTATATACAAGACTTACAGCTAACCTCTCCTTCAAGCACAGTAAACAGATAACCCGAAGTAGACTTCCTTGTGTCTTAACATCCTGCAAATCGGAGTCTACATACCCTTTCAGAGCTATATTACTCGTATCTTTATGATTATAATACAATCTTACAATAGCCAAACCGTTGAAGTATCTCATGAGAGACTTGAGTGCATGTCAATGCAAATTCTCTATATCTGACATGAATCTTCTCAAAATACTTACGGCGTAGGCAATATGAGGTCTTGTGAAAATCATAACATACATAATGTTATCAATAGCATTGACATAAGGTATCTCTGGCATATAGTTTTTATCTGATGTTTTGGTTGGTGCTTGAGTGGCACTAAGTTTGAATTGGGAACCCATGGGAGTTCCAATCAGTTTTGCTTCGGACATCAAAAATTGTCTTAGGATCTTCAGTATATTCTTGTTGACATAAGAATAGATATCCATGCGTCATGTTCCTCTTGATCTCAAGTCAAGTATCCTCTTAGCCTCTTTCATATCCTTCATCTCAAACTCTCATTTTAACTGAATTTTACCATTTCAATATTCCTCATATCTCTTACAGCTATTCGAATGCCATCCACATACAACAACAATATGACTTGTCTGTCTGTGTGCGTTTCCCCATTCCAATGGACACATTTATCGTAGCAGCTACATAAATTTTTAATAGATCTCATAAAAGAATCAAATCTTCTATTCCAATGGCTTGGAAATTTTTTCAGCTTATAGAGAGGTTTCTTCAACAAACACACATAACCTCAATCCCCTTCTTCAAAACCATTTGATTGACACGTGTAAAGTAAATTTTCTAATTCGTTATGCATGAAGACAATAATAATATCTATTTGATATAAGCAAGATCATATCTAGCAACAGTTGACAGTAGCACTGACAGAGGTTTGTTTTACAACCGAAAATATTATTTCATTGAAATTCACACCCTGTTTCTGCGCAAAACCCTTAGCTAAAATTCTAGTCATGTGACTGGGTAACTCAATACCATGAATACATGGTTTCCTCTTGAATACTCATTTAATCTTATTCAAATTCTGACCCTTCGGCTGCTTCACAAGAATCCAAGTATTCATCTTCTTAAGAGATCTCAATTCTTCTTTCATAGATGTAAGCCACTTTTATTTATCAATGATCATGATAGAATCTTCATATGTTTCAGGATCAAGAACATCTCCCAGTTTCAATCGATAAAGTCTAACCAATTACATTACTAAAATTCGTACCTTTGCAGTTGTTTGTTTGGTCTTTATGCTCTATCCCCGTTAGTTGATAACTATCAAATTCACGTTGCTCTCTCGCTGATCATCTAAAGGGTCTATAAGAAATTACCCTCGTTTTTCTTTGGACTCTCGCAGTGATTGGAATTCCTATGTACGATACAAAGCGGAACTATGCCTTAAATCTTATTTGGTAGAAGCATCATGAGCTTCACTTTTTAAATCATATTTATCATCAACATCACATTTTTTCATGAAAATACTAGGTTAAGTCTTCGCTGTCTTATTTAATGGCATATCATCTTTATTGAAAACCACATCCTTGTTTATCAAAGCCTTCTAAAGTCCAGGTTCATGTCACAACAACCTATATCTGTTTACTTCTTCTGGAAAGCCGAGGAAAATATATTTACGTGCTCTTGGACTTAGGTTATCTTGTTTCACATGTGTGTAGGCACCACATCTGAATACTCTCAAGTTTTTTTAATTAGTTTTTTTTCCAATCCTTGCTCCTTGAGGACAAAGAAACTTAAGTGTCATAGATGGACTTTTGTTGATGATATATTCAGTTGTTGTCGCAACTTCTCCCTAAAACTTTTGACTCATTATAGTTGTATGAAGCATACATCTAACATGTTTTAGCATTGTTTGATTCATTCTCTTAGTAATTTCGTACTGTTGGGGAGTCCCACTTACGACTCAGTTCTATTAATTCCAAAAATTTCACAATAGCTAGTGAATTCTTTGTTCACATATTCCAAGCCATTATCAGTATGAATCTTCTTCAGCATTTTGCCTTTGATTCGCTACCAAAATGTTTCAGTTCACAAAGATACTAATTTCTTCATCTTGGATCTTCAAAATTAGAATTCATACTTTCTTGGAATAGTCATCAATCAGTACCACAAAGTACCTTACACCACCTATCGTAAGTTCACGTGTTAGACCTTAAATGTTTGAATGAACATAATCAAGTACTTCATTGTATTTCTAGTTGCTGTTTAGAAACTTCACCCTTTTTCTCTTACCTAATACACAACTCTCACAACATCCTAGCTTCTAATAATGAGTCTGAATATGAAGCTGCTATAGCTGGTTTAAATTTAGCTCTTATTTGTGGAGCCAAAAGGGTCAAGTTGATGAGCGATTCTCAGCTTCTTATCCATCATGCACAAGGTCAATCTGAAGCCAAAAATGAGCAGCTGGGAAAATACTTACTTCTTCTTAAAGAGGTGGCACTTAATTTCAAGAGCATCGTTTATGAGCACATACCCCAAACAGAAAATATATTGGCAGACTCCTTGGCAACCATAGCTTATACTGAGTCCTACCCTTGGATTCATATGCTGGAGTGTCCATCCATTCAATTCAGTCTGGGTAAGGAAGAAGAAAGTTTCGATATACAGATAAAACAGCCTAAAGATTGGAGATTTCATCTCCTTCAATATCTCTCAGATGGCATCTTGCCTCCGGATAAATCAATAGTAAGAAAAGTAAAGTACAAGGCTCGTGGTTTTGTCATCCTAAGAGATATTCTTTATAAGAAGTCTTATAGTAAACCCCTCTTACGATGTTTGGGGGTTGACGAATCTCAGATAGTGCTCTCCGAATTACATGATGGTGAGGGATCAGCTCACTGTGGATTCAAGGCTCTAACAAGGAGAGTTTTGTTAGCTGGATATTATTAGCCCTCTATAATGCAAGATGCTAAGGATTTGGTGAGACGGTGTGACCCATGCCAAAGATATAGCAATGAAATTCATATTCTAACCATCCCTTTAGAGTCAATTTCTGAGCCAATACCTTTTGCTCGATGGGGGTTGGATTTAGTGGGACCTCTACCCATGGCGTCCGGAGGGCGCAGAATTATAATTGTTGCTATTATTTACTTTTCAAAGTGGATCGAAGCAGCTCCGTTGGCAGGTACAACGACAAAAGCTGTTATAAAATTCATTTTATCCAATATCTGTTGCAGATTTGGAATTCCACAAAAGATAACAACAGAAAATGGACCACAGTTTGACAACAAGGAAATGGAGAGTTTCTGTGCCTTCAGAGGAATACAATACTGCTTATCTTCCCCTTTCCACCCACAAAAAAATGGTCAGGTCCAAGTGGCCAACAGGACAATACTGTCCGGTCTAAAGAAGAATTTAGAAGGAGCTGCTGGAAAGTGGCCAAGTTATTTGCAAGAAGTTTTGTGGGCTTACCGCACCACTCCCGGGGCTGCAACACAAGAGTCTCCTTTTGCCTTAGTCTATGGGATGGATTCCATAGCTCCCATTGAAGCTAATCTCCCTTCATTTCGAGTTCATAATTTCTCCGAACACGCTAACGAGGTAGCTATCAGAGGCCAGCTTGACTTAATAGAGGAAAAAAGAGTTAAGGCTCACCTCAGAGCTGTACACTATCAAGGTTTGATGAGAAGCAGGTTCGCTTCCAAAATTAAGATAAGAGATTTTCAACCGGGGGATAAGGTATTGAGAAAAGTCTTCCTACATACTAAAGAGAAGCAGTTCAGTAAATTGGCTCCAACTTGGGAAGGACCCTATGTGGTCATTGAAAACCTTAAGCCCGGGACATATCGGCTCCAAGACAAAGATGGAAGGATTTTGAATCACCCCTGGAATATTGAGCACCTCCGGTTGTACTTGGAATAGAAACTATGTAAATATTTACTTGTTTAAAAGTTCATGTAAATATCTGGGGGCATACTCTTTCCTACCTTGGTAGCGCGGGGAGGTTTTAATGAGGTGTCCGGGCTTTTTTATAAAATTTGATGCCTTCTTAAAAATTCGGAGTGTTTTTACTTAATAGTTTCTTGTGAAATTTTTGTTTAAACACAGGCCAGGCTAAATTGAATGAGTGATGACTACTTAAACATTTGACATCGGAGAATTTAAACACTCTCACTTTAGAATATTTATGAAATAACTAAGGGTTGTTTAAACATTACCCACCAAAATTGAAAAACTATGAAAGAATGCAAGAGCTGTGCGAAATAAAGATACCCATTGAAACATACGAAGTGCCTTGGCCATCCAAGGACTTTAAATTGTCAAAACAAAAAAGATTTATCCGGACAAGGACCGGACACAGTTACAAAAAATGCCTTCGCCATCCAAGGACTTTGGTTCAATCAAAACAAAAGTGAAAAGATAATTGATACTCTAAGACTGAGACTTTGAAGATGGCTCAGCCTCACTAGTTTTCTTCTTCTTGAGGTCGTCATTTTCTTCATCCGGACTCTCCTCGGTGTTCTCTTCTTCATCGCTTGAGTCAGCCCTTGAGTAGTCATGTTTATCACCATCAGCCATCGTGTGGAAGGGGAGGTCTTCATACTCTACACAAGTCCATAAGTCTCCCAGATTCCTCTTTGGAAATTTCTCATGAAAGAGCAAGACCATGTCCGACTTCACTTTAGCATACTTTTCTTCCTGAGTGTCTAGCACTTGGTTGGTATAAGCATCAATCCTAGTTTGGATTTTTGCCTCTTGCTCCCTTAGCAAATCAGATTTTTCTTGTGCAGCCTTGGACACCGAGTCCTCGAGTGAGATCTTATCATTGGTCAAAGTATGGATGACCCTTTCCCTAGCCTTCACCTCCTCTTTCGAAGAAGAGAGATCTTTCTCCAACTCGGATTGCTTTGCCCAATGTTCTTTGATTGTATCTTCCAAAGTGGCTACCTTTGTGGCCCAATCCTCCTGGTGCTTCTTCAACTCCTCATTTTCCCTCTTCAAGACGTCAGCATTTTGATTGGCAGTAAAGAGGTCAACAGACAATTTCTCTTTGTCAGAATTAAGGGCAGTAATGATGGCTGACTGACCCCGTACTTGCTTCTCCAAATTAAGCACTGGCTGAATATTACTTAATATAGAGTGAGTTATGACATCTCTTTCACTTGAGACAGAAAAAGACTTACCATTGAAGGTAATAATGTTTGAAGAGCTCGGGGGGAGATAAGGCCCAGCAAAATCATCCTTAGGGAGGTTTTCGAAGTACAGACCAATCTCTTCAAGACCACTAATATCAACACCATCGATGCTGATATCTCCTCCTGCACCCCCCTCCAGTTTGAAAATCACTAGGGATGCCTTCTGCATGAGTGGGGTCAGTAGGGTCAGTAGGAGGGAAAGACTCCGGAGGTCGGAGGGAAATTTCATCACCCCTAGAAGTCTTCTTCTTCTTGGCCTCCCTGTCCATGCCCTCTGCTCCCCGTTTCCTATCTTTCTTAGGACCCTTTGGAGGTTTTGGAGACCCTGCCACTTCCTTAGTACTTTCATGATCCACTACCTGTAGAAGGGCAACGTCAATCTGACCTTGTCCTGACCCCTCTGGGTTTGTTGGGGCAGCTTCCTCTACTTCGGTAGGATTGGCTTCAACCATGCTCTGCTTGCCTTTGCCTTTCTTGCCCTTCATCTTACTTGGGGCTTTGGCTCTACCGGGGAGATACAATGACCCATCCGGTGCGTGTGTTCTTTTGAGGACTACTTCCGGAGGGGGAGGGGTGGTAAGTTCCTCCCAGTATAAGTCCCTCCGGTCAGTGGTATTCCAAAGGTAGGACCTTGCTAGATTGCCTCCGGTAAAGGCATTATGGAAGCGGTTCCCCCACTTCTCAGCAACCCAAGTATTTAGCTTGGTGCAAGTGGTATGCCCAGCCTTCAAATAGTCACTGAAGTCTTTAGGCAACACTGCCAAGAAACATTAAATACAAGTCAGATAAACAAATTTGTGATAAATAAAGATGGGAATGTGAGATGGGAGTCTTACCATCACTTCGCAATCTGCTGGTAAGGAGGCTTGGGTTGACACCGGTTTTAATCTTCCTCCCATTCTCCCAGGCGCCACTCACAAACAAGAATTGAGTCTTCCAATTCCTTTCCGACTCGAGCAGATCATCCACTGCTTTGTAATTATCACCTATGTTGAAGTGATAGAAGGGAATATGGTGGTTTCTGCAGAGTTTGGACACAGCTGCAAACTGCTCCATTGGAAGAGGAATTCTGGAGAGCCTAGAGGCCATAATACATGCCATAAGAGTGTACCATGCGTTGGGGCTCAGTTGGCTTGGGAAAAGTTTGATGAGGTGAAATTATTTGAATATCTCCGGGTCTAAGGGAAACCTTAGTCCCGAGCTGAAGAGCTCAGTGAAGAAAATTATTTCACTGAGCTTGCAGTCCATCGGTGTCTCCGGATCCACCGGAATCTTTATTTTGACATTCTCCGGGATTCCCCACTTTGTTCGCATCCGACCCAGTTCGGCTGTGTGGATGAAAGCATAATTAAGTTTTTGCAAAGCTAGCATGTATTTAACACTTACCTTGTGGAAACAAGGTCCCACTTTTCCCACAAGACACTCCGGCAAATCCGGATGCCTTAAGCATAGTGTCTCATTACCTTTGTCCTTCTTGGCAGCAAAAGCTTCACTTGTTTGCCCGGAGACTTCGGACTCAAAGGTAGCATCTTCAATAGAATCCTCCATCACTTCCTCCATTATCATGGAAGGGTTATCAGTTGTTTTTGGGTGAGGGGAGCTAGGGGTTGGCTCAGCAGGCTCTCCAGATTGTTGGGCTTTATTAGCTTCTTGTAGCCTGGACTCTGGTTGGGGCTTAGATGCGGTAATTTCTTTTCGGAGACTTGAACTAGATGCCTCCGGGCCAGACAGCTTGTCCTTATAAATCTTAATGGGTGCTTCTGATCCTGTATTGCTATCTTAGCCCCCGATTTGGAAGGTGTACCTTTTGGAGCTTGCCCTTTCACCAAGCGAATTTTTCTCCATCAACTAACTTCTTTGGAGAGGCATCAGCATCCGATCCCATGACAATGAATGGGGAAGGTTTCTTAAAACTGGTGACTACCTGCCCTGGTTCAATAGTAGGCTCCGATTCTTGAACCGATGAGCCTCAAACTATTGGGGAAAGGTTGTGTTGGAACAACCTCCTAGGTTTAACACTTTTAGTTGAAGAAGAACCCCGGCCAGGTTCTGAGCTTGGTGTTTCTGATTTATCAACAGGGGAAACAGGGAGGCCTGCAACAATGCGCCTTTCTCGTTCAACTTTTTGAGCTTTTTTCTAACTCTGACAAATTGAGCCACCCACCTTTTATTAAAGCGTTTCTTGCTGTCAACATAAACTCACACCGAAAGAAAGTGTTTGTTTTTTATAGAGAAAGCTTTGAAGTTTAGCAGAGCAAGGATGAAGAAGATGGTAAAACAGTAGAAAAGGGGTTAATTTATAGTAAAGATACAAAAGAGGCTTTGATACCTAGGAGAATTCGAAAGGGTTGCAATGATTAAAAACGGCGCTGATGTCATCCTCATTAAATGAAGAGGTTGCTTTTTGAAGTAAGTGGGAGCGCTGTTCTAGGTAAAAAAGCGGCTGATGTGGCAAATCAGAGAGAGACACGTGTCCCACGATCTTTGGCAAAAAACCTTTTAGTTTCTAAGAACTTTTTCAGTTCGGATAAAGCTATTTACACAGTTTGAAAATCTGTCCGGACATGGATGTGGCCAGCTACAGGCTATTTTTTAGGTCTTGCCAAAGGCCTTTGAACACCACCTAAAAAGGGGTCTACTGATGAGTCCGAATTTTGTCACCACCCTTTATGAGAACCGGACAGGGGCAATTCGGACAACATCCACTTAACCGGACAGGGGCAGTTCAGACAACTTTCACTTACTGAACTATCCGAACAGAACTAAAGTATTTAAAACCTAATCACTTCATGACTAAGCTGATTACTTGCTTACTTAAAACTAATGGGTCTTTAAACTCGACCCGAATCCATTAACACAACCCGAAAGCCCATGTGGCCCAAAGATAAAGGTATAAATACCCAACTACCTACATTAAATGAGGGTAATGAAAATTAAATACAACCAGACAGCTCAATTATCCCTCTACATTCTATCCAAACATTAAATACCCTTAAAATTCCACAAAACTCTAGACAAAATTACAAAATTACCCTCAAACAAAAATAAACCACATCAGGCTTCACTATACAAACCTGATAAAAACTTTCAAAATTCTTACATGCTTCAAGTTCTTATTTTGCCCTCACGAAATAAACCTGGTGAAGACTTATAAAATTCTTACATATTTTAGTTCTTACCGAGTTCTCACATCCAAGTAATAAAATTTTAAATTCTTAAATAGTTCTCCCAATACCAACCCTATTTTCAAAATTCTTACCTGTTTTTTAAACTTGAGAACCAAAATCTATTAAGAATTTTTCAAGTTCTCAAGTGGTCATTGATGTACGACCATGTGAGAACTTTCAAAATCCTTACCTAATTTATACAATTACAAACTAAAATGTAAATCATGCAAATATATTTCAAAGTTTTCGTTTGGTCTTTGAAGTTTAAACCAATAATTATTTTAAACTTTCATGTTTTAAAATTATTGCATCTTGATCGGTACAGTTGAATTTAAGGGTGTTTTTAAAGAAGAATATGCATATTTGTTAAAAATTCTTGCAAGACCAATTATTAGATTTTCCTTAATAAACCTGACACGAAAATACTCTCTGATTATTTTTAGACTTATAACTTAATTTATGTTGAATTAAAGAGAAAAAAATAAAAACAAAGAACGCTTCAACAAGAAAAGCTTGGATGACTAGTTTGCTTTGTTATGGATCTTGATGGTTATGAATTTTCCTACATGATACAAGGTGCTTTGTTATTTTTTTTAAGGATATATAAATAATGTATTAAGGGAAGCTCTGGAGAACTTATATAAGTTTTAGAGTAAATAAAGAAAATCGGTTGTAAGAGAAAATGATGAGTGAAAGTCTATAAACTAGGTTTAAACTTCTATTTGTATAAAGAGAATGTAATACAATTAATTAAATAAAAGTGTTTGTAAGTTACTAAATGTTATATTAAAAACCTGCTAACTTTATTTTTCGAAACAAACCATTAACTAAATCATAAATTGCAATAGTATGATGTTCTTTCATTTACAGAGGATAATAATCTTATTAGGCCTTGAAGATCCAATAAATCAAGTGTCAGACTAATGAACCCTCCTTCCACTTCCACAACAATCCGAGTAGCATCCAACCTATAAATATTCATGATGCTACATATCTTGTTATATGTGGGTCCAATAAACTATAGATTAATTACATTTAAATAATCAGACTTATATAACAACAGACTCTTGTATCTACATATGATGAGACATTTTAATTCATGACATCTTTAGAATTTACCACTTCACATGTACTAAAGTGTAGCCACCAAATTGTACATTATATAGTATTTTTTTACAATTAACCTAAAAGTACCTTATAATTTCATGTGAGAGCTGACAATGAAGTTGAGAGGACATGTCATGCCTTTTCGATGCGCAACTGTTCCAATAATAATTGCATTGTTAACTACCATATAAATGAACTTTGACTTCTAATGAAGTATAACACAAAAGCGATACGACCCCGTAGTCACTACGTGTCGACTTCCAACTGGTATTACTGTACTGAATTGAGATCGCTTAAATTCAAGAAATAATAGCAAATTAACCATTGTATTATTCAAATAAATGTATGCATACAATCTGAAAATAAAAATAAAGGAAACATACTAGACTAAAATTATACTAAAACCGAAACAACACTCCTACTAAATCTAAATACCATTCAAGTTAAGAACAGCATGCGAACATGTTTTCCTTGAAAGACTAAGGGTGGTATTGTCTTATTAAAATGGTTTGCAATCATGACGTGTGGGTCGACGTATTCAACCATAATCTAACCATTCTAGATTCGTTTTTCACATACAAAAACTTTAAAGTGCATGAATAGTGGGTGGTTGTGTTACCCGCATATAGTGGTAAATGACCAATAACCAAAATGTGACGCTATTGAATATGCTCTCAACTGAACTGGACAATCTCTTCTTCTTTTTTTGCAAACACTTTTCTCTTTATATCATATGCACCGATCGTTTTTTAATAACATCATACATCTCGCATCTATAAAACAACCTAGGAGATTTACCACTTCGTCCATCATCGTAAAAAACTAATGATGATAATTTATTTTAAGTCAAAACTTAGATATTAAACTCATTCAGTTATCTCGGGTTTAATGTAACTTCGTGCATAGAAATCAAATATATGTAACTGTCACGTATATACGGTACATTAACGGTTCCTACAACATAGATACAAAAATTATCATAAGACCAAAACGCAATCATCATGCATAATTTGAGTACGCATATATTTCTAAAAAATATGTATCACAACATAAATAATGTATACATAATCCATCCCAAATTCGTAAACAAATTTGAATAGTTTGTATAAAACGTGGGTGCCTTTCACAAGAACCACGCGAAATTTTAGTTTACAATCTTAAAAAAATGTTATCTTAATTTTTGTATCATAACTCTCGTGGATATTTGGTATATTTACGTGGGATCGCAGTGTATTATGCTAAAAATAATTATTTTAATATACAGTTATATCTAAAAACTATAAAAAAAAGTAAAAAATATTAGTGAACTATTTTTCTAAATAACTTTAAAAAGTAAATATAAAATAAATATTCAATTTTTAAAAAATTGTTTCAGAATCTAAAAACCCAATTTTTTATAATCTAATTTCGTACCTAGGTAGACCTAAGGCTTAACTAAAAGAATGTATCGATTTGACTAAGCCCAAACCATCTAAGTCGGCCATTCAAAACATTAAATCTGCAGCCGGCCCCCTTGGATTTAAATCAATAAAATATAAAATGATAATTGTGTTTTTATACCGACGATAGCAAACGATTATATATTCGCAACTTATTATTTGGAGTAGACCCGAATTCAGTGAAATATTTTCATAATTTTTACTGTTTCTTTTACTTTAATTTGATTGTCAATTTAAAAATGTTTTGAAGTTTGTACTTTCTCAAGGTATCGAAAATAGGGAAATATCCAAATTCATGCGAAAGAGAATAAGCTCGAGTACCATCCAGATTTTTTAATCTGTTGGGGTGTTGTTAGTAAAAAAAGAGTGTGATACCATATTTATTTTAAAAACACTTATCAACCTATTATTTGAAGATAATAATAATATAGCGAAAATTTTATTATTCAATAAAAATTTATCCGTAAACTAATGATAAATATATATATATATATATATATATAAATAAATGAAGTACGGTTAATATTTAATAAACAAAGAAATTGAAAAGCTGAATAATTTTTTTGTGTGTGTTTTCTTTTTTTGAAGCATGTAAAATTTTAATTACATATAAAATTTTAAAATTTATATTATGATCCGTATAGTTCAAATTTGATTCACCAAATTAGCGTCGTCTACTGCAATTGATTAGTACTCTCGTAATTTCAATAGCAAACAACCAATAACAAACTCATATGTGAAATCGGATTGCTCAGTTGATCTAGAGATGTGTGATGGGTATATTTGTTTCAGCCAAACCAACTATGATGTCCAGCAGGTAGTGAATGAACAGATGAAGGAATATGTCAATCATTTCACAGCTTTGGAGGTCATGTTTACCACTCCCGCTCTGTACATAAAGTCTGAAATCCAACGTATATGGGATAATAATGAAGAGGATGGAGACGGTGCCACAAATTCTATGATAAGAGATTTTCACCAGAACGTCACCATTAAGATCATTACTCTCCCTGACAAATCGTTGACAAGAAAGACTATCCTCCGGCAGGAGTAAGGGACGTCATCTTCAGTGTCATAACAAGAGGAGGAGCATGACTCCAACATCAAGATATAACGGTGAAAAAAAAAGAAGCATATGCCATAACAACACTCATCCAAATTTTAACAAAACGAAAATTGAGAGAGTCAATCCATCACTCCAGCAATAATTATGCTTCATCTGAACGTACAACAAACCCTTCCAACACAAGCAGGGGTCCCGTCGAAATACCAACAAGCCCTACAGCAAAACCAAGAGGATAACCAAACTATAACCTGATCTCCGCAGCAGAACATCCTTCCCCGTGAGGAAATTTTACCATAGTTCCAACATCATATTCAACTATGAATCGTGCTTACCCTTTGGCACTAGCCAAAAATGATGCAAACCAACAGAACTTCTCTCATCCAGCTTACATGCGCCACTAGATTCTTTATGGAGCTCATCCAACAATGTAGCCGACTCTTTATGGTGCGTCACAACCTCAACATTAATTCTCTCATAGTCATCCGCAAAGCAACAATAACTTACAACTTTCGAATATGCAGTGACTCATGCCAATATCAACAGGCCTACCATTTATTTGGTCAAGAAAACGAGAGTAAAAAATATACATTTTTATTATGATGATCTTTTTTATAGAAAATCTCCACTAGCACCGAAGATCTTATATGGAAATCTAACACCAAAATTTGACAACCAAAAAATGGATAAGTATAATGGAAATAAGGAACTTGAGAACCACATATATCAATTGAAAAGCGAGATGATATGATTCAATATGTACGATAAAATGTTATGTATGGCATCCTTCATGGCCTTCAGTAGCAATAATTTAACTTGGTTCAATAGATTTTCCTCTGGTTGCATCAAACACTTCAAGATACTTTAGAAGACCTTCAAAAATAAATTCATTAGATCAAATTCATCAAGTGAGATGATGAGTACATATTATATTGTAATTAAATGTCGAATAAGAGTTTAAAAGACTACACCAAAAGGTTTGTGGAAACAAAGAATGGGATATGAGACCAGCATGATTTGGTGGCAGTTGCAGCATATAGGTAAGGGATTGTGTTCGAATTACAAGAAAAACATATTATGTAGAAGAAGGCTCTCAATTTCATGGACTTGTTGGCTCAAATAAAAAAATGAATAAATATGGAAGAGATTATACGAACAATGATGGATGAAGACACCACAACTCCAAATCTATACCCATATTATCATCTATTGGAAAACAGCAATAAACCACTCACATCAGCACAAGTTAACTCCAAATCCCACATGAAGTATCAGCCTCCAAACACAATAATGTTGAACTCTCAGCACGGGCGAGACATTATATTCGAGGCCAAAGCTCCATAAGAAAGCCTATGATAAACTATAACAATAATTACAACAATGGCCAAAGATAGTAGTGTTCAACAAGTGATCTTACAAAAACTTTAAAGTGCATGAATAGTGGGTGGTTGTGTTACCCGCATATAGTGGTCAATCACCAATAACCAAAATGTGACGCTATTGAATATGCTCTCAAATGAACTGGACAATCTCTTCTTCTTTTTTGCAAACACTTTTCTCTTTATATCATATGCACCGATCGTTTTTTAATAACATCATACATCTCGCATTTATAAAACAACCTAGGAGATTTACCACTTCGTCCATCATCGTAAAAAACTAATGATGATAATCTATTTTAAGTCACAACTTAGATATTAAACTCATTCAGTTATCTCGGGTTTAATGTAACTTCGTGCATAGAAATCAAATATATGTAACTGTCACGTATATACGGTACATTAACGGTTCCTACAACCTAGATACAAAAATTATCATAAGACCAAAACGCAATCATCATGCATAATTTGAGTACGCATATATTTGTAAAAAAATATGTATCACAACATCAATAATGTATACATAATCCATCCCAAATTCGTAAACAAATTTGCATAGTTTGTACAAAACGTGGGTGCCTTTCACATGAACCACGCGAAATTTTAGTTTACAATCTTAAAAAAGTTATCTTAATTTTTGTATCATAACTCTCGTGGATATTTGGTATATTTATGTGGGATCGTAGTGTATTGTGCTAAAAATAATTATTTTAATATACAATTATATCTAAAAACTATAAAAAAAAAAGTAAAAAATATTAGTGAACTATTTTTCTAAATAACTTTAAAAAGTAAATATAAAATAAATATTCAATTTTTAAAAAATTGTTTCAGAATCTAAAAACCCAATTTTTTATAATCTAATTTCGTACCTACGTAGACCTAAGGCTTAACTAAAAGAATGTGTCGACCAAACCATCTAAGTCGGCCATTCAAAACATTAAATCTGCAGCCGGCCCCCTTGGATTTAAATCAATAAAATATAAAATGATAATTGCGTTTTTATACCGACGATAGCAAACAATTATATATTCGCAACTTATTATTTGGAGTAGACCCGAATTCAGTGAAATATTTTCATAATTTTTACTGTTTCTTTTACTTTAATTTGATTGTCAATTTAAAAATGTTTTGAAGTTTGTACTTTCTCAAGGTATCGAAAATAGGGAAATATCCAAATTCATGCGAAAGAGAATAAGTTCGGATACCATCCATATTTTTTAATCTGTTGGGGTGTTGTTAGTAAAAAAAAAGTGTGATACCATATTTATTTTAAAAACACGTATCAAACTATTATTTGAAGATAATAATAATATAGCGAAAATTTTATTATTAAATAAAAATTTATCCGTAAACTAATGTAAATATATATATATATATATATATATATATAAATAAATGAAGTACGGTTAATATTTAATAAACAAAGAAATTGAAAAGCTGAACAATTTTTTTGTGTGTGTTTTCTTTTTTTGAAGCATGTAAAATTTTAATTACATATAAAATTTTAAAATTTATATTATGATCCGTATAGTTCAAATTTGATTCACCAAATTAGCGTCGTCTGCTGCAATTGATTAGTACTCTCGTAATTTGTTTTTTAAACCAATAGCAAACAACCAATAACAAACTCATATGTGAAATCAGATTGCTCAGTTGATCTAGAGATGTGTGATGGGTATATTTGTTTCAGCCAAACCAACTATGATGTCCAGCAGGTAGTGAATGAACATATGAAGGAATATGTCAATCATTTCACAGCTTTGGAGGTCATGTTGACCACTCCCGCTCTGTACATAAAGTCTGAAATCCAACGTATATGGGATAATAATGAAGAGGATGGAGACGGTGCCACAAATTCTATGATAAGAGATTTTCACCAGAACGTCACCATTAAGATCATTACTCTCCCTGACAAATCGTTGACAAGAAAGAATATCCTCCGGCAGGAGTAAGAGACGTCATCTTCAGTGTCATAACAAGAGGAGGAGCATGACTCCAACATCAAGATATAACGGTGAAAAAAAAAAGCATATGCCATAACAACACTCATCCAAATTTCAAGAAAACGAAAATTGAGAGAGTCAATCCATCACTCCATCAATAATTATGCTTCATCTGAACGTACAACAAACCCTTCCAACACAAGCAGGGGTCCCGTCGAAATACCAACAAGCGCTACAGCAAAACCAAGAGGATAACCAAACTATAACCTGATCTCCGCAGCAGAACATCCTTCCCCGTGAGGAAATTTTACCATAGTTCCAACATCATATTCAACTATGAATCGTGCTTACCCTTTGGCACTAGCCAAAAATGATGCAAACTAACAGAACTTCTCTCATCCAGCTTACATGCGCCACTAGATTCTTTATGGAGCTCATCCAACAATGTAGCCGATTCTTTATGGTGCGTCACAACCTCAACATTAATTCTCTCATAGTCATCCGCAAAACAACAATAACTTACAACTTTCGAATATGCAGTGACTCATACCAATATCAACAGGCCTACCATTTATTTGGTCAAGGAAACGAGAGTAAAAAATATATTTTTTTATTATGATGATCTTTTTTATAGAAAATCTCCACTAGCACCGAAGATCTTATATGGAAATCTAACACCAAAATTTGACAACCAAAAAATGGATAAGTATAATGGATAAAGGAACTTGAGAACCACATATATCAATTGAAAAGCGAGATGATATGATTCAATATGTACGATAAAATGTTATGTATGGCATCCTTCATGGCCTTCAGTAGCAATAATTTAACTTGGTTCAATAGGTTTTCCTCCGGTTGCATCAAACACTTCAAGATGCTTCAGAAGACCTTCAAAAATAAATTCATTAGATCAAATTCATCAAGTGAGATGATGAGTACATATTATATTGTAATTAAATGTCGAATAAGAGTTTAAAAGACTACACCAAAAGGTTTGTGGAAACAAAGAATGGGATATGAGACCAGCATGATTTGGTGGCAGTTGCAGCATATAGGTAAGGGATTGTGTTCGAATTACAAGAAAAACATATTATGTAGAAGAAGGCTCTCAATTTCATGGACTTGTTGGCTCAAATAGAAAGATGAATAAATATGGAAGAGATTATACGAGCAATGATGGATGAAGACACCACAACTCCAAATCTATACCCATATTATCATCTATTGGAAAACAACAATAAACTACTCACACCAGCACAAGTTAACTCCAAATCCCACATGAAGTATCAGCCTCCAAACACAATAATGTTGAACTCTCGGCACGGGCGAGACATTATATTCGAGGCTAAAGCTCCATGAGAAAGCCTATGACAAACTATAACAATAATTACAACAATGGCCAAAGATAGTAGCGTTCAACAAGTGATCTTACACAAAGTTGACTAGGAACTTGAGGTTCATTTATGTAAGGACAAAACATATAATAAAATAAGGGTGACCAAATAAGATTAATTCACCTAAGCAGCAGAAGATAAGAACCATTTTTGTAGATTTTACAATAACATTAGACACGACACCAGGGACTAATGTGCTATAAAGGATGAAGTCCATAACATTATTAATGAAGAAAGTTTTTTAGATTTTATAAGGAGGAAGTAGAGGAATGATTTGAGCCATGCTACGACTAATCGGGGCCCTTTAACAAGGCATTAAAGTCAAGTTTTCATAGTGACCAATGAGCCGAGAGATTTAGAAAATAATGCAATCATAGACAGGAAAGAAGATGAGAATTTGAACCCAAATCCTAATAAACAAACCATTGAATTTATTGCAAGATAAAATTCATTCTCGACAATCTCAATGAACTTCAAAAAGAGGTACATAGATAATGTAAAGGTACAACACCAAGGTTAAACATAACTACACGCGAATCATAATCCATACCCAATATTGAGATATGCATATGATGACTCGTGGGGAGTTACAATGCCTCACTAAGATGCCATACTTATAACAATAACAGTATAAGCTTAACAAATATCCTATACAAGAACACTTATAGAAAATGAGATATGTCTCAGTACTGATTCCATCTCAAAATATTCTAATTGGTTTACCCTAGCATATACTGATGTATTAGGAGGCCTGACTTTGAACGTGATCCTTGGCAAACAAGAATTTATGAAGAACATCGGGTGAATGTTCATGATAATGGATTTAACTTATTTATAATAATATAATTTTAGAAAGATTATAACTACATCACATGCATATTATAGTATTTATTATACATCAATGCCTTTGGTATCCAATCAATGGAAATATGAGAGTAATTAGAGTTTATCATAAAACTTTAAGAAGATCTTATGTAATAAATAGCAATCGTATCCTCATAATCATCCTTGATGATATGGATGACCCCGGATACCCCTCCTTCTTTTGCAATCTTATATAAATCAGGGAAGAGGTAGAAAATATCCCAATGGAAGGAAATAAAGTCATATCACTAGACCAAAACATACCCATCAACATCAAGTATAAAGTACTTGAATATTTACCAAAACAAAATTAGACATGTTTACTTGGACTTCCATCATGTAGCACGAGTCTCATCAAATGTGATGTAATATAAATTCCATCAATAACAATGTTTTGCCAATAAAAGAAAATATAAGATCATATTCCCAACAAAAAATAATTAGTTGTAAAAGAAGTATATAGAGTCATAACACTTGATCATATTATAATATCCTATTATTTAGTGTATATAACTAATCCAGTGTTAGTCAAGAAAAAAATTGAGAGTGATAGATTTACATGGACTTCACATGCTTAAGTAAATCATGAATGAATGATCATTCTCCCAGTTGATATATTGGTCAACTGGAAAATGTAATTTGAAAGAATAATACAATATCCTTTATGGATGCTTATTCGAGATATAACTGGATCCCAATGCATGAAATGACCATGGACATACTGCCTTTATAACCAATAAGGGACTTTATTGTTACAAAGTAATGTTGTTTGGACTAAAAATTATCGGGCCACATATCATAGACCAATTAATAAGATATTTCCAACATAACTTGGTCAAAATTTATAGGCCTACATTGATGACATATTAGTTACCAGCATTTAAGATGAAGATCACTTAGTTAACCTAGCTGAAACATTCACAAACCTCATATTAAATTTAAAGTTACATCCATAGAAGTGCACATCTGATACAAGGTCCATAAATTTCATGGGATACATGGCTAGTAAGAAATACATCTAAACATATCATACTCAACTCTTAAACCTAGTTGCAATGGATCTTCTCAGAAACATAAAAAAGTAAAAATACTAGTAGGAAAGTTGGTTGTGTTAAGTAGGTTTATTTCAATATCTTGAGATACATCCCAGCCATTGTTCTAGATTTTAAACGGAGTAGAGAGGTTCAAATGGACTGTGGTCTGTGAGGAATTTTTTAACAGTATCAAAAAAAAATTAACTTCTCCAGATGTATGGATTAACTTCATAGGGTCTTGCTTTGTCTGTTCTGATTGTACGACCCCTCCATAGGGACTCGATGGGACTAGATTATGGATGTTTTTGTCATAAAAATGGTTAACGAAGTCAGTACTTAAGAAACTGATCTGTCGTTTTCCCATTGTCCTCCTATTTGACTTTCATATTGTATTAGTAACTCTCTCTTCATTATTTTCTTATTTGAATCAAATTAAGTGTTCTCAACTCTTCATTTATCCTTTCTTATTTAGTTTTATTTCTATTTTCATCGTTTTAATTTCCTTGTCACATGTCATTTAGAGAAGATGAACAGTTTTTGTTAAACCATACGGATGGTCCACATAACACCTATTCTTACTTTTATATTTTCTCTTATAAAATATTTGAATTTCTCTTTCTCTGAAGCTTTTCCCTTCTGGTATCTCGAATTGTATTTTTGATTCTTTGGTCATCGCAATCATGTACTTATATCCTCTTCTGGTAAGAATCTATTCATTTGACTCTTTGTTTTATTATTCGTGTGATGAAGGAGGCTGGGGAACTGATATCGCGGTCAAGCGGCGTTGAGGCTGAGAAAGTTTTAAATGGAATCGGTGATACAAGGTTTATCCCTTATATAGATACGACACCTTTTAGTAGTAAGAAAAACACTCTCTAGGATCCCGATAATATAATTTCCATTAGTCGGGGCATCTATATATGCTATGATAAATGATTTACATATGAATTATATGGTGGTAAGGTTTATCCATCATGCTCATTTCTTTTTTCCATGAAAGACAAGATGTTTGTTGAAAACGAAGTTCCTGATGCAGTTTTCCTTCGGTGCCCTGGAGCAACCAATTCCTCGAGTGACCATTATTTTGAAGAGACTCTATTTTTTAAACACCCCTTTGATTTTTTTCCTTTATCTTTCTTTGAATCCTTTCACATATGATTACTTATCGTAAGTGAATGTCGCACATAGATAGTTGAGTCCTAATGTGTAGCATATTTTGATTGCATTACGGGTCTTATGTGGCCTGAGGGGAATATATCCAATTATTCGTATGGTTATCTCATTCTGTTTTCTAAAGCATACCAGACCCATTTTTACTATATATAGTAAAGTACATTGATAGTAAACTGCATGCCCCAATCGACTATGAAGTTGATGTCTCAATACTTCTTCATGAACAGGGAAAGGTTTTTCGTGTTCGACCTTCTTCGTGGCCTCGTTCTTGCATGTTTTATTCATTATGGTATGATCCGCAAACAACCTTATGCCTCATACATATTTACCTTGTATTTTTTCTAATTATTTTTACAATATGTGCAGCAAAGTGCGCCAAGGTTTAATGGACTTTGACATCATATATGTGAATTATGTTCACTCACAATTTGACATATGCGAACCACAATGTCACTATATTGATATTCTATAGGTTGATAATATTTTGAATTCGGGGGTTTTGATTAAGTTCTTTTTAATGTCAAGTCTTCAAGACAAACTGATATGCAAGGTTATTCAACCTTCCTGAAGCCCGGTCGAGTTACTATATTTGCTCTTCCCGAGGGTCAAGTGAATCATTTGTCCCAAACATTTCCTCATACAAAAAATCATCGCACTGATGTTTAACCGAAGGGAGAGAGACTCAACATTATGAGGGTATCAACATGCTTTTCCATCTTCATCTTGCCTTTATTCCTTCTTCGAAGATCCATCTGGGAGATCAGTAAGTCATTCTGATTACAAGCTATTCTAATTTTAGGTTTAAGATTGAGCCGAAGAGCCAATTGTATAGTGAGAAGGAGGTGTTAATGCAGCCTAAATGCTTTGTCGTTATAAGGTTATATAAACCTTTAAATGGGGATTAGAATGTGTTATTGTGCTCACAGACTTTAAAATGACTACTTCACTTCTGACAAGGATGTAATAAAGTTTAGAGAGGGATATTTTTATTCTAAAACTCTTTGCTTTGTCAACCCTGAAGCCCTTTGCTTGAACAAGTGACTAGATAAAATCGCGGATACCAAGCAGGCTCTACGTCATAAATATAAGAATACTATGAGGGATATGATCAACAAGAAATCTATCATATGGCCAATATTGAGACCACGGGTGTTTCTCTTATACATCTGAAGTTGTTATTGAATACTCAAGCCACGAAGGCTTCCCAAAAGTTGGATCAATTAGTGAAACATATGGTTATATCCCAAGAAAATATACTCATTCCTTATATATATGTTTGAATCTTATAGTCGTGCAAGTGCCATTAAGGAGATCAAGTCAATGTATCAAGACCTTAATTTGGGGCATGAACTTTAACCTCTTTCTTCAATGGATTTGACTGTTCCTCCCGAGATGGAGCCTATTTCCCCTGCATATTCATCAGACTTTCATTATGATAAGGTTGGGACCAAAGGTGATACTGCAGTCTTCGTGCCCATTGGTTTTATTAATTTGCATGAATTTTTTAGCCATCTTTCGGATGAGATACTTACAACAAACTAGAATTTTATTTATTTATCTCGTGCACTTGAGGAGTTACCTTATGCCAAAAAGAGAAATGCTAAGGTTATGCGACAAGTGGCTATTATTGAAAAGCATATATTAACTCAATATACCCATCGAGTAGAGAAGAAGATCTCTTCAGAACATGCTTGAAGACCAGATTCTCTGAAAGGCATGAGCTAGGCCCAAGATTCGATGTTAGATACGGGTGAAAGGATCCAAACTCAGGAGCACTTTCCTAGACCGAGGAAGAAAATGAGGAGCATGACCCCTAATTCTGTTTTGATTTCTTTGTGCTTTGTTTTTTTAGGCGTGTGTTGCATTTTTAGATATGTGAAGTTGTTTTAAAGGTGTGTGTTGTCTTACTTGTTATATACCGATGCTTATACACTACTATGTATGAGAATTTTGATAGTGTTAGATTTTCTATCTTTTGTAGTGCTTAAAAATGACTAATTAATGGTTATTGCCACTCCTCCAACTTAAGATAAATTGTATTTATGCCTAAGATGTCTCAGATATCTTGAGTGAAAAAACCTTGTTTACATCTTGGTCAACTTAAAGATCTTGGATGACCTCTCTTGAAACTAAAACTTGTGTTTCCATTTTGGCCAACTAAGACATCTTGAGTGACCTCTTTTTAATCAAAAACTTGGATTTTTATCTTGGCCAACTGAGAGATCATGCGTGACATCCCTTTAATAAAAAAACTTGAAATTCTATCTTGGCCAACTGAGATATTCTTGATTAATATCATTTTAACCGAAAACTTGGATTTATCCTTGAGTGGCCTCCTTTTAAACCAAAACTTGGATTTCCATTTTGTCTAACTGAGAGACTTTGAGTGACCTCTCTTTAACCAAAAACTTTTATATTCATTTTGGTTAGCTGGGAAACCATGAGTAACCTCCTTTCAACAAAAAATTGGATCTCCATCTTGGCCAACTGCTAAATCGTGATTGACTTCCCTTTAACCAAAAACTTGGATTTCTATCTATTTTAAGTTATGAGATTTCTAAGAAGTTGCCTTTAACTCGATTTTCTTGAATAATATTTCTTTTATATAATTTTTCCCTTAATTATACCGATTTTCTAATTTTTTGTCGAGCTAGTTTTCGGTCTAGCTCCACTACTAGCTAAGCAGGGGGTTGGGGCATAAACTTATATAGAATAAAGGTATCATAGATCTCTTAATTTAAATAAAAATAGTTTAAATCTCATGCAAAATGGGTTACAACAGGTTATATATTAAATGAAATACAAATGGAGATGTTCAATATTATACGACTTGTGAACTTTTTTCCTTCCATGTCTTTAACACTCGATCACCATATATGGTGATTCCTAAGTGTGTATTAGCTTTCCTGCTCCTACTTACTGACTGTGTTGGAAGACACGTCTAAGTATTTTGATGAGCCTTGGTTTCAAATTTGAATTATACCATTGAGATGTCTTTTGTTTCATTACAAATTCCTTCAAATAAGATTTAACTTGGTGGTCTTTTACTAAGTCCAAATTGGCTCGACGTCCTTCGTTGTTTTGTTTTTGGTGTATTAAAGTATCTGGCTAGTATGGACTCCAATTACAATAGAGACTACTGATTTTGGCCCATATATGAGTTACAAAGGTGTTTCGCAGTTGGGGTTACGCAGTGTCATGCATAGTTGTCAAATCGTGTATCGTATCGTGTATCGATTTTAGTTTTTTTCGTATCGTGTATCGTGAATCGTATCGTATCGTAAGATACAGTGATCTATTCAATATATATATATATATATTAAACATATATTGTACAATAGTTCTTAGCTCAATAGGAGTGACTCTCACTCTTCTATAGTCTTTTTCCTTGTATCTCTCAAAGGCCAAAACATTTTCCTTGAGTTAGTTTAAGATTTGAAAGTACATAATTTTAGAAATCAAGTTTAAACTAACATATTTGCATAGGTTAGAAAGTGTCATTTAATCTGTATTTTCATGTTTCAGTAATGCATAGTTTGTATTTTCATGTTTCAGTAATGCATAGTTTGTATTTTCATGCATAGTTCTGATATAGCGTGCGCCTCTCATGTTTGAAGCAGTTTAAATTACGAATTACAGGTTATAGAATTAGAGACATTAAGTATATTACAGTTTATTTATTGACAGTTAAACATTGACAGTTACCTTTAAATTATAAACTATGTAAAGTTAACTCATTTCTCCATTTTTTTCCTCAAAACCTTTGAATTCTGAAAAAAACACATTATCGGACGATAATACAATATCGCCGATACTTATCGTATCGGACGATACTGTATATGTATCGTCCGATACATAAATTCAGCGATACGTAATAATATACGTATCGTTGGGGGTTTAGAATCCGATACGTATCGCGATACCTACGATAAGTATCGCGATACTAACAACTATGGTGTCATGTGATAAGTCCATAGTATTTGGGATAGTATTTGTAACCAATTTCCTTTGGTATACCTCATACTCTTTTTGAAGTCGTCCATTATTGTTTGGTTTGTGAATTTTACTTGACCATTCGTTTGTGGGTGATATAGGGATGAAAATGATGGTGTATATCGTATTCCAACAGAATTTCCTTATTTTTTCATTGCAAAACTATAACCCATTGTCAAAGATTAATATTCTCGAGATTCCAAAGCGACACACTATGTATTTTTACACAAAATTTCTTATCTCTTCCCCTCGAGTTCAAATTAGTGCTTTCATTTTTACACATTTGGTGAAGTAGTCATATCCACAAGGATGAAATTTAATTTTTACGGTCCTATCGGCAAGGGTCCAACCATATCTAGACCACACTGGTAAAAAAGGAAAGCACTAAAAATCAAAGTCAACTTCTCTCCAGGTTGGTGCTGGAACTTGGACCAGCTCTGACAATTATCACATTTTTTATTAAGGCTCTCGGATTGTTGCATATTTCGGGCTAGTATTACCCTAGAATGATGGCATTATGGACGAACGTTCACCCATCGACATGTATGTCGCAAAATCCAAGGTGTATCTTCTTCAAACAATATTATGGCTCGACGGGGTTCAAAAACTTTAGTAAGGGTTGTAAATACGTTCTTCGAGCTTCACATCCATTATGACATCCATGATTGTTTCTCGATCACTATAAAATTATGATATAATCGTATCTAACAGCCAAGTATAATCCACGACTAGTTTTGGAGCTCTTCTTTATATTGTCATTCGCTTCTAGGTAATCGGCCACCAAGGTTTTGCTCATGCTTCACCTGCTTGAATATAATAAGATTGTATGAACTACTCATTTGTTTAACTAATTCTAAATACGTTTACCTCCTCTCCAAAGTATCTTCATAATTTTCACGTTATAGTTATTAACGATAATGTCCTCTTTTCAGCCTCTGAGTATACGGTTTCTGACCCTAATAGTTGTGTTTACGTAATAAACCAGAGTCTGAATTTATCTTCATCCATTATTAGCATGTCGCTTACCGTTCTTGCTGAGACCCTTAGGAATATTATCAGTATATGTCCATCAACATGTATTACTAATAATTATGGATATGCCAAATAATTCTTTAATTCATTGAATGCCTCGCTGCATTCTGGTCTACATTCGAACTTCTATGCGTTGTCTTTCACGATGTTAGGCAGGCTCATCTCTCTCAACATGGTGATTTTATTTAGGTCAGCGTCGATTCCATTATCATGGGCAATAAAACTGAGAAAGTTTCCCAGTGTGAGGCTAAAGAAACATTTCATATGATTCAGATTTATGTGATGCTTTCTGAGCATGGAAAACATTTATCTGAATTCCATCGGGTGGGTTCCCCTCTTCTTACTCTTGAAAATCATACATCTATATGTTACGTCCAAGTTTCTCGTTAAACATATTGTTGACCACCCGTTGGTAGGTGGATCCAACGTTTTTTATCTAAGTGGCATCACGAAGTAGCAATATAGGCCACGATTAGTTGTGAACAAAGTTTGTCTTGGTTGGTCGGATCCATATTGCTCTAGTTATAACCTGAGTAAAAATCCATGAACGATAAGAGTTCATGGTCCGTTGTGGCATCCACCAGTCAGTTTATTCTTGGTAGGGGAAATGATCCTTAGGGCATGCCCATTTGAGGCTTGTGAAACCTATGGACATCCGCAACTTTCCATTTTTATTCTTCACCAAGACTGGGTTCGACACCCACTCTAGGTATCGAACTTCCTTATATGACCTACGACCAACAACTAATACACCACTTTCTCTATGGCATTAGCTTGATTCCAGCTTAATTTTCTTTTACTTTATTGCATTGTATATTTCTAAGGGCCAATCATAAGGTCGTGAGTGACATAGGTCTGCTCAAAATGAGATTTTAAGGTTTCGAGGTATTTAGCACAATAAATTATGTTATTTTTGTCTTATCCTACATGTTGCTTCCAACCGATATTTCCAAGATAGTAATCTCTAATGGTATCATTCTTTATCCGTTAAACCTGACAACTGTGTGGAAAATAGGTGAATAACAGTCTTGAAGGAAAACTGTTTCTTGGCAAAACTGAAGAGGATATTCATCGTGGCTCATGTGTCTATTATAATTTATCTCCACCTCGCAACCCGCGATATCTATGATTATCAACAATGCATCATCATGCAAGGGGACAATATCAAATGAATCATTCTATGTAAAAAAGACATGATTGGTGCAGTAGGCCCTCTTGTTCGGGATAGCAATCAAATCCATACAATGTATATCATTAGTGGAGGTCTTCTCTCTTATATACCTCTTTCGTGAGTTGTAGGTATACTCGGTGCCGCTCGTTCTTCGTGGAGATTGAGGATATACTTTTTATTCTTTATGTCTGCATCAGGCTCTATATTTGCCATACATTTGGGTCTACCGAACTTGTTTCTAGCGTCGTTCATGGAGGTCGTTCGGGCTATGTGAAATTTTCATGGTTGGGTTCAATCGACAATCAGATTATCTCACGTATTACTCTAGGTTGTATCGCTCTATAAGCATTTGTATTTTGGCCTTTAGGACTTTGCATTTATTTATAGTGCGTCCATTGTCTCGATAGTAATCACATATTTTTCTTTGGTTTCTTATCGTAGGATGCGAGGTTATTCTTTTAAGGTTCGCAAAAAGGTCATTATCCTTAAGTTACTCGAACAAATTGGCATTAGAGATGGTTATAGTGGGGGACTCTTATGCTCATCAGGATGGAAATGGTGTCATCCCGACTAAGGTTGATATTACCTTTCTTTTTCAATCAATTTCTCATGTCCCCTTTGGTGTGCTTGTGTGTTAGCATCTTCTAGATGATGTATTTCAAGTCTTGGTTATTCAAATCTGGCAAGGTCATGGTATTTTTCTTTTATTACCAAATTGTTTAACAAATATTTTCGCTAAATACTTTGGCATGATGTTGAAGCCTTCAAGTGGTTATGAATATGAAACGCATTCGTAGCTAGATTAGCATCCCATGATATAAAACCACGAAAGGGCTCCCCATATTTTTGCTTGAGTGTCCATAGATAGTCATCCTCTTTTATCATCTCTTTGTTAAACAAACAACTCTCTTTGAATAAATTTTCAAGTTAGGGAAATATATGGACCGAGTGTAGAACCAAACCAAAATATATCCATTGACGATAAGTAGAAATGACCGTCACATAACGGCATCCTCACACTTAAGATACTTCATTAGCGGTCAGAAGTACATGTGGTACTCTGGATCACTTGTTTCCGTAAAGTACTATAGCCTCGTGATTCCCAGCTCTATCGACGTTTACTCAATAAGTATTCTCGACGATAGTGGGAAGTTTGAAACTCTAACTATGTTAGGAAATATAAGGATAATAACCAGAGCATCCGGTAATACAGATTTTTCCCATCGGGGATACGTGCTATTCATATTCGAGTTTTCCTTCATTTCTAAACTTTGGAGTCAACCTCCCATTGACTCAACATCTTCACAAGGCGGCCCATATGGCCTCTTGTGGAGTAGGTGTTCACGGTCTTTCACTGGTACCCTCGGTGGTACAAACCATAAGGATGACATTTATAGTCCAGCATTCATATCTCTCTCTTTCGATGGCCGGCTTCAGATCGATAGAGTTGTAATGAGTTTTAGGGATTGAAACCTTATATTGGTGATGTAAAACTTTGTTGACTATATTATGAAAAGCATAATCCAAATTTTTCTTGGTATGATGGATCGATGGACACGTCGAGAGTCCGGATACCCCCTGAGTGGCAGAAAAACTCTTCACAAATTGGATCAGGTCACTCACCTGTTGTGAGAGGTCGTCAATCCTTTGTTTGTCAACACGATGAGATCATCCTCTTCTTCTCTATCGTCTAAGGGAATAAAGGTAATATCATCAAATAAAATGGGACGAAACATCATGGTCAAAAATAATAATCATATAAAGGAAATAATAACCCTTCGTAACAAAAATATCCATTATCGTCAAAAAAAATTCCAACATTAAAGTGTTTTAAAAAGATAATGAGAAAGAATTATGACACTTGTCAAAATTCTTCAAGCATTAGAAATAAGTTAATTGGATGATTTCTAATCTCTTAAAAAATCAATACTCTCAGCTAAGAAGGAGGTAAAGGCCCATTTTGAAAAATAAAGGTAAAAAATAAAACTACATGCACTAGAGAATCTAAAGGAGATTCGTCGGATTTTGGAAACCATATTCATTGAATTATATTCAATATTTTAATATTAGTATCTTCGACTTTTATCAAGTACAAAGTTTCGATCAACCTAAACTTCAAAGGAAAAATTATATCAATAAACTTTATGCATACGATAAAGTTTAAATCTTTGTGAAACTTCAAGTCCCGATTTTTTTCTTTAATAGATTAAGTGAAGTTGCTAGTGTTCCTTTTATACTCTGAAAGAACTAGGATGCTATTCTCATAATCTACATGCATTCTGGAACAAATTTTTCAAAATAAAAAATTTCAACTTCTTATTAGTCTACAGTGAAATAATTTTGTTGCTTACGAGATTCCCGACTTATAGCAAATGAAAAACAAATAAAATATTATATATACTATTTTCTTTCCTCAGTTTTAGACAGACAAAAAAAATTACAAGACAAATATAGGAGGCAAATAAAAAATAAACACTAAAAACACAAAAACAATGAAGTGTCAATATTACCTTTCTTCTCTTTTTTTATTAAAAGATAGTAATTTATTTATTAATATTTATTAGATTTTTTAAAATTTTGAAAATAAGATAATAAAAAAAAATTAAATGCATACTAATTTTAGATTATAAGTCCAATCGTGATGGGTTCATTAGTTAAACTCGTTAGATAGTCAATTAAACAATACCTTTGGGCCTCAAAAATAACAAACTAACGGAACTTAGACAAATTTATAATAATTAAAAAAATATCGTGGCCCATAAAAATATTTCAAACTTTTAATCCTATAGAAACTAAAAATTATTGGTAAAAAAAAAAAAATTAACCCGAATACAATTAGAAAACGTATTGGACCAATAAGAAAAGAAGACTTAGTCTCCATATAATTCTTTATCTAAAAAAACCTATGCTACTTACAAATAATATTAAAGGTAATTATAGACATTATTAAACAATAGTTTCCTTTTAAATTATTTATATATATATATATATATATTCCTTAAAATTGGATTGAATTAAGAAAGAATTGATAGTACAAGGGCTTGATGGGCAATATTACAAGAATTTGAAAATTAGACCGTTTGACCTCCACTCACTTCATCTTCTCAACCTAACATTCACCATTGTTACGAAGTTAACCAATATTCAAGCTTTCCAGATACACAATAGCATTCAACTTGGCTGGAGAATCCGAATCGTTGAAATTTAACTTTTTACCCATTTTGAGAACCTCTTTGGCAATCCAGTTACCCCCAAAAATTTTCTCACGAAATATATGGTTGATAATCATCGAAATTTTTATGAGTCTTCTGCAACAGGAGAGGATTGAATCAAGATACCAAATCGAGTTGCCATAAGAGAGGAGATTAACCAGAATTTTCGAATCGATTTCAACATCGACATTTTCAATGTTCAGAAGATTGCAGGTTTTCAATCCGTCAAGTAAAGCCCTGCATTCCGCAATCAGAGGATTTCCTTTGCCATAGATTCTACCCACTCCAATGATGATGTTCCCTTTACTGTTGCGAATCAAGATGCCTCCACTGGTTTCATTTTTAAAGTTGCAAGAGCCATCTACATTCAGCTTGAATCTGTTGCCTTTAGGGTTCTTCCATCGAAGAAAAAGGGGTTTTGGGATGTTCTTAATCTGACATACGCAGCCAAGCATTAAAACTTCTTTGTTAAATCGCCCCCAATGCTTGTTTTTTTAAGACTTTTGTATAGTCAAGACCAGCAAGAATGAAAACAATGTGGCTGATAATGGTGGTTGCATTAACGTTGAAATCAGAATGTTTCTTCTTGTTTCAAGCGTGCCAGATAGATCATGCTATGATTGCACGCAGGATGGTCCTAATCTCACATTAATTATGGGCAGACCGGTACCACATTCTGATGATGTGAGTAAGAGACATATGAGGCTGAATGTGAATTCTGAAGATTGTACTAAAATAATTCCAGACTGACCAAGCCTGAGGACATTGAACAAGAGCATGATGAGTATATATATATATATATAAATTAACTAAAAATATTAATTAATTAATAAATAATATTTTTAATAAATAAAATATTATATATTTGAAATATCCAAAACCCTAACTATTAGTATCCACCAAAGACTCGTGTTTTCATGTTTTTCCGAGAAAGACTTGTTTTAGTTAAATATTTACTCCCTTCGTTCCATTATAATGGACGGATTTTCCATGGGTATTAATAAAAGTAATTATAGTTTTGTTTTCGTAAAAAATTAAAAAACAACTATTTTTATTGGTTAAAAGTAGTGTATAATTTACTCCTTCTTCTTAAAGACAGAACATAAAGAAAATTGATTGGCTAATAGAATAAAGTAATTAGTTGACTGTAGTTAATGTTTTTTTATAACCCATAGCGACTATTAAATTAGAATTTTAAAATTTGTCAAAAACGACATTATTTCACCTTTTTCCAAAAGCATTTCTCTGTATGTGAGAAAAGTGTCTAATTTTTTTTACTCGATTTCTTGTTTTTTTTTTCCGTATGATTTTGATTGTGTTTTTATTTGATTTTGAAGATTGATTGTTGATATTTGTTTAGATAAGTCGATTTGTGTATGTGATACCTCGAATTTTGATTTCAAATATTAAAGGACTCGAATTTTGATTGTGTTTTTATTTGATTTCGAATTTTGATTTCAAATATTATATTCGAGTTAGGTTTTTGTAGATTTTTAGTTTGTTTTTTGTGTTCGTGAAATTTTTGTTAGAGTAAAACGATTCTGGGTTTCAGAGGAAGCAAATGCAAAACATGTTGTGTCTGTACGTACTGGTAGATGCGAAACGTTATTGTTTTTTTGTATAGTAGATGCGAAACATAGTAACAGATAGATGTATTGTAGATGCAAAACATAGTAACAGATAGATGCAAAACGTTATTGTTTTTTGTATAGTAGATGCGAAACATAGTAACAGATAGATGTATTGTAGATGCGAAAAATAGTAACAGATAGATGTGAAACCTTTCTACTGTTTTTCTACTAGTAGATGCGAAAACGTTATTTGTTCTTTAAAAAATATTCAAAGCATATCATGAGTGGTACTAGTTTTGTTCGTCTTTAAAAAACAAAGCCAACGATATTTTCAGATTTTATTTCTAAGTTGCGGTTTAAAAGATACAAACTTTAAATTTTTTTAAATTTATAGGATAAAAGAAACAGATGTGAAACCTTCTTTATTTTGATGGATGCGAAACCTTCTTTATTTTGATGGATGAGAAACCTATTTTGTTTTGCTAGATGCGAAACCTATTTTATTTTGCTAGATGCAAAACCTGTTTAAATTTTATACTGTTAGATGCAAAGGCAAATTATGATAGATGCTAGATGTGAAACCAACCAATTATGATAGATGTGAAACCATATAGTGCCATATAGTGCGTGTAAAATATTATTTATTAAAAAATAAATTCAAAACCTATCATGAGTGGTACTAATTTTGTTTGTTTTAAAAAATAAAATCAATGATATTTTTGAATTTTTTTTTTGAATTACAGTTTTAAAGATACGAACTTTTAAAATTTTAAATTAGAAAAATAATAATAAAGATATTTTAATGAATTCTATATAAAGTGATAGTTTAGATATAAAATTTGTTAGATATTTTTAGTCTTTTATTTGCAATAGTTGGTTGAATTGCTCTTAAATGATAAAAAAAATCATATTTATATCATTATAAATATAAATTAGGTTAAATAATTACAAAATTAGATGGTGTTTTTTTCTATATTTCTTTTATACCCATACAAAGTTAAATTTATGTTGGGATCCACTCTACTAAATATATATTGATATTAAAAAATAATTAAAAATATGAAATAGCTAATGATAATTAACGGTCTTCTTACATATATACTATTATTAGTCAAATAATTATTTCGATACTTAAATGATATAATCTCAACTACTCAAATTCGGATATATTATTATAAGGTATTGTTAGAGAATGATATATTAGTTATCCAAATATAGACAGCTGAAAAGTGGTGCTAATAATTAAAAGACAAATGGGTCCCTGACCACAACAATGCAAAAGAAGGGTCAATAATGTAAGGAAAGAAAGATGATTAAATCGATTGTCAGATTCAGACATCCAAGAGAAGTAACACAAAGTAAATTTCACATGGGGGTGGCAAATGGACCCCCCCTTCCTCGATTTTATAGGGCATTGGCTCATAAAGATTCTCTTTCTTTCTTTTTTACTTGACTATATGAACTTAACCTATCTATCTCACATTCACTTCCCATGTGGATTGTTTTATAAGTCTCTTGGCCCCTACTTATTTAACAACAATTACTATTATGTTTCCGTGTATTCATTCTAGTCTGGTTTTCATGTCTCACTTATGTTCGTGTAAGAAACCTTATCCCAGGTTTCAACATTAATGAATGATGGCGATCAAAATTGGTGGTTCATATTTAATACTATTACTCATCTCATTATAAAGATTTGAGAAATAATTCTTCCCATATCAAAAACTTTATGGCTAAAAACAATAACCAGTGTTTCGAGATAATAAAGAAGAATTATTCTCATTCATATCAAATTAGCTACAATATAATTTTTGGAACTCGACCAAAACCAAACTTAGTTGTACAACAATTTTAGTCCGACCAAATAACCAAACTACAAAAGGATTTTCTAGTGCACAACTGGATATAGGTACATAGCAACCCTCTGTATTTAGATGCGACCAACAAGTAAAATCGAAATCGATTGCAGGTAAAAAGAAAGGGCTCCTGCACTTTGAAGGGGCAGTACACCTTAAATTAACAACATTGAAATCTACAGTGTTTTTTCACTAATGATGGACATAAAAAAAATTGTAACCATAAATTAATAAGTTATATAACATCCTAAAATTACTTGGCTTCATACTCTTGGGGCTCTTCGGAACTTTGATATATGACGTTAGTAGTACCCGGAAACCTTCTATGAAAATCAAACAACTATACATCTCAGGAAAGAAGGAATCTTCCTCCATTTCTATTTCCGTTTTGGTCACAGCTGGTGGTTTTACTTTATCCACGAGTATTTCCGCTGCCAAGGGTGAGCTCGAGATCGTCCACAGCCATTTCGTGAATCTTTTCACCTTCCCATGCCATCACTCTACCGCTAGCAGCAAATTCAAAATCCGGGCCTCTTCTCCCATCTACGCCGTTCTGAAGACAATTCTGCTGGACCGTTACCGGTTTAATGAGATTGAAAGTTGGTGAAAGAGGAGCAACTGTTCCTGCAGCCGGTGGTGCCATTGCTGCAACTGTCTGGAAACTAACCCATCTGCCGGAATCCACTGTAGAGGTCTCCGATTCGTCGCATTCAGGTATTGTAGCTGGTCCATGATGGTGGCGACGTGTAGGGCTTGAAGGAGCAGAGGCAGCAAAAATAGGGTGCTTAAAAGAATTGAAATAGTTATTTGAAAGGGATTCCCAATCAGGTTTTCGTTTAGAACCACTTGAAGTAGGAGAGGAGAGCGGTGGGGTTACAGGGGCGCTATTTGAGATTCGAAGAGGACGGAGGTTGTTTGGTATGGAATTTGAAGCTATGTTACACAGAAATGGAAGAAGATAATTTGATGGGTTTCCATCGTAACGAGTTGGGCTGGGGAAGGAGGAAGACGATGGGCTGGCATGATAGGACGGGCCAGGGCTAGGGAAAGCTGAAGATTGTGGGCTTGGTTGAAGTGAAGAGCAAGTACTTAGATTTGTTGGTGTGCCAAAAAACTCAGCTGGAGGTGGCCTGCATCCCTGTGTGATGAACAAGAAGATTAGTCCAATGGGGTAACCAAACAGCTACGAACATGACCAAAGAAGATAATCTTTGTATCACTCTAAAGCATCTAGAGAAATGGCCGGTTTAGAATCAACAAGCAAATTACAAGTGGAAGTTACTCCAAATGATTAACTAAACTTCTAGAAACTTGAACAAAGGAGATAATTTTCCTATCATTTCCGGAATGAACTGTAGAAGTGAGTTCTTTATTATCAACAAGAGGCATAAACAAGAAAATCAATCCAACATTTAACTAAACAGCTATAAACTTGAACAAAGGAGATAATTTTTATATCATTCCAGGCATGAACTGAAGGAATGGTTTGTTTACTTAATCAACAAGACCAATGATCCAAAATAGTAGTGCAATCAATTAGCTAAACAGCTACAACATTCACCATAAGAGAAAATTTTCGTCTCAGTCTAAGCATGAACTGGAGAAATAATTTGTCTAGAAACAACAAAGCAAATAAACTAAATTTCAATGAATTAACTAAATATCCACGTACTTCTACAAAGGAGGAAGACTTTGTATCAATCTAAGCATTAAGTAGAGAAAAAATCTGTTTAGAGTCAGAGAAAAAAAATTATGTAGAAAATTATTTATGATTAAGTAAACAGCTACAAAACCTGAACGAAAGAGATAAGCTTGACATCATTCTTAGCATAAACTGGAGAAATGGTCTGTTGATAATCAGAATATAGCTCATCCAACACTAAAAATCTAACTAGAAGTATACTTAGCTGCTAGATTTGTAAGAGCATTAGAATCTTAACCACAAAATCACGGTAAAGGGACTGTCAATAGATGAATGAAACAAAACAGCTACAGATTTGTATCATTATGGCCACAAATCAAAGAACTAGTGTGATTAGATACACCGATAGACAATAGGAGGAGATAACCAAATTCAGATAACAATCCAGAGCTAATATTCGTGATTATTAGGGAAACATACGAGGTACATTTCAACAATCAACTACTATTTGCGCAGATAATCCCAATATATAAGTAAAACGAAACAGAAACTATTCAGCACGTAGATTTTGCAAGGAAAATGAAACAGGAAATATTCAGCGCACAGATTTTGCAGGGGAAGTGGAACAGAAACAATTCAGCACATAGATTTTGAAGAGGAAATGAAACAGAAACAATTCAATACATAGATTTTGCGGAGGAAACTAAACAGAAATTATCCAGCACATAGATTTCGGGGAGGAAGCTACCTTGTGTGTTTTCTAATCAAGAGATATGGAAGAAAATTGAGTACACCAAACAACAAATTAATGGAAGATCTTAGCTCAAAAACTAAGTTGCATTGGCAATAGTAAGTTTCACAGATCATAACAAAACCAACTAGATCAACGTGAATTCAATCTAGAACACGCAAAAGAGCACGAATCCTCTCCCTAACAACCAGATCTCGATCATAAACAGCAAAATCAAACAAAAAATCACGTAGTACATCGGAATCTAAAAAAGAGAAAACGGAAGGGAGAAAGAAAACCTTGCGGTAAGTGGTACCATCTTCTTCAACGACCCAACCAGCTTCGGCACAAAGAGCTTTCAAGACCTCGTTGTTGTCACAGTGTTTAGGGAGCTTGTAACTACCTTGAGCTCTGAGTCCTGTGTAGATCTTAGCAGCAATCGCTCTTCTCCGTCTCTCTCTCCTTTTGTTGTTTTCTCTCTCTTTCCACGTCGGAGTTCTCCCCGGTAATCCCTCCGCCGTCATTTCTCCGGCAACTCCTCTCTCTCTCTCTCCTCTTTCTCTCCCTAGAATTCTAGACTGTTGCTCTTCACGAGAAAGATGCTTTGCTTTTCTTTCAATGGACTTTTGTAGTATAACAAAAAATATGAAAATAGTAGTCTGTGTGTTTTCTGTTTTGGTTTAAGATCCTCTACTTTATTTGTTTTCGTTTGGCATTATATAAGTTTTTTAAAATGTATACCAGAACCCAAAATATAGTTTAAACTTTGAATAATCCGGTTTAGATTTTTTTTTATTAATTACAAATTGTAAATATATAACTAAAAACTGACGTGATATATTAAATATTCCTTTTTTTGGTACATATTATATTTAACTTTTTTTAATTCATTTATTAGTAATTAATAACTTTAAAAAAATGAAATACTGTCAGAGAAAGGACCAGTTGGTGAATCTGTGACCTCATGAGTATCAGTTGGCAGTTCAACATCAGTCATTTTATCCATAATTATATTTAAATTATAGGTCTATAATTTAAAACTGTAAATTTTAACTAATGTAAAAATGGATCCTGTTCTTATTCACCCTCATAAATTTATTTTAATAAAATGTACTAGTAACTAAACTACGTTTTTTTTAAACGTGACAGTCCTCCTGTTGTTTCATTTTTTTTAAAACTGTTTTCGTTTTGTTCTGTATTTGTTTAACAATCCGTGATAGCAATTTCAGTTTTGGATAGATAGGTAATCGAATTTTTCTACGTCTATTAATAATCCAAAAATATTTCATATAAATTTTACTACTCTTCTCATTTTTTTAATGGGCGCGTTAGAAAATTATTAGAATTTCATATTAACGGTGGTTTTCGACAATATTTTATTAAACCAGTAAAGTAAGACTAAAAAACTTTATGTTTGTAATTTTTTTTAAAAAAGAAGAGGGAAACATGGTTCTCTCTCAAGAAAGCTTCAAGAATGGTGAAGTTTCTTAATCTCTAAGAAACCATCACATTGCTTTACACCTTCGTAAAGATCATAAAGATACTACACACATCAAGCTTTTCAGTCCGCATCTTCAGGTATTCTCTTGCCTTGACAGGCTCTGCCTGTTGAGGGCTGTTCTTCAACCATGGACACTAGCGATAAGGACTTCCCGCCGCTGAATGTTAAGTCCGCAGGGACGTCAAAAGTAGCGTCTGTCGAGAGGAAATATTCAGATGTTGTTATTGATAGGAAGGTGGTGACAGATTTTAAGTCTGAGATTACGTTAAAGGCAGACCACAACGTGATTCGCTTTGAGCAGAAGACGATGAACATTCTTTGTTCAACATCAAGAACCACACTGATTTGCAAATTTAACGATGGAATACCTAAAAGACAGCATTTCCAATCGTTTCTTGATTCGTTCAGATTCAAGGGCGCATTCACGTATGCTACCATCGATTCTAGACAGATATTAGTCGAGTTTTCAGTTCTTGCTGATGCTGGTAGGCTCTGGGTGACAAGATTTTGGAAGGTTGACGGTAAGTTGATGCGGGTTGTGAAGTGGTGCCCGACTAGTTCAAGAAACTACGAAAGTCCAATAGCTCTTCTTTGGGTTAGACTTGAAAAGGTACCAGAATTTATGTACAATAGTGATGTGATAAGTGAAATTGCTTCATCTCTGGGTTTGGTTCATCACGTAGTAATCCCTGAGGTTAACAGGGCTAAATGGAACGCATGTTTTGCTTTGGTGGAGATAGATATCTCAATTGTTCTTAAGAGAAGTCTGAAGGTTGAGTTTGGTAACAATGTGGTGTATAATGTTTCTGTTAGCTACAAGAATGCTCCAGTGTACTGTAAGAAATGTCATTTTATTGGCCATGATTCAGTAAACTGCAAGAAAAATATGCCTCTGGTATCAAATGTAGTGAAAGATGCAGTGAAAGAAAGGGCAGATGGAAATAGAAATAAGGAAAGTAATATTATTGATGAAAGGAATATTGTACATCAAGATCAGCCACAAGATCATTCACAAGAAATAGCTACATCTGAAAAGGTCAGTAAGCCTTCAAAGATTGAAGAATTCACTCATGTTTACAGGCGAAAATTAAAATCAATTGTCACAAAGAAAGACAAGTCTACTGCTTCATGTCCTTCAACGAACGTTGTTAGTCCAGTAAGGGAGAGAACTGATCTCATTGAAGACCCTGATATAATTAGTGCTCTTCAACACCTTGAGGAAGAAGAAAACACTGTGGAAAGACTGCAGAATTCTCCTCAAGATGCTAGAGGTGGCAGCTTAAACCCTTCACCAAGAACTAGTACTAACGATCCTTGCCAAGATTTTGAGGCTGTAATTGCAAGAAAGATTAAATCAGCAAATAGAGTTGGTAACTCAAAAAGACTGTCAATAAGTTCTCTCAGAAAGAGAGGCAAATGGTTACAAAACTCTTTTTCTGATAATGATTAAGGTTCTGAGTTGGAATGCAAGAGGGGTTCACAACAACCCTACAATAGCTAGGCTTAAATTCATTATTCAACAAGAGAAAGTGAAAGTTGTAACAATTCAAGAGCCATTGGCTTGGGCTGACAAGCTGGAAATGGTCACTAGAAGAATTGGTTTAGACATGTGTGTAGCTAATATATCAAATAAAATATGGGTTCTTTGGGCTAGTGAAGTTAACATATCTGTGATTGCTGATCACGATCAGTTTCTTCATGTACAAATGAATCATGCTGATTTCACTGGATGCTTTACTTCTATTTATGCAAAAAATTTGAGGATGCAAAGGAGGATACTTTGGAGTCAGTTAAGCAGTATTACCTGTGATATGCCCTGGATTCTTGCGGGAGACTTCAATTCAATAAGATGTCCTGATGATCAGTTGTGCTGTGTTAACTTTGATGACAATGGGGCAGAAGACTTTAATGAGTTTATAAGAAATAATAACCTGGATGTTCCTGGATTTTCTGGCTCACGATACACCTGGAGTAACAAGAATGTATGGAAAAGATTAGATTGGGTCTTATCTAATCAAAACATGCTTCAAGGATTCAGTTTACAGGTTTGTCACATGGTCAGAACTTGTTCTGACCATGCCCCCCTTTTACTTTCTATTTGTAAAAACTCTGATCTTATTTCTAGAACTAAAAAGGGTTCCTTTAAATTCATCAATGCTTGGGCCAATCACCCTGACTTTATGAACTCTGTAAGTCAGAATTGGTCCAAGCATTGCTATGGAAATGATAGTACAGTTTTTTGGTACAAACTAAAGAGATTGAAGAAGTTTTTGAAAAACTGGAATTATACAACCTTTGGTAATATTTTTAATAAAGTAAAGGAAGCAATGGTTGAAGTTGAAAAATGTGAAACTATACACCAGATTAACAAAGACAACATTTCAAAATCAAACCTTTCAAAAGCTAACTGTACTCTTATACTTGCTTTAAAGGATGAAGAGAGTTTTTGGAAACAGAAATGTTTCAATTCTTGGCTACAAGATAGTGATGGTAATACGAAACTATACCATAGCTATGTAGCCAAGAAAAGAAAGAAAAACTTTATAAGTGGAATTAAAGATAATGACCTGTGGATCACTGACCAAAGAGGGATTGCTTCCTCTGCTGTGGAATACTTTAGAATGATCCTTTCTGATTCACCTGAAAATAACTTTGATGTTAGTAATGAGGATTCCATTTTGAATAACATTCCAAATCTAGTTTTAGACAGGGATAATGAAGAGATTGTCAAGCACATTACAAAAGAGGAAGTGAAAGATACAATACAAGAAATGAAGGCTGATAGTGCCCCTGGCACAGATGGTTTTAACACATTTTTTCTTAAGAAATGTTGGGATATTATATGTGATGACCTTTGCAAAGCTTTAAATTCTTTTATTTCTGGTAGCCATATTCCAGATGGAATCTTTGCTACTGGGATTGTCCTAATCCCTAAAATGGCTAACCCTATTTCATGGAGCAACTACAGGCCTCTAAGTATGTGTACAATTGTTAACAGATTGCTCTCTGCTCTCATTAACAGGAGACTTTCTGGCCTCTTACCTAGACTTATATCTAGAGGGCAATGTGCATTTGTTAAAGAGAGACTGATACATGACAATATACTATCTATTAAAGAAATGCTACATAACATAAGAAGGAAGCCATCAAAAGGTAACATAATCTTACAGCTTGATATGACAAAGGCGTTTGACAGAATGTCTCACACCTTTGTCATTCAAACTTTAAGAAAATTTGGCTTCTCCGAAAATGTTTTATCTTTGGTAAATAAACTAATATCCAAAGTAATGATATCTATTCTTATAAATGGAACCTGTACTGGATATTTTCCTCAGAAAAAAGGATTGAGACAAGGGGATCCTTTGTCCCCTTGCCTCTTTATCCTTGCTGAGGAAGCCTTATTAAGAGGCTTGGAGAGCTTGTATGAAAGGAAAAAAGATATGCAATATTATGTAAAATCTGGTTATGTATTACCTTCATTAGCTTTTGCAGATGATGTAGTCATCTTCACCAACAGTGATCCATCCTCTATCAGAAGCTTGTGTGATCTGCTTAATCAATACCAGGATGAATCTGGACAGTCTATTAATGCAGCAAAAACAAAAATTATTACCTCACTTAGCTCCTCAAATGCAAATACAGCAAGGATTGCAGCAACCTTGGGTTTCAAGACTGACAGTGCTCCATTTAGTTATCTGGGCATCACCATAGCTGGAAATAACAAGGGAAGACATTACTCATCTCTACTATCAAAAATATATAACAAGATTAATGATTGGGACTTGAAGAATCTGTCTTACAGTGGCAGATTGTCACTGATAAGACATGTTCTTCACCCAATAGTATATTTTTGGATGCAAAATAGCTTTATACCAAAAGCTATTTTAAATAAGATTGAAACTTGTTTTAACAAATTTTTATGGAGACATAAAGTTAATGAACATGCTATCCATTGGACATGTTGGGCAAAGTTAAGTAAACCCTTCATCGAAGGTGGTTTAAACATTAAGTCTTTGGCTGATGTACAACTAACCTTTGCCTATAAGTTATGGTATTTGTTTAGGAAAGGGAAGACTATATGGTCTGAACTAATATCTAACAACTACTGTAAAAATAGTCACCCTCTTATAGCTAGATGTAGACCTAGTGACTCAATAATCTGGAAAGGCCTTTGTTCTGTTAGGGATAAAGCTGATAAATATGTCAAATGGACAGTGGGTCAAGGCAACATGGATTTCTGGAGAGATTCATGGCATGGATTGCCCCCTATCATTAATGACCAGAACACTTGGTATCTTCCAGCTCAAGTAAAATCTTTTTGGACTGAAAATGGTTGGAACCCCAATATCTCATCTTTTCTTTCTCATGATCGATACCAACACATATGTAGTGTTACCATTAATCATGAGAAAGAAGATTATTTAGACTGGTGTCTTTCTAAGAATAAAAACTTTAACACAAAAACAACATGGGAAAACATAAGAGTTAAAAACAACAGTTTGTTCATTTTCAAAAAACTCTGGCACAGTTTCATACCTACCAAATTTTCTTTTATAAGCTGGAGGATACTCAATTGTTTCATTCCTACTGACAATGTGTTAATTAAGAGGCACTTTAATATCGTATCGAAGTGCCAATTCTGTTGTAACAGTGAGGATATATCTCACTTATTCATATCATGTTGTTTTGCTTGGCAATTATGGGTTTACTATGGATTATTATTCAAAATTCCTGTCATGAGATATATGAACTGGAAACACATGCTGTTTATCTGGTTCAGTAGATCTAAAGGCAAATTTCATGTTACACAGATTGTTCCACAATTAATTGTGTGGACAATTTGGCATAACAGAAATAAATCTAAAAATAGTAAACCGGTGGACAATTTTCATAGGGCTGTGGCCAGAATCAACAGATTCATAATGGGTATAGACTCTAAATTGCAACCTAAACACTGGGTTCATGTTTTGGATGCAGGAGGAAAACTTGGTGCTTACTCTATATGCAAAAAGAAAGAAACTTATCTGGTATGGAAGCCTCCTGCTCACGGTAAACTAAAAATTAATGTTGACGGAGCTTCATGCTACAACGGAGAAAGTTCAGGCGGTCTGGTCGTGCGTGATAGTCAGGGCGATTGCATCATGGGAGCTGGATTTTTGTTTGGGAAAACTACACCCCTTCAGGCAGAGAGGAGAGCGATGCTGCAAGCACTGCTCCTCTGTAACAGAAGAGGTTGGAGTGCAGTTGACATCGAGTCAGACTGCCTCCCTATGGTGCTCAGTCTCTTAAACGGCGACGATACTAGCAGAAAAAGTGACGAAGTTTTCAGAAATCTGATAGCCCCAACCATGAAAATCAGCCACATTTCCAGATTGGAAAATGTGGCTGCAGATTGGATAACCAAATGGGTGTTACAGGAAAAGAAAGAGGGCTTTTTTGAAAGCAATGATACACCAGTTCCTCTTCGAGCGATACTGATACTCGAGAGTCTGGGTATTGGGTACATAGACCCGGGTTGAAGAAAAATTGTGAGGAAAAGCTTGGTTTTTTGTGTGATTAAGAGCACTTTGGGTGTGATTTTGATGATTGTTTTGGAGCTTTTGGCTGATTGCAGAAGAAATGGAGAAATGGGTTCGTGAAAGAGAGACGATAGCAATGGAAAGAAACTAGGGTTTTTCTGATTTTTGGGAAAGTAAGAGTATTAGGGCTCTATGTTACTATATCAGATTGCTCTATCTTGGGCCTATTTCCTTCTGTTTATGTCCAAGGCTTATGGGCCTTTGTAAAACCTCTTCATTAATAAAATAGTATGTTTACCAAAAAAAAAAAAAAATAATTTTTTTAAAAAAGAAAAACATAATTATTAAAGCTGACCAATTAGTTTTCTTTTTAATCCTATACAATAAAAAAATGACAATGATGATGTTTATTAATTTTCGTGTTAATATTTCAAACATCCAATATTTCGAAATGGAGGAATTAGTTTTTATTAAATTTTATAATATATTTTTAATAATTAAATTTAATTAAATAAAAAAAATTATATTTTAAAATTGTTGAAAAGCTATAGAGTTATACAACAATTTACAAGATTCACATATTCATGCACTCCTTTAGGTAACTCGTATATAGTACTAAATAACAAAATAAATTTAAAAGATATTTAATTAATAACAAAAATATTTAGTATTTATATAATAAACTTATACGATAAATTAATTACATAACATAATAACAATGTTTAATACAATAAAATAGAAAAAACATAATAAAATCTAAAAAAAAAATATTTAATACAATTAAATATGGAAAAAACTAAGCCATCATAATTGTGGTGTTAGAAGATATTGATCATCAAATAAACGTGATGCTTGATGTTCTTACCGTCAAAAAATGGTGGTGCTTGAGGATCTTAATTGTTCAAAACTTGTTGATAAATCGTTTACAACTGTATATTTTCAGCTATTCGCCGTGAGTACTCTTATTAATATTGCAAGTGACTCTGCATTTGTGTTTTGATGATGTGAACTTCACCTAACTGACTCAGGATTTGACCTAACTGAGTATGGGTTTGAGAATACGTCCATTTCATATATTCACGGTCACACAATCTTCTTTTAGGTTTATGTGGTGGTTGATAATAAGTATAACCGACATTAGGAGTGGTCGACCCTTGCATCCGATTGTGCCTGATTTGCATCACCCACCCTTGAGGCGAATTAAATGCACCATACTTATTGAACTACCATATTTGCTCCAAATGTTTCACAAAATTTTGAAAGATCTGTCACTTCGACCAGAGTTGTACATTCGAAGTCTTGATATCTTACAGATGTATCTTATAATCTGGAACCCTACTAAATTAAATGCGCAATCCACCCACTAACAGCTATCTTTTATTCCTTAGCAACCGAGTTAGTATCATCCCATAAGGTGGATACCATTTTACAACATGAATTCCTCATATACTTAATGACCAAACCGAGTTAATAAATTTATTATGTATCATGACGCTATATCATCAGTTACAAATGATTAAAGATACGAAAAGTTTGAATCATTATTATTTTCAGAACAAAACAAGTATTAATCAATTTCAAAGCTAGTTTATAAACTCTGTTCATATTATGTCTACTAGAAAGGCTAGGATTACATGCGAGTCATTGGTTGAGGTCTAGCATTATTCACTATTACAACTGCATCATTCAATGTGATATGCCAATCAATATGCCAATTCTTACGAGGATAATTTAAGGACCTTACAAAAAACCTTATAACCGGTCTCATTGTGACAAATCAAATTATGGTCAATCCCAGTTTCATAGAAGCTATACCATGTATCATTAATTTTGCAGGTCATCCCTAAATTAGATGTATTATTCAAAATTATTCTTACAATTGAATAAGATTGTTGTAGTATTTTTATATACCAGTTGCAACTAAATATGGAAAATGGAACCAGTCCATCTCTTCACTAAGAATAGTAAATAAAACTTGGATACCTAAGACATTATTAAGCTCATCAATTTCTAAAAATATACCTATATTTATAGTGATTCCGCTCGAAATGTGAACGTCTTTATTGGAGCCATCTAAAATATCCTCACTTGATTTTTCTTCCATATGTTTGGATATATTTTTAGTTAATGGCGTCTCGACTATTCTTGTCGATGTGGATCATTCAAGGGAATCTTTTTTGTTTTTTTTTTAATTTCTTCACTGTTATCTAATATAAATCAAATAGAATTATGAATTGAGAAAATGAGATTTGAAAAACAATAAGTTTAGTAGTAGTAAAATTATAGTATGAGCAATTTATAGAATATATATATATATATATATATATATATATTATTTATAGCCAAAACATTTGGCTACCTGTTAAAAAATGAATATATGTTATATTAAATGGATGTCCATTCGCCAAAACCAAATGGATATCCATTCAATATAATGGAATACTTTTTGGTTAACGGATGTCTATTTTGGATTATTTTTATAAAATAAATAGTTGTTACCCAAAATGGATATCTATCTTATAGCGAAGGGAATTGTTTTGGAGTTTATTCTCTATAAATAGATAATAAACTAATCACTTTTTCATTCATCTCTCAAACTATCTCTCAAACAATACTATTTTCCCAAAAAACTCAAACAACTATTGTAATTTATTTAAACCAACTACTATAATTCTCTATAATATTTTTCCACCAAATTCTTCTTTTGTAGCCTTCTTCTACAATCTTCGAGAAAACATCATATTCGATCTACTCAATCAGGTTTGCTTCACGGTGAAGGATCATTGGTGATAAGTGCTTGGTATACTTTTTCCTTTCTTTTATTTTTGTTATTGTTTGATTCGTTTTATTTATTAGTTGTTTCATATATTTTTTTTAAAATCTTTAACTGATATCAGATGGAAAGCGACCAAATGTTTCACCTCAACCTATGGATAATATGTACCTATTTTTTTTTATTATAATATGCATGATCTTATATATAGTGATATATAAAATTCAATCTTTAAAACATATTCTTCGCATGCTAGCGGTATCGTTGGTAGAAGTGATCTGAAGTCTAAGAAGAAAATATCTTGGGTATGGGACCACTTTCCTGCAAAACTTGAAAATGATACAACAATGTATAAATATTATCAAAAATCATATACTTATAAGGATATAAAAACAACAACGGCATCGGGGTATGACGAAACACTTAACTAAACACGATATTTTTTTATCCATCTAAAATTCTTGAAGACGAGAATACAACCATAGATTTGAATACTGATAATGCATTTGTTGGTTTACATATTATCTTCTTGCATGTGCTTATATATATGATGATGAGATTAGCCAACTTATAATAATTATAATTATAATAATCATCTTGTTGGTTTATATTTGCATTAGTGTGCTTCACTATTATATTTTTTGAAGCTCTTTATGGATGCAACTAAAACTTTTTCTACGTAATATACTTCAAACATTCATTTAGTCATTTTTAATATTACTAATTTTGTCATGTATATACATACTAATATTAGAAGATATTGATGACAACTTTTTGAATGAAGCTTCTGAGGGACGTGAGGATGAAGAACCGGTTGAATCGAAAGACGAATTGTTTTATAATAAAGCATATTTGTAATAGAGATTTATTATTGAGTTTGTAATGTGGTAGTCCAATTTGAGAATATTTGTATAATTCTTGGCCCGTAAAAGTATAAAATATGAAAGACTTAAATCAATTATTTTTTTATCTACTAATCTTATAATGTAACAACTTATCACAATTTGTTTTACCGGTAATAAAATAAACAAACTATAACAAGTTATAATCGAACTATAATAATTATTTTATCAATCGTAATGATCAAAATATAACAACACTTATAGTAATTATAATCAAACCATAATAATAAAAGCATAATAATAATCAAAGTATAATAAAAGAAAATGTAATAACTTTATAAATTATAACAATATTTGTACTATATGTGTTACAAAAGTAAGTGAATTTTTGCTTAAATATTACCAACTCGACTATTAAAAATTCACCACATTATAAGGAATATAAGATTAAAATTATTATGAGATTTTGGACGAGTAAAAAAAATATCAATTATGTTATGTTATTGTGATGTTATTGTTAACATGAGAAGACGTGAATCCTGCTGTATATTATCATTAAAATGATGGGATGAGAAAGTGATTCTTACTATAACATAATGGGACAAAAAACTGTCATGACATAATCTCATCGTGTTGTGTTATCGTGGTACCCGTAACAATCATGTGTATACCACTGCGTTTTTTCGTGTTCTCTCTCTATTATCATCTATAATTAATGACATATATTTATAAAGTGTTAATCTGGATTTTTAATTTTTTAATATTAATTTTAATTTAATGTTATAGATAATAAAAGTATGAATTGTTTATTTTTTTTGTCTATAATATTTGGTTAATTAAAAATTTAAATTTTATTCGGTCGATCCATTACAAGTTTATTATGCTAATTTGTTTTAGAATTATTTGGCCAATTTATGAAAAAATTACTATTCATTTGGCCACATGATGAAGAATAAAACAATAAGTCAAATATATTATTAACTACCAATTTATTGTTATATCTATAAGTAATAGAGATAAGATCTAGGTTGTACGATATTCAGTGCATGAGTTACTTTTTAGGACAAACCATCATTCACACTGCAAAAAAAATTCTATAAACAACCTCGGCATCAGGAGTCATGGTAATTGAAGGAGCAAAAGAAGAATATTGGAGAACCCTGATTATAAAATATCTGAGTGAATGGAAACTTCCCAAAAACAAGACAGAGGCAAGAAAAATTGAAATGAAGTCAACGAGATTTGTATGGATATCATATACATTATACGAAAAGACTTAACCAAAACTTTTCTTAGGTTTTTCGACCCATATGAAGTACTATATATAGTTTAAAACCTTCATAATGGAGAAGAAAGTATGCATTATGGATACAAAGCCTTACAAAAAATAATTATCCTTCAAGGTTACTAGTGGCCCATAATAATTTAGGATGGAAAAAAAATATTGTAACACATGTCAACAATTCTCCAACTCCATCCAAGTCTCGACTATACTATTAGAAGTAATATCTGAAGCAATTCCATTTAACAGATGGTGTATTAACATTGTGAGACCTGTTCCTAATACATTTTTAAGTGGGTATAGGCTAAAGCATTAACAAAAATTACAATAATGGAAGTAGTTAATTTCCTAGAAACAAACATTTTTTACCGCTATGGAGTACTAAGGATTATCATAATGGAAATGAGACTCAATTTCTATAATGACAAAATCATAAGGTTCTATGGAAAGAAAGTTATTAGACAAAAAAAATCTTCCATATTTATATGTATACTAATAGTCATGTAGAAGTTATCAACCAAATCATATCCAATAGAATAAAAAATGTTGGAATAAGGAGTAGAAAACTCATTAAAATCTCTACAAAACATCATTTGCATTGGTATATGATATGGAAGAAGTTATACCATCCAAAATGGTTATGCCTTCATATAAATACTCTACCTACGAGGGATAAAGCAATTTAGATGCAAGGCATATCAAACTCGACATAATAGAGGTAAATGATAAAAGCCTACATTCGTTCAGAACATTATAAAACTCCAATGCACAACCTATATAACTCTAAAGTTTGATTCAAAAGCTTCAAAAAATGGGACAACGTCCTATGAAGGGTATTCTTTCATACCAAATAAAAATACTTTGGTAAAATAGCCCCAAAATGAGAAGGAACTTACATAGTGGAGTCCAAAGTAAGTCGGTAACATATCGACTACCCGATGAAAGAAAACAATTTCTACATACATGGAACATAAAGCATCTACAGCTCTATTATCCACTATAATCTATGCGCATTTTGTTTATTAAATTATTTTTTGTAAATGTTATTTTGAGATTTCATATGGAGTGAACTCTTTCCTTTCTTGGTAGTATAAGTAAGGTTTTAACGAGACATCTAACAATTAATAGAATATTTATGCCAAAATGTGTTCTTATAAATTTTTATTTAATGAGTGAACATAAATATTCAACTAAAATACAAGAAGATGATATAAAGATTTTGCTATAGATACAAGAAGTGCATTTAAGGATTCTTCTAAAACAAAACAAAATCAATCTAAAAATTCGGTTAGAGAAAGAGAAGTGAATATAATGATTTGGATAATATGTTTAAAAGGATATATCTGATATGGAATGTAGTATTTAAAATCTTAAAGGATTTTAGAGTCCCCCAATAATAATAAAAAAGCTAAGACTAGCATTTTATTAACTACGACTTCTCTAATAATTAATAAAAGTAAAACCAAGGTGAATTCATTATTTGGAACTTCAAGGGATCCACGTATTCCTTGCATATTATATGATAATTCTTAAGAGAAATATTAAGAGGAGTCGTGAATCCTTCTAAAAAGTAAAAGTTTTGGGTACTTGAGATGTAACTCAAATAAGGAGTCCACATGTTCTTTATAATACATCTGCCTTCAAATCTGATCATTTCAAATAAAACAAAAAAGTATTCAGATAAAAAGTACAAAGTACTAACTATGAGTTAAAAAAAATCAAAACAAAGCAGTTGCTGTAAAAATAAGTGAATAAATTCACTTCTGAAGGTTAAACCTTACAAAAAATTTCTATAAAAAAGACTTGGTTCATAACAAAAGTAGGCTTACATGAATCTAACTTATCAACATAAAAAAATATTAAATGAAATGTCATTTGAGATAATATGCTAAAGCATTATTCTTGCCTTCATAAACATGAGATGCATTCAAAACAGCTAGAGACATGTTTTGAGTCAAACCAACTGGATCCATATTCTCAGCCAAATAAGTTGGAAGATATTTTTTACTAAAAAAGCAAGACAACTTCGAAAAAATTGGATGAATGAGCTTTACTTGATTCATAGTGATGCATGGTTAATAGATGTTTACCAACTTTAATAGCTTCATCATACTCATCGGAAGAATAACTAATATTGGTAAATTGTTGCTCTTCAAGTTCTTTTAGAACGTTAGAAACACAATAACCTCCCTTAGTTGATATGTCAAGAGGTTTGCGATTGAGAGAATCAGTCAAAGGATAATAGAGAGGTTTTCACCAATATAATGACACATCTCATCTACGTGTATGTTAGGATGCATCTTATGAAATTCAAGTACTAAATCGGATTTGTCATTGTACACTGCATCATAAACATTTGAAACTATTTTTATTTCAAATTTGGTCACATTCTCAAGCCATGTGTATTGTTCACTATCTAATATTACCGACAAGTTAATATTATATTGCAAAAATGCATCCAAACTGTGTTGTAAGCTATCTTGTTCACACAAAACTTTATCCATGAACTTATAATAATAAATATGTTTGGTTGTATCAAGAATTCGATCTTTTTTCAATTTAATGGTCGAATCATTGAATTCATGTTACGAAATAGAAACTTTTGAGTGAAGAGTTATATTAATATACTGCTCTTGTGTCAATAATAAAGAGTTATATAACAATTTATTTTATAAGTGAATTATGATTTTCTCTTCCAATTGTAACTTGGCTTTTAAGTGATCCTTAGCAGCAACTTCAGCTTCATGTTTTAGCCTTGATTTATTCTCAACAATAATATTTCCTCGCAACTCTTCTTGCACTTTATCTTTAGCTTCAAGTTAAACATCCAACATGGTATTTATTTTTTAACTGCCCTCAAAGTGCCTTACAATATTTTCCAACAAAGGTCGGTGATCCAGAACATGAATAATTGGTTTATTACAACCTTGGTAAATTAAATTAAATACATTAAAAATAGTTTGTATAATAAACATAATGTTAGCTAAGAATATAGTATTTTCAAATTAAATAGAGATAGTAGTAATCAAATATTATATACAGTCACAAGTTTATTTGTTTTTTACTAAATCCAAACTAGACATAGGGATAAAAACTTTGCTACTATTGGTTAAGGATGTATGGTTAAGCACATTTATGACTTTAAAAAAAAGATGTTGAAGCTACAACACATGTTAAACCTTTAACAAAAACAACATAAATATTAGATGTCCAAATAGACACAATAATGGGAACTTCAACCTAAGAGTTTCTATCCAGATTTGAAGCAAAAATTATTAAATTATTTTTATCCATAATTTATATAAGGTCAACATCATATAAAAGCATGATTGGCAGGAAGAGCTGCATCATGTGTGGCTTTTAGTTGTTTGGCATAAACATTTGTATCATTGGCATCATCCCTAGCTATTTCTTAGAAAAAATCTCAATTATGAAAGTATTAACCCTAAATTTTCCTCGGTTCCAACAACTTGCTTTTGACCATAAAACAAAGTTAAAGGCTTTGGATAAAACATTTGATATTACAGGAAGTAAGGATGCTACTTTTCTCAAAGATGCATCACATGTGGACCTTTCTACCTCATCATTGATTTTTAATTTGTTGTCTTCATATGACTCAACATACCCCATACACTTATTCTTGTTCACAACAAGTCTCTTGTAATCCATAGATTTGGCTCTCATAATACGATAGGTTATGATTTTCATTTCAGTGAATTCTATTTTAGGTAATCGAGGTAGTAAATGACTCTTGCATTTTCCAACACAAGTAGAAACTTTCAGCGATGAGCGATCATCAACATCCATGATAATTAATCTTTTAATGTTAATAAGAGTCTCATATCCATCAACTAAGCTTATATTTCAGTGAACCATTCTATTGATTACCTCTAATTAGGTTTGATAAAAGAAATTGAAATATCGAACGAAGATACGTTTAAGATAGCATAGTTAATTAGTTTACTTTAAGGTTTTGTTTCCATTTAAAAAAAGTTTTACATTTTTAAATTTTACGTAAAACTAAGATCATAATTATTTTTAATTTCAAAAATTTATCGACATAATTTTTTTTGAATCATTAACTTTGTTTTTTAATTCATGAATTATCGTTATTAGTTTAATATACATAATATTTTAGAGTTTTTTCATATAAGAATTGTCTTTGCACATTGATGGATCTACCACTGGTACGAGTCACTTGAATTTGTAAGTTTCATAAGTGATTAACTATAATTTTAGAGGTGTTTTATATCTAGAAAACTCACGAACAATACATCATTAATTTCAATGGACATACTCTTGATAATATAGATTTATCATGCGTATACAGTTAAAACTTTTATAAAAATATGGATTGATCTCAGCTTAAGGTTTCTTCCTACTAGTAGGTATAAAATTATTCAATTGAAATCAAATTTATTGAATTTTGAGAAAAATACTGATAGAGTTTAGTTTATTTTGATAGTTATAGATAGAAATGCATATCATGTCTAGCATGATCGAGTCTGATATGATCCAGTCAGATTAGATTTTGCTTGGACTGAACATATAAAGGTTCATGTTCTAGTATTGAAATTAGGCCCTACAATCGGATCATGTTGGATCCGAGTTTCTAATAACGTTTTGTTTGTTAGGTCATATCTGATCCAATAATAATAAAATAATAATATTAAATAATGATATAACACTATTGTTTAAAAAAATTATCCTTGTATATTAAAATATCCCAATATTACCTAATTACATATAGTATAAGCCTTTTCGCGAACCATATGAGTAATATGAAATACATTGCCAGTTACGTGGTATGATAATTATAATGAAAGACTAATAAGATATTTTCTATATATAATACTCTAAATAAATAAATAAATGTATATGCATGTAGTAGTTGAATTTTGTTGTTATTTAGATAAATATTTTATGTAATTCACTTATCAACATAGTTCTAAAAGACATGACATATGTGATAAGGTTAACCACACAAAATCGATGTTATCGCATTTAAGGATTTTAACATTGTATTACTTTGTGAAAAAATATTACATTGTACGGTACATGTGTATTTTAAAATTTAACTCTAATGTGAATATTTTATATAAATAATTGAATGCTCATTCATACATACATGTTACACTAATGTTAATTACTTAAGGATTTATTCAAAATAGATAATTATTATAGTTATGATAGTAAAATCTAATAAATTATCATCATCTTATTAGTTTATAATGAAAGGTGTTAACAATCATATAGTCTCTAAACTAATACTAACATATTAATAATGATAAATGTTCTGTTAATACTCATCACAATATTATTATTAGAATTATTGTAGCTTCATGCTTAAGATTTATCCATCGGTTATATGACGATCATAAATGTGTAATATAATTTGATGATGTTATGTATATGATACAAAATAAAATATATAATAAGCCGTAATGAACGTAGTTTGCTTAAATTTAAATAAAAAATATATAGAATGAAGTAAATTTTCAAATGATAAAATAAAACACAATAAAGTGAAACATATTTGTGATGTTAAACAAATATAAAAATAATGCAATGGTAGTAACATGGGAGTTGAAACTTATGAAAGATTTTTATATTTTTAATATAAGATAATAAATTTATTTATGTCTCTTTCGAGTAATAGAAGATTTTTTTCAATTTTTTTTCTATTTTTAAACTAATAGTTATAAATACTTAATTTATATATATTAAACATATAATAAAAAATTATATGGATATTTTATAGTTTTAAATCCACTAAACTTTATGTTTGTTTAAAATTTTAACGAATTATAAATATATATTGTTTTTAATTTTTTAGACGGTTCAGAAATTAACAATTATTGTTTCATTACCTATCATAATTTAATGGGGTGTTGAAAAAATTAATATACATCTTAGAGAGATCGTTTTTTTTTCTTTTTCAAGCGATATAATTATTTAATTATCTATGGTATTATATACGTTTTTTTGCTACTTATTTTATTAATAAATATATGTTAATGTTATAATGTTTTTAAAAAAATTCTATCATACAACCTATATCACTTAAATATTTAGTATTTTTAAACATTTATTCTCTTATAATTTTGTATAAAACAATTAACTTATTCTATAAAGTAAAAAAGTAATCACTATCTTATAAAATATAATATTTATTTGCAACTACTTAACTGTATATATATAAGCTAATAAAATATTTATATTTTTACAATATTTTCTACTTTTTTACTTATCTAGTAATTTGGAGTTCTTATACTATAAATGTATAGATTAATTGAAGATGAATATTAAAAAAGAAAATTATAGTATAAAGAAGTAGATTGGAGAATTCTTGCTAATGTTAACATTTGGTTTTTTTTATAGAAGAAGAAACATTTTGGACGTTCGGGCTCATGAAGTTGTGTTTTTACATGTATTTCACAAATGGGTCTTTGGTTTCATCTTAGCTAAAACTCATTAGATTTGTTAGTGGACATTCAGATTTGTTCGAGTTATCTTGTACCAAAATATATGAGGATTTTAATAGCATTCATTGTTTTTACTTAATGAGTTTTTTATTATTTTAGTGTTAAAAACTTCTTGGCAATGATGAAATTTCGACCAAAAACAACAAAACTTTTTTTTATCATGGGGAATTGAGTAGATATTTTTAAATGTAATAAAAATATGGAAGAAATAATTTGATATATCTTAGTTAATTAGAAGATTAGAGATAAATAATATAATTTCTCTTACTTTGGCATATGGATTTCCTAAAGTAAGTATTCTGCTTGCTTGTATGTGCTTTTGTTGTAACTTTTTTATAATTTATTAATATAAATCTGTTATGACGTGTTGTGGATAATATCTATAGTTATAGATAATACATTCAAGAATCAGATGGCACATGCTTAGGGGCAATGCACCAGGCTTGTGATGAAGTTGTTTTGTTCTCATCAATACGTTTTAATTTTTGAACATTTTGTTTTTAGTGGTCTTTGAAGAAGTCTTGTTTTAGCTCGAGAATTCTTGACTCATAGAATTTTACCAAAGACTAAAGCATAACCCTCGAAACCCTGCCAAAAGATCATCAAATTCTAATCATTCTTCCAAATATGCGAAGGTGAAGGGTTAACCTACGAAAAAAACGATTGTCCGATGTAGATTAGTTAAGAATGTTGATGCCAAATAAAATAATACCAAGATAAAAACTTATGAGGTTTTCAGAGTGAGGTTTAAATAAAATATAGAGGCTTAAATTAGTACAAAACATATATCTAAATCTCAAGTTAATGAAGTACCATCTAGCTAAGGTGCTAGGGTTTTGGTTGTTGAGTCCTCTACTTCAAAGGTTGTGATTACCAAAATAAATTATGTCTAGCAGAAGCCACTCTCCCTTTCTGATAAGAAGGCTACATATTTGCATGCCAAAGTAAATAACTTGATCTTTTCTAATGTTGAAGGTCATGTTGGTGATCCTTCGGGCCCAAAAGATCTAGCTAAAAAAAAGACTAATGAAAGAAAGTTTGTTGTTATTGGTGAATGATTTATTGAAAATGGGATATATTTTCAATTATATATCACTCATTTTATAACCAAATGTTTTTTATATATCCGAACATGATTCACAACATGTTAAAGAAATTCTTCCTAGTTTAGCAAAGGAAAGTGTATGATGGTTTATGTATATTTGAAGCTCGATTTTAAGCTATGAGGTATAAAAGTTACCCATAAAGTGAATTATTTATCTATTAAGAATCTTTATGAAATAATGAGGTTGAAACGCAAAACAAAAGTTCAACTAAAAGGTTAAGCTCTAAGAAAATAAAATCCGAATATGATTTGAATGTCAGAGTTCTTGATAATCTTAAAGATATTATCGCGATTATCTAAAATTACACAAGTGGTGATGTTACTTACAATACTCTTAAAGTTCATTCTTATGAAACCCTCGTAGACATAATTGATTACCATACATGTCTTTAAAAATATTTTAGTTACTTTAGACTTTTTTACAATTATAAATGATGCAATGTATGCATACATAATCATGGGTTTAATGATTTTTAATACTAGCACGCCCGAGAGTTCAACTATTCTTGGAGCTTTTGATTTTTTATTTGAATCATATATTAGAGGTGATCAGTTAATTGGCTTGTTGAGCCACAAAAAAGAAGCTGCCAATCCATATTTCAGCGGGATAGTTGGTTAAAAGAAAAATCAATTTGGGAGTGGAGGCACACTTTTGTCACAAAGTTATGAATTTTTTGTACTCTTATGATTTTTTCACTTGCTTACATGTTTTTTTTCCAGACTATACTTAACATATTTATGATGTTGCAACAAGTTTGTTAGAATCAATTTTTTTACATTCTCGATCTTTGACCAGTACTAAAAATTGTTGCAGAATATTTTGAAGATGGTTCGGAGTTACAAGATGGACTCCATACTAAGTCTGAGACTGAGAATAAATTAAAATAAGAACTTTAAACAAAGCTTAAAGATAAGTGGAATTTGAAAGAAATTTGTAAATGATTAAAGCTAAAAGGAAGTTAAAATCTCAACTTGAAACCAAGCTGTGGTTGAGATTAAGCTGGATTTTGAGATTTTGGCTAACCCTTTGTTGTTAGCTTATATTAATGATGATTTGGTAACCACCTTAAGAAACTTGTATGTCTTGTTAGATTTGGATCATTGGTCTAGAAGATAATATTTGTTCAATATGTAGCATTTAACTTCGTGTCATAGTATTGTGAGAGATTCAGCTGCCAAATTACAGGCAGAATTGAAGATTTAGAAAAACTGAGTAGGAGAATCATAATGATTTTCTGAAGGCTGTTATGTCTGAATGAGGGGCACTGTAAAAGAAACTATATGAAGCATTATATAAATGGTGTTGGAATTTTTAATTATTGTTGAGTGCTCCAAATATTTAGAGCTTGAGAAAACGTTTTTGGCACAAATGCTTGCGACTGCTCATGATATAGTCTTGAATGCCAAAGAAAAGTTTATAATTTCTATTCACCAAGAATTTCCTAAAGTGAACTTGGATTATTTGGTGTATTATGAGATGAAGAAAAAAAGACTAGCAACCTGTGGATTGGATAACTCTTTAGACCGAGAGCCACTGGCTACTACATTAAAAAGATGTTACAATATTTTGAATATGTTGCATGAGGCCAAAAGTTAGAAATATGAAGGTGTTTTTAATGATGAATATGTCATTTCTCTTATGCTGTAGATTCATCAATTAATTATTCTATCGAAGTAGCTCATTTGCCTCATTCTAGTCAGGCTGAAGAGAAAGTTCTTGCAACATAATCTGATATTGTTCCTAAAATTTATATGGTTTGATACTTGTTATATTATGTAAGCATTAAGGTTTTTCATGAAAAAATTCCCCAATGGTTAGGGAAAAAATTGAAGAAATTTGTGTTTGTATTTCCTTGTTTGGAATAAAAAAAATATTTACTTACTTATTTTATATGATATATACTTTACTTATTTTAATTTGTTGTATATATATCCCACGGGTGTCAAAGATTTTTTTATTTACTATAAACATTTTATCATTTATAATCTTATGTTTCTATTGAAGTGATTAATTCCAAAGGTAGAGATTTGCTACAGGAACACGTTGACCCTTTATTTGGAGTATGTATATAATTATCCAAATTTTGATTTGTTTTTTTAATTGAAAGGTGCATGAATCTTGTTTTGTGCTAATGAATACTTTTGAAATCATTTAGGACTTATACATTGGTTTGGTTTATTTTGGGCTGAGGGTAAATTTGTAAAGTGTTTTGAGTATTAAGTGTTTGGTATAAAGTAGTGAGAGATTTGAGAAGCCTGGTTGCATTAAATGTTCATTACCTTCATTAATGAAAGTATTTGGGGGTATTTATACCCTTAATTAAGGACCCATGGGCTTACGGGTCAAGTTATAGAACCGGGTCAAGTTTAAGGACCCATTAATCTTTTAAGCTGATTAGCACATAGCTTAGTAAAAAAGGTGTTTTAGGTGTTTCTTTACTTTTGTCTTGTCCGGATAGTTCAGTGGTACGTTTATGTCCGAATTGCCCTTGTCCGGATAACACAGTGAGTTGTGACTGGATAATCCGAACTCATCAGTAGCCCATTTTTAAGGCCTTGTCAAATATCTTTGGTAGGACTAAAAAATCTACTTAGCCAGTAGTAACTTTGTCCGATCTGTCTATGGACTTCATACCTGGAGGTTTATTCTCATTGTTAACCCAGTTCGAAGTCTGTCTGAACTGACTTCTCTTTCCAAAATTCTAAGAGTTTTCTTCTTGGATCGTGGGATACGTGTCACAATCTGGTTTGACTTACCAACCATTTTTCTTCCTAGATCGACGCGCCCACTAAGTCTAGAAATTCACCTAGGCATTTAACCCTTCACACGTTTGCGCTGTCTTTAATCATTGCCAAACCTCTTCAACTTCTCCTAGGTAACAGTTACTTTTTTTTACTGTTATATAAATCCTTTTTCACTATTCCATTGTCTGCATCACTCAAAAACTTTCTAGAGAGAGATTCTCACACTTATCTTCAAACTTGTTATGGAAGAGTTTTATGTTCACAGCTAGAAAAGCACTTGTTAAAGGCGGCTGGTTAAACTTATCAGAGCTAGAAAAGGCGAGAAAATTTGAAAGGGAGAATCGCATGGCTGGCGGTCTCTCATTTTCCCCAAGTGAGAAGTCTGGTGAACCAACCTAAGAAGCTGACCAAGGATCATCCTCTTCGAGAAAACCCAAGCCCAGACAGTTATTCAGACCAAGCCTCTCTCCTCTCCCCTGAGGCTCTTCTGTTCAGGAGTCTCATCCTTTTGTTGCCAAAGAAAAATCAGTTTCGAGTGTTAGAAAACCTTCCCCTTTTTTAGCTATAGGATCAGATGGTGAGAAATCCCCGGAGAAGTTAACCGCACGCCATACGACTCGTCTAACCAAAGCTCAAACTTCTACTTCACTGCCAAATCCCTCCGGATCGGAGACATCTAAAGCAACCTCAAAAGATAAGCCCTCCGGATCGGAGGCATCTAAAGCAGCCCCAAGGGCTAAGTCCTCCGGAGCCCAACCTCAACCGGACACCATGCCTTTAGAAACAACAGGCGCTCATTCATCCGAACAGCCTTTAGTGCTAGAAGCTGATCCTCCACTATTCAAGGTAACTGATAAACCTTCCATAGTGATGGAAGAAGTAATGGAAGACAGTAGCGAAGAGGCTCCCTTCGAAACTGAAGCATCAGGTCAAACCGGGGATGCTGCCTCTGATAGGAAGGGCAAAGGAAAATTCAAGGTCTATTTGACTCATTTAGATCTCCCAGCGTGCCTAGAGGGAAAGGTATGCCCTTGCTTCAAACTTTTCATTGTTAAATATCTGCTAGCTCTTCAAAACATCAACTGTGTCTACACCCACACTGCTGAGTTGGGCCGGATCCGGATGAAATGGGGGATCCCAGATTCAGTGAAGGTAAGGATACATGTCACTCCGGAGACTCTGATGGAATGTAAACTCAATGAGGTAGTCATCTTCATTGAGGTGCTAAAATGGGTACTTCGGTTCCCATTGGACCCAGAAATTGTCAGGTATTTCCACCTGGTTAAGCTCTGCCCAAGCCAGATAAGCCCAAACGCCTAGTATTCTCTCCTTGCTTTCATAATGGCATCAAGGTTGTCCAAAATCCCTCTCCCAATGGATTAATTTTCCGTTGTGGCAAGTCTATGCAAGAATCACCACATTCCCTTCTACCATCATAATATGGGGAACGATTTCAAGGTGGTGGACGACTTACTGGAGTCTCAGAAGAACTGGAGGACACAGTTCCTGTTTATCAGTGGGTCATGGGAGAATGGTAGAAAGATCAAGTCCAACACCAATCCCAGTATGTTAACTAGGAGATGGAAGAGTACTGGTAAGTTTTTTATCTTTGTTTTTCATGTTCTTCTTTTTAACTCATAAGTATTCCTCTCCTGGTTTATTTGTCACTTATTTTTCAGTGCTGCTGAAGGAGTTCACCAGACACCTGGAGGAGGGTCAAACAACCTGTGCCAAACTTAATGCATGGGTTGCGGAGCGTTGGGGAAATGCCTTCCATAATTGCTTCACCTCAGGCAATCTTGTGAGGTCTCATCTATGGAACACCACAGGTCGGAGGGACCTCACATGGGAAGAGCTAACTACGCCGCCTCCTCCTGGTGTGATTCTCAAGCGAACGGAGGCCAAAATGGTAAATTGGCCTTACCTTTGAGGGCCAAAGCTCCTAGCAAGATGAAAGGGAAGAAGAAGAAAACTGCAGCAGAGCCGGTCCAAGCTGCCAAATAGGGGACTGGTTCGGGGAACTAAGGGGGAATCGGCGCTGCCTTGCTTAAAGTAGTAGAGGCTGAGACTGTTAGGGAGGCAGGAGAATCACAAAACCCACCAAAGCCTCCCAAAAAGGACCGGAAAAGAAGAGCAAGCAGTGACGGAAAGGCTACCAAAAAGAAGAAGAAGGTCACCTTATGAGAAGAAATAATTCTTCGTCCTTCAGAGCTTCTACCCCCACCATCCCATGTTAATCCCACTCTACAGGAGAAGATTCCAACGGGTCTGCAGTCCGGAGAGGGTACTGGGGGAGGGATTGAAGGAGTGGACATTAGTGCCCTTCAAGACATTGATTTATACTTCAATGATTCTGAGAATGATGATTTTGCAGGTCCCTTCCGCCCTTCGAGCTCTGCTAACATGGTGACCTATAATGGTAAGTCTTTCTCCATCTCCGGAGAACAAGATGTTGTGGCCCATTCCCTTCTTGGTCACATCCAGCCAGTGCTTGACCTGGAGAGATAAGTGAAGAGTCAGACCACACTCATCAATACCCTCACTACTGACAAAGAATCTCTGTCAACCAATCTTCTCAATGCTAATCAGAGCATAGAAGAACTGAAAAAAGAGATATAAGCACTGAGGAATGACAAGAAAGACCTATCAACCAAGCTGGCCACTTCAGAGACTGCCAGTACTGAGCTCCAAACTAAGTGCTCCGGTTTGGAAAATGATCTCACAACATTAAGGGAGGACCTGAAGACCGAAGATGGTGTCATTCAAACCATGTCCGGTGAGAAGACTTCCTTAGAAGGTATTGTGTCTAAGGTGACCAAGGAGAAAGAGGACTTGGTGAAGCAACAGGAACAAACTATTCAGCCAAACATTGATAAATAAACCAACAAGGTGATATACTCCTTACAGACAAGATATATTGAGGTTAAGTCTGGCATGGTGCTGCTCTTCCATGAAACTTTTCCGAAGAGGACCCTTGGTCTCTTATGGAAATTTGTAGACTATGAAGACATCCCATTTCACACTATGGTTGCTGGCGACAAGTACAATTATACCAGTGGAATAGATTCCACCACTGATGAAGAGGAATGAACTGGTGAGAGTTTGAATGTCGAACTCAAAAGTCCCGAGAAAGGAGGTGAAGAAGGAATATCCGAAGGGAACAAGCCCTAAGGTTTAAACATCTTTTTGCTTTCTTACTTTTGTGAACGATTAAAGTCCTTGGATGGCCAAGGCATGTTTTGTTCTTCCGATTCGGTTAAAGTCTCAAGAGGTTTATTTATCAAATCTTTCTTTGTTTAACACTTTCTTTCCCTTTAATTTTAATGGCTAATGTTTAAATAGCCCCAACTATTGTTTAAATAGTCCCAATTATTTCAGAAGCATTATAGTGGGAGTGTTTAATATCTCCGATGACATGTGTTTAATGGTCATCACTCAACCAGGTTTATCCGATCTACCAAAGATCCAAAGTGTTGAACCAGTGATTTATACTTGAATTGAATTGTAGCAAAACCACACCAGATATTTTAAGAAGGCATAACATTTTATTGAATGAAAAAAATGGACACCTCATTAAAATCTCCCCACTCCACCATCGTCAAAATTCATCATGAAGTTCTTAAACTGCTCTAGATGATTGTCCGGATCCTTACTCCCATCATACTTATCCATTTTGGAACTGTCAAACCTTTTGGGTAGGTTTCCGGATAGTATCTTGGCAGACCATGGAAATTGTCTCCACTTCCTATTACGATTGAAGACTGTGTCTTCATTAGGTGTTGCAAAGATACCTGGTTTGGTCTGAAAAGCAAAAGGATCGATCAACAACTGATCCACATGCCTGTGACTGTGGCTGTGAGATGACCCTTTGCCCAGATGCCTTTTAAGTCTCTCATGCCTATCTTTCTTTCTTGAATATTTTTTAACTAGTTTTTGTTCCTTCCTGAACCTCCCTTTATCACTGCTTGATGACAAAGACTCTTCAAGCTCAGTCTCGTTCATAGAGCTGCTGGAGGACTCAGAATCTGAACTATCAACCGGCTTGGACCGGTGAGTCTTTTTGGAATTGACATGGGTATTCTTTGAACTCAAATGAGTCTTTGTTGATGGAACATTCTTCCTATGATTGTCAGTATGATGGATGGTTGACACCCTCGACTTCTCTTTTATACCCATTTCTGCTTGTCTTATGACCCTCAACGCCTCTATTTCTTCTCTTAACTTGTCTCGCTCTTCGATGGTGTATTTTTTGTTTTCCCCAACTACCTTCACCACAGGTGGTGGATTTACTTGCTCGTTCGGATCCATCCGAACAGGTCTTTTCTACTGGCTTTGAATGCAAGATACAGGCACCGTTCGCCTCCCACTGTGGTCGCCAATTTGGTTTGGTTTATTTTAGGTTGGGGGTAATTTTGTAAAGTGTTTTGAGTATTAAGTGTTTGGTATAAAGTAGTGAGAGATTTGAGCAGTCTGGTTGTATTAAATGTTCATTACCTTCATTAATGAAAGTAGTTGGGGTATTTATACCCTTAATTAAGGACCCATGAGCTTACGGGTCAAGTTATGGAACCGGGCCAATTTTAAGGACCCATTAATCTTTTAAGATGATTAGCACATAGCTTAGTCAAAAGGTGTTTTAGGTGTTTCTTTACTTTTGTCCTGTCCGGATAGTTTAGTGGTACGTTTATGTCCGAAGTACCCTTGTCCGGATAACACAATGAGTTGTGACTGGATAATCCGAACTCATCATACATAATTTTTTTTTCTAGGGTTACTTAGACTCCATAAAGAGCTGAGTACTAATTTTAGAATCATCACAAACTTATCTTTTTTCTTTTTTATACTTAAGCTCCCTAAATTTCCAAAGACTACTTGTAGAGTCATCATAAGCTTACATTTTTTTGTTTGACAGAATTATAAACTTCTGAAACTTTTATCAATTGTTAAAATATTTTATTAATATCGAGTGCATCTTTAAAACCCTCCCTTTCACCGAGATAGGAAATATTACATCCAAAATAAGGGATTAATAGAACATTTCTACATGATACAAACAAGATTTGAAGCTTTATAAAGAGTGATATATCTTGAGATTATCTATGTTCGATAGGTGCTGAAGTTGATTTCCTTTATCATCAATAATATGTATCTTCCCGACTTAATATTTGCTTCTATTATATATGAGAATTCCTAATTAGAGCTTAGTTTGTTGTCACTCTTGCGTTTTGTATGTAGGATTACTCTTTTAAGGACCGTAGATGAGTTTTTACTCTTTTTTCTTCAATGATATCAAATTTGACCCTCTTTTTTTTTTAAGTTACTTACTTCTTCATAAGTTAATATTTTGTAATAAGGCATAACAAATTTGGTTGACACTGTTTATTATATCTCATATACCAAAACAAATGGTGTTTTGTTTATTTTGTCCTTGGGGTGGTTTTATAAGATCACATAAATTCTTGTAAGAATTCAGGCTAAATTATGGCTGCTTCTTCTAACATTTTTTATTGTATTTGTTATTGTTATATCAGTAACATCCACTTGCCCATTGGCTTGTGGGTGAAAAAAGAAGATAAAATATGTTTTATACCTCGTGTTGAGCAGAACCAAACGAGTCATTCGTTTTGGAATTAGGTTCTATTATCAATTCTGGTGACTCTTGGTATCTCATATCTACAACATATGTTTGATTTAAGTAATATTATAACATGTTTGTTGTAAAATTAACAATGGGTTGTGCCTTTACCCATTTGTAGAAATAGTCCACTTTTACAGTAAAAAAATTATGTCTTCTTAAAGCTTTTGAGATGACCCCTAAAATATCGAGGCCCCATCTATAAAAATGAATAATCTCTTACACGGTTTCTTGAAAAATAAGTCGTGATTTGTATTGAGTTAGAGAAGCATTGGAAATTATCACAATGCAAAATGTTTTTTCTTTTCATTTTCCATGATTGCAGGTCAGTAGTTCTCTTAGAGAAAAATTCTTATGTATCCTTATACTCATATTGACATTTCTTCCTCCAACTTACAATTTGTATACCACAAAGGTTGCTTCATCGGGTTTAACACATTTGAGAAATGTTTTAGTGAGCCCCTCCCTATATAAGGTATTGAATACACAAACATATTTGACTAACTTTATTTTGATTTGCCTAAACTCGGCCCCATTGTCATGAAGTATTCCCTCCAATAAATATTTATTTATATGGTTCTACAATATTTTTTGTATTTATCATATTTCTATAATACCATGACTTCTATAACCGAGATGGTTGTTAAGAATTAATTTGGTAGATTGATGAGTTGTTTTTCTTTTATGATTACCCCTAGTGCTAAATTGTGTTGAAGATTCCAAACCATCAGCAGTTGCATTTTTTTCATTAGATTTGTTCATAAATGACTTAGTCAAACAAGGTTATCTAGTGTTGAACTTCATTTAGATATTGAATGAGATTATTCCTTTTTGCTTTAGTTTTACCTAGAGCATAGTCTACAGCCTACCCAAAATCTATCAGAGCTTTAAGTTATTTGCTCCATAAATGTTTGCTAGCTTCAATCCACCTATTAAGGCTGCATATGATGCTTCACTATTAGAAGCAAATAAACTAAATTTAATGGTTAAGTCAAGACGTCCCTCGTTTGAGATGTTAGCTGAACGCATATGTTATAACCTAGATTGTCATTTCCTCTGTATGCTTGGGCTTACCAAATTAAATTTTGTTTCTCTCTGATGGTGTAGGTCTTCCTGATTGGGACTCTGATATGAAATCTACCAAAATTTGAGCCTTAATTGTGATTTTTGACTCGAATTTTGTATCATAATCTCCTAACTCTGACTGATCATTGGGTCAGCCTACTAGATACATCTGGTTTTTGTAACACATATCTGAATGGAAAATATGTTCTCACTATGATTATGTGATCCTGAAAAATAAGGCCTCATCTAGCATAAACTTTATTACATAGTAAATAACTTTAGATTATTTTATTTTTTCTCTTATAAACATTGTGTTAACGGTAAAGTTTAAGACTTTCAAGTACATAAAATAATATTCTCACAGCTTTATCTTTAGAAAAACTTCCACAGAAGTTAGAAATTCATTATATTATTTAAAGGTTCTTCATAAGCTGGAGTATATTATGTTCATCTAAATATATGGAAAAAAAATTGGCATTGCTCCGAAGATCTTTGGATGAATCTATTTAATACAAAAAACCTTCATGTTGATATTTTCAATTCTTTTATATTTCAAGGATGTTTTATTAGTGCTAGTTTTGAAAGTTAAGTATGATATGCTTCAATGTTTTTTTCACCGGCCATGTATCCTAGGAAGCTTACACCGAAGATACACTTCTCTAGATTTAGTTTTAGTTTTACTCTTCTAAAATTGGCGAAGGTATTGACAGGTCAACAAGTTGATCTTCATCTTGAGTGCTAGTAAATAGCATGTCACTAATGTATCCCTATATGTTTTGGTAGAGTTATGTTGTAAAGTTCTTGTCCATTATTCTTTAATATGTGGCCTTGATATTCTTCAACACAAAATGCATTATTTTATACCAATAGAATCCCCTCTCTATGATAATATAGTATGTTATTGGTCGTTTTCATGTATTAGGATATGGTTATATCCCAAGTATACATCCATGAATGATAACATTCTGTATCATAAATTTGCATTTACTAGTTGATCAAATACCTTGTTTAGGTATGTGAAGTCCATGCACATTCCCCGATTTCGATTATTTTTCTTTACTAAAACCATATTAGTCATCCATACTGGATAATGAGATTATTTGATGTGACTCATTGTAGTGAATATGTTCACTTCTTCTATAATTTCTTATGTTTTTTGTTGTGAATATGATTGTATCATTGGCTTGACCGGTCAAAATCTTTTGTTGATGGAAAATTTGGGACACATAATTTCGCCCGAGAATTCTGTTACATCTTGAGAAGTTCAAGTAAACATATTTAAGTTGTGCTGTAAAAGGTCGAGTTTATACCTGAGACTAGTTGTTATATTACAACCAAGTCAGAGGACTTTACCTTTTCCATCCGGATATCCTTTATTTTTCCTCATGGCTCTTGAGGTGAAAGACTCTCTCGGGTCATCCATATCATATAGGATGATTGATTCCCCCTCTGATTGATATTTCTTGAGGGCTAGGGAAGCTGCATAACGTTATCTTGAGGTTTTGTGGTTCCCAATTATTACTTCCACATTCATTAATCGGGTAATGAAGGTATTGGTGTGCTGTAAACATATGATCCAACCAATATATTCCCAATATGATATTATATGAAGAAAGTACATCCACAATCATGAACACGCACCAAACCTTCTTCTTGATTTCTTGTCTACCGAGGATTACGTCCAAGGTCAACTCTAAAAATACATTAACATCTGCTCAAGTGGACCAAATTAGAATATTTTGGGATGAAATCAGTGATAAGGTTGCCATCATTAGAGTTGATACTTTTGGGAAAGGTATGAGCAAATAACAATAAACTGAAGCCTAAATGAGGCATAACCGAGGGGTTTTGATATTATACCGAGGTATGACGCAGATGGCATATCTATATCATGCATAACAACTAAACCGAGGCTAAAATGAGGGGCCTTCACACTATACTAAGATGACTCGTAAAGTTGCATACACACGCTGAATCTGATAATCGAGCAGAGACCCATTTATAAGGCATCGACGTTATCTCATAAGGAATGACTGAGCAGAGCCGAGCATAGGTTTTGGAGAAAATCGGGCACTAATTGGTTGAAGTCTCTTATACGAAATCTTCGATAAGTAGATGCCATCTAAAGAGACCGACGCAGCCATACTGAGGCCTATTGAGGAATATATTCCAGTTGTTGATGTCCGCAAGGCGCAAACGTGATCAACATATAATAAAGGACTTCAAAGAGATTCAAGAGTCATTAAAGATAACTTATGATTATAAAATCAACATAACTTCCCACGAATTAAGTAATAACAATAAATATTGGTCCACGCTCGCATTTAGTGAATTTATGTATATAATGGGAGAGATAAACTATACTACAAGGTGTATAAGTAGGTTTGCAAATATGTAAATCTTAATTTTTTTCTTCCTAGATTAATAAAATTACTACTTGGCAAATATTTTGTAAGATTTTCCTCTAACAAATTTGGTGTCGTCTTTGAAACTTTGTAAAAAATGTTTTGAACCAATGGTAGTAACACGATATGGGATCGAAAAGGATATTTCAGAGAGAAATGATACTATAGACAATCAGAGAACTATGGTAGATCAGATTGATGTTCAGATTCAGGTACCTCATAGTGGTGGCGTTAACTTGAGGGCATCCAGCCCCTTATTACAACCAGCCTGAAGATTGCCTCATTAGCAACAGTGGGTGTCGAAGAGCATGTTGAGCCTAAGACAGTGACCGAGAACCCCATGGCCGCATCCATAGTCCATCAGTTGGAACAACAGATGAGACATATATAGCAAGAACAATAACGGGTCGTCAACAACCAAGAGGTAAAAAAGCAAGCATCAAGAGCAACTTTAGCATAAATGAATGATTCCCTCTATGCGTTGATAGCTAAAGTGCGAGGGAACAACCGAGAGAAGCAACGTTTGAGGATCGAGTCCAATCGAGCACAACGAGCAGATTGATCTTCTAAGTGTAAGGGTGATGGAGAATGAGAGGGTGAGAGCAGCAGCGAAAAATGGTCCGAGGGGAGAGACCCGCACTAAGAGGTACGACAAGAGGTTCCCAAGAGGGCTAAAGAGAACAAAAACCTCAAATATGATCAAGTCCGCCCAAAAATGGTTGCTTACATACTTAAAGAATCCCCATTCGTGGAAAAAATCATCAAAGTTGAGCTCCCCATAAAGTTCAATTCGTTCAGAATAGAAGCCTATGATGGCACAGAGGACCCGGAAAGGCATTTGGAGCAATTCGGGAATATGATGATGAATTTCATTCCAAATGATTTCATGTTCTACAAAGCCCTCTCCATAACCTGTAAAAGTAATTCTATTTATTGGTTTAGTAATTTGCCTAAATGGTCTATTTATGATTTTGCAGGCTTGTGGGGCGCCTTCAGAGAAAGGTTTGTTAGCAATAGAGGGACCCGGCGCGAGAACGACTCGATTATGGACCTTTATCAAATGAAAGGTGAGACGTTTACAAGTTAATCCCAAGCACTTTGTCTATACCATAAATTCCTTGTCATATTTAGAAGAATATATGACGGTTGCATCCCTCAAGAGATGTCTTGACCGAAGGGGAGAGTTATACGCGGACCTAGTCCATTTTCCAATAAAGAAAATGAGAGATCTCTTAGCCCGAGCAGACCAATTCATTTGGGCTGATGATGCAACGAAGGGAAATTGCCAAAAAAAATCCCATCAGATACCATGGGGGGGGATCTTATGACAGAAGAAGAATGAATCATGAACCTCAACGTCAGGGTGCACAGGAAGAACCAACGCACTAAGAAAACCCAATGTGCCGATTTACTTCTCTAACCGAGATGATCTCAGTCATATATGATCGTACAAAAAGAAGTACCAGGTACTTTTCCCCTCGTACTATGAGAACCTTCATCCATAAACATTCGAACAAGTATTTTGCTCTTATCATAAAGATCATGGTCACCCGACTGATGAGTGCTCGCAACTCAAAGATGAGTTTTAAAGGCTAATAAACAGCGGAAAGCTCGTCTAATTTATTAAGCAACATGAGCACCATCGCCAACACGACGAGAAAGAGAAAACCCATCCAAAAGATGACGAGGGACGTTGTGAAGACAAAAGGGTAGATAAAGGTAAGCAGGAGTGGTTATTCACTATTTCAGGGGGAGACACCTTACTAGACAGCAACCAAAAATCTAATAAGAGGGCTAAGACTGAGCACGAGGTGCGGGCTGCCGAAGGCTCGTCTTACCACAACTATCACGATCCTGTAGCTAACCTTACCTTTAACGATGATAACCAGCGTGGGATTGTTACACCGTATGTGAATGCCTTAACAATTAACTTGGACATTGGATGAGTGATGGTCACCAGGGTTTTAGTTGATGGAGGTAGCTCGCCCACCATAATCTCAAAACCAACTATGACAGAATGTTGGACGTCCCGCCATATAAATCCACCCAGCACACTTTGGTAGGATATGAAGGAAAGTCATCTCAATGCTTCGACAAGGCCGAAATTATGGTTAAGGTGGGTCGTAGATCTACTAAGAAGGAACTCAAGAAATATTTTATGATTTCAGATGCCCCAACTCTTATCACGCTATTATTGGTCGAACGTGACTACATCGGATGGAGGCCACTCCTTACACTTGAAGACAATACATCAAGTATCATGTTGAAAACTCGGTTGGTGTCATAAAAGGGATCCAGCGAACTGCCATAACCTGTTATGTAGTATTTGTCGATCCCACCAGGCCTCTGCAATAACAATTAGCCAAACGGGGCAGAGTAAGGCAAGTTCAGCATAAGCACCCCCCGCTCGATCTGATGGATGATCCTAAAAGAGAGTGACCCTAAAATGCTCATGATGACACGGTTGACGAAGTTGTGGCTGATGGCCGTATTTTCCGAGTAGGTATCCAATGGATATTTTTGCATGAAATGCTAGTGATGTGTCTGGGATAGACCCGTCTTTAAATTTCCATGAGTTTGTGATAGAAAAATATGCTAAACATGTACGATAAAATTTTTGTTCATTTTCTGTTGAAAAACAAGAGGCAATTAGTAATGAAGTTGACCGATTGTTTAGGCTCTGGCATATATTCCGATCTCGGTATCTTGTTTAAATAAAGAACCCCTACGTTGGTAAAACAAATAAGGGCAGTGGCGCATATGCGTCGATTTCACCGACCTGAATCAGGCGTACCCTCAGGATGCTTCCCGCTGCCTAGTAATATTTTCGCTGCTAACCAGTGTTGTTATATAGGACATGACATAAATTTGTTCATAAAACTCACATTATATGTCAAATCAAATTTGGTTGTAGTGAAGTACATAAGACTGCCAACCCTTTACTTGAACAAATCTATATACATATTTAATCTTTTAGCAGGTTTTTCCAATTTACAATCTAGTACTATAATGTTATTTTTACCAATTTGCTTATATAAATGTCAAATTTTACTAGAACTTTATGAGCATATTCTTTTTGATACACAAAATTTTCATCCATAATGTTGTTATACTTCAACCCTCATAAAATATATCTCATTTTCATAAGCCAAATATGTTGAGCTGTGTATAATATTAAGAACTTTATAAATTCATCTCCTCTTGTTATCTCATTAAAATATTTATAATCAATATAAAGACCCGAAACTAAAATCTTACCTCTTTTTTATGATTTTTTAAATAAGGTGTGTTTATAATTACATATTTTGAAATATTTTTTAGTAAAATAGGTTATGGTATACCGAACTCATAGAGTTTGTTTAAGTTTATCTAATATCTTATTCAATTTATAAACCTTGTGTCCCTTGTACTTGTTCTCGTTTATCTCAGGCTGCTAGACATACATTTTCTCGTATATCTAGTATAACTATATTTTTTATTTTATATATGTTCCTCAAAAGTGATAAGGATAGTTTTGAGAACCACCATGGTATTCAAATATTATTCATCTCACAATTATTAATTGGTTTTATAATCTAACATCAAACACGAAGCTCGCATTATTCTCCTTTTAATTGGACCTAATGATTTTTCATTATTTTAGTTATTATAATGCGTGTTCAACCCACTTGAATATGCTCTATTCATGTTACTCGTACCATTTTCTTTTTTAATTTTTATCCAAAATTTTCTTTCATTCTCGACTTCAACTTCTTTTTTACTATCACGAAGTTTTAACACATCTGGACTATTCCTTCATTACTTATGCTTCAATTTTATCCCTAATTTTTCTAAATAACATCATATACCATAATAACTATTTTTTTAGAAGTTAGATTAAATCATCAATAAGTTTTGTATTCATTGTTTACTCCCAAAAATACATATTTAAATATTATATCATCCAACTTGATATATTCATAGTAATGCACATGAGTTAAGCATCCAAAAATCATGAAATATTATACTATAGGATTTATATAACTCAATGCTTTTTAAGTTTTTTTGTGTACAAATGAAATACGATAATTTTTCAGGACAATCACACGTCATCATGAGGAGGTATAAGCACACAAACTTTTCTCCACAAGCCTTGGAATCTACTTATGAAAGAGCTCATAATGCACCAAATTCATGATTGTCCTATTTTTCCTATCACCAAATCCGTTTTGATTAGGAGGTATAAGCTACATTTAGATGTTTATTTATGTCATTTACCTTCCAAAACTATCCAAACTCATTTGATGTAAACTCACCATTTTTATTAGCATATGCATCAAAGTAGATACTTAACTCTCTTTTTCAGCATATGCATTATAACTTCTAAAATATGATTATTGTTATTTTCATTAAAAAAAAGTAAATATAAATTTTACGACTAAAATCATCAATAAAACTTCAAAAATAATGTTTGATGTAAGTGTTTTGAGATCGTATATTTTAGAATACACCAAAATTAGTTTTTACGATGCTCTCCACATTCCGCTTATAAGAATTGATATCATGTGTTGCTTACTAACCAAACACGTTATATATAAATTTGTAGGTGTTTTAAATGAATGAAATCCACTAAACATCAGTACATATTGAATAGTTCTCAACCTTTTGAGCATTAAGTGTCTGAATTTTTAGTGTTGCGAGTAACATAATAGCTTTACACATCATATCTGCAATCACAATAAACATATTACTTTTGCTCATTTTGGACTGAATAACTAGACATTTGCTATGATGTAAAATTTTATACTTTTTATATTCAAAACATAATTGACATATAATTTTCTTGAAGCTTTCATATACTTAACAAGTTACATTTCAACTCAATAATATAATATACATAAAAGATTACATTTACAATTTCATTTTCACTTACATTCAAATGTTTTCTTTTCATAATTTTCAGCATTGTCTTCATTGAATATCCAAACCCAAAATTCATTCCTTTTTTCACTTATATTAGTATTACATCATAAATAAAAAATTTATCTACATTATGAATTGAATATACAATTGAATAGACACTTCTCTCTAAGTATGGGAACTTTTATATTGGATATTGATAAAAATAATTCTTCTTTGTTTAGTCTGTCCTAAGTGATTCTATTCTCCCTACCATAATATCATATTGGAGGTGTCCTAATTTATCCTTGTTAAGCTATGATATGCCTTAAACTCTTCATTTTTCTCAACAATCCTCGGTTCTTCATATTTTATTGTAATCTTCATGAATGATTTTGAGAAACTATTCTTTTTCATTATAGTCAGTCATTGTTTATTTAGTGATTAGTAAATTATTTTGCAGCTCATTTAGATCATCATGTTGTTGGATTCTTCAATATAACATACGAGATAAACAAATTTTTAATTTATGAATCTAAAAAAATCATTTATAATGGTTTAGCTTATTGTACCTTGATAGGTTCAACATTTTTGGAAAGGTAATAATGCCTAAATTCGGGGGCGGTTCAGACATATTTTACACAAAGCATATCGTGAATAGTTTGACCAAGTCAATCATGACTCAGCTGTGTGCTAATACCATTTATGGTTTGAGCTTTAGAGATTGACCCGAATCCAGGGTCCGATCCGGAAGGCCCATAGGTCACAAAATTAGTGTAAATATCCCAACCAACTTCATTTAATAGTTCAACTTTTTTCCAAAATATTAAATACAAGCATACACCTCTCTTATCTCACTACTCACTACTCAGAAGTTAATGCTCAACTCATAAACTTCTCAAAATACCCCCCAACTATATATTATCCACACCAAATTGGCGACCACAGTGGGAGATAACAATGCCTGAATTTCATATTCAAAACTAGTGAACAAAGTAGTTAGGATGGATCCTAATGTAAAAGATGTTTCACGTCCAGAAGTTGAAGGGGTGAAAGAAGATAATGAGCACACTACTGTGTCTCATGTTAAATTACAATGGTGATGAAAAACAATCCATTCAAGAAAAACGAGATCAACTCAGAGTTGAGATTGAGGTTTTAAGGGCTAAAAAACAAGCAAAAAAGGGAATCAAAGAAAAATCTTGTGCATCACTGATAATCTAGGTGAGAATGAGCACTCCTAAAGACTCATCTCAGCTCCAAGAAAATGCATCGGTCCAAATGAATTATGAGCTCCACATCTGAGTCTTCTAATAGTTCATCTAATGATTCGGAACTTGAAGAATCAGCCTCATCCAATAGTGATGAAGGCCGGTTGAAGAAGAATTTAAGGCTGACCAAAATGCATTCAAGAAAAAGGGATAGACATGACAGACTTAAAAAGTATTAAGGGAAATTGAAGGGTTTGGCTGATCAGCATATTGATCGTTTGTTGATCGATCCATTTGCCTTCCAATCTGAACCATATATTTTTACTACTTCTAATGAAGATATTGTGTCTAGCTGTAGTCAAAATTGGAGGCAACCATATTTTTCTTCAAAGTTACTCTTCGTACATCTTCGTAAAAGATTTGATAGTTCCAATATGGAAAAGTATGATGGAAGCAAAGATCCAGACAATAATCTCGAACAATTTAAGAATTTTATGATGAACTTTGATGACGATGAAAATCTACTATGCAGGGCCTTCTCACAAACCTTTAAAGGAAGTGCCCTAAAATGGTACAATAGTCTTCCTTAGCAATCTATAAAGAATTTTGATATATTCTGGGTTGCGTTCCAAAGGCAATTTGTTGGAAGGAAGGAGCTTAAAGGTAATGGTGATACGATTATCCATTGTGCCCAAGAACTAAATGAGTTGTTGAAATAATATATTAGTAGGTTTGTGAATACGAAGAATGAGCTGGCTGGCTGTTTTGAACAAGTTGTAATTTCCTCTTTAAGACAAGGTTTGAGTCCGGGTAATTTGGCTGACTCAGTAACCTGGGAAAAATGACTTTTGGGGACTAATAAATCAAGTTGGGAAGCAAATTAATGTTGAAGAAACTAAAAAATCTAGAGTATCTCGTCAGAACAGATCCACCACCACAGTGTAACTCCTCAAACAACAATTCAATCTGGTTACAGATTAAAGGAAACCGGGCAGGGGTCACATCGGCCCAACAAGAACCAATCCAACAAAAACTAACTAGTTAAAAGTAAAAGGGGTCATTGGGTTCAACCTGAATGGTTTAATGAGTTGGGGGAAAGTATAGCAATAATATATGACAAGACTAAAAATGATGTACACTTTAGAAGGTCAGCCATACTACAGTCTCTTAGAGAGACCCGAAGTAACCATTTCTGGTAATATCATAACGATGTAGGGCATGATACCCATGATTGCATAGCATTGAAGCAAGAAGTGAAAAATCTCATTGAAATAGGTAAATTGGGCGCTTTTGTTAAGAAACATGGGGGCAGCAGACGAGATAATACACCATCTAATACCAATGATCCCTGAATGACTCCTTTGGTAGCCCCTAGAACATCCAGATAAGAATATACCATGATAATTTTTGAAAGGTTTGATGTGGATTCTGAATACCTAGATCTGGACCCGGATCGGAATCAGGTAGGGGTGATAGTGGATAAGTCTGCTACAATTTTCGATCTGGTAAAATATTTTGAGTCATTAACTATATTTGGGGGAGAACTGTGACAGCGCCTTCAAGTTGTTCAAGAAAAAGGCATGTCAACAGCTTGACTACTCAGTTAGATGAAATGATGTCCACACATCTATACCAAACCTCGGCTCCTTTTATAGTCTTTGATGAGGATGGCCTAAGAGATATTATAGGTCCATATGAATATGTCGTTGTGATAAGGGCATCAATTGGGGGAAATAATGTACGTCAAATCCTGATTGATACATGTAGTTTGGCAAACATATTGTTTATGAATACCCAAAAACATATGAAAAATCCATCGGTTATTCAAAGGTCAAACATAACTATTGTGGGATTTACTGGAAGTCCGGCAGATGTTATTGGTGAGTTTGAAGAGGAAGTAATATTGCGCAAGGGACCTTTTAAGAAGACAGTGAAGGTATTGTTTGTTGTAGTTGACTGCCCAACGTCTTACAATGATATCTTTGGGAGATCTTGGCTCTTCAGGATGCATGTTGTAGCCTCTACTGTCCATTAGTGTTTAAAGTATGTTGTGGGTGCACAAATAGGTATTGTCTGAATCCCTCAAAATGTGGCTATACAATGCTATGTAACATCTCTTGCCTCAAAGTCTTTGGAGTCGGTCAAAATTAACAAGAATTAGCAGCTATTGGAGCCTTCCACCGATGAGAATAAAATTGGTGATCCAAGGGAGGCTCCTAGTGTTATAATACCTATAGAATAAGTTGAAGTCCATTTCCTAACGAAACGCAAAAGTGTTAAGATTGGTATCAAGTTGTTAATAAGTTTGAAACAAAAGCTATTGTTTTTCTTGTCGGACAATTTACATGTGTTTGCATGGTGCAATGATGATGTAACTGGGGTACCTGATGAAGTAATATGCAACAAATTGTCAGTCTGAACTAATGCTGGACCGGTAGTTCAAAGAAGAAGGTTCTTTTCCAAAGAAAAAGCCGATGTAATTGTACAAAAAAATGGATCGACTGACTAAGATGGGTCATATATAAGAATCTCAATACCCATTATGGACTTCCAATCCTGTTTTAGTTAAGAAACAAAAATGGAAAATGGTGTATGTTTACTTCAATGATCTTAACAAAGCATGCCCTAAAGATTCTTATCCAGTGCCTCATATAGATCAATTGGTAGACTCCACATCTGGGAACAAGTTGTTGTCCTTCATGGATGCATTTTCAGGGTATAATCAGATACAAGTAGATCTTAACGATCAAGATCACACCACTTTTATCACGGACAGAGGGCTTCATCGTTATAAGGTGATGCCATTTGGATTGAAGAGCGTCGGAGCTACTGATTAGCGATTGGTGAATAAAACTTTTGCTACCCAGATTGGTAAAAACATAAAAATATATATAGATGATATGGTGGTGAAATTCCTCGAAGAGGAAAAATATATATCCAATCTTCAAGAGATTTTTTATAACTTAGCCATCAACCTAAAATTGAACCCAAAAAAATGCATTTTTGGAGTCCGATCTGGCAAGTTTCTAAGGTATATCGTGAGTAAAAAAAAATACATGCTTATCAAGACCAGCTAGATGCTCTGTTGGCTATGGATCTTCTCCGAAATAGTAAATAAGTCCAAAGTTTAACCGGGCGGTTGGCTGCGTTGAATAGATTTATTTCAAGATCATCTGACAAGTGTGCTCAATTTTTCAAGTTTTAAGAAATGCTAAAGATTTCAATTGGTCTCCACAGTGATCAAGCCTTTCTTGAAATAAAAAAAACATTTGTTCCTATCCAAGATGTTATTCAAACTTATTCAAAGGGAGAAGCTTTTTATGTATTTGGATGTATCCGATTATCCCGTTAGTATTGTTCTGGTAAGGGAAGTGGATAATTACCCCTTTTCGGTTTATTACGTAAGCAAAATTTTACTGGAAGCAGAAAATAGGTATTAAAAGTTAAAAAATTAGCCTTGGCATTGGTAATAGTAACCAAAAAAATGAGGCCATACTTTCAAGCCCATTCGATTACGGTTCGAACATCTTTCCCTTTACAGAATGTTATACAAAAAATTAACAAATCAGCAAGGATGACTAAATAGTCAGTTGAGCTTGGAGATTATGATATTGATTTTGCACCTCGAACCGCAATCAAGGCTCAACCTATAGTTGAATTATTGGTATAATTTCATACTAAAATACCTCACAAACAAGAGCAATAAAACAAGTCTAAGAAACAATGGTTAATCCGAACTGATGGTGGGTCTAGTATGATAGAATGTGGGGCTGGAATTTGTTTAACTTCCCCTTATGGTGATACTATGTATCATGCTATATGTTTTGGTTTCAAGGTGTCCAACAATGAATTAAAATATGAAGCAGCCATTGATGGGTTAAGACTAGCTCACATATGTGGAGCAAAGAGGGTTCGGTTAGTAAGTGACTCTCATTTACTTATTAATTGAAACTAAAAAAGATCAGTTAATAAATTATATGCAGGTACTAAGAGAAGTTGTCATAAGTTTTAAAAGCATCCAGTATGAGCATGTCCCTAGATCGGAGAATACTATGGCAAATTCTTTAGCCACCATAGCCTATTTTGAAGCCTACCCATGGATTCTTATGCAAGAATGCCCCTCCATAAGTTCAATTCAAGAGAAAAAGGGTGAATTTGAAGAAATTTTAAGTGTATCTGGCCTACAATCCAAAGATTGGAGGTTTGAGATACATCAGTTTATTTCCGATGGAGTTTTGCATTCAGAAAAAATCTTAGCTAAAAAGATTAAGTATGGTGAGGTTTGTTTTCGTCTGAGGGTAAGTTTGTAATTTATGTTTAGAGTTTTGTGGAGTTTTGTGAGTATTTAATGTTTGGGTAGAATGTAGAAGGAGAATTAAGCTGCCTGGTTGTATTTAATTTTCATTACCTTTATTTAATATTGGTGGTTGGGTATTTATACCCTTATATTTGGGCCACATGGGCTTTTGGGTCGTGTTTAATGGACTCCGGTCGAGTTTAAGGACCCATTAGTTCTAAGTAAGGAAACAGGCAGCTTAGTCAAAAAGTGATTAAGTTTTAAGTACTTTAGTTCTGTTCGGATAGTTCAATGGATGATGGTGTCCGAACTACCCCTGTCCGGTAAGGTGGACATTGTCCGAATTGACCTTGTCCGGTTCTCACAAAATATGATGACAGAATCCGGACTCATTAAAGTATAAGTCTCGTGGTTTCTTGGTTTTAAAGGAAATTCTTTATAAAAAGTCTTTCAGCAGACCTCTCTTACGTTTCTTACGCTTTGAGGAATCCTAAAGTGGTTTATCCAAATTGCACGATGAAGAGGGATCAACACATTTTGGCCATAAGGTCTTAACCATGAGAGTTTTGTTAGCAGGGTACTACTAGCCAACAATAATGGCAGGTGCCAAGGATATGGTCAGGAGATATGATATTTTCCAGAGATATGAGAATAAAATCCATGCACCAGCAATTCCTATGGAGTCCATATCTCAACCCATACTTTTGATATATGGGGTTTGGACTTGGTTGGACCTCTTCATATGGCATACGGAGGGTATCGGATAATAATAGTGGCAATTCACTATTTCTCTAAATGGATAGAAGCAGCCCCACTAGTTGGTACCACTTCCAAGACGATCATAAAATTTATTATATCTAACATATGTTACCGATTTGGAATCCCCCGGTGAATCACCATAAACAATAGGCCACAATTTGACAATAAAGACATGAAGATATTTTACACTTACCATCGGGCTAATGGGCAAGTTGAAGTTTCTAATCGAACAATTTTGACAGGGTTGAAAAAAAATCTAGAATGAGCTGCAGGATAGTGGTCGAGTTATTTGCAAGAAGTATTGTGGGCCTACCGAACTACTCCCCCAACAGCCACCCAAGAATCCTCTTTTGCCCTTGTTTATAGGATGGATGCGATGACACCCATAAAAGCTACGTTGCCATCCTTCATGATTCAAAACTATTATGAACATGCTAATGAAATGGTAGTTAGGAATTAGTTGGATTTAATTGAAGAAAGAATAGTGAAGGCATATTTAATAACGATATACCAATCAGGGTTTAATGAGAAGCAGATTTGCATCGAAAGTAAAAAGAAGGATTTTCAGTTGGGAAACAAAATATTAAGATAAGTCTTTTTACATACCAAAGAGAAATAGCTTGGGAAGTTGGCTCTGAATTGGGAAGGCCCTTATATGGTGTGTGAAAGAGTCAAACCAGGAACATATAGACTTCAAGACAAAGAGGGCAAAGTTTGAAGCATCCATTACACATTGAGCATCTCAGGTTGTATTTAGAGTAAAACTATCTTGTAAATATTTACCTTCTCATACCTCAATTTAAATATTAAGGGGGTATACTATTTCCTACCCTAGTGGCGTGGGGAGGTTTTAATGAGGTATTCGGTTTTCAATCAATGGTATCTTATGCATTTTTCAAAAATTGTTGTGAGTATAAAGAGATCGGATAAATTGAATACCTATTAAACACCCTGACCCTCAAATGAAGTATCTTTGAGGTGATCGGATTCATTAAACACATGATTAGATTTATTAAACACTTTCATCCTTCCAATGACATATTGTTGAAGTGATTCAATGAATTAAACTTTCATTAAACAAGTCAAAGGAATTCAATACTAATTAAAGATTAGTTATAAGAAGAAAAAGAAGTTCATACGAAGGGAAAACTTAACATTATATCCTGATCAGTATATATCTTATCCAACATCACAAAAATGCCTTGGCCATCTAAGGACTTTGGTTCACAAAACAAGAATTGAAAAAGATAACAAAATGTCTTGGCCTTCCAAGGACTTTAGTTTTGAACATAAAAGTAAACATTATAACCTTAGGGCTTGTTTCTTTCGGTTTTTTCTTACCATCATATTTTTGGGGACTCTTGGCATCAGTGCTAAAGCTCTCATCGGTTCCCTAATCAGAATCGTTCTCATTTTGGGAAGAAAAACCATGTTTGTCACAATCTATCATGGTATAAAAAGGAATATCTTTGTATGGTACAAACTTCCATAAAGGTCTGAGATTCTTCTTAGGGAAGGTCTGATGGAAAAACAGAACCATATTCTATTTAATGTCATCGTCCCTCTTCTCCAAAGAGTCCACTACATACTTCTCTAATGATACAGCTATGTCTTGAGTTTGGTTATTCATTATAGATTTATTTTCTTATTCTTTTTCTGTAAGAAGTTTCTTTAACTTCTTTTTTCTTTTCGTTTAAATTGGTGATGGTATTTGTGTTATTGGTTTTTTGTTCCTTTAAGCTTTGATCTCATTAGACGAGGTGGTTTCCAGTGCAAAATACTTAGTCTGGAGGTCCCCTTGAGCAGTCTTGGACTGGTGCAGTTCGGTGTTTAATTCCTCTTTTTCCTTGCTTAAGGCTTTTACTTTTTGTTGTGCAGCAGAAATGGCATCTTACAAGTTTTGATTTTATGTGGTAAGAGAATCTATGTTCCCAGTCTATTTCCTAACTTGCCTTTCCACATCCACTATTTTCCTAATGAAACCCAAAACTGCATGGCCTAGGGTATCCTGCTCGCTTGATACTTAAAAAAAATTCAACATTGTAAGTGACGACATTGGAAATTGTGGTCTGAGGAAAGGACCCAACAAATTTATCCTTGTCAAGATCACTAAAGTACATATTTCGAAGGTCGTCCAGTTTAAACTCTCATTCAATAGATGGCTAGTTAGCTGAGGGAAACACTGGAGAATGAGGGTTAGATGGTGCCTCTAAATATGGAGGAACATCAGTTGGAAGAGTAGGATTGTCGACCGGAGGACGGAGAATTACCTATAATCCTAGGTTACCCCTATTCCTCTTTTTGGATCTTCGATCATCACCTTCCTTGGGCCTTTTGTGACCTTTGTTCCTAGCTTGAGGCAACTGCTCCGATCCCTCGGATTCCCCAACTGTTGCAGCAACTGCCTTTAACAAAAAGGCATTTATTCCTTCAGGATTCTCCGAACTGGCTACTTCGGGAATCTGGTGAGATGGGTCAACTCCAGCTTTTTTCTTCTTCATCATCTTATCTAGATGGCTATGAGCTTTACTACGGGCTATTAAGTAAACTTTTCCATCATTTTTCTATGTCCTTCTTAGGATGACATCCGATGGAGGGGGTGGTCAATTATTCTTAAGTGAGGTCTATACTTCCAGTGGTGTTCCACAAGTGAGCCCTCAACATGTTTCCTAGAGTGAAACAATTAAGAAAGCCAAGCCCCCGCTTCTCCGACGCCCATTGATTTAATTTTAAAAGGTAGTTTTTCCTGCCTCCAAATGCTCAGAAAACATATTTGAAAGTACTGCAAAAAAACAAAATAATCATTGGGTATATCTCTAATGTGGTATCTTATTTATTGTCTTCCATAATTTCTTCCATTATAGTCGACCGTTGTTCGGTCAACTTAGCACTTATGGCCTCTTTTTCAATTTGGGTGGCCTCATTATAGAGAGACATGGTGTCCTAATTCACAGGGGGTTGGGCAATAGGGTTTATTATTTTTGAACTAACATTATTTGAAGAAGAAGGGGTGCCCTTGGACTTGGAGAGTCGAGTGACACTCCGGGGTGTGACAATTTTGGTATCTGATCCCATGGCTAGGAATATTGAGGGTTTCCTAACACTAGAAACTGCTTTACCCTAAGGAGAAGAATCTAACGATACTTGATTTGAAGGTTCATATTCTAGTGTAGATAATGTCGGAATAAAAGAAGGTTTTCGAGTTACCGATGTTCGGGACGATGATGTGCTCTTATCCGGTTATGGTACCACTTGGCTAACTAATCCACCATGAGAAGTAGGGAGTCTGGATGTAATTCTCGCCTCATGTCTTGTCTCTTTTCTTGCCTTTTCCAAGTCAGATAGGTTTAACCAACCCTTTTTTTATCAAAGTAGTTCTGGCTGTGAACATATAACTTTGCTGAATATAGAGAAAAATGGCAAACTCAAGCTTTCTCTTTCTAGAAAATGGTTCTGATTATGAAAAAACAAACAATAAAATGGGTTTATATAGAGGTGAGAGCCACGTGAGTGTTTCTCTTAGGGGAGATGAAACTATTCAAATAATAATTAGGGGCTATTAAGCCTACTCTAATTACTTTTCGAAAGATAGGTGCAAGTAACAAGGAAGAAAAACGGTTGAGAGGTCGAATCAAAATGTGACACATGTTAAATCTCAAAATTTTGACCGCTGGCTTTTCATCTACAAAAAGGAAATACTTTGGATCCGACCAGGGTCTCTTTCCTTGATAGTCAACCCTTTAAAAAGACACTTTGAATATGATTCAAGTTTTTTTTATGGATAAGTTAGCTCTTTCAAAATATTTTTGAAAGACCTAAAAGGGCTACTAATAGGTTCAGATATTTTTTGGAAGGGCACTACTTCCTAAATCCAGAGGGCGGATCAAACATATTTTACACCAAACATATTGTGAACAGTCCAACCAAGTCAATCATGAATCAGTTGTGTGCTAATACCATTTATAGTTTGGGATTTAGAGATTAACCCGAATCCAGGATCCGACCCGGAAGGCCCATGTGTTACAAAATTAGTATAAATACCCCAACCAACTTCATTTAATAGGTTAAAATGTTTCCAAAATATTCAATACAAGCATACACCTCTCTTATCTCACTACTCACTACTCACTACTCATAAGTTAATTCTCAACTCACAAACTTCTCAAAATACCCCCCACTATAAATTATCCACACAATACCCAATGACCTTTATTTTGTTGGCTATAATGAGAGTACGAGTCAAAAATTTATCAGCTATCTCATTTTTTGTAAGAGTCACACATTTATTTAAAGTGTTTTTAATAATACATTTTTCACTTCATTTGAGCTTTGATATTTTTGTTTTAGTAAGTCACAAATACTTTTTCGCATTCATCAATTCAATAATCCAACTTTTAAAGAAATTCCAAATGTATTTTCGCGTTCAACAGTTCAACAATCCAACTTTCGAAGAAATTTCAAATGTTCATAAGTATGTCACTAGTAAGCTCGCATTAAAAAAACTAATATAACTCATAACTAAAAAATAAAAAAAGTCAAAACTAATGTCAAACTACTATATTGAAAAATTTTATACGATGATATATCGTGAATAACCAAACAATACTATTCTAGATATACAATATAACCATTGGCAGATTTAGAGGGTAGCCAAATAAGTCATAGCATACCCTTAATCTAAAATAAATGTTTAGTATAGTGATAAAGATCTTCATGTTTTTACTCTGGATCATGAGTTCAAATTCTATTATATATATATATATATATGAAATGAATGGTCCAATTTTAAAAAATTATTTCTATTACTTTATTATGGTTCTTGTGTCCAACATCATAAATCCTTACAACGATAAGAGAAAATAGAGACAACATTCTCAAGAGAAGATTTAATTAAAAAGAAAACAAACTTAATTAATTGAGTTTGTAAGAATGTATTACTTTATAAATCACTTATGTACAATAGGGTGTATAAAGGATTATTATTTTATATTTTATACAACGGTTATATAAATTATCAAAAATTATGATATCTTATAATTTAAAATATATTTAAAATAGATGGAATTGTATATTTAAAAGTATACTAAATAATCGAATATCAATTGATAAAGTTTTTTCCATTGTTAGATGACTTATTTACCCATCCATATTTTTATAAATATTAAATATATATTTTTTCAAAATAATGATGATCTTGAAATTCAAAAAATATTATGATATTTTATGGTTTGTGAAATTAATAATAAGATGGAAATCAAGGAATTTTTTAAATTTTAATTGTTTAAAAAACTCATTTTTCTAAATTACAATTAAACTTGTAAACTTCTAATTCATACAATATATTTATTGGGAATGGTTTAAAAAAATCATACGTATAAAAAATTTAATTCAATAATAAAATTCATATTTTTCATTTATTTAATCTATAATTGAAAATATATTATGCATTAATATATGATGTACAACTAATATTTTCCCTAACCAAAACTACGTAAAATTAAGTATTAAACAAAAGATAATTAAATAAAAAATAATTTAATTATTAAATTCTCATTAAAATTTATTAACCGTAATGGAATAAAAATTTGGTATATATATAATTTGAGGAGTTTAAATTTAGTCTCAATAAGAAAGATAAGACCTGAGCTTTAAATTGAAGGTATTATTTATTGTATTGATTACAATATAACCTATAAATCATGAAAAAATATTTATATCATATATTTTATTCATAAATTTAGAAGACTAAATATATTGTAGTTTTGATAAATTTTTATTTTATTTGTTGGAAAAAATATTGTTTTCTAATTTAAACTTATATGTAGATAACATCGACATATATTACTAGTTAAGTTTTATTTGACGTATTAAAGTTTCACTAATTTTTATATTTAGTCTTCATCATTAGACTTCATAGTATTTGTGAACCGAGTGAGAGAAGAGAATGAATGTTAATATCTCACGTAGAATAAAAGTAATAATTTTGAAATCAAATTGCTTAATCCATAATGTTGGTTCCAATAGTTTTTGTCAAACCAAAAGAGTTTAGATTACAATTTCGTAGTACCATTAAATTTTGGATTATTTGATGCAAAACTGAGCTTCCGAGGGTCCGACGAATAGATTTGACAATTTTCTAAATTCTTGAATTTTCTAGTTTATGTGACCGTTTTTATGAGCTACTGAAATGAGTAGATATATAATCTTTGTAACTTTTGCCATTTTTCAGGCCCATCTACTTTTGGCCGAGCTGTCACGAATTTGTAAGCTCAATTTGTTATTGATCCAACTCATACTTCGTTAAAAACATTATCCGGCCAAAACCTCATTTGAAGAATAAAAACTCTATTTTGTCGAAGGAAAAAAGTACAAGTGTCACTAGTGTTTTTTCAATATAAAAAAACGTTATTAGTAACTTTATTCAAGTGGGTTGACCATAGTATTTTGAAGTGAAAAAATAGGAGGAGTATTATTAGTTAATAAATATAACATCAAATAGGAACTTACGAGTAATTTGGCTCTATGCAACATTTAAAGGTGAAATTTATAAACGCCTCGAAAGTGAAAGAAATACAGTTGGAAAATAAGATTAGTCATAAATATGATAACTGCGCTTTAGGAAAGAGAAAGGATGCAAGTTCAAACGACTGATAGATAAAGCATGTGAAGACATGTGTTTCACCCGCAACACTGTCTCTTGGGTGTTTTTTTTTACAGTTAGTCAATTTTACCAACCGTTGGATCATCTGCACTTGGACGACTGAGATGAGATATGTTTTTTCTATAAATACTAATAGAGTTTTTTTTTATAATACGTTCCATTTCTTATTATCTGCTTTAAGCTTTGATTATTTATCGATCCCTCTTACAAAAAAAATATTTTTTGTCAACTTTTCTTTCACTTACTAAGAAATAGACCGTAATTAAATTGTGTGATTAGATTCGGAATGTTTAAATGATGACAAATCAGGAGAAGTAACCATAAATTATCGACATGAAGCCTCACGCAATTGCATCAAATCTTTACGGTCATGGGATCTACTTCGGCAACAGGTCAGATGTCTTTGAGGACCCAATGTTGACTATAAATAAGATTTTTATAAATGTGTCCAACATTATGATGGAAAAAAAATGTGCGTGAAATGTATTTATTCACAAATAAGATCAATTTCTTCGTTTGCGAGCACCGAGGTAGTTGTTAGAGTGTGTGGTTATTAAACATCTTATCACATACTTTTTTTTAATATGAAATAGTCTTATTCACAACATATTTTTAGGTAATGTTTGATTACATTTACACTATGTACTACTGGATTTCTTCAAGTTAGCTTGAATGTACCCCAACTAATTAATGTCGAAAGGCTGAAGGTTGTCAATATATTCAATTATGGTGATAAGCTATGGAAAATCTATTTATCTACGCAAGAGTTCATGACAATAGCCTAAATAAGCTCGCCTAAACTAAGTTTGCACTAACATGTCCATGCATAATCAATATAAAGTAGTAAAAGGTTTTTCAGACTGTGAGAAGAAATATAAAAAGAGTTTAATGTTCATAAAGGAGATTTTAAGACATATAACCATCTTTATTCTTCCTTTGAGAGATATTGAGCGTTTTTTTATCTTAAACACTTGGCATATTATCATTTATAGAATGCTAGGTATGGACTTCTCTTTTTCTTTAGTAAACTGTTTTTATTTTTTTATGGATCATGCAGAGAAAGGAAAATATTTTATATACTTGGGGTGATGTTGGTGAGTAGGCTTGAAATCAGTTATATTCGAATCGGTTTCACCCCATTGTTTTTATTACTTTGGGCTATTGGCCTTCGCAAGATAGGACAATCAAGGCCCATCTGGAGTTAATATAATGATAGGTGCACCCTCTACGACTCTGTTAATAAACAAAATAGGGAAAATTAGATCCTTTACCCAAGATGTTGTTGTTTCACTACTTAACCAGTAAAAATATTCTCCAAAGAAAAAAAAAGCTTATGTTCCCTTTGCCCAAATAAATAAATATTGACATTCAAGAAGGCGTGATATCCTCAAAACCTACTATGGTCAAAGAGAATGGAAAAAATATGGTAAAATCATATGTCAAGGAGATAAGAAAGGCCCAAGAAAAAAAGGCAGATGATAAAAAGTACATTTTTGAAACATCAGATTAACGTTTCATCTACCAAAAAACACAGACCTATACAAAAAATATGAGATTTTGTGATGCTTTATACAAATAGAAGCGTATGTGAAGGACCACATTAGTGCTTTGATCCAGCAAAAAAAATATTGATGCCTCTGTGGTATCTCCAAGAATTAAAGATACACATGTTGGGTTTTATGGTACTCTTGCCAAATGAATTAATCTTTCTTCTACCCATGTTATGAAAAAGTTTGAACATTATGATATACCTTCAACAGACACTGTAAACAATAGAATAAATCATTAAGAATGACCCTCATATTATTTACTGGACATTATGCTTCATGAGATCCAAATATCCGATAAAATTATACCCCAAAAGTATTACGATCCACCGACTCCTACAAATTTGGAATAAGTTGTTTCTTATATAATAATATCGGTTCAGATCGAGCTATGGGACATGGAAACTTATTATCGATTTTAAGGTTTGAAAATTAAATTGATAATTGAGGTACATATTTACTTTTTTTCTCCTTACAATATAGGTTTGCATAAAATCCTTGATATAAACTATTTTTTTTCCATGAAATTGCTAAAAGAAACTACCAAAAACTTCGATGAGTAACATTAAATATAAAAATATAGAATTTTAAAGATTTTAAAGGTTGTTAGTGAATAATTTTTTTTTTGTATAAAACGTAAGTAAATGAAGTAAATAAAATTTTAAGAATTTTAAGATTTTTTTAGTAAATAACAATTTTATAAATATTTAAAAAAAATTGAAAAAAAAAACGACTCTATATAACGATTTTGGCATTTTTTTAGCAATTCACATTTTTTTTATTGCAGATGATATTTTTAATACGAAGATGATGGTACAACTAGAGGAAATTTAGAGATGTGTGATATACAACCGCTGCTTATAATAACGGTCAAATCCCTGAAAGATCAAAGACAAATTAGGGTAAAATAATCCTAAGTGGAAGAAGGTTCACTTTTCATCAAGATGTGTGGGAAATTTTTTAGGATAATTTGAAGTATTAGTTACCGTAATAAAGTTAAAAAAACAAAAGCACGGATAGTTAAATTAGAGCGGATTAAAGTCAAATTAGTTGAGTTCCAAAACAAAATCTATGAGTTAGAATGACATCTCTCGACCTCTAAATATACACAAAAAGAGTATAAAATTCGTTAGATGATGCTATCATCCTATTTACAAGGAAAGGGTATGGTATGACAACTTACTAAAGGACAGAAGTGCTCAACACGAATCCCGACTAAAAGAGATATAGGAGTTTGGCACCATAAAGTTTGTATACCATATAAAATTCTAGAAGCGAATATTAAAATTAGATCTTATGTGCCTTTATACATAAGTGTTGGAGGATCGATGGCCTACTAAAATACAAATTTCTCCTACAAATGTTAGAGATCAAACTTATTTTAGCGAGATAACGAAGATAACATATGAACATAATGAAGCTCTATTAAGAAAAATAATATAAATTGCTCTATTTTATTGGTATATGGTGAAGAATAAGAAACTTATTATCCCAAAAAATGTTGCTTATTTGGAAGAAGTACTACCACTTAAAATTCTAGATAAAGAATGATAGGTCACTTCATCTAAAGGTCTTGGCAAAAAACTTAAAAAGGAGAAAATAATGTGCTTCCTTAGTAGTCTACTGAAGAATAAGGAATGGATCGTCCACCCAATGGTACCGATGGAAGAATAAAGGTTCTTCCTCTCAGAAATATTTTAAAAATAATAAAGAGTTCGACCGTCCCAGTTAACCATTTGAGAATAAGATATGTTTCCCAAAGATTAAGGTTTTTTTCATTTGTTAAAATCAAAATATCTTTGTTTTACTTTGCATGTAAATTGAGAATTCTTTCAAACATCTGTTACTTCAAAATAAATATTTTTGCCTTAAAAGGGCTCGAGCGCTACATATAATTTATGTTTTTTGTCAACAAATATATTTTATTTATTGTAATTTTACATGTTGGATATATATATATGTGTGTGTGTTTTTCTATTTTTTTTATTTTAAAACAAATATTTTAGCTCATGAATATTCATTTAAGGTTCGGGATAATCTCATTTAATAACTTGTAAACATTATGAAGAAAAAATAACCGAGCACTTTAAATTCTTTTACATGTTGCCGCACAAAACGGATCTTTTGGACATGGTGGGTCGAGATCACTAAAGTCCACACACATGCGTTACTTTCTATTTTTCTTCTTCACCAAAATAATATTTACAGTTCGTGTAGGATAAGTAGCTACCATGATATGGTTAATTTGGCTTAGTTGAGTGACTTCAACTATGATGGCTTCAAGTTTCTCGTGGAAGAATGGTTTGAGATTCTACTTTATTGGCCTGTAATTTTTATTGACAAATAATTTATGGCATGTTATCCATCACTTCCTCTCATTCCATAATATGGGATACCTCCTTTAAATTATTAATATCATCTAAGATTATGAGATTCATGCTAGTTTTGTATTTACTAGACACAAAAGAAGAAACATAACACTCTGACTACACGTTGACTACTACAAAATACTCCAATTATGTTATTGATAACGTAACGAGTGCATTGATGCTTCATGCAATTGATGACATGTATTTTGTTAAGCTATAAATAACCAAAGATGATGTTGTAAGATGATGTGACATCTACTACCATGAAAAGCGTTATACCTTATTCATGCATTCTCTCTGCCTAAGACTACATCTAATTTTAACTCTTTAAGAATCAGAGTTTATGCTCGCGTAAAACTAAATAATATATTATTTATAAGGTGTCAAATATTATATATTGACGATATAATTATAAGTAATTTTAAAGAGGATATTAGTTGAACTTTTTATATCGATTATGATTTCTCTGATGTTTGCCTAACAATATTAATAATGATAAGTACTGCATCTTGGTAGGGTCGTACCACTCCTCTTAAATTATTATCATCAAAATTGATGGTGGGAAATGAATTCGCATAAAGATGGGACAAATTTTGGTATATCTAATAAACCTTCAAGTCAGTTATATTACATTTCTGAGAGGAGTTAATATTCCAATGAGAGTGTCTCTACCAATGATGGTGCCAACTATATGCCTATTTTGATCCAAATATTTATCACAAACATAATAGATAACCAATGTTTCCACTAACTGTAATGCTTAAGCTGGAATATTTTCTCGAGGAAGCTTGGCTTGAGGTGTTGGTGTGCGATGCTTGTGGGTTGTGGAAAGGCTCAACTCTTGACGAATTTTATGAGTTTATCATCATTTATGATATTTTATATTTTATCTAAGATCAACAATCGCATTATATGACGACTAGTCTGGTTATGGTAAGTACAGAACTTCGTCTGATATGTCATCTCTCTTGGGTTCCATATTCATTATGGATATCGGAAGTATACCAAGTTTTTAGCTCTGTCGTATATGGTTGTAATATTTTGGAGGAGTTTGATATACTGAATATATGAACCTGTTGGTGTCATTTTCTCTATCTTTTTATGGTATTTGTTTTGTCTTGATATTTTTCTTTATGATTGGTCATGAGGGTGTTTGTTTGTTTAATGTAGGTCCACGAGAATAGATTCGACTAAAATATAAGTATGATTATAAGCATGGTGATAAGAAGATTAAGCGTTAGGCTTACCTATCAACCTTGTGTGCATGATATATATATATTGATTTGTTGCTCGACATAAGCTAAGACTTGTATGAAGGTTAGAGTTTTACACTTCATGATATCTTCTCCAAGGATTCCAGGGAGAATTCTATAAATGATACATGTCACAAGATTGTGGTAGTTCTCCAAAATATTATTTTCTAACAAAGCACTTTGTAAAATCTTGTAGACTCTCGTTGGGCTCTTGTTTGTAATATATGATGCATTCTTCATCGTTCTGGATAATTTTTCTTCCTATGAATGGGTCACAAAACGATGTTCATAATATCATACATGTATGAAATAATCTTGAAAGTAGTTGGTTGAATCATGTAAGTGTGATGTTTTAAAAATACATAAAAGAAATGCACATGATCGAACCTTAACATCTTATTTTGGAACTGTTTGTTGTGATACTCATGGTAATATGTTAAATTGTACATGTCTATCTTGTACTGGTTAAATTTATGAGATAAGTGTTATTCTAATAAATATGAAGCTAACAAAGATGCAACAAGGTTGTACTTTATGTTGTACTCGTCCATCCAAGGTATTTATAGTTCCGTATGCTCGAGATTTCATTAGTTTACCACATGGATTTGATACCGATACTGCTCAAGCCAATATGAACCAAAATTGGACATTCTATATTTGTGATGAGAGTTTTGACGGAGTGACTCGTAGTTCGAATGAACCTTTGACACACCGTTATTAAGGTTCGTTCGCATTGATACATCAATATGACGACAATTAATAGAAGTTTAGCTCGTTACTCGGGAGTGGTTTCACCTACAATAATATCATTTGCTTAGTGATTAATAATCATCTTTCAAATCCACCCTAGAGTGTCTGGCCTAGAAGAATTTTTATCTCACTCGATAGCCTCGATGCTCTCACATCAACGAGTGATTATAAAGAGTATGAGCTCTCAAATTACATGAAATTAATAATAAAAATTAAAATCGAAAACCACAAATAAAATCATAAGAAAAAAATAAAAAAATCGAGTTGAAAAATAGTCGTCTATGTAGTTTCTAAATTCTAGAAAGAAAAGAAAAGAAATATTAGAATATAATATATAATTTTTTTATATATATAATTAATTAAAGATATTTAGGATATAAAAAATAGTTAGATCTTATACTATAAAAAGAATTAAATTCTTTTTAAAGAAATATATGAATACCTACGCCTATATCTATATATATATATATAACAATTAAATAATAGATTTTATTTTGAACTTCAACGGTACCAAACCTTTATTTTTTTTGGTGTGAAAAAAAACATTAAATAAAATAAAAGGGTTCATACAAATATCTAGGGCAGACCCCGAGAAGATACAATCGACAAGTGAAAGTCGAATAACAGGACTACCAGATAGCCGAAAAGTAGGTAGGAAAGAAAAACATAAGATAATCTAGAATGGAGACATAGAGGTGATAATCTAGGATTATAAAAGCTACATGATCAGGACCATCGAGCCAACCCAATGAGAACTCCAAGGAAGTCCACTCCAAGTCAGCAAATGAAGGAAGTCAGTTGAAATGGCAATACGCTAGAACCTGCAATAAAATTAGAATAAGTAAGAGATAAATTATTACAAAGGCCACCAAATCTTGGTACCATGAAATCTGAACCAAAGATCATAAAAAATTCGGTGAGAGACCATGAAGGCAGTGGTTGGTGGGGAACCAAAAATTCTTGAATTCCTCTCCTTCCAAACCTGGTAAATAACCACGCCAAAACAAGTGCGCCAAAGATGATGGTTTCAAGAATGAGACCAGATTGACACCTCGTTAACCCAAGACTGTCAAATAGTGGGAAGGAAAAGAAAACCCAGTTTAGTGCTAGCATTGGTCCAAATACTCTGAGTGAAACTACAGTCAATAAGGAGATGATCTATAGTTTCAGAAGCAGAGTTACATAAGACACAGTCAGACGGGGTATTGTAACTCCAACTGAGTAACTTATCCCTAGTGGAAAGTTTGTCTTGACAGCAAGCCATAAGATAAAAGAATGACGGAGAATATTGAATTTATTCCATACTAACTTGGCCCACCCCACGACTGGGGCGGACTGACGAATAGAGTTATATGTATCCTTGATTGTGAAGTTGATGCAACCATCTTTCGCAATCCAATAAGGAACGTCATTCGAGAAGATGTTGGGAGGGGAAAGAGAGAGAATGAGTCTGTTAATCTCCTTGAGATTCGCGTTACTTCTATCTCTTGCAGCTCTGACGTTTGAAGGCTAATTCCAATGACCATGTAAAATGATGTCAGAGACTTTGAGATTCTTCCCGAATCTGGAATCATCAATGATATCGGAACGATAATGTATAGCAAGAGAGGTAGGGAGATGTACTAAACTTTTATATATTAGTTTTATCGTAGTTTATTGTTTAAAAGTTAAATATTAAATTAACTCAAATAATTAAATGTGATTTATAAACCATAATTAAATGGGACGCTAACCTTTCGTTAATATGGTTTTCTAAGTAATTTATAGATATAAAATTAAATACTTATCTTTTCCAAAACATTGATTGATTAGTGATGATCGATGGGCAGAAGCTTACAAGAAACAGACCCCATTTTCTGAAATGATAATTTAGTAGGTGGTGGTGGTCGCTCAAACCATAGACCAGTCAAAGCGCATGTTTTGATAAATAAACATAATTATAATGTTGTTTTATACTACTCCTACCACACTCTGATATATATATATATATATATATATATATATATATATATATATATATATATATATATATATATATATATATATATATATATTGGGAGGAGTTTATTAAAATTTTGAGCGATTAAATTCTTTTACATTTCCTTAATAGAAATAAAATTATGATTTTACTTTTACATTTCTAAAGTAATAATTGTGTTGGTAAAATTTAAATTTACAAGTAATACTAGTATAAATTAGTACTACAAGTCATTACTAATTAGTGATAGTAGGCTCCACACGTGCGACACGGAATCTTATAAAACAAGAAGCAGCCCACAGTCGATGTGGGGACCGCCGTTCGCATGAGATGTCGAGAAAATAAACTACACGTGACTGTGGTCCCTAATCTTGTTAGAGCGGTCCCCGCTTCGTTCATATACTATTTTCTACTCCATATCAAAATAAATTAGTATTTCAAATTATTGTTTAGAATTTTCAATTATATAATATTATGATGGGAAATATCACACTAAATAAATTTTTACCAAATTTATTAACATCTATTATCCGAACTTTTTTTTATGCCTACTAAATACCTATCTCAGCAAACTAATTCTTATTTAATATCCATTTAATATTTATCTTCCTGAAATACCTCCGACGTTTGGGTCAGTCTATTTTCAAACCATAATTTAAATTTTGAATTCTTAATAGTACAATCTAGTCTGTTATTTTTAAAAGTTGTTATGAACCTATATCTTACCTGAAGAAACCATTTAGAATCAATCTCATTGTTTAAATTGGTTCGCGAAATCAGAAAACATGTAATATATGAATATTGTTATAGACCTGTTTTGCTTCAACCCGATTCGAAGCTTTTATCTGTATTTCTTCTTGGCAGCTGGGTTTCGTATTTTTTTTTTCACGAGTAGAAGCTTTTATCAAACATCTGTCTTTAAATTTATTTGCTTTTGTGATTTTGGAGTTGGGTTTTGTTTTTTTTCCAACCAGTAGAAGCTTTTGTTAGTTCCTGGGTCTTTAAGCTAGGTTTTGTTAGTTTTTTTTAAGGATTTCAACTTTATTCTGTTTATATTAAAGTCTCGCTTAGTTTATGTGGAGCTGAAAACATGTTTTTGTAAGTTTTGTCATGGTCAAGCTGAATCCAGGTTCTGTAATGGCGTTTTGTTCTTACATGTTGTTGGGTTGAAGACGATACCTGTATTTGACGTTTGCATGTTACGTTATTTTCAGTCTCGCGATGTACTCTATAGTTTGTGTTACGCGAGTTGAAGTGTATAGCATTCCACGTCTCACAACGTGTTATTTTTTTGTGATTTTCAATATGAAGCGATATAGGTTTGTCACCGGATGAGGTAATTGAAGTATATAGCATTCCACGTCTCGCGCGAGTTAATTGGGTAATTCACTAACGCGAGTCACTAAAGGTGGTAAGTCACATATATATCGCGACATTTGTGAGCATATTATATTATTATTATTTATCTAACGTGATTTACGTGTCGGATTCGCGCGAGTTCCAAGAGCTTCCCCCTAACGCGAGTCAGTCAAGCAGTTAACATCACATCTCGCGCTTAGACTGACACGATTTATGGCAGCTCCCTTACCTAGCCTAATTATGTTTATCATTTGCACCGTACTAGATGTCTAAGCAAAAAAATTGTATTTTTAAATATTTGAAGCAGACCTCAATCGTTCCTTTGAGCGCGCTTGAAAACTTTGAAGCTGTTGAAAAATATATTGAAGGTAGATGGGATGATCTGGTTAAGGGTTGCTACACTATTACCTACTCATGTGGCGGTCAAATTTACTGTTTGTTAAATAACGAGACTGATTTCATTGGTTTAATTGTTTATCTCGATGTGGAGCGTCTGAAAAGCGTTAGCTTCTTTATAGAACAACGAGTAGTTGAAACAGATGCGCATGACATTGGTAAACAGCCTACCGTAAGCTTTATAGAACCCTGCGATGATCATTTATTAAGTGGGGAGAGTAGTAATGGTTTAATCTGTTCGCAACATAAAAAAAGACATCTTGCCACTAGGGGTTGGGTTTCTGCTATCACAGGAGTTGGTCAGGCATTCGTTGATGGTGCCTCCGGTGTAAGGTTATCTTTATGCCGATATGCTTTAGAGCTTGGTTTTGCTTTCAAGTATATGCATAATACATCCACTAAGATCACTACTTACTATGTCAACAAAGAGTTAGGTTGTAAATGGCGACTGTATGCGTCAATATATTCTAGCACTGGTTTTATGATGATCAAGCGCTTTGCCAACATCCATTCATGTAGCCCGATATTTTCCAAGAAAAAAAGTAGGCATTTGACGTCTGATTTAATCGCGGATGAAATACATGAATCAATTAGGACAAGTCATTCTATAACAGCAAAAACTATTCAGTGTTCTGTCAAACAAGACTATGGTTTAGATATTTCCTACCGTTTATCGTGGAATGCGTTAGAGAAGGCGAGGAGGGAAGTTTTTGGAGACAGTAATACTTCGTTTGGGTTGCTTAATGCTTATTTTAGAAGATTAAAAAGTCGAGATATTACTACCGATTGTCATTTAGAGGTTGGTTTTGGGAATGTCTTCAGGAGGTGCTTTGTGGCATTCGGATCATGATTTCAAGACTTTCACTCATGTCGACCATTGCTGTATGTAGACGGTACCCATTTAAACGGCAAGCATGATGGTGTTTTGCTGTCTGCAGTGGAAAATTATGGCAATAACAATGTGTTTTAAACCTTCGTGTAAATGTAAATTTATATGCGTGTTAATAAGATAGAATAATGCGTATCTCACCAACCTGATAATAAGCTTACCCCTAACGCGAGTTGTTATATAGCCAATGTTTATGATCCGCGCCTCATCGACTTGACCATCCTTATCAATCGCGCGATGCTTCTTTTGTTTATAGTTACACATCGCGCGATACATTGTATATTATATGTACCATCGCGCGAGATAGGCACTGCCATCATAGCAATCGCGTCTTAATTGATTCATATATCCTTATATTATGGACTCCCTAAACCTATTTTCATATTGTAGGTATTTTTCCAGTTTCTTTTGGTATTTTTGGTGGTGAAGATTCCGATAACTGGATGTGGTTTATGGAATGTCTTAAACCTCATTTGTTAAACCGTCAAATCACTTTTATTTCTGACATACATTCTGGTATTATTAATGTTGTTTCCGTTGTTTATCCAAACTGCTTTCATGCTTACTGTATATATCATCTGCTTAATAATTTGAAAACAGCTATTGAGTGCACTAACCACGAGTTTAAGAAGAAAATGTTGAAGCAATTCAAAAGTTATGCTTACGCTCCAACAATTGAACTTTTTAATGAGAGACTTTCCAAGTTTTTAAGTAGAGGTGGTAAAAAGATTAAGGCTTTCATCGAGAATTTACCTCCCGAAAAGTACGCTCAACCATTCGTCATTGGCAAACGTTACAGGGCAATGGCATCATCTGCTGCCGAATCCTTTAACAATCAGATTAAAAAGTTTTGCAATCTACCGATTATTGAAATGATATACAAGATTAGAGTTATGCTAATGACTCAGATTTCTAGACGTTATTCAGAAGGACTAAGCTTGAACAGTTATTTATGCCCCGAATATGAGAAGCAGTTTAAGGAGAATGTTCTAATCGGTTGAACCTGGGTGGTATCTAAGTCTTCTGCAGGTTCATTCGAAGTTTATTCTGAACCAGTTATGGTTGTCAACATACTTAATTTTAAGTGTTCATGTGGTTCATGGCAGCAAAAGTATTTTCCATGTGCTCACTCATTGGCTGCAATAACATCCGTTAACGAAGATCCTATGACGTTGGTAGAACTATTCTACACTGTAAGTAATTATAGATCCACTTATTCGTTTAGCATACCTTTAATAACCGACTATGGTGAAAGTTCATCATCTAACGAATCTGAAGGACCTGTTGTTCTACCTCATAACGTAAAAAGCGAGCTGGAAGGCCAAGGAAGAATAGGATTCCATCTAGAGGAGAAGTATCATATACCCACTTGCGCTGTGGCCGTTGCTTCAAATTTGGACACAATCGAATGACATGTGATATCACACTATGAGCTTCCCGCCCTAATCTTATTTTGTTTTCATCTGTTTTATTTAGTATGTATTAACTTGATTCCACTTGTCCTGTATCTTTCTCGCGTTATTGTCCCAAACTTTTTGAGTTGATATGCTTTAAGCGTCATCTGTTTTCATCTGATACGCTAGATTAGTTGAACTTTCCTAAATCACGCTAGATGTTATTGTAATATGACACTAGACATGTTGAACTTGCGTACTGTACGCGAGATGTTCGTGTTATATGACGCTAGATGAGTTTAACTTGCCTAAATCACGCGAGATACTCGTGTAATATGAAGCTAGATGAGTTGAACTTTCAAACAGGACGCGAGATGTTAGTGTAATATGATACTAGATGAGTTGACCTTGTCCAAAGCACGCTAGATTTTTGTGCACTGCGATGTAGATGTCTTGAACTTCCTACCATAACGCGAGATGTAAGTGTAATATGACGTTAGACACGTTGCACTTGCCTAAAGCACGCGAGATGTTCGTGTAATATGACACTAGATGAGTTGCACTTGCCGACATTACGTGGGATGTTCGTGTAATATGACGCTAGTTGAGTTGGACTTGCCTAAACCACGCGAGATGTTCGTGTACTATGACTCGCACTACGTTGCAATGTAACTAGGCATCCCTCTGATCATGGATTGTGTGATTAACATTATGGTGTCAATGTCACACGAGTTATTAAGGATATATAACGCGTGACAAGTAAACTTCCTATTCATCTCTACTGTATTATGTCTGTGAATTACCTACTGTCACATAGACTATAAAAATATTGCAGCCAGACCGTCGACTCGCATTCATTTCTCGTAACTGAAGTCTAGTTGAAGTGTATCATAACACGCGATGTTAAATAACTATAGCGCGCGATATGGTGCTACCATTCTAACAAGCCATCCCAAAGATCATGCATTGTATGGTTAAAATTAGTTTGACCATTCCTCCGCGCGAGTCATTAAGGATTTACAACGCGTGGCAAATGAATTTACTATACATTTCTAATGTATTCTGTCTTTCAGTTCAAGGTTGTCACATACACTATCAAACTATCGCAATCAAACAATCAAATCCATTTATAATTTTAACATTGCAAAAGGAAGGAAGACTAACTTAATACATATCGATAACAAAGAGCATACGCATGCCCAGATACTAAACCCTAACAAAAAAATAACCAAATGTTATAGGGTTTAATAATCAAAATTTCAAAAAACTACTACACTTTGAAACAACCACAAACAATTTTTAATAATCTAAAGAGTTACCCTCCTCTTCAGTGTCCTCGTCATCCTCAGACTCCTCTTCACACTCTTCCTCCTCCTCCTCTTCATCCTCCTCCTGTTCCTCATCGTCGGTTTCCCGTCCCAGTAAGAATCGTCTGATGAATCCTTAGAAGACTTCCTAGGAGTTATCTTCCTTCTTATCGTCTTCGTCGTCTTCTTATTCTTCATTATCCTTCGTCGTTTAGGATTCCAGTCGTAGTCAGACTCCTCGTCCGGCCACGACAGAGAGTATTCAGAGTCATACTCATGCTCCGGTGAAAGTGAGGGAGAGAAAACATCTGACTCTCTGTCGGAAGAGTACTCTGTGGTAGTCTCACGCTTGTAGTCGGTGTACCTGGAACTCACGTCGGAAAAAGACCCGTCAGAAGATTTTTTGCCGTAGGAGTCGTCTGAACTGCTCATGGTGGTATTTTGCTTTTCTAAAGAATACCAAAAGTTTTTAGAAGTGTAACAGTCTGATGGATAACCATGCAAGCAAACGTGAGACACCTATTTATATAATTTCGAAAACAAGGATTACCCTAGTGAGCAATTAATGCACATATAATGAGTGCTTTAGCTACCCAAGTCACATCGTGCATTAATAAACCCAATGCAATTAGTGACAAGACAACCCATTGTCTTTTCACTAGCCATTAATTATGACGCGATTTAATTTTGAATTACGATAACCAACGCGTACTACTACCGTCTTATTTGACATCTCTCGTCTTATTGATTAATTATAATTACTATTTTTTAGTTTATTATTATTAAATGTATGATTAATTAAATAATATATAGTTAAGTACATTATAAACAAATGAATATTGTACCTTGGTTAGCTGAATAATTTACCTTGGTCCAGTTTATTAGTTAAATTATATATATATATATATATATATATAAATATGTCCATTACCCCGCTGGTTGCGTTCTATAAGTTGTAAACCCACAAATAACCCCCCACGTAATTTCACACGAGATGTTCAATTCATGTGATGCTATATTTATTAACCTTGTTCTTATCACGCGAGAGATTAATGTCGTATAGCGCTAGATGGATGAAACTGGACACGATGCGCGTGATGAGGCTAAACCCTAACGCGAGACGTGGATGTAGTATAACGATACATGATATAAACTGGAGACGTGGATGTAGTATAGCGATACATGATATAAACTGCACCCTATCACGCGCGAATTTTAGTTCCTGTTACGCTAGATGTATTATGTTTGCTCTTACAACGTGAGGTATAAATGATGTCTAACGCTAGTTGTGTGCTACTAGACCCTATCCCGCGAGATGTTCATTTAATATGACGCTTGATGAGTTCAACTAGCATAACTCACGCGATATGTCTGTGTAATATGACGTACATTGGTTGGACTTGTCCAAAGCACACAAGATTTACGTGTGCTACGACGCTAGATGAGTTGAGCTTGACAACAGGGCGCGAGATGTACGTGTAATATGATGCTAGATGAGTTGAACTTGTAGTCTTACTAGATCTACGTGTACTACGACGCTAGATCAGTTAAACTTGCCAACTTAACGCGAGAAGTAATTTGCATGAAATTTGATGAGTTGCACTAGCCTAAATCACGCGAGATATTCGTGTACTATGATTCTAGATTAGTTGAACTTGCCAACATCACGCGAGATATGCGTGTAATATGACGCTAGATGAGTTGGATTGGCCTAAATCACGCGAGATATTCTTGCCCTATGACGCGCGAGACTGACAATGTTCATAATGCCACGTTAACATCTAGGCAATCATGAATGGTAACCATTTCATGAAAATTACACTAAAAAAAGTAATACATTCTTATCATTACTAAATCTGTTTCATTACATCCAATTTAAAGACTACTTTCTTTTTTGAATAAAGTTACATTTTTAACATCATCAAAATTAAAGCCTTAATTCAACAACTACGGTTATCATCAACCGGTGAACAATTGGCAATAGCATCTTCTTTCTTTGCAGTTGATTTCTTTAGGTACACAATCATATCTCTTGATATCCAATCATTAAGTTCCCGCTCCCATAAGTTTACTGCCTCTAAGCGCAAAGGTAGACAAAGATCAGAAACACGTAGCAAGGGTTCGGATTTTAGTTCGTTGTGCCTCAAAGCGACTTCTTCTCGGGTGAGAACGTGGGGGCCGACAAATCCAAGCCTCCCATATTCAAAGTACATCTTTCATAACACTTGATCGAAAAAACGTTGGCCGTTTCATCCGAATTTGCTGTATTCGCGTACTTTACGGCTTGAAGCAAGTGTTGGTCTTCATCGACGCACCAACTCATACTGATTTCCTATTTGGAGTGTGTTAATTGTTTCAGTGTATACTATATGTTGTTTTGTGGAGGTTTATACAAGGGCGAAAAAGTTGGTGGGTAACTAGGCGGGTAAAATTTAGTAGGTCTAGGTTTTGGCGGGACAATATCAATCACTAAATAATTTTTGGCGGGAGTTGAATAGATAGTGCATCACGTGTATTGGATAATGAGTAAATATTTATAGCTCGCGTTATAACAGATTAAACAGTGATTTGTCACAAACTTAACACGCGTGATCCACCGAGAGGCATACACATGGTATCACGCGTGATAGGGGACAAAAAAGGAAAATATGGCGTGAGTCATCTACAACATACGGTGCTAGTTAACTTACAATTTTTAATACAATGGTTCGTGTTACCCAATAACCAATCCAAATGAAATTAGATACGAAGAATTGTCTCTGGTAAAATTAAACTTAACAATTAGGCATCCGACGCCCTGATATTAGTATTCTTATCATTCAGGATGTGGTTAAAAATTTATGTGCGTGCTTCAGCTGGCATACACTTGCTATATTCCTTCTCTACAAACCCGTGCTGGATAATGTCTATGACATGCTGACAGACAAACACTCCACAGTCAAGCGAATCTTTATCTTGCTGTTGAATATCTCTAGCAGTTTTAACTTTGTATCCATTCTTCACACGTGGTATGTATCTCTTCTCCATACAATAGTTCAGCTTGTCAAATAAGAAAAATGATAGTTTATTTTTTGAGATAAATATGAACTCGTAATGTTACGAATCACTTTACATTAGGACGCGCGTTCGATCCTTTTACACATGATTTGCACACGCACTAACGCGAGACGTGTGCAATGCCCATTACGGTGGGATTCACCATCACGCGTAATGGATAATTAGCCTGCAAACAATGAACATACATCATCATCCAATAAGGTTTCATACTACTTACCAAGGCGTCGCCCGTTTTCCTAGTGTCGTCTGCAGTGAATTTGCTAAGAGGGAACAGGGGGATTGTAGTTTTTTGCCAAACCATTCTTCATGTCTATTACCAATAACGTCCAGTGGTTAGTACTTTTTTTATTTATGGTGCATACCGGAATGAATGCGATAAATGTGTCTGTCGCGTTTTCAAAAACTACGTCAATAACGTTTTTAACATATCATTTTTTGGCTAGTAATGTCTGTAATAAAACCAGTGTATACCATAACAATATCAAACTTATGGTTCACTTTAAATGGCTATTTATTAATTAGATACTAACAGTTGCGACACCTGAAATCTGAATAGCTTTATATCTACAGTTGTACTCGTCATCGAGCCCCTTTAAAGGTACAGTCCAGTTTGATTCTTGAAGCAACTTATGTATCCAGGCATCGATGATCTATAGCACGTAAAAAACATAGCTATATCTAGAATAGTTGTCAATTATTTGTGTTATATCAAGTTTCTAAACTTTACCTTGAAATCTAACTCCTTTTCGTATGCTACGGCCATTAGCTCTGTCACACTAACACTTAACCGGTATGTAAATTCGTGTTCTGGAAAATACCATACTTCAGAGTCTAGTTGATCTTCATTTTCTTGTATTCGAAGGACCTTGCGGTATTGTCTAACGTCTATTAACTTTGTAGTTGCTGTTTCCGTTTCCCAAGTTTGTTCAATAGCTCCCGCCTGTTGTGACTGTGTAAGTAAATCCCAATTTGGATTTATATTATCTACTAACTGTAAAACGACATAAATTATGTTAAATAACCATCACCAAGTTACAACTCAGTATATGATTATTAGCATAGTTTAGAACTTACCCTTGGAGGAGCATCTTGTAACAAACTTTTCAACGCACTACTGCCACCCGACATTCCTCCACTCGAGTGTATAGCCGCTGCCTTATCAACTTCGTCAAAAAATTATTGTGTACACAGTAGGAATGCATCATCAAGGTTTGGAAGATCAAAACAATCTGCTTCCACTTCCACTGTTGGTTGTAGTTGTTCTCTTATCTCAGGATGTGTTAGTACTTCCACCTTTGCTTTGCGTTGCACTTCCAACTTCGTTTGTAACTCATTTGTTGATTTTATAGCAGCTCTCAATTCCACTCCGGTTTCAATCTTTGGTTTTTTATTAATAGTTCCTTGTGCGCATTGATGTATTCCTTTCTTTAATCTTTTTCTTTTCACATTACTTACCTGTCAAAATGTAACCAACGATGCGTGTTATATTATCCAGTGTCGCGTGACATGTTTACTTTGGCTTACCATGCGAGGTACGCAATATATAGTAGTCTTACTATACTGGCTTACCACGCGTGTTACGCAATAAACAGTAGTCTTAATAGACTTTGATAACACGCGAGTTACACTATGAATTGTAGTCTTACTAAATTTTGACACCACGCGAGTCATGCAAGTAATAATAGTCTTACGCGATGCAGCCAACACGAGGTAGATAATAAATAGTAAATTCACCCTATTTTGCTTTAACAACGCGAGTTAGGCAATACATATTACACTGACGCGACTTAGACAACACTAGTGTTTTGTTATTCACTAAAACCTAAACATAAGTTTAATTTAACTGCTTTGTTTCACATAAATACAACATGCAATTCACCCAAGCCTCCATAGAACACAAACTATTGTTTTGCTGGGGTTTTGATCTTTTACAATGACGCGATATCAAAAGGAGAGATGGTATAACATTCCACATACTTAATGCGATTTATGAAGATGTCAAGTTTTGAAACTGCAAAAATACTCACATAATAGCTATAACATAAAATTTGCGGTACTTAAAATTTTAAAAACATCCCCTGATGTAATAAACAACCATTAAAACCCCCTATTAAAATCCAAAGTTTCAAAAACAACAGTTTGGCCAAATTAAAAACAAAGCAACTATAAGATAGCTATAAGAAGTTGAATCTTAATATTTTAAGATCCACTTACATCTTCATGTCCTTGCTCCATGAGCTTGGGTACGCTACAGGGACTTTCATGTGGCCCAGTTGTATTCATTTCTGTCCCACTTGTTTGCTCACCAACATTTATAATTGCCAAATATGCCTCAGTGTTTTTTGAAGCACCCTCACCAGAATGTACATCATCTGCAGCCTTTGCGTGATTTTCTTCTCCCACAATCTCATTCATACTCCTTTTTTCTACAACAACATCTGGCTGTAACTCTTGTGCAGTTTAAGCTACGACCACATTTGGTTCCGCTTCTATTGGTATTGGTTCAAGTACTGCTGCCACAATATCATGTTGCTCAGCTTGGTCTTGAAACTCTTGAGCAGTTTCAGCTACGACAACATTTGTTTATGCCTCTATGGGTGTTGGCTCAACTACTGCTTCCATAATATCATGTTGCTCAGCTTGGTGTTTAAACTCTTGTGCAGTTTCAGCTACAACAACATTTGGTTCTTCTTCTATGGGTACAATATCATTTTGCACCTCAGCATCCGCTCCTACTACACCCCCACGAATATCTTCCCCATCCGTGGTTACTTCCTCATCTTTTTCCACATTTTCAATTCCAAAACAACCTGGTACACCGCTAATAGAATTGGCCGCGACAAGCCTACATTTGTCAACAAAGCAACCTCCCTTTGGAGTTCTTCAATCTGTGCTGAAATTCAACAAGTATTAGCTAAAGTAATGAAAATGCATCATTAAAATTGACAACCTCTTAACGACTTAATTGTCGATTCGTTCGTGCAAGATAAATCTTAAGCCTTTTGTTTTCTACCGAGTATTTGTATTTTCCACTGGTTCTCTTCTTGACATATTCCATCCTCTTAAATAAAATACTACAAGTGCTTGCCTTGTAAAATTTCATCCTATTCGTCCGAGTACTTGAGTCGCCCCCTTTCTCGGGTGTATTTTTATATCTAGATCCAACCACCCACGCGAGTCACTACATAAATAACATGCAACGACCTTATATTACCTCATCATCGGGGAGCTTCCTCAGCCTTTTAACAAGCGCAATAGTGGACTCCTCGCACTTGAGCCCCCACTATGTGTAGCACCTAGGAATCATGTTTGGCCTTACTAAATCTTCCCTAGCGTGGTGTGCTCCATCATGAAGGGCTGTGAAAAAATAGGTCACACTGGTATCATTTATATAAGAAAACAAAATAATACAAACAGCGAGTTCAATACTCACCAATAACACTGCTACGTAGCCGATGACGTGATCTAGGTCCCTTTCTCCAAACAATTAACCATAGACTTTGTAAGCTTCTCAACAATTTCTCCCGACCAATCATAGTCATTAATTTTGAGCATGTCTTCTACGTAGAAAACCATTTTCCAGCCCATGATATCTCCAGATACAGAGTAGAAAAGGGTAGAACAAATGAAGAGTATCAAAAGCTTCCCAACGTCGGTTACTGATTCCTCACTCCCATCATCTGCTGCTATTTCTATTGCTTCCTGTTTCAAAACATACAGTAGTTATTTAATTGTATATGCTAAAACATGGCTAGCTTTCATAATCTGTTATTTCTACCTTCATTATCGCATTTGGAACATCCTTTTGGTTTGACGGTCCACTTTTCCTCGCCCTTGGACGCAAGAAATATTTCTGCATCAGCGGAGACTGGTTCTCTGCACCATCGACAAATCTTCCAGTGAAAGCCCCTATTCTGTTCATCGACATTATCTGCGTTCCGTGTTTAAAATCGAAGATGGCTTTAACATCGTTTGTGGTCACTTTAACCCTCTTCGAACCTATTCTAAAACACCCATTCTTTACAGAATATATCTTTATAATTTCCTCTATAGCTTTGTTAAACTTCTTCTTTGGCGGATATTCGTTCCTTAGCATGAAGGAAGTTTTCAGCAACGTATAGAATGGTGTGTTCTTCGTAGCCTCGATATGCTCCTCAACCACTGTGTCTTTCTGCAGCAAATTTAATATGTTTACCAAACAAGACCTGTAAAAAGTATATTTGCCCATAGCAGAACCTGAACATACAAAAGAACACCTATATCAGATTCTAGTAATACATATCTCCTTGTAGAACTGATTATAAACCCAACATAAATGAGTCGACATATACAACGCGTGATAGACCAAACATGTTGTGCGAGATACACGGCAATAACCCATGTTGTAGCCACATCGAGCAACCTTACGACGCGACATACTCACTACATGTCGCGCGTATTACCCTTTACTGATTAGGCTAGTTACAACTCCCATGACTTACCATGCGAGACACAAAAAAGATATACGCGTGATACGAATTACATCACCACTTGCATACGCGAGATAGGTATTAAAAATCCTATTAACTACGCGAGATTGGTATTACAATATCAATGAAATACACGCCAAATAATGCGCGATACGGAACTAAAACAGAAAATTCATCTTCCAATCTAGCACCCATCATACGCGAGACGCACGCTACAACTACCAGACGCAAGACACACACTAAAACTACTGTAAACCACCTAAAAACTCCCAGGGTTCAGTTCCAGACGCGAGAAACATGCTAAAACTACTGTAAACCACCTAAAAACTCCCTAGGTTTCCATTCCAGACTAGAATGCACGTACACTAAATCAGAAAATCCAAGTGAGCCCGACAGTACGCCTGAATCGATATGTTACGCCTCCCTACAACTAAAACCGGTCGTAGGTGCAACTAAAGAAGGAATTTGATTTTGCCTATCAAACAACATACATTCGTCTTTTTAAAACAAGACACCGTACAATCACCGGTCGGAGAATGTAAACCCAGTAGTTTCCCGATAACGCAGTTATCGAACAAAAACGGTCCATAGCGATATCATCCAACAAGCAGTCGACTAAACTCGATTAATAAAAAAAGTAAGAAATAACTGTCCCGTACCTTAACTATAGTTTCGACTAACGAACTTCGTCGACCTCGGTGGTTCTTCCTTCACATGACGAAATGAAGATGGAGTTGGGCGATCGCTCCGCATCAAAGTTCTTCTACACTCGCCGGAGTTGTTGGGTAAAAACGAGACAATCGACAGAGTTCTTTTAGGGTTGAACTTCTTATCTGACTTTCTCCTATGGTCTTTTCGGTTTCTAAAAGTTATTGGAATTTAGGGGGAAAAGTAAAAATTAAATTAATAATAACTTACTTTCTCTTTCTTCTAGTATTAAGGCTAATTTGGTAAAAATATAGGCTTCTTAGTAGTAGTGTAAAGGGTCTCATATTTGGGCACTTATTAGGGATTTCATACTTGAAAAGGTTTTTGTAGTACTTTTCTCTATTATCACATGGGAATGCATAAAAAATTACGCAACAGTTTCGATCGGTTATATAAATTATATAAGATAAAAATTGAATTATCCATAAATACGTAGCTAAATATATTATTATAATATATTATTCAAAATAAGTTATTTGGACTAAAAAAAATATTTTTATTAATTTTTGAACTAAATTTTTTAAAGTTTGTTTCTTGTAAAATGTAGTTCGATTTTTTTTGAAAGTATCATCGATTTTTTTTTAAGATAAACAAAACTAGATCCATGAATGATATTTTGGAGTTTTTTCGCCATAACAGTTAGGTCGTGTCGCATCTCGTATCATCAAGTATTATATGTCACGCATCTCTCCATTTTGTCATGTCTGGTCTCGTATCACTTCATTTTATCATGCTTGGTCTCACATATCTCCATTACATCATGTGAGACCATAGCAAAACGAAGTATGAGACGCGAGACCAGACAAACTTAATGCAAGACGAAGGTTATTTAGTATAGCAAAAATAAAAAAATCATTTATTGATCTAGTTTTGTTCGTCTTACATAACAAATTCGATCATATTTTTCGATTTTTTTTCTAACCTACAGTTTGAAAGATCCAAACTTTTAAAGAAAAAAACATGACGTGAGTAGTGATGAAGCATAAGTGTTTGAGATATTATGAAAAATGTTGATTATTAGATGAAATTCAAGTTCCATATTTGGATACTATGTATTCATTATTGATAGTTATGATATTACGTGACAATAAAGTTTGGTGTTGGATACATTTGGATACAATACAATTAGTTAAATGGGTAAGACAAATTCGATTAGAGATTTAAAGATGATATAACGTAAGCCTGGATGTGTATAACTAAATAATTTAGAAACTTGATGTAATAAATGGTATTGACTTTGTTTTTAAGACGAACAAATTTTAGTGTCATATAGTACCTCAAATTTCACTATTACCTATCTAACACTTACTTTATGTACTTAACTCAGACTAGATACTAAATTTTCTAAAAATACCTCAAATACCCACGCTTCATCACCAACCCACGTAATAATTTCTCATTATTTGAAGTAAAACTTATATTTTTTTACTTCTTTTTTATATATATTTAAAATATTCGTATCTTTCAAATCGGAGCTCGGAAAAAAAATCTGAAAGTACCATCGACTTTGTCTTTAAAAATTAAATTCTTTGATGATATTTTTTGGAAACAAAATCGCCAAAAAACATACGAGACTATATATACAAAACATGCGAGACCATGCCTAAAAAGCATGTTAGACCATGCATAAAATGCATGTTAGACGAAACATAGAAAACATGCAATACCAGATATAAAAAAAATGCCAGACCACACATAAAAGACATAATAGACGAGACATAAAAAAACATGAGAGACCGGACATAATAAATCATGCGAGACCATGCATAAAAAAACATGTGAAACCAAGCATAATAAATCATGTGTGACCATCCATAACAAATTTGAGAGAACAAGTATTATTAAATCATGCGAGACCATCATAATAAATCATGCGAGACTAGACATTGTTTTTTTAAGACGAACAAAAATTGATCTATTGATGATATGTTTTGAACTTTTCTTTTCGCATACCCAATAACCCTAGTCTCACATCTTTATCATCAAGTAGTACATGTCTTGCATCTCTCTGCTTTATTATGCATGGTATCATATCTATTCACTCTTATCATGTTTGGTCTCGTGTCATTTAATAATGTATGATCTTTCAACTTATCATGTCTAGTCTTGCATAATTTAATGATGATTGATCTCTCAACTTTATCATGCATGGTCTCGTATGATTTAGTAATGTCTGGTGTCTTAATTTTATCAGGATTTGTATTTCATGATTTAATGATGTCTGATCTCTCAACTTTATCTTACATGCTCTTACATGGTTTGGTGACACCTAGTATCTCAACTTTATCATGTTTGGTCTCGCATGATTTAATAATGCATGGTCTCTCAACTTTATCATGTTTGGTATCACATGATTTAATAATGTTTGGTCTCTCACTTTTATTATGTTTGGTCTCACATGATTTATTATACTTGGTCTTGTATGTTTTTTATGATTAATCTATCGGGTTTTTTTATGCCTCGTCTTGTATGTTTTTTGGCGATTTTTTTAAAAATAAATAAAAAATACATCAATGAATCTAGTTTTTTTTATCTTAAAAAAGTCAATGTTACTTTCATTTTTTTAAGCTACGGTTTGAAAGATACGCACTTACAAAAAATAGGAAAAAGAAAACTTAGTTCAAAAAAGAAGAAGAGGATTACTTGTGGTTTTCCACATTGGTCCAAGTATCTATTGGTAGTTTACTATTTTTGGGTATTATGTGGTAATGAGATACTTGGTTTGATATTTATGAATAGTTCATGCATGGTCTCGCATCTCTCCATTACATCATGCGAGACCATAACAAAAATAAGTACGAGATGCGAGACCAAAAACACATAATGCGAGACCAAGATTAATGAGTATAGTGAAAAAAATAAAAAATAAAATATTATCCATGGATCTCGTTCTGTTTTGTTTGTCTTACAAAAACAAAACCGGTTCAGCTAGCTCTACTGACTCTTGCTCTTGGCCTCTTCTCACAGCCCCAAATGCTATATACTTCTTTGCAACACAGACTCTTCCATTCAGGTGGTGTTTATCAGACTGCACCTCACATTCTATGTTAAACAAGCTGGAAATCATATTAATCAATGGTCTGGTTTCCTTCTTATATGCCTCAAATCTTCTGAAAGATGTTATATGTTAAGGTCATGCTTAGTTGGTCTTCTTTTTGGGCACTCAAGCTATCTTTCTTGCTCTCACTATCTGCAACCCCATCAACAAATCCATGAAACTCTATCTCCACCCTTCTCTTCATCTCCTATCTGGCAGCTTCATACCTTCAACGATCTCTCTGGTAACGCCCTTTCTCCCTGGCCACCCACAATTAAATCACTCACCCCAGTTCTCACCTCTACCAATCAAAACCTCCCCTTATCCATGCCATTCTCTATCAACCTTGGATTCTGTCAAAATCCAATCTTCACTCCCTGGATATCCGTTCTTCCTCTATCTAACCAATTTTATCTCTTTAACTGCGATAAGTCCACTTTTTACTGCTTTTCTAAGACCCAGCTGGTTCATGTCCTAACCAATGTTCACACTACTAGTTACATTCTTAACGGACATTTCATTTATTCCTTTCCCCAACACAGTCAACCACCTCAAAAGTCCAACTCATCCATCATCCCTCTCTCTCTCTTCTATTTTAGGTGAACTTCAGAATCCATTTCCCTCCACCCCAAACTGTAATTTTTTAAATCTTACCACCAATTCAAGCTCTCCAACCTGAACGATGCCCCTTACCTAAGACCTAATCTGTCTTCTAACTCTACCTCATATCCCTGGAGATATGACACTTCTTTTCCTTATCCAATATCTAACCATAGCTCTCAGATTTCTATTCAGGAAAGTCATACGCAGTTAATCAACAATGCTAGGTCAAATCTCTACAGACTATGTTGCCTCCCTCTAACCTCTGTAAAATTCAATCCTATTCTTTATTTAACCACATAATTTCTTTCAATTCAAGGCTTCTCTCACCACTCCTTCACTTACAAACATAATTCTATCAAATTATTCAAGCTTACCTTCTCTGGTCTCTGATGGATCCCTCTAAGAACTCAAATTATTCTGTGCGTCCGACCAAGCCTTATGGGGTTTTGGGCTCCTTCTCCTCTTTAAGAACTCAAGACTTCTTCTCATCTTTGGCTTCATTCCCATCTTCCCCACCTCCTTCTCTCCCTATCGAAGCCATACCTCCACCCTTGTCGGTTTTCAGTATAGCCATAAACCTCATCTCTCTCTCCATAACTTCCAACGTTCATCACCTTATCCCTGCACATCATGAAGCATACGTAAAAAACACCCTAGCGCTGGCCAGACACCATATCGGGTCTGGCCATGGTCACATCATATTCCAAAACTTCTTCTCGTCTAAGCTGAAGAGCTTTCTTCCATCTCATGAGGTCAAATCTCAAAGTCTTCTTTGTTTGTATTTTTCTTCAGCCTCTGGTCTCATTATTCCTCCTTTGTTTCACCAGCTGACTTCTGAAATGGGAGAGGCCTCCTCAGCTAATCTAAGCTTCTACGAAAACCTAATTGCCTCAATCGATGAAATCCAGCCCAAGCCTCTTACCATATGTGGTGATCTTTTCCTGGATTTGGGAATCATTGATTCTCGAGATGTGATTCATTTATGTCCTCTATCAACAAGCCTAGTTATTCCTGTTCATCTATCTAGCAGCTCGAAACCCTCCTCTCCGTTTGCTTCGTCCGAAATGGGAGCAACCAGAACTTGGTATGCCCACGCGTCGCCCTCATTTGAGAAACTCAGTCTCAGTTTTGAAAATTTGGTTGCCGATCCTTACCAGGGGCTGATCACAAGGAATGAAACCTCCATACCCTCTCATTCGTTGGGGGTTTAGTTTGAGAAAGTCTTACCTTCACCGTCTAGGTCTAACGACACTGATTTGACTTCGAATAGAATCGCCAAAAGTGAAGATAGAATTCATGGTTCCACTAGTTCTTCTATTTGTTTTAAGATTTTGGGTAAAGTTGTTTTGGGGTCTGAATGTGTGCCTGAAGTCGTATAGGGGTCTGGATATGTTCCTGGAAAAGAGAATGGAAAAACCCTAGATTAGGAGTCGGGTCCTATCAAAGCGGGCAGGACTTCGAAATTCATTGAGCCTACTTATGTCATTTCAATTGATAGGCCCTCCATTAACAAAGGAAAAGGCTTGTTTGGTAGGGACTCAACTTACAACCCCGATACCAAATTATGGAACTTTGGTAATGCTGGAAAAGGCCCTAAATGAAGGAAATTTTTAAATAAATTGGCTCAAATTCCTTCTAAGTTTTCAACCTCTCCTTCTTTCAAGGCTATTCCTAATGGTAACTCTTTTCCCACCTCTCGTCATAATACTCTCACAAATTTTTCACATGCGAGTATTGTTGCGGGTCATACCGATAACAGTTCCCTCTTGGTGATTGGTATTAGTCATATGGATTTAATTGAGAATGATTACATCATGAATGACTCGGCTTTGGGTCCTCCAGATTCTTGGAAGGCGTGCCTTGCGGGGTATTTTCTCTCTCATCCTAAAAATATAACTTTACTCAAGGCCAATGTTGAATCAATATTGAGTAAGTTTGGAATTTTGGAATTTAAGCCTTTTCTGGAAGGTTACTATCTTTTCAAATTTGGTTTCGAGGTTATGGCAAAAAAGGTTTTCGATGAAGACTCTTGAAATTTTGGTGGTAACTTAATGATTCTGAAAAACTTGGAACCCCTTTCCTCTTTTATCAAAGATCCCCATACTGAAATTCCTATTTGGGTTAAAGTTTTTAATTTACCTTTATAACTTTGGATGGTGGAGGGTTTTAGCAACATCGGTTCGGTCCCATTATATGTGGACCATCAAACGGAAAGGAAAGATAAACGTTGTTTTGCTCGTATCTGTATTATGATTGCGGCGTGATCTCCTATCCGTTCTAAGATCACTTTTGAGATCCGGGGAAAATTCATCATTGTATCCATTGAGTATCAGGGACTCCCTCATGAGTGTGCTAACTGTGTTGTTTTTGGTCACCCTACTCGCCTTTGCAAAAAAGGTCCCATCAAGATTCCTATATTGCATATTCCGACATCGTCTACTGAAGAGGACCCTTCTGAGATTGATCCAGAGTTAGACCATATATTTCGCCTCCATTCCATTGATGAGGTCACTGAGGTGGAGAGTGGAGAGGAGGTGGACTCGCCTCCGAAAAGGCTTCACACGACTGATGCCAAAGATAAGGGTAAAAAGGTTATGTCCTCCGATAAGACCATCGTCTGATACACTATAAGTCTTTCTCTTTATGAATATTGCTTCTTGGAATGTTCGGGGTCTTAATGACCCTGTTAGGCAAAATGATGTTACTGATTTCATTATTAGTAATAGTATATCTTTATTAATTATAGTGGAAACTAAAGTCCAATTTTATAATGTAGACTCTATTGTTAGACATATGGTCCCCTTTTGGCATGTTATTACCAACCACGACTCCCACCCATTAGGTAGAATATGAATTACTTGGAACCCTAGTGTTATTACCATTTCTAAGATTTCCCAATCCCTCCAGTACATTCATTCTATGGCCAAATTTCACAATTATAATGCTTCTTTCAGGCTCACTGCCATTTATGATTTTAATGATGCTTATGACCGTACCCATCTTTGGAAGGACTTAATTTCTATCTCTAAACTTGATAAACACATTCCTTGGGTTTCTCTTGGGGACTTTAACGCTCTCCATCATCCGGATGAGCCCTAGGGTTCTTTTGATAACTGGTCTTCAGCAATTGATGATTTTAATAATTACTATTTCCAATGTGAACTAAGTGATCTCCGATCTACGGGATTTCCCTTTACTTGGATTAATAAACAACCTTCTCATCCTATTCTTTCCAAAATTGACACAGTCCTTGTTAACCCTGATTGGGATATCCTTTTTCCCATGTTTTACGCTCATTTTGGGTTTGTTCGTTCTTCCGATCATACCATGGTTACTTTTAACCTTGGTTATCCTCGTAAAAAACGTAAGAAACCCCTCAAATACTTCAACACGTGGCAATCCCACCCGCTTTTTAAGGACATTGTTTCCAATTGTTGGAACTCCCTCATCTCTTCCTCTAGTATGAAGTTGGTCAGTGGCAAAATCATTCGTCTACAGTCTGAACTTACTAAGCTCAACCGCAATGAGTATATCGACATAAGTTCTAGAGTCTCTTATGCAAAGAAAATCTTATTTCAAGCACAATAAAATATTGCTTCTGACCCTCTCAATCCCCGTTTGGTCGCTAAAGAAATCGAGGCTTCCTTATCTTTTATTTTTCTGAGTCGAGCTGAAGAATCCTTTCTGAAGCAAAATCTAGAGAAAACTGGATCAAGCATGGTGATAAGATTACTAAATTCTTTCACAATATTATTAAATCCTGGCTTTTGTGTAATAAGATTATCTTCATTAATAATGACTCTGGAACCGCTATGTCCACCCCTGCTAGTGTTTCTAAGGTCATTGTGAGTTATTTTGAAAACTCCTTAGGTACTAAGCATCCTGCTAACTACCCTGGTCTGGATATTGCCTCATCTCTTCTTTCTGCTAAAGTTACTAATACGGATAAGGACTTAATGATTCGCGATATCTCTTGCGATGAGATTAAGTCTGCTCTATTAAGTATCGATAGTAATAAATCTTCGGGTCCCGATGTATTCAAATCTAGTTTCTTTAAGTCCTCTTGGAACATTGTTGGTACTGAAATCTGTAACGGAGTCCTTGAGTTTTTTCATTAGGGATTTCTGGATATGTCCTGGAATTCAACCTATATTGCCCTCATCCCCAAAAAAGACTCTCCTTCTATGCCTGCTGATTTTAGACATATTGTTCTTTGTAATGTGGTATACAAAATCATCTCTAATATCTTAACAAATAGAAGTAAGGACTCTTTTCCTTACCTCATAGATTCATCACAATCGACATTTGTAGCGGGAAGAAATATTTTTGATAACATCTTATTGTCCCAAGAAATTTTAAGGGGTTACCATAATAAATGTAGAGGCAAAACGGTTGCTCTTAAAAATGATATCATGAAAGCATTTGATAATTTCCGTTGGCATCTCATCCTTGACATTCTTGTCGCGATGCATTTTCCTGATAAAATGATTACCTGGATCATCAACTGCATATCTACTCCCTCTTACTTCATTAATATTAATATTGACCCTTATGGAAACTTTAAAGGGAAAAAGGGTCTTACTTTCCCCCTTCATTTTTGTCCTTGTTATGCAAGTCCTTTCTAGCATCCTTAAGGAAAAAAGTTTAGATAAGAACTTCCGCTTTCACTAGAAGTGTCGCAACCTTAAAATCATCAACCTCTGCTTTGTAGATGACCTGATGATTTTCTGCCATGGTGACTCTAATTCCATTCTTCTCATCAAAGAAGGTCTTGATGATTTTTACTCTCTTTCGGGTCTCAAAGTCAACCCCTCCAAAAGTAAAAAAAAATCTCTGGTATCGATCACTCTCTTCGTTTGGACCTTTTACCCATTATGTGTTTCCCGAAAGGATCTCTCCCAGTCAAATACCTGGGGGTTCCCCTTTTTACTGGTCATCTCAACCATACCGACTGCCGTCCCCTTCTTCATAAGATTACCTCCCGAATAGATACATGGACCTCAAAGCATCTCTCTTACGCTGGTAGGCTCCAACTTATCAAGTCAGTCTTATTTGTTGGTCAGGTATATTGGTATTCTATCTTTATTCTCCCCTCTATGATCATTAAAGAATTAACCCAATATCTTTGTCGTTTCCTATGGTCTGGAACTGCCATGAAAATTCATGGGGCCAAAATGGCTTGGACTTCGGTCACTTCTCCCTATAAAGAGGGCGACCTTCGCATCCTAGGCTAAAAAATCTGGAGTCAAACGGTTGTCCTCAAGCATCTTTGGTCTATAGTTAGTAATAAAAACCATTCCATCCGTTGTGATTGGATTAAATCTGAAAAAATAAAAAATAAAAAATTTTGGGCCATCTTTATTGACTCATCTCCCTCTTGGATCAAAAGGAAAATTCTTCGTCTTCGCCATATGGCTAGTAATTTGTACAGGGTGGCAATAGGAAATGGTCTGAGTACTTCTTTCTAGCATGATCCTTGGCTCTTCTTTACCTCTCTTGCAACGTATTATGACTCCCATACCATCATTGATTCCCGTCTTGGACAATACCTCAAGGTTTCGGATATCATACTCGATGGTGAATGGAATTGGTCTGCTAACATTAGATCAACGAGAGCTCGAAGCCGAGCTAATCTCACGGAGATCCACAATCTTATCCTTACTCTACCTCCACCCAACATCTTCACAAATGATGTTCCTATCTGGAATACGAAAGCTGGATCCACCTCATTCACCATTAAAGACACGTACAACGCCATTTAATACGCCTGCCCCAAAATTGGGGTGGGTCGGGTTAGTATGGAATAAATTCAATATTCCCCGCCACTACTTTATCTTATAGCTCGCTATCCTGGGAAAGCTTGCTACCAGAGATAAGCTTCTCAATTGGGGTCTTAACACCCCACCTGACTGTGCCTTATGTAAATCTGACTCTGAATCTATCTATCATCTACTCTATGATTGTAGCTTCACTCAAAGTATTTGGACCTATGTTAGTATTAAACTAGGATTCCCTTTAACTTCATTGTGCTGAAAATCTTGGTTATATATAACGTCAAATTGGTCTAACTCTCGAGACCATCATCTTTGACGAACCTTCTTTGGCGCGGTAATTTATCACGTTTCGAAAGAGCGGAATACAAGAATATTTGGTTTCGCTTCGGCCTCTGCCTCTATGGTATCTCACCAAATTATATCGGATATTCGGTTTAGATTCCATGGTACCAAAATTAGCTGGCGTATGTAATAGTTTTAAATATATTTTATTACTCTATCTAATTTTCTGCAGGTTTCCGCTTTTGTTGGTATGGAGCGTGGTTATCCCTACCTAGAGATCATGGAGTTTCCAGTCTGATTATCGTCTAGTCCCTCTCGATGGCTCTTTAGCACGTAATACTATGTCTGTTTGCACTTTAACACTTTACAACTTTTATGTTTGCTATTTAGTATCTTTTCCGACTTTTTCAAGTCGTATGTATCTCCTCGGGGTATGCCCCAGGTTTTTTGTATGAACAATTTTATTTAATTTAAAGTTTTTTACACAAAAAAAGATAATAAATTTAAAATTTTAATAACAGATATATAATAATATTTATTATTTTAAAATTATATTTACTTACGTTTAATTTTTAATAATTACATTTGTTATTTAAATATGTAAAATTGTTAACAAAATTTTAAATTTACTTATGTAATTTATTTTTACTTTTTATTCAATTCAAAATTTTAAATTTATTAAATATAAAATAATTTAATATAATTTTAAATTTACTTAGATATATATAATAATAAAATTATCAAAAACAAAATCCTAAATATAAAAATATTCCAATCACACTAAAATATAATATAGAGATTTATAAAAATAAAAATATAATAATTATTAATTATTAATATTAAAATAAAAGATATTCGTTGGGTCAAAGTTGGATGAATATCCGCTGAGAAATTTTTAAAACATGTAACCTATCCCTGATCCGGCAAATAATATATTTTAAAACCCACGACCCATCACATCCAAAACAAGAAATGATAAGGCTATATCCTATAATTAGTATATACTCCTTATAATGACGAGGTAAACTTATATCAAAGAACTGACAAAAAGATATATTACAGGTAATATGAGGCAGCCAAAGGATGACGAAGACACATACGAGACGAGGGTAACAAGCTACCAAGTGAGGGTCATTGAGGTACAAACCGTGCGCATGAAGAGATAGTTCAAATGGCTATTATAGGATGACACGTGTCCTTGCATCATACTTTACTAAGAAACGTGTTTACGCATTTATTATGAACCGTGACTAACCTTTAGGGTACATTAATACGTTCAAAGATAATGGTTAGAGAATAAATTTAGAGAGAGAATATCACGTGAGCAGTATAAATAAGGGGAAAATCTTCAATGTAAAGATTGATCATATTTGGACATACAAAAATTATTATATTCATAATAATTTTCTTTCTCGATTATCCTTTATCATCTTGGTTCTATATTTTAGAAGGATTACCTTTATCAAATTTGGCATCGTCTATGAGAATTATTTTTATTTTTTCAATGATTTGAGTTTTAGTATGCCAATAGTGATGACAACTTTGGGAATTGAAAAAGCAAAATCTAGGGATTTGTCTTATTCGAGGTAATACATTAGCTGTCTCGGGAGTCACGACGAGCTTTCCGTCTAACAAGATAAATCTGAGACGAAACCAACTTTTGAGTCAGTCGGCTCTCGGGTACACCATAACTGATCGGGAAAAAATGTTTAAGCAATTGTAACAAGAGCTGATAGTCAATCGATTTGAGAAATGTATGGTGCCTAGTATGGGGGCAATCAAACCCAAGGTGGTTTGATTGATGCAAAAACCAGTGTAAACGCTGAGATCACGCCAGTTCATGAATAAAACTATTCCATTTAATGTGCAACTCATAAAAATGCAGATCAAAGTGATAAAACAAGATCAATTTAAAGTGAATCAGTTGTAATTCGAAATAGACCAGGAATCCAAAATAAGAATGAAAACGTTCATTGGGCGTTACGTTTATTGAACGCGAAGGTCTTCTCATAAAAAAATAAAACAAGGATCATACAATTTTTTTATTAAGGTGAGTCACACTGAAAGGGCGAGATATAAGGCAGAAAATGTCAAGCATGTGGGTGAGTGTAACTGTAAAAAAAATGAGAAAACTAAAGAGCTTCGAGTATGAAAATTAGCCGAGTAATAAGGTGTCAAATATGAGCAATGAAAGGAGAGCGGTAGAGTATGATGAAGAGAGACACAAAATAACAGCTTATATAATCTAGGAATCTTCCTTCGTTAGGAAAATTCTGGAGGGAAAATTTTCACGCAAAATTTATTCTTACCGAATGAAAACGATGGGTCAAGGGACTCATAACACAATCTGGAATAATTCAGAAATATGATGATGTGGTTCAACCCAGATGATGTTTTATTATATAGAGCCTTTTTATGATGTTTAAGAGAAACACACTTTACTGGTTGAATAACTTACCGAAAGGAATGCTTCGAGATTTCGAAGGCCTTTGGAGAGATTACATGAATCGATTTGTTGGAAACAAGGTACATAAGAAAGAAAACAACTCTATTATGAATATATATCAAATAAAATGAGAAACAATAAAAATCTATGTTCAAATATTTGTTCATGAGATGGATGCCTTGTCAATGTACAAAGAGGACGTTGATGTGGCATCATTTAATAGAAGACTGGACAAGGAAGGTTTGATGTACGATGACCTTGTTAGATTTCATGTTGAAACTACGAGAGATATTTTGACTAGATTAGATCAATTTATCAGAGTCGAAGTGATGTAGCTAAAAATGCAGACAGACTGGTTTCTTGCTCAAGTATCAGAATTGGGTCAAACATGTCTCAAATCGAAGATTTTGACGAGCCCGTTAGTTTTCGAAAATGTGTTGTCACGAAGTTTGATATCCAAATTCAACTTATAAAGCATTCTATACGCTCTTTTTTCGTTAAACTTTGATTAATTAAATTTTAAAAAATTATTTTTATGAGTCTTTTTTACTTTTTAACCTAGGGTTAAGGTTTTATGTAATGTTCTTCTGCTCTTCTGAGTTCTTGTAACCGTCAACTTTGTTTCTATTGTTTGCTTCCATCACGAAAACTCTAAGATTGCATCATCTTCCTAACATAAACCCCAAGAGTCAAAGGTGTTGGTCCCATATATGAGGATAAGGGACAAGGTCAGAAGAGCTCCAATAAGTAGATCGATGTCATCGTATTCTGAAAACCCAACTCAAACGTTTTACCTCTGACTGAGAATATAGCATCCATCTTCGAAAAAGCCAAAGAGAGAACATACTATCCGCATCCATGTAGCATGCTAACCCCTAGTTACGAAATATCTCGTAGATGTTTATGTGCATACCATAATAACGAAGATCATGCAATTAATGACTACTAGAAATTGCGAGAAGAGATCCATATGTTAATTGACAATAGTGAGCTTATCCAGTTGATCAAGCATAAAGAAGGGTAACGACGTGAAGAGAGAAGTAATGAAGATTCGATATACGAAATACTGGAAAAAAAAAAGACGATAGAAAAAACGACACTGGCTCCATACTATTTTTGTTGGAGACACGATGGCAAGACCAAACTCAGTCTAAAAAAGCACAATAAAGACTTTGAGGTTCATCTGATAAACAAGTTGTCAAACTACCATCATAGAAAATCGGTAGCCAATCTGACCTTTAATGATGATGATTTGAGCAACAAAATAAATTCTTAATACTTAGAAAAACAAAGGTCCTACATAATAGAACAATAAAATAAACGCTTAATACTTATGACAACACATGGTCCCAAATGACATAGCAATTAATGCTTAATACTTAGGTCGAATATTCCATTTGAAGGTAATCTGTTGGAAGACAATGCATCTTAATAGCATATGAAGGCATTATATAGTTTCAACAGTTCTAATTTAAATGATAAAAGAATACAACTAACAATTTTCACACACTATATATAAATTCATAGACTAAATACCACAAAAAATATCTACGACGTGGTTAATCTCAGAATGAATTGCATCAATAAAAGTATGCTTCCGCTTTCTATATTTCTTGTTTTGGATCTGTATGACTTTGTTACTTATAATACATTAACTTACCTCATAAATTCAAGCATGTAACAAACTTGTAGATAGACTTATAAACCAATTTCACTTCTGATTTTTTAAATCTAGAAACAGAAGACAAAATTATTTTCTTTACACTTTTATGGAGTCGCTTACATTAAAAGATATTTTCTCGAACAAAAGATCAATGTTTAGTACAGCTAAACACATCTTATAGTGACTTCCAATTTTCCATAGGATTTCAAACCTAAAAAATCATAATAGTAATACTAGTGGATGCAGCCAAAGTTTCACTACTTACAACTAGTAATTTAGAAAGCTCAGAACTTACCATCTAAGTACCTTGTCAGATTAATTGCGCAAATGAGGTAATGAGTTTACATTATTTAATTCTTTCATCCTTTATAATATGTTACAAGAGTCAAACTTACCATCAAAAATCCTATCGATCTTTTTCATTGTATTAGTTCTGGCACAAACGATACATTATATATTTCATGAGGATTGAAGTAAAAAATGCTATACATTGTCTTGAAAAAAAATTATACGTTCTTCGGAAAGAGTGGTATCTGTAAATAAAGATACAAGAAGCAGTTAAAAGTAATGTTTGGCATAAGATTTTAATTTTGCATGCAAAAACTAAATCAAACTAATAAGAAATACAACAAAGGCTGAAATTTGTAAAACCTTGAGAGAAAAAATAAAATAATAATATTCCTTAAGTGTACACAAGAATAAGTGTACACAATGTTATAATGAAAATAAAAATAAATTAACAAAAATGAATCATTAAGGTAAGGTGTCACATCATTTCCTAATCCGTAAAGCATCAATGTAAAACATTATGCATTGTGTTTGACACATTTCATAACTTTAGAAATAATTAAACACGACATACACCTCTTCTCAAAATCTGAGTTTCTAGTTGTTCTTTGATAGAGGATCATACAATTGAACAACGAAGCTAACAAACAACTCCTAAATTTGTGATGTATACAGCTTAGGTTGTTTCTCTCTTTCTCGCATAAAATACAATAATCAATACATAATGAGTGACGAATCCAATTCCACCTCAAGATCCAGAGAATTCTAAAGTTACCAAGCATATCGTTACCTGAATAATAATAGTATCGACATAGCTCTAAAATGCATCTGCATACCATTGCAGCTTCCAAACAAAAGCATAGTCATGCTTAATCTACATGCCTTATATTTAAGGATGAAATTCTTGTTAAACCCATGTAACATAGAAATTGGTTCCATCCATGTAAATATCAACGCGATCATTTTGATTTTCTACCATAAATAAAGCGTCAACAAGGTGCAAAACACTTGGTTTACTGGTGAGATTGGAATCTGTAAACGAGTCGGTTTACATGAAGAATAACTCAGTATGAATAGCTTGGAATCTGATGATCATGAACAAATCAAGATAAATTATAAACTCTTTTTCGATTTGCATCATCAGGAGGATACACGTTCGCTGATATGTGGTCACCGATTCTATACATATTGATGGTCGTCATATACTAGCATCGAGATTAAAGACGAGCGGATTGTTAGATTTCGTATCTTATCTGGTTTTGGATATAGTATTCGGGTACCAATCCTCCCACTGTGGTCGTCATTTGATAATTAAAAGACAAAAAGAACCAAGAAAGCGATAAATGAAACCCTAGAGTGACAACCCGAAGAAAGTCAATCTTCTCCAAAACCTTAGTTCTTTAAAACTCATAAAATATAAGTTGCTTTATATAGCAGCACTGATGGGCCTGTTGGCTTATTGGACCATTGGTCCTAGAAAATTAATCCGTTTGAGGCTAATCCCTCTACTAATTTACTAAATAAAACACAACTATTCCTTATTACACAAAAGACCCTCAACATTACATATTTGTTGGGTCTATATTACAAACTAGATATTGGTTCAATATTCCACTCATTTGACTCGCCGATCGAATAAATTCTACCCTCATTAATATACACCATCATATAAATTTATTGTTTCATTAATAAATAATTTTATGTAATCACATGATTTATTATTTCTTTGAGATGATGACATAACCATCGTCACTATGAGTATAATTTTGTATAATATTTTAGTGTATCATTTGTTAAAAATTAAACATAATATATGAAAGATTTTTTTGACGTTTGGATGTCACTTAGTTGGATTTGATGTGTTACTTCTTATTGAATGAGGTGATGTAATTTAAAAGTGATGTTTTTGCATAAATGTCAATGATCATAAGTTGTTTAATAATGATCATCATAAAATATATTATTGTAAATGATATACAATATGTTTTACGTATAATGATGGTTAAAACCTCGTAAGTCTGGCAAGTATTCAGTTAGGAATGCAACATAAACAAGTATTGTGAAAATATTATCAAAGGTCACGCTTCTTGCAACATTATTATTTACTATTATTATTATCATTATTAATAATATTAATCATGACTTGTAAATTTATCTAGACGAAATTGATTCATTTTGGATGTTTTCAAATTCCAGAAAATTAAGACTTTATCGACCCCACCAAAGTGTGTATAATCATATGTTTTCATATTTATCACCATTCATGTATTTAATAATAATATAGACTCTACGGCTGGTGATGAAGAATGATTTATTTAGTTTACTAGTGAGAAATATTATTCTGTTAATATAAGAATCTTCATTCGCATTTATTTTTGGCGATTTCATTTGGGATAGGATAAAATAAAACTGTTGTGCATTAAAAAAAATACAACAAAATATATATCTAATATATTTTAGATTTAAAGAAAACAATATAGATAAAATAAATAACCACACCAAAACATCGATGTTTAAAATTTAGGTCTTGCTCTTTTACTATTTAACATTAAAGTGACAAAAAAATATTATATACAAGTTAAATTGGTATGCATTCAGTTAAGAAGAATGTAGATGTTTATATGGTAGGAGTATTATATGTAAAAAGTTATGTTTTTGAAATTTTATGCACCAATTAATAAACAATGAGTTTGCATACACTAAACTATCATATACAAAGTATTGTATAATATTTTTGACTAATATATAATATAAGTTTAGATTATAAGTATATTTAAAGTAATATGCATGCTGGGATCTTAGGAGCGCAGAAAGAAAAATGTCGCCTCATCTTTTGGGATCCATACCCTTATATTATCCTCGAACAAGATGACCTATGAGATGTTGGTAATCCTCACGAAGATATAGTATTGATAAACATATCTGTGGGAGGGAAGAATATCTAAAGAGCCATGATAGATGTTGGAATTATAGATTGTTCAATGGAACCCACGATAGAACTAGGAATCCCATGGTTATACACCATTCAGACAAAATGGTTGTCGGCTTCACCGAAGTAAGTTCTAAAGTCACCGATGAGTTTGAAACAAATGTTATTCTTCACAAACTGGAGTTAAAATAAATAGTATGAGTACTTTTTATAGTGGTGGATCACCTAACTTCCTATAGTACAATCTTTGACATGTCTTGACTTGACCGAATACATGTGATTGCCTCAACCATTCATCAATACTTGAAGTATATGATAGGATACATAGTAGGAGCTTTCGGGAGGAACCAAAAAGTGTCTACAGAATGTTATGCAACGTCCTTATCAATAATAAAAAATATGAGAAACAAGAAGTCAAAAAATAAGATAAAAAAGGAAAAAACACAAATGAATGGATAACATTGTTTGGAGCCTCTAGTGAGTGTCAAAGTGGTTAATGATTCCAGAAATACCCTTAAAATTTTTATACTGGAAAAGGATACTAAGGCGCATAACTTCAAAGAAGAAAATGATCTGAAGATTGGTATTGGGTTATCGAGGTCTTTGTGAAGAGAGTTGATTCGATTTCTGTCAAATAATTTAAATGTTGTTGCATGGTCTAATAAAGATGTTATTGAATTTCTATCTGGTATAATCTGTCACAACTGTTAGTCAACCCAAATGTGAAACTAGTATCACAGAAGATGAGATCGTTCTTCATAGATAAATTTACGACTATTATTGCTAATATGGGTAGGTTGTCAAGTGTAGAGCATATTAGATAATCTTAGTACGATACGTAACGTCTAACTTAATTTTGGTGAAGAAGAAAAAGAACGAGATTTGAAAGATGTGCATTGACTTCAAATACATAAAAAAGCTTGTTCAAATCATTCATTCCCGGTTCCAAAGGTGGACCAGTTGGTAGATCCCACCTCGGGTAATAAACTCTTTGTTATATGGTAATAATACCTTTTGGTTTAAAAAAACGCCGGAGACACTTATCAGAGGCTGATCAACAAGGAATTGGCTTCTTAGATTAGAAGAAATGTTAAAGTCTAAATTGATGATATATTATTTAAAAATTGGGAAGATTCGATGCACATCTTCGACCTCGTGGAAACTTTTCAAAACGTAAAGGTTGTAAACTTAAAACTCAACCCAAAAAAGTGCACGTTCGGGGTTCGATCTGTGAATTTCATTGGCTACTTGGTTATCCAGAAGAATACTGAGGCCGATCCATCAGAATTAGAGGCTCTGACTTCCATACAGCCACCCTAAACCCTTAATGATGTCCAACATGTTTATCTCCCGAGATTTGGACAAATACACTTCTTTATTTCAGTTTCTTCAAAAATCTAACACTTTCCAATAGATTGATTAGTTTGATGAAGCATTTGGTAAGATAAAGCAGTACCTCGCCTCTTCAAGGACACTATCCAAACTTATACATAAGAGAAATTATATGTTTATTTTGTCGTATATGAACATGTTGTAAGGAAAGTTCTAATCAGGGAAAAGGAAGTTGTCTAAAGTCAGTCAATTATGTGAGCAAAATTTTTGTTCTCAACCAAGATGTGATATCTCCAGTTAGATTAGTTTTCATTGACACTGTTTTTTCACAAAAACATATATGAAACCTTACTTCCATGGACACTCTATTGTGGTTTGAACATCCATTCTACTATAAAATATTGTAAAAAATCCATATATCTCAAGAAAGTTAACTTGATGGTTGATAGAGTTATGAGATTTTGATATTAACTATAAACCAATGACCGTTATTCAAAGATCAATCCTTGGATGATTTTTGTACAAAGTTTGACGCAAAAAAGCTAGAAACATCACTCGAGAATATGTGCATATAGTGGTTGGTCCGAACTGATGCAGGGTCAAATATGTTAGGTTACAGAGTTGTTGTCCAACTCGTGGGTCCTACTGGATAATAAATGAATAAGTCTACCTACTTTGGTTTTCAAGCATTGAATAACGAGGTTGAGTATAAAACAACGATTGCCAGCTTCGATTGGCCCAACTATATGGGGTGAACATGGTATGTTTGGGGAGCGATTCTTAGTTATTGATAAATCACACTTGAGGATGGACTGATGCATAGAAGGATCATATGATCAAATATCTTAAGGCACTGAAAACTCATGCGTAACAATTTGAAGGTATCAATTACGAACAAGTGTTAAGAGCCGAAAACTTTCAGGTAGATTCTTTGGCTTCAATCGCTTGCTCTGAGACTGAACTGTGGTTCACTCTGTAGGAACATCCCTCTATTGATAAAGATCATGAGCCAAGTCTATAAGAAACTTTCGAGTTGAATGATAATAATATTAAGGGCTCAATGATTAAAATCACGAGTTTTCAAATGGAATGGTATTTTCCCCGAGAAAATAGTTGTACCTCAAAGGATAAAATTGAGAGTTAAAAGATTTTTATGTTTATACGGGATTCTATACAAGTAAGGTTTAAAATGACCTTTTCTCTGATGCTTGGGCCCCACAGAATCATCCACCATTTTGAAGGAAGTCTATTGTGGGTCTGGTTCAATGCATTACGATCTTAAATTGTTAACCTAGAGAGTCTTGTTAGTAAGATTTTATTGGCCGATAATATTGATTGATTCTAAAAGATGGTAAAAAGTGTGGCTATTGCCAATGTTCTGTCGATATGTTTTATTATCTAATTGTGCTGATCGACTCAATCTCTGAAGCTTTACCTTTTGATAGATGGAGCATTAACCTAGGTGGTCCTCTATGATAAGGAAATATATTCATTAGGGACTTAAATGTAATTAATAAGGACTTGAATGATAAGTTCTTATTAATATAGAGTAAGATTAAAGTTTTACAAGAAGAATAGGGACTGAACTGTAAATAAACCTTTTATGTAACCGAATTTGTAACTAACTCACTAGGCCTATTTAAAGAGGTCGAAGAGGCTGATTACACCTATGAAATAATTAGAGGCGAAAGATTATATTCACCACCTAAAAATCTCTCTGTTGATTCTTGGACAATATTCTCAATATTCTCAATTCAATTTCTATTCTCACCAAATTGGCGCTAGAAAGAGGGGGCGAAGATACCTTGATCGATAGATCAAAAATCGAGTCTCGAATTTGTTCGTTTTCTGAAGTATTTCGTTTATATTTTTGTTGATCGGAGATGAATTCAGAGGAAGGAGATAATCCACCTGTTCGAAAAGCTTTGGAGACGTTGAAATCTGATCTGCAAGAGAAAGAAGCAGGTAAGTCAATTCCAATTCAATCAAACCAATTTGATTTTGAAGGTAAAATGAATGAATTGATAAGAAAAGTGGCGGAACTTGATGAACATGCTAAAAAGAATCAAGATAATAATGGTTCTAGACTTAGATCTAAAATAGCAAGAGGTGATCGGGATGATCAGTCGGATCCATCGAATGACGACGGCGACGTTCGAAATGTTCAGCGTAAAATGCATTTTGAGCGTAAAAAGGAGCATAGTAGAATGAGAAAAAGAGAGAAGTTGCAGAAGCGACAGTATGTAGATTCTAGTGAAGAAGAGGATTTTGAAAATTCGGAGTCAGATGAAACATCAAGATATAAGCATTTTCGAAGTCATTCAAAAGGAGGAGGATATGAATTTTGGCCAGCTAAAATGTACACGGAAGGAAGGCAAAATAAGGAAAGACGAGTGTATTCTCCTCGGAAATTTGAAGGTGAGCCAAGTTTGTATGCTACTGTGGGAATGAGGAATGAAGACCAGTTTGTTCAAGGAGTAGATTGGAGGGACTCACCGCTGATTAGTGAGATTAGATCTGTGCCACTTCCGAGGCGGTTTGACATTTCTAAAATTGACAAGTTTGATGGAACTCAGGATCCAGATGATCATATAGAGCAATTCAAAAACTATATGACTAATTTCGAAGACGATGATAAATTGGTTTGTAGAGCATTCTCTCAGACATTCAAAGGAACTGCACTAAAATCGTATAATAAGATTCCTAAGGAGTCCATTGCAAATTTTAGAGGCTTTTACACAGCTTTTCGAAGACAGTTTGTGGGAAGCAAAGAAATGAGAGCTAATGGAGATACGATAATACAATGTAAGCAAGCCGTGGGAGAAAAGTTGAAGGATTATACTAAAATATTTGTGTCAACGAAAGCAGGATTGGATGATTGTGAGGAAGTGGTAGCTATGGCAGCATTCAGACAAGGATTGTTGCCAGGAGACTTAACTAATGAAACAACAAGGCGTAGGGCATTAACGTTTGGATCTCTCATGGCTCAGGTTGAAGATCAGATCAAAGTCGAAGAGTCTACTCGAGTTTGAGGAGGAAATAATGTTGTTCAGAAAGGAAATAGTCAAGTGAACGCTTCGAATAACAACTCGTCGCGCGCGAGGGGTAGTCAAAATGTTTCCAATCAAAATGTTCGAGGAGGTTCGAATTCATATCAAGGGGGTTCTAGTCAGCACAATTTTAATAACCAACACCAATTCAGACCAAGATCAAATGTGTGGGTAAGGCCAGAGTATTATGCGGATTTGACTGAAAGCGTGGCATCGATATATGAGAAAACCAAGGGAACAGTAAATTTTAGAAAGCCGACAGCAATTAATAGGCCAAGAGAGGAACGCAATAACAAGTTCTGTAGGTATCATGATGATATTGGGCATGATACAAAGTATTGTATTGCTTTGAAGAAGGAAATTCAGGTTTTAATAGAGAATGGAAAATTGTTGGAGTATGTCAAAAGGAACGCTAAAGCCATAACTCAAAAGGTAGGCAATCCTAATTCTAAGCAGGAAAGTGCACTGATGATTTTAGATGCTGCAGATGATGAATTTGATGTGGCTTCGGAATATGTCGACCCAGACCCTAGTCGATTATTGTTGATGTCAGTTGATGAGCCGATGTGTAAGGGATGTGTTCGAGATTTTTGTGCGTTCTTTGAGTCATTGGCGATATTTGGGGGAGATTCAATGACTAATAACACTAATAATTCGAGGAAAAGACACATAGTAAATTTAACGCATCAAATTGAGGGAGGAGCATCATCACATCTATACAATAAAAAAGAATGATTCATTTATAATTTTCGATGGGGATGATTTGAGAGGAATTACTGGGCCACATGAAGATGCAGTGGTCATTGGAGCAGAAGTATGTGGGGTAGAAATTCGACGAGTATTGATTGATACTGGAAGCTCTGCTAATGTGTTGTTCAAATCAACATATGATAGATTAACCGCTCCGCCTCGGATAGAAAGGTCAGAAAGAACTATAATTGGGTTTACTGGCGCGACAACGAATGTAGTAGGGGAGTTTGAAGGTGAAATTTCTCTGGGAAAAGGGCCTTTCAAAAAGAAAGTGCGGGTACTTTTTATGGTGGTAGATTGTCCGTCGAGCTACAATGCTATTTTTGGAAGGTCATGGCTGGCAAAAATGTATGCTATAGTTTCTACAGTTCATCAATGTTTGAAGTATGTGGTCGGGGATCGAATTGGTGTAGTTCGAAGTGATCAAAAAGTGGCTAGAGAGTGTTACGCTGCTGCATTTAGACTACGTGAAAAAAGTACCGATGATCCAATTGAGAAATAGCAGTTTGGGGGGTTGCCTTCTAGTAGTACAGATGAGGGAATTGATGATCCGAGGTCAACCCCGAGTTCTGTAGTGGTAAGTGAGGAAATAGAAGAATACGTTTTCAATAATGGCAGAGTACATCGAATTGGGACTTTACTGTCTTTATCAGTGCGAGAAAGGTTGTTGAATTTTTTGTCTAAAAACTTGGATGTGTTTGCTTGGACGTCTGAGGATGTGGTTTGGGTCCCAATTGACATTATATGTCATAGTCTGGCTGTGGATTCGAAGATCAAGCCGATAATACAAAAAAGGAGAGCTTTTTCTTTGGAAAAATCTGAGGCCATAATTGCTGAAGTAGATAGATTGTATAAAATGGGGCATATTAGGGAGTCCAAATATCCGAAGTGGACGGCTAATCCTGTAGTGGTGAAAAAGAAGAGCGGAAAATTGAGGATGTGTGTAGACTTCACAGATTTAAACAGAGCCTGCCCAAAGGATCCTTTTCCCGTACCTCGAATTGATCAGTTAGTGGATTCCACTTCTGGAAACAAAATTCTAACATTTATGGATGCATTTTCAGGATATAACCAAATTCGAATGAATCCAGAGGATGAAGAAAGCACAACTTTTATTACTGATCGAGGTTTACATTGTTATAGAGTGATGCCATTTGGATTGAAGAATGCTGGGTCTACATATCAAAGGTTGATGAATAAGGAATTTGCTTCACAAATAGGGAGGAATATCGAGGTATACATCGATGATATGCTTGTTAAGAGAAAAAGTGATGATGATCATATTGACGATTTAGAAGAGACGTTTCTGAATCTTAGAGCAATACAATTGAAGTTGAACCCGGAAAAATGTACATTTGGAGTCCGATCTGGTAAGTTTCTGGGGTATGTGATAAGTGAAAGAGGAATTGAAGTGGATCCAGAACAGTTGAAGGCTTTGATATCGATGTCTTCGCCTCGGAATATCAAAGAAGTGCAAATGTTAACAGGCAGGTTAGCAGCTCTGAACAGATTCATTTCTCGTTTCTCAGATAAATGCTTGCCTTTTTTCCAGGTGTTGCGTCGACCAAATAATTTTGAGTGGACTTCGGATTGTGAAGAAGCTTTTATTAAGATCAAAAATCTTTTGTCCTCTCCTGAAATATTATCAAAGCCTCGAGAAGGTGAGCAACTGTTTTTGTATATAGCAGTATCGGATTATGCAGTGAGTGCAGTTCTGATTAGTGAAGATTCAAGAATTTCGAAGCCCGTCTATTATGTCAGTAAAAGTTTGGTTGATGCTGAAAAACGTTACTTAAAGCTCGAAAAATTGGCATTGTGCATAGTATTGGCAGCGAGAAAAATGCGTCCCTATTTCCAAGCACATACAATTGTGGTTCGAACTTCTTATCCATTGAAATATGTATTGCAAAAACCAGATATCTCAGGAAGAATGACTAAGTGGTCTGTTGAATTGGGAGATTTCGACGTGCTGTTTTCTCCACGAACGGCTATCAAAGCTCATGCCTTAGCAGATTTCTTTGTTGAGTTTCATTCGAGTAGATCCGAAGAGAAAGAAGATGAAAAAATGAGCACAAATCTGATGTGGACGGTGCAAACTGATGGAGGATCTAGTAATAAAGGTTCGAGTGCGGGGATAGAATTGGTGGCACCAACAGGGGAGTATATGTTTCAAGCTATAAGATTTGGATTTCATGCTTCGAATAATGAAGCTGAATATGAAGCAGTGCAGCAGGACTGCGGTTAGCGAAAATTTGTGGAGCAGTATTCGTGTGCTTAGAAACAGATTCGCAGTTAGTAGTCAACCATGTTAAAGGAGTATCAGAAGCTAAAAAAGACCGTTTGGTTTTGTATTTGCAAGAACTTCGAAGTGTGATGGCACAATTTGAAAATGTCGAGGTGGAGCATATTCGAAGAAGAAATAACACAATGGTTGATTCTTTAGCAACAATGGCTTACTCTGAAGAATATCCATGGATCGTGACACAACCACTGCCTTCGATTACATCAAGCTCTGAGCAATGTGGATTTGTTGAGGAAATAGTAAATGATTCGACGCGCATGCGGGGTGATTGGAGAACTGACTTGTTAAATTTTCTTACGAAGGGAATACTACCTCTTGATAAGCACTTGCTTAAGAAAATAAGGAATAAAGCTCTTGGTTATGTGGTATTGGATGGGATATTGTATAAGAGGTCTGTGTCGAGGCCTTTGTTATGATGTTTGAGTAAGCTAGAGTCTCAAAACATTTTATCTGAATTACATGATGGAGATGGATCAGCTCATTGTGGTTTCAAGGCTTTAACACGTAGGGTATTGTTGGCAGGATATTATTGGCCTACTATATTGCAGGATGCCAAGTTATTGGTTCGAAGCTGTGATACTTGTCAAAGGTATGCACATTTGATACATAAACCAGCAACACCACTGATGATAATTTCTGAGGCGGTTCCTTTTGATAGATGGGGGATTGATTTAGTAGGACCATTGCCTATGGCTTCAGGTGGAAGACAGATGATTATTGTCGCAGTTGATTATTTTTCGAAGTGGGCAGAAGCAGAGCCTTTAGCTGGAACAAAAGCTAAGGATGTGATCAAGTTTATTCTAAGCAACATCTGCTATCGTTTTGGAGTTCCTCGGAAAATAACAACGGACAACGGTCCCCAATTTAATAATAAGGAAATGGACTCTTTTTGCTCCTCGAAAGGAATACAATAATGCTTTTCCACTACTTTTCATCCACAAGCAAATGGGCAAGTGGAAGTTACAAATAGATCTATTTTGGAGGGTTTGAAGAAAAATTTGGCGGGAGCAACAGGGAAATGGCCAAATTATCTTCAAAAAGTGCTGTGGGCATATCGAACAACCCCTAGAGAGGCCACAAAAGAGACTCCTTTTTCTTTAGTGTATAGAATGGATGCTGTGTGCCCTGCTGAATCTACATTGCCTTCCTACAGGTTATTGCGATATTCCGAAGTAGATAATGATGAAGCTAGAAGGGTTAAGCTTAATTTGTTAGAGGAAAAGAGGGTCAAAGCACATTTGAATGTGGTTCATTATCAAACCCTAATGAGAAGCAGGTACGATGCTAAAGTTAAGAAGAGGGAGTTCAAGGTTGGCGATAAAGTATTACGAAACGTATTTCTTCATACTAAGGACAAGCACCTCGGAAAATTGGCTCCGAATTGGGAGGGTCCTTATGAAGTCAAAATGTAGGTCAAGCCAGGGTCATATAGGTTGTCTGATCGTGAGGGGAGGATGCTCAAACACCCTTGGAATATAGAACATTTGAAATTGTATTGTGAGTAAAATTGAACTTCGAATTTTTACAAGACAGACATACTTTTTCCTTATCTGTTGGCCCAGAAAGGTTTTAATGAGGTGTCTGGTTAAAATTGAATTTCATAATAAAATTTCTTTTGGCCATTGGTTGTTTAATATGATGAATGATTTGTTATTTTGGTAACTTGGCAAAGACTGATCATCTTTGAAAGTTGACCAAGAGTAATTTTCCAAAGCAATAGCTTTGAAGAAACAACCTATTTCGAGGTGCCACGTCTTATGAGTGCATCTAATTTTCGAGGTGCCACGTCTTATGAGTGCATCTAATTTTCGAGGTGCCACGTTTTATGAGTGCATCTAATTTTCGAGGTGCCACGTCTTATGAGTGCATCTAATTTTCGAGGTGCCACGTTTTATGAGTGCATCTAATTTTCGAGGTGCCATGTTTTATAAGTGCACTAGAAATTTGAAATATTAAGAAAGTTGCTTGTTTCATCGGATACAACTTGAAGCTTACAAAAAGGGAGAAAACTACTTAATTAAAACACACAAAAAACAAACACGACATATATAATCTACTGTTTAGTCATCCTCTTCTTCCGATGACCCTTCAGAAGCGTCATCTTCTTCTAAGGAGCTTGATGGCACCTCGAATGCTTCCTTTGGACGATCTTCCTCTGGAACTTGTTTCCAAAATTCTGTTAAATTCAACCTTGGATAGGCAGCATGGATTTCTCGAAGAAGATTGATAGCTGTTTGAGTTTGAGCTTTCTTGATACCATCAAGCATCACAGAACCAACAGCAGCTTCGGATTTCTTGACGGCAACCTTCTTTTCCTGCTCGAATCCTGTTTGAAGCGTAGTCATTTGAGTTTGACAATTTTCCAGTCTTTCCTGAGTTTCCTTAACAAGTTTTTCAGCATCGGTAGATTTTTTCTTTTCCTCAGAAATGGCAGTAGAATGTTGGGTATTCATATTTTCAAGAGCCAGACGATGAGAAGTTTCCAAAGCTTTGATTTCTTCTTTATGCTCTTTAAGAAGTTTTCTTTTCTCAGCCTCAAAATTTTGAAGTGCTTTATCCTTTGAAGCTTTTTCAGATTCTTTTTCCTTTTTCCTCTTGATTAATTCTTGTGCAAGGAGCTCCAATTGTGTATGTGAATTGTTCACTTCTTCACACAATTTTTTGGTTGCAGCACTTAAGTTAGTAAAAGGTCGAAGGATTGAAGTTACCTTATCGGATCTGTCAGGGTTGGGCAAGTTTGATGGGTGATGATGGATAGAAATGATTGCATTAGATGTTGAAGTTATGTCAGCCCCGGTAGAAGTTGATGGAATGGTGTTGGTAGGCTGAGAATCTTCACCAGTGACTACAAAATCCCCGCTCGAGTTGAAATCTTCGAGGTTAAGATAATCGTTTTCTTGGCTATCTCCTAGTGCCAATCCCCCTTGAGGATTTTCTTCAATGAAGGTTTTCTCATGCACCTCGGAAGCCAATACCTCTTCGAGTATTCCAGTTTCGTTCTTTTTCTTTGGAGTAGTGGACTTGCTCTTTTTCTTCTTTGGAGCATTGTCTTCTTTCTTTTTCTTTTTCAGTACAGGTTCGTCCTCTTTGGATATTGGAGGAAGTTGAGATGCATGCGCTTTTCGTTTCCCTGCAGGTTTCGAATTTTTGGAAGGGTTAGCCTTGCTTGTGTTGGTTTTTTTGAGGGTTAGCTTTCCCTTCTTTTTTAGTGGCAGGTGACTGTCAGATCGATTCCTGGTAGGAAGGTAGGTTTTCCCATCTGGTGCGAGTATTCTTTGGATCGCTTCAATGGGATCTGGGGGGAGCATCGGGTCTTCAGGGAAGTCAGCTCCCAAGGTTATGCGCCAGAGATGGCTGTTGACGAAGTTGATTGGTTGAAAGGCTGAGTGAAAGCCATTTCCCCAGGCTTTCTCTGCCCATTCAGCCATTCTCTTGAAGATGTCCTTAGCAGTCTTTCGACGACCTTTGAATCTCCTCGGAATTTCTGAAAAAAGAGTAAACAGTTAGATAAGTAGACTTGGTTAATTTGACTAGGCTTAATAAGTTAAAAAAATATTAACAATACAGCAATGATTTACTTACTACTATCTCTCCAGGTGAGAGTAAGTTTTGAGGGGTTGTCATCGGAAATTTCTTTACCATTTTCCCAAGCTCCTGATAAAAAGACAAACCTTTGCTTCCAAAACTTGTCAGTCTCGAGGAGGTCATCGATAATCTTCAGATCATCCTCCAAAGTGAGGTAGTAGAATGGTAAAACTGGCCCATTTGAGATTTTGGTCAGTGAGATGAAATCCTCTATTTCGAGGGGGATGCTTCCTAGCCTCGACACCATAATAGCGGAGAATAAAGTGAACAGTTGGTTTTGGAGTGACTTGTGTTGGGCACAACCCAAGAATTTCGAAGTACCTTACAATCATTGGATCGAGGGGAAATCGAAGTCCCAGTTGAAAAGTTCAGGGTAAACTACCAGTTCGTTCTTCTGACAACTCAGAGGTGTTTCTCCTTCTACTGGTAGTCGAAGAACAATGTTGTCTGTTAATCCCCATAGTTTCTTAAGTTCTTCTTTTTCTGATTCGAGGTAGTAAGTATAGGGTACATTTTTTAGGGCGAGAATATACCGAAGACAAAGTGGTTGTAAGTTTTCCTGAACCAAGGCAGCAACATCTTCGGGGAGGGTAATAAGAGCTTTCTTTCCTCGAATTTTCTTTGGAGGGATTACCTCTTCTGCCTCGGATTCGCCTTCGGCATCGGATTCAGTGGCTTCAGAATCATTTTCTTTGTCATTTTCTTCATTGGTAGCTTCATCGCGAAGACTTCGAGTTTGAGTCTCAGTTTGAGTCACAAGAACTGGTTGACTATTCTCTGGTGTAACGTCAACCACTTCTTGTGGGGGAGGAGAGGAGGTTTCTGCATCGTCACCCATTGCTAGAAAGGTTGATTTTTTGTGAAGATTAACTTTAACGGCTTCAGATTGTATGAGAGGTGATTTGGGTTGTAGTTTTTTAGGAGTTGGAGGTTTGTCAGAATTGACAGCCTTAGATTTTCGATGTGGTCTTAGTGATGGAGAAGTGGGTTGATTTCGAGGAGGAGAAGATTGTTGGCTAGATTCTGGGTTTGATGCTAAAGGTGAAAATGAAGTAGCAAGGTTGGAATCGAAGTTACCGTATTTGAAGGTGGTAGAGGAGAAGTGAGGACCGTTGTAGATTAACCCATCAGCTCTGTATTCTTCAGCCCTTTCTCCAATACAGAGATAATCGTAAGCACCAAACACTTGATTGCTAGGACCATGGAAGATAGATTTCTTTGGTTTTCTTGGTTTTCTGGGTTTAGATCTTTTGTATTTGGGATATCTTCTCATACAATAGATGTTGATCTGGGAAGTTGTTTTTGTGACTGAACAAAGTGGTGTTTCTGGGGAAGGTAGCAGAAGATGAAGATGAAGGTTGATGAAGAACAAGATGAAGATGGCTTAGGAAAGAGATGATTTTTCTAAAAGGTTCTCAGTAAGGTGGAGCTAAGTATCTATACTTGGAAAAAATGACGTTGAGAATTGGAAGAGGCAAAACCAGTGAACTCTTCTCATTGGGTGGAATGTGAAACGTGGAGGAAAACTTGCTGTGTCATAGACCTATCAAGAAGGGTCCAATCAGTCTTTCAAGTAGGGGTCAAGAGGTTCGAAGTAGAAGTAAAGTTGTAATTCTAGTCAGAAGATTCGAAGTGAAAGTAAGGTTGTATTTCAAGTTGGTAGATTCGAAGTGAGTGGGGAGTTTATTTGCACTTATTCTTAGATTCGAAGTGAAGTTGCAAGTCATTAGGCTCAATCATAATGAAGGGGCTGGATGAAAGAAGTTTTATTCACTTGGAGTAATGTTCGAAGAGTGAATAGTTCTTATAAAATTGTCTGTATAAGAACTAGGGGGGCTACTGATAAGGAAATATATTCATTAGGGACTTAAATGTAATTAATAAGGACTTGAATGATAAGTTCTATTAATATAGAGTAAGATTAAAGTTTTACAAGAAGAATAGGGACTGAACTGTAAATAAACCTCTTATGTAACCAAATTTGTAACTAACTCACTAGGCCAATTTAAAGAGGTCGAAGAGGCTGATTACACCTATGAAATAATTAGAGGCGAAAGATTATATTCACCACCTAAAAATCTCTCTGTTGATTCTTGGACAATATTCTCAATCTTCTCAATTCAATTTCTATTCTCACCACTCTAGCCAACGCTTCAAGAGACTGCAATAATATTATTTTTATCATGGAATACTTTTAGAAGTGGGTGTATGACAAACCTTCATCCATAATAACTTACAAGAATATAATCAATTTCATTCTGATTAATATGTATCATAGGTTTGGACTCCCACGGTCGATTACCACAAACAACGATCTTCAATTCTAAAATGTTGGATAACCTCTTTCTACCAAACCTGATAAATATATAAATATTTCTCTACCCCTTATCACCCTCATGCAAACAGTCATGTAGAGGGCCGGTAACCGAATCATCTTAGAAGGCTTAAGAAATAATTTGATAGAAACTACATGAAAATGGCCAAAATTATCTTCAAGAGGGGCTATAGGCTTACAGGACAACTCCTCATATCGCCACAAATGAAAAATCTTTCACCCTTGTATATGTTATAAATGTTGTGGTCTCGTCAAAGATAGATCAACCATTTTTTAAGGTATTGAGTTACTCTAAATAGGGAAACAATAAATGAAAGAGGGCCAAACTGGATCTAATCAAAGAGAAAATAACAAAGGCTCACGTGAGAATCTAACATTATGAAACCCGTATGAGGAATATATATGCTTTGAAGCTTCGAATAAATGAGTTCGAAATGAGAGATAAGGTCTTGAGGGAAGTGTGCTTGCACACTAAAGATCAAAGGCTTGAAAAGCTTAGACCAAATTGGGAAATCCCTTACACAATGATTAAAAAAGTTAAGACAAACACTAATAAATTGATGGATGAAAATAGAGGAAATTTCAGCACCCGTGGAACATCAAACAACTCATATTATACCTTATGTAAAATTTTATTCATCATATATAGTTTGTTTCTAACTACATCATTTTTAAATTGTGAATAGACCTGTAACATACTATTTTTCTACTCTGGTAGCACATGAAGGTTTTAATGAGGTACCTACATAGTCGACATGTTAATGAAACTGTTTCCATAGTTTTTATTTTGCTTCGGGATGTGATTTGATATTGTTAATATGCATGTGATAGTTTAGAAATTTCTTAACTATTGAAAAAAGTTCAACCTTTATTGGTGAAAGTAGAGTTCAAAGCTTGAAGTGAGTACCCAAACTCAATACATTGTAAAAGTTCCTAATGTTTATTGGTCATGGCAGAGCCTAGTGCTCAAACAGAATAATAACGTTCAGACAAATATCCTTATAAAAATTTCCAATGTATGATGGTAGAGGCAGATCTTAGTGCTCGAAACAAATGATAACGTTTGGACCAATCTCATTGTAAAAGTTTTAAATTTATGACTCGTTAAGTCAGAGCCCAATATTAGGTATGAGTGATAATATTAGGACCAAACATTTTGTAACAGATTTTTGAACTTAGTTGGTCGAGGCAAGGTCGGATACTCACGACGAAATATACAAGAGGGTATAAAAACATCAACAAATAAAAAAAATATCATGTCGTAGTATAAAACAAAAAGTGCAATGAGATAGATGACTACGGGGTTCAAAAAATACATTAAAAAATACTACAACCATCTGAAAAACTTTAATCGTTTGAAGGAGATTAAAAATACAACAAGTGTCCTGACCATCCATGGAATTTACGTATAAAAAAAGTAAATTATTGAAAATATAAGTGTTCTTTTATTGTTTGGTTTATGAGTCTTGGGGTGAGTAGCTTTGGGGTTAACTTGGGTAGTAAAAATATCGTTACGGTCATTCGGAGGAGCGACCTGGATAGTATGAAGGTTGGACTTAGCAATAACTTCGGCCAATGAGTCCAGTCTCACGGAGTTCTTCGGGGTGAGACTCTTGTTGTAATATATTTTTTCATTGATCTCCTCCTACTTTTCTTCTTCGAACTCATCCTCAGATAGTGGATCAAACTCTGTATATACTTTTGGTGGACGCTTCAACTTAGCGATTGGCTCTCAAAATAGACCAAAATTGAGTTCCAAAAAACACTGGTGAAAGTTCAAGACCATATTTCCCGGACCATAAATTCTTCCTCTATGACACCCTTAATAAAGTCTTTCAAATCCTAAGCGTGTTTATTTTTTTTACTTTGGTAACTTCTAACTCAAGGTTAGAAATGAATTTTTTTTGAGTCTCCACCTCAGCCCGAAGATTGACAATTGTCTTGTCAAGAAGCTCCATGTTATGAAGTTTGAATCATTGACACTCCATTATAGTTTTATGCAAATTTTGTTTTGCTTCCTTAAACTCTTCGTAACCGATCACATGCTTGATAGGTTTTCTCATCAGGCTAGACAAGTCAGGGCATTTGGCCTCATGATAATAAAAAACCTTTGCATCATAGACCATGTATTTATTAAAATTTACAAACAAAGTAAAAACTTTAGAAGAGGAGAAGATCATGAATCCTCTAGAAAGATATAATGTCAGTATTTTAAATCGAAGGTAATATGCCAGGAAACAATGTCGGATAAATACTGATGAGTAACTACAAAGGTGAGTCTTCCAATATTAACGTGTCGAGCTACTACCCTTTAGAGATCTTGAGGCTCCAATATGACCACAAGTGCCTTCCCATTCAGCTCAGTCTTTACAACCAAACCCCGCGATCCACAAATAGAAACGGACTCAGTATGGCTTCTTTCTCTTTGCCCTATTATTTTTTCTCAAAATTATAAGTAGTATAATCCTCTGGAACCACCACGTATATGCCATTGGTTGGGTCGGTCGAACTTGACGCGTCACTTTCAACCTTGACAATATCAGCAACTTATGTATTGTTATCTTACTTCACCTTCTTTCGAGGGACTTTGGATTTTTCATTTTTGATGATGTGTATGCTAGAGGCTCAACCCCGTTCAAAAAACAAACCAGAAATATCATTGGTTTTGTTTTTGTAAGACGAACAAAACTAAATCCATGAAATATATTTGTGGTTTTTTTTTGCGTATTTATATGTAATTTGGTTGTAAAATAAGTCTTGTTGTGTGTATAAACAAAATACAACTTGTTTTTGTCAAAATATGTGTTCATTAGGTGTGAAACAACTAACTTTTATAGTTGCTAAAATATGTGCATTTTGGTGTTGGAAAAAATTGTTTTTTTACTGCATTGAGTGCAAAAATAGAAGTAATCGAGTTGCAAAATTAAGAAAAAAAGAGTTGCGTAAATAAAATTTTGGTTTTGGAAAAATAATTGTGTTATAGTTTTTTAAAATGACATATCTTTCAAACCACAGTTCCAAAAAAATCAACAAATACAATTGGTGTTGTGTTTTTAAGACGAACAAAACTAGATCCATGATATATATATATATATATATATATATATATTATTTTTTACTACATTTGGTTGCGAATATATGAGTAGTCGGGTTGCGTAATTAGTCTCGAAAAAACAATTATGTTAAGGTTGCGTAATTAATAGTAATTTGATCGAGAAAATAAAATAAAAATAAAAATTTCCAAAAATATCACTTATAGATTTCATTTTATTTGTCTTTAAAAAAATAAAAAATATATATGTTTTTAGATTTTTTTGAGTTAAAATTTGAAAAATATATTGTTTTGGAGGTTGAAATAACTATGAACACATCAATTAAAAAATTAAAAACGAAATTGAATAATTTGTTCGTTAAAACCTGATTTATATTGAAATAGTGTAGATTTTGCTGAAATTTGTCTCGAAGTAGTTTATTAATTTCTTCTGTAAGTTGTGATTATAAAAAAAATAAAACATAACAAACATGAAAATAATCGCCCCCTTTTCGAAAAGATCCTTAGTCGTACTCTTGGACATCAAAACATCTTTCGTATGCGGGCCGCCTCCATCTCATAAAATCGGTTCTCTTTGCTAGCCAAGTCTACTGGTCCTCCATATTCATCCTCCCGGTCAGGGTCCTCAATGAGCTATCCCAACTCCTTAGAAGATTCCTCTGGTCAGGATCAAAAATGAAAATCTCGGGGGCTAAAGTTTCTTGGGCCAAACTCACCTTGCCCAAAGAAGATGACGGCTTTGGGATTCCAAACCTATAAATTTAGAACCAGGCGGCCGCCCTAAAATGCTTTTGGTCCATTATAACAAGGAACCCGAACTCTATATGGACCAGATGGACTATCGCGGAAAAGGTAAAAATAAAAATTTCTGATCCATGACCGTCCCGCCTAATGCTAGCTGGGGTTGGAGAAATTTTTTGAAGCTCAGACCCTGCGAAGCCGACCTTTACACTGTTAAAATCGAGGATGGGCGCAATACTTCAATGTGGCACGATTCTTGGTTATTTCCCTATTCACTTATCAAATGCTTTGGTAATGAAATCACCAACATAGCTCGTCTCAGAAACATCTCTCGAGTATCTGACCTCAACATAAATGGATCCTGGCAATGGCCCCTCAATAGTAGAGCTCAGAACAGACAACTTCTTTCTCACTTGACAGAAATTTGAGCAGCCCTCACTACTCCCCCTCCCCCTTGTAACGCCGAAGACATCTTCCTCTGGACCCCAAACAAGTCAAAACCAACCTTCGCTATCAGCTGTACGTACGCCGCCATAAGACCCTCGGGCACTAAAGCGCCCTGGGGCCCTCTCGTATGGAATAAATACTCTATACCACGCCACTTCTTCATCTCTTGGATGACAGTCCAAAACAAGCTATCCACCAGGGATAAAATCATTAGTTGGGGCCTTGACTCTCCTCCTGATTGTGTTTTATGCTCTGAAAACTTGGAAACCCTTGACCACAACTTCAACTCCTGTCCTTACTCCTCCAGCATCTGGGAAAACATCTACATGAAACTTCAAATCTCAGTATCTCTCCAATCTTGGAATGATCGGCTTGAAAATGCATGTCAGTGGGATTCAAGACCCCTCTCCCTCATATGCAGGATTGCTTTTTGTGCCACCATTTACCATATTTGGAGGGAAAGATGCTCAAATATACAACAACTCCCCATCTCCGAACTCGTGCACCGTCCATCGAATTCTATCGGACCTCCGATATCGACTACATGAGACCAAAATTAGCTTTCCAATATGATTACTTCTCCTTATTATAATGACTTGTCTTTTCTTTATAATCTCCACCGAGACTTTTAGCATTACTCCTAGATGTAATAACTAGTTTTAACTTGTTATCTCTTATGGGCTAAGGCCACATGTCATGCTGAATAGCTTTGTAATAACCTTTTATATTAATACAATTTATAGCTTTTTATAAAAAAAACGAAAATAATCTTAGAGTTTTTTATTTTTCACTTTTATACCAAATAAAATATAATCTATAAATTTTACCTAATAAATTGTTTTCGATACACTCTACAAATCCTACGAAATTATCAATATTGGGTAGATTTTATAAAATTATATATATATATAAATAAAAGAAATAGTAGGCTTTCAGTATCCTCAACCTCTTTTTGTCTATAGCACCTTTCCTCCAAAAATAAGCAAGACCATCTTTTTAAAATTAAAGTTAAAAGAGTTTCCGATTTGAATATTAATTTGTCTTAATCCGGTAATACCTATCAAGTCCTCACTCTTGTTGACCTCGATGATGTATCGGTTGCCACTAGCCAGATCCGCCATCGATGCGAGTGGAGGTCGAGTCACCATTCTCTCCCATTTCATAGGGTTACCTATCTTATGGCCCGTAACACTGGATTTGGTCCCTTTTCCCGATTCAAATCTCTGTCGCGCACAATCCAAACCATGAGGTCAGTGCTTTCGTTGTTCCTCTGATCCAATTTATTACGCGTAGATTTTGCTATCTTATGTACTGTTTTCTTTTTCGGATTTAGGAGCGTGTTCTTATTGTTGATTTTGATTAATTGAGCTTTGAGCTTTAGGAGCTAATGGAATAGTGCATGAGGATTCAGGAGTAATTAGATATAGTGTTGTGGGGTAGTGAATTCTAAATTCTAACTATAAGGAGGTGCAGTTTAGATATGTTTCTATCGATTCATACAATTGACGGAGATTCATTTGAATTAGTGATTCATTAGCATTGGCTAATCAATCAGGCTTTCTTAATTGAATTTCCAGCACTGTTGTATTACTTTTTACTTGATGTGTGTGGATTGCAAAGTTAGAATTTGAATTTGTCTCGATTAGATAGTTTTCAGGTCGAACTTCTACATATTTGGGGCTGACTCGAATTCTGTAGTGCTCTGGAGTATATTAATCTCAAGTTCATAGAGGTTCTGTTTGAATTTGGCTCGAGTTTGAATCTGATCATATCAGAGTTAGATATAAGTGATTATGTAACATAAAATTTTACCGTAATCGAATTAAGAATTTGAACCGAGCTCGAATGTTTCCAAGTGACTTACTGAACAATTCGCAAGTTGCTCGATTTCTATATCAAGCTCGAGTTCTTGTTAAGCTCAATCTGAAATCGGCTCCACTTTGGCTTGTATAATACGAGAACGGGATAAAATTAATAAGGTTTTCTATAGTTGTTTTTGAAAACACTGGCACGATCCGAGTTTGGACTCAGAGTCGAATTAGAAATTTCGATAAAAACTATAACCCTTATGAAAAGTTAAAGAAAAAACTTACAACAGAAGTGTGGAATTTTGCCAGATTGGTTTGATTTTAAAATTTTTTATGTAACACAATTTCTCGACAGATTTTCACTTGTTATTATTAGTAATAAAAGTGCTCCATAAAGGCATTAGAAGGATTGTATACTTTTTTTATACATATTGTCATATCCTCTGTCTGATTGTACAACCTGTACATTAATATCACATTTAACCTTTTTCACCTTGTATAGTTTGTAGTACAAGAAAGAAAATACTCTGGTATATTGCATAATAACTTAAACTTTCTTTTAGCAGAAGAAAGAAAATACTCGGGATTTCGCTTTCTCTCATTCTCATCAACTTAGCTTCAATTATGGAGCGAGCTGACGAAAATCTCCTTCCATCCGTTTACAAAGAAGTTAGCGAAGCATTCAATGCCGGACCGTCTGATTTAGGATATCTAACTTTCATACGGAACTTTATACAGGGGCTCGCTTCACCATTAGCCGGTGTACTAGTCATAAACTATGACCGACCCACGATTCTCGCAATGGGCACTTTCTGTTGGGCATTATCAACTGCTGCGGTAGGATTAAGTCAGCGTTTTAGACAAGCTGCATTATGGAGAGCAGTTAATGGTTTTGGTTTAGCTGTTGTTATACCCGCGCTTCAGTCTTTCATTGCGGATAGTTATAAAGAAGGTGCGAGGGGAGCAGGGTTTGGTTTGTTGAATCTTATTGGAACAATAGGGGGGATTGGAGGCGGTGTGGTTGCGACCGTCATGGCTGGTCATGAGTTTTTGGGTTTGGCCGGTTGGCGGTTTGCGTTTATTATGATGGCCGTTTTAAGTGCGTTGATTGGGTTTCTTGTGTTTGTTTTTGTTGTTGATCCAAGAGATGTTAGTAGCAGTAAACGTGACGATGCGCTGAATCTTGAAAGGTTAGTTATCACTATTGGATCTTTGAGAACTTTATATAATCTAGGAGGTATTAGGAAGAAAAGTAAAATGTTAGTTGTTTGGATGAATAGGGGTGAAATATCTTGTCTGATCTAGAATGGATTGCGTACTGACATGAGTTTCATGTCTGAAATCCGGATCAGACAAGTTCGGGCCTGGAGTTTGGACATTCATACAAAGCGGCCAGATGTGAGCATTGAAAACGTGATCAATCCAACTCATAATTAGGATCTGACAAACTGGATAATTACAAATGAAATAAAAAATACTTTCGAAAAATTCAAAATGTATATAAATTTCCCAAATTTTAGGTTGAAACAAGGTTCGAACAGGGTTATATAAATTAAAGCTGGGGTCAAATTTGGACTCGAACTCACATATGAATCCGAGTCCTGGTTTGACAGAGACTGCTACAAAGTTGTTCATGAATTTAGTTGTTTGATGAATGCCTGGCAAAATCTTATAGGACTAGTTCGACCGGTTTTGTCTGATTCTAAAAAATTGGTTACGGAAATGAATTTCAAGTTCAAAATCCGGCTTCGGTCAGAGAAATATTGTCCATATAAAAAATCTAGTAGACTTAAAGTTTGGACATTTGGACAGAACAGACTGATTTAGGGATTCAGAATTTGTATAAAAAGTTTCATACGATAACCAGGTCAGACCAGGTGAACTCATTCCGTTCCAGGTTGTATGGATCAATACTTTGTCCAAATTCGGACTTGAAATCTGCAACCCGTATGGATGAACAATAATAAATTATGTCTTTTGTCAAACTTTTCAAGGATTTAAAAGAAGCCTTAAGGTTCCAATCCAGAGAAAAACAAAAAGGCCGCTTACTAAATTTCTCTAATTTGTGTTCTTTTGTATATTCATTAACCGGACACTGACATCATTTCCGTCCTATTTCTCTTTTTCCTAAAAATTATCAGGGACCAAAACATACTAGTAGATATACATTGTTTTACTGATCTTTAAGGTTTAAAAGAGAATGTATTCTTTGTTTTGATTGCTAGCTGCGTTCTTTTCTTCTTTTGCAGTAATGAGTTGATAGAAAAGGGTAATACAAATGCCTCATCAATCTGGGTCGAGTCAGTAGCAGCCATGAAAATTGTTGTAAAAATAAAGACGTTTCAAATCATAGTCTTGCAGGGAATTGTTGGCTCACTACCATGGACTGCCATGGTATTTTTTACCATGTGGTTCGAGTTAATCGGTGAGTTTATAACTACTAATTGGAATGGAGTCAAGTTGTACAAATGAGAGGTTCTGCAATATCTGAGGGTGTTGAGTGATTTCTACACCCGGATAGATCACTATCTAATGTCTTAATCTGATTGTTATATCCGAATGTCCAAATCCGGATGCAAATCGAGTTTCTAACCGTATCATATTTCTTTGTCAAAACCAAATTTTGGATATAATCTTCATTTGTACCTTATTTATACGGATCAGACAAAATCGGGCGGTCCGGTCAGACAAAATTTTGCCACCCGCACTTATATCGCTGATAAACATGACTAAGGGGTTGTTTGGTGCTATCAATTTATCTTGCTTTTAGACTTATAAGCAAAAAAAGTTGTTTGGTTGGATTTATCATTTTATTCTTAAAAAAGTTAGCCACCAAACAACCCACTATGTATATTTATTTGAACTCTTTTTTTCACCGTCTCCTTCCTTTGATAAAAAAAAAATGTCCTTTTAATTTATAAGCTGGGAGCCAACTTAAGTATTTGTCATTGTATATTTCAGGTTTTGATCACAATAAAACAGCAGCACTGCTTAGTATTTTTGCCGCAGGATGTGCACTTGGCTCCTTCATTGGAGGAATAATAGCCGATAAAATGTCAAGCATTTACCCAAACTCCGGCCGTATAATGTGTGCTCAATTCAGTGCATTCATGGGTATCCCTTACTCATGTATTCTCTTAAAAATAATCCCGCAGTCTGTCGATAGCTACTTCACATTCTGTGTCACACTTTTCTTTATGGGTCTAACCATCAGCTGGGCCGGGTCAGCCGTTAATGCCCCGATCTTTGCTGAAATTGTCCCCACCAAACACCGGACAATGATTTATGCCTTCGACCGTGCTTTCGAAGGGTCGTTTTCGTCTGTTGCAGCGCCTTTGGTTGGGATTTTGTCAGAGAAACTTTTCGGTTATGAATCTAAGTCGATTGATTTTGATGTTGGATCTAAACATGGAGCTACGGCTTTGTCGAAAGGGCTTTTGTCTATGATGGCTATTCCTTTTGGATTATGTTGCTTGTGTTACACGCCGCTGTATATGGTTTTCAGTCGGGATAGAGAAAATGCTAGAATAGGTAGCTCGAAAGAAGAAGAAATGATGTGAGGTGAAGCTGGATTTTTACTCTTTGAGCCGATATTGAACTGGATTCCAAAATGTAAAATCATTATATATGGATCCTTGATGATGTGAATAGTACAATTGCTTTATGCCGATCAATCACCACCTTTCGGCATTCTCATTTTCTTGTCCCTTTTTCTGATATTTTGAGTTTTAATTTTCTAATGTTAATGGAAAATGGTATTATTGTTTTTTTTAAGCACCTTATAATATTTAGGGTTTTCAACTGTGTGTTTTACATCGGATTCGTGTCGTGTTATTTCAAATTTGATTGAAAAAATTTGTTGATACAAACTTGATTTTAAATCATTTTCTTTTGATATGTTAAATTCGAGTCCGATGTCTTACAACATAAGAAACACGAATTTGACTTGTTTGATCCAAAAACGCAACGGAATTTGAAAAGCGAACTTGATCTGTTTGATGCGTAAACGCAACGGAATTTGCAAAAGCTTGATTAAATATTGTGATCAAAACCCAAAATATACAATGAAAAATACATGGATGGAAACACCCACCAAACTTAACAACTCGTTAAGCCGAAAAACATTATACCCGATTTTTTTTAGAAAAAACATTAACACTAAACGACAATATTTTACCAAAAAATCAAATATTTTCTTTTAGTATCGCTTTAGAGCTTTACTAGTTGATAGAAACTAAATTTGCTTTTTTTTTCACGATGTGGCTGTATTGATACTAAATTTTATTGGGTAGTAAATATTTTGATCATAATTCTAATTTTTTTAGTTCGTATAGTTTTGTTTTATATTAAAAAATGGTTATCCTAATAATATTTATAACTAAATTTATTTTTTATGAATAATTATTTAAAAAATAACATTTAGGACGGTAGTTGATGAACAAGAAGAAATAAAGAATCAAATTAAAACATGAATAAGTTTAAAAGTAAAATCAAGGAGACTCATCCAAATATACAAATAATTAAACTACTATTTTCGTATTAAAAAAATCGGCTTACAAATGACACTATAGATTTTAATGTATTATCTCATACTTTGATTCTCTCTTTAAAATTATACAAGTTTGAGACTTTCTTTATCTCTAGCTAATTCTCGCAACACGTTCGGTATCAACTTCATACCTATTCTCCACTATATATGAAATTGATGATGAGTGAACTAAACTTTCAAGCTCGTGTTAGCAACTTACAACTTGATATTCAGAACAATCGAACAAAAACAATGTTACAACCCTGACATATTGACAAACGCAAAATGCACCATGAAATGGCATCACCATTTTTGAAACGTGGCGTTGATCTATCGATGTGTTATTATGCTTATTCCTCAAGCATGCTTATACCAATGTTTTATTATGCTTATTCCTTAAGCAAGCTTAAATCAAGAGTAACTTGATCAATGGCTAAAATTGATTCATCAATTTCATATTATTCAACATATTAATGAATTAATTTCTTATATATATTAAGAAGCCTTTGGCTACATGTTCATACACCTTCGATTTTAATAGTAACATAACATTTTCCTTAGGCTAAGCTCGCCCTTTAGGTTCCAGCATGTTTTTTTGTACCTAAGTCTCAGTTGAGCATCATGGTTCTTAGATATTCGGTAGCTAGAACTATAAGTCGCTGCTTACTTATGTATTTGGATCTTAAGTCTCGGTTGAGCTACAATAGTCGCTTTTAGGTTCCAATTTTAGTATTTAGTTCATGTTTTTTCACTAATTTCTAGCTTCAACACTTAGTTTCATATTCAACACTAAGTTCTAGTTTTATCACTTAGTTACAACTTCAGTACTAAGTTACAATTTTAGAATTAAGTTACAAAATTCGACAAAATTATTACCTTTAAAAATTCCAATAGAAGTCTCTCCATCTAAATTTTGCCTCAGTCACATTGAGCCTACACTTAACATAATTTTATATTTATCTTTGGTACTTTGGTTTGTATTTGAAGTTTAATGTTTCCATTTTAAGTTTCATGTTTACTTTCAGCTTGTTGTTAAAATACAGAAATTTGTGCTAAATAAAATTCATAAAGTCTTTGATAGAAAAACAATACAACGATTTAAAATTATTAAACCAAAAAATAAATGACTTCATCTAAATTAGTCACGTTGTCAATGCTACTCGAATGTTGCCATCTTATAATCTCTTGATATTTGTTACAACGAGTCTTAATTGACAGTTCTTCATCACCAAATTCTAGTTGACGTAATACCAAATAAGATGGATATACTGGTGCAAATATTACATAGTTTTATATAAAAATTTATAAAAAAATAAATAAATTAGGATGCATAAGTGACCATAATTTAAAAAAAAAATCAAATGCAAACATTCAATACTTACGTGGATAAAATGATATTAATCAACAAAATCAAGTCTGGTTCCCTCCTATTAGACATTAAAGGCGGTTTATTTTGTAATGGTTAAAAAATGAGGTTTTAGTTTTTGATAAAAAATGAATGATGTAATTAAGCTTTGATGTGATCACCACTCCAATGGACGACATTGATATTCGCTATTCTCGTGTGCACTATTTTCATAATAATTGAGACTTGTAGTGATTTTTTCAAACTCATCAGAACTACCATATATGCTCGTATAAACCGCAACTTGTTGTAAAAAACCTTGTAATTAGCCTCCACCCATCCATATTACCATATCAAACACATGAAACTAAACAAAAGCCACAATAACAATCATTATACCCACTGTTAAACTCAACTATAAAAAATTGATAATATGTCATAATTGTTGTATTTATTACCAACATTTCAACTTATTTTCTCGACTAGGAAATACAATTTCAAAATTTGACAATTTTTTATTGATATTTCACAATGATAACCAATAAAAATTTATTTTATGTATTTAACCGGTCTTATGAAAATTATACAAAATAAAATTCACTGCTAACTTCCATTAACATGTATGGGCATTTCAAAACAAACCTATTAGAGTTCTACTCGCGGTTAAAAATCACAACAAGTCCCTTATGTATACCAATTGTCACAAAACAGTCATTTATGCTCACTTTTGTATAAACTCATTCTCCATGTTTAGAAAATACAGAATTTGATATTTTATTTAATATCATCAAATATCCTCTTATGTCTTTTAATGTCACCAAATAGTCTTTAAGTTAAGTTGTATTTTTAGTCTTAGTTAATTACACGTGAGAGATAAAAATGCAATATTGTTGAAATATCGGGAACGATTTTAATAAAAAATGCATAAGCGAGGCTAAAATGAGACCCATGTCCCTATAATAAGACCTCCAAACGGTGATTTTTGTCCAAATATGTGAAATGACTATTTTGCCCCTCACATATAAAAACCATTTTTTCAGCCAAAAACACATAATCCCAGCCCTTATTCTCCAACGAAACCTCTTCAAAACACTAACTTAAAACAAAAAAAACCCTAAATACTACCTACGTTATGGATTTGAGTGATTTGAATGACGATTTTTCTTACAATATGGATGATTTTGCATCAGAGGAGGATGAGCCTTTGACAGACCATCTGGCTACACAAGTAGAGGTAGATTTCTTAGTTTCTATAAGTTCGGTACAAATATCGCACGTATTGCACGCTAGGGTGGATGAACCTAGAATCTAGAGCGCGCGAAAATGCATGAATTTAGGCTTGTTGTTCATAAATAAATCGGAATATAGAGTTCGTGATTTTGACCAAATCACGAATGGTGACTTCACAATTTATTCAACATTACAGACCTTGTATTTGCGATTTTGTTAATTATATGAGTCATTTAAGTTCATAATTTTGCACACATTGGTTGTTTTGTACGCGTGATTTTGGTCAATAACGTGTACTATGTAACACGATTTAAGCAGTTATCGATATAAGTAATTAAAATTAAATAGATGTTGATATAATAAGATGCATTTTGTAAGGACCAGACCAACCGCCCTGTTCAATGGTCGATTATGCGATTTTTTTTTTACTACATAAACCTTATATAGGAAATATGATTTGGTCTCATGGGTTGGTTCTGAAAGCAAGAAGTTAGGATTCATTTTGGTTTTGAGCAAAAACGGCGATGGTAGAAAAAATAGAGAAAACTCCAACGATGTATTTTAGGTGCGAGAGTACAAACCTAACCTCAAACCGGGGTATGTTAAGAAGCGCCGACCATTGTCCGTTTTTGTTAAGGGGAAAACCACTTTTAGAACTACATGGTTATTAGATATTGATAGTGGTAAACGAGAAACACAACCACCAATCATTTTTACACTTGGATGGTCATTCACGAGCCGTTAGACTAAAAGCGGAAGAAGAGGCGTTTGTTCGTAGTCAAACAGAATTTGATCCTCGACCATGAGAGATATACCGCGATTTGAAGCTTATAGACTCAGAAAATGTATCTAGTATGCATACCATCTACAACATGCATCAAAAACACATTTTGGTCGATAGAGAGGGCAAGACCCAAATGCAACACTTGTTCAGTAAGTTAAAGCAACATGAGTACTATGTTTGGGGGCGAACTAACGAAGCAACGAACGCGATCCTTGAGCTGTTTTTCAAGAATCCTACAAGCATCAATTTATTGTGCATTTTTTCTCAAGTTTTTATAATGGATAGCACATATAAGACTACAAGGTATAAGATTATTTTGCTAGAAATAGTTGGCCAAACTTCAAACAAGAAGACTTTTTGTATCGCTTTTATTTTTTTAAGCTCTGAGAAGCAAGAGAACTACATGTGAGGATTGAGTGTTCTAAGGCGCGTGATGATGAATAACATGTGCGCACTGCCCAATATTATCGTCACCGCTAGGAAATTAGATTTAATGAACGCTATCGAGGATATATTTTCGGATGACAGTCATATGTTATGCAATTGGCATATTAAAAGAAACATTTGCTTCTACGATAGGAAATTTTTGCCCAAAACTGACATGCCTAGTGAGTTTCTCGAATTTTATCATGCGGTTGCCTATTCGGCGACGATCGAGTTACACCACATTTACGCTTTTTGCCCAATGGTTTTCGATTATGTTATGAAACAATGGATGGACAATTATTAACCCAATTTTCTTGATATCTACACGAATAAATTTAAAAAATTGGGCAATCGACTAGGAATCCGTGGGTTATATTATCATTTTATACATTAGTTTATAATATTAAGTGTTAAGACTTTTAATATATATAATCCTATGTTATAGTGCAAGGAGTGCGCACTCGAACCTAAAACGAGCAATCGACACAAGTCTATGCATATTTGAGCAATTTTGGGGAAATGTTCATTCGTTGCTTCACGCTCAACACTCTAACATTTTTGAATCATTTAAACGAAGTAGGTTTCATCCTAGAAACTCAACTAAGGGGGCTATCTATAACGATATAAAAGGTAAACTTTCATCTACGACCATAAAATTCATAGAGAAAAATCTTAAAACAGTCGGGAAATATGGTTCATTCTCGCAATGTGTGGTTGTGTTATTAGGAAAACACATAATTTACAGTGTGCATGCGAGTTAGCTATGATCGAGAAATAAGGTTGATTGATTCAAAAGGATGAATGCGATGTTTATTTAAGTACTTTATGTCTCAAAACTAGAAAATAACGTTGGTACCAATGATGAGCTTGCAAGAAAAATATTCCTAATATATGGTACCATCCGCGTTTACGGTCCACACGTCCAAGATCACATCATAAATAGGATAATGCAAATCCTTGAACCCGTGATATATCATGTTTTAGAACCTAAGGAGCTGATTAATACTAAAGGTAGGAAAAAAGTCGATCCGGACAAATCAACTAAACAAAACCCATTCGAGTTTGAGTATGATGACAGTCTAGGCGCTAGCACTCTGGGTACGATATCTAGCACGATTGCCTCAGTAGCCAAAGTATTTCTAATACCGAAATGTAAATCCAAAGCCAAATCCAAGGCTCAACCTCAACCAAAGAAAAAGAAAGTGACTCGATCTAAGAAATCGATGAAGGGCAAAGATTTTAGTGCTTACAAAAATTGGTTTCCGAACTATTTACATGAGTACATTTCTAGTACCGAAGACATATCTCCTGACAATAATTATGGATTTCGGGTCGTAGCTTTAACTGTATACGGTAATGTCGATTCATGACAACATTTAAAATGGGATTTGATCTTCGAATTACATGATCAACGTGATCTGTGAGAGAGAGTGTTTGATTGTGCACAACGTGTAGATAACCTAGTAAAAAGTTTGGATGTCTTTAAAGTGTATGGGAAAGATAGCAGACATTGGATGCCGTTACCCGATTACGGCTTAGTGATAACCACTAGATATCAGTGTATCGTATACCACTTATCGCTCCAAGAATCATATACGTATCTGCCTCTATGTGGTGTGCCTAATCAATTTTATCCTACCATGTGGAGCAAATAACCCATCGTCACTTTCGAAACTATATCGTTCGAAATATAATCATCCATCAAATGATAAAAAATGTACACATCGCGCAAAAACTGTAGGCGTACCACTCTACTACTAGTTTTGTTACCAGTAAGTTCATTTCTAAGAATGTCGGAGGGTATACATAGTAAACTAAAATACCAAGCAAGACACTGACCATCACTAGAAAAAACTCTGTATGTCGAAACCCTCACCTGTAACTGGAAAACCCGTGATAGCGTGGACGTTGTCTAAGGTCACCGTTATCTCATCTATTGAGAAATGGAAGTTGTTAGTCTCCATATGCCACCTCTCAATAAATGCATCTACGAGGTGTACGTTGGTAGCCCAACGCGTAAAACAGTAGATGAGGGGAGCAAACAAATACCCCATTACCTGGTCTTTGACCCTACTCTGACCAGTAAGATCCCAAGCACGATGGGTACCATACATCGTGTAGTAGCGCATATTACCAGAACCAAATTTTGATGATCTGTTTAGAGACTTCATGTTCAAATTTGGACTTGTATTTTGATTTAAATTCCGAATTAAGATACTTTTATTTCTAACAATTTTCTTCTCAAAATTCTAGTATCTTTCAATAGTTCAAAGAATGTAAAAAAGAAGAAAAGATGCTAGGGTTACGAAATAAATTGATTTGGGTATTTAATCTGGATGATGTATTTTAATTAGGTTGTGTTAAGTTATCATATGGACCAAGTTATTAGTGGGATGGGTCGAGTAATGAATTAGATATAAGTAAATAGCAAGGGCATCAATAATTATTTAATTATTTACCATCCATGTCGCCGTCTTACGTTGAAGCTTTCCAATGGTGTAGATGGTCAAATGACATAACTAGGTTAAAAGAACTTAGAGAAGGGCTAAAAGGAGACCTTTTATTTATAGAATGAGAGCCCAAATTCAATTTCTCCCCAAAACTTGGAAATACCAATTTACCCATATAATATAAAAACGCAAATTCTAGTTTAAATACCCAAAATGTTACTCTCTCCCCAAATCTTATAACTCCATAACACCAAATTCAACCTAAAAAAAAGCTTAAATCATACATAAATTATGGATTCAAGCTACTTAAATGATAAATTTTCTTGAAATATTGACAATTTTACATCGGAGGAGGATGAATAACGGACCATCTCGAAACACACGTAGAGGTAATTTCTATTTTTTTTGCATCAATAGTAATTTCACATGCATCACGCAAAATTATGGACGAACAACGTACCCGAAACGCACGATTTTGGCATAAATTATGTTAGGGTTTATGCTTGATTTTATCAAATATCATATATGTGCATGTGCTATTTTATGCAATTGTTGGCGTGGTATTACACGATTTATTCTAAATTATGGTACCATGGTTGCAAAATTTTGCTAATATTGGTTGTATTATGTATGCCATTTTGATTATTGACATGCATGATCATGCGAGGTAGGTAGATTCCAATATAATTAGTTTGAATTACGTAGATTTTGATATAATTTCATACATTTTTGTAAGAACCGATTACACATAAATTTTTAGTACCAAAATTTATTATACGAAATCTGATTTGGTCTCATAGGTTGATTCGAAAAGCACCAAGTTAGGATTTATTATTAGTATCACTAAAGACGACGACGATAGTAAAATTGGGAAAAATTGAAGGATGCATTTTAAGTGCGAGAAGCAAGGTATTTATAAACCTAACCCCAAACTATGGTTTGTGAAGAATAACCGAGAATGTTCATCGAAAAAATGAGGTTGTCCCTTCATGTTAAAGGTAAGTCCAATCGTAGAAGTACTCAGTTATTGGATATTGGTAGTGGTAAACGGGAAACACAACCACCAACAATTTTTACACTTGGATGGTCATTTACGAGTCGCTAGACTAAAAACGGACAAAAAGGAGTTTGTTCTTAAACTCATGAAAATTGGTTCTCGACCAAGAGAAAAACCGTGGTTTGAAGATAAAAAACCTGGAAAATGTATCTAGTATGCATACGATCTACAACATGCATCAAAAATACCATTTGGTCGATAAAGCGGCAAAACTCAAATACAATACTTATCCGGTAAGTTGAAAAAACACAAGTACTTTGTTCGAGAACGAACACACAAAGCAACAAACGAGATCCTCGACTTGTTTTTCACGCATTCTACAAGAATCGAGTTTTTACACATATTTCATCAAGTTCTTGCAATGGATTACACATACAAGACTACAACGCATAAGATGCCTTTGCTAAACATTGTTGGTCAAACATAGACGAAAGATATATTTTGTATCGATTTTGTTTTTTTAAGCTTCGAGAAGCAAACGAATTACACATGGCATTAAGTGCTCTAAGAACCGTGATGATGAATAATATTTGTGCATTTCTTAATTACGGTCATCGGTAAAGAGTTGACATTGATGAGAGCTATCGATGATGTATTTCCGGATGTCACTCATATGCTATGCACTTGGCATATAAACAAGAATATATTATCGTACTCTAAGAAACATTTCCCAAAGTGGACATGTAAAATCGGTCATGCTCTCCGTACCGATGCGCCACTTTAGAACACTAATCAAACGACTCGCGAATTTTCTCCAAACTCATCGCATGAGTCGTCGAATGTACCTCGATGATATGATATGACAAGTCATATTACGTAGCCTGATATACGCTTGCTGTTGGGTTGACCCAATATATGCATCGAATCACTGAGAATTTGGATCGGTCACAATATACCATAGGTGAGAGTGGACCCATAAAGTGTATAAATAGGTCGTACTAGGTTATCATGTGTTGTAACTATCACCATGAATCATGAAATCAACCGTATGTGACTCCTATGCTGCATATACAGTCTCATCCCACAAATAGTGCGTGTTAACACGCCTACCTCTACCTGCCTCCAAAACAGGCTGTAGTGAACCAGCTATATCCTGCATATGCCCAAACTTTCAAACAACGTGTAACGTATAATAAGCCTCGACTATGTCTCATGACTTCAATGTATGATTTATCCAAGCTACCACGCAAAAAGGTCTAATATCGCATAAATGCTCGTATGACATGAACTAAAACTACAATATAAACAATAATTTAAGTAAAGATCAAATAAGTTTTGTTCTACAAAGAAAAACATAAATGACAAAACTTACATTATGCTTCATCAACGAAGATAAAGTATGTTGAATATTGATTTGAGTATTCTGATTTGAATGGAAAGGAGGAGGTGCATATCTATACATATTCGACATAGTAAAAACATATGAACTATTATCCGTAGTCGGAAGGGCAGAGAACTGACCGTAAATCCACTCTTTAACAATGCAACGAAACGAGTAAAACCCGACATCGAATGTAAAAAGGCCCGACCAATATAAGTTGACCAAGTTATACCTAATTATCTTGTAACTCGGGAATCATGTATCTCTCACGTAAATAATGTAGGCGTAAATGTCTACCACTAAACGCACAATTACCATTAAGATACTCCGTAAGATCAACACTATGTATACTTAGTAAACGAACATACCAAGCTATATGTTGACATTTTCTAGGAAATTTTAGTAGCTTGAAACCCTGACCTGTAACCGGAAGAAAGGTAATGGTGTTGAGGTCGTCGAGGGTCACCGTCATCTCACCAAAAGTAAAATAGAACGTGTTGGTCTCCATATGCCATCTCTACAAGAACGCCTCTACGATATGCACATTGGTAGCCTAATGCGTAAATAGTCGAGAAGCAAACCAAAACATGTCCCCATAACCTCGTCTCTGATCCTACTTTGTAGAGTAAGATCCCAAGCGTGAAAGGTATAATACATCGTGTAGCAACGCAACGACGGTCTCGCCTACACAATGTTTAAAAATAATAATATAATTTACCTACAAGTTAAACAACCAAACCTAACTTACATCGTCGTTGAAGACGTTATACGTCTCATAATACTTGTATGCGGTCACGCCCGAGGAAAAATCCAACCCATGTGGATTGACCCTCCGGAAAAGCTGATCCGGATTCCACTTCGTTGTTGAACGACAGGTAAACGGACGTGTCACTGAACCCTGATAGACATTAAACTAGGTCCACGCTATTCAATGCGGTCATCATCCTTCAAATCACTGTCTGATAATGAGAGAACCCAGTTTTTCGACGATGATTCATGCTGAAAGTACAAAAAACATCTTAGTATATACCAAAACAGAACCCAAACAATTCAACGACATCCTAATATATGTTAAAAGACAGATTAAATAACGTCATGTAATAATTTAGTGAATTAAAGGTAATGCATATATAAATACATGTTACAGCATGATTCACGCACACTGTATGCTCAATTCATGATAAAATCGTACATATAGTGTGTGCAATTTCGCACATTTACCTGTGCTAAATCACACATATTGGACGCAATAGTTAGCCGGATTCGCGAACCCAGAATGCACGAATCTACTAATCATGGCGCCCAGGTTGCGCGAAATAACACAGACACCATTCAACATCATTCATCCCTGTAACTTTCGAAATCCATATATGTTACCCTAAATCATGTAAATAGCCTATCTAAACGAAGATTTAGCCTTAACTTAACATATACAACTAACTAGAATTCACAAAAATAACTACAAAAAATGATTTTTTAAAACTAAACATTCAACTCTAAATATCATTAAAAACAACTATCTAAACTGAAAACAAAATACACCAGCGAGTAAAGAAACACATACCTTTGCGGTATGTAAATTTGGATTTGAAAAATCTATTTTTTTTTAAAAATAAAATTAGAAAAAGTTAGGGTTTAAAAGAAGAAATGTAGCTAGAATTTAGAGAAAAACTATTTATATGAATAAAAATATTATAAATAATGAAATGTCATTTTTAAAAAACGGATCTCATTATAACAATCGTCTCCTTTTTTTTCAAAAAGATTTTATTTTAATTTAACCCAAAAACTCATGATTTCACAAAAAATAACATTTTCAAAAACATCAAAAACTGATTTTTTTTAAAAATAAAATAAAGAATTAAAGTAAGAGAAATCACGGATGGTTGAGATTAGCTATGGCCTTTAACCTCGTATTTTGGAAGGGTACTAAAAGTAGCCGTAAATTTTTATATTTGGTCTGTGTAGTCTGTATAAATATTCTTTTACATTTCCAGGCCCAATGGCCGAATCGGTAATTTCAGTTATTGACTGATTGACTACCGATTTTTCTAGTCTTCTTCAACGACTGAACCGGTAAACTAAATCTCGACACCAACTGAAGCCCTAACATGAAGCAGAGAAGTGAGAGGACTAATATGGCGAACCTCTTTGCCTTTATTGCAACGATCGTTATATTTCCAATTCTCTGTTTCTCTTTCTCACCAGAGAACCCTACAGATCGTCGCGTTTTAGTCCTCCTCGATGAGTTTTCTCTTAAATCGTCTCACTCTATCTTCTTCGAATCTCTCAAGTCTCGTGGATTCGAGCTTGATTTCAAGCTCGCTAATGATCCAAAGCTCGCTCTCAAACGATACGGACACTACCTATACGATGGATTGATTCTATTCTCTCCTTCGACAGAGCGTAAGTGTTACACTCACTAAAATTGGATTCCAAAATGACTGTGGTTTGATGAATGCATTGTGATTTGTTTCTTTTAGGATATGGAGGGTCTTTGGATTTGGAATCCGTGCTTGATTTCGTCGATTCCGGCCATGACTTGATTGTTGCAGCTGATGCGTCTGCTTCTGATTTGGTTCGAGACATTGCCACTGAGTGTGGTGTGGATTTCGACGAGGTGAGTTGTAGAATTCTGTCGTCTTGTTGATCTCTAGTTAAAAGCATTGTTCGTTGTGGTTACTTATAGAGTGTTTGATGTATCTGTATTGGATGTGATTGGATTAGGGTTCTACTATGGTTATTGATCATGCCGCCTATGCAAAGTCCGAAATAGAGGGAGATCATACCTTAATTGCAGCTGATGATTTCATCAAGTCAGATGTGATCTTAGGGAAAACTCAAATCAAGGTTGGGATCGTAATTTTGATAATTCAGGGCATGAAAATGTTTTGATTAATTGATTACATTTGCATTAACGGAGTAAATGCAGGCACCTGTGCTGTTTAAAGGGATTGGCCATTCGGTAAACGCTTCCAATAGCTTGGTAAGATCATACATGATTATGCATTTTCTTTACAAGGACAAAATTGAAACAGTCATCTCAAATATATGCTACTGCCATCGATTGCTGGCTTTTTAAGATATTGCTGATTTTCCGTGGTCACACTAGAAGAACCTTAGAAGGATGATACTCAATTTTGTAATCAGTCATGCAATATAGCCAGTTTTCTCGAAGTACACTCTGGATTTGAATCTTCCATAACGACATTAGGGATTGCAGATTGATTGCAGATTTGAAATTAGGTAAATCATAAATCAGGAAATTGAAATTGATTGACAAGTAAAAGAAACATCTGCTGGCATCCTCTAGTACGATGTTGAAACTCACAACCTTGAAGGTCTATCAATGAAATTTTAAAGAAATTGAAAGACGTGAGAGAAGTGTATTGTTATTTTGATGATCACTCAGTTTCACAAACTATTAATCTCTATAGCTCTGCTGTTATGGCGTTCAATTTGTGATGGTTAAAATATTTCTATTAGGTTGTAAAAGTGCTCTCGGCTTCTCCATCTGCGTATTCTGCTAACCCAAGGTCGAAGTTGTCAGGTCCTCCGCTGCTTACTGGATCTACGATCTCATTAGTTTCAGTTGTACAGGTTTACCTTTTCTCTTGTACAACCTTACAAGTTTGCACCCATTCTACGATTTAATACTGTTAAGTATATTTAAGGTTTTCTTCACCTCTGGCTCATCTGTGTTACATTTGTGCACTATCATGACTACGAACTTATATATACTAAATTTTGAAATGCAGGCTAGAAACAATGCTAGAATGATGTTTGCTGGCTCCTTAGATATGTTTAGTAATCGGTACGCTTATTTGACTGGTTTCTCCCTTACATTTTTATTACTTTATATCTCTCAAAACACATTTTGTCGTGCAGGTTATTTAGATCAGGTGTGCAGAAAGCGGATAGTCTAACTGAGTAAGCATATCCTTATTTTATCACAACTTACATATGTGTTTATATATATCATGAGAAACTACTAAAAGAGGTTATTTAAGGTCACTGGTTTGTCTAATAAGTAAATGCAAAAGGATTTTATTTTTATTTGTATAAATACTTTTAGAGGAAGAGAGTATGGGGTTATAAAGCGAGTTTCTATGTCTGTTCCTAAATTTAACAATGATACTTTTCAATTCTCACAGTGGGTATTTTTACCTAGTCTATTGAGTCCAATTGATCAAACCAAAAGGTAGCAAGGGAGTTGAAGAATTAAAGAATTTACATGTTAGATTGTAGACTATTTGGTTTGGTTGACCTTCTGGGCTTTGTAGTAAAGAAACAATAACATAATATTTGCCTGGAGTGCTTTTGCTTATTTTCCTGGATTCTCTGTTTAACAACCGACATGTGCATTATGGGTATATTACCAACCGGATATACATTTTTGACCGAGTTGTATACTTATAAACTTTTGGAGCTACCCTTTTCTTTTATATTCTTTGAGTACATTTGACATGTATACATTGATTTGATTGACAGATTTTCCTCTTTTTAGATTCTCTTATACAATTTCTACTATAGCAGCAACTAAACTGATATATGAATTTGGTGTTACAGATTTGAGAAATCCGGCAATGAGCACTTAGTAACTGAACTAAGCAAATGGATTTTCCATGAGAGGGGCCATCTAAAGGTGAGATAGATTTTGTTGTAGCTGTAACTTATCTTGTGTGTTGAGCTTTCTTAGTCAAGTGAAATTCAGAGCAAGTGTAAGTAATGCAAGTCCCCTTGACGATTGGAGTTTTTGAAAGCAATCCATCAACTTATTTTGCTACTAAATCACCCCTTGGACTACAACCTTGTTGTCCTCCTTGCCTTTTTCTTTCTCAAATCAACCTTGGACTATATACTTCTATTCAGATGAATAGGGGTGAAATATCTCGTCTGATCTAGAATGGATTGCGTACTGACATGAGTTTCATGTCTGAAATCCGGATCAGACAAGTTCGGGCCTGGAGTTTGGACATTCATACAAAGCGGCCAGATGTGAGCATTGAAAACGTGATCAATCCAACTCATAATTAGGATCTGACAAACTGGATAATAACAAATGAAATAAAAAATACTTTCGAAAAATTCAAAGTGTATATAAATTTCCCAAATTTTAGGTTGAAACAAGGTTCGAACCGGGTTATATAAATTAAAGCTGGGGTCAGATTTGGACTCGAACTCACATATGACTCCGAGTCCTGGTTTGACAGAGACTGCTACAAAGTTGTTCATGAATTTAGTTGTTTGATGAATGCCTGGCAAAATCTTATAGGACCAGTTCGACCGGTTTTGTCTGATTCTAAAAAATTGGTTACGGAAATGAATTTCAAGTTCAAATTCCGGCTTCGGTCAGAGAAATATTGTCCATATAAAAAATCTAGTAGACTTAAAGTTTGGACATTTGGACAGAACTGACTGATTTAGGGATTCAGAATTTGTATAAAAAGTTTCGTACAATAACCAGGTCAGACCAGGTGAACTCATTCCGTTCCAGGTTGTATGTATCAATACTTTGTCCAAATTCGGACTTGAAATCTGCGACCCGTATGGATGAACAATAATAAATTATATCTTTTGTCAAACTTTTCAAGGATTTAAAAGAAGCCTTAAGGTTCCAATCCAGAGAAAAACAAAAAGGGCGCTTACTAAATTTCTCTAATTTGTGTTCTTTTGTATATTCATTAACCGGACACTGACATCATTTCCGTCCTATTTCTCTTTTTCCTAAAAATCATCAGGGACCAAAACATACTAGTAGATATACATTGTTTTACTGATCTTTAAGGTTTAAGAGAGAATGTATTCTTTGTTTTGATTGCTAGCTGCGTTCTTTTCTTCTTTTGCAGTAATGAGTTGATAGAAAAGGGTAATACAAATGCCTCATCAATCTGGGTCGAGTCAGTAGCAGCCATGAAAATTGTTGTAAAAATAAAGACGTTTCAAATCATAGTCTTGCAGGGAATTGTTGGCTCACTACCATGGACTGCCATGGTATTTTTTACCATGTGGTTCGAGTTAATCGGTGAGTTTATAACTACTAATTGGAATGTAGTCAAGTTGTACAAATGAGAGGTTCTGCAATATCTGAGGGTGTTGAGTGATTTCTACACCCGGATAGATCACTATCTAATGTCTTAATCTGATTGTTATATCCGAATGTCCAAATTCGGATGCAAATCGAGTTTCTAACCGTATCATATTTCTTTGTCAAAACCAAATTTTGGATATAATTTTCCTTTGCACCTCATTTATACGGATCAGGCAAAATCGGGCGGTCTGGTTAGACAAAATTTTGCCACCCGCACTTATATCGCTGATAAACATGACTAAGGGGTTGTTTGGTGCTATCAATTTATCTTGCTTTTAGACTTATAAGCAAAAAGAGTTGTTTGGTTGGATTTATCATTTTATTCTTAAAAAAGTTAGCCACCAAACAACCCACTATGTATATTTATTTGAACTCTTTTTTTTCACCGTCTCCTTCCTTTGATAAAAAAAATGTCCTTTTAATTTATGAGCTGGGAGCCAACCTAAGTATTTGTCATTGTATATTTCAGGTTTTGATCACAATAAAACAGCAGCACTGCTTAGTATTTTTGCCGCAGGATGTGCACTTGGCTCCTTCATTGGAGGAATAATAGCCGATAAAATGTCAAGCATTTACCCAAACTCCGGCCGTATAATGTGTGCTCAATTCAGTGCGTTCATGGGCATCCCTTACTCATGTATTCTCTTAAAAATAATCCCGCAGTCTGTCGATAGCTACTTCACATTCTGTGTCACACTTTTCTTTATGGGTCTAACCATCAGCTGGGCCGGGTCAGCCGTTAATGCCCCGATTTTTGCTGAAATTGTCCCCACCAAACACCGTACAATGATTTATGCCTTCGACCGTGCTTTCGAAGGGTCGTTTTCGTCTGTTGCAGCGCCTTTGGTTGGGATTTTGTCAGAGAAACTTTTCGGTTATGAATCTAAGTCGATTGATTTTGATGTTGGATCTAAACATGGAGCTACGGCTTTGTCGAAAGGGCTTTTGTCTATGATGGCTATTCCTTTTGGATTATGTTGCTTGTGTTACACGCCGCTGTATATGGTTTTCAGTCGGGATAGAGAAAATGCTAGAATAGGTAGCTCGAAAGAAGAAGAAATGATGTGAGGTGAAGCTGGATTTTTACTCTTTGAGCCGATATTGAACTGGATTCCAAAATGTAAAATCATTATATATGGATCCTTGATGATGTGAATAGTACAATTGCTTTATGCCGATCAATCACCACCTTTCGGCATTCTCATTTTCTTGTCCCTTTTTCTGATATTTTGAGTTTTAATTTTCTAATGTTAATGGAAAATGGTATTATTGTTTTTTTTAAGCACCTTATAATATTTAGGGTTTTCAACTGTGTGTTTTACATCGGATTCGTGTCGTGTTATTTCAAATTTGATTGAAAAAATTTGTTGATACAAACTTGATTTTAAATCATTTTCTTTTGATATGTTAAATTCGAGTCCGATGTCTTACAACATAAGAAACACGAATTTGACTTGTTTGATCCATAAACGCAACGGAATTTGAAAAGCGAACTTGATCTGTTTGATGCGTAAACGCAACGGAATTTGCAAAAGCTTGATTAAATATTGTGATCAAAACCCAAAATATACAATGAAAAATACATGGATGGAAACACCCACCAAACTTAACAACTCGTTAAGCCGAAAAACATTATACCCGATTTTTTTTAGAAAAAACATTAACACTAAACGACAATATTTTACCAAAAAATCAAATATTTTCTTTTAGTATCGCTTTAGAGCTTTACTAGTTGATAAAAACTAAATTTGCTTTTTTTTTCACGATGTGGCTGTGTTGATACTAAATTTTATTGGGTAGTAAATATTTTGATCATAATTCTAATTTTTTTAGTTCGTATAGTTTTGTTTTATATTAAAAAATGGTTATCCTAATAATATTTATAACTAAATTTATTTTTTATGAATAATTATTTAAAAAATAACATTTAGGACGGTAGTTGATGAACAAGAAGAAATAAAGAATCAAATTAAAACATGAATAAGTTTAAAAGTAAAATTAAGGAGACTCATCCAAATATACAAATAATTAAACTACTATTTTCGTATTAAAAAAATCGGCTTACAAATGACACTATAGATTTTAATGTATTATCTCATACTTTGATTCTCTCTTTAAAATTATACAAGTTTGAGACTTTCTTTATCTCTAGCTAATTCTCGCAACACGTTCGGTATCAACTTCATACCTATTCTCCACTATATATGAAATTGATGATGAGTGAACTAAACTTTCAAGCTCGTGTTAACAACTTACAACTTGATATTCAGAACAATCGAACAAAAACAATGTTACAACCCTGACATATTGACAAACGCAAAATGCACCATGAAATGGCATCACCATTTTTGAAACGTGGCGTTGATCTATCGATGTGTTATTATGCTTATTCCTCAAGCATGCTTATACCAATGTTTTATTATGCTTATTCCTTAAGCATGCTTAAATCAAGAGTAACTTGATCAATGGCTAAAATTGATTCATCAATTTCATATTATTCAACATATTAATGAATTAATTTCTTATATATATTAAGAAGCCTTTGGCTACATGTTCATACACCTTCGATTTTAATAGTAACATAACATTTTCCTTAGGCTAAGCTCGCCCTTTAGGTTCCAGCATGTTTTTTTGTACCTAAGTCTCAGTTGAGCATCATGGTTCTTAGATATTCGGTAGCTAGAACTATAAGTCGCTGCTTACTTATGTATTTGGATCTTAAGTCTCGGTTGAGCTACAATAGTCGCTTTTAGGTTCCAATTTTAGTATTTAGTTCATGTTTTTTCACTAATTTCTAGCTTCAACACTTAGTTTCATATTCAACACTAAGTTCTAGTTTTATCACTTAGTTACAACTTCAGTACTAAGTTACAATTTTAGAATTAAGTTACAAAATTCGACAAAATTATTACCTTTAAAAATTCCAATAGAAGTCTCTCCATCTAAATTTTGCCTCAGTCACATTGAGCCTACACTTAACATAATTTTATATTTATCTTTGGTACTTTGGTTTGTATTTGAAGTTTAATGTTTCCATTTTAAGTTTCATGTTTACTTTCAGCTTGTTGTTAAAATACAGAAATTTGTGCTAAATAAAATTCATAAAGTCTTTGATAGAAAAACAATACAACGATTTAAAATTATTAAACCAAAAAATAAATGACTTCATCTAAATTAGTCACGTTGTCAATGCTACTCGAATGTTGCCATCTTATAATCTCTTGATATTTGTTACAACGAGTCTTAATTGACAGTTCTTCATCACCAAATTCTAGTTGACGTAATACCAAATAAGATGGATATACTGGTGCAAATATTACATAGTTTTATATAAAAATTTATAAAAAAATAAATAAATTAGGATGCATAAGTGACCATAATTTTAAAAAAAATCAAATGCAAACATTCAATACTTACGTGGATAAAATGATATTCATCAACAAAATCAAGTCTGGTTCCCTCCTATTAGACATTAAAGGCGGTTTATTTTGTAATGGTTAAAAAATGAGGTTTTAGTTTTTGATAAAAAATGAATGATGTAATTAAGCTTTGATGTGATCACCACTCCAATGGACGACATTGATATTCGCTATTCTCGTGTGCACTATTTTCATAATAATTGAGACTTGTAGTGATTTTTTCAAACTCATCAGAACTACCATATATGCTCGTATAAACCGCAACTTGTTGTAAAAAACCTTGTAATTAGCCTCCACCCATCCATATTACCATATCAAACACATGAAACTAAACAAAAGCCACAATAACAATCATTATACCCACTGTTAAACTCAACTATAAAAAATTGATAATATGTCATAATTGTTGTATTTATTACCAACATTTCAACTTATTTTCTCGACTAGGAAATACAATTTCAAAATTTGACAATTTTTTATTGATATTTCACAATGATAACCAATAAAAATTTATTTTATGTATTTAACCGGTCTTATGAAAATTATACAAAATAAAATTCACTGCTAACTTCCATTAACATGTATGGGCATTTCAAAACAAACCTATTAGAGTTCTACTCGCGGTTAAAAATCACAACAAGTCCCTTATGTATACCAATTGTCACAAAACAGTCATTTATGCTCACTTTTGTATAAACTCATTCTCCATGTTTAGAAAATACAGAATTTGATATTTTATTTAATATCATCAAATATCCTCTTATGTCTTTTAATGTCACCAAATAGTCTTTAAGTTAAGTTGTATTTTTAGTCTTAGTTAATTACACGTGAGAGATAAAAATGCAATATTGTTGAAATATCGGGAACGATTTTAATAAAAAATGCATAAGCGAGGCTAAAATGAGACCCATGTCCCTATAATAAGACCTCCAAACGGTGATTTTTGTCCAAATATGTGAAATGACTATTTTGCCCCTCACATATAAAAACCATTTTTTCAGCCAAAAACACATAATCCCAGCCCTTATTCTCCAACGAAACCTCTTCAAAACACTAACTTAAAACAAAAAAAACCCTAAATACTACCTACGTTATGGATTTGAGTGATTTGAATGACGATTTTTCTTACAATATGGATGATTTTGCATCAGAGGAGGATGAGCCTTTGACAGACCATCTGGCTACACAAGTAGAGGTAGATTTCTTAGTTTCTATAAGTTCGGTACAAATATCGCACGTATTGCACGCTAGGGTGGATGAACCTAGAATCTAGAGCGCGCGAAAATGCATGAATTTAGGCTTGTTGTTCATAAATAAATCGGAATATAGAGTTCGTGATTTTGACCAAATCACGAATGGTGACTTCACAATTTATTCAACATTACAGACCTTGTATTTGCGATTTTGTTAATTATATGAGTCATTTAAGTTCATAATTTTGCACAAATTGGTTGTTTTGTACGCGTGATTTTGGTCAATAACGTGTACTATGTAACACGATTTAAGCAGTTATCGATATAAGTAATTAAAATTAAATAGATGTTGATATAATAAGATGCATTTTGTAAGGACCAGACCAACCGCCATGTTCAATGGTCGATTATGCGATTTTTTTTTACTACATAAACCTTATATAGGAAATATGATTTGGTCTCATGGGTTGGTTCTGAAAGCAAGAAGTTAGGATTCATTTTGGTTTTGAGCAAAAACGGCGATGGTAGAAAAAATAGAGAAAACTCCAACGATGTATTTTAGGTGCGAGAGTACAAACCTAACCTCAAATCGGGGTATGTTAAGAAGCGCCGACCATTGTCCGTTTTTGTTAAGGGGAAAACCACTTTTAGAACTACATGGTTATTAGATATTGATAGTGGTAAACGAGAAACACAACCACCAATCATTTTTACACTTGGATGGTCATTCACGAGCCGTTAGACTAAAAGCGGAAGAAGAGGCGTTTGTTCGTAGTCAAACAGAATTTGATCCTCGACCATGAGAGATATACCGCGATTTGAAGCTTATAGACTCAGAAAATGTATCTAGTATGCATACCATCTACAACATGCATCAAAAACACATTTTGGTCGATAGAGAGGGCAAGACCCAAATGCAACACTTGTTCAGTAAGTTAAAGCAACATGAGTACTATGTTTGGGGGCGAACTAACGAAGCAACGAACGCGATCCTTGAGCTGTTTTTCAAGAATCCTACAAGCATCAATTTATTGTGCATTTTTTCTCAAGTTTTTATAATGGATAGCACATATAAGACTACAAGGTATAAGATTATTTTGCTAGAAATAGTTGGCCAAACTTCGAACAAGAAGACTTTTTGTATCGCTTTTATTTTTTTAAGCTCTGAGAAGCAAGAGAACTACATGTGAGGATTGAGCGTTCTAAGGCGCGTGATGATGAATAACATGTGCGCACTGCCCAATATTATCGTCACCGCTAGGAAATTAGATTTAATGAACGCTATCGAGGATATATTTTCGGATGACAGTCATATGCTATGCAATTGGCATATTAAAAGAAACATTTGCTTCTACGATAGGAAATTTTTGCCCAAAACTGACATGCCTAGTGAGTTTCTCGAATTTTATCATGCGGTTGCCTATTCGGCGACGATCGAGTTACACCACATTTACGCTTTTTGCCCAATGGTTTTCGATTATGTTATGAAACAATGGATGGACAATTATTAACTCAATTTTCTTGATATCTACACGAATAAATTTAAAAAATTGGGCAATCGACTAGGAATCCGTGGGTTATATTATCATTTTATACATTAGTTTATAATATTAAGTGTTAAGACTTTTAATATATATAATCCTATGTTATAGTGCAAGGAGTGCGCACTCGAACCTAAAACGAGCAATCGACACAAGTCTATGCATATTTGAGCAATTTTGGGGAAATGTTCATTCGTTGCTTCACGCTCAACACTCTAACATTTTTGAATCATTTAAACGAAGTAGGTTTCATCCTAGAAACTCAACTAAGGGGGCTATCTATAACGATATAAAAGGTAAACTTTCATCTACGACCATAAAATTCATAGAGAAAAATCTTAAAACAGTCGGGAAATATGGTTCATTCTCGCAATGTGTGGTTGTGTTATTAGGAAAACACATAATTTACAGTGTGCATGCGAGTTAGCTATGATCGAGAAATAAGGTTGATTGATTCAAAAGGATGAATGCGATGTTTATTTAAGTACTTTATGTCTCAAAACTAGAAAATAACGTTGGTACCAATGATGAGCTTGCAAGAAAAATATTCCTAATATATGGTACCATCCGCGTTTACGGTCCACACGTCCAAGATCACATCATAAATAGGATAATGCAAATCCTTGAACCCGTGATATATCATGTTTTAGAACCTAAGGAGCTGATTAATACTAAAGGTAGGAAAAAAGTCGATCCGGACAAATCAACTAAACAAAACCCATTCGAGTTTGATTATGATGACAGTCTAGGCGCTAGCACTTTGGGTACGATATCTAGCACGATTGCCTCAGTAGCCAAAGCATTTCTAATACCGAAATGTAAATCCAAAGCCAAATCCAAGGCTCAACCTCAACCAAAGAAAAAGAAAGTGACTCGATCTAAGAAATCGATGAAGGGCAAAGATTTAGTGCTTACAAAAATTGGTTTCCGAACTATTTACATGAGTACATTTCTAGTACCGAAGACATATCTCCTGACAATAATTATGGATTTCGGGTCGTAGCTTTAACTGTATACGGTAATGTCGATTCATGACAACATTTAAAATGGGATTTGATCTTCGAATTACATGATCAACGTGATCTGTGAGAGAGAGTGTTTGATTATGCACAACGTGTAGATAACCTAGTAAAAAGTTTGGATGTCTTTAAAGTGTATGGGAAAGATAGCAGACATTGGATGCCGTTACCCGATTACGGCTTAGTGATAACCACTAGATATCAGTGTATCGTATACCACTTATCGCTCCAAGAATCATATACGTATCTGCCTCTATGTGGTGTGCCTAATCAATTTTATCCTACCATGTGGAGCAAATAACCCATCGTCACTTTCAGAACTATATCGTTCGAAATATAATCATCCATCAAATGATAAAAAATGTACACATCGCGCAAAAACTGTAGGCGTACCACTCTACTACTAGTTTTGTTACCAGTAAGTTCATTTCTAAGAATATCGGAGGGTATACATAGTAAACTAAAATACCAAGCAAGACACTGACCATCACTAGAAAAAACTCTGTAGGTCGAAACCCTCACCTGTAACTGGAAAACCCGTGATAGCGTGGACGTTGTCTAAGGTCACCGTTATCTCACCTATTGAGAAATGGAAGTTGTTAGTCTCCATATGCCACCTCTCAATAAATGCATCTACGAGGTGTACGTTGGTAGCCCAACGCGTAAAACAGTAGATGAGGGGAGCAAACAAATACCCCATTACCTGGTCTTTGACCCTACTCTGACCAGTAAGATCCCAAGCACGATACGGTACCATACATCGCGTAGTAGCGCATATTACCAGAACCAAATTTTGATGATCTGTTTAGAGACTTCATGTTCAAATTTGGACTTGTATTTTGATTTAAATTCCGAATTAAGATACTTTTATTTCTAACAATTTTCTTCTCAAAATTCTAGTATCTTTCAATAGTTCAAAGAATGTAAAAAAGAAGAAAAGATGTTAGGGTTACGAAATAAATTGATTTGGGTATTTAATCTGGATGATGTATTTTAATTAAATTGTGTTAAGTTATCATATGGACCAAGTTATTAGTGGGATGGGTCGAGTAATGAATTAGATATAAGTAAATAGCAAGGGCATCAATAATTATTTAATTATTTACCATCCATGTCGCCGTCTTACGTTGAAGCTTTCCAATGGTGTAGATGGTCAAATGACATAACTAAGTTAAAAGAACTTAGAGAAGGGCTAAAAGGAGACCTTTTATTTATAGAATGAGAGCCCAAATTCAATTTCTCCCCAAAACTTGGAAATACCAATTTACCCATATAATATAAAAACGCAAATTCTAGTTTAAATACCCAAAATTTTACTCTCTCCCCAAATCTTATAACTCCATAACACCAAATTCAACCTAAAAAAAAGCTTAAATCATACATAAATTATGGATTCAAGCTACTTAAATGATAAATTTTCTTGAAATATTGACAATTTTACATCGGAGGAGGATGAATAACGGACCATCTCGAAACACACGTAGAGGTAATTTCTATTTTTTTTGCATCAATAGTAATTTCACATGCATCACGCAAAATTATGGACGAACTACGTACCCGAAACGCACGATTTTGGCATAAATTATGTTAGGGTTTATGCTTGATTTTATCAAATATCATATATGTGCATGTGCTATTTTATGCAATTGTTGGCGTGGTATTACACGATTTATTCTAAATTATGGTACCATGGTTGCACAATTTTGCTAATATTGGTTGTATTATGTATGCCATTTTGATTATTGACATGCATGATCATGCGAGGTAGGTAGATTCCAATATAATTAGTTTGAATTACGTAGATTTTGATATAATTTCGTACATTTTTGTAAGAACCGTAACAACCTTCATGTTCCATGGCCGATTACACATAAATTTTTAGTACCAAAATTTATTATACGAAATCTGATTTGGTCTCATGGGTTGATTCGAAAAGCACCAAGTTAGGATTTATTATTAGTATCACTAAAGACGACGACGATAGTAAAATTGGGAAAAATTGAAGGATGCATTTTAAGTGCGAGAAGCAAGGTATTTATAAACCTAACCCCAAACTATGGTTTGTGAAGAATAACCGAGAATGTTCATCGAAAAAATGAGGTTGTCCCTTCATGTTAAAGGTAAGTCCAATCGTAGAAGTACTCAGTTATTGGATATTGGTAGTGGTAAACGGGAAACACAACCACCAACAATTTTTACACTTGGATGGTCATTTACGAGTCGCTAGACTAAAAACGGACAAAGAGGAGTTTGTTCTTAAACTCATGAAAATTGGTTCTCGACCAAGAGAAAAACCGTGGTTTGAAGATAAAAAACCTGGAAAATGTATCTAGTATGCATACGATCTACAACATGCATCAAAAACACCATTTGGTCGATAAAGCGGCAAAACTCAAATACAATACTTATCCGGTAAGTTGAAAAAACACAAGTACTTTGTTCGAGAACGAACACACAAAGCAACAAACGAGATCCTCGACTTGTTTTTCGCGCATTCTACAAGAATCGAGTTTTTACACATATTTCATCAAGTTCGTGCAATGGATTACACATACAAGACTACAACGCATAAGATGCCTTTGCTAAACATTGTTGGTCAAACATAGACGAAAGATATAGTTTGTATCGATTTTGTTTTTTTAAGCTTCGAGAAGCAAACGAATTACACATGGCATTAAGTGCTCTAAGAACCGTGATGATGAATAATATTTGTGCATTTCTTAATTAAGGTCATCGGTAAAGAGTTGACATTGATGAGAGCTATCGATGATGTATTTCCGGATGTCACTCATATGCTATGCACTTGGCATATAAACAAGAATATATTGTCGTACTCTAAGAAACATTTCCCAAAGTGGACATGTAAAATCGGTCATGCTCTCCGTACCGATGCGCCACTTTAGAACACTAATCAAACGACTCGCGAATTTTCTCCAAACTCATCGCATGAGTCGTCGAATGTACCTCGATGATATGATATGACAAGTCATATTACGTAGCCTGATATACGCTTGCTGTTGGGTTGACCCAATATATGCATCGAATCACTGAGAATTTGGATCGGTCACAATATACCATAGGTGAGAGTGGACCCATAAAGTGTATAAATAGGTCGTACTAGGTTATCATGTGTTGTAACTATCACCATGAATCATGAAATCAACCGTATGTGACTCCTATGCTGCATATACAGTCTCATCCCACAAATAGTGCGTGTTAACACGCCTACCTCTACCTGCCTCCAAAACAGGCTGTAGTGAACCAGCTATATCCTGCATATGCCCAAACTTTCAAACAACGTGTAACGTATAATAAGCCTCGACTATGTCTCATGACTTCAATGTATGATTTATCCAAGCTACCACGTAAAAAGGTCTAATATCGCATAAATGCTCGTATGACATGAACTAAAACTACAATATAAACAATAATTTAAGTAAAGATCAAATAAGTTTTGTTCTACAAAGAAAAACATAAATGACAAAACTTACATTATGCTTCATCAACGAAGATAAAGTATGTTGAATATTGATTTGAGTATTCTGATTTGAATGGAAAGGAGGAGGTGCATATCTATACATATTCGACATAGTAAAAACATATGAACTATTATCCGTAGTCGGAAGGGCAGAGAACTGACCGTAAATCCACTCTTTAACAATGCAACGAAACGAGTAAAACCCGACATCGAATGTAAAAAGGCCCGACCAATATAAGTTGACCAAGTTATACCTAATTATCTTGTAACTCGGGAATCATGTATCTCTCACGTAAATAATGTAGACGTAAATGTCTACCACTAAACGCACAATTACCATTAAGCTACTCTGTAAGATCAACACTATGTATACTTAGTAAACGAACATACCAAGCTATATGTTGACATTTTCTAGGAAATTTTAGTAGCTTGAAACCCTGACCTGTAACCGGAAGAAAGGTAATGGTGTTGAGGTCGTCGAGGGTCACCGTCATCTCACCAAAAGTAAAATAGAACGTGTTGGTCTCCATATGCCATCTCTACAAGAACGCCTCTACGATATGCACATTGGTAGCCTAATGCGTAAATAGTCGAGAAGCAAACCAAAACATGTCCCCATAACCTCGTCTCTGATCCTACTTTGTAGAGTAAGATCCCAAGCGTGAAGGGTATAATACATCGTGTAGCAACGCAACGACGGTCTCGCCTACACAATGTTTAAAAATAATAATATAATTTACCTACTGATGAGTGAATAGCTGTCAAAAGAATATATTTCGGCTCTAGGACCTGATATGACTAGAGAGAGAAAGTGTAGAGAGATAAAGTAGTCTTTTTGTAAAGAAAATATTCCATACCATTTTAGGCAAATGGGTCCTCCTTTTATAGTAAAATATGGAAGACCCGTTTAAGCTCTCAATGGGCCATCATCACATGTCGATGGGCCTCCCCTAACTACTTTATTTTTGCATATTAGTCCCTGAAGAACCTTGACTGCTCCTTTAATTATATTGACTATTTATCTATCACATTGTTACCCCTATCTCTATAAATCGACGAATTCCGCCCTCATCAGTAGCCCCCCAGTCTTCGGGAACTATCAGGAGCGGAGACTTTTCAGAAGCATTTTTACCGTTCATCCGTCCTTATCTTGGCTTTCCGATCCCGCTGGTTTCAACTTCCCGACGCGATAGGAAAAGGCTTCTCTGGACTCCTTCCCGCACCTCCTCTTCTTGTGTTGTGGGCTTTCATCTTTAAGCCTTTCTTAATGGGCCAAGCTTTCTTGCCAGCCCCGGTAGTGGCGGCCCATTCCTACGCGGCGCTTGGAACAGGTGCTTACGTCAAGGCTCGTCAGAACTGGGTCGACACGCGTCAAGGGTTAATTGACCATCCTTCTGACAGGCTAGGCTCCTAGGAGACTCTTCGTCTTCCCGCTGTGTTTCTGTCGATTGATATCCCCCGCTCTTCCATGCTTCCCTATAAATACCCCAAAGCCTTCTGCGTCTCTCAGAAGCTTTTTAGAGAGAGAAAAGACGCTGCCAGAGCATTTCTAGAGAGAGAGAGTGAATTTGCCCGACCCTTCTTTGTCTTGGCTCTCATTGTATGAAACCCGGACGTACACAGAAAAAACCGACCAAGAAAAAAGGATCTGAGTGGAGTTTCGAACAGTGGTCTAGTATTGGTGATAGAGCAGAGGAATACCGACGCGCAGGTCTGATCTGGGGGTCCCACTCCAAACCTTTCGTTCCCGCTCCACTTCCTCACGACCCGGTTCTCGCCACCCCGGTTCCCGCAGAAGTTTTCCTTGTTTCTGATCTTCCCGCTTCTACGATTCCCGAAGCTGGTCAATCACCAGAGCCCATCGTCCTTTCTTCTAGCGACAGTTCTTCTCATTCCCCAGAAGTTCCCCCGAGAAACCCGACCCAATTTTCCATAAACTTGCCTGTGTCCCGACGTGCTCGTAGGTCCACTTTTTTGACTATGGGAGAAGACGACCTACTCAAGTACTCAGAAGGAGGTAATAGTCCCGAAATGGTTCAACTTACACCCTCGATCAGAGGGTTTCGGACCGGTACTAATACTGCGGTCACTTTTTTAGGTCTGCCCAAAATGCAGCTAACGCCCAAGCAGTTGGAGGAGGCTCATAAAGCCATGGCCCGTGGTGTTCCCGATGCTTCCTCTTCCCAGGTTCGGCCGTCTGACACAAACGCTGCTGCTGACCGCTGCTCCGACCCAGTTCCGGCCCTCGAAGCTGGAGAGCCCGAAATCGATATTGCTCCCGCAGGGGAGTGTGCTGCCGCAGGGTGTCACGCGGCTAATAACGAGGATGACCCCTGGCCCGAGGCGGTGAAAGCTGCCGTTTCAACCAAGTACTTCGACTGGCTTCTGACCAGGGACGTGGTCTCTCTCTTCGAGGGGAAGTACCTCTACTTCCCCGAGTCCGATCACGATGAGATGCTAATCCGCTGGGGAATCCCCGAGTGCGTCACCGTTCGATTTCCGACCCCGGGGGAGACACCCGTTCACGCCAGACCCAGAGAGATCGTGGTGTTTACCGAGTTGTTCAACTGGGGTCTGCGCTTTCCCCTGGACCCCGAGATTGCGCTCTACTTCCGTACTCTCCAAATCTGCCCATCGCAACTGACGCCCAATGCGTGGTACACCCTGATATCCTGCATCATGGCATCCCGCCTCTCTGGTCGAGCAATGCCGATGGAGGAATACATCGCCATGTCGGGTCTGTCGAAATCCCCGAAGTCACCATTCTTCTATTCCTCTCTTGGCAATAAATGGAAAATTGTCAACGACTTTTTGGAGGGCGACAAGGGGTGGAAGCATCGGTTCGTATTTTTGAGCGGGTGCTGGGAGAACGGGCTTCCATACACAAAGGAGAATCCGAGGCAGATTCTGCGGACCTGGGTCCATGATGGTAATATTTTTTTTTTTTTTTTTTTTTTTTGTGACGTGCTGATCCGTTGCGCAGTGTCGAAGGACTGGCTGCAGGGGGTAAAGAAGGACCACGCGAAAGCCGCGGAGGACACCTTTGAGGTGCTGAAAAACTATGCTCGCCAGAATTGGGGTCGGGGTATGCACCGCACGTTTATGGACAAGAATTTGTTCATGAGCAACCTCTGGCGGTGCTCATCCGAGGTGCTAACGATTGAACAGCTGCGGGACCCCCCAAGCCTCGACGAGATGTTTATCCGAACCGGTCGCCCTGGGTACATATTGTACTTGCCCAAGCGTAATAAGGCGCCCAGCAAGCGTCCCAAGTCAGAGGAGGGCGGGAAGGAACCTGAAGTCGGACCCGAAGCTGAGAGTGATCCGAACAGGGCGGTTGTGCCGGTGGTAGATCCAGCAGAAGTGAGTCAGAACCCGGCCGTACCGCCGAAGAGAAAGAACCGTGCAGAGACGGGAGGGTCCAAGCTAAAGAAAGCCAAGGCTGTGGTAGAGGATCGGTTGGCAGTTAGCGCAGAGGTGATTGCTTCAGACCCCGCCCTCCTGCACCACGTTGAAAGTGGGGATCTGGCTACGGTCAATGTTGTCACTACTCCGGATGATACTGAGCCTCCCGAGGCTACTGGCCCCGATGCTTCGTCATCGAGCGGTCCCAAATTCCCGGTGCTAACGACGATGGGCAGCCCGCACCCTTTCCCGCTTCGAAGCACGGATGGGTTGGCACTGTCGCTGTACAGTTTGCTTGTACCGGCCGCGTTGAAAGAGCGCCGGGCGAGGGGGCTTGGCAAGAAGTTAACCGAGGCTGAGGCAAAAATTTCCCGTCTTACCGCGGAGGCGAAGACTGCCGTTGATGCCCTGGCAGTGGCGGAGGGTCGGATTGTTGAGGCGGAGAGGCTAGCCACCGAAGCTAAGGCGGCCGCGGAAACAGCCAAGCAGGCGATGGAGTCGGCGCAAAAAACCGCTCGAACTGCGGAGGGTGCGGTGGTTACCGCTGAGACGGCGAGGAAAGCCGCGGAAGACCGTGCCTCTGCTCTAGCGTCGGAGGTTCAAAAGTTGAAGTCCTCGAACAAAGCCTTTCTCGAACGATGCAGGCTTTGGTCAGACCAAGATGCCGCAGCCTCCAAGGCCGCCTATGTTCTGTCACTCCACAACCGGTACCCGGACCTGGATCTTGGTTCGCTATGGCTTGACGTGCCGGAAAAGGATCGCCCCGAGGGGATCGTAGTGGAGGAGTCCGATGATGTGGACGATGTAGGAGAAAACGAGGAAGATGGTGAAGACCAGTGATTCAGTTCTCTTTTTTTTTTTTTTTTTTTTTTTTTTGTTCTGTTTTTTGTTTTTTGAACACGTATGGTAAACCTTCGGGGGCCACGGCCCCCCAGATTTTGTATCGTACTATCTTATTTTGGGGGCCACGGGGCCCCCTGTGCGGATGATGATTTGTTTTACTAAGTACAGTGTTGTAGGTCTAAATCTTTGATGTTGGTGGTTAATTTGTCATGCCCAGGTTTGTAAATCGATTTTCATTGAAGGTGAGTTCAGAGGGTCTGGAAGGCTAAACGTAGGTCGGTAAGAACCGAAAAACTCTTAGAGTTCCGTAGATCGACTCATCGTCGAAAATCTTTCCAACGGGTCGGAAAAATCAAAATGTAGATCGGTAAAAACCGAAAAACTCTTAGAGTTCTGTAGATCGACGCATCATCGAAAATCTTTCCAATATGTCGGAAAAATCAAAATGTGGATCGGTAATAACCGAAAAACTCTTAGAGTTCTGTAGATCGACTTATCGTCGAAAATCTTTCCAACGGGTCGGAAAAATCAAAATGTAGATCGGTAAAAAACCGAAAAACTCTTAGAGTTCCGTAGATCGACTCATCGTCGAAAATCTTTCCAACGGGTCGGAAAAATCAAAATGTAGATCGGTAAAAAACCGAAAAACTCTTAGAGTTCCGTAAATCGACTGTAAAAGAGACGATGGCGCCCAGCTCGTCAGCTGTCCACCGCCGTATAATGAATTAATTTTTAAAATGCAAAGAATTTTATAATCAATAATGCGGTTCGGGTTTTGACCGATGCCTCATTAAAACCTCCTCGCGCCACCAAGGTAGGAAAGAGTGCACCCCCGATCATTACAAATTCGACTAAGAATGAAAGAATACGAAAATTAATCAAAAATTACAAACTATTCAAGATACAATTTCAGATGCTCGATATTCCATGGAAGCCTTAGGAGTTGTCCGAGACGGTTCTGCAGGCGGTACGTCCCGTTTCTGACTCTTTCGACTACTTCGTAAGGTCCCTCCCAGTTTGGTGCGAGTTTCCCGAGGCTCTTGTCTTTGGTGTGTAGAAAAACCCGTCGCAGAACCTTGTCGCCGACCTTAAATTCCCGACGACGGACTTTGCTGGCATACCGACTTCTCATTAAAGTCGGGTAATGCAAAGAGTTTAAACGGGCGCGGTGGCGTTTTTCGTCAATGAGATCGAGCTCTAGCCGTCGGGTATCATCATTTGTCTCCGGCTGATAAGTGCCGACCCTGAAAGAGGGAAAAATGGATTCCGCGGGGGTGACCGCGTCCATGCCATACACCAAGGCAAAGGGTGATTCCTGGGTTGCCGTGCGGGGTGTCGTTCGGTAAGCCCATAACACTTCCTGTAAGTAGTCGGGCCACTTGCCGGCCTTTCCTTCGAGGTTCTTCCTTAGGCCATCCAGAACGGTTCGATTCGTGACTTCGACCTGACCGTTTGCTTGCGGGTGAAAAGGAGCAGAGAAACACTGTTGGATATTGTGCGTGGTGCAGAACGTTTTCATTTCCGCGCTATCAAACTGTGGTCCGTTGTCCATGGTTAACCGCTGCGGTACCCCGAACCTACAACAAATGTTCGCCCAGATAAACTTGATAATATCCTTGGTTTTTGTGGCTGACAAGGGCTCAGCCTCGATCCATTTTGAAAAATAGTCGACCGCGACGACGATCGTTTGCCTTCCTCCTGATGCCATGGGTAATGGCCCGACGAGGTCGATTCCCCATCGGTCAAAGGGTAACCCTTCGGATATAGATTCCAGATGTGTTGCAGGTATGTTGATCGCATTCCCGAACCTTTGACACGTATCACACGTTTTCACCATGAGCTTTGCGTCTGTTGTTATTGTCGGCCAATAGAATCCTGCGAGAAAAACTCTCCTAATCAAAGACTTGTATCCGCAGTGCGCCGCGCCCTCCCCGTCGTGCAGCTCGGACAAAATTACTTGGGATTCATCGAAACCTAAACATCAAAGCAGAGGCCGGCTAAAGGATTTTTTGTACAGCACATCCCCCAAAAGAACGTATCCCCGCGCCTTGTTGCGCAATTTTCGAGCCGAGGCTGCATCGTCGGGGAGCCGACCTCCAGCTAAAAACGTGATGATATTCTGCCGCCAATCCGAATGCACTACTGGAGAGATCTGGCACGCAATTTCGGGTCGGTTATCGAGTTCATGCCGTTTAATAATGGACGGACTCTCTTGCTCTATTACCCAAGGATAGCTTGTCGAGCAAGAAACCGTCGCCAAAGAGTCGGCTGTCATATTTTCACTTCGGTTGACATGCTCGTACGTGATTTTGTCGAAAGAGGCAGCCAAAATTCTCAAGGCCGCCAAGTACTGCACTAGGTGTTCTTTCCGAGCCTCCGCATTCCCCGAGGCTTGGTTTATCAACAGTTGGGAGTCGCTTACAAGGCGCACTTGCCTCGCCCCGCAGACTTGCGCCAATCGTAACCCCGCCAAAGCCGCTTCATATTCTGCTTCATTGTTTGACGTGTTAAAACCAAAACGGATGGCCTGGAACATGCTCAAACCCGAAGGAGTAACGATTTGAACTCCCGCGCCACAACCGCTAACGTTGGCTCCTCCATCAGTGCGGATAGTCCATTCGCCCTCCACGGCTTCGTGTGAGGGTGTTTCTTGTTCGGGTCGGTCGGAGTGAAATTCGACCAGAAAATCGGCCAAGGCCTGACCCTTGATCGCGGTTCGGGGCTCGAACTCAATGTCGAAATCCCCCAGCTCTACCGACCACTTGGCTATTCTCCCGGACATATCTGGTCGTTGAAAAACGTATTTTAGTGGAAACGACGTGCGGACGACAATGTGGTGCGCTTGGAAGTATGGGCGCATCTTCCTCGCAGCCGTCACCAGGGCCAAGGCCATTTTTTCGAGCTTTAAGTATCGCGTTTCGGCGTCAAGCAGACTTTTGCTTACATAGTACACAGCCGTCGGAGCCGGCCCTGATTCGCTGACCAGAGCTGCACTGACCGCGTAATCCGTGACTGCAACGTAGAGGAACAGAGTTTCGTGCGCAACGGGCTTGGTCAGACGGTTCGGGGATGATAAATACTCTTTGATCCCCAAAAATGCCTTGTCGCACTCATCAGTCCAAACGAAATTTTTTACCTGTCGGAGGACCTGAAAAAACGGAGCGCATTTGTCAGACGATCGAGAGATGAAACGATTCAACGCGGCTAACCGCCCAGTCAGTATCTGAACTTCTTTTACACTCCGAGGGGGAGCCATGTCGGCTAGGGCTCGGAGTTGGACAGGGTCGGCTTCGATGCCTTTCTCACTGACGAGGAAACCCAAAAATTTCCCTGACCGAACACCAAAAGAACACTTCTCAGGGTTTAGCTTAAGGTTTACCCGTCGTAGGTTATCAAAAGCCTCCTTGAGGTCGGTAAGGTGATCCACATCGGTCTCACTTTTGACCAACATGTCATCGATGTAAACCTCCATGTTTCTCCCGATCTGGTCTTCAAACGTTCGGTTAACCAGTCTTTGGTATGTCGCGCCCGCGTTCTTTAGTCCGAAGGGCATTACTTTGTAGCAATATAGCCCTCGACCCGTGATAAATGTGGTATTCTCCTGATCCGCGGGGTGCAGCTTAATTTGATTATAACCGGCATAAGCATCCATAAAAGATAATAGTTTGTTACCCGATGTCGAGTCCACCAGTTGATCGATCCGTGGCATTGGGAAGGGGTCCTTCGGGCACGCTCGGTTGAGATCGGTAAAGTCTACACACATCCTCCATTTCCCGCTTTTCTTTTTGACAAGAACAGGGTTAGATATCCACAAAGGGTATCGCGCTTCTATGATATGTCCGACGCCGGTCATTCTTTCGACTTCCCTCAGAATTACTTCTGCTTTTTCGGGAGAGAAAGCCCGACGCTTCTGAATTATTGGTCTAACATTCTTGTTAATTGTCAACTTGTGAATTGCAAACGACTCGGGTACTCCCGTAACGTCCCCGGAACACCATGCGAACAAATCAAGATTCTCTCGGAGTAAAGCCAGCATCCGTTCCCTTAAGGTCGGTAACATATTCAACCCGACCCGCAGACCTTTCCCAATTGCAAAATGATGCAGCTCACACTCTTCGTCGGTTGTCAAAAGGCTTGGGGCCTCCCTAGGGTCGTCCACCGGCTGCGATCCTGGGGAGCTCCCCCTTAATTGCTATGCCTGGGAGGGGTACATCTCTTGGTCTTTCTTGGGTGCCAACGCAGCTCGGTAACACTCCCGGGCCGTTTTCTGGCTGCTTCGCACTACTCCGATGTTATTTCCAACCACATACTTTACGCACTGATGAATGGTGGAAGTCACCGCATGCATGCGCGATATCCAAGATCGTCCCAAAATAGCATTGTGCGAAGCCGGCGCGTCAACTACTATAAACAGCACCGTGACCTCTTTTTTAAACGGGCCGCGGCCGAGCTGTACCACACCCTCGAACTCTCTGACGACGTCTGCTGCCGTTCCTGTAAACCCGACGATGGTACGGTCGGATCGCTCGATTACTGGTCGTGTTCGGAATTTGGCAAAAGTCGAAGCGAAGATGATATTGGCTGAGCTCCCGGTATCTACCAAAATTCGCCGAACCTCTTCTCCCGCGATCGCTGCCCCGATCACAATGGCATCCTCATGAGGCCCGGCTAAGTCCCTCATATCATCATCGTCAAAATACAAAATTGGCGAAGGGGTACTCCTGGTTTGGAAGCAAGTTCTGGCTTCCAGCTGGGTGGTTAAGTTAACGATGTGCCTCTTCCTGGAGGAATGCGTGATTCCCGCCATTGAATCCCCCCCGAAGATGGTCATAGATTCGAAAAGATCGCGCAAGCCTTGGACCCGACCGATGCGCTCGCCGATTTTTTCATCAACAACTCTGATATCGGTGCGGTTGCCAATTTTTTCATCAACAACTCTGATATCGGCGTGGTTAGCTCCCCAGGTTTGGAAGCAAGTTCTGGTTCCCGTCGCAGATCCCTTTTCGAGGATTGTTGATGAATCAAAAAGTTCACAAAGGCCACGCACGCTAACTTCCGCCTCTTCCTCAATGATCCCTATGATATTCCGACCGACCTCGGGGTCAAGGTATTCAACCGATACGTCGAACTGATCCGCAACCTCCGAAATTGCCATGGCGGTTTCTGGTTTTGGGACTATAACCACTTCTTTCGAGGGTGCGGCATGTTGGGCCTTCTTGACATACTCTAAAAGGTTACCGTGCTCGATGAGCATCTGGATCTCCCTCTTTAAGGCTATGCAATCTTTCGTGTCATGGCCGACGTCCTCGTGGTAACGACAATAGCGGTTATTCCTTTGCTCCCGAGGCGTCGGGATAGGAAAAGGCTTCCGGTACATCCCGCTCCTCTTGGTTTTTTCGTAGATGGAGGACACGCACTCCGTGTGATCCGCGAAGTAGGCCGGTCGTATCCATTTGTTGGACGTGGGTCGGGACGTTGCCTGCCCATTTTGTTTTTGCCTTGGACCGGTCGGGGCGGGAGACTTAGTCACTGCTGGCGGGGTCGGGGGTATTGTACTAATCGGCTGGGCTACTCTAGCATGGTCGGGTCGGGAGCCCTGCTTTATTACGAACGATGCCTGAGCGCTCTGTTGGATCTGCGCCGCCACCTCGGAAGCCTCCGTTTCTTCGATTAGTATCTGTTTTTCTATTTGTGCCAAGAGCGCAGAGAAAGTGAACGCTTGCTTTTTCGTAACTGCTTGCTTCATTGGCCCCGGGAGCAGGCCCAATCGAAACGCTGTCAGAGCCACATTCTCTTCACAATGGTCCAGGTCGGTTTTCGCATCAATAAATCGCCTGGTGTAGTTTTTTAGGCTTTCCCCCAGCTTCTGTCGACAGTTCATGTTAGTGTCTCCATTAGCTCGGAAACTCTTACTTCCCACGAAGTGCTGCCTAAACATTGCCCAGAAAGTCCCGAAGTTTCTGATACACCCCTGCGGCAATCGGTTGTACCATTTCGAAGCCCTATCTTTGAACGTCATAGAAAAAGCCCTACATAAGAGCTTATCATCGTTATCGAAACTCAGCATAAAGTTTTTAAAGGCCTCCAGATGGTTGTCCGGATCCGTTTTCCCGTCGTATTTTTCCAGTTTAGAAATGTCAAAACGCCTCGGGAGCGGTCCCGCTAATATCTCATCAGATAACGGGGAGGCTCTCCAGTTGACTCCGAGCTCAAAAGCTCCTCCCCCAAGACCCTCGGTCCTGATTTCATAGAGCCCCTCGGGTCTTGGGCCGACGAACTGGCTGCTCGTTCGGTATCCAAGGTTTTGGCTGTTCGTCGGTTGCCACGGAATTGGTGGTAACATTTCTCGCTCTCCGCGGCTAGCGACGTGCGTTCCTTCCTTTTCAAAGGACACAGGGGTCGGCTTATCGGTGCCGCCCTTTTTGTACCGCGAAGGGTCTGCCCTGGACCCTCGAACGCGCTGGGACCGAATCTTTCGCGTCCGTTGAGCTCTCTCCCGGCGCCGGTAATCCTCGCCGGACGAATCGTCTGAGGGATAGTCCGACGTCATGATCCGATGGGTGTCTGGGTTCCGACGAGTCTTGACGGCCTCTTCATCATCGGGAGGTGAATCTCGGTAATACCTGACAGGTCGGACCTCCATCCGCGACGCTTGGCCGCGACCAGCCGTTCCCCGATCGTCCAGGGCGGGCTCTTTGCCCTTCCCTTCACGAACCCTTTTTTCGTCCAGTGCCCGCTCTCGCTCCTCTTCTAACCGGGCAATATCTTCGAGCAGCTGCTTTCTGGTCATAATCAGGGTCGACCGCTTATCCCGACCGCCGTTCCACTCCCGACCAGGAGCTCCCGCGTCTTCCGACCCAGCAGCGGCTCGGACAACCTCCCTACCGTCCCTCTCTGTCGCCGCTTCGCTATTCATCCCGTACAATGTGATTTTCAAAGGACAGAAGATTCCTTTTCGGTATCACTGTTCCCACAGACGGCGCCAATGATGAGTGAATAGCTGTCAAAAGAATATATTTCGGCTCTAGGACCTGATATGACTAGAGAGAGAAAGTGTAGAGAGATAAAGTAGTCTTTTTGTAAAGAAAATATTCCATACCATTTTAGGCAAATGGGTCCTCCTTTTATAGTAAAATATGGAAGACCCGTTTAAGCTCTCAATGGGCCATCATCACATGTCGATGGGCCTCCCCTAACTACTTTATTTTTGCATATTAGTCCCTGAAGAACCTTGACTGCTCCTTTAATTATATTGACTATTTATCTATCACATTGTTACCCCTATCTCTATAAATCGACGAATTCCGCCCTCATCACCTACAAGTTAAACAACCAAACCTAACTTACATCGTCGTTGAAGACGTTATACGTCTCATAATACTTGTATGCGGTCACGCCCGAGGAAAAATCCAACCCATGTGGATTGACCCTCCGGAAAAGCTGATCCGGATTCCACTTCGTTGTTGAACGACAGGTAAACGGACGTGTCACTGAACCCTGATAGACATTAAACTAGGTCCACGCTATTCAATGCGGTCATCATCCTTCAAATCACTGTCTGATAATGAGAGAACCCAGTTTTTCGACGATGATTCATGCTGAAAGTACAAAAAACATCTTAGTATATACCAAAACAGAACCCAAACAATTCAACGACATCCTAATATATGTTAAAAGACAGATTAAATAACGTCATGTAATAATTTAGTGAATTAAAGGTAATGCATATATAAATACATGTTACAGCATGATTCACGCACACTGTATGCTCAATTCATGATAAAATCGTGCATATAGTGTGTGCAATTTCGCACATTTACCTGTGCTAAATCACACATATTGGACGCAATAGTTAGCCGGATTCGCGAACCCAGAATGCACGAATCTACTAATCATGGCGCCCAGGTTGCGCGAAATAACACAGACACCATTCAACATCATTCATCCCTGTAACTTTCGAAATCCATATATGTTACCCTAAATCATGCAAATAGCCTATCTAAACGAAGATTTAGCCCTAACTTAACATATACAACTAACTAGAATTCACAAAAATAACTACAAAAAATGATTTTTTAAAACTAAACATTCAACTCTAAATATCATTAAAAACAACTATCTAAACTGAAAACAAAATACACCAGCGAGTAAAGAAACACATACCTTTACGGTATGTAAATTTGGATTTGAAAAATCTATTTTTTTAAAAAAATAAAATTAGAAAAAGTTAGGGTTTAAAAGAAGAAATGTAGCTAGAATTTAGAGAAAAACTATTTATATGAATAAAAATATTATAAATAATGAAATGTCATTTTAAAAAACGGTCGTCTCCTTTTTTTTCAAAAAGATTTTATTTTAATTTAACCCAAAAACTCATGATTTCACAAAAAATAACATTTTCAAAAATATCAAAAACTGATTTTTTTTAAAAATAAAATAAAGAATTAAAGTAAGAGAAATCACGGATGGTACTTGAGATTAGCTATGGCCTTTAACCTCGTATTTTAGAAGGGTACTAAAAGTAGCCGTAAATTTTTATATTTGGTCTGTGTAGTCTGTATAAATATTTTTCTACATTTCCAGGCCCAATGGCCGAATCGGTAATTTCAGTTATTGACTGATTGACTACCGATTTTTCTAGTCTTCTTCAACGACTGAACCGGTAAACTAAATCTCGACACCAACTGAAGCCCTAACATGAAGCAGAGAAGTGAGAGGACTAATATGGCGAACCTCTTTGCCTTTATTGCAACGATCGTTATATTTCCATTTCTCTGTTTCTCTTTCTCACCAGAGAACCCTACAGATCGTCGCGTTTTAGTCCTCCTCGATGAGTTTTCTCTTAAATCGTCTCACTCTATCTTCTTCGAATCTCTCAAGTCTCGTGGATTCGAGCTTGATTTCAAGCTCGCTAATGATCCTAAGCTCGCTCTCAAACGATACGGACACTACCTATACGATGGATTGATTCTATTCTCTCCTTCGACAGAGCGTAAGTGTTACACTCACTTAAAATTGGATTCGAAAACGACTCTGGTTCGATAAATGCATTGTGATTTGTTTCTTTTAGGATATGGAGGGTCTTTGGATTTGGAATCCGTGCTTGATTTCGTCGATTCCGGCCATGACTTGATTGTTGCAGCTGATGCGTCTGCTTCTGATTTGGTTCGAGACATTGCCACTGAGTGTGGTGTGGATTTCGACGAGGTGAGTTGTAGAATTCTGTCGTCTTGTTGATCTCTAGTTAGAAGCATTGTTCGTTGTGGTTACTTATAGAGTGTTTGATGTATCTGTACTGGATGTGATTGGATTAGGGTTCTACTATGGTTATTGATCATGCCGCCTATGCAAAGTCCGAAATTGAGGGAGATCATACCTTAATTGCAGCTGATGATTTCATCAAGTCAGATGTGATCTTAGGGAAAACTCTAATCAAGGTTGGGATCGTAATTTTGATAATTCAGGGCATGAAAATGTTTTGATTAATTGATTACATTTGCATTAACGGAGTAAATGCAGGCACCTGTGCTGTTTAAAGGGATTGGCCATTCGGTAAACGCTTCCAATAGCTTGGTAAGATCATACATGATTATGCATTTTCTTTACAAGGACAAAATTGAAACAGTCATCTCAAATATATGCTACTGCCATCGATTGCTGGCTTTTTAAGATATTGCTGATTTTCCGTGGTCACACTAGAAGAACCTTAGAAGGATGATACTCAATTTTGTAATCAGTCATGCAATATAGCCAGTTTTCTCGAAGTACACTCTGGATTTGAATCTTCCATAACGACATTAGGGATCGCAGATTGATTGCAGATTTGAAATTAGGTAAATCATAAATCAGGAAATTGAAATTGATTGACAAGTAAAAGAAACATCTGCTGGCATCCTCTAGTACGATGTTGAAACTCACAACCTTGAAGGTCTATCAATGAAATTTTAAAGAAATTGAAAGACGTGAGAGAAGTGTATTGTTATTTTGATGATCACTCAGTTTCACAAACTATTAATCTCTATAGCTCTGCTGTTATGGCGTTCAATTTGTGATGGTTAAAATATTTCTATTAGGTTGTAAAAGTGCTCTCGGCTTCTCCATCTGCGTATTCTGCTAACCCAAGGTCGAAGTTGTCAGGTCCTCCGCTGCTTACTGGATCTACGATCTCATTAGTTTCAGTTGTACAGGTTTACCTTTTCTCTTGTACAACCTTACAAGTTTGCACCCATTCTACGATTTAATACTGTTAAGTATATTTAAGGTTTTCTTCACCTCTGGCTCATCTGTGTTACATTTGTGCACTATCATGACTACGAACTTATATATACTAAATTTTGAAATGCAGGCTAGAAACAATGCTAGAATGATGTTTGCTGGCTCCTTAGATATGTTTAGTAATCGGTACGCTTATTTGACTGGTTTCTCCCTTACATTTTTATTACTTTATATCTCTCAAAACACATTTTGTCGTGCAGGTTATTTAGATCAGGTGTGCAGAAAGCGGATAGTCTAACTGAGTAAGCATATCCTTATTTTATCACAACTTACATATGTGTTTATATATATCATGAGAAACTACTAAAAGAGGTTATTTAAGGTCACTGGTTTGTCTAATAAGTAAATGCAAAAGGATTTTATTTTTATTTGTATAAATACTTTTAGAGGAAGAGAGTATGGGGTTATAAAGCGAGTTTCTATGTCTGTTCCTAAATTTAACAATGATACTTTTCAATTCTCACAGTGGGTATTTTTACCTAGTCTATTGAGTCCAATTGATCAAACCAAAAGGTAGCAAGGGAGTTGAAGAATTAAAGAATTTACATGTTAGATTGTAGACTATTTGGTTTGGTTGACCTTCTGGGCTTTGTAGTAAAGAAACAATAACATAATATTTGCCTGGAGTGCTTTTGCTTATTTTCCTGGATTCTCTGTTTAACAACCGACATGTGCATTATGGGTATATTACCAACCGGATATACATTTTTGACCGAGTTGTATACTTATAAACTTTTGGAGCTACCCTTTTCTTTTATATTCTTTGAGTACATTTGACATGTATACATTGATTTGATTGACAGATTTTCCTCTTTTTAGATTCTCTTATACAATTTCTACTATAGCAGCAACTAAACTGATATATGAATTTGGTGTTACAGATTTGAGAAATCCGGCAATGAGCACTTAGTAACTGAACTAAGCAAATGGATTTTCCATGAGAGGGGCCATCTAAAGGTGAGATAGATTTTGTTGTAGCTGTAACTTATCTTGTGTGTTGAGCTTTCTTAGTCAAGTGAAATTCAGAGCAAGTGTAAGTAATGCAAGTCCCCTTGACGATTGGAGTTTTTGAAAGCAATCCATCAACTTATTTTGCTACTAAATCACCCCTTGGACTACAACCTTGTTGTCCTCCTTGCCTTTTTCTTTCTCAAATCAACCTTGGACTATATACTTCTATTCAGATCAACAGCCGTTGGTAACAAACTGACAATGACGATTTTAGAAATCTACAGGTTGTTATGTAGTGTTAATTGTTCATGTATTGGCTTTGTCTCAAAACCAATAATTCATGGGGTAATACGGAGTTCTTACTCTCACAGTACATGCATAAAATTAATGCTCTTCTTAAGCACTTTCTTGCTTCTTGTAACTAACATTTCTCTACAACAAATTGTTTACCTTCATGCTTGCTCTTCAGGCTGTTAATCTTAAACACCACAAAGCTGGAGAGTCAGATGAGCCTGCTATCTACAGAATTAAAGATGACTTGGTATAGCATATTCGGACTCTTTTCTTCAATATGCAATACTCGAATTAGCTATCAGACCTGTTTAGTTGGTAATCCGATATATTCTCACTAAATGTTTAGTATCATATTATTTATTTGATTACATAAATCAAATAGCTTTCTTGGGTTGCCATTTGTTGTCGTCGTTTTATCTGCGAGTTAACATGTATAATCAGGGTATTCTGGTTGGTTCGATTCAAATTTTCTTGACCGAATTGGTCCAAACTTCCAAACTGATTTTGAAAGCCAGAGCCGAAATGAACCACCTGCTTGATAGAATCACCAACTAATATATGTTTGACTTTGTTGATTAGTCTGTTTTTGAGTTTTCTCTTACACCCCACACTTTAGCCTAGCTTGTTAGATTTCAAGAATATCTATTTGTTCTCAAGCATACTGGTTCTGATTACAGGAGTTTTCCATTGAGATTTATGAATGGTCTGGTAAGAGCTGGGTCCCATATGTTGCTGATGATGCTCAAGTCCAATTTTACATGATGAGCCCTTATGTTTTGAAAACCCTGTCAACTGACAAAAAGGTATTACTTTTTTATGATTTGAATATTCGACTTGATGAATAACTCTTAGAAATACAACTTGATGAATAATTCTCCCATATTTGCGTTTGCCTCATTTTGCAGGGTCTATACCATGCCTCATTCAAGGTTCCTGATGTCTATGGTGTCTTCCAGTTTAAAGTTGAATATGAGAAGCTCGGGTACACTACTTTGTCTCTTTCAAAACAGGTAAGCTTTTGGTCCCAGTAAGGTCTCTACCACATAAACTAGGCAATGCTATTTCCGCATCAATAGGTATAACCAGCTATAGCCTAGGACTCGAGGACAAAGGGCTCAATTCTGAAATCAGTTTTTTTGGCTTATAAGTTGCTTTGTTGGTTAGGCCTGAAACAAACAAAAAGCTGTTTAGGTGGTACACCACTTTTGGCTTTTAGGCATATAAGCAAAAAATGTATGGTACTTATGATGTTTGAGCCCTAAACAAAGCTAGCTATTGAAGCTTATGAGATCAATATAAGAAAATTAAGGGAAGTTAACCTTTTTCATCAAAAACACGTATCTAATATTATTTACCTTTTGTTTTCACTTTATTACCTAGGTCCTATTACTTTGCTGACAGTGACATTAACCTCTTCTGCAGTACAAGTTAGGTTTGTACATTTTTTATCTTGAATATTGCCTTATTAATGGAGACTTCAAATGCAGATACCAGTACGACCCTACAAACATAATGAGTACGAGAGATTTATTACAACCGCTTACCCTTACTATGGAGCTTCCTTCACCACTGTACTTTCTCCCTCTATAATCTCTATGGCTTTAACTATTTTTCTTTACACGTAAAATGTTAATCTTTGCCCTCAGAGCAAGTTCTTTTTTGCTTTTGCCCTTTGCAAGATATATTGTTTCATCCATAGACAAAAAAAAGGGCACGTTAGAGATTTATCATATATAAATGAAAGCAATGAATTTCCTCGTTAGACTAAAGTCCTAGATGCGATCTGGCAAGTTATCTTAGACTAATCAAATTCCTTTGTGAAAAAAGGCAAAAGCTGATTGCGCATAGAAATCCAGAATTTAATGTAAAAAGCAACAGTATAAAGTACATAAGAGAAGTAAGAAAACTGTGAGAAGTATAGTTGTGGAATAAAGTAAAGATAAAATAGCCTAAAGAAACAATTTTTTGTTGCTTATAAACCTAAAAAAAACCAACGACTAAATTAATGCTGACTATTCTAGCTTTGTTAAATTGCAGATGGCTGGATTCTTCATTTTCAGCCTAGTTTACTTGTACAACAAGTAAAAGCGCAAATACATTAACGTTACGTATTATGTATTCCTGGATAAAACAATAGGGATGATCTTCGATAGAGGTAACTGGATAGAGGTAACCACTTCAATACTTGAGAAACAACAAGATGATCTTATAAGCAATTACATTATACATTACTAGCGTGTATGTAGAATGTTGCTAATTCTTGTTTCTTAGAAACACTGTATAAGAAGAATCATAATTGACTTCTGACTTAATTCACACGATTATAACTACTATGATTTGGCTCTCTGTGGTAGTAGTTTACATTAATGCTGGTTACTTTGGCAATAGTTTGGTTTGTTTTTAATTGTTAAAAATGTTTCTGATGTAAGTTATTAGAAAGTAGAAACCAAGGCGTTAAAAAGAAAAGCAACATAAGGCCAAAAGTGGCAATATTAATTTAGTTTTGGGTCAAGCTATATATATCCAATTCGGATTTAAGTATACCCAATTTTGAGTATACCCAAAGATGATCTAAGTATACCCAAATTTTGACAAAAATACCCTTTTTTAAGGTATATAAGGTTATTTTTTTACTAATCTTATCCACCTCATTTTTTCAATTACACTCTCTAACTTCTCTCTAAAACCTTCAAGTTCTCTCTAATTTATCCGGCGAACTAAAATCCGGCGAACTAAAATCCGGCGAACTAAAATATAAAAACTTAGTCTTAGTATCAAAATTTAGGGTTATGGTTGAATTAGGTAAAAAAATCAGAATGTTAGGGTGTTTGGAGGCCATTTTCCGGCCGAAATTCGACCGGAAAATGGCCATTTGCGAAGGCTGAGCGTATCGGTCGGTACACCCCCTCTGTACCTATGGTACCCTCAGCCATCGCAAATAGTCATTTTCCGGCCGAATTTCGGCCGGAAAATGGCTTCCAAACACCCGAAAATTATGAATTTTTAAGTAATTAAATTTTTAATTTTTTTTTTAAAAAAAACTTCAAAAAAATAAGTTTTGATTTTGTGTTTTTATTAGTAGAAGTTTAAAAAAATTAAAAAGAGTTTGAATGTTCTTGAGGCAACTTTGAATGTTAAAGAACAATTTGAAGAATTTCACAAAATCGTAGTAATATGGGGTTTGATCTAGTAGAGAGTTGTGTTTTTTTGGGTATACATAACCAAATAGATTGTTTTGTGAATTGGGTGTATTTAGGATATACTTAGTGTTTTTTTTACTTAGTGGCAATTCGGATATTAAATGAAATTTCAAGGGTTTTTTCGTCCTAAAAAAGTCAAATAAAAGTCAAATAAAAGTCATTTTTTGGGTATACTTAAATCACATTTGGGTATATATAGCTACCCTTTAGTTTTTTACAAAAAATTATATATAGCTGTTTGTAGATAAAGTATTTAATTTTATTAGAAAATATGAAGATAAGTTAGTATTTCTCGGTACATCCTCTAAATCATATAAATTATTTAATTGATCGGATTAATTGATTTAGGGCGAAACTATTTCCTGTACGATTTTTTATTTCTTCGGTTTCATTTGTTATTATTAGATTACCTTTGATACCATTAATCAAATAGAAAGTCACATAATTAAATACATATCATTAACCTATTTTTAATCTAACCTATATGATTTTACCTTTTAAAATTAACTATAAGATAAATCATGAAAAATCAAGAAATCCAAATAAAACCGGAGAACAACACTCAAACAATGAACAAGGTAATTTAATCATGTTTTTACGTTTTACGATACCGTAACTTGAAAATACCACTTCGAAACTGTTGTTTTCGGAGCTAATTCCAATTTCTGCATTTCTCAGCGATAAACATTTGATTCTGAGAGGATGTCTCGTAATCAGTTGTTTTGACAAAAGCATCTAATTCCGAGAGGGTGTCTCGGGATCAGATGTCTTCTCCAAAACAACTGATTCTGAGGCACCCATGATATGTAGATGGCACATTAAAAAAAAACATCGTAATGAAGACTAAGAAATTTTTTACCGACGAAAATGTGTTCCACGGGTTTCAAACATTTTGGAATACAATTGTTTATTCGGACACTGTAAGCAAGTTGAATGCAAACATCGAGTGTATGAAAGAAGAATACAAGGCATACCTCTGGAGCCCTCAATTACACTCAAACATGGCTCAAACCTCTTTACGATGAAAAGTTTCTCTATGCATACACTAACAAGTTGAAGCATTTCGGCAACAACACAACGAATCGATAAGCCAAAATAGATATAATGTAAAGCAATTCTTTTAATATTTATGCATTTTAAATGAACATTTGTTGTCATAAATAATAGGGCGGAGTGTTCACATTCCACCTTGAAACGGTACTTCTGGACGAGTGTGCTAACATTTGATGCATTTTGGGGAATAGTCGATTCTTTACTAGAGATGCAACACACAGATATAAAAGCATCGCTTGAAAAATGTACGTTTTTCTCCCAGTTAGAGTATGATGCTTGGATATTTGAGGTTATTAGACGTTCCGTATCAGAATTTGCTCTTAAAATTATGAAAGAGCAATACGAAAGGGCGAAACAAATAGGGAATAATAAAGTCGAATGCGAATGTGTTATTAGAAGCACTCACGGTTTGCCATGCACATGCGGGGTCAGTTTATTAATAATGCAACACCGTATGTTCGATGCAAGTATGGTCGACAAGAGGTGGACAACATTAAAGATTATGAAGCACAATACATATAAAGAATACGATTTTGTCGAGGAAGAAATAGCAACTATTGATTCCCTAACCTGTGGGTACGATCGTGATCGTCGACTACATATCATAAGGAAAATCCGAGAAGTTCTTGAACCTAAAAGATCCGACTCCATTCCACCCGTAGAGAAAACTAAGACTAAAGGTAGAGATAGTAAACGTGCTAACGACAATTCAACGAAGAGGGAATTATCGAGATACGAAGATGCAAAGCTAGGCGATAGTGCGAAAACACCGTCATATGTAAGTGATATTTCGCCGGCTTCAATCCAAAACACCGTTACATTATTACTAAGTCACACAAAAAGTACACCAACTGATCCAAAGAAAGCTACACCAAGTGTACCAAAGAGTACCAAGACTCGTAATACTCCTACGAATATCAATTCTCGAAAGGCAAAAACTCCAAGCGATACGACAATATTTTCGCAACACCTCCCCAAATATTTACGTCCATTCATCTCTGAATGTAAAAATATGGGCTCAGATGGTCATTGTGGTTTTAGAGCCGTTCCCATGGATTTTACATTGTCCAAAAAGAAACATTATCCGTAAAACAAAAAACCATCATCCGTAAAACAAAGCAACATCATCCGTAAAACAAAGCAACATCATCCGTAAAACAAAACAACATCAACTAAAAACAAACCAACATAAATGACAAGCAACAAAACAACAAAGAAACATCTTCATGTTGTATACGCCTTGCTTATATGAATGCAATGTCTTAAGGCGACACGACACTCTTCACCGGTCATACCCTCCACATTCTTTGTAGGTGTCGAGAATTTTAGTATAACCTCCGGTGATATTATCTTGGTGGGTTGAATGTTGTGGTTATTCCCCTATAGGAAAATCTTCTTCTCGAGGTGCATTTGGAACTACGTACCATAGATTTTGACGAATCCAATCATCGTATTCCGGTATGGTCGTACTTATCCCATTACCTTCTTCGATAAGAGTTCCTCTACCTTCCGGTAGTATTATGTGTTGGTACCGATTTTGTCACACATCATTTTTAAAGTCAATCATCGTATTTTACAAACGATTGCGCCTAAGAGCAAGTTTTGCCCATAAACTTCCAAAGTATTGGATGTATCCCTATTAACGAGCAACTCTAAGCGTTTGGTACGACTCGGTTTTGTCTATGAATTTCAATCCACCGGTAAACCATGCTAGCTCGTGAACGGGTTTGAACATTCGACAATACTCTTAGGGCTGGAAAATAACCTGTAAAAAAATACAACCGAACACGATATATGAAAATGTATTCAAAGATATAATAGATAGAATAAGTTAGAATATAAACGTACCGAGTATATATCTAAGTGGTCATGTGTCAATCTATACGACTGAAGTAGATCTCCAAACTCCTCTAACGAGTGGTACCGTTTGTGTGTTGCCCACGTACGAATGTGCGACATTTGGGGATAGAATCCCTCCGCATGAGGTGGCTGAAAGCGAGTGAAATGGTAAAAAATCCAGCATTTGGGTAGTTGTACGAATCCGCTCATCGTCTTCGTAGAATGTTTGGAACCCACACATAACCCACTATAAAGCTCCGCAAGAATATACATCCCCCACACATATGATACCAACGAGTCAAGGTCATCGAGGACGTGCAACCAATCTGCTTTCACGTAGTAGCCGCTCTTGTCTACAAATAGACAAGACCCAAAGAGATAAAGTGCGTAGGCTTTCACACAACATTGAACATCGATCCTCCTTAATCGACCACCTACGTCTTGGAAACGCTCATCAGAGAAGCGATCTCTTAGCCTAGTTAACCTTAGACTGATACCTTTACACGCTTCGAGCTCCGCTAAAGCTTCCGCGTATGGCTACCTGAGAACATCTAGTATCAACTTCGCACGTTCATCTACGTCGTTGCTTCTACGCACCTCCAACAATCTACCGCATATCGGTAACCCAGTAATGATGGCCACATTGTCTAAAGGGACGCTCATCTCACCAAAGGAAAAGTGAAATACTGTCGCCTCATGATGCCACCGTTCTATGAAAGCGGCTACCAAAGGTACCTCGGTACTCCAACGGTGGAGGGCATCCAACAATGGTCCAAAAAAAGTGGATTCGACAACCTCACGCACACTGGTTTGGTTGGTCAGCTTCCAGCGATTTACCAGAGTTCCCGCGGCGAAAAACTGCAAAGGACGTTCCTCTCTTTTCTGATACATTAAAGTGAAACGTTATTATCGAAAAATAAAATTAATTACACAATATTTTATACCTTATATTCAAAATAACTTACTGGGCCATGGTAAACATGGTATGTCGTATGGTTTGTAAAACCTTTGTAGTGGCGTATGTGCGGAAATCGTGCTAAAAAGGACTATTTCTCGGCTACTAACGTTGTTTCGTTTATGTTTTGGTTAGTTTCATCATCTTTCGATTCTGATTGCTGTATTGCAACCGGATATGGTTCCCTCCTTGCACCCCACCGATTATGTCTAATGGAACGGGACGTAGGATCAGGGGCAACAATTTGAAGAGGCTGCGGCGTGTCAACAATATTCGGTTCGTTTGCGACGTTTGGAGCGGATGATGAAGAGCCACGCAAAATTCTATTGAGTAGATTTCTTGGTCCCATACTACTAACATAAGAAAAATATACAAGTTATTATAATCAATAGCAATAAAAAAACTATCACAAGCAATTTTTTTAAATATAAACATGTAATTCTGAGGCATCATCTCAGAATTACATGTTCTCTGTTTTTAAACAGAAGCATGCGATTCCGAGATGATGCCTCAGAATTACATGTTTTTCATTGAAAAAAAGGCATGTGATTCTGAGGCATAATCTCGGAATCACATGTTTTTCAATTAAAAAAAAGCAGAACAAAAACAGTGCAGTATTCAATCATCACAACAACAGAATAGATGAAGCAGTGTAGTAGCAGAACAAATGAAGCATGAAGCAGTATTCAATCATCACAACAACAAAACATATTTGTGTTCCAGTAAACTTGGACACCACCAAACAACATGTACTAATTGGAGCAAAAATCTATACCCAAAGAACCCTAACATATTCAATGTTCTACGAGTTGGCTCATAAGTGAAAACACAGTAAAATGGAAAGAGAACAGCCTGAAAAACATACCTCAGTCCTTGCTTCAATCCTTGCTTCGTAAAACGGTAAGCCTGAAAAAAGAAGATTAAAATCAAGCTTCACCTAATCAAGAACCCTAATCGAATAGCTGGGTGTCAAGAACCCTAATCGAGCAGCTCATGAACCCTAATGTAAAACCAAAATGAAAAATCCAAATGAACTCTAACCAAAAACCCAAAATACATACCGTGGAAGATGGCGAGCTATTCGATTAGGGTTCTTTAGACCTAAAAAAAACATGAGATAAGAAAATGATACAGGATATCGAACATGTAAGAATTAGGGTTAGAGGTAGAACTTAGAACATGAACGCAGGTAGGAGTACTTAGGTTTAGTCGATGACAAAGACTGGTTTTTTTTGTGGAATGGTTTCTGGGTTAGGTTAACAGAAGGGAAGAAGAATGTACGAGTAATTTATATGGTAGATGGTGTGGCTAGGGTTAATTTAATGGAGTTAGGTTGGTTGATGGAAGGTAGGAAAATGAGAGTTAATGGGTTGATGGAAGAGTTAGTGATGTTTTTGAAAATGAAAGAGGTAGAATAAATGGGTAGAAGGACAAATATATTATTTCATTTATGAAAGAAATAACAACATGGAGTTTTTTTTAAATCATGGAGGAAATCAAAAAAATCATATGAGAGAAATAGCTTCACCCATTGATTTATTACCTATTCGTATATTTAAATATTCAACTGTTTTGGAGGCTTAAAAATTTGATATCTCAGATACCGTTTGACAAATTATGTTGTCTAAAAGCATTTCCAATTCCTACATATTTTGGGAGAAAAGTAACATTAAAATATTGACATCTCTTCACCCGATATGTCAAATACGATATGTATAAAATTTGACATCCTTCTGCCCGAAAGGTCAAATTTGACGTGGGTTTGAATTAGTAGCATATATATATATATAGAGATGGCAATAGTAACATCACCTCATATTTAAAATAGATGACGTGATAGTGTTTTACGATGAAATAATTTTTATATTTAATAATTTATTATATTTTTGAATATATATATTAAAAATTAATTTATACACATTTAAATAGTTTGTTAGATTTGCCAATAGATAGTTTGTGAGATTTTTATACATTTAATATATATATATATATATATATATTTCGAATATTAGGTATCTTAATAGTTTATTTGACATTTCAAGGTTAAAAATTATGGTTAGTCACCGGAATTGATCATGTATATTAAAAAGGTTATGGGTGTTTTTTTTACTATAAAAAAATCACTTTTGTTGGTCTATTTTGCATGTGGTTACTTTTGTTTGTCTTGATTTGCATATGTGGTTACCTGTGAGTGACTACGGATGGAAAACAAAGCCTACAAAAGTGGATGTTTTGATAAAAAATATATATAAGCTTTTGATTTTTTTGACATGACCATTTATGGTGACTAATCATGATTCTTAGTCGATCTTTCAACTATATATCTTTAGATGTTTTGGATAGTTTAAAATCTTCTAACCATTAGATCTTCTAATTATATATTTAAAGTTGATATATATATATATATATGCATACATCACTTATACAACGGTAAATAATAAAATAAAATAAAAAGATATTTAATTAAAGAAAGTTTAATATTCATAAGATAAAACAAAACAATAGATTAATTTGAAATAATAATACTGATGTATAAAAAAATAAAATAAAAAAATATAACAAAATAAAAAATTATTTAATAAAATCAAATAAAAAAACTAAATCAATCATAACTGAGGTACTGGAGGAGGATCTTGACCGTTATATGGTGGTGAAGTAGAAACTATACACCCATTCAATTCCATCCTTTGTGTTATTAGTTGTATGTAATAGTCGTGCAATATTTGGATGAAGCGCAATTCACAAAGCTGAGTATTGGTTATTATGCATGCTCACGCTTTCAGAATGCATCCATTCCATATATTGTTAGTCGGACATCCTTTGAGGTTGATGAGAAGAACTACCGACATTAGAAGTGGTCGGTTGAGGCTCTTGCATCGTAGTGTGCATGATTTACCTCCGCCAACCTGTAGACGGATGAGATGTTCTGATAACATCATTAAATACCCATATTTGGGAAAATAGCCTCAAAAATTGATTAATCTGCCATTTCGACCATATATTTCCATTCCAAGAATATATCTCTTGGTTTCTCAAATATTTTTTTTTTATTATAGAAAACTCTTCAGAACAAGTTCTGGACTCCATCTAGTAACATCAACTTTTTTTTCTTAAGAAAATAACTTTTTACCACCCCATAAGGTAACTTTGTACCATGAACTCTCGAATTCATATGCACAATGATCAAACTAGGTAAATTTATTATGTGCCCCATTGCTATAACAGTTACAAATGTTTGAAGAAACGAAAAGTTTGAATCATTACTATTAGTAGGAACGAAACAATGGCTAACTTATTAAAAGCTACTATATTCGATCCATATTAGATCTACTGGCTTTACTTCAGCCGTTAACAATTGCTTGCTCTCTACCACTACTTAGTATGTCGACTGCTTGATCCAACAATATATGCCAATTTTTAGGCTATCTATTACGAGAATAAGTTAAAGAATTTAAAAGACCATTATACATTGTATGTCGTGCACATGAAATTCTTCAAAAGTCAGTTCCGAAAAAGCAATTATCCAAATTATTAATTTTGCACCTCATTCCCAAACCTTGAATATCATTTAAAATTAATCTTCTAGTTTCATAAATTTGCTGTACTATTTCTATATACCATTCACATTTAAATTTGCCAAAAATAACCAACCAATTCCTTTATCTCCATCAAGATTATCTAAAAACACTCTCATACCCGACACATCGTTAAATTCATTATATTCTAAATACATATCAGAGCTAATAGTTATTTTTTCGGGGCAAATCATTTTGAACATGAACCTCACCTTCAAGACATTCTTCAATACTCTCGTTTCCGTCTTCATGTGCCGATGAATCTTTCTTGAATCTTTCTTGAATCTTCTTTGACTCGTTGATAATGCTTCGATGACATATGTTCGAGATTTTATAGACTTTCCTTTTGGAGCCATTAGATATATGAACTGGGAAAATAATATTTCAAGTATAGTGATTGTGGGAGAAGTATGAAGATTCTTGTGAGAATAATGAACAAGTAGTAGACTATTTATAAGAATATTTAAATTTTCTGTTTAAAATTGAATATCCAATTTGTTTGCCTTCAAAGATCCGATTTCTAACATTTTTTTTCAAATCAGATATCCGAATTAATAAAAATAGTCATGATAAAATTGGATATCAAATTTGCAACGGTGTTTTTAAAGTTTTTTTCTCTATAAATAGAGAATAAACTCTTCTAATACTCATCCGTTTCTCAACTCATCTCTCAAACAATGTTGTTCTTCCAGAAACTCTGAAAACCAAATACTACAATTACTACTACAAACTATTAAACCAAGATTTTCTTCAATATTCTTCGATCATAATTCTCAATCGGTCTGCTCAATCAAGTTTGCTTGGCACTGAATGATCATTTTTTTATTTGAGTGCTTGGTAAACTATTTTCTTTTATTTATTTTCAGTATTGCTTAAAATTTGTTTCACTTACTAGTTTTCTCATACTTTGAAAAAAATCTGTAAAATGGTACTGAAGCAAGCAAATTCCCCGACTAACCATGGTTGTGGGGCTAATGTTCAACCTCGCCATCCGGCTAATCCATACATAAAATATTTTTATGATATTGGTCTGTAAACCCTAATTTTCAAAACACATTATTCCCATACCAACACTGATATCACCGCTAGTACTAGTGGTGGTTCGAAGTGTAGGAAGAAAACATCTTGGGCAGGAGAACACTTTACTAAGAATTTTGAAGATAATTCAGCTAAGTGTATTCATTGTGAAAGATTATACACCTATAAGGATGGAAAAATAAATTGCAATACGAGGGTATGTCGAGGCCCTTAACAGCTAAGCATAATATTTTTTATCAATCTATAATTTATGAAAAAGTTACTACATCAATACATCCTCAAACCGGTAACCATTTTGTTTTTAATCAAAATACATATAGGGAAGAAACCATGATATGTTCTTGGTACTTCACAATCGTTTAGTTTTGACGAAAATTGAAGATATGTTAATTGGACGCGTCATAGGATACACCCAAGAGCCATACGCATCCATGTAGCTCTATGAGATCAATTTTTTTAAAATATTATAAAAAAACAAATCATTGATGAATTACATTAGTTTTGCCATAATATTATCTTTGACTAATGATTTAACAACATTTACAAATTTTGATATAATATGTGGAGATACTCTAAAAAAGAATTGTGTATTTTCAACCCATTGGTAAGCACACCACTAATGTAATTAGAGATAGTACGTGCTATACGTATATACATAGGATTACTATATATTATAATAGACATAATCCTTATACACACCTTGAAGAGCAAAATTGAATTTATTAGATGGAACTCTACATATTATTTTCTTGTACGTGCTTATACGTATATACATAGGATTACTATATATTATAATAGACATAATCCTTATACACATCTTGAAGAGCAAAATTGAATTTATTATGCTTTAATATTAAGTTTTTTGAGGTTGTTTAAAGATGAAACTAAAAAAACTCTACACAATATACTCCTAACATTCACTTGACACTTTATAGAATTACTAATATTGCCATGCATATGAATACATATATGGATAAGAGTGTATGTTACAAAATGATACCCGATATAGAAGAAAACTTTATTAAGTAACTTTATCGCATCTCATACGCTTATGCTATTGGGTGTATTTTTATCTTTAAAAATGTTCGTTTTTTTTTACTTTTTTAGTTATTTTTTTATAAACCCATATGACTTCGTGATGTAATATATGAGCTTGATGTATATATTTGAGACACTGAATCTTATCTTTATATAATGTAAAATGAATATATTGAAAAATATGGAAGAAATAAAAAATGCTAGATATTCGAATGTAAGGGGTAATAATAGCAGTAATAGGGGAAGAGGAAGAAATTCCCCTAACTATATGGAAATGACAATGCTAAATAGTGGGGTGACAAGAGAAAATCCTCAAGCCGATAATGAAGTGTCCAAATATTTGAACATTCAATTTGAGTTACATCAGTATGACCCCAAAAACCTTTTGATATCTTAAAATGGTGGAATTCCAAAGAAGACGAGTTTCTTATTCTTTGCAGGTTAGCCAATAATATTTTTTCAATACCTATGTCTACAATGACAAGTGAATGTGCGTTTAGTCAGGCTATGCCGCAATACACGACAAAACAAACAAGATTGATAGGAGGGCTACTTCGAATGATTAATGAGTAAACTGTGGTAGATCATAAGATACAAGACAAAGAGTATAAAATAGAAGAGAATCCAAAAGACATCTTTGATGAATTACCAAACGATGTTGAAGAAGATATTGAAGAAGATCTTGAAGAAGATCTTATGAAGGAAGCTGAAAATGTTGTTGTGAGACGTGATGATGAAGATTGTGAATCAGAAGATGATTTTTTAAATGAATAACATTTGTAATAGAGTTTGTAATCGGTAGTTCAATTTGAGAATATTTGTACAACCCTAGCCCGTAACAGTATAATCTATAAAATAATTAAATCAATAAGAAATATTTTTTATCCTTCAATCTCATAACATAACAACTTATCATAATTCTTTAACCATTTATAAAAACAAACAAACTATAACAAGTTATAGTATACTCAAACTATAATAATTATTTTATCATTAGTGTTGTACTTATAATCAACCAATAATAATAATCAATGTATAATAATAAGACTATAATAATTTTATAGTACTTTTAAACTATAATATACAAAATCATAACAATTTGTTTATCAAACAATAATAACACTTGTAATATATGTGTCAAAAGAATATAAAATTGATGGTCGTGACGTTCTTACAACACTTTACCTTAACCGTAACGATCATGATGATGTTCTGCCATGACAAGACAACTGTGACATAAATCCCACCGTGTTCGGTTGCCGTGCATACCTTAACAACTCTACCGTGATCATGCCATATGACCGGTCACGTTTGTCATTTTAATCAGATAAAAAACCATATCGATTTGAAATAAAATTTTAATATATTAGTTATATTCATTAATTTTTATATATATATATATAATTTTAAATATATTATTTATTGATGATTAACGTTAATGGATCTCCCAAAATGTTTGTTAGTATAGTATTTAACGAATTGATTTTATTTATTTTTTATTTTATTAAGATTTTAATCAAATTGAAGTTTATCATTTTAAAATATTTAAAAAATAAGGTTTTTTTGGAATATACATTAAAAGTTTTCCAATTTTTTTAAACTATAAATAAGAAACGAAGCTATATCCCCAAGATTTACAATTTTCTAGATAAAAAATTCGAAAAAAGCTCAAAAAGACTTCAAAATATCCATGCATATTAAGTAATTTCCAACCTATCAAAGAATATATAAAGAAAAATAATACTTTTATTCAAAAAGGAGATTTTGGCTTGGGTCAGTAGTAGAGTTAATGTATCTGCCTATTTGTGATTTTTTTCTTTACTTGTACTAAGTAATAATGGTAAAGAAGAAAGTGCAAGAAATACATATTTGGTTTCAAGGTATCAAGACTCTGTTCTTGACCCAATCCTACTAAGATTGACTGACGTCAGTTACCACCGAATATCTTCAGGCCAGAAGGAGAAAATTCTTTGTTGCTGCCACTACTATATTCTCTAACGTCATCTTCTACCTTGAACCCACCCTTCAAAAAGGCTTCATCTTCTTTTGTTTTAAAAAACAGAAGCTCATCTCAAGGTTATTACCCAACGATCTCAAATCATAATGAGTTTCCTCCATTGCCACAAAACAGAGATACTCAAAAGATATGAAATAAAATTACTTTCTCCACCCTTGAAAGAATCACAAATATTAGAACAAATCTAACATTCGACCAGACTTTCTCTCAAAATATTGATACTCTGACTCTGCTATAAAATCAAAATACTAGATTACCTCCTATATCATACGCAGATGTTATAAAGATATTATTCATGACTAGATCACCCACTTGGAAGTTTCGAGGCTCCAATTTAGAGTTGAACCCGATTCTCATCAATGTTTTATAATGCTCCGACCAAACCCTTGCCTGATCCCGTCGTTCTTCAAATAGATCTATAAATAATTGTTGTTCTTCATTATTGAGATTTTTTGAGTAATTTACTATTTGATATGTTGGTATTATAATCTCTACTGGCACTACGACTTCCGTTCCATACACTAAAGAGAATGAGGTTTCTCATATGGCTGATCGTGGGGTACTGGCACTACGACCAGTTTATTTTTTATCCCTTAAAAAATTATCGGATTAGTTACCTCGTCTGTTAACCCGTGGGTAGTACAAATTTGAGAAGTATTGATTTATCTCGTATCTATTATAGAAGGTTTTAACGATCACGTTTTGAAAATATGATCCATTGTCTGTCACGAGGATGCGTGGAATTCCGAATCTATGGAGGATCTGATTTTGTGAAAATCACATATCTCATGAGATCTAGTTCTTGACAAAGTCTTTGCTTCGACCCACTTTGTGAAGTATCAACTACCACTATCAGATGCTTCTTTTTATCTGTGGCCATAGAGAGATGTCCAACCAGGTTAATTCCCCTATTTTTCAAATGGGCATGGTGCTAGGACGACACTTATTGTTTCGCTCGGTATATGGCGCTTGATGACAAACTACTGGCAATGGGGACATCCTTGTACGGGGGCCTCTGCATCAGCTGCTAGCTTGGTCCAGTAGAGCCCTGCTAAGATGAAGCGTTTGATCAAAGTTTGATGCCTGCAATGGGCTCCATCTGCTCCTTCATGCACGCCAGTTAGTACGAGTTTAGCATCTTCCTTGTTAACAACTTAACAGTGGTCGTGTTGTGCTTTTACTCTTCAAAACCTTATCAATGAGTGTGTATATAGGCACACAAACTTGTAAGGATCTTGACTCAACTTTATCACGATGAAGATTTTGGTTTTGTAAATAAGCAACACATTGATTCGTTCAGTCATTTACTTTTTCAATTGTATGGAGTTTGTGCATGTAGTGTTTTCTGCTACCGTTGGACTATCTTGGATAAGTATCATTGGGTTTTCATTATTGATGAGTTTGGATTATTCAGTCATAGTCTACTGAGATATCCGGACAAGGGTAATTCAGACATAAATGTACCACTGAACTATCCGGACAGGACAAATGTAAAGAAACACCTAAAGACTTTTTGACTAAGCTATGTGCTAATCAGCTTAATAAGTAAATGGGTCCTTAAACTCGATCCAGTTTCATACCTTGACTCGAAAGCGCATGTGTTCTTAATTAAGGGTATAAATACCCCAACCACTTTCATTAATAAGGGGTAATGAACATTTAATACAACCAGACTGCTCAAATCTCTCACTACTTAACACCAAAACATTTAATACCTAAACCACTTTACAAAATTACCCTCAACCCAGAATAAACCTCACCAAATTGGAGACCACAGTGGGAGTTGAAGGTGCCTGAATCTTGCATTCAAAACCAGCAAAAAGACCTGTTCGGATGGATCCGAACGAGCAAGCCATTCCACCACTTATGGTGGAGGCGGTTGGGAAAAACAATGAATACACCACCAAGGAACGAGATAAGTTGAGAGCTGAAATAGAAGTGTTAAGGGCCATTAAAAAAAGCAGAGATGGGTTTAAAGAAGAAGTCAAATACGTCAGTCGTCCATCATACTGACAATCCTAGGGAGAATGATCCATCAACAAAGACTCATTTAAGTACAAAAAAGACCCATGTCAGTTCGAAGTCTCACCGGTCTAAGCCGGTGGAAAGCTCAGATTCTGAGTCCTTCAGTAGCTCTTCGAATGAGGCTGAGCTTGAAGAGTTTTTGTCATCAAGCAGTGACGAGGGGAGGCCCAAAAAGAAGCAAAAGCAAGTTAAAAAATATTCAAGGAAGAGAGATAGGCATGGGAGACTTAAAAGACATTTGGGCAAAGGGTCATCTCACAGCCATAGTCACATGCATGTGGAACAGCTACTGATTGATTGCTTTCCATGAAGAACCAGGTATTTTTACAACACCTAATGAAGACATAGTCTTTAGTCATAGTAGGAATTGAAGACAATCACCATTGTCTGCCAAGATCTTGTCCGGAAACCTACCCAAGAGGTTTGACAATACTAAAATGGAGAAGTATGATGGGAGTAATGATCATGACAATCATCTGGAGCAGTTCAAGAACTTCATGATGAATCTTTATGACGATGAAAAACTTCTGTGTATGGCCTTCTCCCAATATTTTACGGGAAGTGCTCTGAAATAGTACAATAGTTTGCCTCAGGGTTGTATCAGAAACTTTGATACATTTTGGGTTTCCTTCCGAAGGCAGTTTGTGAGAAGTAAAGAGGTGAATGACAATGGAGATACTATCATCAATTGTGCCCAAGAACCAATTGAGTCATTAAAAGACTATATAAGTCGGTTCGTAAATACCAAGTACGAGTTAGCTGATTGCTTTGAGCAAGTGGAAATAGCTTCGTTGAGACAAGGGTTAAACCCTGGGAATCTAGCTGATTCAGTGACAAGAAAGAAGGCCATGACCTGGGTGGTTTGTTAAACCAGGTGGGAAAGTAGATCAACGTGGATGAGACTAAGAAGAATAGAGTGCATCATTCGGTGAGGTCTGCCCCCGTAGCTCAAAACCAAAACCAGTCCTGATATAAAGCTAAAGAGACCGGACAAGGGCCCAACAGGGCTAAACAGACTCAGTCCAACCCAAATCCAGCTAAGACCCAGCAGTCAAGAAATAAAAGAGGTTATTGGGTTCAACCGGAGTGGTTTTTCAAATTGAAAGAGAGTGTGGCAACTATTTATGACAAGACTAAAGATGAGGTTCATTTCCGGAAACCAACAGTATTGCAATCTCCAAGAGAGAGTTGTAATACTTGTTTTTGCCAGTATCATCATGATATTGGCCATAATACCCAAGAATGTATTTCTTTAAAGCGGGAAGTACAAAATCTCATTGAAAGAGGCAAGTTGGGCGCCTATGTCAAAAGAAGAAGTGGGAACATGCCTGACAATGCTCCTCGAACTGGCCCTACGAACAACGCAAGAACATCGGCTCCAGAGGGGGCAATGATGATCCAATAAAGATTTGATGTGGATTCAGAGTATTTGGAACCTGACCCAACTCGGAATAAGGTGGAGGTCATAACAGAACAGGTCAAAACGGTGTCTAGACTCATTAGTTTCTTTGAGTCACTTACCATTTTTGGAGGGGACACCATGACGACACCCACTCTTTCATCAAGGAAGAGGCATGTTCATAGTCTAGCTACTCAGTTGGAAGGGGTCATGTCTTTTTACCAGTCCCATACTCATTTTCCATTTATAATCTTTGATGAGGATGATTTAAAGAACATTGATGGGCCTCATGAGGATGCTGTGGTGATAGGAGCATCTATTGGGGGCAACAATATCAAACGAATTTTGATTGACACTGGCATCTCAGCTAACATTATCTTTTTAAGTTCTTACACGAATATGAAAAATCCGGTCGTGATTCCACGGTCAAACAAAACTATTGTGGGATTTACAGGGAGCTTTGCGGATGTAATCGGGGAATTTGAAAAAGAAGTGCTGTTGGGCAAGGGGCCCTTCGAAAAGCTGGTCAGGGTGTTATTCGTTGTGGTAAACTGCTCCACATGCTATAATGCAATATTTGGTAGGTCCAGACTCTATAGGATGCATGTTGTGGCCTCAACAGTTCATCAGTGTTTGAAGTATGCAGTTCAAGGACAAGCGGGAGTTGTCCAGAGTAGTCAAAAGATAGCAAGGGAGTATTATGCAACCGCACTTGCTTCTAAGACTTTGGGAGCGGTCCACATTAATGGAGATTAGCAGTTATTGGGGCCTTCTGAGGGGGAGGGTAAAATTGATGACCCCGGAGAGGCCCCTGGTGTTTTAATACCGGTTGAGGAAGTTGAAACCCACTCTTTGGCAGAAGGTAGATATGTTAAGATTGGCTCCAAGATGGCTTCAGAATTGAAAATGAAATTGTTGTCCTTTTTGGCTAATCACCAGCATGTTTTTGGTTGGTGCAATTCTGATGTGACCGGAGTGCCTGCAAGTGTTATATCACACAAGCTGTCCGTTCGGAGTGATGTTGCACCTATTGTGCAGAAAAAGAGAGATTTTTCTAAGGAGAAAACTGATGTAATAGTCCAAGAAGTCGATAGACTTACCAAGATGGGGCACATAAAAGAGTCCTAGTACCCTTTATGGACTGCCAATCCAGTGTTAGTTAAGAAAAAGAATGGAAAATGACGTATGTGTATCAATTTTACTGACCTCAACAGAGCTTGTCCAAAAGATCTTTATCCAGTCCCCCAGATAGACCAGTTGGTGGACTCGACATCTGGAAACAAGTTATTATCCTCCATGGATGCCTTCTCTGGGTATAACTAGATACAGGTGGATCCGAAGGACCAGGATCACACTATCTTTTTCACATAAAGAGGTCTCCATTGCTACAGAGTGATGCCTTTTGGATTGAAGAATGTTGGGGCTACTTATCAGAGGTTGGTGAACAAAACATTTGCTGATCAGATTGGTCGGAATATGGAGGTATACATCAACGATATGATGGTTAAAAGCTTAAAAGAGGATTTGCACATAATTGATCTTCAAGAAACTTTTTCCAACTTAACTAAGGTAAACTTAAAGCTGAATCCAGAAAAGCGTGTCTTTAAGGTGCGGTCCGGAAAATTCTTGGGGTATGTAATAAGTAAGAAATGGATACAACCTGATCCAAATGAGCTTGATGTCCTTTTAAAGATGAACCCCCCTCGAAATATTAAAGAAGTCTAGAGGCTAACTGGAAGAATGGCTGCCTTAAATTGTTTTATTTCAAGGTCTTCGGACAAGTGTACTCCATTTTTTCAGACCTTGAAAGGTGCTAAAGATTTTAACTGGTCTCCACAAAGCAGCCAAGCTTTTGATGAAATAAAGAAGCACTTTATGTATACTTGGTTGTGTCAGAATATACTATAAGTGCAATATTGGTAAGAGAGGTGGACAATTATCCTCGTCCGGTTTACTACATCAGCAAGAGCCTGATTGATGTTGAGAAGAGGTACCTTAAGCTTGAAAAACTGGCACAAGCCGTAGTGATTGCTGCAAGGAAAATGAGGCCATATTTTCAGTCTCATTCTATCGTTGTCCGAACATCTTTTCCATTAAAGAACGTTCTTCAGAAAGTAGGCAGATCAAGCAGGATGACCAAGTGGTCAGTAGAGTTGGGTGATTATGATATTGATTTTGCCCCACGAACTGCAATCAAGGGTCAATCTGTTGCTGATTTCTTAGTGGAATTCCATTCGGATAGAAGTTCTAAACAGCCTTCAGAGGAGAAAACTAAGAAAAAATGGGTAGTCCGGACTGATGGTGGATCAAGCACAATGGGTTATGGGGATGGAATTTGCTTAATCTCTTCGTACGGTGATAAACTATTTCAGGCTATATGCTTTGCGTTCAGGGCCTCTAACAACGAGTCTGAATACGAAGCAGCTATAGTTGGTCTTAAGTTGGCTCATCTATGTGGGGCTAAAAGAGTTAGGCTGATGAGTGATTCTCAGCTTCTTATCCACCATGCTCAAGGTCAGTTAAAGGCCAATAAAGAACAACTGATCAAATACTTATTCATCCTTAAAGAGGTGGCAGCCAATTTCAAGAATATATACTATGAGCATATTCATAGATCAGAAAATACACTGGCAGATTCCTTGGCAACCATAGCATACTCTGAGTTATACCCTTGGATTCATGTACAAGAATGCCCATCTATACAATCAAATCAGAACAAGGAAGAGGAGGAGAGCTTAAGTGTACAAGCAGTTCAGTCCAAAGATTGGAGATTTCCCTTCCTTCAATACATCTCTGATGGGGTTTTGCCTTCAGATAAAACTATGGCAAGAAACATTAAGCACAAGGCTCGTGGTTTTTTTATCATAAAAGAGGTTTTGTATAAAAAATCCTTCAGCTGAACTCTCCTGCGGTGTTTGGGGGTTGAAGAATCCCAACCGTTTTATTCGAACTACACGATGGAGAGGGACCAACATACTGTGGTTACAGGGCTCTAACCCGGAGGGTTTTGTTGGTTGGATACTATTGGCCGTTCATAATGGCAGATGCTAAAGAATTGGTGAAAATGTGTGATCCTTGTCAAAGGTATGGTAGCGAAATTCATGTCCCAAGAGGGCCTATGTAGTCTATTTCTGAGCCAGTACCTTTTGCTCGTTGGGGATTGGATTTAGTTGGGCCTCTACCAATGGGATCCGGAGGGTGCACGACTATCATTGTGGATATTGACTACTTTTCAAAGTGGATAGAAGCAGCTCCTCTGGCAGGAACCACTTCGAAAGCTGATAATGGTCCACAATTTGATAACAGGGATATGAAGGATTTTTCTACCTCCGGGGGCATTCAGCATTGCTTCTTTTCTCCTTTCCACCCACAAGAAAATGGCCAGGTTGAAGTGGCAAATATGACTATTTTTTCCGGATTAAAAAATAATTTAGAAGGGGTTGCAGGAAAGTGGCCAAGCTATCTACAAGAAGTGTTGTGGGCGTACCGAACTACTCCTAGATCTGCTACACAGGAATCTCATTTTGCCTTGGTGTATGGGATGAGTGCGATTACCCCTGTAGAAGCAACCCTACCATCATACAGGGTCCATAACTATTCTGAACAAGTCAATAAGATGACAATTAGGAATCAGTTGGACTTAGTAAAAGAAAGAAGAGTTAAAGCTTATCTTTGAACAATCCACTACCAAAGCTTGATGAGAAGAAGATTTGCTTCCAAGATCAAGAGAAAATATTTTCAACCACGAGATAAAGTTTTGAGAAAAGTTTTCTTGCACACTAAGGAAAAACAGTTCGGCAAGCTGGCTCCGAACTGGGAAGGCCCTTATGAGGTCTCCGAAAAGCTTAAGCTTGGGACATATAGGCTTCAAGACAAAGATGGAAATTTTTTGAAGCACCTAGGAATATTGAACACCTCAGGTTATATCTAGAATAAAAGTTGTATAAATATTTACTTGTTAAAAGTCAATGTAAATATTAGGGGGCATACTCTTTCCTACCCTAGTGGCGCGGGGAGGTTTTAATGAGGTGTCCGATTTTTTCAATAAAATATGATGCCTTCTTAAAACGTCCGATGTGGTTTAACTATAATTATTTTCAAGTACAAGTCTTTGTTTTAACACTATGGATCTTTAACAGATCGGATTAATCTGGTTGAGTGATGACCATTAAATACATGTCATCAGAGATATTAAACACTTCAACTTTAATACTTTTGAAATAATTGGGGTTGTTAAAACATTAGCTGTTAAAATTGAAAGAAAATATGAAAGAAAGCAAAATTTGATAAATAAGCCTGTCCGTGCGTAAACCAGATAACGTTACCAAAATAAAAAATATGCCTTTGCCATCCAAGGACTTTAAGTGTTTTAAAAGATTTATTAGGACTCAAACCGGATAGCATTACAAAAACTCCTTTGCCATCCAAAGACTTTAGTAGTTCGGAAAATAAGAAAACAAAAATGCTTAAAACCTCAGGGCTTGTTCCCTTCAGATTGTAATTTATCATCTCCTTTCTTGGGACTTTTGAGTTCGATCTCACCGGTTCCTTCCTCTTCATCAGTGGTAGAATCTATTCCACTGCTATAATTATACTTGTCACCAATGGCCATAGTGTGAAAGGGGATCTCATCATAGTTTACGAATTTCCATAAGGGACCAAGGGTCCTCTTCAGAAATATTTTATGAAAGAGCAGAACCATGTCAGACTTGACCTCAACATACCTTGTTTCCAAGGAGTCTATCACCTCATTGGTGTATTTATTAATGCGTTCCTGAATAGTTTTTTCCTGCTTCTTCATCAAGTCTTATTTCTCATTGATCACCTTAGACAGTGCCTTCTAGGGAGGTTTTCTCTCCGGACAAGGTTTGAATAATTCCATCTTTGACCTTCAAGTCTTCCCTTACTACTATGAAATATTTTTCCAAACTAGAGCACTTAGCTTGGAGCTCAGTACTGGCTGTTTCCGAAGTGGCAAGCTTGGTTGAAAGATCTTCTTTGTCCTTCTTCAGCGCTTCAATTTTTTTCCTCAGCTCTTCTATGCTTTGGTTAGCGTTGAGAAGATTGGATGACAGATATTCTTTATCGGTAGTGAGGGTACTGATGAGTGTAGTTTGACTATTCACTTGTCTCTCTAGGTCAAGCACTGGCTGGATGTGACCAAGAAGGGAGTGGGCCACAATATATTGTTCAGACGGAGAAGGACTTACCATTATAAGTCACCATGTTCAAAGTCTTGAAGGACGAAAGGGACCATCAAAGTCGTCATTCTCAGAGTCGTTAAAATAAAGATCGATGTCTAGAAGGGCACTGATGTCCACTCCATCAATCTCTCCGGTTCCCTCTCCGAACTGGGGGCCTGTTGGAACTTTCTCTGGCAGTATGGGGTCAATAGGGGCTGGTGGAGGTAGAATCACCGAAGGGCGAATAATTACTTCTTCCCCTAAGGTGACCTTTTTCTTCTTGGCAGCCGTTTCATCACTGCTTGCTCTCTTTTTTTGGTCTTTTTTGGGATGTCTTGGTAGATTTTGAGATTTTCCTGCCTCCCTGACCGTCTTAGCTTCTACTACCTTGAGAAAGGTAGTGTAGATTCCCCCCTGGTTCCCCGAACCGGTCCCCTCTGTGACAGGTGGAACTGCCTCTGTTGCAGTCTTCTTTTTCTTCCCTTTCATCTTGCTGGGAGCCTTGGCTCTAAAAGGCAAGACCAGTTTACCATCCCTCTCTTCTATCCGTTTTAGGATTACACCAGGAGGAGGGGGTGTGGTTAGTTCTTCCCATGAAAGATCCCTCCAACCTGTGGTGTTCCACAGATGGGACCTCACTAGGTTGCCAGAGGTGAAGCAGTTGTGGAAGGCATTCCCCCAACGCTCCATAGCCCATGCATTCAAATTGGCACAAGTTTTTTGCCCCTCCTCCAGGTGTCCGTAAAACTCTTTCGGCAGCACTGAAAAATAAGTAACAGTTAAATCAGGAGAAAAATACTTGTAGGTAAAAAAAACATGAGATACAAAGACAAAAGACTTACTCGTACTCTTCCATCTGCTAGTCAACATACTTGGGTTGGTAATGGCCTTGATCTTCCTTCCATTCTCCCATGACTCACTGATGAACAAGAACTGTGTCCTCCAGCTCTTCTCAGACTCCAATAAATCATCCACCACTTTGAAGTTATTCCCCATGTTGTGATGGTAGAATGGGATGTGGTGATTTCTGCATAGACTTGACACAACAAAAAATTTCTCCATGGGGAGAGGGATTTTAGATAACCTCGATGCCATTATGTAGGTGAGGAGAGAGTACCAGGCATTTGGGCTCAATTGGCTTGGACAGAGCTTCACCAGGTGGAAGTACCTGATAATTTATGGGTCTAGTGGGAACCAAAGTCCCCCGCTTAGCACCTCAGTGAAGATGACCACCTTATTGAGTTTATAGTCCATCGGAGTCTCCGGTGTGACTGATATCCTCACCTTCACTGAATCTGAGATCCCCCACTTTGTCCGGATCCGGCCCAACTCAACGGTATGAATGTAGACATAGTTTATATTCTGCAAGGCCATCAAATATTTAACACTAACGTTTTTAAAGCAAGGCCATACCTTTCCCTCCAAGCACTCCAAGAGATCCGGATGGGCCATACCAACTTTAACTTTGCCTTTGCTCTTCCTATCAGGACTGCATCCCTAATTTGTCTTGAGGCTTCAGTTTCGAAGGGGGCCTCTTCGATACTGTCTTCCATCACTTCTTCTATCACTGTAGAAGGTCTATCAGTTGTTGTGGATAGGAGGGGAACAACTTCTGATACCAAAGGCTCTCCGGATGAATGAGCGTCTGTTGTTTCCAAAGGCCTGGGGTCCGGTTGAGGTTGAGCTCCGGAGGACTTTGCTTTTAGGGATACCTTGGATGCCTCTGATCTGGAGGGCTTATCCTGTGGTGCTATTTTAGACACCTCCGATCTGGAGGGTTTATCTTTGGAAGTTGCCTTAGAGGCCTCCGATCTGGAGGGTTTTGACAGTGCGGCAGTTGCTTGGGCTTTCACCAGGCGAGTCGTCCGGCGTGAAGTTGATTTTTCTGGAGACTTTTCAATCTCTGAACCCATGGCTAAGAAAGGGAAGGGTTTTCTAACACTCGATACTGCTTTTTCCTTGGTAGTGGAGGGTTGGGACTCCTGAAGAGAAGAACGTGATGGAATTGGAGAGAGGCTTGGTTTGAACAACTGTTTGGGTTTTTGGTTTATGGTGGAGGATGACCCTTGGTCAGTTTCCTGGGGTGGTTCACCAGACTTGTCGATTGGGGAGACTGGGAGACCAGCAGCAATACGATTCTCCCTTTCGACTCTTCTTGCTTTCTCTAACTCGGACAAGTTCAACCAGCCGCCTTTTACAAGAGCGTTTCTAGACGTGGACATAAAACTATCCAAGAACAAGTTTGAAAGTGAGGGTGAAAAGCTCTCTAGAAGGTTTTTAAGTGATGAAGACAATGAAACAGTGAAAAAATGATTTATATATTAGTGGAAAAATGTAACTGTTACCTAGGAGGAGTTGAAAAGGTTTTGCAATGATTAGAGACGGCACATGAGTTGAAACACCTAAACACTTTTTGACTAAGCTATGTGCTAATCAGCTTAATAAGTAAATGGGTCCTTAAACTCGACCCGATTTCATAACTTGACCCGAAAGCCCATGGGTCCTTAATTAAGGTATATATATCCCAACCACTTTCATTAATGAGGGTAATGAACATTTAATACAACCGGGCTGCTCAAATCTTTCACTACTTAACACCAAAACATTTAATACCTAAAACACTTTACAAAATTACCCTCAGCCCAGAATAAACCTCACCAATTATGGGCTGCTCCTTTGGAAAATGAGTTTCTATTGAAGTCATCAGAGTGAGGTACCTGCTTGTATTCTATGTGTGAAATGTTTTGTTCCTATTATCTTAGTGCCTCAAGGTATTATTGTGTACTCTCTTGTTTAGCCTCATATAACCCTTTAGCTTGACTAATGACCAAGATGACTTTGTATTCTTCTGCGTTGTTTGTTACTTCAAAGCTAAAATTGATTGTTTATCGTATTTTTTCTCCAAACGGTGCTTTTAAAATGATAGCAGCACCTTCACCTATAGTGTTTAAAGCCCTATCGGTCTCGACTATTCATCCGAGATATTCCTCCCCATTTGTTTAGTCTGTGGTTTCATCCTAGCCTCTACATCTTGCGAAATCGTTAATAAAGTCTGCCATCGGTTGCCTCTATATTGTCGTACGTGGCTCGTAGATGATTTTGTATTCTCCGAGTTTGACTGACCACCTTGTAAGCCTACCCGAGATATCTGGTTTTTAGAGTACATTTCTTAGTAAAAATGATGTGTGTAGGATAATGGTGTGACTCTAGATATACGGTCGCATGTTTCGGCCGCCACTGCCAGACAGAGGGCTAGCTTTTCAAGGTTCAGGTATCTTGTCTCAGCATTTACTAGACCTTTGCTAACATAGTAGATCGATTTCTGTGCTTTTTTTGTATCTTCCTCACCAAGACTCCACTCACCGCATAATTTGATACTGATAGGTAAAGGTAAAGTGGCTTACTAGGGACTAGTTCTCACAACACCTCGGGTGAAGTTAAGTATTCTTTTAGTGCTTGAAATGAGATATTGCATTCGTTTATCCATGTGAAATCTTTGTCTTCCTGTAAAGAAGGGTTGGCTCTTGTCCGATGCTCTAGAGATGAAGCGAGAGAGAACAGCGAGATGCTCGATTAGTTGTTGAACCTTCTTAATATTTCTTAGAGGCTCCATTGTCAAAATCGCTTTCAATTGATCTAGACTAGCCTATATTCCTTTCTTACTGACTATATAACCTGAGAATTTATCACTATGCACATCGAAAGATCATTTTAATGGGTTAAGTTTAAGATTGTACCTATATAACATTGTAAATATACCATATAATAATTCGAGATGCTACTTCTTGGTGTCTCTTTTGACAATCATGTCATTAATTTAGGCACCCATGTTCTGACGAGTTGGTTTTCGAATATTTGGTTCAAAAGTTTTTGATACGTTGACCCTGCGTTGTTCAATCCGAATGACATAACCTTGTAGCACTAGAGGCCCGTTTTGGTCTAGAATATAATATGCTCTTCGTTTGCGGGGTTCATTCGGATTTGGTATTATCCAACATAAGAATCAATGAACAAGAGGAGCTCCTTTCCTGATATGACATCTATCAATTGGTCAACTCTAGGGAGAAAAAAAATATCTTTCTCCTTGATGAGCTTCTTTCCTAATACGACATCTTCCAATTATCTTTTCATAGCTATCCCTAAGAATAAAATTAGCTGAACTGCCATTGTCACTAGGACTCGAGTTACCATAACCCCCCTCCCCCCCGAGATCTTCACGTTGAAGGTTAGTACACCTTCATGGGGTATGACGATTCCCGTTAAATCATCGTCGTTCAACGTGAGGCCAGCCACTAGTTCTCGATAGTTGTGTTATGAAGAGCCATCCACTAAGTGAACATCCAGATCCTTCATATGACTTTTCAGGATGCAATATTGGTTCCAGATAGGGTGCCTCATCCAAAAATTAAACATAACAATTCCTCATTCTCTTTTGTCTCCTTCATTTTATCTCGAGCATCTTTGACCGAATCGACTACTTCTCTGTCATCACCAACTAAATTTTCTCTTTGTCTGACGAATTGGACGAGCTCGCCATAATCAATCAGCCATTAGATCTCCTCTTTTAGCTGCCAACATGCGTCGGTAGGATGTCTGTGATCATTGTGATATACACAAAAGCACAGAGGATACCTCTTGTAGCTGGAAGTAAACATGATTCATGAATCTTGGTATTTAGCTCAAACTTTATGGTGACTATGGTCTTTGTGAGAGGTGTGAATTTCCTAGTAGGGCTATCAAAATATGAGGATTGGGGTCTACTTACTTGGATTTTAGACTAATCCTATCGGGACGTCTCGTCAGTGCGTTTCTTCTCTCTGCTCGGGGATTTGGGCTCCCAGGTCCTCTGGTGAGAAGGATGTATGGGATCCTCCTTCTTCGAATCATCTACTCTAATAAAATTTAAAACTTGGCTAGGATATCTCCCATTGTTTTAACTGGGAAACAAATGAGGTCTATAAAGAGAGGGCATCATGATCCAGTCATTTTCTGAAAGCAGCAACGACTACAGACTCTTCACAGGTTAACAAGAAGTTCATTTCATGAACCTCTAGATGTAGCTTATCAGCGACTCTCCGTTACTTTGGTACATATCCATGATTGAATCACCTTCTTGTTTGTGTTATTTATGTCCAACAGAATGGTTTTGAAACGCGAAACAAAGGTCCTCGAAGTCTTTGAGCAATCCCTTAGGACTATTGAACCAATCTAGCGTGTTTCTTTGAAATTCATCAAGAAAGCTCTGCACAACAAGACTCCGTTAGAGTTGAAGGCCATCATAATGTTTCTGAACTACTCTAGGTGGTTCTCCGAGTCTCCTGAACCATCATATGAGTCCATCTTACGCAAGTCAAATTTTCAGGGGAGCTTTCCCTTCAAGATCCCTTTGACAAACGGGGATTTCTACAACACATAATCTGCCATGGTTGGCCTTAGCTGATCCTATTAAACAACTCTATGTCCCTTGTCTTTTTGTGCAACTTTTTTAGTTGATCGATCCTCTGTGCCAGAGTCAGTCACCATTCTTCTTTTCTTTTTTGCTTTTACTCTCACCAATGTGCTCATCTCCATCCGCGCGTCCTTTAGTTTTTTGGGTGCCATTAACTTTGTTAACCTCCCGAGAGAGATCTTGTTTTCCCTATCTTCCGATCTAACGTTTTCGGTCAAATGCTGAAGGGCCTTAGTTATCTTGTTCAGTCGCTTATTGGCCTCCTCGTTTCTTTCGAGCTTGAGCTTCTCTCGTTTGAGATTTTCTATATGACTCCAAAACCTAAATATTAGGTGAAGTAGATGACATATCTAAATTAAGAGGGTTATCCTCATGGGATGCCCTGCGGATGGTGCCTTCAACATTAATTTCAGATTAGTTATCGATTTCAACCGCCACCCTAAAGGCTGTGTGATTGATTGTCGGGGCGGGACCAAGTTTCTCTTCGCCGCGTGATGAGTCCTTAATGATTCCTCGAACATCTACCTGGTTACCTAGTCATACCATTAGTAAATATTTAGACACAAAAACATAAAGTAATTAGTCGGGTTCTCACAGACGACGCTAAACTTTGATAGGGTATTTTTGAGATATGTATTAAATGAGAATCTAGAAAGAAAGTGATAAGAGATTTTTGAGATAAGTGTTTAATTATAATAAAGAAATGAAACAATCTCAATAATTCACTTTTGTCTATTTATCCAGAAAAATCTCATACATCCTAGTTTAAGGCTATATGCCTATTTATATAATACAATCAATGTTCGGGTTATCCCATTATCTAAGGAGCAGTTTCCACTATTGATATGATATTCGTGGGTGAGTACTAAACCCCCACATTATTTATGCCTTCCTAATAACGTGGTTAGAGCTTCGTGCGTTAAATGACCGTCTTCATGAAGATGTCTTTGGCCGACGATTGATTGTCCGTTATAGTCCTTTCATTCGGCTCTACCCCACACGACAGTGTTGCTTATTTCTTACTAACCGATGTCATTCTACTAATAGTCCGGATTAAGCTTTCAAAAATATTGATTTAATTTCGTCCAAATCGATAAATATATTCCAACCAGTAGATGTATACCTTATCAATTTTAAAAAAATTAGTTCAATATTATTCCTTAAAATCAATTTGGATTCAATTTTATGTTTTCAAAACAAACCACCAACATTCTTACAAAACTTAAAAATACACAAATCAATGGACCAAACTGATAACACAGTAGTACAAGATTTTTTTTTAGAAACCTAAAATTCTACAGGCAAAAATTTAATCAAACCCAATTTTAAAACATAAGATTCAGATTCTCTTAATAACTTGACAACAATAAGATAATTTATAGTCTAGCCCAAACCCGATTATGGGTTTAGTAGCGGTCTTCTCGAACTGTACTTGTGTCACCCAAAGAAAGAAGCGGTCCTTGGCAATGTAGTGTCCACTCGAGTGTCCACACGCAACTGTCTAGCCCAAATCCAATTATGGGGTTAGCAGCTCTCCAACGGTACTCGTGTCACCCAAAGATAGAAGCGGTCCTTGGCAACCTAATGTCCAGTGTTCACATATGCAACTGTCTAGCCCAAACCCGATGATGGGTTTAGCAGCGGTCTTCTCCAACGGTACTTGTCTCACCCAAAAAAAGAAGCGGTCCTTGGTAATAATGTTATGTCCACTCCAGTGTCCACATGCAAGTTTGGAAGTTAGTCTATTTTCAATACCAAACAAGGCCTGGCATGGCACATCCAACGGCACATATTACCTTGTCATTTGTCAACACTGTTAGAGGCAGAACCAATCACATACGTTACTTCCTTCAAACTACCCGATTCAAACCCATTATAAATAAAATACCCACAATATAATTCCAGACCTTGAACTCTATGCAATTCGATCTTCAAACTTTCTCTCTCCTGAATCGGATTTACCCGTTTGATCGCAAGAACAAGTAAGTAATTTATCTCTCGGAATCCGTTTTTTTCAGTACGATTTAAAAAATTAATTTTAGGGTTCTTATTAGTAATCTGTATCGAGAGATTAATGAGTTTCGTTCATGTGAAGATCTGTTAAGTTGCGGTTCCTATCGGGAACCTAAATCTTTAAATGTTTCGTTTTGGAAAAGAACATGTCTAATTTATAAATCTAGTTATAATTTGGTTATTGTAGACTTGTAGTAGCTATTGATTGATTTGGAAGAACATTTTGTTCTTCAGTTTGTTCCTACAAAGATTTGTTTTAGATTTGGTTTGATTCGTAGGCTGTCGGATTTCTGGTTTTAGCAACATTTTATATCATAGAAACAATTGGCATTTAAGACATATGTTTTCTGTCGGTTGGGTCTAAATCTGATTATAAATAGCACTTGATTGCGACTCAGTGCGAGACTGTCCTAACTTTTACATTTGAAATTTTTAGTTTGGTATGATTAATACGGCTTCGAAGATTGTTGGTCCACAGATATACTTGTTCCGGAGTTATTAAAATGGCAAACAGCTAGGTCCTTCCATTCCCACCAAAAGTTAAAATTAGACATAGCTAGTTCAGGAGGAATGTGAACCAGAGGGGTTTTGAGTTTGTTTTTTTCCAGGATTGAGTAATGTCTAGGGATTTCAATACCGAATTGTTTTCTCAAAACCCTTCGAGCTCAACCAACGATTCGGGCGATTTCGAATGCAACATCTGTTTTGATTTAGCTCAAGACCCGATCGTAACCCTTTGTGGTCACCTTTTCTGTTGGCCGTGTCTATTCCGATGGTTACACCACCACTCGCAGTCTCAAGAGTGTCCGGTATGCAAAGCTCTAATCCAAGAAGAAAAGCTTGTCCCTTTATACGGTAGAGGCAAAACGAATGCTGACCCACGATCTAAATCATATCCGGAAATGGAAATTCCGCACCGCCCATCCGGTCAAAGACCTGAACCCGTTCCTCTTCCTCGGACAGAACCAAATAACTTTTTCAATTACGGATCTGGAATGAATCGAGGTTTCATTCCTACGGCTACGGCTAGATTTGGAAATTTCACTATGGGTTTGATTCCGTCCTTTTTTAACATTCACTATCATGCCTTTTCGGATGCAAACTTTTATGGAACGACTTCATGGTTTCCGCATGGTGGGTTTAGTGGTTTGCATGGTGCTAATGTACGAATGGTTCGACCGCAGGTTAATCGGGGACAGAATGCCGATGCTGTCTTGAAGAATCTGTTTATATTCATTGGTGTTTGTGTTACTATTGCGCTTATCCGGTGGTGAGCGAACTTAGTAATTTGTTCGATTTGGAGTTAATAAAGTTTGCTGGTTAGTTCTCTGAGTTGTATCCGTAAGACGGTCATTGTAGTTGTGACTGAGAAATGTTGTGTATTTTGATTGTATTCATTTCAAGCTGAGCCTGAAACTAAAACGCAGGCAATGCTAAACTAAAAATATTTACATAAATGTCCTTTTACACAAAAATAAGAAGAAATGGACGTTCGTGTAATCTCATTCCGATGTAAAATACTATTTAAATTAAAAATGCATAAGTTAAACTAAACAATCGTATTATTATATTAAATTGTATAATGTTGTTTCGTATATGAGATAGTATTATTTTGTTAGTTATATATGTAATATTAAACTGAAAGTCAATAACTTATCGAATTGAATATTTTTTATTATAAAAATATATTATATTTGTATGATAATATGAGTTTTGTTTTTCTAATATCAAAATTGTTTTTGAGTAGATTTTATACAAATTTATTTGTGATAACATGTAAATTGTTTGGTCATAAAAATTTGTAACAAATCGTTCTTAAATATATAATTAATAGAGTATGTTAAAAAAAATCTATTTTGTTATTAATAAAATAATATATCCTTTGAATCAAAGATGTTTTTATGTCATCATATATGTATAAAAATTATTTTAATGAATAAGACTATCAATCTTACAGATTATTTTTATTGGATGTTATTTTTTTAAGTTATTCTGGAATCTGGATCCACATCCGAATCTATTCAAAAATATTTATTCTCGCAAAATAAATATCGTTTGTGAGAACCAATTGTTATCCATAAAATTTTCATATGAAAATCCTAAAATAAGAGGTTAAGGACGGTTAATAATGAATTCAGACAAAATACATATTTTATCCATTGACGTGGAGGTTGATGAGGGCATATGTGGTTATTCCGACCGCTTACCCACATACTTCCAACAGTTGGCAAGAGAACTGCGAGAGGAGCAGGCTGATAATTTTTTGGTGTTCCAGAAAATGTTGTTCATTCCTACTCTACAATTAAAATCTAAGATCGATGGTCCTAAAGAACATACTGAAGGAGAATAAGAGGAAGAAGAAGATGCATCCGGTTCAATACTAAGAGTGCGATTCTAAGAATGATCCTCCAACAAGATTGAAAAGTGTCGATGTGTCCTTCTAAGAGCGTGCATCTAAGAGTGATCCTCCAACATAAGAAAATGCAACCAATTTATTGTTTTTTCTGCAAGTTGGGAGTTGACACTCGTTATGTTAGCTATGATTCTTTATTTGTCATCAATGGGTATTTTCAAATAAAATTTACGAGAGGATTCAAATCAGATTCAAAGATTATGTACAATGAAGCAAGTTAAGTTGGTACTGACGCAATTGGGAGCATAAGAACAATCGCTTCCTTCTCGAGGATAAGGTGATGGAATATACTATATGTCTTGAGAGAAGAGTGTCATTGAGCCTAATGATGATGTGATTTTGAAAGAAAATTATTTTTCACTAGAGGAGAATGATGTAGTTGAGAAGACCCACAATTATATTCTCAGCAATCTCCACTAATTAGGGCCCCATAAGCTTATTTTCGTATTATATATATATATATATATTAGAGACATATTTTAATTAGCAAATCAAATCTGATTGCATCCAGATTTGCTAGGATTTTTAAAATAAGTTTAGTTTTATTTCCATACTTTATGATGTAGGGTTTCAAATGTTCCCTATATAAGGTGTGTCATACCCTAATCTTGAGTTATGTTTTATTGAATTATATATTTTTTTTACTAAAAATTTAAGTTTTATTGCCCTAAGATTAGGGTTTCCTTTATCTCTTTGCTAATTTTGATATTCTGCTGCATCACATTTGACTCTGAAAAGGATAGAACTCAAAATTCAAACCTTCCATTTAAACTTTAGTTCAACCAATACTCGTAGAACTTAGGAAAGTGGTTTGCAAGAGATTGTTTTAGTTCATTCTTAATCTAAATTAGTGTTAAAACAATCGGAAAAGATATCGACTTATGAAAGATAGACATGGTTTTCAACCTCTATATTCTATTCTATTCAGTCTTACAAGAAGACCACTACTCTTTGGGATTTATTTTAAGGAAGAACACCCGACTAAAATTAAAAGTATCAATAATCATCCGAATTTTTAAGTTTACCAAAAAACATCTGCAACATAAAATCGTCGAACAATATCTGTGGAGAATAAAAAAAACAAAACACTGATTTTCACTTTCTACTTCACGATCATGAACCCTCTCTGTCTTTCAAAAATTGAAACTCCCAAATCTCTCAAATTACAGATTTTTGCAACAAATTTCAGTGAATTATCAAGAATTCCCACATAAAGCAACTATTAAAACAGGTATTCACAAAGAAATTACTCTATTTTGCCTTAATTTTTACATTATTGTGTTCGTAAATAACATGCATCACCTAAGAATTATTCGTGTTTGTTTTGATTATTTTTATGTCTCTACGTTAAAAAAATATAATTAGTAACTTAATAACTACTATGGCACCTGTTTAAAGGTTTTGAATGAATTTGTTTCTTTTTCTGCAACTGAATTGACGTACTTACGCACCAAACTTAAATTCACTTTTCAGAACCGCTATCTTTTTGTTATATAAACCTAAAAAATATTTTACACAACTAAAGTGCACTTATTTACGCACCAAAATTATAATTAGTTTCAATACTAATCTATATGTACTTTAACTTTCGAATGTAGATAACAATTATCAAAAATTAAGTATTCTCCATATTAGGAATTCCAAACACATTCACCTCACATAAGACATAAAGAATATTCAAGAAGAAGTAAAAAAATTTAAAGAATCAATATCAATAGGTAACTTCAATATTTTTATGCAAAGCTAATTTCGCAACCATTTTACTCATAAATACGCAACAAGTTAACAAGCAATTATGCAACCATGTTTTAACACATCTAAAAATGTACTTCTCCAACACAATTGCATGAATATACGCAACCATAGTTTGACAAAGATATATTATTATTATTATTATTATTAAAGTAAAAGAATATATATTCAGACAAATAAATCATTAAACAAATTGAAGAACTGGAAAGAAAAAATAATGAACAAATTAAAAAACTGCAAAAATCAAATGATATTATTAAACATCATGTTGAAAAACTGAAAAAGAAAAATTAATATATTTCTAAAACCATTTGCAAAGAGATCTTACGCCAAACAAAATAAGATATTGCATCAAACAGAAGATCATAAAATGTTTAGTTTATTTCTTAACCATGAACATACAATAAGATATTGGTAGATGATCGTCTATTAAAGTCAAAACTATATTTTTTTTTCAAAAGCTATATGTCTCTAAACTACATTCTTTTTTATTCGAAGTATTAATTTTATTTTATTGTTTATTTATATATTGTTATTTCATAACTGTAAATATATATAACATGGTTATGCAACTAATTAAATCCTTATTTCTCACCATAATTACATATGTATATTTTATAACAGATGTCTATTTATGCAACCAGTTATAACGTAAATCTGCAACTCATTATCACGTAATTACACACCCAATTACACTTTTATTTGTTCACAACTCTTTTTTTTCGCAACTCATTATAACGTAATTATGAACCCAGCTAATAATGTTTACTTTCATAGATAAATAAAATACGATTCTAAATTATTTAAGGAAAAAATAGAAATGGAAAAAAGAACATATCTAATTAAAAAAACAAAAACAAATTATTTTATATATATTATTCATAGGTTCTTCTTTACACTTTATTTTATGAAGCAACTCTTCACCATGGGATAGAATATGTTTCTTCTTAGGTCTTCTAATTCTCATTTTCAAAATATGTGAAAGAACAATAGAAGATGGATTTGAACTAGAAACTTTATCAAAAGTTGATCAAATTTGTATTCCCCGAGAGTAAGTTTCCTTATAAAAACTTATACTATAATATGACTCCACACATGTCGAAGGATTCCTTTGAATACGATATATAGTAGCACAAGCATGTGAAAAAAGAAACATTCAATTTGTCAAATATCCCAAGTACATTTGTAGCTCGAAAGATTAATAATCATAATCGGTTCAGATTAAACTTCAAACAATACTTTGATAGACGACTGAACCATCAACGCACGACATTTATTTACACTATTTTTTAAATCTTATTCTCAATATCGAGATAAATCTTGTTATTCCAACGTAAAAAATCAGAGTAACGCTTTGATATTTGGGTCATAAGCATAATCCTATTTTTTAAATAATTCTGAAAATAGGAAGGCTAAACAAATCTTTAAATTATATATCAAAAGATCCAGCTAAATTAGAATCCATGGAACCATAATATTTATCTAAAAACGTGCACACATACTTTCCAAGAGAATAGTTTCCCATGAAGGTTAGTGCAATCTGACCATATTTGTTTTAAGAAATTCATGTAAATATAAATCGAATGAACTCTAAGTGGGTGCATAAGCACATTGTTTCAAAATCCTGAGTATCTTCTTCTTTAAATCTTTTGGTGAACATCTCATACATGTTTTAGATTCCCAATAAGATGATAAAGACGGTATAAATGGTAATAATCAAGGAAAACAGTAAAAATACCATTAACTATACCTATGTGATAATAAAATATAAACATGATTTAATGTCTAGAAAAACCATTTCCAATTATCACCATCTTCAGCCCCAACAATAACAAATACTACTGGAAAAGGACCTACGAAAGATATAAGGGTAATAAGTATAAACTGAATAAAGTAATTTAAGAATAAATAATATGATTTGTAATTCCGCAACAAATAAACCTTATGCAACCTATTTACACATAATTATGCAACAAGTTTACATGGAATAACGTAACCAAATTGTTTTTCTATATTTTCATAGAATTAGATTAATTTTGTAATATAAATCTAATTACGCAACCGGTTTGCACGTAATTACCTAACCAATTAACACATAATTCCACACCCAAAACAAATTCAGTATTTACAATATTTTTTAAAAAAGACTTACCATTCTTACCATTTATAGCTATTGCAGAAAACAAAACCCTTCGATGTATTGGTAATTTTTTTTTCCATCGATAAAAATAATGGGACAAAAATAGTGAAAACTTTAAAGACAAGTTGTGTAAGCTATAAAACATCATTTAAAAAAAAGGTTGCCTCAATAATACTCGAATAGAAAATTACTTGTGATCTTTATAGTCTTTAAAGTATTATAATAACTTTTCAACAACCCGAAATAAGTATAAATATCTCCATAAACTTCCCTCTAACTTTATCTGAAGAAATCCATGATATGCGATAATAAATATCTAAACCATAATCAGATTTAACAATGGATTGAAGTTTGATTTGGAGTACTATCACCTGTTGATCTAATTACATTGCTTATATTAGTTGATATCAAATCAGACTTTAAATTCTTTTTATTTTCGGTCGACAAACCATGATAACACTTATCATCACCAACATATTTTTTGATAACCATAGATCAATGAAATCGTATCGAACTATAAAAAAAGTACATATCTTAACATGAAGGGTAGTTGCTCTTAACAGATTTATTTCCAAATTTTCTAACAAATGTTTCCTTTTTTCCAAGTATTAAGAAGACCAAAGTAATTTGAGTGGAACTCGTAATGTGAAGCAATATTTTTCAAGTTTTAAGGAATTATTGTCATCACCAGTGATATTGTCCAAGCCTCGAATTTGAGAACAACTCTTTTTGTACATTGCAGTGTCGAATTTTGTAGTAAGTGCTGTTTTGATAAGTGAAGATTAGGGAATTTCAAAGCCAATGCATTATGTTAGTAAGAGTTTGGTTACAGCAGAGAAACGATAATTAAAGCTTGAAAATTTGGTATTGTTTTTTAGTGGTGGCCACCAGAAAAATGTGCCCCTATTTTCAAGCTCACACTGTTGTGGTTTGAACTTTTTTCCCATTGAATTTTTTTTTGTAGAGTCCCGACATTTCTGGAAGGATGACCAAATGGTCAGTAGAGCTGAGAGATTTTGATATCATTTTTTTTCGAACAACTATCAAGGCCCAAAAATTAGCTGATTTTCTTGTTGAATTCCATTCAAGTAGATCAAATGAAGAAATAAACAAGGAGGCCTTGCTAAGGAATTCGATGTGGGTAGTTCGAACTGATGGAGGTTCTAGCATTCTAGGATGCAGTACGGGAGTTCAACTGATTGCTCCATCTGGGAGGTAATGTTTCAAGCCATCAAATTTAATTTTCATGCATCAAATAATAAAGCTGAATATGAAGCTGCACTTGTTGGTTTAAGCCTTGCGAGCATTTTTGGGGAAACTTCAGTTCGTTTAGAAAACAATTCCCAATTAGAAGCAAATCAGGTGACCGACGTTTCCGAAGCTAAAAATGATCACTTAATTTTGTATCTTCGAGAGCTTTGAAACTTGATTATTTTGTTGACCATGTTACTGTAGAGCATATTAGCTGATGATACAATACAATTGCTGATTCTTTGGAAACCGTTGCTTACACAGAAGAATATCCTTGGATTTTATTACAGGAGAGTCCTTTGATTCTAACCCAGTCAGAGCAGTGTAAATATGAAAAATAAGTTTTTGTCACACTATATGTAATATGAAGTGACTGGAGGACTGCTATCATGAATTTCTTGTTAAGAGGAACGTTGCCTCAAGATGTCCAATTGGCTAAGAAGTTGAAGTACAAAAGGTCATGGCTATGTTGTGTTAGATGAGATTTTATACAAAAAATCATTGAGTGGGCCATTATTTCATTTCTTGAATGAACATGAGTCTCAAGAGATTCGGTCAGAATTACATGATGGTGAGGGTTTAATAGATTGTGGGTTCAAGGCATTGACACGTCGAGTTTTGTTAGCAAGGTAATATTGGTCTTCGATTATGAACGATGCTAAAAGTTTAGTTTGAGGTTGTGATACTTGTCAACGATTCGCCAATTCTATTCACAAACCTGCAGTTTCCCTTATGTCCATTACCGAAGACATCCCTTATGACAGATGGGGAATAGACTTAGTAAGACCATTGCCAATGGCTTCTGGAGGACGCCATATGCTTATTGTGTCGGTGGACTATTTTTCAAAATGGGCAGAGGCTGAACCATTGTTTGGAACAAAATCCAAGGATGTTATTATTAAGTTTATTGTGAACAATATTTGTTTCCGCTTTGAGATGCCTCAAAAAATTATCACCGATAATGGTCCTCAATTTAAAAATAGAGAAATGGCTTCTTTTTGTGCTTCGAGGAGAATTACACAATGTTTTCCTACACTTTTTCATCCCCAAGCAAACGGTCAGGTGGAGATGACAAATAGATCTATCTTAGAAGGTCTAAGGAGGAATTTGACAGTGGATGCATGAAAATGGCCTAATTATTTGCAAGAGGTGTTATGGGCTTATCGAATAACTCCTAGAGAGGCCACTAAAAAAAATCCTATTGTCTTGGTGTCTGGAATAGATGTTGTTAGTCAAGCATAATCTACATTACCTTCTTACAGAGTACTTATGTATTCCGAGGACCCGAATGATGAAAAAAAGAGTATATCTGGACCTGGTTGAGGAAAAAAGAACTAGAGCTCATCTGAATATGATTCATTATCAAACCCTTATGAGGATTAGATATAATTATAAGGTAAAAAGGAGGGATTTCAAGGTTGGTAATAAAGTTCTAAGGAAGGCATTCCTCCACACTAAGGAAAAAGGTCTCGGAAAGATGGCCCCAAATTGGGAGGGTCCTTATATGGTTGTGGAAAGAATAAAGATGGGGTTTTTATCGCCTTTGTGATGATCAGGGGAGAATGCTTCAACATCCTTGGAATATACAACATCTAAAATTGTGTTGAGAGTAATTTTTTCTTTTGAAATCTTTTGAATAACTGGCACACTCTTTCGTACCCTATTGGCCCGGGGTGATTTTAAGAAGGTGCTACGTAAATATGCGACGTTATAAATACAAGTCTTTTTTTGGCCAATGATTGTTTAAATATACCCATTTAAATTATTTTGGCAACTAGTCAAAGATTGATCATCTTTGAAGTTAACCAAGAGTAACTATTCCAAAGTGTGAAATATAATTTTCAAATAAACAACCATATTCGAAGTGTTATGTTCTTTAAACGCACTCTAATATTTGAAGTGCTACGTTCTTTAAACGCACTCTAATATTCGAAGTGCTACGTGTTTAAACGTACTGTAATATTCGAAGTGCTACGTTCTTTAAATGCACTACACCATTCCAAATGTTACGTTTTCTAAATATATTGTTTGTGATAAAGGTGTTGACATTTTTTAAATACACATTTGAAGTTCGAAGTTTCATTACAATAAGTGTAATATTTCGAGGAAAACATGCCTTGTTTATAAAATTATAAATGTAAACAAAAGTGAAAGTATTAAGAGAAACAAAATACTATTAAATCAATCTGATGATACACAAAACAAGTTTTTAAATGCTAAGTAAGATAACATTCACCAAAATCAAGTCATACTAGAACCGTTGGATGACAGGTAAAAAACAAGAGAGAAAAGTTATTCATCATCAAAGTTTTCTTCAGAGAATTCCCCTTGATCTGAAGCACTCTCTTCGGATTCTGCTTCTTCGGATGAAAAGATAGGTACATGAACAAAAGCTTCGTTGTGGCGATTTTCAATGGGAATGAGTTCCCAAAAGTTTGAAAGACCAGTCTTTGAAAATGAGGCATGAATTTCAAGAAAAAAGGTTAACCGTTTTTTGCTCCTCGACATTTTGAATGGCCGCTAGCATGCCCTTCCCACATTCGTTCTCAGCAGCAGTCACATCAAATTTTTTCTCTTCCTCGAACTGAGTCTTAAGAGCATCCATATTCTATTCAACCTTTTATTTTCATCTTCACTATTGTTTAGTGAAGTTGAAGAGTAGAGTATCTTTGGTTCTCCTTAGATAACTCTTGAACATGTTTAGATTTGCGCTCTTCTATCTCGTATTGGTGAGAAGTGTTAAGCTCTTCTATCTCTTTCTGATATGGTTTTTGAGATAAATGATTCGTCTGAGGAATTATGATCTGGCAGATTGAAATCCATGAAATTTCTTTGCCAAAGTACAACCAAAGATTTTTCTCATTCTATTTTTAGCAGCAACAATTTTCTTTTGACGAACCATTTCTTTTTCCATATTCTCTAAGTGGCCTCGGGAAGATTCAACTTCTTGGTATAACTTTTGTGCTGCAACACCAAGGTTGGAGAGCAAGTGAAACATCTTTGGATGGCTCTTATATAGGTATGAATGCTGGACGGGTGAAGGGCATAAGAGCAGAGTAAAAGGTGGCAAAGAGATCTATGAGTCAGTTACTTCAAGAAGAACATGAGCAGATATTTTGTTATAGTGTTGTAGTTGATTCTGAATCTCTTGGATGTATGGATCTTCATCTTTGTCGAGATCTTGAGATTGATCGATGTTGATGAAATTATCAGGATCAAGGTGATCGTCTCCTCGATCATTATCTACTGCAGTTTCTCTTTGTTGATTGTCCCCTTGATCATTATATGCTCCAGCAATTTTTTTTATCTTCCACCACAGTGGCATCATCAACCTCAGAAGGAAGCACTTCTTGAGGAGTTTGTGTAGTTTTATTTTTTGCTCTTTTTTGTGGTGATGTTTTATATGTGCTTTTATTTTTCTTTGAAGCAATTGTTTTCTTCCTTTTTGGGGAAGGCTCAACCTCCTCTCCCTCTTCGATATTGGGAAGGATTTTTTTCTGTTATCTTCTGCTTTGCTTTTGGTTGCATCATCGGAACCTTTGAGGGGCTAGCACGATATGTGCTAGCTGATTTTTCTATTCTTTTCCCCTTTCTTTTTTGAGGGAAGATGAATCTTAAACCTGTTTCGAATTGGAAGAAACACCTTATGATCAGGCGTCACTAGACTCTTCACAACAAGGATCAGATTTGGGGGCTCCATCGGATTTTCAGGAAAGTCCGAACCCAGAGTGATTCGTTACAAGGGCTTGTTGGTGAAGTTAATATGCAGAAAAGCTGAATGGAACCCAATGCCCCATTCCTTTTCTGCCCAAGTTGCCAAATTGGAAAAAATTTCCTTAGTATCTTTTTGACGAATTTTATATCGCCTCCGAATTTTTTGGATGCATTAAAAAAATAAGCAAAAGATAAAAGCAAGATAGTGAAAGAAACAAAAAAAAGAAGAATCAAAGGATCTTACTGTTACTCGTCTAGACGAGGTTAAGTCTTGATGGGTTCTCCTCGGAGATCACCTTCCCAGGGCCCATAAATAAAGACAAAATTTTCTTTCTAAAATTTGTCAACCTCAAGTAAGTCATCGACGATCTTGAGTTCATCATCCAGAGTAATGTAGTAGAAAGGCAAAACAGGTCCATTCGAAAGTTTGGTTAAGGCGATGCAATCTTTGATGGAATGGTGAATTTAAGCAAGTCTGGAGACCATGATTATAGATAGGAGGGTGAAGCATTGGTTGGGAGTGGCTTGTGTAGGACAGAGGTCTAGGAGTTCAAATTACTCCATTATCATTGTATCTAATGGAAACCGAAGACAAAGTTGATAATCTTTGGGTAGAGCACCAACTCATCCTTTCCGCAATCAAGTGGAGTTTCTTTTTCTTTTGGAAGCCAAAGCGCAATGTTATCTGGCATTCCCCATTAATTTTTTAAAGAGGCAGCCTAGGACTCTGGATAGTAGATATATAGAATATTTTTAATGCCAATATATATTCTCGATTGATTGGTTCCAGGTACTCACCTATTGAATCAACTAGTTCTTCGGAGAGTTCAACATGAGTTTTATTTTTCTTTCTCCTTGGTGCTTTTGTCTTTGAAAGCACTTAACCGTTTCACTATGAGTTTCTTTCGAAGCATCATCCTATGTATCAACTTTGATGAGTCCGGATTCGAAGAGCTCCACAAAAGGGTAGTCCAAAGTAAAACTCCCCGGAAACCGGACAGACACCAAGATTTCAATTCGAACAGCCCTGTTTGAACCGGACAGATGACTTCGAACACAGCAAATATAAGACAATTCGAACTATGACTAAAGTACTAAAAAACCTAATCACTATCTGACTAAGCTACCTGTGCATTTGCTTAAACTTCATGGGTCTTTAAACATGACCCGGGTCCATGAAACTTGACCCGAAAGCCCATAAGGGCCCAAATTACACACTATAAATACCCAACCACCAGCATTAACTATGGGTAAGAAAAATTAACTGCTGCCAGGCTGCTCAATTCTCTCACCACCCTTGAAACACTTTGAAACACCCTGAAACATCTTGAAATATCCTTAAACACCACCACACTACCGTGAAACACCCTAACGCCACCTTAAAACTCCACTTAAAATTACCAGCCTACCCCCAGGCAACTTTTATCCACACCAAATTGGCGACCACAGTGGGAGCACGAAGGTGCCTGAATCAAACATTCAAAACCAAGTAAAAGAATTCTGTCCGAATGAATCCGGACTCATCAGCATCCATCCCATAGAGAAGACACTCCCCTCTTTTCGTGTTCATAACTTCTCCGGACAGGCTAACGAAATAGCAATCAGAAATCAGCTTGATTTGATTGAAGAAAGGCGAGTAAAAGCTCATCTTAGAATGACACACTATCAGGGCTTAATGAGAAGCAGGTTTGCTTCCAAGGTTAAAAGAAGAGACTTTCAACCAGGAGATAAAGTATTGAGGAAAGTTTTCTTGCATACCAAGGAAAAACTCTTCGGAAAGCTGGCCCCAACTTGGGAGGGTCCGTATACTGTGGTTGAAAGAATCAAGCCTGGCACATACTGGCTGGAAGACAAAGATGGCAGGGTTTTAACTCACCCTTGGAATATTGAACACCTTCGAATGTACCTAGAATAAAATCTATGTAAATATTTACTTGTTTGAATATCCATGTAAATATTTGGGGGCATACCACTTCCTCTCTTCGGCGCCACGAAGAGCTTTCAATAAAACTTGGAGCTTTCTTAAACAATTTTCTAAGTTTTTACAAAATTCTGATTGATTGCCATACTACCCGGACTGAAAGATCTAAGGGCTATTTAAATTCTAGCCAGAGAAATTAAACACTCTCACAATACGAAGTATTTAGGCAAACCGTGGAATAAGAGAAAGGTTGTGCAAGATAAAACATTCATTCAATAAACTTAAAGTTGCCTTGGCCTTCCAAGGACTTTTTGAACAAGTTTAAACATAATACAAAACTCTGTCCGGATAAAACGGACAGCATCACAAAAAAGGTGCCTTGGCCTTCCAAGGACTTTGGTTCAAACAAAAATTAAACAAAACAAGTTATAAACTAAGGAAGAGCCTTCGAAGACGGCTCACCCACATGTGTGTTCTTGTCTTTAATATCACTCTTCTCTTCGACTTTTTTCTTGCCTTTAGGGTCGATCTCTTCCTCCCCAGGGCTCTCTCCAGTTTCCTCTTCATCACCAGATGAAGGCTCATCAGAGTACCCCTCGTCATCAGCCATGGTCCAGTATGGGAGATCATCATCATCCACATAACGCCATAAGTTCCCAAGTCTCCTCTTCGGGAACTTCTCGTGAAATAGGAGGACCATGTCAGATTTCACCTTCTCAATCAATAATTCCTCACTCCGTAGCATCTCCTTGGCATAAGCATTGATTTTGGCCTTGATCATGGCCTCTTGATCCTTCACCAGGGCAGCTTTCTCACCAACAGCCTGAGTCACTGCATTCTCCAAAGTAAGTTTGTCAGTAGTCAGATTGGTGACAATCTTTTCTTTTGCTGCAGTCTCATCTTTTGAGGTTTTCAAGTCTTTCTCCAACTCGGACAGCTTAGCCCGGAGATCTTCTAGGGTTTTCTCCAAAGAAGCAACTTTTGTGTTGCTTTCATCTTTACTCCTCTTCAGCTGTTCGTTTGACTCCTTAAGCAAGTCAACCTGGGTAGTGGCACCCCGGAGGTTATCGGACAGTTTCTCCTTCTCAGACTTAAGCTCCTTAATGGTTTCTGCCTGACTCCGGACTTGCCTTTCCAAGGTGAGCACAGGTTGCACGTTGCTAAGGAGGGAGTGAGCTATAATGTCCCTTTCGCTGGAAACCAAGAAAGTCTTGCCATTAAAGTTCACTGTGTTGGAACTACTTGGAGGAACGTATGGCCCAGCAAACTCATCTCTTGACAGACCAAGAAAGTAATCACCTAGAGGACCCAGGCCGGTGACATCCACTTCGTCCATGTTGATCTCTCCCTGTTCAATATCATCAGTGTGAAGCTCCCCTGGAATCCCTTCGTTAAGGTTTTCTGGGATCTCTTCGGCTAATGTAGGATCAACTGGAAAAGTGGGCTCCGGGTCCCGGAGAGCAAATTCTTCTTCTTGAGAAGTTTTCTTCTTTTTTACTTCTCTCTCAGCACCCTCGCTTACTTGCTTACGGGTTCGTTTGGAGACCCTCGTAGGTTTTGAGGGAGTCTCTCCGTGTTTCTTACTTTCCACTTCTACCACCTGTAGAAGGCTTGCATCAACTTGAGCTGGAATTGGCACCTCTGTGTCAGTTAGAGCCTTTTTCTCCGAATCCACTGCCGTTTTCCTCCCTTTCTTCTTCTGGCCCTTCATTTTACTTGGGGCTTTGGCCCGGAGAGGGAGGAAAAGGGTCCCATCTAGCTCGTGAGACCTTCTTAGCACTATGTCATCATCAGGAGGGGTAGAGAACTCCTCCCATGTTAAATCCCTCCGACCTGTGGTGTTCCACAGGTGAGATCTGGCCAAGTTTCCCGGAGTGAAAGCCTTGTGAAACCGGTTCTCCCAGTTCTCTGCGGCCCATGTGTTTATCTTGCCACAAGTAACCTGTCCGGCTTTCGCATAGTCTCCGAACTCTTTCGGCAGTTCTGGCAAAACAAAAGAATAATTAAGTTAGTGAAAGCTTAAAGAAGGGAAGGTTCGAATAGAAACTTAAAGAAAGAACTTACGATCACTTCTCCATCTACTTCGAAGAAGGCTAGGATTCTCCCCAATCTTAATCTTCTTCCCATTCTCCCATGAGCCACTTATAAACAAGAACTGGCTCCTCCATTTATTCTCCGATTCCAGGAGATCATCGACAGCTTTCAGATTGTTCCCCATATTAAAGTGATAAAAGGGGAACTGGTGATGTTTGCATAGACTTGCCACAGCAGCAAACTCTTCCATGGGAAGAGGGATTCCGGACAGCCTGGACGCCATTATGCATGACATCAAGGTGTACCATCCGTTGGGGCTCAGTTGCGATGGACATAGCTTGACTAAATGGAAATAGCGCACTATCTCCGGATCCAATGGGAACCTGAGTCCCCAATTGAACAGCTCTGTAAAAAAGACAATCTCGTTTCTCTTGCAATCCATCGGGGTCTCCGGGTCGATGGGAATTCGAATCTTTACATTTTCAGGGATCCCCCACTTAGTGCGAAGCCGTCCCAAATCTCTAGTGTGAATAAACATGTACTTGGTTTTTAACAAAGACAAAAGGTACTTAAATTCTACCTTGTGAAAGCAGGGACCAACTTTCCCTTCAAGGCTCTCCGGCAGATCCGGACGGCTCAGGTATAAGTCCTCTTTGCCTTTCTTGGCAGCAACTATGGCAGTTTCAGCTTGTCCGGAAGACTCGGACTCAAACCTAGCCTCCTCTATGGAGTCTTCCATCCTCTCCTCCATTACTGTTGGGGGAGCTTCTGCAGAAACAGCCCGAGGAGGGATGAAGCTTGGTACAGCTGATCCTCCGGACTGGCGGCTCGTTGAATGTTTTTGGGTTTTCACCTCAGCTTGAGTCTCTGAGGTCGAAGTTTCCTTTGGAGGTAGTGGACTACTAGCCTCCAGACCGCCCGGCCTCTCCCGGAGGGTCCTAACAGTTGTTCCGGACCCCGACTCACTAGTATTTTTTGAGGAGAGTCCTTTAACCAGTCTACTTGGTCTCTTCATAATAAGCTTGTCTGGAGAATGATCGGAGTCGGACCCCATGGCAATAAAAGTAGACTTTTTTCTGACACTTGTAGCAGTAACCCCCGGTTCAACAATGGGGATAGACTCTTGAACTGAAGAGTCTGAAACGATGGGAGAGAGTGTTGTTCGAAAGAGCTTTCTAGGTTTTGTACCCTTTGAGGAAGACGAACCTCTATCAGATTCTTCAATCGAAGGGGCTGGTTTCTCGACAGGCGATGCTGGAAGCCCTGCTGCAAGCCTTTTCTCTTTTTCGACCCTTTGAGCTTTCTCTAGTTCTGAAAGATTGAGCCAGCCACCCTTGATTAAAGCTGTTCTTGCTGTGAACATAAAACGATTAAGGAAATTTTAAGATTTTAGAGAGATGAAGTTTTGAGTAAAATGGCAAAGTGAAAATGAGACTGTGAAAGATGAATAGTATTTATAGTAAAAGTGAAAAAGGGGGTTTGATTCTTAGGAGAATCCGAAAAGTTGGGCAATGATTAAAAGACGGCGCTGACGTCATCAAAACCATTTAAAGAAGTTACCTGTTCAATAAAGTGGTGTAATTTTCGAGGTAGAAAAACGGCTGGAGTGACCAACCAGAGGGTGACACGTATCCCACTACTTCTGACAAAGAACCGTTTGGAATTCGTAACGGTTGGACTGTCCGGGCCTGTCTCAACTCTTCGAATTGGAAAACCACTTCTTCAATCGGACTGTTTTTCAGTTCTTTAACAAGGACACTTGTTCAAATACCTAAAAAAGGGGCTCCTGATGAGTCCGGATTCGAAGAGCTCCACAAAAGGGTAGTCCAAAGTAAAACTCCCCGGAAACCGGACATACACCAAGATTTCAATTCGAACAGCCCTGTTTGAACCGGACAGATGACTTCGAACACAGCAAACATAAGACAATTCGAACTATGACTAAAGTACTAAAAAACCTAATCACTATCTGACTAAGCTACCTGTGCATTTGCTTAAACTTCATGGGTCTTTAAACATGACCCGGGTCCATGAAACTTGACCCGAAAGCCCATAAGGGCCCAAATTACACACTATAAATACCCAACCACCAGCATTAACTATGGGTAAGAAAAATTAACTGCTGCCAGGCTGCTCAATTCTCTCACCACCCTTGAAACACTTTGAAACACCCTGAAACATCTTGAAATATCCTTAAACACCACCACACTACCGTGAAACACCCTAACGCCACCTTAAAACTCCACTTAAAATTACCAGCCTACCCCCAGGCAACTTTTATCCACACCAAACTTCAATGATCAATTGGGTAGATTCAGAGTCAAAGTCCTCCTCGGATGCCCCATCTACAAGTTGAGATGGGTTGGGATTCGAGGTTAATTCTCTATTAGCAGTGGTTGAGGGATTTTATTGAGACGCTGTAGTTGTCTCAATAACTTCCCTCAGGGGAGGAGAAGAGGATGTAGGATTCAAAGTATGGTCCTCATCATCTTCCATAGCTATGGAGGTTTTTCTTTTAAGGGTTTGAGAAATGTGAGATTTTGAATGAACTGGAAGGGTTTTCTTGCACAGTTGTTGAGCGGAATCAAAGCTAAGTGGAGAAGAAGTTTCTACAAATCTCCTTGAAGTAGATATGGTTTGGATTAGTTTACGATTTCTTCTAGGAGTTGAACTTGCAGAAGGGATTCGAGGTGATGATCTAGTTAGAGATGGTGAAATTCAAGGCGTGTTTGGGGTTTGAGTTTTTGACGATTGACATTCTTCTAGAAGAGATGAATTTTATAAGGCAGAAGGAGTTCGGTTTGGATCAAAATTAACGTAATATATTTTATAGATGGAAAATCGAGGAGTGTTTCTTATTGATCTAGCTGCTCTATATTCATCTGCTCTTTTACTTATGCAGAAGTAATCGTATGCTCCAAAGTGAGGTTTCTGTTTATCTAGGGATGATGAATTTATGAGTTTTTTTGCTCTTGGATTTTTGAGTTTTGGATGCTTTCTCAAATACAAAATTAAAGAATGGGTGGTGGATTTGTGTTTTCCGGTGAAGGCAGCTTAGAAGTTGAAGACTCAGATGAAGGTAGCCAAGAAATCTCAGAAACAAGCAAACTCTCTCTCTCTCTCTCTAAAAATACGTTTTGAAGAAAAATGAGGCAAACAGAGGTATTTATAGAAAGGATTAAGGGAGAGGGAAGTGGAAAAGGTGGAGAAGGCGATTAGGCAGAATTCAAACGATTGTGTAAATGAGAATTTACCTGCCACATGACAGACCTATTGGCAGACCTAGTTCCTAGGGTATCATCACCCCTTTGATTTTCGCTTCGAACGATTATGACCGTTTGAGAAAAACTTTACCATATGGAGATATTTGAAGCGTCAACAAGAAGTTGCTTTAATTCGAAGACAATACTTTTTGTCAAGGATTTGGTGGCATTTGACCCAAAATAGTTCGAACCGTGGCTGAATGGTTTATTATCCACTAATATATAATTCTGATGACAATTAATTCTCATTCATTGACTTTCATAAGAACTAATGAGGACGACTGATAAGGAAATCGAATGTTGAGGATCAAAATTTAATAAATAAAATCTTGTATAATAAGTTACATAGTTGAGGGAGAAATTTAGGGATTTATGTAAAGATAAAAGACTAATTTGAAAATAGACCATTTGCATAACAAATTATGTTACGCCTAAGTCTGGGTGCCTCTATGTAAAGGCCAATGCTAAACTTAATACAATGATTATGATTTTTTGGTTAAACTACTTGCTTATTCTTTACTTTCTCTCTCTCTAAACTGACTTCTCTCATTTTCTACTTCTCTCTCTAAGATCGAATTTAATCCACACCAAAATCTATTTGACTCATCAATTGAACCATAAAGCCTCCATGCACATCCTTTGCTCTCTTTTATCAAACAATGAATACTAAATTTTTCTTTTTGATTATAAATGAATTTATAAGTAAAGCTATGTTCGATAGTAAATCGAGATAAAACAAGACACATAGATGTAACGTCATCTTCAAATATATTTCCTACACCTCGTATACTATTAAACCGATTTCTAGAAGTAAGCTTTTTTATGTTCAAAACACGAATACCTGAACTAGGTTCTCCAATTAATATATTATATTTAACTATGAGATCATTATTATGTCATAATTCTCGATCCAAATCAGTACTACAAATACTTAAAACTCTAGTTTCAATAACGTAAAAAATCTGAATAACAATATTCTAACCTTTATTACGGTTAACCAATGCAACCAATGATATAAAATAATCTCCACAACACTATTAATAATTCTTATATTCACCAAATGAATAATTAAAGCTAAAATGATCTCTGATCAGTCAATCTGACTTACTTATTACAAAATTGACCATACTTTTATGATTTTCGAAAATACTAAGTAAACGAACGAAAGCATAATTATGTTTTTTTAAATAACCAATGAAGACATTGAAAACATACAAATAAACAAAATAACAGAAAACAAATTAAGTTCAGACTATATTTGCACCCAACTTTCACATACTTCCGCAACCACAACACAAAAATAATAAATAGTTATTACGCAACAATCTTACAAATAATTACATAACACAATAACACTTACTTATTATACAACATAAAATATACTTAATTCCATAACCAAACACACACTAGTTATGCAGCCAAATTGAACATAATTACATTACCCAACAACTCTAACCATTTACGCAACTTAAATAAACGTAACTACGCAACCAGATCTGTAAGAACCAAAAATCCAAAAATCTATTTTACCGAAAACAGTTGGATTATTTCAATACAATCATTTTTTATTTTAATGTACTTGGAGTTAGTATGACAACTTTGTTAACATCATATTCTATGACAAGAGACTCACGATGTCTGAAGTTAAAGTTATTGTGAGTTCAAGTTATTTTTAAAGAAAGGCCGGTTTGAAAAAGAACTTAGATAACTAATGACCAAATGTAAGAAAAAAGTTTGGAATGAGAGATTTAAACAAACTTTACTATACAATTATTTTAATGTCATCCATGTTACTCATCCGGGGAGAATCACAAATTCCTTTAGAAAGTTACTTCACAAACTTGCTGGGCTCCTAAAGCCCTCATGATTACCAGGAATAGATAGATTCAGAGGCCTAATCTCCTCCAAACTCTCTAAAAAAGATCAAGATAACTTGATTAAGCTTATTTTAATAAGGAGAGCAAAAAGGCTCTTTTCTCTAGGGATAGAGATAAGGCCCCTCGCCATGATGGCTTCAATGCATTTTTTTTAAAACAATTGGACTAGCATTAGCTCCGACCTTTGCAATGTGGTCCACCATTTTTTTAATACTGGTGATATGGACCTGAACTGGAACAAGACCATAATCGCTCTTATCTCAAAAACCTCATCCCCGACCTCCCTCGCGGAATACCGCCCTATTGCTTAGCCAACATATTTAAACACTCCATTCCATCCCTTATCAACTCCTCCCAGACTGCCTTCATCAATGGCAGGAAAATGTCGGACAACATCCTTCTCTCTCAAGAGCTACTTCGTGGCTACAAAACGAATAAAAAAGGCCTAAAATGTGATCTTATAATTGATCTCATGAGAGATTTTGATAACATTAGATGAAGGCTTATTCTTGATTCTATATTCGCTATATATTTCCCTATTAAAATCATTTAATGGATCATCCATTGCATTTCATCTCCCTCATACTCTATTTGTATCAATGAAAATCTCACCCCCCCCCCCCCTCAAGGGAACAAAGTTCTCCGCCAAGGAGACCCCCTGTCTCCGTAGTTGTTTGTGATTGTTATGCAGGTTCTATAAAACATCCTCAAAGAGAAAGGCAACAATGGGAACTTTAGATACCGCTGGAAGTGTTAAAAGCAAAAGATTATTAACCTTAGCTTCGCGGATGATCTCATGATCTTTTGTAAAACAAATAAGCCCTCTGTTTATATCATTAAGGAGGGTCTCGATGAATTGACCAAGCTTTCCAGTCTTAAATTTAACCCCCTTAAGAGCCAAGTATTCCTCTATGGTGCATCAACAGAGGTTAAGAATGACATCCTCAATTCTCTGGGTTTCACTGAAGGAACTTTCCCGATAAAATGCCTTTGTGCTCTCCTAATCTCTTCCTGCTTTAGTTACCACGACTACAAACCCTTCTTCCAGAACGTCACAAACAAAATTAAATCTTGAACGGCCAAGCACCTCTCATATGCGGGTCGTCTCCATCTTATCAAATCAATCCTTTTTGCCAACCAACTCTACTTGGCCTCTATTTTTATTCTCCCGGCTAAAGTTCTCAAGGACTTGTCCAACTTATTTAGAAGATTTCTTTGGTCTGGACATGAGATGAAAATAACATGTGCAGAGTAGCCTGGAACACCCTTACCTTTCCAACAGAGGATGACGACCTTGGGATTCTAGACCATAAAACCTGGAATCGAGCGGTCACGCTAAAAACCTTTTGGGCTATATTAACAAAAAACTTGGCTTAAATATGGGCTCAATGGATCATTAGTTAAAGGCTAAAAGACAAGAATATTTGGAACCTCCCCATCAAGAGCACTTTGAACTAGAGTTGGAGGAAGATCCTAAAACTCAGGAACACGACTAACATTGGTAATGACAATTCCACTTCCATATGGTATGGACCCTTGGATTTTTCCTAACTTCTTTGTGGATCAATATGGGTCTAGCATCATCAGGCATTCTCGCCTTCACGAGAAAAACTTAGTCTCATATATTATTAGTAATGGTAACTGGAACTGGCCCCCATCCATTCGCTCGGGGTGAAGACTCCACATCCAACACCTATCAGAAATAAATAATGTTATAGCTATCATCCCTCTTTTGACTAATAGATATGATGATTTCATTTGGACTCTCAATCGTTCTAAGGACACTTTCACTATCAGCAGTACATATGTAGCCATCCGCCACTCCTCCATTAGAGTGTCATACTACTCCCTTATTTGGAACAAATATATCCCAAGACACTCATTTATTACCTGGCTGAAGATCCTTGGAAAACTATCAACTAGAGACAAGCTAATTGTTTGGGGCTACCTCACGAGTCTGTTATGTATCCTATGCAGCACTCACCCTGAATCGGCCGATCACATATTTACGGGATGCAGCTTCTCAAAGCAAATCCGGATATGTCTCCTAAAAGCTAAGCATGCCTAACATCGCGAATAACTGGAAAGACTGGATCTCTGAAGCAAGTTCTTGGAGCAATGGTCAAGGATGGCATAATCATCACAAAATGTCATAATTTGCGTTGTGGTTTATTATATTTGGAATGAAATAACCACCAGATTATTCCTTCAGAATCCTTCTGCTATGCAATTGGTCACCAAATTATCTATAACATACGATATAGATTTTTTGACACGAATCACACAATTTAATAGATAGCACCTCAATAATACCTTCTAGATTAGTCCTTAATATAAGGTTAGTGTAGGGCAATTTAGCTTTGTTATAATGTATTAACAAAGAAACCATGGAATGGCGTGAAGCATATGTAAACATTTTTCTTATATATTTAATGTTTTATTTTATTTTATTAGTATTAATATATTTTATAATAATATTATAAAATAATATATTTTAAACAACTAGTGTTTTTCTATGATTGGACGAGAAAAAAATAGTTAAGAGCACAACATATGTGGTTGGAGCTCATAAAATCGCAAAATTATTTAATTTTCATAATTATTGCCACTTAATGACCTACTTAAATCTAGTTAGAAATTATCAAACTTTTCTATTAATCTTTGACTTATTTGCCATAATTGATAAATGACCTTGAGGATGGTTGACATAAAATTTTGATGTGTTAGTTGTATAAAATGTAATTTAGAATGTGAATAACTCTAATAATCATTTCAGAGAAAATGGTTTTGCAAGTAAGGTTTAAGATAACGTTTTATATAATATCTAGGCTTATATACTATTGACTTAAATGATAACGTTATTATTTTACTTAAATCAATAATATTTAAATAATATATATATATATTTATATTGTTATAAACAAATAAAATATCACTCTCTTCATTCCACAATGAGTGTCGTTTAAAGGAGAAACCAATATATATAATCATACCTTTTTTTTCTTACCTTATATTAGAAGCAATCTAATGCTATTGGTCAAAGATTTTTTAATTAAATAAAAAAACAATAATATAGCATTTGTCTAAATAAAATTAACGACATTTATATTGTTTTCTAAAACGTTTAATAATGTGGAACCGAGGGAGTACAAAAGTTGTGGATTGGACCGGATGTTTGGACCAAATTGATATTATATACAATATAATAATTTGGGCTACCGAGATCTATATTTATCTTGTTTCTTATTGTTGATGGGTTTAAGGTTGATATCATTTGGTTTGATGACCAGTACATGCAAAAAATTAAACAAAAAAGACATACAGGTGAGGTTTTATCCTGCCGAAAAGAGATTAGAATGCTATAGAATAAATATTGTGCAACCGACCATCATCTTTCAAGTTTGAGGTACCCCAAGTTAATATTTTCAAGGATTAGCATAGCCCTAAAGGGACCAGAGATTTGGTGAGTTGAAAATTCACATTTTGATGAATGCTTTAGAGTCCATTTTCTACCTAATATGTTGTGAAGTTTTGTTTTCTATAAATATGTTTTATAGTCATTTGAGATGATATCAAAGGTCTGCAATAGTTGGTGATTGAGACGATGAACCAAAGGGCCTGGCCTGACCTAATAATTTCATATAAAATCATTGATTATGTCTCTATGTCTACAATATTAAAACCATTAGATTTATATAGAAAAAGACCATCTAAGAGAGCCCCGGTTTAAACAATAAAAAATGAGTTTTAACCATACATCATACCTATAGAGGTGATAAGTTCTCCTAGATTGTTTCTAATAAATATACCCTCACTTGATTCACCATTTAACAGACATGAGCCATCACAATTTAGTTTCACTCTATTAGATGTTGGAGGAATCCATTTTACAGAGAAGATTGTTTTAATATTTTGAAGATGGTGAAAGCATCCAAGAACTTGGGCTTTTTTGAAATCGCCAGACCAGTGGTTGTATTTGATTAGCTTAGAAAAATCTAATTTAACTAATATATGAAGGATTTTTTATATTAATGATTTTGAAGATATGCATTTCTTATTATATTTTAAATTATTTCTTTCTATCCAAATGGTCTAACATATAATAGGGGGCAGAATTGTTCTAATATGAATATTTTGGTTGGTAGACACAAGCCAACAATTGATTATAGGATTCAAATGTCATATGTTGACCAATGAGGATGCAAAATAATCCTACGAAGTATTCCCATACTTCCTCAGTTATGTGACAAGAGACAAAAATATGATTAATTGTTTCATTATTATTACAATATTGACATTTGGATGTTAAACTATTTTTTTCTTTGTAAGACAGAATCAGCTGAAATTAGGCCCTTAAGAGTTATCCAAAGAGTAAATGAGTATTTTCTTAGAGTTAAGTTGTTCCATATTTTGGTGTATACGATCTATTTAGTCATTTGTCTCTAATGGTGTTCCAAGTATCTTTTAAAGAAAAGGAACCATCAGAAGATACATCCCAAGAATTGTATCTTCATTGGTTTAAGATAGAGAAAATTTTACGATTCTATTAATATCAGATGAAAGAATTTGATCTTTAAATCTTTCTAGGTTTCAAAAACCATTTGATAAAAAATTAGAAACTTTGTCTCTTTTAAACCAATTATTATTTTTATTGTTTGAGAGAATTATAAGAGGTTGAGAGTGGCTCCACTTATCCAACTAGAAATCAATATGACTATTGCCAACTCTTCAATATATATATATATATATATATATATATATATATATATATCTATATATATAATACAAATAAAACAAAATAAATTTATCAATTTATGTTAAAAAGAAAAGAGAGAAGTAGCCGCAGGAAGCGACTTAAAGAGACAGAGACACGGTGGGGGCATAATCAGTTACTACGAAACATCAATCCTTTTTTGTATTTTTATTTTTATAATGAAAACCCAAGTAAGGCTCTCAATATATAGAGAACTTAGAGGCCTATACAAGGAAACTTAATACACTGAATATTCTAACATTAATCTCCCCCTCAAGTTGTGTAGTGGGATCACAAATACCCAACTTGGATAAAACTGATTAAAATGTTCTTGCAGCAACCGTTTTCGTCAGGATGTCTGCCAGTTGGTCTTCGGATCTAACAAACGGAAGTTCGACTATCCCATCTTCAATTTTTTCTTTTATGAAGTGCCTATCTATTTCAACGTGATTTGTTCTATCATGCTGTACTAGATTCTCTGAAATCTTAATCGCAGCTTTATTATCGCACATTAACTGAGTTGGACACTTCAGGGGGGATCCGATTTCTTTCATTATCTTCTTTAACCAAAGTATCTCGGTAATCCCCTTAACGATTCCTCTAAATTCTGATTCAGCACTTGACAGTGATACTACTTTCTGTTTCTTACTCCTCTAAGTCACCAAGTTACCTCCAAGAAGAGTAAAGTAGCCAACAGTTGATCGCTTGTCGTTAGGATTCCTTCCCCAATCAGCATCTGTGAATACTTCAACATCAAGGTGTCCATTTTTGTTAAAAATTATGCCTCTTCCTGGTGTGCCTTTGAGATATCGAATAATCCTCATTACTGCTCCATATGGTGTTCCTGAGGATGATGCATGAACTGGCTAACTACTCCCACCGCGTATGCAATGTCGGGTCAAGTGTGAGCCAAGTAAATTGATTTTCCCACCAACCTTTGGTACCTTTCTTTACTCGTTGGTCTGGCCCATTCAATTATCTTTAGTTTGTGATTCACAACCATAGGAGTGTCATATGGTTTGCAATCCACCATGCCAACTTTAGCTAATAAATCCAATATATTTTTCCGTTGGGAGATATAAATCCCTCCTCTTGACCTAAGAACCTCGATTCCTAGGAAATACTTCAATCCCCCAAGGTCTTTCATTTCGAACTCCTTGAAGAGGTTTTTCCTAAGAGAGCTAATTTATTCTTTGTCATTACCCGTTATAATCATATCGTCGACATATATTATAAGACAAGTGACTAATTCTCCTCTCTTTTTGTAAAACAAGGTATGATCCCCATTACTCTGTTTGTAGCTATACTGCTTCATTGCCATTGTAAATCTCCCAAACCAAGCACGAGGATACTGTTTGAGCCCATATAATTCCTTTTTCAGTTTACATACCTCATTTTCTTGAAAACCATCAGAGAACCCTGGTGGGGTTCCATATATACCTCTTCTTCCAAGTCTCTGTGTAAGAAAGAATTCTTTACATCAAATTGATGAAGAGGCCAATCTTTATTCGCGGCTATTGAAAGTAAAAATCTGATAGTGTCAATCTTTGCAACCGGAGAGAACGTTTCAGAGTAGTCTATATCATATGTTTGTGTATATCCTTTGGCAACCAACCTAGCCTTGTGTCGCTTAATGGTGCCATCGGATTTATATTTTATATTAAACACCCATCTACACCCGACTGCTTTCTTCCCTTGTGGTAACACACAATTCTCCCATGTACCATTCCTTTTAAGAGTTTCCATTTCGGTATTCATTGCCTCATGCCATTCAGTCATCTTCTTAGCTTCTTGAGCTGTTTTAGGGATTTGTTCAGAGAGAATAGTAGCTGAAAACGCTTTTACAATCTTCGCCATTCCTTTCCTGTCCGTTTTTACCGGATATGTATAAGCACGAGGAACGTGTTCCAGTGAATACTGGTCAAGAGGAACCCCTCTATTTTTTCTTGGGGGAAGAACCGGAGTTTGAGTTTCAACAAATGAACTTCCTGAAATGTCATGGTCAGTAGCGTTTTGTGAATTATGACATTGTAAATTGTTTACCTCTTGATGGATATTTTCTTTGGCTGATTCACTGGTAGTATCCATGGCATTTATTTCTTGTTGGACATTGTCTTCGGGAGAATCATTGGTGGTAAGAACTGCCTCGTCAGTCTCCTTTATGTTGGAAGAGGCACGTTCGGTGGCGCCATCTATCGACTCTGTCAGCACATCCTCAAAGTAACTTTCATATAACAATCAGTCGAGTGATTCACTTACTTTCTCCCCCTGAGCACGAGATTGGTGGTCAAAAAAATAATCGGATTCTAAGAAGTCACAGTCCATGGTGACATGGATTCGACGAGTAATCGGATTGTAACACCGATATCCCATTTGATGAACACCGTACCCAACGAATACACACCTTTCAGCACGTGGATTAAGTTTGTTTCGACTAGTTTTAGGGATATGAACAAACACCGAACAACCAAAGACACGAGGTGGTAAGGTCATAACAGATGGAATTGTAACTTGGGTGGCAAGCACTTGTAATGGAGTTTTATTTCCTAGACATCGGGTTGGTAGACGATTTGCAAGATAAGTGGTTGTAGCAAGAGCTTCTGGCCAAAGAGAATGAGGAACTCTAGATTCAATCATAATAGCACGAGTTTTTTCAAGTAAAGTACGGTTTTTTGGTTCTGAAGTACCGTTTTGTTGAGGTGTGTTTGGACAAGTGGTTTGATGGATAAGACCATTTGTTTTGAAAAAAATATGCATTGTTTGGTTGACAAACTCTGATCCATTATCAGAACGGAGAATCTGTATTTTTTTCCAAATTGAGTTAAAATCATTTTGTAAAAACAAACGAATATTTCTGGTACTTCCGATTTATGTTTCATGAAGTATATCCAAGTTATTCTTGAGAAATCATCTACAAATAAAACAAAGTATCTAATTTGATTGTTAGTGTAATTTGGTGTTGGACCCCAAACATCAGACTGGATTAGCGAAAATTCATAATCAACTCTAGTATTACTTTGATTAAATGAGACCATACGGTTTTTTACAAGAATGCAGGTTTCACATTTCTCATAAATGGAATTATTCAAAAAAATACTAGGAAACAAACTTTTAAGATAGCTAAAAGAAGGATGACCAAGTTGTCGGTGCCATAACCAAAGTTGCCTTTCGGTTGTTCCGTGAGCAAGCATGGCATATCCCTTATGAACTACCTCATCAACATAATAGAGACCTCTTTGTTCAATACCACGCCCAATGATCTCCTTCGTACGAATGTCCTGTAAAAATGCAAAAAAATGTATACATAAGAACCACACAGTTGAGTTGTTTTGTCACTTGACTAATGGATAATAACTTTAAGGATAGTGAAGGAATGTAGAGGCAGTTTTTAATTTCCATTTTTTCCGAAAAAATAATTGAACCTCCCTCTTTGACTTCACAAATTTCTCCACTAGCAATCTCAACATGGGACTTCTTTGGAGATGACATGTCACCAAAGTCTTTAGGATCATAAGACATGGTGTCCGTAGCCCCGCAATCAAAGATCCAATTCATTGATTTCTCAAACCCTTTACCTCCAAGTTTTTCATAGGAGTTCACCGCCATTCCTCCAAAACCAGTGCCACTTACTTGCTCATTTTTAGTCGGATCCTCACCGCCACTTGTAGACGAAGCCCGTTTGACATTAGATCTGAAACACTGGTTATTTTTCTCCTTATGACCGTCCTCCACCATTCTGGATAGCCAACCAGCTGGAAACATGTCTCTTTAGTGTGTTTCTTCATCCCACAATGAGTGCAATACAACTTGGATTTATTTTTTTTCTCTTTGGATCGGAATTTAAACCTCTGTGCAGAATCTTTAGCAGCCAAACCCATTCCAATTTCAATCGAGTCACTATCAGAAGAACTTGATTTTAGTATATTAAGCCTCGCCACTTCCCTTCGTATTGTAGCATATGTTGTTTCCACGGAATGAAGAGGATCCTTTTTCAGTATATCTCTCTTGACTGGTTCCAGCTTGTCATTAATTACCATTAGCAATTGATAGAGTCTTTGTTATTGAGTCTTCTTATTATAGATCTGAATGTCTTCTGGGTCTTTCATAGGGTTCAGATCTCGTCTATCTATAGACATCCAGATGTTCTGCAGTTTGTTCTACAAGTCTTCTAGTGTATCGGACCCTTGCCTTAATGAATTAGCCCTCTTATGAATGTCAAACACCTGTAACGAATCTGTACCAGAACCGTATGTGGTGGCTAACCCATCCCAGAGGGATTTTACAGTGGGATATTGCGAGACATTATTCACCAAGCTGGATTCAAGATTCTGGATAATCCATGTGAAAACACATTGATCATCTTGTTCCCACCTTGTATATGTGTTGTCAGTTTTGGATGGAGGTGGCGGCTCTCTTGTAATGTGAGAACCTCTCCCCCTTCCCTCAATTGTTTTCTTCATTAGGTTTGCCCATAGGGCATAGTTGTCACCACCGAGTTTAATCCCCAGGGATAAATTCTCGGGGTTAGTTGTTTGTTGTTGTGTTCTGAGACCATTTCTCAGAATGGCAGCAATCTGCATTGTTAATTCATCAGGAATTTGACTGACCACGACTTCATTGCCAGCCATCTTTGTTGAGGATGTTCAGAATTCCCAGAATCACATGTGCTCTGATACCATGTTAAAAACTAAAGAGAGAAGTAGCCGCAAGAAGCGGCTTAAAGAGACAGAGACACAATGGGGCCATAATCAGTTACTAAGAAACATCAATCGTTTTTGTATTTTTATTTTTATAATGCAAACCCAAGTAAGGCTCTCAATATATAGAGAACTTAGAGGCCTATATAAGGAAACTTAATACACTGAATATTCTAACAATTCAAAATATTAATTTTTTATATTTGTGTTGTTATATTTTTAAATAATAAATCAAAGTAAAAAATTGATTACAAATATGTCGGTGCATATCATGGTAAGTCAATGAATAGAAGTACAAAACTTATGGGCATCCTCCTGTAAAAACGACAAAAATAGTGTTCAAAATATAGAGTAAGTCCATATAAAAAGTATCGTAAACATATATATCGATGATAAATGTGAGATAGCAAGAGCCAATGCATTCCAACCCGCACACAAATATCATCCCAAAACCTAAAATAAATTTGCAAAGAACAAAGAAACAACAACCACAATAAGTTAGTAATGTTTTAACATGGAAAAAGAATCTTTATATCATGGAATTTGTAACAGAGGTATGAGAGGACATAGTGGGATGGGGCAGATTTGAACGAAAGGGAGTTTGAATAAACTTAAAGTTTATCTTATGTCGAATATGTTAGATCGCCGCACAGAAGGCTACGCCAAAGATGACCAAGGCCAGTGAAGGTTGGGGGGGGGGGGCAATCACAGGTAGTTTGTAACCACAAGGGTCAGTCTAAGATCAAGTTGGGGAACTTGAGAATCTGGAACTAGCATCCGAAAGTTATTGGGAAAAAGAAAAATCCACCAAGATATGGTTAATGGATTTGTGAGAGTTACCACATAAGACACACTCTAGAGTTGTGGAGTAACCTTAAACGAGGAGTTTTTCTCGAGTTGTAAGCTTGCCCTAGATGTTGATCCAGACAATGAAGGTGTGTATGGATATATTATGCTTGTTCCAATCGAGGTTGGCACAAGGTACTTGCGGTGTGAATGACCAAAGAAAATGATACGTACTATTGATTTTGAATGCGTTATGATTCTGGTTAGGGATCCTGAGTTTAATATGCTTCGTTTCAATGTGGAGGGGAGAAGATTGATATTGTTACAAATTTTGAGCATATAAGATTAGTGAGATCTTTCGTTAGATCCTTATACGAGTGGACCATCTCCAAGAACCATTAATGATGATGTCGGAAATCATGTTATTGTTGTACATTCTAGTATAACAAATAATACTAGGGCCAGAACGGTCAACAAAGAAGTTATAAAAGAGCCATGAATGATACCAGAGGGAGATGAATGAGTCGTTTCCGATATCAGCCTTATAGATCTTGGCACATAGGAGTGTTACATTGAGGATCGTTTTCCACTCCCAACTAAAAGAGGGGCATGGCGAGAGACTTTAGAGGATTTTATCTTTCACTTTCACGTTGAGAACCCATTTAGTTCAGGTTGCAGAAGGATTGGAATTCAAGATGGACTAAAAATGTTTAAAGGTGACCGCTTGATTCTAAACCCTAAGTTCTAGGATCCTAAGGCCTTCTTCAGGCGATAACAATGTAATATTTGTCAAGGAAACTTTGGAACCATATATTTTCATCTCGAGCGCATACCAAAAAAGTATACAAAAGAGTTGGGTGACCTATTTAAGAGCTCGAATGGGGAAGGGTAAAAAATGCCGACCAATACACTTGACTAAAAAAAAAACTTTGATGAGATGTAGCCTATCGACATAAGAGAGATGTTCGAAAGTTCAAAAATTGATACTATTGATGATTTTGTGGAAAATGGGTCTAAAATAGTTATACGAGATACATGAGACAATTAGGGGATTGCCGAGGTAATTAGGGGATTGCCAAGGTAACAAACAACGAGGGATCCTTCTTCAAACCCGATATAAGACATTAGAATGACAGATTAATTTGGAGAGATTCACAAACTCCTCAAGGTTATTTTTGACAAGGGTAGTCGAGTTAATATTAGCACAAAAATAAATCAGAAGATCATCCCAAAACAGATATTGATGATTTTAAGTTTATGGAACTTCTAGTGAAAACCGAATGAAGAATGTTGACTTTTCTCTCTAACGATGCTTGAAATCACATGCATAATAAGAACAAAAATAAATAGGGAAAGATAATCTCGTTGACGTAGCCCTATTTTTCCCAAGAAGGAGCCACAACTGTTGCTGTTGATGCTAATAGAGTAAGACATAGATGAAATACATTGGATTTTACACCCAACCGTACAAGTGAGGATACCATAACATAGAGGAAAAAATAATGTCATGCAAGTCATGCTATTGTGGAAAAATTTAGAGTTATGATCCCCAAACTTAAGCCAAGTCTCATGAGACTTTTCCTTAAATAAATATTCCTTAACATGTAAGAATAAGACATAATTTCTCTAAGCTCAATCAGAGAAAGGTTGAATGGGTCGTTTGCCAGGTTATACTAGGCTTGGAGGAGAAGAGACTGAATATTGGAGACATGCTCACTAATTTTACTAAATCATCTCTTATAGATGTAGGATAGCGCATCTTAGAGGTAATTCAAATTGGAAGAGATGATAGACATGGTGGAACCTTTGATGGGAATGTTCCAGTTGTCAGTGATCATGGAAAGATAATTGGGGTGAGAATACCATATATTAAAAAATCTAAAAAGTTTTTTTCAATGTACTCAGTTGTAAGGTAATAGAGGTATGATCAAAGGTACGCGGGTAGTCATAGTGAGCAAAATTGAATGGGAAGATATCATCCTAATGGCTATTGACTAACACCCGATAAATTTTAGAAAATATTGGGTCACAAGTTTGCTTGTTGAACCAATAAAACTAAAATTTGATAGCATGTAGGTCGAAAAGATCACTAACATAGCAAAAATTATTGAATTCATAAGTGGACGATGTCCAGGGTTTTAGTTTCCCGTTTGATCCTCTCACTTAGGATGTCATGCAAAAGAGGTTGGAGATCAGGGAAGGATCGTCGAAAATGTAAGTAGCAGAAAGAGAAAAATACGCATTAGACAAGATATAAAGTGATGGATAAATAAATAATTTGAGGGGATATGTATCATATATTGAATCTAAATAAATTCGGGTTCCAAGTGATACAAATTATACCTAACGTATGCATACTATATTGGTTTTATAATGCAAACAAGGAAGCATATAGCCCACAATCCTATCAATATTATTATATGTGAGTTTAGTTTCTAATAGGCATACAAGAGTAATATAGTTTGAGAAAAAGTATTCTCTAACGTCCTTTTATCTGATAAGGTCATTAAAACTGTGCACATTCCAAAAATAAATAATCATAATAATAAAAGAAGTACTTGGTTTACTTGTAGAGGAGTACGTTTTCCTCGAGATGCTCATGAACTGCGAGATTATGAGGAAACATCATAGTCTAGGTGATTGGCGAGTTAACTTCGTTGGCAGCTTGATCAACATATTTTAACTCTGATAGGATTTGGCTGAGGGCCGTGCTGTCACCATGCGGTATGATGATTTCAATATTAACCGAGTGACCAGTAATCCTTTCACCATCAAGACCCATCATGAGAGCATTGTAATTAGAAAAGAGAGGCGCGTCACTTTCAATGAAAGAGACCAGTAGAGGATGGTTGGTTTCGTTGATAAGTTTTTTCCCATATCTACTGGGTTCATTTGAGCTATCAAAATTAGGAGAATAAAAAAGGCTCAGAAAAGTTAGTTATGATGTGCTCAAACGACTGGAATTTGCTAGATGTCCAAGGTAAGCCTACAGAGGGTGCGTCTATTTTCGTAGGCAACTGATTTCCAAAAGCTTTAGTAATTCATCGGTATCACCCATATTAATGCATATCATGGAAAAAATCAGGTATAATCTGTTTATAAGTGTCAACATATATGGGGGTACCAAGGTAGATTCCTAGAATACTCAGATCTTTTTTTGGCCAGAGTTCATGAGGGAGACCATAAAATTTAACCCAAAGGGGTATGCAATTCAAATGATCTTTCACAAAATATGCCATAAGCGTCTATTTTTTGAGAAAAACTGGGTGATTGTTAAAGAATAATATGATCATTTTGAAAACTCAGATGAAATTTCCAGTAGTGGAAAAAAGGTGACCTAATGGACTAGCTTTTCATTCATCTAACCCATAAATGGCCCCGATCATTTCCAAAGAAGTACCTATGAAGGCATTTTGCTCGTTTGATCTTGTCATTGTTGATACATTCAAACGAAAAAACTATCATTCCATGTTCAACATGAAGGTATTTCTCCTTCTTAACCATCTTGGTTGATCTAATATCCTATGGAGGGTACACCATGTTTACCCAACTTTGTGAAGCTTAAATCAGTATCGCAATACGTATAATCTGATCAAAACATTCACAAATCTTGTGACTGACGGGGGAGCATGGATGCTCACCAAATGGGGATACTGTAGAGCATGTTAGGGGTGATAATGGTGACCATAATTGTATTAAGAAACAAAGGATCTTGAAGGAGTGACGTATAATATTGAAGATAAAACTTGAAAAGTTGTGTAACCAGGGTTTCCCATGGACCGGCTGATGATTCTACCACGATTGTTGCAACCTGAAAATGATTGGGGGAAGTCATAGAAGAGTTTTCTAGTGAGATAATGAGTTCAATAATACATGCAGATTAGGGAAATAAAGGTAACATAAATGTAGATTATCGTTGATGGGAGATGGAGTGAGCATTACAAAAGGATACTGGATGGTCTATGAGAGGGGTTGCAAAAAAATTCTTGCTTAGTTAAGGTTAAAATATAGTGACGATGGTTAGTGTTTAAGGTATAAATAGGTCTAACTAAGGTGGGTTGGTTAAAAAACATGTTAAAAAATTTTTTCCCATGAGAAAGATTAGGTAATGGACTTGGTACGATTGTAATGTGCCTTAAACCCTTGCTTTGTCCATGCCTTGATACACGTGACAAGAGTAGTTAATGCATGGGTTGTTGAGGAAGTGATTGACGTGGCTTTAATGTGAGCAGAGTTTTTAGAATCCTTCAGAGACGCAAAAGAGTGGCTAGTAATAATGGGAAATAGCTCTAAGGGCTCGACGATGTTAGTGATGGTAGAGCTTTTGATGATAAGAGTGATACTTAGGCAATGAATCGCAAGGGTATCCAAATGGATCTTGAAACAAAGAAAATTGATGGTGATGGATGAAGGACTCATGGTGTTACCACAATTATACAGTCAACGGGAAAGAAAATTATCTTGAAAGAGGTAAAGATAACTAGAGAAGACGGTCTTAAGACGATCCAACTTGGTGTTGGATAGAGCAAAGTCATCATCCGATGAATCTTCTTCCTCATACATTTGCATGAAATAATGGTTAGACGCGAGCATTCAAGCCTGTTCATGATCCAGAAAATCCCTAATAGATCTCGATAAGGAATGATAGCTTGCATGCACTAAGAGAGAGAGGTCATGTCTCGACAATGAGAAATTTGTGTTAACAGAATTCAGTCGGCTAGGAAAAGAATACGTGGAACTTGGAAAAGGTCTGGCTTCAAGAGAGAGGGATGTTTCACATAAAGTATGTGGTAGATAAGGAGTCACCATGGGAAGGAGCCCATCATTATGCATATTGGTATGCATCATTATATATTTACATTAATATATAACGTTTTTTTGTAAACTTTTTCTTTTCATATATTTTTCTATCTTTTATTAACTTATTTTGTTATTAAGAATATCTATATTTGTCATTTTATTTTCAAATTTAGTGTGATTATGCGATAAATAATTTTAGGCATGTGTTTGAAGTTTAATTTTGATCGATTTGGTTACAAATTTTATATGTTTATGTTTCGATTTTAGTATTCATAAGTTTTTTATTTTTTGGTTGTGATGGATACAAATCATATTGATTTGGATACGATTTTATTTATACATATACCTAATATGTAGGTTTATATTCAAATCGTATGTAATTAAACCTAAGCATCTAATTTTTAATGTTAATATTTTTGTTTTTACCGATTTTAGTGATAGTTTTTGAAATATTGAATTGTGAAAGAAATGTTTAATTGCATGTAAATTTGCAAAGTCATAGTTCACTTTAGTAGTAAAAATATATCTTTTACGATCACAATACTCCTTACAATATAATATTTTTTTTAGTTGTAATATAGTTTTTGACTACAAGTCTAATTGTGAAATATAATTTTTTTTAGTTTGAAAATATATTGTTTGTGCTTGCAGGTCTAGTTGTGCAATAAATATATATTTTAGTTATAAGTACCATGTTGTTTGTGATTATAGGTTTAGTTGCATAAACTAGGTTTATTTAGTAACAAAAATATATTATTTGTGATAATTACATGTCGAGTTGCAAAAATTAGGATTATTAGTTGTAAAAGTAGATTGTTGGTGTTTACAGGTCTAGTAGCAAAAACCAAGTGTATTCAGCTACAAAAAATAATTCAAATTAACACTATTTTTTTGTTTTATGCTTTTTGAAATGTACAATGCTTTTAGATGTGTTGAGATTTTTAAATAAAATGACTAGTTTGTAGTTCATCCATTGACTACCTTTGAAAATATTAAAAGTATGACGAATTTTATATTAAATAAGTGAGATTAGCTAGTTAGGTTTATTTTAGATTTAAGTATTCTTGTTGTGATTTTAATAAAACAAATTATGCCATTATGGTGATTTTACATCTATGATATGATGCATTCGTTGATCATATAAAAGCTCAAACTAGTGATATTGAGATTATTGATAATATAATGGATATATTATCCATAATTTATCATGATGTCGGTGAAATTTACCAAATGAAAAAACTAGTTATAGTGTGATTTTTTTTGTCATAGAAAAAAAATAACTTGTAACCAATAATTAGGTTGAAGTAATTAAAAATATTTGGCAAGTTTTTAAAATGCTTTTCCTTGATGCTTTATCTCAATTTTTTTTGTAGAACATGACTTTTGTTTTAAATACTTTTCTTAATACGAGATAAAAAATAATATTGTTGATGAAAAAATCCAAATGATGTCTATGGAGACCCTATTTATCAATCGAGAATTTAAATGGATTTATGGTTATTAAAAAATATGTAGACAACCATAAATATATTTCTAGATTTTCCAACGAAAATAAAAAGTATTTGTCGTATGATTTGACCGTAAATGAGCTATGCGATGGTATTCAATTGAGAAATGATTCTATGGTAAGAAAAAAGGGGCAATTTATTGTAAAATATGACTATTATTATGATAATTCTTATCGTATTTCATGACTTGATCTAGAGAATGCTAGAATTGAAGCTTATTGAAATAGTTCTACTTCTTTCAACATGTCAAAAAGATATTTTAAAATTTTAAAAATCGTAATATTACAAGTGAATGTTTTTCAAGTATCATTGAAAAAAATTATTTCTTTAAACGTTGTTTAATAGCTTATAAAGCTTGTCTACACGATTTTCACTATTGTCGTCCCATGTTATTTTTTAATGAAACACAATTAACTCGAAAATATATTCTAGCCGAAGATGAGATTGTAGAAATGCTAATATTTTTATACATTTATATTTTATTTTAAAAACAAAATGATTTTGCTACTTGCAAAAACATTTATTTTTAAACGAAAAAAACAATACTTGCGAAAAGCGTGTACTTGCGAAAAGTAGTACATTCTCACTTGCAAAACTATACTTGCGAAAATATAGTATAGTTCACTCGGAAATGTTAATTATTATATAACATGGCCTATGTAGGTATATTTCTAGTAGTATTCGGTATTATTGGGACTGAGGATAAAGATAACGGGCTATAATTCTTGAGTTATTAAAGTCTTATATATTTAATTTGCAAATTAAATTTATATTTGATGATCATATATATATATATATAGTTAGTTAGTTAGTTATGTCTCAAAAGGATTTTCTTATTGCTACAATGCGTACTTTTTTATTGAAAATCGGAGTCATGCATTGAAAAATACACCTAGTAAATTTAAGATGAAGATACTTCAGAATATGAATTAGTCTGTATGTGCACCAGTTATAGTTTATTCAATACACATATGAAAGAAATTCTAGAAGAGTGTAGCTTAAAAGTTATTAGTTTTATGGAAATCCTTCTCGTTGAAAAATTGATGTACATATTTTAGAAGTAAATGATATGGTTTCATGTCGTCTAGTCTTGTTGAACATTCAATCATCAAGTTAAAGAATTTTATAGTCTTATTTTAAATGTACTCGATAAAATAATTATTTTTCTTATGACTCATATTTCAAAGAGGTACATGGATTTTTTATGTTGGATATTGAATTGATTCCTCATATTGAAAATAAGCTTAAGACCAGTATAAAATTATGTCGTTCATTGATTGTTTGGTCGGTTTTCCAAGTATTGTACAAATTTCATTATGAGCCGTGTCATTATTGTTGATTTTCAAATTATAAATAATTTTATGGTATGTATCTAATTGAATGTTTCCTTGCTCACATACATTAATTGTTATGCTTAGTAATCGTAAAAATCTTTCAATAAATGAAGAGTTGTGTTATTACTTAAAGTTTTTATAAGGTAACTTATTCAAAAGTCATATTATCTTTAACTACCTTTGATGAAGCTTATATTTCAACTTATGAAAACAAAATTGCAACATCCAAATAACAGAACCAACACAAAAACAAATCTTGGACTAGTGCATGTCATGTATTTGAAAAAAAACAATGCATATTCATTTGTAAAAACACAAGTCCAACACAATAAACACATAAACAAGTTATGGGTTTGTCTATACCATGTCTTTGTGATGCAAACAATGAATATACACTTGAAAAAATAACTTCATGATCCAAATAACACAACAAGCACACAAGCAAATCATGTCTACTGCATGACATGTACTTGCGAAACAAAATATAAATTTACTTGCCAAAATACAATTCCAACGCCCAAATAACACAACAAACATACAAGCCGTTCTTGAGCTAGTGTATATCATGTACTTGCAAAAAAAGTATTAAAATTACTTGGAAAAAAATACAACTATACCAAATTTAGAATTAGATTATGAAATTGTAAATTTTCTAAATTAATATAAGATAAAATAAAAAAATCATAAACAAACAATTTAATAAAAAAAAGTGATCTATTTATATTTATATTAAAGTAAATATTTTAGACAATAACTAAGTTATAGGTACCCATTCATAACTTTAAATTCGTAAAATACCGAGAAGAGTAATTATAAACTTGATATGATAATAATAGTAATTCATTTTATTTTATTTTGAGTTTTTCGAATAACACACTTAATACATGCACAATGAATGCTTTAAATCACATGTTACTTTTTTTAAAATATTAAAAAACCTATTCCAATCAATCTGTTAAGGTAGATGTTAGATTATGTAGTCATAAGTTTTGCTAACTCACCTACGAAATATCTAAGAGTGAATTAGGAGATAATTTTTTTGTTTATTAGTCTTTTTCCCTCATTTCGCTTTTTTATATTTTATTTAGTAATGATATCTTTTAATACATACGATTAAAGTAAAATCAAATCTACTAAGTAAAAATAAATAAATTATATTTCTTTTTTACATGAGACTCCTTAGCATGTAAATTTAAAAAAATAACGATTATACATATTATATGCATTATAGTATTCATAAATGTTTATACTAAAAACAAAACAAGAGTAGCATAACATATGATTACTTCATATTTATTTTATGAGGATGATATATTAATATTTTTTATTTACGATTTATTATTCAGTAAATTTTCATAATACCCAAAATATATTTTTTATACGAAATCATCTAATATTTATATATTTTTAATAATTTTAATTTTTTTTAAATGGTATATTTCAAAACATAATTCGAAAAAAAAATCAAAATTATCATTAATTTTATTTTTTTAAGACAAACAAAATAAGATCCATGAACAATTTGTTTTGATTTTTTCTTTTGAAAAAATACGAGAGATGCACAAACGAGAGATGAGAGATCGAGAGTTGTAGGATAAGAGATATATAGTTAGGGGACGAAATACTGATAGTTTATGGATGAGAGATTGAAAGACAAGACATGCAAAGACGAGAGACCGATAGTTGGAAGACGATAGATCTATATGTGGGACGAGATAGTAAGAGACGAGACATCAAGAGTTGTAGGACGAGAGATTGACAGTTGCGAACGAGAGTTACATGACGAGAGATAGATAGTTGTAGGACGAGAGATCAATAGTTACAGGACAAGTGATTGAGAGATGAAGATGCACATACGAGATACCGGTAGGTGCCGGACAAGAGACCGATAGTTTTCGGACGAGAGATTGAGAGACGAGAGAAGCAAAGACGAGAGACCAAGAGTTGCGGGATGAGAGACCAATAGTTTCAGGACAAGAGTCGAGAGATGAGAGACCAAAAGTTGTAAGAAAGAAGATCAATTTGCGGGACAAAATACCAAGAGCCGAGAGATATAGAGACGTAGAGACGAGAGACCGATAGTTTCTGGATTGAAGATAAAGAGACGAGATAAGTAAACACGAGATACCGAGAGTTGCGGGACAAGAGACATATAGTTGTAGGGCTAAGGGACAAAAGTTGTAGGACAAGAGTTGAGAGACGAGTTATCGAGAGTTGCAAGACGAGAGATCTATTTACGGGATAAGATAACGAGAGACGTAAAGATAAAATACTGATAGTTTCCGGACAAGAGATTGAGAGACGAGAGAAGCAAAGACGAGAGACCAAGAGTTGCGGGATGAGAGACCTATAATTACGGGAAACGAGTCGAGATACGAGAGACCAAGATTTGCAAGGTGAGAGATCAATTTGCGGGATGAGATACCAAGATATGAGAGACGTAAAGATGTAAAAATACGATAGACTAATATTTGTATGACGAAATATTGATTTTTGCGGGATGAGAAACAAAGAGACAAAAGATCGAGTCTTGTGGGACGAGAGTCAGATATTAGCAGGACGAGAGACAGATAGTTGCAGACGAGAGACATATAGTTGCGGACGAGAGACTGATAGTTGCTGGATGAGAGACCAATAGTTGCGAGATGAGATATTGGGAGATGAGATACACAAAAACAAGAGACCGATAATACGGAACGAGAGATCGATAGTTACCAGATGAGAGAATGAGAGACAAGAGAAGCAAAGACGAGACACCGATAGTTGCGGGACGAGAGACAAAGATACGAGAGATCGAGATTGCATGACGAAAGATCTATAGTTACGAGATGAGAGATCGATAGCTGCAGGATGAGAAATTAAGAGATGAGAGATGCAAAGGCGAGAGACCGATAGTTATAGGACGAGAGATCGATGGTTTCCAAATGAGAGAAGCAAAAACGAGCGACTGATAGTTGCGGGATAATAATCAAGAGACGAGATACCGAGAGTTGCAAGACTATAAATCAATTTGTGGGACAAGATACCTAAAGACGAGAAATATAGAGCTGTAAAGACGATAGACCAAGAGTTTTAGGATGAGAGATCGATAGTTGCAGGATAAGAGACAAAGAGGCGAGAGACCGGTAGTTGTGGGATGAGATACATATAGTTGCAGGATAAGACATCGATAGTTGCGGGAAGGGAAATTGAGAGATCATAGATACAAAGATGATAGACCAATAGTTGCGGGACGAGAGACTAATAGTTTCTGGATGAGATATTAAGAGGCGAGAGAAGCAAAAATATGAGACCAAGAGTTGCGGGATGAGAGACCGATTGTTACCGGATAAGAGAATGAGAGACGAGAGAAGCAAAGACGAGACACCGATAGTTCCGGATAATATTCAAGAGATAAGAAACCAAACGTTGCAAGGTGATAGATCAATTGGTGGGACGAGGTACCTAAACACGAGAGACGTAGAATTGTAGAGATGACAGACCGAGAGTTGTAGGATGAGAGATCGATAGTTGTGGGATGAGAGATAAAGAGACGAGAGACCGAGAGTTTCGGGACGAGAGACTTATAGTTGCGGGACTAAACACCAATATTTATAGGAGAAGAGTTGAGAGACGAGAGATCGAGAGTTGCAAGATGAGATATCAATTTGCGGGATGACATACCGAGATACAAGAGACGTACAGACGTACATATAATACACCAAGAGTTATAGGTAGTTGCGGGATGAAAGACCAAGATTTACGGACGGGAGATATATAGTTGCAGGATGAGAGATTGATAGTTACGAGATAAGAGATTGAGAGATAAGAGACGCAAAGACGAGAGACCGATAGTTGTGGGACGAGAGACTGATAGTTTACGGAAAAAAGATTGAGAGATGATACAAGCAAAGACAAGAGACCAATAGTAGCATGACAAGATTCAAAAGACGAGAGATTGAGAGTTGCAAGTCGAGAGATCAATTTGCAGGACGAGATGCCTAGAGATAAGAGACGTAGAGTCGTAGAGACGAGAGATCGAGAGTTGTAGGATGAGAGATTAATAGTTGTGGAATGAGAAACAAAGAGACGAGGAAATAAAATACAAGAGACCGAGAGTTGCGGGACGAGAGACCTATAGTTGCGGGACTAAAGACTGATAGCTACGGGATAACAATTAAGAGACGAGAGACCAAGATTGCAAGATGAGAGATCAATTTCCGGTATGAGATACCAAGATACGAGAGACTGAAAGACATACATACAAGAAACCGAAATTTTTAGGATGAGAGATCAATATTTTCGGGATAAGAGACAAATATATGAGAGACCGAGATTTGTAGGACAAAAGATCGATAGTTACGAGATGAGAGACTGATAATTATAGGACGATAGACCAATTTTTTCAAATGAGAGAAGCAAAGACGAGAGACCGATAGTTGCGGGATAATATTCAAGAGACGAGGTACCGAGAGTTGCAATAATATAAATCAATTTGTGGGACAAGATACCTAAAGACAAGAAATGTAGAGTTGTAATGACGATAGGCGAAGAATTTTTGGGTCAGAGATTGATAGTTGCATGATGAGAGACAAAGAGACGAGAGACCGATAGTTGTGGGACGAGATACATATAGTTGCGGGATAAGAGACTGATAGTTACGGGACGAGAAATTGAGAGATGGGAAATACAAAGATATTAGACCAATAGTTGCGAAACGAGAGACTCATAGTTTCCGGATGAGAGATTAAGAGACGAGAGAAGCAAAATGTGAGACCAAGAGTTACGGGACGAGAGACCGATTGTTGCAGGACGAGATTTGAGAGACATGAGACCGAAAGTTGCAAGACGAAATATCAATTTTCTGGATGAGCTACCGAGAGACATAGAAATGTAGAGACGAGAGACTAAGAGTTGTAGGATGAGAGATCGATAGTTACGGGGTGCGAGACTAAAATATGAGAGACCGATAGTTGCGGGACGAGACCAATAGTTACGAGACAAAAGACCGAGAGACAAGAGGCCGAGAGTTGCAGGACGAAAGATGAGAGTTGCAAGACTAGTGTAAAATTTAATTTTTAGATGATAGATGTGGGACCAAATACTAGATGTGAGACTAGGGTTAAATGGGCTCGCAAATAAAAAATATGAAAAAATATCATTCATAGATCTACTTTTGTTCGTCTTAAAAAACAAAACCAATGGTACTTTCTGATTGTTTTACTGTTTAAAAGATACAAATTTAAAAAAATTAATTAAAAAAATATAGGAAAAAGAATGTATACACGTGTTTGATGATTTTATATAGAAGAGTATTTTGGATATAGAGCTTGTTGAACTTTTTGGATACTTTACTTAATAGTTTTTTGTCTAGGTCTTAAATAGTAACTCACCCTATTTTTTAATTAATAAAATATTATATATTTTAATTATTTTCAATGACTATAAGTGGTAATGTAAATTTTTCTTAATAGGTTATTTATTAAGTAGGGAAATTGTACCAAAGGTACCTACTCAACTATTTTATTGTCATCTAGTACCCAAGGTTTGATCAATTGTCACTAAATACCCAACTCAACTACCTAATTGTCACATAGTACCTAACTTTATTTTAATACCCTAACTACCCTCACCATTCATGAACAGCCACGTAACCAAAATTTCTCTTTCCTTCTCTTTCCTTCTCTGTCCTACTTTTTCTTTAATTTTATTTTTAAAAGATCTGTATCTTTCGAACCGGAGCTCGAAAAAAAAAATGAAAGTACCATCATTTTTGTTTTTTAAAAATGAACAAAACTAGATCCATTGATGATATTTTTTGATTTTTTTAAAAAATAAAATTTCACCAGTTGCAAGCAATTCGCATCTTATCATGAGAATCGTTCAGAAATTGCAAGCAATTCACATCTTGAGAATTGTACCATTTTTTTTTAATCGTTCAGAAATCCTGAGAGTTGCAAGCAATTCGCATCTTATCATGAGAATCGTTTAGAAATTTGCAAGCAATTCGCATCTTATCATGAGAATCGTTCAGAAATTGCAAGCAATTCGCATCTTAAAATGAGAATCGTTCAGAAATTGCAAGCAATTCGCATCTTATCATGAGAATCGTTCAGAAATTGCAAGCAATTCGCATCCTGAGAATTTGCAAGCAATTCGCATCTTGAGAATTGTACCAGTTTGTTTTTTTTAATCGTTCAGAAATCCTGAGAGTTGCAAGCAATTCGCATCTTATCATGAGAATCATTCAGAAATTTGCAAGCAATTCGCATCTTATCATGAGAATCGTTCAGAAATTGCAAGCAATTCGCATCTTATCATAAGAATCGTTCAGAAATTTGCAAGCAATTCGCATCTTATCATGAGAATCGTTCAGAAATTGCAAGCAATTCGCATCTTGAGAATTTGCAAGCAATTCGCATCTTGAGAATTGTACCAGTTTTTTTTTCATACCAGTTTTTTTTTTACCAGCGCGCGCCTATATTTGGTCGGGGGTATTTTTGTCCAAATTTCAGTTCGAGGTACCAAGTGACACTATCCAAAAAGCGGGTACCGCCAGGTAATAACATAGTTGAGAAGGTATTTACCGGTACTTTTCTCTATTAAGTATATATGCATAATACAATGAATAATGTGTTAGAATAAATGTTGTTAGGATTGATCGAGATTTAAGAAAGATCAATGAATTTTTTAAAAGATGTATGAATGTGATAACAAACTGGAAAAAAATAGTAATGGAGTTATGGCTGTTGGAGAGAAATAGGGACGTGATTAGGAGAGTATATATTTTAGATTAGAAAGAGCGTGAGAATGAGCAAAATAATTTATTTTATTAAACGATTATCTCGATGAGAATATTGCTCTATTTATAATTAGGGGTTTGGACCAAAAGTCTAATTGGACTTTTGGCTTAAATCGTTTAAAGTTACATCATATGTCTTATGCATTTACTTATATATTATTAAGTTATGGCATAAAGTTATTGATTACATGAAACATATTTACAATGGGTTTTAGCCTACAATTTTGATTTTTATAAAAAAACATTCCTAACCCTTACGAGAATGTCGAGTAAGGACTTGAACTTTGATTATTTTTATTTGGTTGAAGATTTTTTACTTTGTAGCTTGAGTTTGAATGTTCATGCTTAACCAATGTCAAACTGAACCAAAATTGAGTCAATTACGACCAAACTCGTAAGAGACTTGAGGTTTGTCAATCTTATACTTGTTTAATTAAAAAACCATCATCGACCAAACCTCTATTGAGAAAAAAAAACTCTATTTTATCGATGAAAAAAGAGTACGCATATTGATAATATCTATTTTTGATTTACTAGTAGTTGGTTATGGTGAGGTTTATTTTAAGCTGAGGGTAATTTTGTCAAGTGTTTTGGAAAGTTTTAAATTATTAAATGTTTGGGTGTTTTGTAGTGAGAAATTTAAGTTGCCTCGTTGTATTAAATGTTCATTACCCTCATTAATGGAAGTAGTTGGGGTATTTATACCCTTAATTATGGACCAATGGGCTTTCGGATCAAAATATAGAACTGAGTCAATTTTAAGGACTCGTTTACTTGATAAACTGATTAGCACCTAGCTTAGTCAAAAGGTGTTTAGTTATTTTATACTTTTATCATGTCCGGATAGTTCAGTGGATAGTTTATGTCTGAATTGCCCTTGTCCGGAAATCTCAGTAAGCACTGGTGAAGTTATCCGGACTCATCAGGTTATATCGTAGACATTAATATTGAAAAGTTATTGTTAGCATGAGTTGAAGTTTGAAAAAACTTAGGTCGGATTTCTTATGAGTATAGAATTGCAGCCTCCATAGTCCTTGTAAAGATGTATGTCGGACTAAGTAACTATCTTTTTATGTTGAATTAATAATCCAAAACGTTTTTACTTTTGCATGGTCAAGATTTTTCTTTATCTTTGGTAATATTTTTTATTTTATTTTTAAAAATTAGGTTTGGCTTGAACTTTTGTGATTTATTAGAGAAAAGAACAAATGTTTGAAAGGTGGATGATAATAGGTTGCATAGTTTTTGTTAGAATGAAGAGTTCACGCGACACGTGTATGAGGCGCGTGTCATTTATTTTATCCCTGCATGAGTGTTGTATCTTATTCCTTTCATCGTATCCTTCATATTTGTTTTAATCCTCACATTTAATCAGTAAAAAGATCTGAAACATCGATTAAATAATTCAAAGGCTATGATTTGTACATATTTATAAATATTATTCTTCATTCTTCATTTTACTTTTTTATGAACTCTGATATTTTTATGTCCAACGTTTTCTCTTTTCTCTTTATATATTGTTCTGTAAAGTAAACAATTAAACATTATAGCTTTAAACTTTTATTAGTTTTTTACCTCCCAAAATAGTTTCTTTATCTCTTATAAAATGTTTAAAACAAGAAATTTGAAGTTTCGTCTTAATAATGAAGTTGAATAAACTGACATCCAAAAAGATAATCTTAGTCTGCAATTTGGGACTCATTCATCCAGAAATTCTGCTAAATAGTATGATTCTTCTAACTATTTCGTGAATTCATGTTGTCTGGATGCAAGGCCAATTCGATTAATGGTTCTTTTTTCCGGTCATGGAGGATACATTTCATATGTAGGTGCTTATATGAATGTTGAATGATTTACTTAGGAAACTATCCTTTTGTGATTAGATAATTTAGAGCCTACAAAGAGAATGATTATGACTGATCATAATTATGTGTATACAATTTCCAAAAGAGTAGGTGTCTCTTTTAAATGTTATTCAATGATTGTTAATGTTTTTACATATATGTTTGACATTGGATTGCAGCTACCAATTAATTTGGACTCTTTTAACTGTTTCTAAAATTTTCCCAACCAATTATCTAACAATGGTTGAAGGACGTTGATGGAAGCTATTATTATGCCTCAGCTTGTTTTCATATGTTTTTGGGTTTATAATATTTTGGTCATGTATACGATTTCTAATATAAATGAGTTTTTTTTATTTTAATCCATTGTGTCGACTAGCTTCATATTATAGACCATCTTCATTTATCTAATGTAAGTGGAAAATAGAGTTTGTATAGGTTTGTAGTGATTATGAGACTGGTGAAAAGTTGGATAAGCACATTTGCTCTCATGTTTGGAAAACTGAATGTAAATTTGTTTGTTTATACTTATGCCTTTGTTATTTTATTTTGTTAGAAAATCTAATTTGTGTCTATTATATATGGTCATTTAGTTTCCACAGACATCTCTCTACTGGAAACAGCATAATGTTGTTGCTCATAAAGAGTACAATGGACTTGTTGAAGAGGCTACCAAATGCTTTCGTGACCAATGTAACATTATTTGGCTAAATATTTTACAAAGTGTGGGTTATAGCCAAATCATGTTACGACTCCTTATTGTTTAAGCATGTGAGCCGAGGCTTGGGGTGAAGGAGTGGGTACTCTTTTTTTGGAGCCTGAAAGTGTTGATGATGGTTCCAACGCTCCCACGTCCGTTGGCTTAAGAATGTTGAAATGGGATAATCTCCTGCCAATGAGAATAGTGTAAAATCTTCTGCTCACGAAACTTTGATTGCCAAAGGGGTTTTGGTTTGTGTTCATGCTAAAATTTAACAACTATTCGCTTCCAAGGTTGATGAGGCTTTAAAAACAGTCAATGTCAACCTTTAGAATTACCTTTTATTGTTTTAGAAGCAATTATGGCAAAGTTTTCTCCATTTGTTTCTTTTGTAAAAATCGTTATGGTTTTTTGCTATGCTTCTCGTCCTTTTGGATGAAAAGACCATATTTCTAAACCTTATATACTTCAATATATTACGATTACGAGTGATGTTTTCGAAGCAAATTTTTTTTTATTTTAATTTTGCATCATCGACCTATAAGGGTGTTGTGATTGTTGATAGTTCTAATAAGATGGTAAAAGAAGTTGTTTTGGGAAAGGGAAATGAAATATGGTTAAAGTTGTTCCTAAATCATATCTTGATGCCTTTGTATTGAATTCGTCGCGTAATCGAAGCTTTGTTTGTTAAAATGCAAGCTTGAGGGTTTCAAGTGAAGAAATCTAAAGCTGAAAACTTTACCGATAAGATAGTATCGCTTGAAAATGTTGTTGCTTCTTTTTTAAAGAGGATTCTTATTTTGCTGGTATTAATACCAACAATATAGTGTTTTACAAAGTTTTTCTGCCAAACTATTGATGCTTCAATCCAAGTTTGTACTTGAGCTAAAATGGTTGTAGCTAATGTTCATAACAACGATATTGGGGTTGATTATGATATTAATACCTTTCTTTTCGAGCAAATTTTTGAAGCTTCCGTTCATTTTGGGACTTATGCTCATATGCGAATTCTTCCTACCCATATTGGTCTTACAAATTGATGAGGAGGAAGATGAAGCTATGTGTTGAGGTAAGTTTGTACAATTTTTCTTATCTATTTTTTCTTGTTTGAATTTTCTTAAATTTAGCCTATATCTTTTTCTAGTCTTTTCTTATGCTTCAAAATACTGAACTAAGCTTGTGAAACTCCAATCCTTTGTTATCCTTGATCTTTGGCCGATGTATGGGAGAAGTTGATAACAAAGCTACACATTATGACCGTAATTGAATCTCGTTTGTTTAAATTTAAACTAAAGAGGAGGCGAGGGGGGAACTTTACTTTTAACTTGATGAGTCTAGGTTTAGTTAGATTGCTTCAGTTCATTTGTGCTTCAGAGCACTATGAGAGCTTCTTATTACTTAGAGACTAGCTCACCAGAATCAATATTAGGTAAGAAGAAGAAAAATAAAAGCTCGAGAAAGAGAGAAAAATTAAAGATTTTCAACAGTAAAATGAATGTTCACCCACCATAAGTGGGATGACACATCTTATTTATAGTGATCAATATGGGTCATCTTGGCTCTAATGAATACAACCTGAATCTATTCACAATATGGTCCAAAGCTCGACCAAATATTTCCTCAACAATATCAAAGCGGGAACTTTGGGCCAATGATAAAAAACAATATTATATTTATATTAAGAGTATTAAGGCTGATAAGGAGAAACTTAAAAAAATTATGAATAATGTGTTAGGGGAGAAACAACTCTCAAAGTGGAAACATTAAGAGGCTAAATTAAGGCTAGATTAAAAGTACTAAGGTCGATAAGGAGAAACTTGTAAATGCTAGATTATGTAATAACTTTGAGAGGCTAATTAAGAGTATTGAGGCCGATAAGGAGAAACTTTAGAAAATTCTGAATGATGTGTTAGGGGAGAAACAACTCTCAAAGTAGAAACTTTGAGAGGCTAGATTAAGGCTAGATTAAAAGTATTGAGAGCTATATTACATAGAAACTTGTAAAGGCTAGATTACATAGAAACTTGTAAAGGCTAGATTAAGGCTAGAAACTTGTAAAGGCTAGATTACATAGAAACTTTGAGAGGCTAGATTAAGAGCACTAAGACCGATAAGGAGAAACTTGTAGATGTTAGATTAAGGTTGGTCATAGATCCTTGTAGGTTTGAGAGTTGCTCCAATCGACTCTCAAAGGTTAGGAGAGAAGATTGGAGACTCACCTAGATTTTCTTTGTCTGCTAGACTCACAACTATAAGAGTATAGTCTGTGTCTAGACCAGCAAGCGCCTGTGAGATTAGGTCAATCATAGGAACATGAAGAGACATCTATGGCTAGGTTATCAGTAATGGAACATCATTTGATCTAGGTATTCATTCATGGTAGATGCATTTTTCCTTGTTTCTAGTGAAACTCTCTTTTAAATTATTAGATCGTGGCCATGGCTTGTGAATCAAAGAATTTTTATTAAAGTATCTCATAGATTTTTGGATGACTCATGCTCCAACTGCAGTACAACTATTTCAGAAGTGAGGATGGTAAATAACCACTTAAGTAATAATTGGTCTTTAGACTGCTTAGTCTTCAAAGACCGGATTACAAACTAAGACACCATTTGAGAAACTAGAAAGGAAAAGGGATATTCCCTGAAATGTAGCCGAAATATTTGTTCCATTTGATGGTAGGAACAACCATGGCTTTCCATAGTTAAAAAGATTGTGTGGTCTAGCTTAAAATTGTTGCTAGTGTTTTTGCTTAGTGTTGCTTATCTATGTCATGTTTGTTTTGTTTGTTGTAATGGACCCAGATAAAAGACAACAATAGACTGCACTGTGTGAGGTTAGCGAGGAGAACTGACATTTGCCATTAAAGTTTTCATACCAATCGCATTTAAAAAAAGCAACAATTGAATTTTTGACTTTTTTTTATTATTGTTCTATGCATACGGTACCTTAAATATACAACTCTTGATTGTATTACCAGAAATGTTTGCAGTTACATTTGAAATCTTGTGACATTATTTATAAGCCTTCTCTTTTGTTTTTGGACCACAGTTTGAGACTAAAGCTTTGAATCTGAAACCTTGAATGAATTGGTCCAGTTTGAGACTAAAGTTTTAAATTCGAAACCTTATATGAATCCAATTAGCTATTTTATCAGTCTCGGATATTGAACAACAAACCGTTTGCCAATTAATAAGTTTTGCCTCACATAACTTTTTTTGAGTTCTCTTATTTGCCTCCATAAGCAAAAACAAAACTCTTTTCCTATATTGTCACTGTTTTATTACCTTTTTCGATCTTTGAATTATGGGGTAGGCTTTATTCTATCATTCATAACTTAAAATTCATAAATTACCGGAAGAAAGTAAATATAAACTTGGCTTGATAGTATTGGTAAGTGGTAACTCAGTTTATTTTACTGTGTTTTTCTAGCAACACACTTATATAATATAATATTCACAAAAGTGTATATTAAAAACAAAACAAGATTAGTAGCAAGATATCATTGCTTCGTATCTATTTTATAAATTTAGTCGCAAAACTGATATAAATCATCTATAGAAACATATGCAAGCACTAAAATTTCAGGAGTAACCGACATTCAAATCTACGAACTAAAGATCTCCAGATTTTTCTCTGACAAATCCAGTTCCACAAAAGCCATCAAGAACCTAGACAAAGCTCGAACAATTTGATCCATCGTCGGTCGACTCGTTGGTTCTTTCTTCAAACAATCCAAAATCAACCTTCTCAAAATATCCGCAAACTCAACCGCATAATGTTCTTCAGAAGAAAAATCGGTTAATTCATGACTTCGATCTAACAACAACGTTTTCTCTTCTTCACTTAAACCCCAGACTTCTTCACCACTAATAACCTCTAACATCAAAACACCAAAAGAAAACACATCTAACTTTGTTGAAACCAAACCATGTTCCAAATACTCAGGAGCCATGTAACCCTTTGTCCCAACAATATGTTTTGTTAGTACAAAATCATCATTTTCTCCTCCTCCCATTATTCTTCCGGACGAAGCAAAATTTATGATTTTACCCCTGAAATCATTGTCAAGAAGAATGTTGTCGGGGTTGATGTTTTTATGAATATGTGTAGGGTTTGTGTAGCTGTGTAGATAGTTTAACCCGGTGGCTACGTCGACTAGAATTTGAATTCTTTGTGTCCAGCTTAAGTTCTTTTTGTGGAAAACCGAATCGCTTAAGGTTCCATTTGAAACGAATTCGGAAACTAAGTACCAAATACCATCGTGGAAACATATTCCGGTAAGAGTAACAAGATTGAAATGATTGATTTTGTTTAGTAAATCAATTTCTTTCGATATGTCTCGGTCGAACTTCTTGATAGCAGCGTAGTCACCGTTGATTTTTCCGCGGTAGACGGATCCTTTGATCCTAGAAGCGGCATTGAAATTGTCCGTAGCTGATTGAAGTTCTGTATAGTTGTAAACTTTAAGATTTATCGATATACCGGATAAAATCCAGTCGGATAGTTGGCTAGATTCTTCGTCAAGTTTCTTCTTTTTAGGTTTTTCTCTTGCTTCGAAGTCGTGAAATTTATCTGGGACAAGAGTGGTTTTGTTTTTTTCCTTTCCTTTAAGGAAAAATAAACGGAAAATAATTATTCCTGCTATGACAAGAAGGGTGATTCCAACAAAAACACCGATAAGGGCATAAATCCATGCTTTACTTCCACTTGAAGAAGGAGTCGGAGAAGGATTACTTACAATCGGTGGTTGCGCCTGAGCTGGAGAATTCACCGGAGGCTGTTCCAAAGAAGAGACACGGATTTAGAAAAATAGGATGTAGTATTCAGACAGTAAACTAAAAGAATAGTACAATATCTGTCAAAGTTGAAAATGATACAACATTGGCAATCTTTGTTTGTTGCCTTTTGGTAATCACTTGTGCAACAAGTGACCTTGTTTCTAGTTTGGGTTAATGAAATTTATTCTAAAGAATGATCTTGTTAGTCTGTGTCTTTCCAAATATTCGTTTCTAAGAGTATTCTCAAATCTTAACATTTCAATTAAAAGACAGAAAATAATTACATAAAATGTTTCAAAAGTTTCCTTACTCGAAAAACCCATTGAAACATGAAACCCTTAACTATTAGAACAATAGCTAAACAAATTAGTTAACATACATATATATACTTTGTATGAAATAAGTAGATTTGTAGTTGTACCTGATCCAAAGGAATAAGCAGAGTTGTAGAAGGATAAACTTGATTATCTCGCCCTCCTAAAAGCTCATTAGCCGTAGCAATTTCATCAACATCAACACCAAACTTCTCACCAATAGTGGAAACAAAATCACCAACTCCCACCAAATAGCTCAACAGAAACCTAACCCCTCTGTCAGTTTGGTTCTTGGTCGGACAAGCACACCTAATCGGAACTCTAATCCTCGCGCCAACCGACAAATCTCTCGGCGCGATATTATTCTCATTTTGTAAAGCTTGGCAAGTTGACAACCCTTGAAACGTTGTATTAGCAACAATGAAATAAGAGTCATCTTGTTTTATAGTATAAAAAGTGTTTTTTTGATAAAACTCGCCTGAACAAGAACAAGTCACCGGGATCAACACCGGAGAATCAGTAGGTAGCGTTTTGGATTGGGGGACGGAGTTTAAGAGGGATATGTTTGATGGGTTTGTGGAAAAAAGTGTTGAGATTGAAGAGATTGTGTTATAAGGTGGTGTTGATCTAAAGTAGAGATAGGATTGGCATGTTGTTGTGGTTGGGTTGTTGCATTTGTAGCCTAAGATTGAGTTTGATGTGTCTGGGGATTCACAAGATGTTGTGGCTAAACCAATATAAGGTTGTTGGGTATTGATGGGTGATAAAGAGGTAAGGAGAATAAACGAGAGAGAGACTATAGAGATAGAAGATAAGAAATTTATCATTTTGGGGTAGCTTTTGCTTCTTTTGTTTCTTGATTGATTTTATATACGTTTTCTTTATGAAATGATATCGCTACGGTCAACTCTTATAATATAGAAAAGGGGACGAAGCCGAAAACACGACAAACACTTAAATGTAGAAGTCAAATTTTGCCACACACCAACTTGTCAAACGTTAAGTATATACTTGTTTCTTATTTTATCATCTTTTATTTGATTGGTCGACAGCTCATCTTTCTTCTTAGAAAAGCGTCAGATTCTAAGAAGCTGCACTTGAATGATATGGTTGGACATAAATATTGACTGAATTATCCATTGACCACGATGCCACTCATTTTTTTGAGACCAACAATCCAAACTCATTGTAACCTTGGAAAAATAGTGTAAACTTTTATTTAAATTTTTTTGGTTATAATTATAATACAAGCCAATAAGTAGAAATATTATTTGAATGGATCCGAATACAGTATAGGATCCGAGGTTGTTTATAAATTAACTAAAATAAATTATTGAGATCAATAATGATTTACAGCAGTTATTTTAGTAAGGATGTTTTTCTTTTTTATTAGAATTTTTTTAAAAGAAAATTCAAACACCGTAGTTATTTTTTTTTATAACATTTTTCGTGTTCAACAATCCAAAAGCATGAGATCCTAAAAAATCGTGAGTAAATTATTGTGAAACACACTGAGTTTTTACCATGGTCAACACCAGAAAAAGCTCAAAACCAATAGGAAAATGAACTTCTTCTTCCATAAACATTGGACTACAAGTAAAATCACCTATTGCTTCAACCGTACTAATATGCTCAATAGTAAACTAATCTTGATGATCACATCAAAACTTCATCAAGGTTCATTTGATATAACTCTCTCGCTTGAAACCAAGTCTTATGTTAGCTCCTCTCTATCAAGAACGATTTCACTAGATAACAATATTTCGGTCACCATGTATGGCCTCACTATAGTCACACATGCACGATCGTCGCCTCTTTCAAGTACAAAACAATATGGCAATGAGCAAGTCTTCACTAATCCTTCTCATCTTGAGGAGTCCAATCATCATAGAGAGAAGACACACGCCCCTATCGACATGAAGATTGATGATGACGAGGAAGATCGATTGGAAGCAGACTATGGTATGTTGAATACTAAATTAGTCGTTTAACTGCCATTTTTTCAGGTGACTCTTGTCTTTTCGAAGCCGAATGCCAAGCTAGGACCCCATGATTCTGGTAACATCAGAATAGTGAACTCGTCAGCATCATTTAATGCATCTCGGCTTCCCTAAGTGAGGACTTGTCTAATCCAATCATATCGAGCATCAATCTCTGTTCACCAACGAAGAAGACCTTCTCCCAGATCAACACCTTACTCCTTGAACTATTCCTCGATGCCTCCATTGTTAAAAATAACTCTAGTAAGGTCCTTGAAAAGTTCATCATACTGGACAACACCTCAATTATGCATGTAACTTCTTTGCTTGTATGCACATGCTTATGCAAGTCCCGACCTACCATACTAGGCCACAACCCACTAAATTAAGCCCAACATCAAAATCATCCCTTGTGGAAGATGCCCTTAGTCACCTCATCATGCAAACTAATCAGTCCAAGCCCAAATCTACCCATGCAACCTTACCCGATCCATCAAGCCATCATCACACAAACCCTAATCAACCAACAACATTTCCATCGAACAAACATCTTCTCTCAAACACCATTAGGATCCACCATAGTTTACATTTCTACCAAATTCTCCATTGTAGACTTGCAAACCTCCATTGGGCCCTTTTTAAGCCTTGGTTTTACACCGGCCACCTCATTCCAACAATCTTTTTGTGACCACAATAGTCGAGGCATGTTACTGAACCGTTTAAGAGAAAGTCATGGATATATTACCAGTCAAATGCTAACATATATGCCTAGCTATAAAGCTCGTGCACCACATATTGCAGCTACTACCGTTCTCACTCCAAGCATGTGTTACAATAATATATTGGCCAATTCCTTAGCCCCCCGCTCATATCCAAGTTTATGAAAATGATGTCCCACAACATTACACCAACTGCCAACCCAATCCAGACATTTCGGAGTTATGCAAGCATTATAACAACCTATTTTGATAATCAATCCACCATGAAAAAGAAAAAAATCAATACTTACATGATAAATTCGGTGTCTTTGTGCTCTCATATGAAGCAATCAATTATGATAAAACCGAATGTGCCAAATGCTTATCTGGATATTTCGTTCATAATTAGTTATCTTCATATCATGTTGAAGCTATTACAACGAAATATGGGGCTTGCATGAGCTTCAAGAATGTAAGTCTACAGCTTCTTGCATGTTCTACTTCAAGTCATTCACTACCGATCATGCAACCACGGTCCTTGACCTGACGCCTTGGTTTTTAAATAGCAATATACTCAAGCGTTGGGAACCAATGGTCTCCACCTCCATTGACCTCATAAAATTAATTGCTTTGTAGGTTGAATTTCATAGACTTTCTCACGACCTATGGTCTTAAATAGGCCTTAGAATTATTGGCAGCTAATTGCCCCCAAAACTCTCTAACTTGTCTCAGCAAATGAGAGTTCAGTAACATCTCTGATCGAGTGGCTAATTCTTGTAATTTACTTACCAAATCCCAAAATTCCTTAAGTATCAACCGGAATGATCCCTCCCTAATTGGGGCAAATATTTAGGCGTCAAAAGACTATACATTCTTCAGCAAGGCTGAGAAATCCTCTCTCAAGCAAAAATCTTGAGAGAATTGGCTTAAACTATATGGTTGTAACATAAGTAATAGCATCAAAACTCATGTTACTAGGAACAAGATTATCACCATCAATGACCAGCATCGTATCCTCTCTTTTAACCCAAAAAGAGTGACTGACATATTCACCAACCACTACCTTAGTCTTCTAGGTAAAAACAATTGTACGCCATACCCTGGTCTTGCTAGGATCCATGAACTCATCCCTTCTAAACTTAGCCAGAATATAAATCTAATTCATGATATGTCATATCATCGATAGTGAAATTAAGACATTCACTTTTAACATTCACAACAATAATGCCCCGGGATCAGATAGATTCAATGCAACATTTTTCAAATCCTCATGGCCAACCATCACCTCTGACGTTACCAAATATATACACCATATCTTTTGCTACAACCACATGGACCCATCTTGGAATGAGACTCTTATAGCCCTTATTTCCAAGAAGGATAGCCCAACCACTACCTCTGAATTCAGGCCCATTACGTATTGTAATATCATATATAAGGTCATATCTAAGATCCTCACAAACAAAATCAAAAGGATCATTCTCTCACTCATTGAGCTTATGGAATCAGTCTTCATCCAGGGTTGCAATATTTCTGACAACATCATTTTCTCCCAAAAGTTTCTTCATAGGTATCGTACCAATAAAAAAGATTCGCGTGCGACCCTGAAAATTGATCTTATGAAAGCCTTCAAAAATGTTTGGTGTCATTTTCTATTAGACGTTCTATTTGTTAAAAATAATATAAACAACTGACTATATATATATATATATATATATATATATATATATATATATATATATTGTATTCAGCTACTTAATTTGATTTAAGGATGTTAGCCAAAACTAAAAAGAAAAATGAATGTAAAAAATTAATTTTTAGAAATATTTTTTAAAGACAATCTTGATATATTTAATGACTAACATTATAGATAACATACGATGATATTAATCTTCGAAATGAATATATAGTATCTAATTCAGGATCAAATCATATCAATATCTTATATATATGTTATAATAAGAACTTGATAAATCTATTTGCGAGACGATTATCTCACAAACTGGTAAATGGAAACTCTTAAAATAACAATTTTATCAAATGACGATAATCCAACTTGAATATAGAAAAAATGTATTTATCAAGTTTATAATGTCTATCAACAAGTCATTGATAATTTTAACAATTTCAATGTATATATGGGTAAGTTAACAATAACAGTTAGGAAAAGATCAAAAGTATCAATAACTATGTGGATTTCAATGTAAATAAAAACTTCATAGATTACTCATGGACAGTGGCGTAGCCAGGATAGAAACACAATGGTGTCCTAGACTTTCCGATTATTATCAAATGAACGTATATATATTTATCAAAATAAATTAAAATAAGATACAAAAATGGTTATAACAAATATGGTTTACATTAAATTTTAAACTAAAATGTGATTAAAAAAACTAAAATAAAAACATAAATACAAGTTAATTTTACTTGTAATTCCTCTTACTCGTAGCTTGAAAATGTTGAAGGATAGTTGTGTCACTAATCATAGTAAATACCTTTTTTCAACAGATGTCACCAAACAATCATTAAGCCATGGATCGCTCATTTTATTTCTCAACCCATTCACATAATTCAAACTTGAGAAAACTCACATAATACTCGTTATTATTACAGGTAAAAGCAAAGCAAACTTCAAAAGCTCATAAACCCAGTTGAGAATTTTATGCCTTTTGTATTCACAATAATCCTAGAAATTTCTGTGAGTCAGTTTTATCTTGTGTCTCTCTTCCGTTTAACTTTAATAACTAAATTAGAGACATTTCTATTTCTTCTTTTATATTTAGGATTTGTTTTAAAATATCTATGCATCCTATAATGACAAACATAAAAACTCAACCAACAATAAAATTTAAACTTAGCATTGCAAAAGAGAAATTATGATTTATCAATGTCTATTTGCTCTTAAATTGAACTCTACGACTCTCTATCTTAAGAAAAAACATTGATCAACCAATATTATTCTTGAAAAAACATAAGACATGTAGCAAATCTTCCATTTTGAGAATTAATAACATAAAAACATACTAAATATCTTAGTGTTTTAGCGATTTGTAATTGATAATAGAACAATTGTTCTAAAATATCGTATCTTGTAGTTAATTTATATTATTTTTTAAATCAATATATTTATTTATATTAATATAAATTTATATTACTATTTAAATATATATAAACATGTATTATATATACATTAAAAATAGTATTAAATAGGATACGACGAATCTTATAGAATTAGTATTAAATAAACCTAATAAGACGAAGTTAATAGAATTTATAGTATTGGACAAAGCTTATAAAATTAATATTAAATAAATATGATAAAAAGAAGTTTATAGTATTGGATATAATTATAGAATTAGTATTAAATAAATAGGATCTGACGAAGTTTATAAAATTTAAAGTATTGGATATAAAAAAAGTAGACTATTTTTTGTAAGAAGCAATATAAAACACAAGACAAAGTTAGGTATTGTCGCTGCTGAGTTTAGAACTCGCGACCCGTGGGTTCTGGGTTTTTTCAAATGCTAAAGATATATTTTAAGGAACCAGGTGGGTTCCTGAGACCCCACAGGACCCCACCTAGCTCCGCCTGACATGGACACAAAAAACACATAAAATTTTAACAAATAGTTATTTTTAACCTTCAAAACTCTATATTTTCAAACTCTAACTCAAAAAAAATACATCTTTTTATTTTTTAAGGACGAACAAAACGAAATCTATGATTGATATTTTTGGATAATTTTTTGCAGACTAATTTCGCGCTCCGATTACATATAATTTCGTACCCTTAACACATTTTATTAAAACAATTTTTCAGCACAAAAAATAAATATATTTTAGAAACTACAAAAAAAAAATTATACCTAATTAATACTTATTTTCACAAAAACAAGTTATATTTTATTTTTTACACGATCACACTTATTTTACTACCAAAATTCATATTTACAACCATTTTCTTTTAAAAAATAAGTGATAAAATACATAATTTAAAAATGAATACTTATGAGACAATCAAAATTTATTAATTAAAGAGTATTATTTAGTTGATCAATTAAATAATTATTAATTTATAATAAAATATCTAATTTACAAACGTATTCCAAATTTTTATGTAATTATTATATCATATATATATATATATTGGAGGGAAGTCGCAGACGCTATTCAACGAATGCGCACAGGGTAAACCATCGGTGTGTAAATGAGGTCAAACGTATGACCTTTTGGTCACAAGCTCATTTACTCCACCAACTCGTCTGTCCTTTTTGGGATTCTTATTACATCATATTTGTATATATATACACGGGTGGATTTAAAAATATTTTCATCTCCTATTTTATTTGTGTTATTCAATGTATCGCTATATAAATATTAAGAGAAAATGTATACTAGACACAAAATCAAAATATCTTAACCTAAAACATGATATAAAAAAATTGTTCAATTATTAAAAAGTCACCACAAAAAGTTTTAAGAGTATATAATATACAATATATAATATATAATATATAATATACAATATTGAATTTAACAGAAGTCAACTGAATCGTTTTTAAAATGTTAAACAAAAGTCAATTGAATCATTCTTTTTAAAGGTCTTCACGTAAAATTATTAGTTTTTATCTTGTGAGGAGGTGACAAAATTATAATATATATATTATTATTATTTTTCAAAAAATTAATAATTTGAAATTTTATTTATATTAAAATATATTAAAAATATTAATTAAATAATATATTAAATAATCAAATATCAATTATGAAGATTTTTTTAATCGAAGAGGTAAGTGTTGTATTTTTTTATTTTATTAATTGAGTCAAATTATAAGAGGTCCAAATATCGAGAGGCCTTATCAAATACACAATTACATAATTGATTTCGGGAGGCGCTAAAATTTTGAAGCCATCTAAAACATGCAAAATTTTGAACTCTTCGATTCCAACCTTCTGATTTTAGGTTGATGAAAGCTTCGAGATCCTCATAGAAGTTGAAAACAGATGGTTAATTGAAACTTCAGGAAAATTCTCTTTAAACTTAAAGTTAAGTTGATGAAGAAATTTAGATATTGGGTTTGCAGCAGAGGAACTGTCAAGTTTGATTGAATAAATATTCATCTGTTTTGAGGCTTCTATGTGAATATTTGAGTAGGTATATCATCTATTCATTCTTCTTTTTCAGATGTTTTGAATAAGGTGTTGAGGACCAGAGAAGAGATCATTTACCCTATCTACGAACAAAGCTGTAAAGAGTTATTTGTCAGGTAAATATACGTTCAGAAATTAGTTAGTTTAAAATTTGTAACGGTGGATTAATTGATAAGATAAGAAATTATAAAAAGATATAAAATCTTGAGTTAGATTCCTTAAGAAACTTTTATAGTTCTCTGATGTAGCTAAGCTCTAGACTGTCCAGAAGAGCAATTGTTCTTAGTTGATTAGGTATTCATCAATGTCTATCTTGTATTTGCATTATTTGTCCATTTCTCTAGCCAATCCACCTCTATATTTTGTTCATTGTTAATGTGCGATATAATCATATTCGATGATAACAATTTCCTGCAATAGTCATAGAAGACTTAAAAACTATGGTGTTTCATGAGTTAGAATCATAGTTAATAACACTTTAGAGTCTGTTTCAATATCTAGCTGAGAGATTTGTATTTTTTGTAAGAAAAAATCCATATTTAGGCACACTCATTAGGATATGCATAGTGATGAATGACACAGTTGACTTCCTCGATGTCATGGGGATAATTCGTATGGGAAAAACCACCAAACTTTGCATTGTATACCAGGGCTTCCCACCCGTTTGTAATATATTCTCCTTTTTGTGACTTGATTGCCAACTGTGTCATACCCACTAGCACATTTCATTCAAACAACACAAACTCAACCCCTCGTCACTTAGGAAAATAGAGTATGATTGACGGTAATGGACACCGTGAGTAAGATAAATCAAGTGATAACGACTGCATCTCTCCCAACTACAAAAACTTGGTACGCAACATTGAGAAGTGAGCAGGCCATGACATGCCCAAAAATCTAAATAAAATAGGAGAGACTGGCAAGTGGTAGAAAAATATCAAAACGACAGAAATCCGTAGTCATGAAGAAGTGCAAGAGTAAATGGTTTAACCAAGCAGAGACCATCATGGGGAAGACATGTTCACTCTTTAAAAGAAACCAAATGTAACCAGAATTAAGTTAGTGGATGTGGGGGGATGGATAAACATGCAATCTTAGTCCCAAGAAATCTGAAACAGAGATCAACTGACATACGATACGAGACAGCAGAAGCACGGCTCAGAGGGGGGTAGCCAAAGATTATGTTGTTTCTTTCACCTAAAATATGGTAAATAGTTGCACCGATGCAAGCCTACCATAGGTTACGTAAGTTTGAGGGGGGAAATTGAAAGCCTCGAGGAGCCAAGAGATCCAATTGGAGTTATTATGGTACGGATCCTAAGCTTGGAACTTGCGAACTCCCATAGATTCTGGGAGAAACTACAATAAAAGAGAATGTGGTTCGTCTGTGGACTTACATAGAATGCATGTAGGGGAGCATTAATTCCCGAAATCAGAATCTTTTCACATGTAGTTAACTTGTCATCGATGGAAATCCAAAGGATAAATTAATGATGAAGAATATTAAATTTATGTCATACTAATATCGCTCATCCGACAATACAGGAAGGGTAAACCGATGGCATTGTAAGTGTCTTTGATCGTGAATTTGGGAAATCTATTCTTGGCAGTCTAGTAGTGGATGTCTTCGAGGAGGGTGCTTCATGAAGGAAGAGAGGATCCACGGTTGATGTTCCGTAAATTGTTGTTTTCAATTTTTTCAGTTTTAATCCAAATGCACCATATAGAGTTGGAGTTATTATTAATAATGGACCATAGATGTTTAAGGACGGTCGCATAATTCCAGGTTTTTAGATTTAGAATCCTAAGGCTGCCCTTTAATATGGGAACAGTTACAGGTGACCAAACCATTTTAGCCTCTGAGATTTTCATCTCATGGTCGGACTAAAGGAAACGATGGAGTTCTCGAAGGGAGGATGAAAATGGAAGACTAATAAACTTGTCCAGCAAAGATGACATACTTAATGAGTTGAAGATGACCATCATAAGAAAGTTATTTGGAGGTTCAAGAGCCAATACGAGTGATAATTTTGTAAAGAAATGGTCGACAATCAGTATTTGTTACTCGGCTAGTGAGCAGAGAAACTCCAAGATATTTGACTGGAAGATAACCAACCTTAAACACAAGAGGTTTATGAGATCACGCTTAATAAGAAGTTGATCCCAAATAGAAAAATATGAATCTTATCAGGACTAACTTGGAGCCTCAAAAGCATAGTTGAGGCCTTCTTTGATGAGAAGGATGAGACTTGGTATCGCCATGGCAGAAGATCGTGAAATCATCCGCAACGCAAAGATTAACAACTTTAAGTTTATAAAACTTCCAATGCAATTAAATTTACGATCGTGCTCTTTTTCTTAAGGATGTCAAAAAAGACTTGCATAACGAGAACAAAAAGAAAATGCGAGAGGAGATCTCCTTGTCTGAGCTCTTTTTCTCCAGAAATACGTCAGGAGGATCACTATTTACATTGATGTTATAAGAGGGAGTGGAAATACATTTGATGATCCAAGTGATCATCTGTTCTGGAAAGTCCATTGAGACAAAAATATGAAGGATGGTGTGTCATCTAACGCTGTCAAAGGCTTTCATTAAGTCAATTTTAAGAGTGACAGTCTTGCCTTTGGAGTTAAGATGGTACCCTTTAAGCAGCTCTTGGGAGAGGAGAATGTTATCAGAGATGTTCCTATTGACCATGAAGGCCGATCGGGAATTGTTAATCAGGTAAGGGAATGAGTATTTGATTATGTTGGCAAGAATCTTAATAAGGGTTCTGTAGACTATACTGTATAGAACAATGGAACGGAAATCAGAGGCGTAAGAGGGAGAGTTGGTTTCCGGGATAAGGGCAATGGAGGTGGAGTTACAATAAGGATCTATGTGGTTTGAGTTAAAGAAATCAAGAATATCATTACATATGTTGTTACCCACAATAGTCCAAGAATTTTTTTTAAAAACTGGAATTGCAACCATTATGACCAGGGGATTAGTTACTATCGATGCTGAAGAGAGAATCTTTAGTTTCATAGAAGGGAAATCGGGCGAGTCATAGAGGACTTATCCTAGGAATTAACCCTAGTAGAGATAAGGGATGAGACTCTAGATACACTAGGATAACCGGGAGGGTGTCCACTACCAAGCATAGTTTTGAAGTAGCTAACACTGGAAATACCATATAGAATAGTGATCAAATCACTGCGATTGTTCATGATTGAGGCAATATTATTGAGCAACCGCCGGTTTTTTATGTTGTTGTTGAAGAATTTATTGTTTATATCCCAAAGATTGTGTCATTTTTCTCTGGATTGTTTCTTAAGGAAGAATTATTCAGCTCTGCTGAGAAAGACAATGGACGATGAGGCATCGTCTCTTAAGTAATAAGAGAATAGTTTGAAGGGTTTTGAGCAAGTAGGGATTGGGCGATGAAGAGTACTTTCTGAGCATTGGAAAATCTTGAGCTAATATCATTATAAGCAATACAGTTGAGGTCTTTAAGGGAAAATTGAAGACGGTTGAGTTTAAAAAAACAAGCTTCATTCTCTGAACGGGGCATGGAGCGTTCCAACTAGAGGAGACAATCTTTGAATATCGGATGAGATTGCCACATATTAAAGAATCTGTAAGGTTTTCTCTTACGCTTACGGGGGATACCAAGGTTAAGAGTAATAGTGTGTGGTCAGAGGAGCGGGGGTAACCATAGTGGATGGAGGAGACCGTGAAAGCCTCATCCCCGATGTTATTAACAACGAATCGATCAATCTTGGAAAAAATTGAGTTAGATGTGCTATTTTTTTCAGGTCAAGAAGGATCCGGTGGATCGAAGATCACTAAGTTCGCACGTGTAGCGACAGTTGTTGAAATCATCAACAACTGAAGACCAGTTTCTGGAGGAGCCAAATCGTTCATCTGGCTTACTGATAGCATTGAAATCCCCAAAGGTAACCAACAGAATACCCTGATCACTGGAAGAATTGATTGGAGGTCATTCCAAAGTCGAATCCGATCAGGGGCATCATTGAAGGCATAAACAATAGTGGAGTGGTTAAAAAATTAAAGAGTTGAGATACTTCGCATTACAATGGATGTGTTAAGAGAATGAGGATAAGGATGAGACAGTGATAACACTTAAATTCCATAGAATTCAAATCCTACCAAAGGGATGGTGATCGTGATTGGTAACAAAATATCAATAGGGTGTCATATTCCTAATAATAGAAATAACTTTATATGAATGGACTTTGGTTTCAACGATGATCATAATAAAAATATTATTTTATTCATAATATAAATTATTAACACCATTTTGTCTCACATGGTCATTTAACCCACGCGATAAACATAAAAATAATACTTACATAAAGTTAGGTAGTGACCATGTCACAGGATAATGTCATAAGATAAAAAGGACCTCCCAACATGGATAATTTTGGAATCAACCTCCTTTTCGTTTTCTTCCGCAGCAGTATCAGGCAAAAGAATAAAGTGAAGAATTTTCTTATTAGAGGCCACACTTAAAAGAGACCATCAGATAAGAAAAGTCTAAAAAAGACGAAACAACGAAAGATAGAATAACAAAGATGAATGCGGAATAGTTTCCTGTAACACAAAAATAATGCATTAAGAACTTTGAAAGGAAAGACGCTTATACTCTATATCCTAGCCGTGATGAACGTATTCATGCACTGAAATCGTATTCATGCACTAAAATCTTTATTTTAGCGCATATCCACGTTTAAAACTTACTAAAATATAACAATAATTTAGGCCTAACTTAAAGTCGACTACAATATTATAATAATTTAATCATAAAGCTAAACTATTTATAAAAGAGAGAGGAATCAACCTCCATAAGCACTGCACTGCTTCGACATGGCAGTCAACCTGTCCATGTATCAAGAAAATGTGGACAACAATAAAACTAGACAGCTCACTTCTAAGAAAAACAAAAAATGTCAGGCAACCAATTGTTACGAAAATGTACAATGACTTAGCTAATAGAGACTAAATTCTGGTTGTACCACATACTATTTCATTCTGTAAATCTACCAGCACCAATCTGAACAAACCACCATAAAACAGCCTCGTGACCAATTATGAACAGAATGTTACATTACAAAATCAAAACCTATACATATTCCAGCTCCAGTGTTCAATAACCAAGTTGATGTTCAACAATACAACACAAATTAATCCACATTCAAGTTAAATCAGATACATTCCTTTTAGTCCGAAACCAAATCAAACTTGTTACCACAAACTTTTCATACTTTTGGTATTACATACTTTTACATCCTGCCTACCGGCATTACTCTTTTTACTTGACCCGGAATTACTCTTTTTACTTCTTAACCTCAAATTTTTTGGTGAAGTCGGGTACACCCAACTCGACCACATTTTCCCGTACACCTCCATACGGCCTAACAAAAGTCCGCCGCCACCACACCTCGAACGAACCCTGAAGGTTTGGACAATTATCACCCAGTTTCAAAAAACTCCCTAACCACGATAAAAATATACCTTGTTGGTCCTCAAGTGGTAGGGTCAAAATTGTCCGACCAATCCCTTCTTCCACAAGTTTCGTATCAAAAGACCTACACCCGTGTTTCAACCAACAATAATCATCGATCAACGGCTGCAGCCACGTTTGTAATAACATCCTACGTGTATCTTTCGACGGAAGCAACTCACCTCGTCCGATTCCGACAAACACCCGTGCTGTTATTCGACTAATATTATGACGTGACACAACTTGTAGTTTTCCGTGTAATAAAGAAAGTTCTTGCTGGTTAGCCCATGTCAAAGCAAATTCATCCGCAGCTTGACGATCAGCTAATATATCGAGCAACCACAATATGTTATCAGATTCTACACCTATTCGCTTCACCGCATTTTCTTTCTCGGCCTTATTGTCGTCGGGTCCCACAGCTTGCTTAAACATCGACACGAGCGTGTTTACGCAGTTCCGGCAGTTACTATATACCGTTTCATTGCAGATTTCGGCCGAACTCGTGTTGTTTTTATGTTCTTTGAGGAGTTTTAAGACGACGGATTTCATTTCACGTCGGCCTTTTTCTTCGTGACTATTGAGAACAAGTTCGATGATATGTGAAAGTGTTTGGCTAGGTGGATTTACGAGATTCGAAGAGACACGTTTTAGTATAGGGGATACACCTATACCTTCGCTTTGGAGACGTAAAACTGAAGAAACTACTTTTTCTTCTTCTTCTTGTCCGACCCAAGGAACAGCCTCTAAATATTCTAAACATGAGAAAATGCACGAACTGAAACCGAGTAATTCACCGACCTGTGAAACATGTTACGGTCGTTAAGTGCAAAATCAGGAAATAAAGGTAGATATACAACCAAATGACCACCAATAAAGAAAATGAAGACTGAATGATGATCCTTATTGCAATTTTGGAGAGTTGGAGTAGATCTATCAGGGGCTACTGGTACAAGATAAACAATTCAGTAAATTATTCTTAAAGCTCTAGGTTCGTGGCATGATCTTGGCTTCAAGTCAAGTTGTCATTAAATAAAAAAAAACATGACCCAAACCGACCTGTTTTTTTTATTCCTTTCTTTGGGTTGACCCGAAATTCAATCAGATCATAAATATCCCAACTCTAATCCTAAAATATTATGTCGGATTTACGTGTCATTTCATATATTGACAGCCCTATTCAGGTATTCAATTAGGAATCGAGCAGCTTTTCTTGCACTCCAAACTGACTGTTTTCTACTTGTAAATAAAATATATTTCTTGCCAATGAAGGTTCCACTTTATTTTATCGACAAATTAATTGCTCTATCATTTTTATTGATGTGTACATATCAGCCTATTACATCTGCCAACACTTTCCTGGTTAAACCCAGACTTTAGATCAATCAACAGTGTTGTAAGATTTTATTAACTGTAAAACTCCCCGGTCATGGTCTAAGACGGGTCCAAAAAAATTGAATTGGTGTGAAACCCACTTATATGGTTTGCAAATGAGATATTTTTACCGTGCACACGCCTAGGTTTTTTCTTATTCAACAATAGCTCTGGTCAAGCCTAGACTCAGCCGTACCAAACAAAGATAGCCCACCAGACACAAAGCTAGGAACCTAATATTTTTTGAGTCATATCTAAGTAGTAATTTAAAGAATTACAATCATTCATTTGCAAGACAGCCATAATTTAAAGATCATTTTTAATGCAAAATTTAAAGCAAACCAATCAATCACAAAAGATCAAACATATACCTTAAGAATCCGAAGAACGCGAGGAACACTCTGCTTGATCAACCGCTGCTTCATATCTTTACAATACATCAACCCAACGGTCTCCACATAAATTTCAACGTCCTCACAATCATCGATTTCAATACAAGAACAACCGGATTCTTTCTCATCAATTTTTTCCACAAAAAACCTACTATTCCCAACTAAAACATTCTTGTGCACACTTAACTTGACACAAAACCCTTGCTTCCCTAACAAGACAACTTTCATATCACTAGTTCCTGGCTCGCCAAACTCGATTGCAACCTTTTTAGGTAAATTCTCCACCTTATTAGCAGCCCTAGGAACCCTATCAGGAATCACAGTAGTAGGAGGTGAATCAGAACTCTTTGGATTGTCCGATAAAATTCCTGATTTCGAATTCGGTTTTTTCTCCGTCGGTAAAGTTTGTTTCTTTTCAATGTTGGGTTTAGCTGGTGGTGAAGAGGATTTGGGTTTGTTTAAAGGGTTTTGGGTTTTTGATGATTTTTGAAAAACAACAGGGGAAGGACAGCACCAAAACCCTTCTGGTGTAACTGCGATAGGGACGTTTCTAATCTTGGTTTGATTTTGGGTCTGTTGTTCTACTCGTGTAACTCTAGTTCCATCCATTTTTTTTCAGAAAATTTTCAAAGTAACCTAAAATAAAAATCTACAAACTGCAGGTAAATAAGGAAACTTTCAGGTGAATCTAGAGTCTAAACACTGAGGCCAACAATAAAATCATTGTACATTGAAATCTATACCTCAAAAAAGTTTGATGTTCGTAATATAAATTCCACAAGCTAAGACCTTGTAGTTCTAGTTCCACAAAGTTTCTTTTTGATGAATATAAAGTCTAGACACTTAGTACAATCAAATCTAATCCTCAAAACAACTGATGCTTATACTATAAATTCCAAAAGGTAAGACCTTTAAAACCCTAAAACGGAATGTTTCTAGAGATTCTACTAATCTTCTTGATAAAACACCAAATCTAAGACACCCAGTGAAACAAGCCTAACTAAAATCAGAAACAAACATGAAAGGATCAAACTTTGTATAGCTCAACTTGAGAACTCACCAGAGTTCTTCAGATTCTGAAGTTTTTGAAGAGACGAAGACTTGAAAATCTCTGTAATTTATTCAGAAATCGAAGAGTAGCACACTAAGTGCTTATTATGATTTGTGTTCCGAATATCAAGGGAACCACAAAACCAAAGAAGAGAAGGCTTGTCAGAGAATAAAAAAAGGAAAATTTAAAAATAAAAAATGAAACTTTGAAAAGGAAAAAGCAATGGGTATCAATGGGTTGTGTGTGAACTTTTACTTTTATGCTTGTTGATGATTGCTTCTGTTCTGTGTGGGTCTGTGAAAAAATATTCTCTTTCTCTCTCTAAAACTATTATTTTCTCAGTAATCAAACAGGCATGCTTCTCTCTCTTGTGTCATCAATCTTCTTTCTTTGCTTTTTTAATCTTTTTTAAATCTTTTTTAGTTGGTAATTTTAAAAATATCGGGTTGGTTAATATTTTTATATGATATTTTTCGCGGTTGGATTCCATTTCCTTTTTCATTTTCTTTAATAATTTTTTGAGTTGGCTTTCTTTATGTTTCTATGGACCATCCTTTGCTTTGCTGGAAATTTAAGCGAAGTTGAATTTTTACAGTATAGATTAGATGGAGAGAATGTAAATCACGATAATACCCTCTTTTTTGTTTTGAATTTGAATTTAATTGGAAAGTGGATAAGTGGATATTTTAGAAAAAGTCAACGGAAAATACATGACTAGAATTTTAAAGAATTAAACATATATGGGTCCTCTTACTATCCCTTTTGTCAAAACAACTATTTAAATTTTGTTTTTTAAAATACATTAAATAAAACATAATTATTTTAAATACTTGTTTTTATAAATTTATGTAGCATATTTCGAAAAAAAAAATATTAAATCTATAAAAAAGAAACAAATCGAAAAAAAAGTTTATCCAAAATTGGGCAATTTCGAAAAATAAAGATAGGCACACATAACCCTCAGTAAAAAAGGTCTTAAGAACAGGGCAAGACAAGACTACTGCAAGATTTGGTTTGAAATGGATATCTCCAAAGATCATAGAAGGAAGATCTGGGTTTCATTTGGAGATGAAGATGGATTCTAATAAGATCTAATTTATAATACAGTTCCTTCATATTGACATCACAGCCATCATCTGGGACATCATCTTAAAGATTGCAAAAAGATCTCTCAAAACCAATAAATGGGTAACTCTCTGAATGTTGTTATCAATTCAAACCAAAACAATAATCATATACCAAAACAAAACACATTACCTCACAAGATGAAATCCCTCATCATCAAACCTCATGTTGAAGAACCAGCCTGAAGTTTCACAAACCCGGCTCCTATTAAAAAACAGAACAAGAAGATCACAATCAATGAGACTCAAAATATTGATGGAGATAATCACCAAGAAAAATTAAACTTCATCAACTACAATAAATCTTTATCTGAGGATTCCAGAAATAGCCAAGTAAAGGAATCTGATAGTATTGAAGCATTGCAAGCTATAGATAATGAAGCTCTTTTTGGATCTATTAGAGACTTTAACCTAACTATTGAAGACAATAACTCTCCAAAGGAAGCTATATTGAAAGTATGCCAAACTCTCCAAGATCAAAGATAATGGAAATAGGGAAGGAATTTAAAAAGGTAGAAGGGAGAAAAAGGAAAAAATTAAAAGGCTGGAATACAAAAGGTCTGGTATCATCCAAATTTATGCAGCTGAAAGATTCTGCTAAAACTTTTCCCTCCTCATCCAAATGATTATTTCCATTATTAATTGGAATGTGAGAGGTTTGGGTAACAAAGAAACTATCAGGAGGTTAGAATCTCTAAAAAGATCTGAAAATACTAATTTTTTGGCCTTATAAGAACCTATGAGTGCTCAATCTAACCTATATTTTATTTCTACAAAACTGGGTTTTAGTTGGTCTGTTGGAAATGTCAATAACAAGATTTGGGTGATGTGCAGTATTGAATACAATATAGATATTCTGGAAAATGAAGAGCAGATGATCCATCTAAATGTAAAACATCAGTCAATGAACAGAGAATTCAGAGTTATTCTGGTTTATGGTAAATGGAAAATAGTATAAAGATCTCACCTTTGGGAGAACATCAGAGCTATTGAAGATGATTCAAACGAATGTTTCATCACATGAGACTTTGATGTTATTATTAATCCTAATGAGCAACTATCTTGCACTACAAACTGTATATGAAGCACGAATGAATTTAATGATCTTCTTATTGATTGTCACATAAGTGATGCATGTTTTTCAGGATCCAAGTTTACGTGGACTAATGGCATAAAATGGAAAAGAATGGATCGCGTATTATATAATACAGCTTGGATGAACTACTTTGATAACACTACAATTAAACATATGGCAAGGACATGTTCTGATCACTCTCCTTTTGTTATTTTCTTACAAGCCAGCCAAGGTTAATACAAATCATCATTCAGATTCCTTAACATGTGGTCAAGACATTCTGACTTTCGAAATATGCTAGAAAGAAACTGGGGTGAGAAAATGACTAGAAATCCTACTCATATTTCCGGTGTAAGTTGAAATGGTTAAAGTTTGAGCTTAAAACTGGAACAAGAACATTTTCGAGAATGGTTTTTACTCTTTGAAACAAATTGAAGATGAACTAAACTTCAAAGAAATCAACTAATAAAATTATATTTAACGTGAATATAAAAGACTTCTAGAAATTGCTAAAACAAACCACTTAAAGCTGTTGGCTATATAGGAGATCTACTATGAAGAAAAGGATAATTCTAATTGGCTTAAAGATTCTGACAGAAATACAGTTTACTTTCATAATTTTATAAAAAAAAAGAAATGAGAACAAAATGAATAGACTTTGTGATGGTTCTACTTGGATTGAAGACTTCAATGTTATAAAATCATCTGCTGAAAACTACTTTAAAAATTAATGATTTAAACTCGTGATCCTAAATAAGAAGAAAATATTTTCAACTTGATTCCTAAGCTTATAAATGATGGTGATAATTCAATGCTAATGGATTCTCCTAAGGATGAGAAAATTCAAAATATTATTAGCATTATTAATTCAAATGGTGTTGCAGGTTCTGATGACTATAATGGAATTTTTTTTCAAATTTGCTGAAGAATCATTGGCTAGTATATTTCTGGAGCAATAAGGGATATTTTCAAAGGGAATTCTATTCTGTATGGTGTTCATGCAACTACAATTTCTCTAATTCTTTATGTCAACCAAGGTTAATACTGATGAGTTTGGAAACTTCAACCACAGCTTATTGCATGATCCGGACAATGACACACCACTAAAAAGTCCAGACAGGACAAAAATAAAACACTTTTTGACTAAGTTATTTGCTAATCTACTTAAACAACAAATGGGTCCTTAAACTTGACCCGGTTTCATAACTTGACCTGTAAGCCCATGGATCGTGAATTAAGAATATAAATACCCCAACCACTCTCATTAATGGGGGTGATCAACATTTAATACAAACACGATGCTTAATTATCTCACTACTCTCCACACTGAACACTAAACACTCTAAATTTCACAAAAGTGTTTACCAAATTACCCCCAGCCCAAAATACACCAAACCAAATTGACGACCATATTGGAGCACGAGGGTGCCTGAATTTTACATTCAAAACCATTAGAAATAACTAGTTCTGATGGATCCGAACGAGCAAGGAAATCCACCTTCTATGGTGGAAACGGTTGGGGAAAACAAGGAATACACTATTGAAGAGCGAGACAAGTTGAGAGCATAAATAGAAGAGTTACGGGCCATAAAACAAGCAGAAAATGGTATAAGGAAAAAGTCAGGGACGTCAGCTATTCATCATACTGACAACCCTAGGGAAAATGACTCATCAATAAAGACTCATCTGAGTTCGAAAAAGACCCATGTTAGCTCTAAGAAGACTCACCGGTCTAAGCTTGTTGAAAGTTCAGATTTTGAGTCCTCTAGCAGCTCTTTGAACGAGGCTGAGCTTGATGAGTCTTTGTCATCAAGTAGTGATGAAGAGAGGTCCATGAAAAAGATGAAACTAATTAAGAAGTATTCAAAAAAGAGGGATAGGCTTGGGAGACTAAAAAGGCATCTGGACAAAGGGTCAGCTCAAAGCCACAGGCATGTTGATCAGTTGCTGATAGATCCTTTTGTTTTTCAGACCGAACCATGTATTTTCGCAACACCTAATGAAGACAGAGTCTTCAGTCGTAATAAGAATTGAAAACAATCACCTTTGTTTGCCAAAATACTGTCCGGAAATCTACCCAAAAGGTTTGACAACTCTAAAATGGAGAAGTATGATGGAAGTAAGGATCCGGACAACCATCTATAGCAATTCAGGAACTTCATGATGAATTTTGATGATAATGACAAACTTTTGTGTAGAGCCTTCTCACAAACCTTTACGGGAAGTGCTCTTAAGTGGTACAATAGCTTACCCGATGGGTGTATCGGAAACTTTGATACTTTCTAGGTTGCCTTTCGAAGGCAATTTGTTGGAAGTAAGGAGGTGAAGGGCAATGGAGATACCATTATCCATTATGCCTAAGAACCAAATGAGCCATTAAAGGACTACATAAGTCGGTTTGTGAATACTAAGAACGGGTAGCAGATTGCTTTGAACAGATGGCAATTTCTTCTTTGAGACAAGGGTTGAACCCTGGGAATCTGGCTGATTCAGTGACTAGGAAGAAAGCCATGACTTGGGATGGCTTATTGAACCATGTGGGAAAGCAAATTAATGTGGATGAAACCAAGAAACCAGGGTGCACCGTCAAGTGAGGACTACCACAACAGCCCAGAATCAGTCTGGATATAAGGCTAAGGAGACCAAACAAGGGTCCAACAGGGCTAAACAAACTCAGTCCAACCAGAATCAATCTCAGAGCCAGCAACCAAGAAATAAAAGAGGAAGTCCATTTGCGGAAACCGGCAGCACTACAGTCTCATAGAGAGAGTCGAAATACTTGTTTTTTCCAATATCATAATGATATAGGCTATAATACTCAAGACTGCATAGCCTTGAAACAAGAAGTGCAGAATCTTATTGAAAGAGGAAAACTGGGAGCTTATGTCAAAAGAAGAAGTGGAAACAGGCCTGACAATGCTCCTCGGACAGGCCCTACAAACAATGTGGGAACATCTGCTCAAGAAGGGGCAATGGTGATCCTTGAAAGATTTGATATTGATTCTAAGTATCTGGATCCTTATCAAACTCGAAATAAAGTATGAGTTATAACAGAGCAGACCAAGACGGTGTCCGAACTAATCAGTTTCTTTGAGTCATTCACCATTTTTAAAGGGGATACTATGACAACGCCCACTTCTTCATCGAGAAAGAGGCATGTACATAGTCTGGCTACTTAGTTGGAAGGGGGCATGTCTTCTCATCAGTGCCAAACCCCTTTTCTATTTATATTTTTGAATGAGGATGATTTGAGAAATATTGTTGGGCCTCATGAGGATGCTAGGCAATGATATCCGCTGAATCCTGATAGACTCGGGCAGTTCGACAAACATAATATTCTTGAGCTCCTATAAGAAGATAAAGCATCCGGCCATTATTAACGTTCAAACAGAACCATTGTGGGCTTCACAAGGAGCTATCCGGATGTAATCGGAGAGTTTGAGGAAGAGGTGCTGTTAGGCAAAAGGCCCTTTAGAAAGTAGGTCAGGGTGTTATTTGTTGTAGTAGATTTCCCCACATGCTACAATGCAATCTTTGGGAGGTCCTGGCTCTCTAGAATTCATGTTGTGGCCTCAACAGTCCACCAGTGTTTGAAGTATGCAGTTCAAGGTCAAGTGGGTGTTGTCCGAAGTAGTCAGAAGATAGCAAGGGAGTGCTATGCAACTGCACTTGCTCCTAAAACTTTGGGAGCAGTTCGGATTAATGAAGATTAGCAGTCACTAGGGCCTTCTGAGGGAGAGGGTGAGATTGATGACCCCAGAGAGGCTCCTAGTGTTATAATACCGGTTGAATAAATTGAAATCCACTCCCTGACAGAGGGTAGAAGTATCAAGATTGCCTCCAAGATGACGCTAGATTTAAAAAAGAAACTGTTGTCCTTTTTATTAAACAATCCATGTATCTTTTCTTGGTGCAATGGTGATGTAACTGGAGTACCTGCAAGCGTTATCTCACATAAGCTATCAATCCGGAATGATGTTGCACCTGTTGTGTGCAGAAAATGAGAGCTTTTTCTAAGGAGAAAGCTGATGTGATAGTCCAAGAGGTTGATCGGCTTACCAAGATGGGACACGTAAAGGAGTCCCAGTATCCTTTATGGACTGCCAATCTGGTGTTGGTTAAGACAAAGAATGGGAAATGACGTATGTGTATTGACTTCACTGACCTCAACAGAGCTTGCCCAAAATATCTTTATCCAGCCCCCCAGATAGATCAGTTGGTAGAATCAACATCTGGAAACAAGTTGTTGTCCTTCATGGATGCTTTCTCTAGATACAACCAGATACATGTGGATCTGAAGGACCAAGATCATACTACCTTCATAACAGATAGAGGTCTCCATTGCTACAAGGTGGTGCATTTTGGCTAAAAAATGTTGGGGCTACTTATTAGAGGTTGGTAAACAAAGCATTCGCTAGTCAGATTGGTAGGAATATGGAGGTATACATAGATGACATGATGGTTAAAATCTCGAAGGAGGATTTGCACATAATTGACCTTCAAGAAACCTTTACTAATCTGGCAGTTGTGAATTTGAAACTGAATCCAGAAAAATGTGTCTTTAGGGTTCGATCCGGAAAGGTTTTGGGTTATGTGATAAGTGAGAAAGGGATACAGCTTGATCCGGATCAACTTAATGTCGAGTATTAAAGAAGTACAGAGGCTCACTAGGAGGTTAGCTGCTTTGAATTGTTTCAATTCAAGGTCTTCGGACAAATGTGCTCCGTTTTTCCAAACCTTGAAGAATGCTAAAGATTTTAATTGGTCTCCACAGTACAGCCAAGCTTTTCTTGAAATAAAGAAACACTTATCCTCACCAAAGACTCTGTTTAAACCCATTCAAGGAGAAACACTCTATGTGTACTTGGGTTTGTCAGAATGTGCTATAAGTGCAGTATTGGTATGAGAAGTGGACAGCTACCCTCGTCCAGTGTATTACATCAGCAAAATTTAAATAGATGCTGAGAAGAGGTACTTAAAAATTAAAAAGTTGGCATTAGCCTTGGTGATTGCAGCAAGAAAGATGAGGTCGTATTTTCAGTCTCATTCGATCGTTGTCCGAACATCTTTCCCATTGAAGAATGTTCTTCAGAAATCAGACATATCAAGCAGGATGACCAAGTGGTCAGTAAAGTTGGGTGATTACGACATTGATTTTGCCCCACGAACAGCTATTAAAGCTCAGTCAGTGGCTGATTTCCTAGTAGAATTCCATTCGGACATAAACTTCAAACAAACTAGAGAAGAGAATACCAAGAAAGAGTGGGTAGTCCGAACTGATGGTGGTTTAAGCACCATGGGGTGTGGAGCTGGAATTTTTTTAACCTCGCCATATGGTGATAAAATGTACCAGGCTATATGCTTTGGATTCAGGTCCTCTAACAATGAGTCTGAATATGAAGCAGCTATAGCTGGTCTTAAATTGGCTTTCCTATGTGGGGCTAAGAGAGTCCGGTTGATGAGTGACTCTCAACTTCTTATTCATCATGCTCAAGGTCAGTTTGAGGCTAAGAAATAGTAGCTGATCAAATACTTACTCATCCCGAAAGAGGTGGCAGCCAATTTTAAAAATGTTTGTTATGAGCATATTCCTAGGTCAGAGAATGCACTGGCACATTCTTTGGCAACCATAGCATATTCTGAGTCTTACCCTTGGATTCAAATACAAGAATGCTCATCCATACAACTAATTCAAAACAAAGAAGAGGAGGAAAGTTTGAGCATAAAGGTGATTCAACCTAAAGATTGGAGGTTTTCCCTTCTTCAATATAATTCAGATGAGGTTCTGCCTCCGGATAAGGCTATGGAAAAAAAAGTTAAACACAGGGCTCATGGTTTTTTTATCATAAGGTCTGTTCTCTATAAAAAAAACTTTCAGTAGACCTCTCTCGCGTTGTTTGGGGGTTGAATAATCTCAAGTTTTTTTATCTGAACTACACGATGGAGAAGGATCAGCACATTGCGGGTACAGGGCACTAACCCGAATAGTGTTGTTGGCTGGGTAATATTGGCCATCCATAATGGAAGATGCTAAAGAAATGGTAAAGAAATGTGATTCATGTCAAAGGTATGGCAATAAAATTCATGTGCCTGCAGTACCTATGAAGTCTATTTCTGAGCCAATAAATTTTGCTCGTTGGGGATTGGATTTAGTTGGACCTCTGCTTATGGCATCCGGGGGGTGCAGAACTATTATACTTGCTATTGATTACTTCTCAAAATGGATAGAGGCAGATTCTTTGGCAGGAACCACTTCGAAGGCTGTCATTAAATTTATCATATCCAATATATGTTGTAGGTTTGGGATTCCTCAAAATATTACCACAGACAATGGGCCACAGTTTGATAACAATGATATGGAGAATTTATGTTCTTCTAGGGGAATTCAGCATTGTTTTTCTTCTCCTTTCCACCCACAACCAAATGGCCAAGTTGAAGTTGCCAACATGACTAATTTATCCAGATTAAAAAAGAATCTAGAATGAGCAGTAAGGAAGTGGCCAAACTATCTGCAAGAAGTATTGTGGGCATACCGAACTACTCCCCGGGCTGCTACACAGGAGTCTCCTTTTGCTTTGGTGTATGAGATGGATGCCATTACCCCCATTGAAGCTACCCTACTGTCATACAAGGTCTATAACTATTCCGAACAAGCTAATGAGATAACAATTAGGAATCGGCTAGACTTAATTGAAGAAAGAATGGTTAAAGCTCACTTGAGAACAACCCACTACCAAGGCTTGATGAGGAGCAAGTTTGCTTCCAAGGTTAAGAGAATAGATTTTCAACTAGGAGATAGAGTTTTGAGAAAAAAATTCTTACACACCAAGGAGAAGCAGTTCGGTAAGCTGGCTCCGAACTGGGAAGGCCCCTATGAGGTCTCTGAAAAACTTAAGAATGGGACATATAGGCTTCAGGACAAAGAATGAAGAGTTTTGAAGCACCTATGGAATATTGAACATCTCAAGTTATATTTAGAATAAAATTTGTGTGTAAATATTTACTTGTTAGATATCAATGTAAATATTATGGGGCATACTCGTTCTTACCATGGTGGCGCGGGGAGGTTTTAATGAGGTGTCCGATTTTTTATTTAATAATATGTGATGCCTTCTTAAAACATTCAGAGTGGTTTTATTACAATTCAATTCAAGTAAAAATCATTTGTTCAACACCTTGGATCTTTAGTAGATCGGACAAACCAGGTTAAGTGATGACTATTAAATACATGTTATCGGAGATATTAAACACTCTCACTATAATATTTCGGAAATGCTAGGGGCTACTTAAACATTGGCCATGAAAAGTTTAAAGGAAAGAAAGTATTAAATAAAAAAAGGTTTGATAGATTAAACCTATCCGGACTTGAACCGAACAGGAAAGTAAAACATGCCTTGGCCATCCAAGGACTTTAGGTGTTTAAACATTACAAAATATGCCTTGGCCATCCAAGGACTTTATTTATTCAAAAGTACAAAAAATAATATAAGACCTTAGGGCTTGTTCCGTTCGGATGTTCCTTCATCACGATTACCTTTTTTAGGACTTTTGAGTTCGACACTCGAACTCTCACCAATTCCCTCTTCATCATTAGTAGTGGAATCTATTCCACTGGAGTAGTTATGCTTGTCACCATCTGCCACAGTGTGAACTGGGAGGTCCTCGTATTCCACATATTTCCATAAGGGACCAAGGGTCCTCTTCGGAAAAGTCTCATTGAGAAGTAGCACTATGTCGGACTTGATTTGATCATCTCTTTTCTCCAAGGAATCTATCACCTCATTGGTATATTTATCAATACCTGCTTGGATAGCTTGCTCCTGCTGGTTCTTTAAGTCTTCTTTCTCCTTGATCAGTTCTGAAACAGAGCTCTCCAACTTAGCCTTCTCATCGGATAAGTTTTGAATTGCATCATCCTTGGTCCGCACTTCCTCTTTCAGCATTATAAAGTTTTTTTCTAAGTTAGAATACTTAGTCTAGAACTTAGTCCTGGCAGCCTCTGATGTGGCTAACTTACTTGATGAGTCATTATCCTTCTTCAATGCCTTCATCTCTTTCTTCAGCTCCTCTATGCATTGTTAGCATTTAAGAGGTTGATTGACAGAGATTGCTTGTCAGAGGTGAGAGAGTTGATGAGATTGGTCTGGCTTTTCACATGCCTGTCTAGATCAATTATGGACTGGATATGTCCAAAGAGGGAGTGGCTCAGGACGTCATGTTTTCCGAAAACAGAGAAGGACTTACCATTAAAGGTCACCATATTGGTAGAGCTGGAGGGGCGGTAAGGACCTACGAAGTCATCCTTCTCAGAATCATTGAAGTACAAATTAATGTCTTGAAGGGCACTAATGTCCACTTCTTCATTCCATCCCCCGAAAATCTCTATGGACTGCAAATCTATTGGGATTTTCTCTTGCAAGGTGGGAACAACAGGGGCTAGTGGAGGTTGGATCTCCGAAGGGCGAAGAATTATTTCTTATCACATGGTGACCTTCTTCTTCTTAGCATCTTTCTCATCGTTGTTAACCCTCCATTTTATGTCCTTCTTAGGAGGCTTTGATAGGTTCTGCCACTCTCCAACCTCCTTCACGGTCTCAGCCTCTACTACCTTGAGCAGGTCAGCATCAATTCTCCCTTGGTTCCCCGAACCAGTCCCTTCTGCGGCTGCTTGACCTAACTATGTTGCAGCTTTTTTTTTCTTATTTTTCATCTTGCTGGCCGCCTTTGCTTTGGAGTGTAAGAACAATTTGCCATCCTTGGCCTCTGTCCTTTTGATAATTACACCACGAGGAGGAAGGGTAGTCAGCTCTTCCCATGCGAGGTCTATCCTGCCTGTGGTGTTTCACAGATGGGACCTCACAAGATTGCTCGATATGAAGCAGTTGTGGAAGGCATTCCCCCATTGCTCCGTACCCATGCGTTGGGTTTTGCATAGGTTTTCTGCCCTTCCTCCAAGTGTCCGGTGAACTCCTTTGGTAGCACTAAAAAGTTAAAACAAGTAAATTAGAATGGAAACACTTATAATTTTAAAAAAAACACGAAAGACAAAGAGAGGAAAGGAACTTACCAGTACTTTTCCACCTGCTAGTCAACATGCTAGGATTGGTGTTGGCCTTAATCTTCTTTCCGTTCTCCCATGTCCTACTGAAAACAGAAATTGTGTCCTCCAGTTCTTTTTGGACTCCAGCAAGTCGTCCACCACTTTGAAGTTGTTCCTCATATTGTGATGGTAGAATGGAATCTGATGATTCTTGCACAAGCTTTCCACAGCAGCAAACTGCTCCATCGGAAATGGGATTTTTGACAACCTTGATGCCATGATGCAAGCAATGAGAGAATACCAAGCATTGGGGCTTAGCTGGCTATGGTAGAGTTTAACTAAGTGGAAGTACCTGACAATTTCTGGGTCCAATGGGAACCGAAGTCCCAGTTCAGCACTTCAGTGAAAATCACCACCTCGTTAAGCTTGCAGTCCATGGGAGTCTCCGAAGTGATATGTATCCTTACCTTCACTGACTTTGAAATCCCTCATTTTGTCCGGATTCGACCCAACTCAACAGTATGGGTATAGATGTAATTTAAGTTTTGTAAGGCCAACATGTACTTGACACTAACATGTTTGAAGCAAGGGCCTACCTTGCCCTCTAGGCACTCCGGAAGCAAGTCCGGATGAGTCATACAGACTTTAACCTTGCTTTTTCCCTACTTATCAGAAGCAGCATCCCCCGCTTGACCTGATGCTTCAGTTTCAAAGGGAGCCTCACCAATACTATCTTCCATTATGTCTTCCATCACTATAGAAGGTTTATCAGTTTCCTTAAATGAAGGGAGGGGGGGTTAGTTTCTGGCATCGAAGGCTGTTCAGATGGTTGAGCACTTGTTGCCTCTAAAGGCCTGGTGTCCGGTTGAGGTTGGGATCCAGAGGGTTTGTCCCTTGGGGATGCTTTAAATACCTTCGATCCGGAGGGCTTTGGAAATGAAGGTGTGGATTGAGTTTTAGTTCAGCGGGTCGTCCGGCGAGGGGTTATCTTCTCCGGAGACTTCTCAGCATCAGAATCCATAAGAATGAAGGGGGAAGGTTTTTTGATACTTGAAACAGTTTTTTCTTTAGGCACAGAAGGTTGAGACTCTTGAACAAAAGAGCCTGAGGGAAAGGGTGAAAGGTTTGGCTGAAATTAGAGCGGTCTGGGCCTAGGGGTTTTGGAAGAAGAAGACCCTTGATCGGCGTTTTGTGTTGGTTGACTGGTTTTCTCACTTGGAGGAACTGGAAGGCCGATAACAATGCGATTCTCTCTTTCTATATTTTTAGCTCTTTCTAACTCTGATAAATTTAACCAGCCGTCTTTAACTAGTGCGTTTCTGGTCGTGAACATAAAATCTCTCAAGAACAATTTGAAGGTAAAAATGGAAATCTCTCTAAAAAAGCTTTGAGTGTGGAAGACAATGAAATAGTGAAAGAGAATTTATATAACAGTAAAAAGTAACTGTTACCTAGGAGAAGTTGAAGAGGGTTTTGCAATGATTAAAGGTTGCGCAAACGTGTGAAGAATCAAAGGCCTAGGTAACTTTCTAGCCTTAGTGGGCACGTCGTTCTATGAAAAATAACGGATGGTAGGTCGAACCAAATATCGACACGTGTCCCACGGTCCAAGAAGAAAATTCTTAGAATTCTGGAAAGAGAAACCAGTTCTTACAAACTTCGAACTAAGTTGATGTTAAAAGCAAACTTCATGGTACGAACCGCATGGGCAGATCAGATAAAATTGAGACGAGCTTAGTGTATTTTTTAGCTCTACCAAAGATATTTGGCAAGGCCTAAAAAGGGGCTACTGATGAGTTCAGAAACTTCAACCACAACCCATTGCATAATCTGGACAAGGGTAATTCGGACAATGACACACCACTAAAAAATCCAGACAGGATAAAAGTAAAACACCTTTTGACTAAGCTATTTGCTAATCTACTTAAACAACAAATGGGTCCTTAAACTTGACCCAGTTTCATAACTTGACCCGTAAGCCCATGGATCATGAATTAAGAGTATAAATACCCTAACCACTCTCATTAATAGGGGTGATCAACATTTAATACAAGCAGGCTGCTTAATTATCTCACTACTCTCCAGACTAAACACCAAACACTCTAAACTTCACAAACGTCTTTACCAAATTACCCCCAGCCCAAAATAAACCAAACCAAATACAAATCATTATTCAGATTCCTTAACATGTGGTTCAAACATTATGACTTTCTAAACATGGTAAAAAGAACTTGGGTGAGGAAATGACTGGAAATACTACTCATATTTGTGGTGTAAGTTGAAAATTTTAATTTATGAGCTTAAAGACTGGAATAAAAACATCTTCGGGGATGTTTTTTACTCTCTGAAGTAAATTGAAGATGAACTAAACTTCAAAGAAATCAACTATCAAAATTCTATTTCTCCTGAATATAAAAGACTTCTGGAAATTGCTAAAACAAACCACTTAGAGCTTTTGGCTATAGAGGACAGCTACTGAGGACAAAGGTTAATTCTAATAGACTTAAAGATTCTGACAGAAATACAGCTTCCTTTCATAATTTTATAAAAAAAAAGGAAATAAAAACAACATTAATAGAATTTAGGATGGTTCTACTTGGATTAAAGATCCTAATGTTATAGGATCATCTGATGAAAACTACTTTAAGAAATTAATGATTGAAACTCATGATCCTAAAGAAGAATAAGATCTTTTCAACTTGATTCCTAAGATTATAACTGATGATGATAAATGAATGCTAATGGGAAATGGATAACTGCTAACATTGAAGATTTTTTCAACTACTACCATAGACTAAATCAAAAAGATAAATATAAGGTTAGCTAAAGACTTCATTAAATAGTCTCCTTCTACATTTGGATTATTCAAAACTGGAAGCACATGGGAAGCTATTAGAGTGAAGCATAATAAATCTAATCTTTTTAAAAATATCTAGAATCCAATCACACCTAGGAAATTCTCATTCCTGGTTTGGAGAACCATTTATAACTGGTTGCCTACAGATTCTGTTTTTCAAAAGAAAACTTTTCAGATGGCCTCAAAATGTCAACACTATGGTAATTCAGAGACTATTAACCATATGTTTATTCAATGTTCTAAAGCGTGAGATACTTGGTTTTTCTTTACTTCTATGTTCAGAATAATAATCAACAGAACCATGTCCTTTATAAACATGATTAGGACTTGGGTTTGGTCCTCAAACAAGGATAATCATATAAGATGATTCTCTCTTGTATCATATCCTGGGTAATCTGGAATTCTAGAAATATGAAGAAGCATAAGGACCATCATGTTAATGCTAATAATATGATTCATCAAGTCATTCATATTATTTCTAGAGTGGACAATGCGAGACAGCTCAAAAGGTCTCACTAGGGAAAAGATTCTAGCATTGCATTTAATCTAGGTTGTGTTAATCACTTGGATAAACCAAGAATGGCTCTATCTCTCAAATATATTCATCCAAAAACTAAAAGATACAAACTTAATTCACATGGTGCATGTAGCTATACAAGTGAAGCTAGTGGATGAGGATTAATTCGAGACCAGAATGGCAACCTAATTGCTGGATATGGTAGATTATACGGGGAACAGTCTCCTATTATAGTTGAATGTCGAGCTCTACTTGATGGGCTCCTTATCTGCAAATTTAAAAGTATAGAATTACTGGATATCAAAATTGACTCTACGATTTTAACTGAAATGATACTCGGAGGAAAATCACCATGGTTTCTTGATCTTATAATGAAATGCTGCATATCTCTTATATCTTCATCAATGAAAATTATCCATATATATTGTGAATAAAATGTAGTAGCGGATTGGATATCCAAAAATACAGTAAGGGTTGGAAGAAATAGATAATACAATTTAGCCCAAATTCCTAATGGTCTTAGAGGCATAATTCTCCTCGAAAGTCTTGGAACCGACTATATAAGAATAGAAAATAAGTGATTCAGTTCTAAAGCTTGAAGATTACATGGTATTGTTGTCTGAACTTTTCCCAAAATCAGTGCCCTATGTGCCTATGGATTTATCAGATCTTCATGAAAACTCTATCTCTACAAAAGAAATGATTTCTCTCTTCTTAAGAATATATCAAATTATACCCATGAAAATTGCTGGTAATAGGTGAAAAATGAAAGGTGGAAGCGACTTAAAGTTTCAAAGGTGGCCACTTTTAATGTTCAATTTCATTTTCGTTCTAAAATTCCCTCCAACTCATAAAGCTAATTTCAATAGCCTTATTATTCTTTCAATTGACTGGGCCTTTTCCCCTTGATGTAACACCAATTATTAATAACGTCTTAAAATATTATGGACAAAAACTCTTAGTAAAAAGGTTTGTAGGACCAAAAGAAGAGAACAAATGCAATAATAACCGAATCTATCGGCAAAAACCAGCGGACATCCACTACAACAAAATTATAAGAGAAAAGAGGATACAAACAACATGAACAATAAAAATGAGTTAGAAAAAAAGTTACATTGGTTTGGAAATTTTGATATCGAGGAATCTGAATTTAAGGCATGAGAGCATACGGTACAAAACCGTAAAGAAATATGAAGGGTGGGAGAAGCCAAATATTCTAGCATTCTGCTCTTGGAAGACGTGGTAAATAATCTCTCCAAAACAAGAACGTTGAATGTGGAATCGACGAGAGGAATGCTAGTTTGACATCTCGCTAAACCATGAAGGTCAATTATATGAATTTATAGTGAACCCAGTTTTGGAGTTAGCAAAGTCTCATATACTCTAAGTGAAGTTGCAGTCATTATAAGATATGACTCAAAGGTTCAGGGTCAAAGTTGCATAAGACATAGTATTGGGGAATTTAACCCCCAACTCAGAAGCTTGTCACGGGCGAAAATTTTATCTTCAATAACAAACCAAAAGATGAAGGAGTTATGAGGATATTAAATCTATATCATACTAATCTGACGCATCCGACACATGAGATGAGTGTAATAATAACAATATAAGTCTCTTTAATTGTGAATTTAGTGATCCCTATCTTAAAAATCCAGTAATAGACATAATTATAGTGAAGGTTGGGGGGGGGGGGGTATGAGGTTGTTGATCTCGCAGAGATTTCTGTGATTTCTAGCACTTGTAGATTTAATATGAGATGGTTCGTTCCAAAGTCCATCGTGGATAATGTTTGAAAATTTGATATCCTTGTTAAGCATTGAGTCATGGGTAATATTATTCATGTCATGGTTTACTAGAGAAGTATGAGTTAGCCAATGATCATACTAGAATGAGGTGTTCTCCTCATTATCGATCGTCACCTTGTACAACATACAAACCAAAATCCAAATGCTTAAAATTCTCCTCCAAGTTCATGAGAGAGAAGAGTCGATCTTTAAAGATCAGAAATCTCCGTCTTTAATTTTCTCAGAGTTAATCCAGTAACACCAGATAGAGTTTTTTGTTTTTAGTAACATCGAACCTTTAGTGTTTAAAGTCGGTCCCCTGATTTCAGGTTTTTAGGTATATAATATTGAGGTTACCCTATGACAAAAACAAGGTAACAGTAGACCAAGATAATTTCGCACTCATAACCTTCGTATCATGACAAGACCAAAGAAAACGACAAATATATTGGGAGAGTTCTTCAAGAACTCTATCCCGCAAAAATCACTTATTTGACGATCTGAAGTATACCTGCATAACAGAGATTCTTGGAAGTCCCTAAGGCAATACAGATAGTAATTTTATCCAGAATGGGCCGAAAGTCGTTATGGGTAAGTCAACCCGTGGTATAATAGACTCCAAGATATTTAACCGAGGAAAAACCAACATTGAAACCAAATATATTGATCAAATTTGATCTTAGCGAGAGGTTAATCTTAGAGACGAAGATGTGTCTCTTTTTGGGGATAACGTTAAGACCTTAGAGATCAATGAATTCATTAAGACCATCATTGATGAGGTTGAGGAAGTTGATTTCACTGCGGCAGAAAATCATTCATATTGTCTGTGAAGCAAATGTTGATAATTTTAAGCTTACGACACTTCTAATGGAAGTGAAAGTTAGTATCATTACTTTTCTCTTTGAGTAAACTAGAGAGAACTTGTATGACCAAGTTGAATAAGAAATTAAACAAAGGATCACATTGTCTTAGACCCGTTCTGCCATTAAAATACCCGTGAGGGTCTCCGTTAACATTAATAGTTTTGGTGAGAGAAATTCATGGCAACCAAGATGTCTAGAATAAGATTCCACCAAACATTATAAAAAAACCTTTAGCATCTCAATTTTAAGAGTGACCCTCAGCCCCTTACAATTAATGTAATAACCCTTTAGGAGCTCTTGGGAGCAGAGGATGTTGTCTGTAATATTGTGACTAACCATGAAAACCCATTGAGATAACCATTGATCTTGTCAACCAAAATCTTGGAAATCATCTTGTAAACCACATTGCAACATGTAGTTGGCCTGACATCCTCAGACAATGATCAGGACTCTTTCTAAATGATAAGGGAAATGATGGTGGCCTTCCACGATGGCTCAGGACAACAATTATTAAAGACATAAAGATATTATCGTAAATATATCTACCGATGATATTTCAAGAATGCTTGAAGAAACCCGCATTGAAGTAATTGGGCCCCAAGGATTTATCGTGATCAATACCATAAAATATTTTTAATTTGTGTGCCAATTACATAACGAACCATCAAAGACTTATCCTAGAAATTAAATTTTTAAAAAATAAGAATATATTCTAACTAGTCTAAGATAACCCAGAGATACCTAGAGCCTAGAAGGTTGGGAAAATAGTTGATTAAGACGCTCACCACCTTGTTTGGGGAAATGACAAGGTCATTGCTACTATTATATATTGAGATAACTTTATTTATCAAGATACGATTTATGATACTATTATGAATTTTTGTGTGTTATGATCTCCAAGTTTGAGCGAAATCTATGTTTATAGAAATATTCATCGACACGAAGGAAAGAGATATAGAAAAAAGATGCCACAATCTCGGTAGAGACCAATGGAGGATTCAATGGATCAATAGATAAATGAGTTTGGTCTGAAATAATGTGGTTTTGGATATCATACAACCTTGAACTAATATCGATATACTCCTTGTGATTAAGGTCCCGGAAGGAAAATAAAAGCCTAGTGAACTTATGGAAAACCATTCTTATACCATGAGCAGAGACCGGAAGGTTCCAAGAATAAAGCACCAACTGGTTGTATGAAAGGGGGGACTGCCACATATTAAAAAATTGAAAGGTTTTTTGTTACGAGGCATTGGGGTGCCGAGATTAAGAATAACAATAGAACGATTTGAAGAAGTAGGATGCCCATAATAGGAAATGAGACATATAGAATGAATCATCCCATTAACTATTAATAAGGAGTCGATCAATTCTATATGGTGTGGGGTTTAAGGTATTTTTATTGAACTAAATGAATTAGAAACCAAACAAGCAAATATCACTCAACTTGCATATATAACAACAATGATTGAATTCGTCAATCTCACCCTAAATGAACGAGCCATTATATTCGTCGGGATTACAAATAGTGTTGAAGTTCTCAATGGAAACCCAGGAATGGATATTTTATGAAGTCGAGAAACACTCCAGGTCAACCCATAAAAGATGACGTCCGAAGTCATCATTATAAGCATCGATAGTCGTAAGGAAGAAAGGGACATACGAATTAAGACTATAAACTTTGTCGTAAATAAATTGAAAGGAATATAAGAGAATGGAAATGAAAAATACTCTCGGGTTCCAAATAATCCATATCTCACCTAGACGATGAGAGAAGTGATTGGTGGCATAATTCCAAAAATGAATCATTTTTCAAATAATGAAGTCAGCGTTACTTAATCAAATTTTAATCTCCACACGAGCATGATCGTGATGCTATTCGTAATGATAGATCGTGATATTTTTTGTCTTATTAGGTCGTTCAACCACACATATTTCAATAAGAAATATACATTAAAAACTTATAGTGGATTGGGTCCCGAGATGCACTGTTGCAATATTTTTACTATTAGTAGACTCATCTTTTGAACAACAACTAGAAGAAAAAAAATACAACATTACCGCTATCAACCCAAAACAAACTACTCTAAAAAAATCGGTTTCTTAAAATAAATAAATAATTTAATCTTAAAAAACAATTCAAACCTTTATAATAAATTGAAAGACCAAACCTATAAACTGATTTTTTTAGGAATCACTTTACTTAGTTATTACATTTGTGCCTAATAAGTTTTAATGAAACTATACATATTGCTTTAGTAAACATCATTCATAATTGTGAGTTGTTGATGAATATTTTTTGTAATCACTGAAATAAAAGTCAAAATCATTTTGTAAATTAATATTTTTAGATTTTTAATACTTATAAAATTATTGTTGATTAAAATATTTTGAAGTTATAAAGTATTTATTTATTTACATTTTATGTTACTATTTACTCTGTAAAGTTTTATAACATAAAATTTTTTTAAACCTATAACATTTTACTTCATATGACTTATTAAAATCAATAAAATCCAAAAAAGATTATTTTTCAAGTTCTAAAAAAAAGGTCGCAATAGAAAAAACATGTTCCTCAGATTGCGCCTGTTGATGGCGCTGAAACGGTGTTCGTCATCATCATTCTAGCAAAAAAGATGATAAATTCCGCCAAGATGATGATGTATAACACAATGGCACCATCGTCTTGGCAAAATATGTTCAAATTCTGTTAAGACCATGGTAGAATGTGTTCAAATCCCGCCAAGACCATGGCAAAATGACATAAACTTTTATCATCATAATGACGAAATGACCTTCTGAAATTCGATTTCCGGATTTGATTAATTCATTTATTTTATATGTTTTGTAAGAGATTATCCAAGGTGAAATGAAAACTATTGTGGACTATGCCCACCATTTTGTAGCATACGAAGAGTATAGCTTCAACTTCATGACCGAGTGGGTTGAAAAGCTCAGTAAGACACTTGTGTTCTCACTTAAAATATAAAAAGATAAAAAAGAAAAAGGAAAAGTAGCTATAGTAGATTATATATGTGATAGATTCGGTATATTTAGATTTATGGTATGATAGTTTGATCATAAGCGGAAGGTGTACGACTTCAAAACAAAATCAATTGTCTTTTACATTTTGTTGGTAATCCGATGAACTGTGATGATATATGAGCCTTAAGTATGACTTACTACAAACACAACCATGATCTGATTGTGTATTTACAAGGACATAAGAAATATGTGAATTTGAAACCAAAATAAAAAGAGCTTGTCAAACTTATAACGGTAAACGGAACAACTTCGCGTCCAATATTTTGTTCCTTAAAGAAGGTTGATCAGAAGAATGCGTCCAACATCTGTATATCTACAATCACCGACAAAGAACAAAGTTAGTTGAAAAATGGTCGTCTGATGCTATTGAATTTATTTGTGTATTTGTAATTTTGCACATCATGTTAGCATTGATTTACTACAAACCTTACTTTGGTTGATAATCGTGGATATCACTTCCAAGATTATTAGATATGGGATATCGTTGGAAGTTAGTCGGGGTTATATCGAGTAACAAAATGTTTTACATTTCATTTCACTCAAGCTTCACGAGAAGGAAGACAACTACGAGAATGTGGGATATTTGAAATCGGTTATGAAAGAAGATGATTATGAGTTGTCTTGTGTTATAATCACGGACCGTGAACTTTGTTTGATGTATATCATAGGCGAACAATTTATGACCGCAAATGAAACGTTATGCAATTGGCATATCAACAAGAATGTAAAAAGGAAAATAGAAAAAATGTTTAAATATTGAAAATAGACTCACAATTTTTTGGCCATTTGGAATGAAGTCGTCGCATCGACCATCGTTGACCAAATTAATTAGAGGTTTGTTCATTTATACACTAACAAGATCGTGAATTTTGAAAATATGACGCCTAATAAGGCATAAATATCACATACTACGTTAATATATGATAATTATCTTGAAAAACAGGTCGGAGGTGAAAAAAGTAAAATAATAATTTATTATTCGAACGACACACGAGTTACCATGTATCCACAAACTAGAGCCAATCCAAAAAAATTAAATACAAAACTATTTTTTATGTTTATGAATAAAGTCATTGGCTTAAAAAATTTACACAGATTTTGGATCATTTTACTATCTTGTTTACGAATCCCTACCAAAGGTGAAAACATGCGGTCATACTCCTAGTCGTGGTCGTGGTTGCGATAAGGACATTAAAACTTGTCTTCATTAATCTCTCAAAAAAGCTTCCTTAGATGCATGAATACGCAGAAGAAGAGTGGTTGAAATCCCATACAAAGGATGCAGAAACGCAAAGATGGCCACATTTTTCGCTAGTTTTAGAACACCAGTTGGTACTTTCAGTAGCACCGCTAAAGCGATCGTTGGACAAGTCTGTACTAATTTCGACGTAAAACCTCCGACAACAAAATAAACACGAGTTGCATATAAAGTTAAAAGTAACTATAATTACGGTGAATAAATTTTAAGCAAAACCATTTATTATCTTTAAAAAACAACCTTGTGGCTGCCTAATGCTGGTAAAACAATGCCTAACATACCGAATACAAGGTATGCATCAGACGTACCATGATAGATACATAATTTCATAAGAAAATTACCAACGTTAAACACGATGGAAGTTGTGGCTTTGGAATCAACACTCATGGTTGGTTTGGCGTCAAAAGTGGGTGGAAACTCGTTAAACAATCGTTAGTACATGAACTAAACATATAGAGAGTTTTACTTAAATTCCATATATTTTCTAGAAGAAGTTGAGGTATAAAAATAAGTACGCCAATTGAAATATTGGAAAGAGAATGTACCGTTAGAAAATTGGATGTTGTTACCAAGTTGTGTTAAACTAATCACGACCGTTTTCAAATGTGTTTTCTATTGCTTTTCTGATGATGGTTGTACAACTTATTTATCTATTAAAGATACACCACCAACAGACTACCCTCCGGTAGAGTTTGGGGTTATTTTTGTGAATAAAAATCATTTTGTTCATGTAAGTAGTTAATTTATATATAAAACATTTTTAGTTACTAAGATGATATTATCGTTTTATATAATTTAATTTGGTTTTTTTATTTTACTTTTTATAGGTTGATATGGTTCAAAGTTCAACTTTACCAATGATAGATCCTACGAGAGTCTACATTACTACAGAATATGTTAAACCTTGATCGGGGTCATTGTTTGAAAGAGTGAAAGATTTTTTACGACTACAACATCCCATACCGGAAACATATGGATTATGATCCGGAGAATGCGAGCCATTAATAGTAGACTTAACAAAAGACCTAAAATATTTTTTCATTTGTAAGGTGTATTAGTTTTTTGTAATGTACACTGAACTACTATTTGTTTTTTTGGATAATGATTGATTTACTTTTTAACTTATAACCTCAATTTTATTTTGAAACGAACGTGTATAAACTATTTGAAATCATAGAACATGTATCTCACCATTAATTTATTATGTATAAGTTTTACATTTAAAAAAATAGAAAATAAAAACATTTCCATATTGCTGCCAACGTTTGGTGCACAACAACGTACAATCCGCCAATGGTTAGCACCTAGCCTGCCAAAACTGCCAAGGAATGACGGTTTTGATGTCTCTTCCGCCAACAGCTTGCTGGAAAATCGTAAATTTTTGCCAATACATATGGAAGACAAAAAAGAGGAGGTTGCAAAAATTGTTTGCATATTACCGATATCCTTTGGTGGAATCTACCTAGTTTTTGCCAAAGGATGGTGATAACAGGAAATTTGTTTTATAACATTTAAAAAATATCATAAGCAAATACGATGTTATAAACATTGGTGCTATGACTAAAGATTGGATTAACACACTTAAATATTGATCTCTTTTGGAATTAACATTTATAAACTCTTTGAACGCATTGAACATATACTAAAAAATATCATAAAATTTAAAACAAGAGAAGTAAATACATAAAACATAAACTAAAAGATGCATCATAAACTAAAAAAACATCATAAACAAATAGGTTTTATACAATAATTTGTCCACGGACTATCGACTTTAGTGACAGATAGTTGTTGGACTTTCAAAAGTCCCGTGGTAGTCCTTAGACTATCCAATTTTGATAAAATTAGTCTTTCACATCTGCTGATTAATGTAAAGCAGCCACGTGACACAATACTCAAGAGAAACTTGTATAATTAATGGTATGTTGACTTTAACCTTGACTATATTTGAACTTTGACCTAAAGTCGAAGGACCATTCGTGATACAAGTTTCTATTGAGTATGGTGTCAATAACAGCTTTATATTAATCAACATATATGAGAGACTAACTAAATCCAAACTTGATAGTCAATGGATTACTACTTGAGTTTTGAAAGTCCATGGACTATTTGTCACTAAATCGATAGTCTATTAATGAATTATTGTTCACAACCTAAACAAATACATAGAACAAAAATAACATATACATAGAATATAAACTGAAAAAATATCATAAATTGAAATACATGAACCAAAAGATTTTAAACGTTGTTCGAGAAGGCGATCATTTCAACTCTGATTGTGCAAGATGCAGTCTATTAATGATCGTTTAAAAAGTCTAGCATATGTTATTCAATGTAATATAAAAAATCGGGAACCAAATATCATATTACTGTATCATTAACATCCTCCACGAGCTCATAAACCTGAACATTTAGAACCAGATTCAATAAGTGTACCTAGTAATGATTTTTTCATGAGTTTGTGGAGGCTTATGGGAAGCTTTATGAGACATATAATTAGTTTACATTGTAAAAACAATTTTATTAAAAAGCATGTCATGTAGGAGTGCAATAAACCTACCCATAGTTTTCGTCACCTGTAATGAGGCATCTCTTAGATAATTATACATATATATCAACATCGTAGTATCCAAAGCATAACGTTGAATCTGCTCAATCAAGTTCCATTGGAGGAACACGTACTTGTAATTGACGGACGAATTTCTCTTGTCAACAAACAGATTACACCCGAACATATGAAAAATATAAGCACGTACAACACAGTGTGCCATATCGATAATAAGTAAAGTGTTGCTATCATGGTAGGCCATACCGCTAAACCTGTTATGAAGAAAGTCATGGCCCAACCTAATCCCTTTATAATTTTCAATTTTAGCTCTAATATCAGCCTCATCTAGACCTTAGAGTGTAGCAGCATTGCAAATGACATACAGCTTGTCATCTTTAACCGGAATCACAACAACATCACCATCGACTTCCATACCCAAGATCATATGGAAATCATCAAGGGTGATACTCATCTCACCAAAGTTGAAATGGATTATGTTTGCTTCCTGATGCAAACACTCTATTAAAACTTCCATAATGAAGGTTTGTGACTGCATGAAGAACAATAGCTCGATTAGGCTGGTGAAATGTGTGGTATCCAACAACATTCTAACCCTACAATGACATCCCAAACTTCAGCTACTACGAATGGTATAGTGGGTGTACGAATGCATCTCACACTCTTACAAATAATAACATGGTTTGGCGTTAGTATAAAGCACTGAATATTAATACATATATCAATTGAAAATAATATTAAATCGTGAAATGACTTATTCTTTCCAAACATAGTAGGCATTATGGTCTTTAAACGTCTCGCAAAAAAAATCAAATAAAAGATCGGAGGGTGGAGCTCGACGAGGTGGAGGTGGTCTTCGTCTAGGGGTAGAGCTCGACGATGTAGAAACGAGTGGAGGTCAAAGTGGAAGTGGGAGCATTTTCATATGGATAGGGGATGAGACATCTTGTGTAGCAACATTTGTTTCTCTTCTATTGATTCATATTATCAGCGTACTGTCACCGGACTCTGTACTCTGTCCTAATTCCATAATATAAAAAACAACAAGAAATATATGTAAACCTACTTGAAAATAATAACTCTTAGAGAACAAATTGTAAAAATAGTATATACATGACCAAAATAACCAAATAAAAAATAAAAAATTGGGCCGCATAAAATCTGATTCCAAAAACGGCCATGCGCCAGAAGTCTGTCGCGAGGCTGCCCCACTGCACCAGATAGTTGGTGCGGTTGTCATAGTTTTTGTCTGTGTTTGGCGGAAATTATGTGTACTTCGTCAAATTTTGGTGAAGAACACATGCCAAGATAATCGATAAATTTTTTACCATAAACCAACAACAATCAATGTTTTAACAACCTAAGCACAATAATTTACTTTAAATATATCTAACATCAGAAAATAGTACATTTCCCGATATTCAGACGAGCATTGTGGTTTTGAGTGTATCATGCGAGTTTTGATTCACATTTCACGCGAGTATTGATTCTCGTTCCTTGCTCAAGTAGTTTTGTTCAATTAAATTGAGCATTGATGAGGATTATGTTCTATTGAATGTTGCATCATGTGAGTATTGACCGAATATAATTAGTATATTTTCTATTTATTTTATGAAGGTTTAGTTTTGTTTATGTGATGAGGGTGACTATTAAAGACAAAACATAATTAATCGTTTAGATAAAATTCAATTAGGTATAATTGATTTAGGATTTTATTTGTTTTAGGTGGTTCTAGATTTTATTTATTGGTTTAAAAATAATTTTCTAGATAAAGAAACTAGAGATAATGGATAAATCTTTTATATATATATAAAATATATATTTATACGATTTTTTTAGAATAAAGGTAATATATAAAAATAAGAACTTTATGGAGTAATTTCAATTTTTTTATTACCATTTTAAAATAACTTTTATTTCTTATAAAATTCTAATATTTCTTTACTAATAGATTCAAAAATCATTATTTTCTCATTAATATAATATAAATATTTATTATTATTTATATGTTATCATTGTAACAGTAAAAAAATCATTTTTAAATTACAGATGTCTACGTAATGCATACAATTCATACCATAAACTAACAATAATCACTATTTCGATAAACTAGGTACCACAGTCTACCTTAAATACATCTAAGTTTAGAAAACTTTAAAAAAGATAGTACTTTTCGAGAGATTCATACCACTATTTCTAGAGTTATAATTCTGAGTTTTCAACGAGTATTAGACGATTTTTCATTCTCGTTTCACGCGAGTATCAGGTGAGTTTTGGTTTTTATTCTTTCCTCGCATATTTTGTTCTATTAAATCGAGCTTTGCTGAGATTTTCGTTGGCTACAAAATATTGCAGGTGCTCCATGTTTGACAGTTGTCTGACGTCAGTCCCCATCATTTAACTTTGTAATATACAGGTCCCCTACGTTTTCAAAAACACAATAATTTTATATTTACCACAAACCATCTTTCATTCTACAAATACCCTTTGACTTTCTACATCAACGTCCGTGTAGGACGCTGATGTTGACACAGTAAAAATGATTTTTACTTTTTACTTTTAACTAAACTTAATAACCCATATCCGACCCAATTAAATTAATAATTTAATCCAAATCCAATTTTATTAATTAAATCAACCCATTTTAATTCAACCCAACTTAAAACCCCAATAACTCGAAATTAATTAACCCACCAACCCACCCATCTAATTATTGTCTTTCTTCAATGACATGTGAGGCAGGAAGGCTCCATATGGTACCATTTTCTATTTGTTCAGAGAATATTACATTTGTTTTAATTGCGTGAAGAGCTTTAATGATTTATGTCCCTTAATGTCTATGTTTTCCTTAGATGACTCCTTGTATATTGTGGTAGGGATAATGGAATTATTTTTTTAGTGAGATAGGTTTATTGCAGACTGGTGTAGGAATGACTGAGTGTTTCTCCTTTAAGACCTCCAATGAAACTTGTATAGTTGAATCCTTATTCTTACCAGACTGGTTTCTTGAACTTGCCTCTTTTATGACAATTGACTTCACATTTGGCATCCTAGTATTTAGTTGATTAAGATAATTACCAAGGTAAGGTGGACTAAATTAATTGTTTTTATTGTTTTGGATTTATTTTAGATTTTGGAGTTTTTTACAAGCTATTTTACTATAAACCAAACGAAACACTCTGAGCAATAGTGTGGAACAGAATCATAAAAAAATGTTGTGTCAAAATCCTTCTTCCTCACAAAAACTAATCCAAACTTTGGTATATTGAGCCTAAGAAACATCCATTTTAACCAAATTTCACTGTACTCATATTGTAATAACCTTTCCTAGAGCATTTCCAATGTTCTTTATAATATCAAAATTAAACACATACTTCGATAAGTTTTGCATTTGATATCCAAACATGAGTTTTGAGTTAGTGGTAAAAAATGGCTGTCATTTCAAACCTCATAGTCTTCGATCAATGGACCAGACATTTCTCCTCCACAATCTTTTAATATCTTCTAGCAGATCAAACTCAATGATAATATACCTAGGATCCTAATGAGATATGTTGAATTGTCTTGAGAATCTAAAAAATTCTAAGAATTGTTTAATACAGGACATCTAGGTCTTCATGTTGTGAACTTACCATGAAGGCATGTTTTGAATAAAGCACTAGACTATTTTTATCATGGGCCTCAAATTGATAGCTATTTGGTTATATTTTTTTATGAATCATGTTTAAAGTCCTTTATTTTTGTTCTTGTAATATATGCATAAGAGGTTTTCTCTATTTGTTTGCAGGTGATTTGAGGATCATGTTCGAAGTTTGAAATGTGTCTAATTTTGTGTTTTGAGATGCGTTGAGCATGATCTTCCCATTTTCAGATTGAAGGCTTTTGGTTTTGAATGATAAAGGTGGAAAGTCTTTCTCATAAATGTTTAATCTATCATTCTTGTGATTTGCCAGCTTTTCGAAGTTTCGGTTTTTTGACGATGTGTAAGGTAGTTTGGATAGCGTCTTTGTAGTGAAGTTTCCAGAAGATGTTTGATTCTTTGGCGATGAGTCTTCACATTGCTCCATTATACCCACCAAAAATGGTATGTTAGACCCATAAATAAGGGTCAATAGCAAATTGAAGAAGAGGTAAGATAAAAATGTATAATGTGGATTCTTTAAGCGTTTTTCTAACGATTTAAGTTTTAAATATTTTAAATATAAAATGATTAATTTATTTAAATATTTTTATTGTAAAAAAATTAATAATCTAAATTACAAATATGTATTTCGAACTATAGAAACTAGGTTGGAATTAGAAAGGTCGATGGACCATCCGCAGGCCGGATTTAGGTTGATTCACCCGTGTCCATTTTTTTGCACTTGAACCCAACCGTTTATGTCTGCAGGTCAATCGGGTTTAGTCGCGAACATCAATTTTAATATATTTTTTATATTTTTTATTTTATTTTAAATATATATTATATTGTCTTTTAAATATATTATTTTGATTTTATATATAATATATTATTATCTTTGTATATTCTATAATGTTTGAGACGCATTGGATAGATGAATTAAAATCCAAACTCGATCCAATACACTTGCGAGTTATAATTTTTAAAATCCGTTTTATGTTTGGACAGTATAAAATCCTACCGAACCGGACCATATCGGCCGAACAAAATCAGTCTGTTCATCCCTAGCTGGAATCCTCTAAATACCTCTATTCGTATTTAATACACTAAGTCATTTACAGTCAATTTTTCAACAATTATAGAAATAATTCCGTTTTGTTAAGTGTTGAATACAATTATGCATTGAAAGCCTTTTGTTTTGGTTCTAAAAACCATATAGATAAGGCTAGGACTGAAATTTGATAGAGACAAGACTAGAAACGATCGTTGAATCAAATTGTTTTCCAAATTTATATTTTAACTTTGACTTAAATGAACAAATATTGAAAGGGTAAGACAATGAAAGTTCAATGCAAAAAGAGAGATCGCGTGTTCATAAAATCATCATATCGTAAATTCGAAGATCGAAAAGAAACGTATAGCAAAATGATGCGGATTGCTGGAAATTGGGACCACCACGTCATCACAACTCTACTAATATCTCATTCGAATTATTAATTTTGAGAATTAGGATCACATCAGGTATGTTGGTTGGAATCCTATCGTGACCATTCAAGAGAATAAATAATTTACAATTACACTGAATTTAAATAAATAGTGAGTATATTTTTCTCTGATTTTTAATAACTAAATGTCAAATTAAATAAAAATATTATTCATTCCGTATATTTTGAAAAATAGACATTTTGTCAAAAATAGATATACAAAAATGGTTAAAGAACACAAATAGTTTGGATCAGTATGCATAAAAAAGAGTGAGGGTAGGTTAAAGAATAACAAATTTGCTGATAACGTTTAGATGTCGGTAAAGATTGGAGATAAAAAAAGAAAGATAAAAAAACGTAATTTTGTGTGTGTGATGATAGTCCAAAGTTTCATTACAGACAGCAACAGTAGCTTCCACAAATAAAAAAGAAGAAAAGAGTGAGTCACAAGACGAGAACGGAAGGAGATCAATAATCGAGAGATCCAACCGAAGCCAACATGGGATAAGCCAACATAACCAAAAATCAATTGAAACAATCACAAAATATGGAGGAACTTACAACTAACAAAGAAGTGAGATATGGGCACATGATTACATCAACAGATCACTTTTAATACTATTAATCTAAACGGAAGGTCATAAAGAATAAGGCGCAACACCTCAAAGACGAAGACGAGAGAAGAACCAAATATTATTGAGTCATGATGATGAATGACCACACCAAAACAAGCAGTCTAAAAATGATGGTATTTAGAGGAATGCCAATTCAAGGCCTCTATATACCAAGATGACCAATCACCACCGTTAAAGCTGAAGCCGAGCTTGATCAGTCCAGATACCGTGAGTATATTCAAACTTATAAATGATATGTTTGATGGATTCAACAAACATTCGGAGTGAAGGTTATTCTCATGCAAATGAGAGAGATCTTTTAGAATTGAAAGACTAATAAATATGTCACGCGAATATCACAGTTTAAACGAGTTGAAGCCTACTACTTAAGAGAGGTGTTTAGAAGTCTGAGAGGCAATATAAAAGTAATTTTGTCCAGAATAGGGCGAAATACGCTATAAAACAGACGAAGGGACTACAAGATATTTAACCCGAAGAGAACGTACATTGAAGCCAAGGATATTGATCAACTCAGTTCTTAGTGAGGGGTTAACACCAGAGAAGACGACATGACTCTTCTAGGGTCTAATTTTAAGGCTTAAGAATTCAAACAAATCCTTAAATTCATCCTTACTAAGATTGAGGGAGTTAATTTACCACGACACTAAATCATCAAATCGTTTGCAAAACAGAGGTTGGCAATCTTAAGCTTATGACACTTATAATGGAAATTGAAGTTCACATTATTACTTTTCTTTTTGAGGATATTGGAAAGAACTTGTATGACTAAGACGAATAAGAATTAGGACAGAGGATCACATTTTCTTAAACTTTTTCTTCTCTTAAAATTCTCGTGAGGGTCTCCATTAATACTATTAGTATAAAAAAAAGTGTTACAATCAGTAAATAATCTACTTGATCATCTGGACGAGGAAATTTATGGTCACCAAGATATCGAAGATAAGGTACCACATAATATTATCAAAATCTATCATCATGTCAATCTTAAAGAGCCGCATTTGGTCCCTTACAAATAGTTTTATAACCCTTTGGAAACTTTTGAGAGATGGGGATATTGTCTGTAATGTTATGTCTAGCTACAAAATAAGATTGAGATTTGCCAATCAGTTAAAGAAAAACAATCTCTGATCTTGTCTGATAGGGTCAGATATTTTCTTAGACCAATAGACGGAAAATTGTCGAATTTTTTCTAAAACGACAATTTAGATAAAAAAAATAAGCGCAATACTGACTAAGCTGTGAGCTAGCTATATATGCTTATATGAAATATGTATAATAAAAACTAGTGTTGATCGGCTTGGAGGATGATGGGTCAACCCAGATTCTAGACCTCACCCGGATGGCCCATGGACCTAAAATCAATCTATAAATACTCAAAAGTATAACATTTAAGAGGGTTGGAACATTATCTCTCTACATATTAAATACATGCACCTAAATTATCTCTCTACCCTTGACCCTGAATTTAATACATCACATAAACACTTACCAAAAATACCTTCCGATCAGATTTTATCATCACCAAATTGGCGACCACAATAGGAGTGAAAAGTACCCGGATATCATCATCCAAAACCTAACTTACAAATTTGCCTTCAGAATTCTTTGAAATATGGATCACGATATGCAAACAAACCCCTCTCTGGAAAATAAAGAGGTTAGAGTCGAAGAGGAGCATGTGCATACCTCTCATGTGAATCATGATATTGAGGAGAGATTGTTCATGCAGGAAGAGCGTGACCAGTTTTGATAAGAAATTGAGGCACTAAGAGCCTAAAGGCAAGCTCAAAAAGGATCTAGAGAGAAAAAAATCCATAAGAGTGTCCCAAATCTGATGAGCTATATAATAATCCTCATCACAATCGAAAGCAAGGTCTGAATGATCGGTTACCCAAGGGCCATCAAGAATCTAAAAAGAAACATAAGGCTAAACATTGTTCATGTACATCAGAACCATTAAGGGCACGACAACGAGATCAGAGTCAGAAGTTTCCTCTTCCTTTTCAAGCTTTGATGAGGGTCATAGAAAGAAGAAAGGAAAATTAAGAAAGAAACATTAAAAAAAACATCACATATCAAGTAAGCAAGATTCTCTAGGGAAGAAAATGGATCGAAAGGGTAAAGGGAAAAAGAAATATTATGAATGAAAGATGAAAGGGTCAGCATACCATAGCATATATCACTTATTGAGTGATCAATTCGCTGAGGAATCCAAACCATGTATCTTTGCCATTCCCAATGAGGATCACATGTTTAGCCAATTACATAATTGAAGATAATCTCAGTTGTCTTTGAAAATTCTCTCCAGATATTCACCATGCGTTTTGATAGTTCAAAAATGGAGAAATACGATGTGAGCCATGACCCTGACAATCATCTTGAGCAATCTAAAAATTACATGATGAACTTTAACGATGATGATACGGTATTGTGCAGAGCTTTCTTCCAAACTTTCAGGGAAATGCTTTGAAATGGTATAATAGACTACAAGAGGGATCGATCAAGAATTTTGACATGTTGTGGATGACATTCCGAAGGTAGTTTTTGGTAAGTAAATAACTTCGAGGAAACGGAGATATGATAATCCATTATTGGCAGTATCCAAATGAAACCTTAAAATATTACAACCATTTTGTGAATACTAAAGATAGGTTTGCATATTGGTGGTCATAGCCTTGATTTGATAAGGGTTGTTAGCCGGTGAGTTGGCAGATTCAGTAAATCGAAAGAAAGCAATAACTTGGGGTGGCTTGTTAAATAAAGTTGGAAATAAAATACTTGTAGAAGAATCCAAGATATTGAGACACCCTCATCAGTATAGACCAGCCCCATTAACCTTTATCCTACAAGCTAGTAGCTAATCACAAGCTACAATTAGCAATCGTCTGCAGGATTCATGACAAGGTTCTCATCGGCCTAGATAGAGCCAATCTAATCAGGTTCAACGATCGATGCCAAGAGGAAATCAGTGGGTTCAACCTGACTATTATACAGAGATAATTGAAAATATGGCTAACATTTATGATAAGGCTAAGAAAACTTGTACAATTTCGAAGAACTACCCCCATTCAAATTTCGAGGGAAAATCAAAATACACGCTTTCCGCAGATATCAAAATGGTGTAGGACATGATACTAAGGACTGTATTTCTCTAAAACAGGAGATACAATCGTGAATCAAGCAAATGGAAACTAACTATATTTATTAAGTCACATGGGGTAAAAGGCAAGTGAGCAACTAATCGCAGCCTTGTACAAGTGGTGTTCGGATTGCATCACCTAATGTTCAAAGGAAAAATACAAAAGTTTCCAAACAAGAGAATACAATAGTAATAGTTGAGCAATTCGATACAGATTTAGAGTACATGATCTGGATCCTGACCGTGGTTGAATCAATACGGTGGCAGAGAATACTAGAAAGCTTTCCAAATTGTGTTATTTCTTCGAATCCTCAACATTTTCGGAGGATTTACAATAACGACATCTTTGATTTTGTACTAGAAAAAGGATTATGGTTAGTTTGACCATGCAATTGGAAGGAAAAACATCTATACCAAGACCCCGCTTCATTCATAGTGTTTGATAAAGACGACTTAAGAAAAGTTGTTGGCCCGCATGAGGATGATGTGGTGATAAGGGTATCTATTAAAGGCATGGAAATTTTAAGAATTTAATAGACACGGGTAGCTCGACCAATATCTTATTTCTATATACTTACAAAAAAAAATATTCATTAGTTATTCTCCGATTAAACATTACCATAGTGGGGTTTACAAGAAACTCTGCTGATGTCTTTGGAGAATTCGAAAGAGATACACTTTTGGGCAAATTTAAGAAAATTGTGAGAATTTTATTTGTGGTAATATATTGTCTGACCCTATACAATGAAATATTTGGAAGATCTTGGTTGTCAAGGATGCATGTGGTTGCATCAATGACTCATCGATGTTTAAAATATCCGGTTAGAGGACAAGTAAGGGTCATTTGGAGTAACCAAAAAATGTATAGGGAATGCTACGTCACAGCTCTTGCCCTAAAGTGCATGGAAAATGTGACAACCAAATATGAATATCAATTAATGGAGTCCTCTTTGGATCCGGGCGAAATAGATGATCCAAGAGAGACTCCTAATGTTGTTATCTGAGTAGAAGAAGTTGGAATATGCAGTTTAGCTGATGAAAACAATGTCATAATTGGAGCTAGACTACTATCAGATTTGAAGGAAAACTATTATATTTCTTATCCAAAATATGCATGTATTTTCCTAGTCCAATGAAGATGTGACCAGTGTACCAGCTGATGTCATTTGCCACAAATTATTTGTACGATCCGATGCAGGCCCAATGATCCAATATAAAAGGGCTTTTTCCAAAGAATAATCTGAAGCCATTGTTCAAGAAGTGGATTGATTGACAAATGTGGGACACATTCGAGAATCGTAGTACCCACTTTGGATGGTAAATCCGGTGCTCATAAAAAAGAAGAATAGAAAATGACGAATGTGTATCAATTTTACATATCCCAACATGGCGTGTTTGAAAGATCCTTTCCCAGTTCCTCGAATAGATCAGTTGATAGAATTCACTTCGTGAAATACATTGTTGTCTTTTATGAATGTTTTTGCTTGATACAATCAGATACAGATGGATCCAAAGACCAGGACCACACTGCGTTCATCACTAATAGAAGGTTTCATTATTACAAGGTAATGCCTTTCAGATTATAAAATGATAGGGCTACTTACCAACATATGGTCAATAAAGCATTTTATAGTCAGATCGGGAGGAATGTGGAACTTTATTTTGATGACATGATGGTAAAAAAAGCCCAAGATCGGAAGAGTATTTACTTGATCTTCAAGAAACTTTCTCTAATTTAAAGGCTATTAATTTAAAGTTGAATCTAGAAAAGTGTACTTTTGGAGTACGGTCTAGGAATTTTTCGGGCTACATAATAAATAAGAAAGTGATTCAAGCCGACCTAACACATTTAGAGGTATTATTGACTATGAATCCTTTTCAAACCACCAAAGAACTTCAACTGTTGACTGGAAGATTGGCAGCCTTAAATATCGAGATCATTGGATAAATGCGCATAGTTCTTCCAAGTCTTGAGAAATGGCAAAGAGTTTAAATGGTCCCCAGATTGTGATAGAGCATTCCTAGAAATAAAAAAAAACATTTATCTTCACCTAAAACTTTATTCAAGTCGGTCATCGAAGAAAGACTATATATATATAGAAGTATCGGATTATGATGTGAGTGAAGTGTTACTTCGAAAGGTTGACAATTATACTTGCCACATTTAATACATCAACAAGGGTTTGTTGGATGCTGAAAAAAGATACCTCAAATTGGAGAAATTGGCTTTAGCCTTGGTAAAAATAGTCAGGAAAATGAGGCCTTATTTTTAAGCGTATTCTATCACGGTTCGAACTTCTTTTGCACTTAAAAATGTATTACAAAAACCGGGTATATCAGGTCGGATGACTAAATAGTCTATGGAATTAGGGGATTACGATATTTACTTTGATCATCGAATGACAATCAAAGCTCAAGTTATAGAAGATTTCTTAGTTGAGTTCAATTCGGAGAGACCATATGAAGAATCTTCAATTCACGAGCCTAAAAAAGAGTGGATAGTTCGAACATATGGTGGATCTAGCATGATAGGTCGTGGGGTAAGAATTTTCCTTATTCGCATTTTGGATATTCTATGTATTAAGCTATACGTTTTGGTCTCAAAACATCAAACAATGAAGTATAATACAAAGATGCTATAGTATGGTTAAGGTTGGCTCAAATATGTGGTGTCAAAATAATCCGATTATTAAATGTTTCAAAATTGCGTATACACCAAGCACAAGAACAATATGAAACTAGTACAGAACAATTGATAAAGTATTTACAAATTTTAAAAGATACTTCGGCTTGCTTTAAATATGTAAAATACGAACATGTACCAAGTTTAGAAAATTCAGTGACCGACTATTTGGCCACTATTGCATATTCGGAAGCATATTCTTGGATTTTGGTACAAGGATGCCCTTCTATAACAATGAATCTTGAAATTGAACTTGAAATTGAACTTGAAACTAAGGAAAATTTCCAAGTATCAACCATGGTCAGTAAATATTGGAGATATGGTATCTAAGAGTTTATTACTAAGGGAATCTTACCCGAAAATAACAACTTAACTAAGAAGTTAAAATTCAAAGTGCAGGGTTTTTTGGTTTTGAGAGGGATCCTCTATATAAGATCTTTCAGTAAGCCTTTGTTATGATGCCTTGGATCCGATGAGCCCCAAACAGTTTTGCCCAAATTAGATGATGGGGAAAGGTCAACCACTGTGGCTATAAGGCTTTAACTAGAAAAGTTTTATTAACATGGTATTGTTGGAAATCTATTATGGTAGACTCTAAAGAGTTAGTTAGAAGATGTGATCTCTGTCAAAGATATGGAATTACAATACATGCACCAGCAGTTCCCATGAAGTGAGTATGTGAAGTAGTGGGAGCTTGATTTAGTTGGAACCCCTTCCGATTGCTTCTGGAGGGTGTCGAACTATCATCTTGGTAATTGATTATTTTTTAAAATTGATAGAAGCAAGATCCCTCTCTAGAATGAATTTCAAAGTGATAATTAAATTTATCATTTCCAACATTTGGTATACATTCGGAATTCCAACACGTATTACTACATATAATGACCCTCAGTTTGACAACAAATATATACAAATTTTATGTGCATCAAGAGGAATCCCCCATTGTTTTTACTCACATTTTCATCCCCAAGCCAATGGACAGATAGAGGTGGAATATAAATCCATTTTAACATGCCTAAAAAAGAAATTAGAATGAGCAGCAAGTAAATGACCTAATTACCTACAAGAAGTGTTGTGGGCTTACGAAACTACTCCACATAATGACACACCAGAATCTCCTTTTGCTTTGGTCTATCGAATGGATGCAATTACACCAATTGAGCCTACTCTTTCTTCTTTCGGGATTCAAAATTATTCTGAAGAGGAAAACGAAGTTGCAATAAAGACTCGATTAGATTTGATCAAAGAAAAGAGTATTAAGGTTAACTAAGAGCAATACATTACCAAGGTTTAATGAGGAGTAGCTTTGTGTCTAAAATACGAAGAAGAGACTTCCAAGTGGAGGATAAATTTTTGAGAAAAGTATTTATGCTCACTAAAGATAGAAAGTTTAGGAAGTTTCCTCCAAACTAGGAAGGACCATACACTGTCTCTGAGAAGAACAATCAAGATAAATATTAGTTAGTTGACCAAGAAGGAAATCCTCTAAGGACCCCGTGGGATGTCAAACACCTAAGGTTATATCTTAAGTAAACTTATATTGTAAATATTAACTTTGTTTCGGGTCAAAGTAACTATTTGGGGGCATACTTTTTCCTACCCTGGTGGAGTAGGGAGGTGTTAACGAGGTGTCTGCATCATCTAAATCATTATTAATATACCATTTTTTCCTTTAGAACCACGTGTGTTAAGTTTTTATTGCCTTCGAATGGATTACCTTCTAATGCCTTGTTTATACTAAGTTTTTATTGACTACGAATAGATTACCTTCGAATGACTTGTGTATGTTAAGTTTTTATTGCCTTCGAATGAATTACCTTCGAATGGCTTGTGTATGTTAAGTTTTTATTGCTTTTGAATAGATTAACTTCGAATGTCTTGTGTATGTAAAGTTTTTATTACTTTAGAATGGATTACCTTCGAATGACTTGTGTACGTTAAGCGTTTATTGCCTTCGAATGGATTACCTTCGAATGGCTTATGTATATCAAGTTTTTACTGCCTTCAAATCGTTCAAAATTTAAAATTAACCACCTTGAGATAAAATAAACTGTGAAATAAAGATAAAAATATAAATAAGGAAATAAGTGAAGTGGATAAGTTGGTAACTAATGTACAATGCCTTGAATGACCCAAAGACTTGAAAACATCCGGGGAGAAAATGACAAAAAAATTTGGCCATGCCAAGGGCTTGCACAAATACATTTGATCCAAAGAAACAAAATTCCTTACATATGATAAGGGCTTGCACAAGTACATAAAAAACTTGCTGGCCGTAGGGCTCGTTCCCGCAGACTTTTCGTTCTTCTTCTTCTTCTTATAAACTCTCATATTCGGAGTATCCTTTATTATTATCACCAGGTGTATTTTCAGAAAGTCCCAGTTGATCGGCTAGGGGCATATCATGGGGCAATAAATTCTCTGGAACATTTCCACACAAAGTTAGTCCTTTTCTCACGCAAGTATACGCGGTCAAATCGTAGCAAGTAATAAGTAAGAAAGATCGTTCCCACGAAGACTAGGTGTATAAGACAAGAATTCACTTATGCAACAACGTATGATTATTAAACTAATGCTTGAACGAGTAATAAAGTATGAATGTAACTAAACAAATCAAGTAACGAGATTATCTAATGAGTTTTACTTATGCGAGAGAAAACATGGAACCCTAACTTCATTGTTTATTTTACTTAGAGTATTAATATACTTAATCAATATGTAAGATAACTACGATTACTAATCACATAACACAAAATCAGAATACGCTACCTTTCAGTACACGTAAACCAAACCACTTAAACAACCACAAAAGAGATAGCAGTTAAGCAGACACCGCATGCATGACAATCCTATATGTCTATATGAATTGAGGTACAATTGGTTTTAAGCACAAGTTATCTATTTCGATTACATAGGATAATATGATATGGTTAATGACATATTACGAATCATGAACAATCACAATATGAATCATTCAAGAACCTATGCTAGCATGGCAAGTTCTAACCCTCAAATTATACTTTCGCATTCATTAAAGATAAACAATCTAGATGTTCGCGACGCATCTAACAAAAAAAACACAGCCATACTAGGTAACCGATAAACATATCTCACAAAAAATCAATTAAGCAATAAACCCTAAATATTATTCAAATAAATCCGCTAAGGTTCCATGACAACGATTAGTTCATAATCGAACAAATCATTATCATGGTCTTAAAAATTAACATAGTTTGATGAATATAAATAAGAATAAAAATAAACTAAAAAGCGTATAGAAAAATTAACATAGCGTGATGAATATAAATAAGAATAAAAATAAACTAAAAAGAGTTTAGAAAAATTAAACCGAAAAAGAAACTCAAAGTTCGCTTGCCGTCAATTGCTTTTGCCGCCGCTTTGCTTTGTAGTCTGACGCCAATCGCTTTCTTTTTCTATTCTCTGTTTATTTATATATTTTTTTCTTTTATTTGTATTTTGCCGAAAGACAAGAAACAAAAACGGCGCCCCTCTTTCTCTTTTACGTCTGTCTCTTTATATAGATATTCTGCCGAAATCTTAAAAACAATTAAATTACGTAACGTAAATATTTATGTTAAATAAAATAATATAAACAATTAAATTACGTAACGTAAATATTTATGTAAAATAAAATAATGTTTTAAACCTAAATAAAATATTCGGATTAATCTAATATTCTTTTCTTAATTCAGCATTAATTTCCTCGCTTTAATATTTTCTTCTTAATTTAATATTTTAAACAATATCTTAGAAAATATATTTTCTCTTTTTTTCAACATTACTCCCTCCATCCTTATTATAGCTCGTTTTAAGAAACTAAATTAATTCTATATTAGTTGTCGTTTCACAATTACCAATGTAATATTAAATGATATTCAATTTGATAGCCAAGGAAACCAATTGCCTTTTTATCCAGCTTTTTATTATAATTGACCAATTAAATTTATTCATGCTCTAATTTTTATAGGAAAGATAACTCATAATGAGTTTCCTTAATGAGTTTCCTTAATATTGCTCCCACCTTAAACGTCCATTAATATGTAACGGAGGGAATAATATATTTTTCAAGCATTAATATATATATTTTTTGGAAAATCACTTGTCATAATATATTTTAAGCATTAATATATTTTCTTTTGGAAAATCACTCGTCATAATATATTTTTAGCATTAATATATTTTCTTTTCTTTTCAACTGTTCTAAATTTTTTCTAAATACATTAATTTTCCAGTTTCTTCAATTTCAACCCAATTTTATTAATATTGTCACAATTTACCCGCGGCACAAGCGACTTTAATAATACTGGAAAAACATGTTAAAACTCAACGAATACTTGAGAGTTGGTGATGATTTTAAGAATAATTGAAGCGTAATAAGTGATATGAAATGCACTTATCAGATCCCATGACAAGTGTGGGAAACTTTTCATGGAACTCCAACACCATATCCGATTTGATTGACTTATCTCTCTTTTATAAGGAGCCTATCACCATATCGTCATATGCGTCTATACCACTTTTTTCCTCTTGGAAGGATTTAGCCTTGAGAGAAATAATTGCATCATATTTTTTCTTACTAAGAGCTTCTTGGTTTTTGTTTTCATCCGACAAGTGCTTAATGCTAGCTTTGTCATCAGTTTGCTGGCTTCATAATGAGGTAATCTCCTCAGAATTGGATGATTGCAGAATTTTGTAATAAACTTGTAACTTTTCATGATCGGATTTTACCTGGACTAGCTCATCTCTAATAGTTCTCACCTCTCCAGTTAGACTTTCAATCTTACTTTTTCGCTCAATTAAAATTTTCAAATTTTGATTTTAGTCATGAGGAAAAGTGATGTATTCAATTTGAGACCTTCTTTGTCTCTCAAATTGAATTATTGGCCTGACATAGCCTAGGACTGAATACCGTAACACATCGTTATCTTTTTATAATTCAAAGGGAATTCCATCGATTACCATAACAATTGCGGTGCTTGTAGACTCATAGAAATCAGTCCTAAAGGTTTCAAAGTCGAAAGCCCATATGCCTCCAATCGGGTCAGCATCACAAAACTTATGCGTCTCAGAAGAATGAAGTAGTGGGGAAGGAGGATAACATATCGTGGCTACTGGAGGATCAACAACAAAGATAATTGGAGGTGGAATTTCTGAATGGGGGACTAACTCGAAATGATTTAAAGTTTTCTTATTCTTTTTGCCCCTTTTATTACTGCCTTGTTTACCCCTTATTACAACTTTCTTTCTTGGGCACATGAGATGTGAAGACACCTCACTTCCCCCAACTGTACCAGCAACAACTTCCAATAAGACGAAGTCAATTTTATTTGTATGTCTTTGATTTCCAGCCTCGTCGGCAAACTGTGATGATCATCATTTGTTCTTTTTATCATTGTTTTGATGGTTGGGGCCTCTATTTTTGGTGGGAGGTTATAACTTACTGTCAGCGACCTCGATATTCTTAAGAATGATAACATGGCGAAGAGGAGTGCAGAACTGCTCCGATAAATGATTAATCCTCCAAAGATGGGTTTGAATGAAGCTTGCCGGCGTGAAACTGTTGTGAAAACCATTGGACCACTTAGTCGTTACCCAATAATTTAGTTCCTTGAAGGTGACCTTCGTATCAGATAAATATTGAGAGAAGGGCTTCGAATGGCTGATACAAAAGAAGTTAAGGATAAATAATTTTTTTATAAAAATAACAGAAACATCAAATTAAACCAGAAAAGACTTACAAGAATTCTTCCAATGTCTGGTGAGTTGGCTAGGATTCCCTTTAGAGGTGATATTTTTGTCATTTCCCACTGATTACTGATAAGAAGGAATTGAGTTTTTTAAATTTTATCTGCTTCCAGCAGATCTTTCACCACTTTATAGTCATTCCTCATATTGAAATAGTTAAGGGGATGTAAGCATTACGGGATAATCTTGCACTCGCAGCCATCTGTTCCATTGGCACCGGAATTCTGGACATTCTTGAAGCAATGATACATGCCAACAATGAGAACCAAGTGTTTGGGCTACCCTGACTTGGGCACAACCTCACCAAGCTAAAATACCTCAAAATCTCAAGATCTAAGAGAAAACGAAGGCCCTAGTTGACCATATTCGTATAAACTATAAGCTCTCTAGCATTGCAACTCATGGAAGTCTCTTTAGGTTGGGGCAACAAAACTCTATCTATTTTAAAGAATTTTCATATGGCTCGAATAACCTCCAAGTCGGATTCATGAAAATAAACGTTTGAGATTTTATCCTGGGCTAAAAGATACTTGACACTAACCTTAGTGAAGTTTGGTCCAACATGTGCGACGAGAGATGGAGGAAGAGGTTCATATTCTATTGAAGAGGTTATGGTTTTTCCCTTGTCATCACCAACTTGTGGGGCCTTTAGATTAGTTTTCCTTGTTGGCTAAGAGTTTCCATAGTCTGACCAGATGTCTCGAGAGAAGAGTCTTTGCTATTATCTTTCATATTCTCATCCATAACTTTGGGACTAGATCCCAAAATTTTGGTAGGGTGAGCTCCAAGGTTTTTTTCCTCATTATAAGAGGATTCAATTACTTGTGTTGTAGGATTTTATTTTGCATTCCATCAGGGGGGAGCTCAGTTGGAAGGGTTACATCATGTTCTACCTTATTCGGAATTCCTGGAGAGATATTACTAACGGTTGCTTATTAATTTGTTTTCTCTTGTTTGGTAAGAAGTTTTTTTTGTCTTAGAAAGTCTAGTAATTCTACACGGATTATTTTATTTTGTATCTGACCCTATAGTTCTGCAGAAGAAGTGCTTCGACGGCTGGTGGCCCCTTGGTATTGGGATGATTTGAAGGGCTTATGAGAATGGCTAAGAGATGAAAATAATTGGGCAGTTGAGGATGGTTCGAAGGGAATGTTCCGCCTGTTTTAGGGATGAACTCCTCCGTACTCGATAGATCTAGTTACCACGACTGTACCTGAGGAGACATGCAACCCTGCAGCATCTCTCGTTTTCTTCTTCTCTTCTTCTAGTTTAGAAAAGTTTAACCAACTACCTTTAGTTAATTCATTTTGAGCGGTGAACATAGAAATAGTGAAATGATTCCAAGAAGAATAATACATAGTATTTTGTGTGGTAGAAGAGGAAAATGATCGCCGGTAAGGGTTTGGGAATCAACGATGAAGAGTTTATTTGTCTCGATTACAAATACTTCTATCTTTAGAAATATCAAATGCTAAAATTTGAGAAATAATTTATATAGAGACCTTAAGAAATGCTTAAGTGCCCTATTAGAGAAGTTGAAACGACAACAGTAACTATGGAGCTCTATGGAAGTGGAATTGTTTTTTCTCTAATTGATTGATTCTACCTAGGGTAGAACGAATTCGTATCTCCAATAGAAAATGATACGTTGTCATAAAAAGTAACCAATTAAAGTTGTAACCTTTGGATATTAACTGTCATCAAATAAACGCCATTGGAGGGGGTCAGATATATTCGCTACCAATACCATGTAAGAAAGTGTATGCAGATCAGGACTAGAGAAATGAACAAGTTTAAATCGTACGCGGTTTGGATATGTGTCAGTTAGCTTTCCCAAAACATATTTGAGAGTGTTGAGAGGGCTAACTGATACAATTAGATATGTTTTAAACCAATAGACACTAAATGGTCAGATTTCTTTGAAGGGGCAATTTAGACCCAAAATAAATACAATGCTAACTAAGTTGTGAGCTAGCTATATATATGTTTATGTGAAATATGTATTATAAAAACTAATGTTGATGGACTTGGAGGATGATAGGTCAATGCATATTCATGACCCGACCCTGATAGCCCATGAACCTAAAATTTAATCTATAAATACTCAAAAGCACAACATCTAAGAGGGTTGAAACATTATCTATCTACACATTTAATACATGCACGTTAATTATGTCTCTACCTTTGACAATGAATTTAATACATCATCTAAACACTTACCAAAACTATCTGCCGATCAGATTTTATAATCATTATTGTCGGTCAAGATCTTGAAGATAATATTATAGACTATATTACAACATAAAATTGGCCATAAATCCTTAGCAAAGAGGAGAGTTCCTTCTTTAGGATTAAGGCGATGGTTGTGGCATTTTGAGAGGGCCCAAGATAAAAAGTATTAAAAATATTAAGATCTCATCATAAATATCTTTATTGATGATATTCTATGAGTGCTTGAAAAAACCCACGCTGAAATCATCAGGCTCCAGAGATTTATTGCAATAAATACTAAGAATGACGTTTTTAATTTATGCGCAAGTAATAAGACAAACCATTGAGGTCTTGTCATGGGGATTATTTTTTTCAGAAATAAGCCACGGGACTCTAGCGAGACTATGGTATTTTTGGAGTGAATTAAAACCCATAAGGTTGGAAAAATAGTTGACTAAGATGCTCGCCACCCTATTTGGGCGAGGTCCCTATTAATATTAGAGATTGAGACTATTTTATTTATCATAATATAATTTTCAATACTTTTACGGAATAAATTTGTGTTATGACCCTCCAGCTTGAACCACATGTATCTAAAATTTTGTTTGTATAAATATTCCACATGGGAAAATATAAGCGGGAAATGGAGAAATCTCTTCAGAGAAATTGTTAATCATGTAATCACACATTTGATCATACACCCAGGTTGTGTAAACAGAACTAAAAATGTATCATTTATATTAGGAACTCATTTATTTAAGAATAATATTCAACATGTTTTATGTAAACAATAAAAAATATAAAGTTAAGGAATCACACAAGACATAATTTTATGTGGCTCGGATGGTGAAGAAATCCTACGTCCATGGAAAATGGATACACTATTTTATTGTCAATAAGGTTACAAGGAAGAATCTATCAAACAAAGCAAAAATCAATCACTATATGTTACAAATTAATCACGAATTACAAAGGAATATGAATCTAGAGTATGCTCTTAGTTTTTATCTCTCCTACCTCATTTCTCTTTAAGAGGTAGATAGTCAACTCTAAAGAGTACATATACATATAAATTGATCAATATTGCGCTAACATTAAACTCATGCCTTGCTTATTCTATTTATAGATTCCAAAGAAGAACCCTAGTTTTTGCTTTAATCATAAGCTATCCTTTAATCAACGACTGTCACGAAACCATATTCTTTTAACATGCGCTCCTGATTAAATCTTTAAAACATGAAATCTCATAAATAGAAAGACCAGCTCAATTAAGAACAAACAAAATATTTTCAATTAAAGTAGGAAACCCAATTATGTAGAAAACCCAATTAAATATGATAACCAACAAAATAAGAAACCTAGAAAAATAATAAACCAAGTTAAATAGAAAAACCCAACATAGTAGGAAACACAGTAAAATAGGAAATCCTGGTCATCGACGCAATTTGTTGACGAGTTACTTTTATCATACAGGTAAAAATTTACCACTGCTCTTAGTAGCTCTAGCATCTGTTGCAGGGGCATGGGTATGGATTTTCTTGTAAGCAACATGAACCTTGTCAAGGTTTTTAGCCAAAGAAAATGTAATGATTCCGTTAGAATTTTTGTTTATTTTCATTCGAGCTTTTTATAGAATGTTATTCTTGTAGAATATGGTCATTTTTCGTTTGGTTTATTTTGGAGTGGGGGTAATTTTGTAAAGTGTTTTGTAAAATATTTTGAGTATTAAGTGTTTGGTGTAAAGTAGTGAAAGATTTGAGCAGCTTGGTTGTATTAAATGTTCATTACCCTCATTAATGAGAGTGGTTGGGGTATTTATACCCTTAATTAAGGACCCACGGGCTTACGGGTCGAATTATTAAACCGGGTTGAGTTTAAGGACCATTAACCTTTTAAGTAGATTAGCACGTAGCTTAGTCAAAAGGGGTTTAAGTGTTTTTACTTTTGTCCTATTCGGATAATTTAGTGGCATGTTATTGTCTGAATTACCCTTGTCCGGATTATGCAGTGGATTGTGACTGAATATTCCGAACTCATCAATATCCCCTTTTTAGGTATTGCTAACTATATTTGGGAGGACTAAAAAATCCATCAAGCCAGTAATGACTTTGTCCGATTTGCCTATGCGGTCCGTACTATGGACTTTACTTTCATCATTAACCCAGTTCGAAGTCTGTCTGAACTGATTTCTCTTTCCAGAATTCTAATGGTTTTCTTCTTGGATTGTGGGACACATGTCAATATCTGGTTCGATCTACCAGCCGTTATTCTTCCTAGATCGACGCACCCACTAAGTCTAGAAAATTACCTAGGCATTTAATCCTTCATACGTTTGTGCCGTCTTTAATCATTGTCAAACCCTCTTCAACTTCTCCTAGGTAACGATACTTTTTTCTATTGTTATATAAATCCTTTTTTATTATTTCATTGTTTTCATTACTCAAAGATTTTTTAGAGAGATTTTCACCCTTATCTTCAAACTTGTTCTTGAATAGTTTTATGTTCACAGCCAGAAACGCACTTGTTAAAGGCGGTTGGTTAAACTTATCAGAGCTAAAAAGAGCGAAAAAAAGTTGAAAGGGAGCATCGTATTGCTGCCGGCCTCTCAGTTTCCCCAAGTGAGAAATCTAGTGAACCGTCTCAAGAAGCTGACCAAGGATCATCATCTTCCAAAAACCCCAAGCCTAGACAGTTATTCAAACCAAGCCTTTCTCCCCTTCCCCCAGGATCTTCTGTTCAAGAGTCTTAACCTTCTGTTGCTAACGAAAAAGTGGTTTTGAGTGTTAGAAAACCTTCCCCTTCATAGCCATTGGTTCTGACGCTGAGAAGTCTCAGGAGAAGTCAACCCCTCGTCGGACGACTCGTCTAACTAAAGCCCAAACTACTGCTTCACTGCCAAAGCCCTAAGGATATGAGGCATCTAAAGTAGCCCCAATAGCCAAGCCCTCCGGATCCCAACCTCAACCGGACACCAGGCCTTTAGAAACAACAGGCGCTCATCCATCTGAACAACCTTTGGTGCCAGAAGTTAGTCCCCATCCATCCAAGGCAACCGATAAACCTTCCACAGTGATGTAAGAAGTAATGGAAGACAATATCGAGGAGGCTCCCTTTGAAACTGAAGCATCAGGACAAACGGGGGATGCTGCTTTTGACAAGAAGGGCAAAGGAAAAGTCAAGGTCTGTTTGACTCATCCGGAGCTTCCGGAGTGCCTAGAGGGCAAGGTAGGCCATTGATTTAAAAATTTTAGTGTTAAATACCTGTTGGCTATACAAAATATAAGCTCACCCACACTGCTGAGTTGGGACGGATTCAGAAGAAATGGGGGATTCCAGAGTCAGTGAAGGTAAGGATACCTGTCACTCTGGAGCCTCATATGGACTGCAAGCTTAACGAGGTGGTTATTTTCACTGAGGTACTAAACTGGGGACTTTGGTTCCTATTAGACCCATAAATAGTCAGGTATTTCCACCTGGTTAAACTCTGTCCAAGCTAACTAAGCCCAAACGCCTGGTATTCCCTCATTGCTTTCATAATGGCATCAAGGTTATAAAACATTCCACTCCCAATGGAGCAATTTTCCGCTGTGGCAAGTTCATGCAAGAATCACAATTTCAAGGTTGTAGACGACTTGCTGGAGTCTGAGAAGAACTGGAGGATACAGTTCCTGTTTGTCAGTGGGACATGGGAGAATTGTAGGAAGATCAAGGCCAACACCAATCCCAGCATGTTAACCAGCAGGTGGAAGAGTACTGGTGAGTTTTTTTTTGTCGTTGTTTTTCATGCTTTTATTTTTAAATCATAAGTATTTCTCTTCTGATTATTTTGTCACTCATTTTTCAGTGCTACCGAAGGAGTTCACCAGACACCTAGAGGAGGGGAAAACAACTTGTGCCGAACTTAACGCATGGGTTGCGGATCGTTGGGGGAATGCCTTCCACAATTGCTTAACCTCGGGAAATATTGTGAGGTCCCATATATGGAACACCACAGGTTGGAGGGACCTCTCATGGGAAGAGCTAACTACACCGCCTCCTCCTGGTGTAATTCTCAAACGAACGGAGGCCAACGATGGTAAATTGGTCTTACCTTCCAGAGAAAAAGCTCCCAGCAAAATGAAAGGGAAGAAGAAGAAAGCTGCAACAGATCCGGTTCAAGCAACCACAGAGGGGACTGGTTCAGGGAACCAAAGGGGAATTGACGCTGCCCTGCTCAAAGTGGTAGAGGCTGAAATTGTAAGGGAGGTGGGAGAGTCACAAAACCTACCAAATCCTCCAAAAAATGACCGGAAAAGAAGGGCCACCAGTGACGAAAAGGCTGCCAAAAAGAAGAGAGTCACCTTAGGAGAAGAAATAATTTTTCACCCTTCGGAGCCTCTACCTCCACCAGCCCCTGTTGATCCTAGTTTACAAGAGAAGATCCTAACAGGTCTGCAGTCCGGAGAGGTTATTAGGGAGAGGGACTGAAGAAGTGGACATTAATGCCCTTCAAGACATTGATTTATACTTCAATGATTCTGAGAAGGATGATTTCGTAGGTCCCTACCGACATTTGAGCTCTGCTAACATGGTGAACTTTAATGGTAGTCTTTCTCCGTCTCCGCAGAGCAAGATGTTCTAAGCCATTCTCTTCTTGGTCACACCCCGACAGTGCTTGACTTGGAGAGACAAGTGAAAAGCCAGACCACTCTAATCAATTCCCTCACCACTGACAATGAGTCTATATCAACCAATCTTCTTAATGTCAATCAGAGCATAGAAGAACTGAAGAAGGAGATAGAAGCATTAAGGATGGACAAGGAAGATCTATCAACCAAGCTGGCCACTTTGGAGACTGCAAGTACTGAGCTCCAAACTAAGTATTCCGACTTGGAAAAGGATCTCACAACATTAAAGGAGGACCTGAAGACCAAAGATGGTATCATTCAGACCCTATCCGGTGAGAAGACTTCCTTAGAAGGTACTGTGTCGAAGATGGCCAAAGAGAAAGAGGATTTGGTGAAGCAGCAGGAGCAAGCTATTCAGGCAGGTATTGATAAATATACCAATGAAGTGATAGATTCCCTTGAAAAAAGATACGATGAAGTCATGTCTGACATGGTGTTGCTCTTCCATGAGACCTTTCGGAAGAGGACCCTTGGTCCCCTATTAGAAAAATGTGGAATATGAAGACCTTCCTCATCACACCATGACAGCTGGTGACAAGTACAACTACTCCAGTGGAATTGATTCCACTACTGACGATGAAGAGGGAACTGGTGAGAGTTCTAGTGCTGAACTCAAAAGTCCCAAGAAAGGTAGTGGCGAACGAACATCCGAAGGGAACACGCCCTAAGGTTTGATCATAATTTTTATCTTTTCTGAACAGTTAAAGTCCTTGGATGGCCAAGGAATATTTTGTAATGTTATCCGGTCAGATTTTGTATAAGTCTTTGAAATACTTAAAGTCCTTGGATGGCCATGTCATGTTTTGTTCTTCATATTCGGTTAAAGTATGAATATGCTTATTTATAAAATCTTTATTTATTTAACACTTTCTTTCCTTTAAATTTTAACGACTAATGTTTAAATAGCCCCTAGTTTTTCAGAAGCATTATAGTGAGAGTCTTTAATATCTCTGATGACATGTAAATGGTCATCATTCAACCAGGTTTACTGATCTATCAAAGATCCAAAATGTTGAACCAATGATTTATACTTGAATTGAATTGCAGTTAAACCAGACCGGATGTTTTAAGAAGGTATCACATTTTATTGAATAACAAAACCGGACACCTCAATAAAACCTCCCCGCGCCACCAGGGTAAGAAAGAGTATGCGCCCTCATATTTACATTGATATCTAACAAGTAAATATTTACGTACAACTTTTATTCTAAATATAACCTGAGATGTTCAATATTCCATGGGTGCTTCAAAATCCTTCGATCTTTGTCTTGAAGCCTATATATCCCAGGCTTAAGTTATTCAGAGACCTCGTAGGGGCATTCTTAGTTCGGAGCCAGCTTACCGAACTGCTTATCCTTGGTGTGTAAGAAAACTTTTCTCAAAACTTTATCTCCCAGTCAAAAATATCTTCTCTTGACCTTGGAAGCAAACCTGCTCCTCATCAAGCCTTGGTAGTGGGCTGTTCTCAAGTGAGCTTTAACCATTCTTTCTTCTAATAAGTCCCACTGATTCCTAATTGTTATCTCATTAGCTTGTTCAGAATAGTTATGGACCATGTATGATGGTATGGTAGCTTCAATAAGGGTAATGGCATCCATCCCATACACCAAAGAAAAAAGAGATTATTGTGTAAGATCCCGAGGAGTAGTTCGGTATGCCCACAACACTGCTTGCAGATAGCTTGGCCACTTCCCCACAGCTCCCTCTAGATTCATTTTTAATCCAGACAAAATGCTCATATTGGCAACTTCAACCTGGCCGTTTGCTTGTGGATGGAAATGAGAAGAGAAACAGTGTTGAATGCCTCTAGATGCACAAAAAATCTCCATATCCTTGTTATCAAACTGTGGCCCGTTATCTGTGGTAATCTTTTGAGGAATCCCAAATATGCAACATATATTGGATAAGATAAATTTAATGACAACTATTGAAGTGGTTCCTACCAAAGGAGCTGCCATTATCCATTTCGAGAAGTAATCAATAGCAAATATAATATTCCTACACCCTCCGGATACCATTGGCAAAGGCTTAACTAAATCCAATCCCCAATGAGCAAAAGGTACTGGCTCAGAAATAGACTCCATAAGTATTGCTGGTACATGAATTTCGTTGCCATACCTTTGACATGGATCACACTTCTTTATCATTTCTTTAGCATCTGCCATTATGGATGACCAATAGTACCCAACCAACAATACCCTCCAGGTTAGTGCCATGTAGCCACAATGTGCTGACCCTTCTCCATCGCGTGGTTCAGATAAAACGACTTGAGATTCTTCAACCCCCAAACAACGCAAAAGAGATCTACTGAAAGATTTTTTATAGAGAACTTCCCTTATGATAAAAAAAACCACGAGCCCTGTGTTTAATTTTTCTTGCCATAGCTTTATCCGGAGGAAAAACCCCATCAGAAATGTATTGAAGAAGAGAAAATCTCCAATCTCTAGGTTGAACCACTTGTATACTCAAGTTTTCCTCATTTCCTTGTTCTGATTTGACTGTATGGATGGCAATTTTTGTACATGAATCCAAGGGTAGGACTCAGAATATGCTATGGTTGCCAAGGAATCTGTCATTGTATTTTTTGATCTAGGAATATGCTCATAACAAACACTTTTAAAGTTGGCTGCCACCTCTTTAAGAATGAGTAAGTATTTGATCAGTTGATCCTTCTTGGCCTCAGATTGACCTTGAACATGATGGATAAGAAGCTGGGAATCACTCATCAACCTAACCCGTTTAGCCCCACGTAGGAAAGCTAATTTGAGACCAGCTATAGCCGCTTCATATTCAGACTCATTGCTAGAGGCCTTGAACCCAAAACATATAGCTTGATACATTCTATCACCATACGGAGAGGTTAGGAAAATTCCATCTCCACAACCCATTGTGCTTGATCCACCACCAGTCCGAACTACCCATTCTTTTTTGGTTTTTCCTTCTGAAACTTGTTTAGAACTCCTATCTGAATGGAATTCTACCAGGAAATTAGCAATAGATTGAGCTTTGATAGCAGTTCGTGGGGAAAAATAAATGTCATAATCACCCAATTCTACTGACCATTTGGTCATCCTACTTGATATATCTGTTTTCTAAAGAACATTCTTCAATGGGAAATATGTTCAGACAATGATGGAATGAGACTGAAAATACGGCCTCATTTTTCTTGCAGCAATCACTAAGCCTAGTGCCAACTTTTCAAACTTCAAATACATCTTCTCAGCATCTATCAAACTTTTACTGATGTAGTACACCGGACGAGGGTAATTGTCCACCTCTCTTACCAATACTGCACTTATAGCGCATTCTGACACACCCAAGTATACATATAGTGTTTCTCCTTGTACGGGCTTAAAAAGGGTCTTTGGTAAAGATAAGTGTTTCTTTATTTCATCAAAAGCATGGCTGCATTGTGGAGACCAATTAAAGTCTTTAGCACTCTTCAAGGTTTGGAAAAACGGAGCACATTTGTCTGAAGATCTTAAAATAAAATGATTCAAGGCAACCAACCTTCCAGTAAGCCTCTGGACTTATTTAATATTCTGAGGATGATCCATTTCTAATAGGGCATTCAACTGATCCGGATCAGGCTGTATCCTTTTCTCACTTATCACATACCCCCAAAAAAATTCCGGATCGAACCCCAAAGACACATTTTTCTGGATTTAGTTTCAAATTCACCATTGTCAGATTGGCAAAAGTTTATCGAAGGTCAATTATGTGTAAATCCTCCTCCAAGATTTTAACCATCATGTCATCTATGTACACCTCCATATTCATGCCAATCTGATTAGCGAATGTTTTGTTTATTAGCCTCTGGTAAGTATCCCCAACATTTTTCAACCCAAAATGCATCACCTTGTAGCAATAGAGACCTCTAACTGTAAAAAAGGTAGTATGATCCTGGTCCTTCGGATCCACCTGTATCTGGTTGTACCCAAAGAAGGCATCCATGAAGGACAATAACGTTTTCCAGATGTTGAGTCCACCAACTGATCTATCCGGGAGACCGGATAAAGATCTTTTGGGCAAGCTCTGTTGAGGTCAGTAAAATCAATACACATACGCCATTTCCCATTCTTTTTCATGACTAACACCGGATTAGCAGTCTATAAAGGATACTGAGATTCTTTTATGTGTCCCATCTTGGTAAATCGATCAACTTCTTGAACTATCACATCAACCTTCTCCTTAGAGAAAGCTCTCATTTTCTGCACAACAGGTACAACATCACTCCGGATGGACAGCTTGTGTGAGATAATGCATGCAAGTACTCCGGTTACATCACCATTGCACCAAGAAAAAATATGCTGATTGTTTGATAAAAAAGACAACAATTTCTTTTCAACTTTGGCGCCAACTTTGAGCCAACCTTGACACTTCTACCCTCTGCCAGAAAGTGGGTTTCAATTTCTTCAACCGGTATTCAAAAACTTGGGGCCTCTCTAGGGTCATCAACCTCACCCTCTTCCTCAGAAGGCCCCAGTAACTGCTAATCTTCATTAATCCAAACTGCTCCTAAAGTTTTAGGAGCAAGTGCAGTTGCATAGCATTCCCTTGCTATCTTTTGACTACTTCGGACAACGCCCACTTGCCCTTGAACTGCATACTACAAACACTGGTGAACTGTAGAGGCTACAACATGCATTCTAGAGATCCTGGTCAAGGTGTTATTCATTGTTGTAGCATGTGGGGCAATCTACCACAACGAATAACACCCTGAGCAGATTTTTAAAAGGCCCCTTGCCCAATAGCACCTCTTCGTCAAACTCCCCGATTACATCCGCAGAGCTCCCCGTGAAGCCCACAATGGTTCTGTTTGACCGTTGAATAACGGCCATATTTTTCATTTGCTTGTAGGAACTTAAAAAGAGGATGTTTGTCGAACTGTTTGTGTATATCAAAATTCGTCTGATATCATTGCCCCCAATAGTTGCTCCTATCGCCACAGCATCCTCATGAGGCCCAACAATATTTCTTAAATTATCCTCATCAAAAAATATAAATGGAAAAGGGGTTTGACACTGATAAGAAGACATGCCTCCTTCCAACTGAGTAGCCAGAGAGTGAACATGCCTCTTTCTTGATGAATGAGTGGGCAGTGTCATGGTATCCCCTCTGAATATAGTGAGTGACTCAAAGAAACTCATGAGTCAGAACACCTTTTTAGTTTGCATTGTTATGACCCCTATTTTATTATGGGTTGGATCAGGATCCATGTACTCCGAATCAACATCAAATCTTTCAAGTATCACCATTGCCCCCTCCGGAGCAGATGTTCCCACATTGTTCGTAGGGCCAGTTCGAGGAGCATTGTCAGGCCTATTTCCATTTCTTCTTTTAACATAAGATCCCAACTTACCTCTTTTAATGAGATTCTGTACTTCCTGCTTTAGAGCAGTGTAGTCTTGGGTGTTATGGCCAATATCATTATGATACTGGAAATAACAAGTATTTTGACTGTCTTTGGGAGACTGCAGTGCTGCTGGTTTTCAGAAATGGACTTCATCCTTGGTCTCGTCATAAATTGTGGCCACATTCTCTTTTAATTCTGCAAACCACTCCGGTTGAACCCAATGACCTCTTTTACTCTTGACTGCTGGCTCTGAGATTGACTTTGGTTGGACTGAGCGTGTTTAGCCCTGTTAGACCCTTGTCCGGTCTTCTTAGCCTTATATCTGGATTGGTTTTGAGCTGTTGTGGTAAACCTCACCTAACGGTGCACCCTGGTTTTCTTGGTTTCATCCACATTAATCTGATTCCCCACCTGATTTAATAAGACACCCCAAGTCATGGCCTTCCTCCTAGTCACCGAATCAACCAGATTCGCAGGTTTCAACCCTTATCTCAAGGAAGCAATTGTCACATGTTCGAGGCAATCTTTTAACCCGTTCTTGGTATTTACGAACCGACTTATGTAGTACTTTAATGACTCATTTAGCTCTTGGGAATAATGGATAATAGTATCTCCATTTCCCTTCACCTCCTTACTTCCCATAAATTTCCTTCGGAAGGCAACCCATAATGTATCAAAGTTTCTGATACACCCCTAGGGTAAGCTGTTGTACCATTTAAGAGCACTTTCCGTAAAAGATTGGGAGAAGGCTCTACACAGAAGTTTGTCATCATCATCAAAATTCATCATGAAGTTCTTGAACTGCTCCACATGATTGTCCGGATCCTTACTTCCATCATACTTCTCCATTTTGGAGCTGTCAAACCTTTTGGGTAGGTTTCCGAACAGTATTTTGGTAGACAAAGGTGATTGTCTCCAATTCATATTAAGACTGAAGACTGTGTCTTCATTAGGCATTGCGAAAATACCTGGTTTGGTCTGAAAAGCAAAAGGATCGATCAACAACTGATCTACATGTCTGTAACTATGGTTGTGAGATGACCCTTTGCCCAGATGCCTTTTAAGTCTCCCATGCCTATCTCTCTTTCTTGAATAATTTTTAACTAGTTTATGTTTCTTTCTAGACCTCCCTTCATCACTGCTTGAGGATAAATACTTCTCAAGCTCAGCCTTGTTCGAAGAGCTACTGGAGGACTCAGAAACTAAACTTTCAACCGGCTTAGACTGGCGAGTCTTCATAGAACTGACATTGGTCTTTTTTGAACTCAAATGAGTCTTTACTGATGGATCATTCTCCTTAGGATTGTCAGTATGATGAATGACTGACGTCCTTGACTTCTCCTTTATACCCTTTTCTTCTTGTTTTATGGCCCTTAACGCCTCTATTTATGCTCTCAACTTGTCTCGCTCTTTGATGGTGTATTCCTTGTTTTCACCAAATACCTCCACCACAAGTGGTAGGTTCCTTGCTCGTTCGGATCTATCCGAACTAGTCTTTTCTACTAGTTTTGAATGCAAGATTTAGGCACCCTCGCTCTCCTACTGTGTCGCCAATTTGGTTTGGTTTATTTTAAGCTGGGGGTAATTTTGTAAAGTGTTTTGTTAAGTATTTTGAGTATTAAGTGTTTGGTGTAAAGTAATGAGAGATTTGAGTAGCCTGGTTGTATTAAATATTCATTAACCTCATTAATGAGAGTGGTTGGGGTATTTATACCCTTAATTAAGGACCCATGGGCTTACGGGTCGTATTATAAAACCAGGCCGAGTTTAAGGACCCATTAACCTTTTAAGTAGATTAGCACATAACTTAGTCAAAAGGTGTTTAAGTGTTTTTACTTTTGTCATGTTCGGATAATTTAGTGGCATGTTATTGTCTGAATTTCCCTTGTTCGGATTATGCAGTGGGCTGTGACTGAATATTCTGAACTCATCAGTTTTGAGAATCGTTGAGGTCGTTGTCTTCGTGAGAAAAGTTTGAAACATAATCGTGTATGTTATTTAATTATTAAGGTCATTTTGAGACTTGTTGGGAGAATTGTTTGGGAGAGATATTATCAACATCTTCGGTATCCTTCAATATTTTATTTTTGGGAACATTTAGTCCAATCCCAAATTTGGTTGTTTATACATCTGTTGAAGGATCAAACCTTGAATTACTTCTAAAATAATTTTTTCTCCGGTTAAGGTAAATATAATTTTGCCATCAAAATTCACGGTGAGCTCTTAGATAAACCAAAGACTAAATTTTAAAAATATTTATAGTATAAAGAGAGAATGATATTCAAGATGCCAAACTGAGAAGAAAACAATATATAGTTGTGACAATGGATTTACTATAATACTATCATAAAATTCTCTAAATATATACTGAGCTTTAGTAGAATCTATGAAAAAGTAAAAAACACAAAATAAAAGCAGCAATAAAACAGGTAGCAAAAAAGAAAGCTGAAATAGAATTGAACATGTCCGATATTATGTGTTTTCATTCATCTTAATTTGACTTAATCATATTGTTTTTGAATCTATATTCCCAATTCTCTATTACGTAAATAAAATATATATTCTAATTATGATCAGAAGTGGGTAAATTGACAATTCAATTTGATTATTTAAGAGTTAAGAAATAAAAAATGTTTTTTTAGGTTTCTAAATTTTGATGTTTGTGAGGAAGTATGGAAGATTTACAGGTATATCCAAAACATTTAAACTGAGCATTATGTTAAGTATTACACGCCACCTATTAACAATTAGTTGGGAAGGACATATGCAAACATATTTGAAACATTCTTAGATAAAGCGTGGAAGAGCTAATAAAAAACTCCAACATAATAAGGAAGTGAAGAAACATATTTTGTTGTCTTTGATTTGTTGAGGTAATTCACCAATTTCATGAATGCGAGTAGCAATATTGTTAGAAAAAGTGATATCTTAAAGATTGGTGTTCATTTTCATTCATGTATCTATAAGTGTTAGATAATTTATGGAAACTGTTTTTTATCTTGGATCATCTACGAGAGAAGTTTTGATATTCCATACTTTTAAATATATTTTTTTGGCATCCATTTTTGTTTAAACGAAATAAAATCTATCAAGTGCGTGATTAGACTGGTTAGGTGTTTATATTTCATTTTTCAACCAAGATCGTTAAGAAAAAATTTAGGATTAGTATGAGATTCAGGAGGAGAGAAATTAGACTTAATATTATAGATTAAATGGTATAAGTATGTAATTAGAAGTTCTCCTACAAGTTTGGGTATTTATTATTTTTCCAAATTTTCCAATTTGTTTTTTATTCAAATTTAGTTTGCAATCAAAGCTTACATACAAAGAGATAAATGGAGAAATAGATTCGGAAATACATGTTGCAAATAGTTGAAAATGATAGAGAAATTGAAGGTTTCAAACCTTTAATTGAGGTAATAAAGGAAAAAAAATGATGCGATTTAGAGAGAGAAAAGCCAATGAAGAAGATATGAGAAAAGTTGGTTATCTGAGTATAAAGATAATATATATACATATATATTCAGTAGATCTAAACCGTTGGATTAAATGAGTATTTACAGTAAAATATAATTGATATATTCTAGAATATAAAACAACTTATTTTTTTAAAATGAATTTATTTTTTAAACGTATCATAATCTATGGTGACTAATGTCAGAATTACTTAAATCTGTCGGTAAAAATCAGAAATATGAAAAGTTTTAAGCACACTATTTTTTTAAATAAAAATAACAATTTTCAAACTTCTTGATGTTACATCGTCTAGGTATTTCAATAGTCTTTTAAGAAAATTAATTTAAGGACCAAGGGAGAGTGTTAATAATGATATCCTATAGAGAATATATATTATTTATACATATGAGGTAAATATATATATCAAAAGCTAACAAAAAATAAGATACATGTGATAAAGGGTAAATGAAAGACGACACATAACATACATGAAACGAATGTCATACAAGATATAAGACGAGGGATTTAAAGAAATACAAGACGCGAGTTGTAAAGAGGAATAACGGTTGTATGAGGTAGGATGAGGGTTATAAATAAGTACGAGATGAAGGTCATAAAGAAAATATAAGACAAGGATCATGAAGAAGTACGAGATGAGGATCATAAAAAAATATAAGATAAAAGTCATGAAGAAGTACGAGACAAATTTTTTAAAGAAGATATGAGACAAGAGTCATGAAAGACATAAGATGAAGCAAATATCATAAGAATTAAAAGTCATAAAAAGATATGGACGAGCATAAATGAAGTTTTTTTCAAGCGGTTATAACAAAATTACATGTGCTATCATGTTATGGGTTATTAAGAATCGTAGTTAGACGGTTATAATGATATACCACGTGCAGGCTTGTAATCGGTAGATGATATCTTGTAAATAGTATAAATAAGGACTAAGGTTCACTATTGATTCGAGGTTGGAGGATAGTTGAGGTTGAATCTAAAGGATCAACCGATGGATAGATACCTTTGGCATCAAATCCTCTTGATAATACGGTAGTCACAAAATCCAAGCCTTTACTTGCTGCAGTTACGAATGATGGACCCTATTTATTCTTTCTCAGTGGTGAATAACAAAGACTGAAAATCGGTAGGAAAGAGAAATCATTTTTTTGAGGGCTTCAATGAGAGCATCTCACTCAAAAAGGTAAGCAAGGAAAAAGAATTGGTACCAATAGATGAAGTAGTTGTAAAATAGTTTGGTTACCACCAATGCAAGGCCGCTTTTGTTTGACTTTGATTGTTGGCTTATGTTTGGATTTGGTTCCTTTATCCTTTTTTGAGGGGCCTGAACCACTAGTGAGATACCACTCTTGAAGAACAATATTTATAACCTTGTGGCAAAACCTATGGGCCAAGGGACAACATAAGGTAGACAATTTCCATGGGGCGTAGGCCTTTCAAGAGGTAATGGAGGCGTGTAAATGTTTCCTCGGGCATGACGAAGATTGGCCTCAAGTGCAAAAGGTATAACAGAGCTTGACTACAAGACACGCCCATCGAGACAGAAAAAATTCAGCCTTAGTGAACCTACGGTGCCGAGTGGAAGATTCGTCACTTAACGGATAAAAGTTACTCTAATTTTTCATTCACCTAATTGAGAACTTAATTTAGCGGATCTTTCTTAAAGACGTGAATGAAAATAAAAAAAAACTCATGGATAAGCTTCACGACCTGGTGGTCTTTGTAAGAGAATATACATTTAATGAGAAGCGTCTGCTTTTCCGGAAGGATCATCATAAATGATTAATGTGTGTTATTCACGGTAGATAAAATATTCTACGATCCATACGATCTTTTTGTATTTGATCCATTTGAATTATATATTTGAAGATCCGGGTTCGAGTGGTATTTCACCTTTAAAAATAACTCATCCTTTGATTTTTCAGCATTAGTTGGTTCAGACCTTCACTTAATTTCACCCAAGCTTTATCTTGGTCATGGATAGATACCCATTGAAAAGAAATAAGAAATGATGAATCTAGGAAAACAATTAATTAAGAAAAAATAATTATCGACCATACATGTAAATATCCATGGCTCATACCTTTGATTCCACTTCCTGTTTCTATTGGAGACTAATCACATTTTAATAGAGAAAAAATATTATACTCAGATCAATTTTCCTTTACATTATTGTTCATCATCTTCGCTTTACATTTAAGAATGAAAATACCTTGTCATACGGGATAATCGGGTCAACCTGTTTTCACTCTCATACTTTACTCGCCTCCAAGTATAGCACGGTTGCGTAGACGGCAGTTAGCAAATCAACTCGATGAATGAGCTTGATGATGCATAACAAGATAATGTTCATGATTATCAGTCTATCCTTATTCTATCGACGTCTATTTCGTAGAATTTTCACCTTTAGGTGATTTTCTATGAGTTCTCGGTGAGACGATTAGATAACATGTTAATGATCATCATCTGGTTAGTAGCATCTGAGCAAAACAAAGAAACACCATTTTCTGTCTCTATACGATCCTAGTTATTTGGACGATGGATTTCAAATCGCAGTATTTGCCGATAGACTATTATTGCAACATATTGTGGATGTGCTAGGACTTTGAGTGCGACAATCAACTACTTGATGGATAAAAACTCCTTCATGAATATTTGATGCATGCTATTGACTTACTACTTGATCACAAAGATAGAATCTGCTTTAGCAGCAGCAACATCCGGTGTCGCAATGGCTGATAGAGTTTGAGGGACGATGTCAATAAGATGTTGTGCTATGGCGGCATCATCTAAGGTTTGTGTTATGGTGCCAACGTGATTTTATGCGGAGTTGGCAACTAATGTTTATGATACAGCATCACTAGAGGGGTTTGTGTGATGGCAGCATTGGGAGGAGTTGAATGTTTTGACATGATAAAGAGCACATTTTTCTTTTTGGATCGTGGGTATAAAGAGTTTTTTATTTTATTTTTTCAAGTAAGTATTTTGGGCACAGACGAAGCCAATTATATGTTTGAATTCTGTTTGAGATAGTGGAGCGTCATCTGAATAAGAATTACTAAGGTTTTAAGCTAGTTTCTAAAACTAAACTGCATATCAATGAATACTGAGATAAATAGAGAGAAATATGAACTATTGATTGGATGATAATTTGAGTATGTGAATCTTATTATCATGTGCACAATCATTCAAACCTTCGAAGATCCTAGTTTAGATTGGTTAGCACCGTAGCTGTTACAATTATTATATTAATTAAATAGTTTGTGGTCATTGTATCACAAGTTTACTGACATTAATAGCTAAATGATCAAATTCTTATTAACATATTTCAAATATAATAATTGTTAAGTATAAAACAAAATTAAAAATAACAAATAACATAAATGAACTCGAACTACCCTTTACTTCATATATGGATCTTACACCATCACTGAGGCTTTGACTTATTATCGTCCCCTGTATAGAAATACAAGTATAGATGGTCGTAGTCGTATTAACTTACAAGGTGTTTCTTTTTGTAACCAAGATGAGCTCTAACTGACGATTTCTCCTCAACCAAGACGAGTTGTGGTTGAAAATCTCTCATCAACCAAGACAATCTCTGACTAAAAATGGGCCATAACAGACAATCTTTTCTCAACCAAGACGAGTCATGACTAAAGACGAACCCTAAATGTAGATCTCTCTTCAAATAAAATGAACTCTGCTAGACAATATCTCCTCAACCAAGACAAGCCCCGATTGAATAAGATTCGTAACTGACAATCTCTTCTCAACCAATACAAACCATGATTGGCGGTCTATCTTTAACCTAAACGAGCCTTGACTGGCAATCTCTCCTCAACTAAAACGAGCCCTGACTAAAAATGAGCCTTAACTGGTGATCTTTCTTCAACCAAGAAGAGCCCTGACTGTCGATATTTCCTCAAGAAGGACGAGCAATGACTGAAGACGAGTATATATCTATTTTACCTATTGGTATGCTATCAGGCCCCAAAAGTGAATCCCATTTATACTAACTAGATTATAGAGAGTCCATTAAAAAATAACACGAAAGAGAAAGCCAAACCCCTGTAAATCTATAAAATATACAAAAAAAAAACCCATACATATCACACCATTTAAACTCTTTGGGCAAACAAAGCCATCCGGTTGTTGAAAAATAAATTCATACACCAATAGCATTTCACAGTTGAAAAATATAATATATATCAATAATATTACAGTAAAAACATTACACAATGCTAGAAACATTGTCAACACAATAAACAACACTGTGTATATAAAATGTGATTGCAATGAGTAAATATATATAAATACAAATTTTGCTTTAAAATGACATGTAACAACTAACATCTTGTAATAGTGTGATATTCGTGTAAGATGTGAAAAATACCTATTGCTACATTTTTTTTCAAAGTGATTAAGATTGTAACCACATATTTACATACTAGCAGTGTATTCACATTGTAGTTAAATGTACTTCAAAGTTGTAATTTTTTATTTCATCTAGCATTCTTTATTTTTATCTACGTAATACAGTAATTATATGATGCATTTGTTTCATGAAATCTAAATTTAGCATTGGAACATAGAATAAATTTTACATGCTCCATCATACTTTTAATTACCGTCCCCGTCATCGCAAAGCATACTTAAACATGGCAACAAATGCATATACAATATAGGCTTTTGCAATTAAAAATACACTTCTTTGACTACACACTTCAAAGTAAAAGCATAAACTCACACATTATACACAAATTGGTTTGTACTAACACATTTATGCATAAATTTATTCATTTTAACATCACTTAATTAGAACATAAAATGTTTACATTATAAAACTATGCATATTCGGAAATCTGTAACGCCATTCGGTATATACACTATTTTTATATACATATAATTATAACAAGATTATAAATCAAAACGCATAACTTAATTTTACACTCACACCACTACATCACACTAAAAAATCATTACCAAAGTTTACAAATGTCCTATTCACTTCATATAAAGTTAAAAAACAAACACACACAGTACATTACAATATTCACAATGTATATTTGCAACTACAATAACGCACTAATAACGCTTTATCATATTTTGAACATGACATCACATTTCCAACATACACATAACATTTCAATATATGTCACTTACAAAACTGCTTACTACATAATCATTCAACTTAAAATAACTTACAAAGCAAAGAATATGAAGATAGACTTTGCCATAAAAAAACATCAAAATAAATTGCAATATAAATCGCAAGAGTCATATTGAGTAAATCCCCTCCAATCATACAAAACTTCAATCAAAACTTCAATATATTTCATAATTTAAACACAAAATAAATTGTAATATATAATCTTAGAGATCGTAATTCAATAAAGAAATCAATAAAAAATTAAGGAAATTCAAAGTGAATACATACTAGATCTAACTCGCTTTTTTATTTCACGATTTCGATTTAATAACTTGAATTTCAAACATGAATAAATATTAAAAATTGACTATCATGATTTACAAAGAACTGAGTACCTGAGTACTTGGATTTGTCAAGGATCGATTACCTTATGTTGTTTCTAATTCACAAAGAAGGTTCGATTTACCTCAATACTGGTTCCTTGTAATATTTCTATATTGTAGAAGAAATATCTACCTTACAAACTAATATGGAGATCCCGAATACCTCTTAGCTTGTTTGATTCAACTGATTTTCGATGCATGCTATTCTTCAAACCATAAAGATCTGAATTTTATTTAATTATCATTCGATTCTCACTTTTATTCTATGTTTTATACATCTACTAAAACCTTACTTGTACCTCAATCGGTTCTACAATTCGCACTCAAATCTTGAATCAAATCCTAAATATTATATATTTATTATTAAAGAAAATGGCCATGATGATGACATTGAATTGAAAGACAAAAATAAATCATTCAAAAAGCTTTTTGCAAATTGGAAGAACAACCAAAATTATTTTTTGTCGCAAACTGTTACTCTATGAGCCTTGAAAATGAATTAAAAGTAGAAAGAAAATTATTTATTGTTACACCTTAAACTAATAAAGAAATAAAATAAATCTTATTTTCTTTTTTTTCCATCATATTTTTATTATTTTAACATAATTTATTCTTCTTTTTAAAAGCTTTTCTATCCAAGATACAATCATTTTTGGTTATATAATGAGAAACAAGAAGTTTCCAAAAGGCGTCGTCAATGATGCGGTTTAAAATCTTCATCAAATATTTCAAAAGTGTTTTAGATCTAGAGAAGAAAGAAGAAAGCTTTTAGAGATAATATGAGGCTTTTCCAAGAGAGAGAAAGTAATTTAAGAGATTAAATTGAGGGTAAATGAGATTGCTCCATTTTTGGATCATTTTCTTATATATATATATATATATATATATATATATATATTGATGAGTCCGGATTTTGTCACCACTCTTTGTGAGAACCGGACAGGGGCAATTCGGACATCATCCATCTAACCGGACAGGGACGATTCAGACAACCTCCACTTACTGAAACTGTCCGAACATAACTAAAGTATTAAAAACATAATCACTTCATGACTAAACTAATTACTTGTTTACTTTAAAGCTAGTGGGTCTTTAAACTCGACCCGAATCCATAAAACACAACCCGAAAGCCCATATGGCCCAAAATATAAAGGGTATAAATACCCAACTACCTACATTAAATGAGGGTAATGATAATTAAATACAACCAGACAACTCAATTCTCCATCTACATTCTATCCAAACATTAAATACTCTCAAAATTCCACAAAACTCTAGACAAAATTACAAAATTACCCTCAAACAAAAATAAACCACATCAAATTGGCGACCACAGTGGGAGGACGACGGTGCCTGAATCCATCATTCAAAACCATCAGAAAAAAACCAGTCTGAATGAATCCGGACGCACCGGAAGTACCACCAGCTTTGCTTGAAGTGGTGGGAGAAAATGATGAGTATACCATCGAGGAGCGTGATAGGTTAAAAGTTGAAATAGAAGCTCTGAGGGCAGAGAGGGCAAAGATGGGCATAAAAGAGAAATCAAAGGCGTCAGTTGCTCACCATAGTGACAACCCTAGAGATCATGAGCCCTTAAAAACCTATGTGAGTACGAAGAAGACTCATGCTAGCTCCAAAAAGTCTCACCGGTCTAAACCGGTGGAGAGCTCTGATTCAGACTCAGAATCTTCCAGCGGCTCCTCGGACGAAGATGGAGTTGAAGAATCCTTGCCATCCAGCAATGACGAGGGCCGTTCTAAAAAGAAACAAAAGTTGGTTAAGAAGTATTCAAGAAAAAAGGATAGGCGTGGAAAGTTAAAGAGGCATATAGGAAAAGGGTCGTCTCATAGTCGGAGACACATAGATCGGATGGTGATGGATCATTTTGCCTTCCATGATGAGCCAGGTATCTTTGCAACTCCTAATGAGGATACTGTCTTCAGTCGTGGCCGGAATTGGAGACAATCTCCACTGTCCTCCAAGATCTTGTCCGGGAACCTTCCTAAGAGGTTTGATAGTACAAAAATAGAAAAATACGATGGCAGTAAAGACCCGGACAACCACTTGGAACAGTTTAAAAATTTCATGATGAATTTTGATGATGACGAAAAGCTGTTTTGTAGGGCATTCTCCCAGTCCTTTGAGGGGAGTGCTCTGAAGTGGTACAATAGTCTACCACAAGGCTGCATCAGAAATTTTGATACTTTTTGGGTGGCCTTCCGGAGGCAGTTTGTTAGAAGTAAGGAGGTGAAGGGAAATGGAGACACAATCATCCATTGTGCCCAAGGACCGAACGAATACCTAAAATAATACATAAGTCGCTTTGTAAACACCAAAAATGGGTTGGCTGATTGCTTTGAACAACTAGCAATAGCTTCACTAAGGCAGGGCTTAAACCCTGGAAACTTGGCTAATTCAGTAACTAGGAAAACCATGACACGGGGATACTGAATCAGGTTGGAAAGAAAATTAACGTGGATGAAACAAAGAAAACCAGGGTGCACAGGCAGGTGAGGTCTGCTCCGGCTGCACCAAACCCAAACCAAAATCAGTCCGGGAACAAGGCTAGGGAGGCCGGGCAGAGTCATAACAGAGCCAAAGCTCAGTCTCAGCCAGTTGTGCCAGCACAGAGTCAACAATCTAGAAATAAACGAGGGCCTTGGGTTCAACCAGAGTGGTTTGCTGAGTTAAAAGAAAACGTAGCCACCATTTATAATAAAACGAAAGAAGAAGTACACTATAGAAGGCCGGCTGCGTTACAATCTCCTAGGGAGAGCCGTAACAATTGTTTCTGTCAGTATCATAATGAGACTGGCCGTACCACCGAAGATTTTATTGCTTTAAAACAAGAAGTCCAAAATTTAATTGAAAGAGGAAAGTTGGGAGCATATGTTAAAAGAAGAGGAGGAAATAGGCCTCACAACACTCATCGGGCTGGTCCAAACAATGCAGGCACATCAGCTCTGGAGGGGGCTATGGTGATAATCGAGAGATTTGATATAGAGTCGGAGTACTTGGACCCTGACCCAACTAGGAATAGAGTGGGTGCCATTTAGGAACGTTGCAAGACGGTGTCCGGGCTTATTAACTTTTTTGAATTACTCACAATTTTCGAAGGGGACACCATGACAGCACCCACTGCTTCTTCGAGAAAAAGGCATGTTCATACCTTAACTACCCAACTAGAGGGAGACATGACTTCCTATCAATCGCAGATTCCATTTCCTTTCATTGTTTTTGATGAGGATGACCTGAGGGATATAGCTGGTCCTCATGAAGATGCTGTTGTCATAGGAGCATCCATCGGGGGCAATGACATAAGACGAATCTTAGTGGGCACTGGGAGTTCAACCAATATTCTCTTTTTAACTTCCTACAGAAAGATGAAAAATCCAGCTGTAATTCAACATTCGAACAGGTCAATTGTGGGTTTCACTGGAAGCTCAGCAGATGTGATCGGGGAGTTCGAGGAGGAAGTTTTGTTGGGCAAAGGCCCCTTTAAGAAGATGGTTAGAATACTGTTTGTCATAGTGGATTGTCCCACTTGTTATAATGCTATTCTGGGAGGTCTTGGCTCTCTAGGATGCATGCAGTGGCCTCAACAGTCCACCAATGTTTGAAATACGTTGTACAAGGAAAAGTGGGAGTTGTTCAGAGCAGCCAAAAGGTAGCAAGAGAGTGTTATGCAACCGCACTGGCTCCTCGGACGTTGGGGGCAGTTCGTATCAATGAGGAATAACAGTTTGAGGGGCTTTCTGGGGGTGAGGGTGATATTGATGACCCCAGAGAGACCCATGGAGTTTTAATACCGATTGAAGAAGTTGAAACACATTCTTTGGCTGAGGGAAAAAATGTTAAGATAGGGTCCAAAATGACATCGGAGTTAAAGGGTAAAATATTGAAGTTCCTAAAAGACCATCAGCATGTTTTTTCTTGGTGCAATGCTGATGTTACCGGAATACCAGCAGATATTATATCACACCAACTGTCCATCCGAAGAGACATAGCACCTGCGGTACAAAAGAGAAGAGCTTTTTCTAAAGAAAAGGCTGATATCATAGTTCAAGAAGTCGACAGGCTTACCAAAATGGGGCACATAAAGGAGTCTCAGTATCCTTTATGGACAACCAATCCGGTATTGGTAAAAAATAAAAATGGCAAGTGGCGTATGTGTATCGATTCTACAGATCTCAACAGAGCTTGCCCAAAGGATTTATACCCAGTTCCCCGGATTGATCAGTTGGTGGATTCCACATCTGGGAATAAGCTGATGTCTTCTATGGATGCCTTCTCCGGGTACAATCAGATTCAAGTAGATCCGAAGGATCAGGATCATACTACGTTTGCTACTGATAGGGGCCTTCATTGTTATAAGGTGATGTCACTTGGGTTAAAAAATATTGGGGCTACTTATCAGAGGTTGGTAAACAAAGCTTTTGCTGATCAAATTGGAAGAAACATGGAAGTATACATCGACGACATGATGGTAAAAAGTGTGGACGAAGAGCTACACTTGACAGATCTCCAAGAAACGTTTGCTAACTTAGTAAAAGTAAATTTGAAACTAAACCAAAAAAAGTGTGTGTTTGGAGTACAGTCCGGAAAATTCCTAGGGTATGTAATAAGTGAGCAAGGGATACAGCCTGATCCGGACCAGCTTAATGCTTTATTCCAAATGGAGCCTCCTCGGAATATTAAAGAAGTACAACGGTTGACTGGGAGGTTGGCTGCGTTAAATCGATTCATTTCAAGGTCTTCAGACAGATGTGCCCCGTTTTTTCAAACTTTAAAAGGTGCAAAGGGATTCGACTGGTCTTCACAGTGTGAAGAGGCCTTCAATGAAATCAAAAAACATTTGTCCTCCCCCAAGACTTTATTTAAACCTGTTGACGGAGAGACTCTTTTCATATACTTGGCAGTTTCCAGTTGTGCCATTAGTGCCGTATTGGTGATGGAGGTAGAGAATTATCGCTGTCCGGTGTATTACATCAGCAAGAGCTTGATAGATGCAGAAAAATGCTATCTGAAGCTTGAAAAATTAGCATTACCCCTGGTGATTGCTACAAGGAAGATGAGGCCTTATTTCCAGGCTCATCATATTATTGTCCGGACGTCTTTTCCCTTAAAAACGTTCTTCAAAAGGCAGACGTTTCAAGTAGAATGACTAAGTGGTCAGTGGAATTGGGGGACTTCGATATTGATTTTTCCCCTCGGACAGCAATCAAAGCCCAAGCTGTGGCTGATTTGTTAGTTGAATTCCATTCAGATAGGGATACAAAGCAAACAACTGATATGAAAGACAAAAAAGTCTGGGTCGTCCAGACTGATGGTGGATCAAGTACCATGGGATATGGTGCAAGAGTATGCTTGACCTCTCCGTACGGTGACAGAATGTATCAAACTATATGTTTTGCTTTCAGGGCTTCTAATAATGAGTCCAAATATTAAGCTGCTATAGCTGGTTTGAAATTGGCTTTTATTTGTGGAGCCAAAAGGGTCAAGCTAATGAGCGATTCTCAGTTGCTTATCCATCATGCTCAAGGTTAATCCGAAGCCAAAAAGGATCAGTTGGTTAAGTACTTACTTCTTCTTAAAGAAGTAGCTCTTAATTTTAAAAGCATCATCTACGAACACATTCCCTGAACAGAAAATATACTGGCCAGAAAATATACTGGCAGACTCCCAGCCATCCCTTTAGAGTCAATTACTGAGCCAGTACCTTTTGCTCGATGGGGGTTGGACTTAGTTGGACCTCTACCCATGGTGTCCGGAGGGTTCCGAACTATAATTGTTGCTATTGATTACTTTTCGAAGTGGATTGAAGCAGCTCTGTTGGCAGGTACAACATAAAAAGCTGTTATAAAATTCGTTTTATCCAATATCTGCTGCAGATTTGGAATTCCACAAAAGATAACAGCAGACAATGGACCACAGTTCGACAATAAGGAAATGGAGAGTTTCTGTGCCTCTAGAGGCATACAGCATTGCTTCTCTTCCCCTTTCCACCAACAAGTAAATGGTCAGGTCGAAGTGGCCAACATGACAATACTATCCGGTCTAAGAAGAATTTAGAAGAGGCTGCTAGGAAATGGCCTAGTTATTTGCAAGAAGTTTTGTCGGCTTACCGGACCACTCCCGGGGCTGCAACACAAGATTCTCCCTTGAAAAACTGAAAAACTACGAAGTGCAAGATTTGTGCAAAATAAAGCTACCCATTAAAACATACGAAGTGCTTTGACCATCCAAGGACTTTAAATTGTCAAAACAAAAAGATCTATCCGGTCAAGGACCGGACACAGTTAAAAAAATGCCTTGGCCATCCAAGGACTTTAGTTTAATCAAAACAAAAGTGAAAAGATAATTGATACTCTAAGACTGAGCCTTTGAAGATGGCTCAGCCTCACTCGTTTTCTTCTTCTTGAGGTCATCATTTTCCTCATCTGGACTCTTCCCGGTGTTCTCTTCCTCATCGGATGAGTCAGCACTGGAGTAATCATGCTTGTCTCCATCATCCATCGTGTGGAAGGGAAGGTCTTCGTCCTCTACATAAGTCCATAAATCTCTCAGATTCCTCTTCGGAAACTTCTCGTGAAAGATCAAGACCATGTATGACTTCACTTTGGCATACATTTCTTCCTGAGTGTCTATCACTTGAGACAGAGAAAGACTTACGATTGAAGGTAACGATGTTCGAAGTGCTCGGAGGGAGGTAAGGTCTAGCAAAATCATCCTTAGGGAGGTTTTCGAAGTAAAGATCAATTTCTTCAAGACCACTGATATCAACACCATCAATGCTGATATCCCCTCATGCACCCCTCCGGTTTGGAAGTTACTAGGGATGCCTTCTGCTTGATTTTGGTTTGTAAGTCAACAGGAGGAAGGGGCTCCGGGGGCCGGAGAGAAATCTCATCACCCTTGGAGGTCTTTTTCTTCTTGGCCTCCTTGTCCTTGCTCTCTACTCCCCATTTCCTATCTCTCTTAGGAACCCTTGGAGGTTTTGGAGATCCTGCCCCCTCCCTAGTTTTTTCATGCTCGACTACTTCTAGAAGAGCAGCATCAATATGTCCTTGAACTGGCCCCTCTTGGTTTGTCGGAGCAGTTTCCTCCGCTTCCGTGGGATTGGCTTCAACTGCACTCTGCTTGCCCTTACCTTTCTTGCCCTTCATCTTACTTGGGGCCTTGGCTCTACCAGGCAGATACAATCCTCCGTCTGGCGCGTGTGTTCTTTTGAGGACTACTTCCGGAGGGGGTGGGGTGGTAAGTTCCTCCCAGGATAAGTCCCTCCGGTTAGTGGTATTCCAAAGGTAAGACCTTGTTAGATTGCCTCCGGTAAAGGCATTGTGGAAACAATTCCCCCACTTCTCAGTAGCCCAAGCATTTAGCTTGGTGCAAGTGGTCTGCCCGGCCTTCATGTAGTCATTGAAGTCTTTAGGCAGCACTGTCAAGAAACAAAAAAGAAAACACAAGTCAGATAAACAAATTTTTGAAAAGTAAGGATGGGAATGTGAGATGGGATTCTTACCATCGCTTCGCCATCTACTGGTAAGGAGGCTCGGGTTGGCACCGGCTTTAATCTTCCTCCCATTCTCCCAGGCACCACTCACAAACAAGAAGTGAGTCTTCCAATTTCTCTCCGACTCGAGCAGATCGTCCACTGCTTTGTAATTATCACCCATGTTGAAGTGATAGAAGGGAATATGGTGGTTTCTGCAGAGGCTGGCCACAGCTGCAAACTGCTCCATTAGAAGAGGAATTCCGGAGAGCATGGAGGCCATGATACATGCCATGAGAGTGTACCAGGCATTAGGGCTCAGTTGACTTGGGAAAAGTTTGATGAGATGAAAGTATTTGACTATCTCCGGGTCTAAGGGAAACCTTAGTCCCCAGTTGAAGATCTCAGTGAAGAAAACTATTTCACTAAGCTTGCAATCCATCGGTATTTCTGGGTCCACTAGGATTCTTATTTTTACATTCTCCGGGATCCCCCATTTTGTTCGCATCCGACCCATTTCGGCTGTGTGGATTAAAGCATAGTTAAGTTTTTGCAAAGCTATTAAATACTTAACACTTACCTTGTGGAAACAAGGTCCCACTTTTCCCACAAGGACCTCCGGTAAATCTGGATGCCTTAAGCATAGTTTCTCTTTGTCCTTCTTGGCAGCAATAGCCTCACTTGTTTGCCCGGAGACTTCGGACTCAAAGGGAGCTTCTTCAATAGAATCCTCCATCACTTCTTCCATTACCAGGGAGGGGTTTTTAGTTATTTTTGGGTGAGGTGAGCTAGAGGTTGGCTCAGCGTGCCCTCCGGACTGTTGGGCTTCACTGGCTTCTTGTGCTCTGACCTCCGACTGGGGCTCAAATGCAGTAGTTTCTTTCCGGAGACTTGAACTAGATGCCTCCGGGCCGGACAGTTTGTCCTTAGGAATCCTGATGGGTGCCTCTGACCCCGTATTGCTATCCTTGCCCCCTGATTTGGAAGGTGTACCTTTTAGAGCCTGCCCTTTTACCAAGCGACCTCTTCTCCGATCTACTAACTTCTCTGGAGAGGCATCAGCATCCGATCCCATAGCAATAAATGGGGAAGGTTTCTTAAAACTGGTGACTACCTGTCCTGGTTCAACAGTAGGCTCTGATTCTTGAACCGATGAGCCCGAAACAATTGGTGAAAGGTTGGATTGTAACAACCTCTTAGGTTTAACGCTTTTGGTTGAAGAAGAGCCCTGGCCAAGCTCTGTGCTTAGTGTTTCTGGTTTATCAACAGGGGAAACAGGGAGGCCGTTTGCAATGCGCCTTGCTCGTTCAACCTTTTGAGCTTTTTCTAACTCTGACAAATTAAGCCACCCACCATTGATTAAAGCGTTCCTAGCTGTGAACATAAACTCACACCGAAAGAAAGTGTTTGTTTTTTAGAGAGAAAGCTTTTAAGTTTAGTAAAGCAAGGATGATGAAGATGGTAAAACAGTAGAAAAGTGAACTAATTTATAGTAAATATGCAAAAGATGCTTTGATACCTAGGAGAATTCGAAAGGGTTACAATGATTAAGGACGGCACTGATGTCATCCTCATTAAATGAAGAGGTTACTTTTTGAAGAAAGTGGGAGTGTCGTTCTAGGGAAAAAAGCGGCTGATGTGGCAAACGAGGGAGAGACACGTGTCCCACAACTTCTGGCAAAAAACTGTTTAGTTTCTGAGAACTTTTTCAGTTCGGATAAAGCTATTACACAGTTCAAGAATCTGTTCGGATATGGCTGTGACCAGCTACAGGCTATTTTTTAGGTCTTGCCAAAGGCCTTTGAACACCACCTAAAAAAGGGGCTACTGATGAGTTCGGATTTTGTCACCACTCTTTGTGAGAACCAGACAGGGACAATTCGGATATCATCCATCTAACCGGACAGGGACGATTTGGACAACCTCCACTTACTAAACTGTCCGAACAGAACTAAAGTATTAAAAACATAATCACTTCATGACTAAACTAATTACTTGTTTACTTAAAAGCTAGTGGGTCTTTAAACTCGACCCGAATCCATAAAACACAACCCGAAAGCCCATATGGCCCAAAAGATAAATGGTATATATACCCAACCACCTACATTAAATGAGGGTAATGATAATTAAATACAACCAGACAGCTCGATTCTCCCTCTACATTCTATCCAAACATTAAATACTCTCAAAATTCCACAAAACTCTAGACAAAATTACAAAATTACCCTCAAACAAAAATAAACCACATCATATATAAATATCAAGTATAAAATTATTTAAAGACCAATTTGAAGATATATAGGTATAAATGGTCAATATATTCTTTTATATATATATATTATAGCTTTTAATATAAAAAACACTCTATATATTAATTATATAAATATCCCTAACATTTTATCAGTATCCGCGTATTATATCATCATTACACATAAACATTTAATTTCAAACATATCATGTGATTCAAGTATGACAAAAGATCGTTTAAGGTACATACAAGACACAAATTGCACCAATAGCCTTTTGTTATAGCACCTAGGCATTACCGCGGTAAAAATAGGCATTGTCCCAGCAAAACAGACAATTTCCGTGATAAATTTCATTTTGTAGTAGTTTGACGCCGCAACCGCGATGAAAACCCAATGTCTCGTGATGTGATGTTGGCTTTATGTGTTGTGACAATAATTTTTTTCTACAACGACCTGATCCTAAAGAGAGGAAAAATCATAACTTTTATGCATAATGTTTTCTAATTAATAAAACACAATTCCTAACATATTTTATCCATTTGAAAACAATTACTCATGTAATTTAAACCACGGATCCCACCTCTACTAGCTCAAACAACGATAAATTTCTAATTGTGTAGATTTTATACCGAAATTAAAATTACATAATATATAAAATTAATTTGAAAACAAAATGTTATTAATTAATCTGAAAGAGAAATACTTTTGATATCAATGGATGGATGATGATTTATATCGCATAAACCCTCAATATGTAAATTAAACAGTAATCCCCAATCACATTTGATTTAATACCCAATCATATGAGAAAAAAACTTACGAGATAAATACGACATCTTCATTTTTATCGTTTACTACAATTTTGTTTCATTTGCTTTCTTTTGGTTTATTGTTCAATTAGTTGTTTTACTTTTCTTAATGCAAGAGAAGAAGGAGAGAGGATGATTTAGGTATAATAAGAAAAAAGATCAACTATGCCTAAGAAATTGACCAAATAATACATATAAGTTTCTCTTTACAATATGATGTGTAATTAATATTTTAACTTAAGATTTATTATACTCATATCCCTAAGGTTCGTAGTTGTTGTGATTAAGGACTATATACTAACTAATTTGTTTACAAATTAGGCGCTACACTTTATGTTTAATCTTAATTATCATCATTCGGGTTCGACTATTCACAAAACCTAAATTTGATCATATATATATAATATCTCCATAATTAATTTTTTATCTATTGATTAATTTTTATTCATTTTATGTATATGATTATTTATTTAATAACTAAATGCATCATTAAATATATAACGATCTATAATGTTTTAATAATTACTGCAAATATATTAATTTTAATTTTTTTAATATAAAAATAATTTTATCATAATATTTTTAAAAATAAAATAAGATGATAAATTGTTGTTATTATAATATTATTACCACAATATGTAGTTTCTTCTCAATTTATATTTTCAATTTAATTGTCAATAGTTTTTATTGGTGGCTTTTATATAACATGTGAGGAAGAAAAAAGATGATGCTAATTTTTCTCAATAAAAAAAGATTTTATTAAGAATAAACTACTTAGAGCCTATGTTTAGGCCTAGACATAAAGTTTAAGAATGAGTTTATTGATTTGGAAGCTCATCCAATTATACTATTTGGATCAAATCAAAATTTGACACATTGAAATTTAAAGAGCCGCGTAAAACAATTCATGGATAACAATTAACACCTTTGTTGTTTACTTTCATCTTTTGAAGTTGTTCACTGGACCATGAGATTTTGAAAAATGGTTCTTAAGTATGAAGGAAACTATTACAAAAGTTCATGGAAACTAATCAGGTATTTTCCTTTTGAATTTTACTCTATGATAAAGACTGTTATGCTGATTTTTCTTTAGCTTTATCCTTCTCTTTTTTTCTCAAAACCTTTATCGGCTTGTTTTATTTTTCTCAAACACTAGCTTTTGAAATTCCAAACTATAGTGAATTAAACCATAGTCTTATACGATAAGAGAACCCGTTTCTAGACTTTAAAAAAATACTATTGCTCTAAGATTGGCTCGAATTGTATTCTTGCAAAAAGTCGAACCTGTTGGCCTTCAGTGGTGATTCTTTTGCTAGCCAGTCAACATCTTGGTTTTGTTATCTGTAGATATGTGTAAGTGTCATCTTAGTTTTGAGTAGCTTTGTACAGTTTTGAATTAGAGAAATAATGAACTATGAGGATTTTTTGTTTGCAAGCATGACCATGAGAGTCATAGAGTCAATTTCAATTTCAACCTCTGTCAAGTTGCTGCTATTGCATATGATTATGTCATCTAATAATGCACGATATTCAACTTGAAGAGCATACTGTTTACCATAAATTCTTCTAAAAGTGAGTATAATATCTCAATAATTATCTCTTAGGACCCCACCTCTACTTGATTCACTTGTTTTTATACTTGACTCAGTTTGTATTTAGTTTAACTTTATGACCATTAGAAGGAATTCATTTTAGTAATGTATAATTGGTTGGCTTCTTTGATTGTAGTCAACAACAAAAATTTTGAGGCATTGTTTTTGTCTCTAATCTAATGAGAATATTTTAAAAGGTTAACGCAATCAATCTTGAAGATTATGCGTATGATTTGATTTATGATTGTTTAAAGATATATAAGAATCCCTTCATGTTTTTTTAATAAACCAACATATAATAGAGGGTATGATAGGTCTGATGTGTATATGTTTTTGAGTTGACCAATACCAAATTCTTATTAAGTGAATACGTTTCATGTGTTTAGAGATGTAGGTACCAAATAGCTCTGAAAAGTATTTCCAAATGTTCCAAACTATTCAACATCCTATAAGAAAATATTTGACGGATTATTTTTCAGAACATAACTAACATAAAAAGATATACCAGCAAAAGATGATATTAAGATATATAACAACCAACACAATATATTAATATAAATATAGAAAATCAATAAAATAAATTTTGTTTTTTATATTAAACTTTTTTTTACATTTTTTAAGGAATTTTTATTTTTAAATTAAACTAATTTATAAAATGGTTTGTTTGTCTAAATAAAATTTGTGAGTTTTGTGCTTTCTTAGTTTTAATATGTTTAAAAAATATTGTGAAATACATAAAATACTGTTTGAATAATTTAAAATATTTTTTATTTTTTAGAATGGTACTAATGGTATTTTAGAATTGAATAAACCAGAGTTGAATTGGTAAAAAACAGACTGAAAATCCTATTAAATTTTTCGTTTGTGGTTTTTTTAAAAAACCAAGACCAATAAAGGTTGGAACGATAAAACTAATAAACTAAAACTAATAAATTGATTAAAGTGATTTAGAATCAAACCGATAAAATCAGTAAAATGATAGAACCGATATAGATTTGAACCAATAAAACTGATAAACCCTACATACTCTAACCGTAAAACTATTAGAAATGTTATTTTTTAATCTATTTTTTATACATTATATTACCAAATTTATTAGATAAGGACCAATTAAAAAAATCACAGATTAAGTTCTAAATTTTTATTTTTATATCAATTTTTTAAATAAGAAATTTGAAAATCAAATTATAATTAGATTCATTTTTAAAAAAGGTCGATTAAATCGGACTGAAACCAGACCGTAGACCAAAACTGGACCGAATTGAAATTGGACCACACCGGAACCGTACCGTACCAGATCGGACTAGACCATATTAAACCTAACCAAACCAAAAATTTAATGGTCTAGTCCGATTTCGAAAACTGGAACCAAAAGCTCAACGGTCTGATCCTATCTAACTTGATAAATGTAACAGTCTAATATGATTCCGTCAAAATCCAAATCGAATCGGACGAAAACAGCTCTATGTACGTTTAACAATCTGTCAATTCTCTCACCATAAAAATTATGACTTATGGTAGGTTTTTTTACCTACTTTAATAAAAAAGAATTATTTTTTTAGTTTTGATTTATTTTTAATTTTCTTATAAATAAAAAAAATCAAAAACTTTCTATTTACAATAATAATAATAATAATTTAAACAATTTATTTTTTTTATATGTAGAAGATTCTTAGTTATTAAAAAAATCAAACTTTTCTTTTAACAAAATTGATTCATATAAAAAATAATGAAAAATTAAAAGTTCCATCGCAGCACTAAAAAGGATAAACACTATAATATAATTATAATCTAACCAACGTTTTAGAAAAAAACATAGATTTAAGATTTTCCAATGTTGTGCCGCTTCACTTCTAGTTCTAGTGTAGATCCCCGCACCACCCGTCTTTTAGGTGTGACCAAAGTCCCACATCCCACATCGGTTAAACAAAGATCAGTATATAAGTTCAGAATACATCTACATTAGTGTGAGGCCTTTTGGAAGTAGACCAAAAACAAAGTCGTGCGGGCCAGTGGGCCCAAAACGGACAATATCACACTAGTGTTAAAGATCAGAGTATTCTTACTTATATACAAAGGCGGAATATCAGACCCCATATTCTCTATAAATGGTATACAGCTCATATACTCAAGATGAATGATCTGCTGGATAGATGGTGGCTCATCAAGCAGGTGGCTTGATCAAGGAGATGCGTAGATTCATCTAAAGATGGAGTGCCTGATAGCTCATCAAGCAAGGGTGGCTTGATCAAAGAGCGGCACAGTGTCATCTGATAGTGAGCAGATAGATCCGCCCTAAAACTCTAGAGTTTAGGTTTCTCTCCACCTAACTAGAGTAGGCGGATGGAAGTCAATTGAGAGGAGGCTAGAGTACTTTGTTCGAGAGGAGGATTGTTAGGTGCGACCAAAGTCCGACATCCCACATCGGTTAAACATGGAAATAAATATCAGTATATAAGTTAAAAATACATCTCCATTAGTGTGAGGCCTTTTAGAAGTGGACCAAAAGCAAAGCTGTGCGAGCCAGTGGGCCCAAAGCGGACAATATCACACTAGTGTCGGAGATCATAGTATTCATTCGTTTATTATAGTCATTTATTTACCGCAATAATGATTATATGATTGGAATACAAATAGCAAAAACAACCATGAGTTTACAACTATATTAAGGCGGTCAACCATGAGTTTACAACTATATTAAGGCGGTCAAGGCGGTCAAATTTAAGGGAACTATGATAGCTTCTGATAGATGGACCTTAAAGGTTAAATATAGGATCGCATGCATGATAGTGGGCATGCATGATAGTGGGAAAATAAAGAAGAGTTGATGATAGTGGGAAAATAAAGAAGAGTTGATGTTTGTACATAATTCTTCATACATAGTACTCGTCCATGATATATTTTAAGTGGAGTGAAAAATTTAAAATCTAAGAATACTTCATCTATGCGTATTGTATACAACGCACAATAAAACCAATGAGGTTGGAGAAAGGTGGCCGGTCACAATTGTAATACTTGTTAGGGGATCTGAAGATGTATTTATTTTGAATAATACTGATCGAACAAATTATAAAGTGATATCATTACTGATGTTTTCTTTGCACGTCATGTTATTGTGGATTTGTTTTCAGATGTTTCAAAAGGTGCTAATAATGGATAAGGCTTAAATTGTTGTCTAGCCCCTCGACTATCACGTTTTCTTTAATTTAGTCCCTCCATTAAAAAATCACCGGTGAGGGTCCCTCGACTATCTCATTTTCTATCATTTAGTCATTCGACTTTAAAATTACCGGTGAGGGTCCGTGGACTTTGAAAAATCTATAAATTTGGTCCCTGAATCTAAGAAAAAAAACCTCAAATGAGGGACTAAATTTATAGATTTTTGCAAAGTCCATGGGCCCTCACCCATGATTTTAAAGTCGAAGGACTAAATGAAAGAAAATGGGATAGTCGAGGGAACCTCACCGGTGATTTTTTAGTCGAGGGACTAAATGAAAGAAAACGTGATAGTCGAGGTACTATTTCCTGATTTAATCCTAATGGATAACACCGACAAGGTAATAAGGTATGAGATGGAGTTGTTTGAGGTCGTTGGAGCAACCTATGCCAATTTGACTTTCTACATCGGATTTGCGTTTATATATGGGGTGAAAGTTAACAATGACAAGTGGATATTAGATTGTTTACAATATTTGATGATTTTTAACGGAAGTGAAGAACCGTCCACAAACTAGAAAGATAAAGACTTAACATTTAGTGATGCTCTTGAATAAGTGTTCCTAGATGCAACACACATGCTATTTCAATGATATATTAATGGAAACATACTTGTGTGTACAACTAAATATATGAAAACCAATCGATAGTCTTATGAATTTGTGAAATCAAATGATATATTCGGAGAATGATAAAACATTCAATAATAGTTAGAATGATATGCTTCGTGAATTTGAAGACTATTCTAAAATAATTAAATACACTATAATTTCGTGGTTAATTCCTTACATCGATAAGTTTGTCGCATGAAAAAATAACAAATTCATACATATATTTAATGGTAAATATGAGTTAGTAAATATCACTAAACGTATAAAATATTATAAATATATTACTAGTATAGTGAATTGGATGATATGCTGGAGATGGAAGTCACGATCACATCAAATTATAATCGCACCGTCCATTTTCTAGGGCATCCACGGTCGGTCAATATTAGTTTCACTTTCTTACCATTACGAGGTGTACCTATTTTTATGTCTCAAAGGGAGAAGATCAGATTGAGTTTTGTTAAAACAAAATTTTTGTTAATGTGAGTATTTATCTCTTTGTATAAATTCATTCACAATATCCAATTGATATTTACGTTGGATTTATAGTTTTTTTTATTGCGAATGACCCTCCTTCCTATGTAAAGTTACATCTTGGTTTTATCAGATTGCATACCGCAAAAGCAAGAGATCAGGACGAACTGATAATATCTTGTTACAAAAAGATATCAAGAGTAAACAATTCGTAACACGATGGCCGTCAACCCCAAAGTGACCAATTTATACGAATATATTTAATATTACATGCACTATTTTGTGGAACCATTTGTCGTTATAATGTAGTTGAGTTAAACATTATTATAGGTTTGATTTAGATTTTTTTTTTCCGTAAAGAACATTACACATCAATACAATATGAAAATACTTAAGAAAATAACATGAACATAAAATGAAAAGTAAAAAATATAAAATAGAATAACTTAAGAACATAAAACAAAAGTTAAACATGAAATATGACAAGACATATAATTTTAGTTAAATTCATATCCTTCGTTAAGTTCATATCTTTCAACGGGGATTTAATTTGTGAACGGATCTACTTGTCCTGTGAGGCGATTCTACACATAACCTAACATATATTTTGTAATAAAATCAGTAATTTTCAAATGAAACGTGTTGAACGCTTCTTGCTTGACTTCATACGAGAACTCGTGCATCTGACCCATGGGTTTCGATTTCAAATAATTGAACTTGGTATAAACTTTTTCACGACTTCTTAGAGGCGGACAAAATATCCTTTATGCACGTACATGTAGTACATTGTACATATAACATAATAAAAAAACATATCAGTAGTCTCATCCAATCTTGTTCTCTTGACATACTTGACTACTTACTGCAAGTGGTTATCTTCTTCGATAGTCCATTCAATATTTAAGAAATTACAAGTTTTATTAGTTATGATGTTTGGTAGATAAAAAATATATGCAATGCCTGAGTAGCTATTTATAGAAAAATGAATGATGTAGGTAGGGAAGTTTTTTAGTTGACGAAACTTTTACTTGGTGAGACTTTGTACCTAATGGGAATATATAGTTGGCGAGAAATTGTAATGAAATTTTTAATATTATTGGTGGTATGGAAATATAAACTGGTTGTATGTATCACTTGAACTACAAGTTCAACCGGGGAACTGACAATATTTAGTACACACTATCAATGTAAAAACTGAGAAGAAAACATATGCTTAGACTATTGTCTTGCTACACAAGTTAATTAGCTTATAATGCAAGTTAACGTTAACATCGATATGAAGATATTAGACTGTTAGTGCGCCTTGCACTGGCAGTCTGTATCAAAAGAACTACTAGTTCAATCGGGGACTGACACTAATCCGATACATACTCCCGGTATAATTGCAAAAATAAGGTTGTTATCTTGTTTTACATGCTAATCAAATTTTACCGCAAGTTAACTCACACAGTTGGTATGGAAGTACTGCACTATCATTGTATAACATAAAGGTATTATGTACCAATTGTACTGCTAATTCAAATATGCATTGGAAATTTATCTAGTGCATACTGCCACTATAAAAACTGTAAAAGACTACTTTCTTGTAAGCTCAAAATTAAGTTAAACATAGAAAGTAAGAACATGTAGAAGCTATTGATTTTGAAAACACGATGAACAACTTATAAAAGTATCAAAATACTCATAATTTCAAAACCAAAACATCTGATACAAAACCAAAAAACCAAAAAACATATAATACAAAACATAATCCATAAGCATTGTGACAAACATTGGTTTTTCATATAATAAAAAAAAACTACGGAAACATAAACAATATAATTAACCGTAGACTAGTTAAATAGACCAATGAAGAAATGACCTTCATTATTTGGTTAGAAAAAAGTTTGAGCTCTTATGTTAAATTTTCATGAAAGTTTTTTGAGGTCGAGAACTTTTCGTTGGTGGTGCACTTGTTTACATGCGTACATTAAAAAATCAAAGTTATTCAATAGGTGTGATTGTTCCATTACACGACCAGTTAGTGACATTTTCAATCCCATTCCATACGCGAATGCACTTTGGTGCAACAATATATGCATTAATAGTCGTAGGGGTAGGGTATGTACAATTAGTACAGATGACGAATACAAAACACCAAAAACATGATTATATGAACATAAGTCTTCTAAATTCAACCAAAATACATTATTTCTATCGCGAATCAATCATGAAAATCAATCTTGATCTATATAACAACACATTTATATGCAAATCTAACTAAAATCTATCCGATTCTAACCAATAAATCTAGAAAAAAAAATTGAAATTCTACTTTGAAACATCATTTTACATATTGTGTTAACCTAATTAGTTAATTGAAAATGAGTGATTCAATGATGCATGCGAAAAAAATATAGCAAAACCACATATATGTGGAAAAAAAATCGTCAAAAAATAATTATTATTTAAAAAAAAAAAATTAAAACTACCATATATAATTTGGAAAATTTATTTTTATTAAAAGACCTTGAGGAAAAATAAATTTTTTGGGAGGTTAAAATTGAAGTTTATCCCAGTATAAACTAAATAACCTAACGGTTTTGAATAGTAACTCGTCCCTGGACTATCGCACTTGGTGACAGATAGTCCCTGTACTTTCAAAAGTCCGTTCATAGTCCCTCGACTATCCAATTTGGATAAAGTTAATCCCATTGCATGTGTTGACTATCAATTTTTCTGACAAATAGTCCTTCAACTATTCATTTTTTACAAAATTAATCATTTGACTTTCTATTTTTGATAAAGTTAGTCCCTTAATAAACATGCGCATGGGACTAACTTTATCCACACTGGATAGTCCAGGGACTACCAACGGACTTTTGAAAGTCCAGGGACTATATGTCACAAAACTGGATAGTCCAGGGACTACGAACGGACTTTTGAAAGTCCAGGGACTATCTGTCACCAAAGTCGATAGTCCAGGGACGAGTTACTGTTCAAAGCCTAACCTAACCCTTGGGGTAAAAAGCACTGTTAGTCCCCCATGTTTACCACTTGTATCAACTTAATCCCATTCGTTCAGTTCTGTCTTCCACTTATCCTCTTTGTTTTGAAAATTTGCAAATATAGTCCCCCGCACATGTGAAGCCTAAGAAATTGACATGTGTCCTCAAGTTTTGCTGCAAGTTTGGTCCTTCAAATTTTTGGCTAAAAATGCCCCTGCCCATGCCAAGTAAGCTACCTAATAACCGGGTCGAACCCAATTTAAACTAACCCAACCCGAAACCCACTCTAATATAACCCAACCCGAAAACCCAATGTAGTCTAACTCAAACCCCCGACCCGTTAAATCAAATCAAACCCAAATTAACCCAACTCTCTATAGATGTTTGTTTATCATTGTCGCTCTAAATTATTTTTCAACATTGAAAACTCAGTTCCAAATCCTATGGCCAAAGCCTACCTTGCTCAATCTTTTACAAATAAAAGTAGTTCTCTGTCGATTGATGGCAACTTCTTTTGCTTTTCAATCATCCACTAATCAACTAATCAACATGAGTAAAATGAGTTATTAAAAGAAATTACTTATTATTAGTAAACGTATTTAGTAAATAATAATGCCAACCATAATTTCAGAAAACAATCGGCTATAATTTTATTTGAATTCGCACTGAAACTCGAAAATTTATAACTGCAAGTAACAAACAATCGGCTATAACCACATATGTTTATAATTTAATCTTACTAAATTATCTAATCAAACTCATAAACAGAATCCGATTTCAGATAAAAGTTTAATCAAACTCATAAACAAAATATGATTTCTTTTATGCCAAAATTCAAAAACTATATTATATAGTTCCAAGTGCTAAAAACAAATTTCATTCAGAACTCTGGACTCCTTTACAGTTTGATTTAATATCATATCATCTGTCTTTGAATTGCCAATCCCAAAATGTCACATTTTCAAAATACTTTTTCTTCTCTTTTCCAAAGCTGATAGAGACCAAATATTTAACCTATTGAGACAAAGAGACAATAAGTGTGTTCATACAGCAGCAAAAGACCACAATGTTTTGTATTTTGTGCTAATCTTCAAATTGAAAAATAAAGATATGTTTTCGCATTAAAACAGATTTCCTTTATTGAATGACACACTGTACAAATTAGGCCCAAATTCAGTTTTTGAGTCATGTGGTTATGGTCCCTCTGGCTCCATTCTTCCAACCCAAAAGGAGCTATCCTCCTTTTCACTTAAGAAAACGTTAAAAAACAATCATATTAAAACTTTAATTTAGTTATTTAAAATTTATTTATTAGTTAATTATAAAAATAAAGATATAAATGTTAAAATCATCCCAGTTTGAGTTGGAGTACAAATAAAATTTACATGACTAGAGAATGTATATTTATTTATATATATTATTGATTTTTTTCATGTCTAATTGGTTCGAGGTTTTGGTTGTATTTAACAAATTTTCATCTCGAATAAAATATTATTTAGTCTCTTTTTAGTTGATTTTCATCCACTCACTTTCATGAGGCTGTGTATAACTTCACGATATGAAGTATAAAGCTTTACAACACTTTTATCTGCTTACTCTAATCGAATCACGTTGTCTCACTTATAGAGTTTTATAAAATATTTTTCACATTGAACATGACTGTTCTATCATGTTTAACATATCTTTGGTTGCACCTAACAAATCTTCCTCTGAACAAAATATCACTTTAGCCTCCTCTCAGTTGAGTTTCATCTATCCACTGTAATAAGGTTGTGCATGGGTTGACCACCTAAACCATAAAGCTTTACGACAGATCTAACTACTCACTATAATCATTCCACATTGTTTGAGTCATAGAGTTTTAAGCAGATCTTTCACCTTAAGCATGATTAGTCTATTATATTCGATACATGAGGATTTCACCCACATGGTTCTTCATCCGAGTCTGGAGCTCTAATACCAATTGTTCGAAATACGGGGGCTTGTATTCTACTTTCATATATAAGTATGAATAACCGAAATCCGTACTACTATGATATTATATGATTTATGCCCGAAAACACACATCTTTGCTTTTGGTACTTATAGAAAAATCGCAAATGTACGAATATCCGTTGTAGTTTATCCGTTGCAGTTTTAGAGTATATTAGACTCGAATATCCGTTGCAGTTTTAGAGTATATTAGACTCGAATATCGAACCCAAGAGAATAAATCTATTTTTTTAGTCTAGAGTTTAATATAACAATTATACTAATTAATAAATAAAAAATAAAATTTAAATATAAAAATAAAATAAAAGAAAAATATAACAATGAATTAAATTTAAACAAATATATATTAAAACAATTCTAGGATTTTAAAACATGCATTTGTATTTTATTAAGAACTTTAAATAATTAATTAAATCAAATATAAACATATATTTTTCATAGTCTCGCTCTTTTTTGAGAGTGTTGTAATCATCTCTTGATCTCACACAACTAACCCTCCTACAATTGGGTCATGCAACCTAAGAACCTAGTTCAGACTTCAGTGAGTCATGATCGTAGCCCACTACTCATTCAACTACTCATTCAACCCCATGGTATTATTATATTTTAGAAATAGATTTTACCTCTCGGTCTAAACCTAGATCTAAAAACAATTAATTGAACCCGTAAGTAATTGAAGTCATTACAATCAATAATAATACTAAAAAATTATATAGAGAATAAATTAAAAATAAAATTAAATCTTTAACAAATATATACACAAAGGGAAGAAATTAAAATTAAAAATAAATCTTTAACAAATATATACACAAAGGTTTAATAACCTTAGATAAAAAAAGGTTTAGCTCCTAGTGAGCATAACCCTAATAAAAAACAAAATAAGAAGGAAGAAAGAAAGAAAAGTAGATTTGTTGACGGCACCCTTATGGTTTTATTTATAGAAAGAGTTATTCTTTTAAATTATATAATATAATATTATAGTTTAGACCAAATATTTTATTCCCCTAAAAATAAAATCATAATCTTTATCAAATAAAATAAAAGAATTATATTATCCTTTTAAATTAAATAATAAATATATTATAATTTATTCTTAGAAAACTAAATTATTTCAATCGTGATCTTCAATTAATTTCTTATCTTTGGTCGTTCTTTCTTTTATTTTTTTCTCTAATTATCTTCACGTCCTTGGCTTTTATCTTATTCTTTACTTATAGCCTTCATGTACAGTCTTAACTCTTTTTTCTCATTTTGCCCAAATTTCACTAATAAATAAAAAATAACCAAATAAGAGTATTTTTATTCATAATTAATTAAAATTAACAGTTAAAGTAGTATAAAAGTAATATGAAATCAAGGATAAATATCCTTTGATCAGGTTACCCCACACTTATTAATTTTCTAGTCCGAGTAAAAGTAAAATATAACAAGTAAAATTATGATCAAATGATATTATCCTATGGTATAAATTAAGACGAATTTTCTTAATTTCAAAACAAGCTAATTATTCAAGTGAAAAATTCCTAAACACATGTTATAGATAGAAAGTTGAAGAAATCTAAAGAATCTTCAACATAAAAAAATTAAACTTCCATTGTATACTATTTGCTTCAATATTTTTTAAAACATTTTATTAATAAACCAAAATAATATCAATTTTTTTTCTCTCAGTTGTCAATTGTATTTTTTTTTCTTTTTTCACTTTTTTTTATAAATATAATTTCTTTTTCTAGTTAAAAGTTAATGAATCCCAAACGATTTGGCTTAAGTCAATAGGCGATATGGCATATAAACTTAGAAAAGGACATATAAACTTAGAAAAGAATTTTTATATAAATACTTTTATAATATATATTTACATGTGACTTGTGCAATGTCTAGTTAAATTTTCTAATCATTCTATTAACGAGTTTTAGATCAATGACATTCCTCCCAGTTGGTTAAGAGCATTAGGTAATGAAAGTTACATTTGAGAATTAACATAAATCTCTTCCATTTTGTACTCGAATCTCGACCAAATTAGAAAGAGACCGTGTCACTCAGTAAAGAATTATTCAACCTCATTATTTAATAAATAATATAATTTTTTTTACAATGACAACTGTTTTTTTTTTCTCTCAAGATAATGTTTATTATATTAGTAAATTAATTTTCATGTAAGTAAAAGCACTCAAAGTAAATTTCCAATATAATTCATTTTAATAACTTCAAGATACAAAGAAAATATAAAGGTCTGATCAATTAAAAATCCAAACATGTAATTATTAATTTTTGAATTAAAAAAAAGTCACTTTACAAGTTTGAATTAATATGCGAGGTCTTTAAACATACAATAAACAATATTAATGATAAAAAAATAATTTTTTGTGATATTTTTATTCAATAATTTCCCACTACCCCAGACTTAAAAATCTATTATTCTCCCCAATATTAAGAACATAAGAAATAAATTAAGGAACAATGGTACCTGATAAACGTATTTGGGGTTGAAATTTACGATATTGGAGTTTGAATTGTAGAAGCTAGTCGGTTCCTCCAAAGGATAAGTAAAATAAAAGAAAACAAAAGAAAATAGCAAGTGAAAGAAAGACAAAAAATAATAATTAAACAAAGATTGTCAAAACGCCCAAAAAAAATAGATAAATAAAAAAGATCGAAAATAAAAATACTAAAAGAAAATAAAACATAAGTAAAACTTACGTTGGGTTGCCTCCCAATCAGCGCTTCTTGGGTTGCCTCCCAATCAGCGCTTCGTTTTCAGTCAGTAACTCGACCTTTCGTCAACTTTTCTTTTCAAGGTGGTTGATAACTATCTTCGAGAATAATTACGCGTTCACGTTTCTATGATAATCGTTGCAACTCTGGAAAAAGTGACTTTGTTTGTAGTTTCCATTGTGGTGGTTGAATATAATGTTGTTTAAACAATTTGTTAGGTGGATCGGTGAAAGCAAAAACAATTTGAAAATCAATTCTTTCTGTGCTTTAATCATGATATTTAATATTTTGGTGAGAGTTATATATTATGATAACCATATTTTCTTCATGTTCAACTCTCTTCTCTACTTGAGGTTGTTTACTTGAGGTTGTTCTAGCGGAATAACACATGTAAGAGGGATATTATTATGTTGTTCTTGATGATTTTGATTGAATTCATTAAGCAAATTTTCATTAGATTTGTCCAGCAACATATCATGGCTTTGGTCATCTTGAACTTCAAGATGTTGGATTGATGTCTACTGAATTTGTGTAGAATCTTGAAGCTTTGATGGAGAGCTCTAGGATTGCTCAAACACCCTTTCAATAATCTTGATGACTTTGTCCATTGTATATTCTAAGTTGTTTAAACGAACCCCTTGATTTTGAATCGCAATCTCCAGAATTTGTTGCATTTGATTCATTCTTCCTCGAAGATTCGATAAATTTATTCACAGAGTTCTCTAGGTTTGACTTTTTATCTAACCTATTCATATCCTCATGCTCCAAAAAATAATTGGTATTTTCCCATAAAAAGTTTTGGTTTTGCCAGCCTCCAGCCTAATAATCATTATTATAGTAGGGTATAGAGCCTTGCTCGAACTTATACCTGTAATCATTTGCTGGGGAAAACTGTGTTATTGTATTGTATTGTATGCTTCACACTCATTGACGGTTGCCGCATTCATCCTCATGACGGTTGCCGCATTCATCCTCATATGGGCCATTTTTTGTTCAAGCGCATCTAACCTGGCTTGTAGCACCGTTCTGTTATCCATTGCAAACATACTAGTGGATTTAAACTAAAACAAATTCAATAACAAAACAAAATAAAATTAAATAAAAATTAAATAAAAATTATTCAGTATAAAAATATAAAATATATCAAACAAATAAATATAAAAATAAAATAAAATAAAATATTAACCAAAACCTTAGATATAAATTAGATCAAATAAAAATAAAACCAAAATTAAAATTAAAAACTAATTAGCATGAAAATATATCAAACTAATAGATATAAAGATAAAATAAAAGAAACAGAAAAATTAATTAGCAAAAAAATATATCAAACTAATAGATCTAAAAACAAAGATTTTATTCCCCGGCAACCACACCAAAAACTTGGTACGAAAAATCGCAAGTGTACGATTTCCATTGTAGTTTTAGAGTATATTAGACTTAGAGTATATTAGACTCGAATATCGAACCCAATGGAATAAATCTATTTTTTTAGTCTAGAGTTTACTATAACAATTATATTAATGAATAAATAAAATTTAAAGGTTAAATATAAAAATAAAATAAAACAATTAATTAAATTAAAACGAATATATATTAATAAAAATCCAGGGTTTTAAAACATGCATATATATTTTATTGAGAACTTTAAATAATTAATTAAATCAAATCTAAACATATATTTTTTCAAAGTCGGGTTCTTTTTCAGAATGTTGTGATCATCTCTCGATCCCACACAACTAACCCTTTCGTATGGCTGGTTATGTCTCTAATCCCCTACCTCCTACAATTTGGTCATGCAACCTAAGAACCTAGTTCAGATTTCACTGGGTCATGGCCGTAGCGCACTACTCACTCAATCCAGTGGTATTATGATATTTCGAAAATAGATTTTACCTCTCGGTCTAAACCTAGATCTAACATCAATCAATTGAACCTGTAAGTAATTGAAGCCATTACAATCAATAATAATACTAAAAAAATATATAAATAAGAAATTAAAATTAAAGATAAATCTTTAACAAATATATATAAAGAGTTTAATAACCTTAACAAAAAGGTTTAGCTCCTAGTGAGCATAACCATAATAAAAAACAAAATAAGAAGAAAGAAAGAAAAGTAGATTTGTTTACCGCAACCTTATGGTTTTATTTATAGAAAGAGATATTCACCTTAATCTTCTAAAAATAAACCACATCCAGAGTATAATTATAATATTAAATAAAATAAAAGAATTAATTTATTATTTTAAATTATATAATATAATATTATAATTTAGACCAAATATTTTATTCTTCTACAATCTTAACTCTTTTTTTTTTTTCTCCTTTTGCTCCAATTTCACTAATAAATCAAAAATAAACAAATAAGAGTATTTTGATTCATAATTAATTAAAACTAACCGTTAAAGTAGTATAAAAGTAATATGAAATCAAGGATAAATATCCTAATAAGCCTCATGCTAGAGAAGATATTTACTTACTTACTTACTTACTTATATACCACTGGTCCTTCTCATGTCTAACCAATGTAGGACTTTGGTCGTACCTAACAATTTATTATTTGTAATCTAAATCTTGGGTTGGAATTTAGACATGTAAATGAATCTCTAATGTAATCCAAAGAAACTTGAACCAAAAACCCAAAAAAGATTTTAACACAAGTCTATGCCTATAAATATACCAAGATTCTCATCATGAGAATACTTGATTCCTAAGCAATCAAATTCGTATTTTACTCTCTACGATTATCTATGCATAATCCAAATAAAAAAAAGTGTTTTCCTTAACAAACCCACTAATATCTCTCCAACAACTATATCCCCGTACCAGTTTATTCTACAACAAACTACATCATTTACACCACTATATAAGTCTCAGCTAGCACATACAAACCTCTACTAGACACAATAAAACCTTTTCTGGTGACTTATTTGTCCTCCAAACATTGACCCTTCACCAAGTAACACCCAAACATAATTATACATCATCAAAATGGAATCATCTCTGGGAACTGATTCGTAAAAGTAAGATGTTTTCTTCAAAGACCACTAAAAATCTAAAACCATTAAAAATTTGAAAAACTCAAAAAGATAAAAAAAAAAAAAACAAGTGATAATGTCGCATTCTTTAGTAGTATCTGCACATTCAGCCGATACGGTAACACGTGAAGGACCATCTCTTGCACATGTTACGCCTATTATTTTCGTTTTGGACCTTCAAAAATAAATTAATGCACTAAAAGAATATCATGAAGTTCAAACAAGAGCGTTAAAAGTCATTATGACAACCCGTATATCACGTTCGCTCTCTGAAATCAGTCATCGCGAGGGTAAATATTCTTATAAAGAAGAAAATGCTAAGAGAGTAATGCTAAAAAAAACATTACTAACAAACGCAAGGTATCTTTTCGTGCCAAAACAAATAATTATACTCACCAATCAAACCAAGGATCCCCCAAAAAGGATGAAAGGTATCGTCGCAGTCATCAATGGTCCACGATAAGATCATGAGAAAAACATCAACCTTAAAACATCAAGATGAGAGGAAATAACAGGGGCATGAACCTAGACGTAACCTAGCACTATAACTACAAAAAAGAAACGTGAGAAACCAATATATCCCACTGGCAAACTAACCTACCCAACATAATGACAATCAAGCATCTCTAACGCAACAAGTGGCACAATAGAACTTACATCAAGTTCATTATTCAAGTCAACATGTGCAACAATATTTAAACTGAACTCCTCCAACTATCCATCCAATCAGAAAAATCTACCCTCATACCCAACCAACAAACAAAGAATGTAAACCAAATTTTATTACATACCCGTACATGGGCCAGCAGAACCCTTCAACAGTAGAGTAATCCAACCTTTAATTCCCAGGCCGAATGCCACCTGAATTTCTTCATGGTTACTAGCCAACACGTCAATTTAATAGCATATTCACACCTTCAGCCACTCAATGGCTCGACCAACAATAATAACAAAAGACATACCCCTTATTTGATCAAGGAACCCAAAACTACCATGACAACGTAAGTCTCGATGATATTGAATATCTAATGAAAAAATAGATTTATTTGAGGATCTATCACCAAAGTTTAATAATAAAAAGATGGACAAGTATGAAAAATAAGGTGATCATGCACACAACATAGAGCAATTCAATAGTTAAATGGTATTGTATGGAGAAGATGCATGTTCTTATGATGTGTATTCTTCATTGCGTTAAAAGGTAGTGAATTGAACTTGTTCAATAAACTTACTGCGGGCTATATTAAAATATTTAATAGATCACATAATTCTTTCAAGAATCAATTTATTGGTTCCAGAGTCATAAATGAATAATATAAGTATATAAGCTACTACAAACAAAATTCAAATGAGAGTCTCAAAGGCTATACTCACCATTTTGTGGAGACAACGAATGAGCTAGAAATTTGTCATGATTTGGTGGCAGTGACAGCCTAGAGATAAATAATTATGCCTAAATTTTTGGAAGAAACCATAGTGGAAACGAGGTAACTGATTTTGGTATTTTATTGGCTCAGGTGGAGGAGCAAATAAAAGTGGATAAAATTGTAAGAGCTACGATGAATGAAGATACTTTAATGATTATAATTCAAAATATGTATCCTCATTACTAGAAAACACCAAAGAGCCACTTTTAGATGCATAAGTTAACATAAAAACATGGACATAAAGTTCCAACTTCCAGGCATATTAAAAACGCAATCTCGGCAAGGTCGAGATAATATAACCAATGTTAAATCTAGAGGAAGTCAAGAGAGAACTTTAATTAAAAAAAAAATTGTAGTAAAGGAAGTCCATAACTCTTAAAAAAGAAAAATACACAAATTGAATGAAGCTTTTGCGATGATTATGAAAATTTATAGACCATAAAAAATATTCTCTCCCGTGGAATGTGGAGACAAAAATAAATTCTATAAATTCTATAAAAAAAATAGAACATCCCACGAGATTATTTCACTCTGAATGATGAAGTCCAACATATAATAGATGAGGGTAAGCTTTCACAGTTTATAAAAAAATGTAAGAATGAGCAGAGAAATGGCGAAGCTACACTTCAGCCTTCTATAAGGTAGGATATGTAAGTAGCAAAAGTAGATGATGCACTAAATGTTTTGAAGAATAATGTCATCATAGGTAGATAAAAGAATATTTAGAGGAATATCTTAATAGAAAAGTCATTGGTACAATTACAAGAGGGGACTCACTCTCAAAAATAACAAAAAAACTCTACAAAAAGACATGTAAAGGATTTAAAGGTTCAACATCATGGGTAAATATTAACCCACTTATACGGAAATCCTTACTCTATGTTAGGTTTTAACGATAATGATTTAATAGGAGTTAATACATCATATAATGATATTATTTTAATTACATGAAAGATAGTAAGTGTGTAAGTGAAAAATATTAATGATAGATAAAGTAAGCTCAACAAATATCTTATACAATAGTACATGTGATAACATGGAGGTGTCCTAGTACTTATACCAGCTTATAGAATCTTGATTGGGTATATCAGGTCAGAAGCAAATATTATAGGAGTGTTAATATTGATTGTGAATCTAGCAAGACAATAGTTAACGAAGAAAGTTCAATGATTTTTTTATGATAATGGATGAATTTTGTTCATACAATGCGATTTTGGGAAGGCTTTATTTAAACCACATGCATGTTATGATTTTAATAATCCATCAGTATCTTTGGTACGTATTCAATAGAAAAGTTAATGTGATCAGAAGAAATTGGAGAGTTTCAGTAGACTGTTATGCAGTTTCCGTAGCACTTAAATACAATAATTTGAAGGGTGGCATATTATCTTTAATAGTAACTAAGAAAACAATTATCGGTCGGTAAATTACTCAGTTTTGGAATGGGTTGAGCCATATTAATCAGCCTTGCATAATAATCCCAATAGTAGATCTTTATATTTATGGGCCATATGTGCTAAAATACCTAAAACGGTAATTATATATATAATTAGTCAACTTTCATGTGAATGATGAATAATAATTATTCTAAGATAATTTAATATTCAGTATATATCCATTTCTTTAATTATTTTCTCTCTATAATTTATTACACAGTTACTTCTAGTGAGTCGAATTGGACCTCATCAATGACGACCCCAATGGGAGCAAAATTGTTTTTTTGTACTCGGAATTCACCTTGCAAAACCAGTTGTTGACAATAAGCTCATTTCTTTACTTTCTCATATAGCACGGTTTCCTGAAATATATGAGAAGCGTCTATCACGCTGGAGGGTGATATTTACGTGAAGGATAAAAAAATCCACTTTAATCAATGTTATCACAATCTTGGTTTGAAGAGTATAAACAATTACTTATACCCGACGTGACTGCACTTTAGGCCGAGAGAGATACACTGGTTGCAAGGAATTTGGTCCTCCGATCTGGAAATGAACACTGTCCAACTGGAAACAAACACAACTGAATGTGACGATCTTATTTCTATAGGATCCTATAATTTAAAAAAGTTACAGTTCCCTTAGGAGAGAATACTCGGCATTTTACCATTATATTTTGCCAGCTTCTAGTGATGAGAATTATTCTGATATATATATATATATATATATATATATATATATATATATATATATATATATTCTTGCCCAAGAGAAAATATTAATCGAAATAGCAGTATGCGTACCAAACTCATATATTACTCTCGATAGACATATTCGAAGCGCCTAGGGGGGATATCAATAATATTATTATAGTGAATATGATACCAACCGAAGTAGGACAATATAAGTATCCTTATATTCAGCTACAAAACGAGTCCAAGCCGAGGCTGGGCCCGGACTCCAACATCACGTATAACCCTCTTTAGAGGTCCATATGCCTTGTTTTCAGCAACAAGTATCATCTTTCTGTACAACTCCACAAGTTGGGTTCCATGTGTTAATCCAAATTACTTCCAAAAAATAGATCCAGCCCAAAGATTGGGTTTTGGCAACTGAATTCCCATTTACTAAGGCAAGCCTCAATACATACGAGTCTGTAATCAGCATCGATGTGGTTACTGACAATCTCTTTTGTAGTCAAGGCTACAGAAGAAGAGTTTTCCCTTTAGCCCCAAAGATTTTATATTGAGAGATACCAACGCGGTTTGACCTTTTCAAAATAGAGAAGCATCACAAGATTGGTGAACACCACATCGAACTGTTTAGGAATGTCATGTTTATTTTTGAGGATGCTGGTAAAATTCCTTTGTTGGGCCTTTTCGATGAATTTTAGATGGAGCATTTTGACTTGGTTTAATTATGTGGCTCTAGTTTCAATTACCAACTTTAATACTTTGTAGACCTCACTTAGATTCCATTTATTGGGATAAAAAATTCAAGGGTCATGAAGAATTCATTATGAATTGTAAACAAGAAAATAGGAAATGTTTGAGTGACTATATCTGATGTTTTGTTCAAAGCAAAACTAACATTGAGTATTGTAGTGAAGACACTGATTGTGCTTCATTCACAGAGAGACTCTAATTAAATATTTAATAAAAATAAGTGCTTTATGTTCTGGATTGCTGCTGGCTCAAGTTGAGTAAAAAATTAAAGTTGAGGAGACTATGCGAGTTCAGGTTATCCCGAACAAACAGATTTAGAAAAATAATCAACCCCCGCTTTGATCCTAATTGCGAATGTATCAGTGTACCAGCACCCTAAATATAATAGCAACAATAAAAAATCATATGCCTTATTCATCTTTCTCCCACAACACCCTATGCAATAAAGAGCACCACAATCTCAAAATCAAAATGTTAAAGACACGTTCAAGTCATTCTGGATCAAATAAAGACTCTCAGTTAGGATCGTGGTGACCATATGAAAAATTGGTTGAAGCATGATAATTGTACGGTGCTCATTGAGAGTGTGAGAACAATATACCATAAAATTTAGAATTATGTACATTATAGGAAGTCGTTATAACAAAGCATCGAGAAGACAAAAATAACAAGTATTTTAAATACCATAATGACATCGTCTGGACTAGAGATTACATCTCTTTAACATAAGATATCTAAACTTTGATTGACAATAAGAAGTTGGTTCAATTTGTATGAAAATGTAGCGGTGATGCTCGGAGAAGCACATATAATGGGCAAATGTCTGACACTACTAGAGGATTGGGGACCCATATGGCTATTCTTACGAAATAAAATACAAACATGATGATGACGAAATATGAAGTTAAAGTTTGTGATATATTAAACAATAATTACCCCTTATCTGAATCGTCACGTTGTTAGAACCATTTCTGGTGGGGATGCCTTAAGCTTATCCATCAAACTTCTTACTATCTTTGGGGGAGATTCTATTTTTAGGATCATAAATTTATTTAGAAAAAGGCTTGCTTGAAGTCAGGAGGCACAATTTCAAGTAAAAAAATTAGCTCACTTTAACTGACCCCATTACCCTCACATATTTTTTTACGACGACTATGGTGTTGATAGACCTCATAAAGAATTTGTTTTGTTAATTTCATGTGCGGATGGGGAGGAGATCTGCAGGGTTTTAATTGATATTGTAAGTTCGGTGAATATAATTTTTAGGGGAACTTACGATAGGATGAACAATCCGCTTGTTATTTGATGTTCGAATATGAAGATTGTTGGTTTCACTGGAGCGAACACTACCATTAACAAATAGTTTAAAGACGTTATTGTATTGGGAAGAGGCAAGAATAAAAAGGTGGTCCGAGTAATGTTTATGGTGGTAGACAACCCCAATCTTACAATGAAAGTTTCTACAGGTTATGGCTCAATCGTATGCACGTCATTGCATCGAAAATTCACCATTACTTTTGGTATGTTTTGTATACAAGGTGGGTGTTTTCTGGAGAAATTAGAAAGTGGCTAATGAGTGAAATGAAACATTATTAGCAATGAAAACAAATAGTAACTTTCGAGGCTTTACGAATAGGTCGAGGCCGTCGAGGCTCCTAACGAGGCCTCCAATTTTGTTATTCCTGAGGAGGTTGTTGAAACCTACTATTTTGAAGAAGGGAAAAGTTTGAGCATCAATACTTTATTGATAAGATATTTAATAAGGGATTTGATTTCATTATTGTCAAGGAATTTTAATGTTTTAACATACTTCATAAAAGATGCAACTTGGGTTCCATATGATATTATATGCCACAAATTATATGTTAACCCAAATTCTAGGCATGTATTGCAGAAAATAGAGGCTTTTTTCATTTGAGAAATTTGAAGATATAGTCGACGAGGTTGATAGGTTATTAAGTGTAGGCCACATCAAGGAATCCTAGTAATCTACATGGACAATATGCCTAGTTTTTATGAAGAAAAAGAATGGAAGCTAGATGATGTGTGTTGATTTTACAGATTTGAATATAGTGTGCCATAAATATATTTTCCCAGTTCTAAAGGTTGATCAATTGATAGACTCAACCTCAGAGAATAGGCTCATGTAATACAGATGCATATTCCGGGTATAATACATGCCCTTCGGCTTGAAAAAATATTGCGAAAACTTACCATAAGTTAAGGATTTCACTACCCAAATCGGTAGAAACATAGAAGTGTATATTGACAATATTCTATTCAAAAGTGATGAAGATTTCAATCATATTGTCAATTTTCTTGAGAATTTTGATTAATTCAGGCTTGCGGATCTAAAGCTCAATATGAAGAAATGCACATTCGAGGTTTGTTTTGGTAAGTTCCTTGGTTACTTAGTCAATAAGAAGGAAACTAAAGCTGATCCAATGCAGTTAGAGAGTTTTTATGAAAGTCCTGAGAAAATCTAGCAACCACTACTGGATATAAGAGTGTGGTGATGCATTCTATAAGATAAAATAAAACATTTCTTCACATATATTATATAAACATGTCCTATGGGAGAAATTAAATATTTATCTAGCCGTATATGATTATGTTGTGAGCACATTCTTGAAAAGAGAAGAGGGTAACTATCTGAAGCCTGTGTATTTAAGTGAGTAAGAGCTTTCTAGTAGCAGAGACTATGTAACTCAAACTTGAGAAATTAGCTTTTGTTTTCATTGTCGTTACAAGAAAGATGATACATTATGTTTAAGGGCATTCTATTGTGGTTCGTACTTCTTTTATGGAACAAACTATTCTTCAAATTCCATATATATCATGGAGATTAACTCGATGATCGGTAACTTTGAGAGATTTATATGTATGATACGAGCTGAGGATAGTTATTAAAGCTCAAGCCCTAACAAACTTTACAGCTGAATTTCAAAGTGGAAGTCCCGAAGATTTAGTTGAAATCTCAAAGCTAGAGTTGTTGGTTTGAACTGAAGGGAGGTCTAATATTTTGGGTTGCATGGTGGGTGCAGTTAGTGGCTCTTTATAATAAGGTAATTGATCAAGCAATTTGTTATGATTTCCAAGCATTAACCAACGATGTTGAATAAAAATCTACTATTGTGGGGGTTTGATTGGCGTATATTTATAGAGTTAAGAGGGTGTGATTAACATATTTTGATAATTTACATCATCGGGAAAATAGAGGCTCGTAAATAAAATATCTCAAGACACTGAGAAACCAGACCCAACATTTTAATAGAATTAAGTATGAACGGGTCTCGAAGGTAAATAATGCATTTATTATCCTCAATAGCTTTCTCTCAAACTAATCATTGTAATAATTTGTAGGAGTGTCTTTCAATTTATAAGGAGTACGAGTCAAGGCCCAATGAGACGATTAGAGTTTGTATAACTGATTTAGGATATTGGAGGTCATAAATCTTATATTTACTAACAAACAACACCTTTCTCAATTTTAAGGCAGCAACTAGAAGGTTGGAGTTTAAAGCATGCAGGTGTTTGTTGTTGGAAGGGAAATTGTACAAAGATGGTTTAAGTATACCTCTTTTTTGATGCCTTAGCCTTAAATATTCACTCACAAATTTAAGAGAACTTCACCATGGGATTAGTTCGACGCACTACAGTTTTAAAAATTAACAGGAAGAGTGTTTCAAGTTGGGTTTAACTAGCTGAAATCATGGTCGATGCAAAGGAGTTGGTACAAAAGTGCGATATCTATCAGTGGTTTTCCAGCATGATTCATTGCATATAAATACCACTTGAGTTGATATCTGAAATATTTTTTTACATATGAGGCATCAACCTACTCTGGAAATGTCAATACATTATTGTCATTGTGGATTATTTTTAGAACTGGGTGGAGGCAAAACCGTTTTAGAGTTTAACGGCCAAGAATGTGATCAAATTCATCCTAATTAATATTTTCCACAGGTTCAGAATGCCTAAGTCAATCGTCACAGGCAACGAACTTCAAATTCAAAATGCAGACATTATCACTTTATGTCAGACCAGATGCATTGAACAATATATCTCAACACTTTCTCACCCTCAAGTAAATAGAAAAGTGGAGGTTACCAACATGATCATCCTAGAGCGCTTGAAGAATAATTTGATAAGAGTTGTTGGTAAGTGGTCTAACTTACTTCGAGCGGTATTGTGTACATACAAAATGACGCCTCAGACTGCCACATGTGAAACTCTTTTTACCTTATTGTATGTAATGAAAGTGATCATCCAAATTGAAATTTATTACCATCTTTTAACATGCCTAACTATTCTAAAGAGGGAATGATGAGAGATGAATGGTTGAGTTGGACTTAATTGAGGAAATCTTGTTGATGAAAAAAAGATAGTTACAAGCTTGCTGATGAAAAAAAGAGGCAATTTCACCACCAATGGAACACTAAGCACCTCATGTTATATCATTTGTAGCTGAGTAATTAATATACAATTTATTTTGAACTAACTTTCTTGTAATTTTGTTGAAGGGTCTAGTATCAGACACTTTCCAACCCTAGTGGCGCATGACAGTTTTGATGACGTGCCTACATAGTTGGTACATTAATGAAGTTTTTTCCCTTTAAATTTGCATAACTCATATTTCCTTGGTTTTGGTCTGAAGCCTTTGTAAAGAGTTCTACCATAGTTGATTGAAAAACGATTTGATTCTCTAAGTTTGTGGTTCGATTATGTCTAAATTCTTTGCAAAGTGTTCCAACCTTAGTTGGTCAAAGAGCGATACGACGCTCTATGTTTATGACACAGTTCTATATAATTCCATTGTAAAATCGTTCCAACCTTAGTTGGTCGATAAAACTACCTAATGTACTATGTTTTTGGATCGATTCTACCCCGGCATTATAAAATATTTCAAACTCGATTTTTCGGGATACCTATCAAGGTTCTAGCATAGGTTCTTACACCACCAAAGACTGATCACATTAGACTGGGCATAGACCAATCAATTTGTTTTTTAAATGAAAAAAATTAAAAAAATATGGGTAAAATAATGAGATAAGGATTTAGTAAATAGAAAATGTGTCCTAATATTTAGAGACTTGAACGGTATGAAACATAAAATAAATATACAACAAAATGCTTTGGCCTTCCAGAGACTTTAGTCATGAAATTAAAAAACAAGACAAAAAATAAAGGAAAAAACTTGGCAAGTAAAGACTTTATTTCTTTGGAGCATGATATTTACCATCAACCACTTTGGCGAATATCTATTGGCAGGGTAGCAACATCCGTCAAAATCTTTAGAATCTTAGGATCTGAGGGTGTTTGATTTTCATTATCCCCAATGTCTTCATCTTCTGCTTCGAATTCATCCTCATCTTCAGGTTTATCCTTAAACTCGAGCAATACATATTTTAACATGTTTGCCTTGGGAACTCTTTCTAGAACGGGTTGAGGCTCACCTCGAAGAATGAGTCATAAAAACTCGCCCCCTCTTTGCTAGTCGTGGTGGAAATGATTATGTTATCAAAACATATAATAAAAAACTAGTACATATAATTTTTTATGCTGATCAAGAAAACAATGATTCTACTACAAAGATCTATGTGACAAACTCCTTAGCCATTATCTTCTTTGGATGCATTTGGTGAAGAGGTGGGAATTATTTTCCATGTACTGGAATGAAGCATAAATTTATGTTCATTTCATTGTCAATGTAGTGTGTATGCACTATTTATTTTAATATATATGTATGTATATATTACAATTTTAATTTATAACATTGCTCTATATTTTACCATTTATTAAAAGATAACTGATAATTCATTCTTTTACTAAAAGATAACATTTTGCAAATATTAAGAAAAATGTATAACCTGGTTAATTTAAATTATATTGTGAATTATATAAGGAGTTTAAGGTGGTTGTGATATACACATCCATACTAGTTTAGAATGCTTTATGTAACTGTACTGATTTGTGTTTTTGGTATTGTTTAAGATTTAATGATTAAAGTTGAAATTTTGTAATTAGTAATGAGTTTTGTATTGAAATAAAAAAATAAACTAGTGTATAAATAATATGTGTAATATTTGTTAGTAATGATTAATCATCAGTAGTGTATATATATATAAATATTTGTTAATTCTATAATATTTTAAATATAAATATAATCTTTTAACATGTAATGTTGTTCTGTTGTAAATTAATATAGTATTCATGTAGATATTGTATAAGTTTTGTTGTTAATGTAGTGTTGTGTGTTACATGTATTTTGTATCGTGTATGTGTGTGATGTTTATTTTATTTTGATATGCATGTGGAAGTTTGTGATTAAAGAATGTAAGGGATTCATGTTCGTGGAGTAGTGATATAACCATCGGGATAACTAGAGCTTGTTGAAAGAGTACCCTCATAAATAATACTTTTTGTCAATATAAATAAAAACTTTATGGCCCCTGGGAATTGAACATACACTCTTGAGTTCTTGGGGGCGATGTTGTTACCACCATGTTGAGCTATGTTATTACCACTATATCGTGCTATGTTGGTAAAATTAATTTCAATATTAACAAAATAACATCTCTCGTCCGTTAAAGCAACATAAAAAAGTAACTCTTCGTCAACAAAATAAATATTTAATATGATTTTGTCAAATGATATTCCAAAAAAAAATATTGGTCTTCATCAATGGTTTCACATTGTATGTCAAACTTCAAAATTTAAACTACAAAAAGGAGGTGCAATTTATAACTCAGTTTAATCAACATAAGACATATTAGTGAGCATGTATACATTTAAGAAGAACTCGTCATTTTGCATACATGTAAGGGCTTCATTTCCTTTGACATACATATAACATAAATTGTGCATGGTTTTATACGACACTACAAGCCAGAATCGTCATCAACAAAAATGAGATCATGCAATAAGCCCTCAAAATATCAATTTACCTCAAAAATTTAGGGGCTCGTTAACATCATAAAACAAATTGGGGTTTTATACAGAACATAGAAAGGAAACTTTTGAAGGTTCGTCAACAGATAACCCGATGCAAAAGATAGATATTTGAATCCAAGAAGAATAAACTGATAAGAAAGAAAGATATTTGAATTAGAAATATATATATATATATATATATATATATATATATATATATATATATATATATATATATATATATATATATATATATATATAAATTCGAGGAAAACCCCAGATAACAAAGATAAATATTTGAATTAGAAAGATAAATATTTGAATTAGAGAAGAATAACCTGATAATAAAGACAAATATTTGAAGTATAAAGATATATATTTAAGCTATAAAATTTAATAAAGCAAGCTAGCAATCCATACAAAGGTGATGGTGTAACATGCTTAATAAACCAAGCCTTGGGTTGAAAAACCATGAGGTTACACAAATGTCAATACTGAATCATGAATTAAAATGTAAAATTAGTGAAAAAGGTTAATAAAATAAGCCTAAGGTTAAGTAACCATGAGGTTATGTGGTCATACTAAGCCCTGACCTAAAATGTCAAAATCATGAAAATGGTTAATGAACCAAACATAAGGCCAATAAGTCATAAGGTTATGCAGGTGGTCATATCGTGCCTTGAATTAAATGTCAAAGATATATAATGACCCCATAACAAGAAAGAGAAGAACCTTCATTGATAAAAAAAAGGTCTGATATTTGATTTAACACGACGGCTTTTATGATAATTTAATTTAACAATTTGAAGAAAAATTTGACTTGACGACCTGGGAGATATTCGATTTAGCATGACGACCTGAAATAAAAATCATTTAACGATCTGAAATACATTCAACTTTAATATTTAGAAGAAATTCAATTTAATGACTTGGAATATATTCAACTTGACGAATGTGATCAGATTCAAATTAACATACTGACGCTCTTTGCATTAAGTAATTAAATTAAAATCATATTATTTTTTATATATAAGGTTAAGATATTATCACAATTTGTTATACATGAATTGGACGAGTATCCAAATCATATCAACATATGTTGGCATTTATCATCAAGACAAAGAAAATCAAGGTTATTCAATCGAAGTACAAATCTAAGACATTGATAGACTTGACGTGTGCGGCACTAAGAATGAAGGACTTGGAAATTACACTATGTGAACATAATATTCGACCATTGTTTAGTTATTAAAATTCATTATACTCTAATTTCAAGGACTATTTGGGAGTCCTCATGAAGATATAATACTTGGATAATGACAAAATACTAGAGATATTTATATAATTATATAATATTAAAATATTTACTATGTATTAAACCTAATAGACTAATTGATTATGGAATATTAGACTTTAGCCATTGTAACTGTAGAAAAAGATAAAAGAAAGAAAGACGATTAGAGAAACAAAAAGGCGACTAAGGTTTATTATTTAGAAAACGTACCAATTATATAGAGTATAAAGCTTCTATATATAGACAAACTATATGGGCTAATTTGCCTAGGCCTTATATCTCTAACACTATCTCTCAACTTGCAATGTTTATTCTTACATTGTGAGTTTGAGTTTATTACACAAAATAAAAACCAAAATTACAGCAAAAATGAAACACCAAACTTCAAAACCATAATCGAAAGCCAAAATCAAAACAAAACACTAAAATCAAAATCGAAACGTCAAAACTCAAAATCAAACTCCAATCTTCAATCTCCAAACTCCAATCTTCAAACTCAATCTTTAATCTCCAAACTCCAATATTCAAACTTCAGTCTCTAATCTCCAGTCTCCAAACTCCAATATCTAAACTCTAAACTCAAATCTCCATTCTACATTCTTCAAAATCCAAACTCCAAAATAATCCAAATGAAATCTAAACACCAAACGAATCCAAACAAAACCAAACAAAGCCAAATGAATCCAAACATAGCCAAACAAATCCAAACGAATCCAAACAAATCCCAAAAAATCCAAACAAGTCCAAACAAATCCAAACTAAATCTATACCAAATCCAAATCCAAACGAGGAACGAAATAAAAAAAACCAAACAAATCAAAATGAATCCAAACATATCAAAACGACATACGTTGATCTAAGAAAACTTCAGACATAATCCAAATGTCAAAGAAAAACTAAACACCAAAACAAAAGCAAAACGACAAACGTCGAACTAAGCAAACGTCAAACAAAGTCCAAACGTCAAACGAAATCTAAACACCAAACAAAATCCAAATTAAATCTCAACGCCAAATACCCAAATGAAACCTGAATGCCAAATTCAATTACCGAATCTAAATTCAATACTATATTCAAATACCATATCCAAATTCAAATCCAATTTCCAATCAAAATCAAAACTAAATCTACTATTTTACCAACAAAAATTTGCACTATTCCAGTAACGATTTCTCCCGGACCGTATCACCGAATCATAATCCAACAAGTCAGATTGAAGGATTAGATGTCTCAAACCCACTGTCCAAAATTCAGAAAAATAGACATTGTTTACCTTTGGATTAGGTCTGTTGATTGTTGTTGCACACACCAGATCCGAAAACCTATTTTTTTTCGTGGACAACTAAAACAACTGCCCTACAGCACAACGGAAGACACGAAAACTTCAATTCTAAGCCTACACTCTGATACCACGTAGAAAAAGATAAAACAAAGAAAGACGACTAGAGAAACAAAAAAGATGACTAAGGTTTATTATTTAGAAAACGTACCAATTACATAAAGTATAAAGCTCTTATTTATAGACAAGCTATATGGGTTAATGGATATAGGCCTTATATCTCTAACAGTAACCACCTACCATTATATATATAGATGGATAGGACCATCGAATGAACTATTTTCATTTTACACTAAAAAAAATTTCTCTCTCTAGTTCATCTTTCTAAAAGCTGTCTCCTCTCTTTAAAAAACTTCTTGGTATTTGATTAGGTTTTAGACATCATTATCAACGTTGTTTATGGTCGATTTGGTGATGAACATCACTCGAAATGGACTCTAAAATCTGTTTCGACACCCAATAGCTATAAGTATCTTATAGCCTACACGATGCTTTTATTTTTACATATTGAAAATCTAACTTTAAGATTTTAATAAAAATAAACTAATTTTTTTTTAAAGTAATCTATTTTATACGATAGTAGGAAATCGATTTGTTCGAAAACGGATTTTAATTGTTAACTGAGTTTGAGTGTGGAAAAGTTTATATTTTTGTTTTAAAATTTTGATAACTATTCTTGGTACTCTAATTTATATTAAAAAATGTGTCGAGATAAGGTTAATAAAAAAGAATTATTAAAAATAATGGTATTAAAATATATTATATTGAATATAATTAATATCTTAAACAAAATCAAATTTAAAACAATTGCTTTTTAATAATTCTGGTATTTTCTTTAATCACTCTCTTGTAAATGGATGCTTTTTATTAAAAACAATAACTAAGAGCATCCCAACATAGTAGGTATATATGACTAGATAACAAATTTGAAGATTATTTATCAATTTTTTTTTTCCAACAGATAATCTAATAGGCTAGTTATATTTACTTACGTAATTTTAGCTATGTATATTTACCGTGACAGTTACCCACTATCTATAATTATTCTTTTTTCTTCTTTTTCACCTGCTTAAATAAAAAACTATATTAATTATACAATAGCTGTCGGATTATATGATAATCTAAAATTTTGCAATATAAAATCCTATATATATTTACCAAATTTTTAGAGTAGCGGTTGGGAACGCTCTAATGTTTTATTTAGTACGTTTCATAATAATTTGACATTTTCTTTATATGGACTAACGAATAGATGGTGGATACTTTGAAAATCAGAGGCCACCTCTGACCTTTACTATCTCTAATATATGGGCCCGTACATACAGACCTAGAAAGAAAATAGAGTTTAAGGCGGCCCGTCTGTAATTCAAGTCCATCAAGATTATGGGCCTTTTTAAGGAAACCCGGTCCCAGATTTCGGAAATACAAGACTATCTATTTAAGCCCAAAAGACCCACTAATCGATACTCGGATACTCCTGAATATTCTAAATTTAGGTTTCAGTCTTTTCCTCTATTAACTTATAAAATGTGAATATTATAACGGGTAAATCGATTTTGTTATTTAATCCAACATTTTAAATACTATTTTAAGATATGTGATACCCAACTGTACGGTTTGTGTTCGGAATATGAGTGATTGGGAAAACTGTATTTTTTTAATTAATATTATTTAAAAATTTATATATATGGATATAATGGTGATGAGTTTTATTATAAGATATATTCGGATTATGAAAGTTGTCGAAGGATTGTTTGGTTAATGGATTAGTGTGTAAAATCACATTCCAGAAGAAAAGAGTAAGTAAACAGGAAAATATGGGTAGAATACTTGGATTTAAGTGAATGATAAAACTAATGAGTAGTGGAGAACGTTGTCTAGAAATTAGGCGTGCGTTGTTCTTTTTGACAAATGCAAAAACACTAAAAAGAAAAGTAAAATATGTCGGTAGTTGTTATGAATTTGGAACTCTCGGCTTCATATTTTGGCATTCTGTTACATGATTTAATACTATACGGTTATGTTCTCGGTCATGAAATTTTATTTGTTTACGGATTATTTTCGGAGTCTAAAATTTTTATTTAGACCAAATTACACACAAAGTTTTGTTTTGTAAGTTTGGATTTAATAGCTTAGATTTTTAAAGTTATAGTTTTATCAATAGTTTTTTTAGTTGTTGTGAAAAATTTCGATAGAGGAATATAGCTTTTAGTTAATTTTTGTTAATCGAATCGTCGTTAAATCGTAGTTATTTAATGTTCATATTTCATCATGCTGATATATTCCAGAATATTATCTTAAAATAAGAATCAGATTTACCAAGTTTGTCGATTATTATTATAATGATTGGACTTACTAGTATCATTTACTTTGGACTCCGAAGAACTTTATGGTCATCGATTTTTGGTCAATCCCTGTAAAATTTGGAGCTGTAAAAACTTATGTATCGCCAATCCGACTAGCAGATGGGGTACAAAGATCATCGACTAGCGGGCATTCTTTTTCAAGGAATATCGAGCCTAAAACGACTATGTTGAAAAAAAAAATTGTTGAGCCGAATGGAAATTTAATTAGTTGAAAGCTAAAGTTGATACGCTTTCTCATTCGAAAGGTATCGGGACTGCATATACAAAGTCGAAACCAAATATTAGTGGGCTTCCTTCTTCATAAACCGTTGAAGGCAGGGTAGCTGGTCTGAAATATAAGGTTGATAAGTAAAAAACCGAGATGGCTTATATCGACCTCTCAATCTCCAAATCTCCAATTATGATAGATGTCTTTAAAATTGGATCTAGTGATTTAGTCTCAACTCATTCTCTGGTTCCCGAAAGGGAATTATCATAATTAAAGATGGTGTAAATGTTGTGATGAAGACGCATCTGAAAGTACTTTTGCCTTCAAAGATTGAATTTCCAAAAAATAGAAAATGTTGGTAGCCTGAAGAGCAACATAGGATGAGAGGATATAACGGAGACGGAAAGGATTTGTTGGAGGTCCAAAGGTAAAAAAAACGGGAAAGACTAGGGCGACTGGGTATAAAAAATTGTTAGAAATTATGATTAAAACCACACCAAATGGTGATTTCTTGCCTTTTGTGACTCTTGTTGATGAGGTTTTTGTTGATGTTGTTCTTTTCAAGCTTATGATTGGTCTTTTGACGACATCCAAAACTGAAAACAATCCGGTAACCCCAACGAGGATGGTTAGTGTTGATAAGATTGTTGAAGGTCATATGATGAAATCCATGCATTTTGTAGTGGAAGGGACTTTGTGTATGAATAACGTGATATAAGTTTCTAATCACTTAGTTGTTTTGGCTCGCTCTAAAGCGCTGCTTACTCATGTTCCTTGTTTAGATTTGGAAAGAAAACATATGAAGCTCGGTATTGACGTAAGTATTTATGTCTTGTACTTTAATATTTCATATTTTGTTGCCTTGAATTTATGGTAGATTTCACTGTAATGTTTTAGAATTTACTTGATGTATTTGTATTGGCGTATCGAGCGTACAAAATACATTTTTCAACGGTTTTGGACCTATGGACTTTGCTTGAAATGGTGGTTAAACTTCTTGAGAACAACTAAGAACTAAAGATATTGTCTATTAAAAGTAATCAACAGTTGAACGTTGAGATCAGGTGAATGTACATGACGTACAATAGCTTGATTATATCAAGAGAACTCTTGGAGAGATATATAAATCTTGGAACTCTCCCAAAATCTTGTAAGAAGCTTAAAGAATTCTTTGAACAATCACTTCATAAATTTTGTGATTAATGTTACTTTCCACGATAAAACGATGCGACAAACAAGTACTACTTTTCACGAGGAGAATAGATTAAAGGGGGTCGGTATCTTTAATCATAAGAACGAGTTGTTGGGAACATAGCCCTTCGAAATATGACTGAATTTCTTGAATCTTAATATGTTCTTAAGTTTGATGTGGGGTTCCTAGAATTCAAACTAAAATATTTTTAGAATTATTCCCCTCATGATCATATGCCTAAAAATATTGTATCGAGTCATGTAAATGAGTCTTGTAGTGTCCAATGTGATGAAAGAGATGGTGCGCTATCTCAAATCGAGGTAGAGGTTGTTAATAATACTATTCTTGTAACCGAGATTGAAGTTGTTATTGATCCTCCTCATTCGATTAATGTTGAGATTCCCATCAAAGAAACCGATCAAGTAATTATATTTTTGTATTTGTTGTGTTTGGCTTGCCACCGGTAAGAAGTGTTGACTAAAGTACTCATATATCTAGGGTATATTTATATATTAATATCTTTATTTTTATTTATTCTGGTTTTTGGAGAAGTATTTACTTTCATATTTGTATTTTTGTTCATAAACATGTTAAATGTAAATTACCGGTTACATTTTTGCTCTTTTGTTTTTCTTAATTTATTTTGAGCTTAAAACCTTGAAGCTCGAATCCCTTAAAAATACTCTCAGGCTAAAGATGAAGATTTATTGATTCATGTAATACTTAGTTTCTTAAGACCTTAGTCGATCTTTAGTGGGTAGCATTGGTAATGTACTACTGATAGCTTCAGATGAAGACTGAATGAGCCGCGAGAGTCTTAGTGCATTGAGGATAAAAAAATAATCATATGGGAGGATGGGTAATTCATTGAAAGTAGCTTCGAATGGAAACTTTTTTAATACGCGAAATTCTTAGTGCATTAAGGACTCGGGAAATCCTCAATGAGAATGATGGAAAAATTATTATTGCGACTCAATTAATCTAAGTAGAGTTATGAGTGTTGAAGACATATATTTTTTGTGAGAGTACATGAACTCCTTAGTGTGTGTGGCTATGTTTAAAATCATTCGAGAACTATATTATTTGAGAGAGTACATGGAATTCTTAATGTTGAGAATACATTTAGAATCTTATGAAAACTAGATTATTTGGGATAGTACGTAGACTCCTTAGTGTATGTGACTACGTTTAAAATCATCTGAACAATTAGATTATTTTCAAGGATACAAAAATTCTCTCGAATGATTAAGATTACATTTAGAATTATCTGAATATTTAGATAAAATGACAAAATATTTTATTAATGTCATGTACCTCATTAAAACATTCTCATTCCACCAGCGTAGGAAAATGTGTACCTCATAAGATATAAAATAAAATGTGTGAATTTACAAGTAATAGCCAAAACCATATAATACATTATGAAGTGTAAAGCTTAAAATGATCTATGTTATGGGGATGCTAAAGAGTTTTTCTTTATTCATCTATCAGCCTATATATATTGGGCTTGATCTTAGCTATTATCGTGTATGGGTCCTCCCAATTAGGCACAAGATTTTTAAATGTCATATCTTTGGTGTATATGAATTCATGATTGCGAACTCTATCTCCAACTTTTAAGCTTAAAATGTAGACTTTGGAATTATAATTATTCCTCATAGAAGGTTTTGTAGTGTTCTACAAGTAAGTGAGCTTTCACCTCTTTCTCTTAAATAAAATCCAACTCGGATCTTCTACTTTGGGCATTTGTCTTTCGTTATAGCTGGATATTCTAAAGGAATGCATGGATATCCTTTTTCAGTACTACGACTTCCATCTCATAGAGCCTAGTGAAGCGAGTCTAGGAAGTTGTAGTTTTTAAGGTGGTCTTGTATGATTATAGAAATTCATAGAGAAAGTCTGGCACTTTCCTAATTGCGCTTTATAACATTCTTTTGACATATTCTAACATTGTTCTATTTGTAACCTCGACTTGACCTTTTTCTCGAGGGTAGAAGGGAGAAGATACATTTCGTATTATACCTTCGGTTCTGCAAAATGGTGCCAAAATATCATTTTATAATTTAAGACCGTTTCTCGTAGTGATGACCTTTGGTACTCCACATGTATGACAAATGTTGGTTTTCAAGATGTTAATAACTTAATTTTCTCTGATTTTTACTAAAGGTTTTGCTTCCACCCATTTTGAGAAATGGCATATTATCACTATGAGGTACAACCTTCTTTATGAGGCATTTAGAATGGGTCCTAAGATGTATAGCCCCACCTATCAAATATAATTTCATATGAGATTGTATTCAAAACAAAAACTGAGATTTACATGGAATTAATAAAATAATCGCATATATCACAACATTTAACGAAGTCTTTCATATTTACCAAGTTGGTTGGCAAGTAATATTATGATATGAGGACATTTGTTTGCAACACCTTGTAGCCACAACTAGTATTTCTTTCTCCATCATAAAACTATTATAATATAAAACGAGACTTTTCAAGCCCGATTCAGCAAAGTATGGTTATGATAAGACCCTATATCTATAGCGTATTAGCCAACCATACATAACTGACCACCTGAATTTTGATACGACTAGCCTCCACCTTGTTTTATAGGAGATTTTCTTATGAAAAGTATGGTCTACCGAAGGTAAGTTTCTTTATGATTAAAATTTATTTAAGAAACATGACAATGCTTGAGCTTTACTAGAATTATATGGCTCGAACCTGATGTCAAAGTATCATAACTCTACTAACCATCTGGTCCGTCAACTAGATATATCAGGATTTAATATATTCCTCAAAGAAAAAAAGTTCATGCTATTATGAAGTATGCTTGAAAATAAGGCTTTATTTTTCGAGTCACTATTACAAAGCAATACATCTTTTATCAACTATAGATATCGTGTCTCTTGCGAATATAATATATAACTTGTGATGTATTATTTTATTCCTTAGCAAGAATTGTACTCCACGCAATCAAACACAACTAAATAAAAAAAACTCACATGTCTTCAACTTTGTCAGTATCTCAAGCGGGAGTATGAATTTTTTTATCTTATTTAATGTTTTATCACATATAGTGGTCCAATTCAATTGGCCAACCCTTTTGAGTATCTGGTAAAAAGGTATTTCATTTGGCCAAAATACTAGAGATACATTGGTTTAAAACAACTAGTCATCATACGAAGATCTAGACTTCCTTATCGTTGCGTGGTAGATCTATTCTAGCATGATTGGATAGTTATGTATGATATACTTTAATATTTTTTTCTCACTCAAAAATTATCATAAAAACTTCATGGATCGAACGCCGAATACAAACTTCTTAGGATTCAATTCAAGTTAACCCTTAGGAGGGTAAAAAAAAATCTCGAAAATGTCTGCCATGTGACATGCATCTTGGTTTCTTGTTACCAACATGTCATCAATGTAAGCTTACAAATTATTTATGAGTTGACTTGAAAAAGTTTTATTAGTCATCCTCTAGTACGTATTTGTGTCATTCTTGAGCCTAAACGGCATAACTTTGTAATAATATAATCATCGTTATGGGATGAATATATTATGCGTGTGGTCTTTCTCATGCATCGAGATTGGATTGTAACCCAAATAAGCATCCATGAAGGATGATATTTGACTTCTGAAGTTACATCCACTTGTTTATCAATATATGAAATGGGAAAATGATCCTTTGTACATGTATTGTTTAGATCAGTGAAGTTCACATACATCTTCTACTTGTCATTTTTCTTATTGACTAATAATGGATTGGTTGTTTATACTAGATAAAACACTCTCGAATATGGCCCATTTCACTGAGCCCGTCTGCCTTAAATACTAATATTTTAACCTTTTCCTTGGAGAAAAATATTCAGTTATGCAAGATGGGTTGAAACATACCGTTTATGGATAAATCGTGGAATATTACTTTGGCAGAGAAACCAGTGATGTCTTGAGCAGTCTAGATGAAGATATCTAAGTTTATTGACAAATATTGTAACAATTTCACTTGGTAACTAACTAATATTTTATTGCCAAAGCGGAGGATTTATTTTCTTCTACTATTATTGTTTTTATTTTTTCTCACTACTCCACTACGTATGAAAGCCTCTCTCAGATAATCTATATCGCCGAGGATAACCGGGCTCTCTGATACCTGTAACGTTTTTAGAACCAATGATGTATGATAACATTAACTTACAGTTCTTCGGCTATTCTAGATCACACAGATATGATCGTTGATTATGTAAAAAAGACATTAGTGTACGTTAATGTTATTGCATATATTTTATCCAACCACGATCTACCGAAGATGGTAATATATAAAGAGGGAGTATTTACCATCATAAATAATCACTTAGCTTGCTTCATATGCTCTCGCTAACCTGGAACCATATACAGTTACATCTCACATCGGATCGAGGTGTATGTCCCGTGAATCCTGATAAAAGTTTTTTTGTTGGTGTAACTACCGACACAACACACATATTTTCATACATACTCTTACAGGTAACATTGGTCAAACAGCCAGTATCCACAATAATTCTCATAACTTCTATCTTTGTAATCTTGGCTGCAATAATTAACGTGGCTTTATAGGGTTCCTCAACACTTATAAGATCATCATCATCAAAACATGGTATGGATTTCTCTAAAAATGTACCGAGTTATATCTATGTATTATACACACCTCTTTATAGAAAATTTAATAATACCTGATAGTGTGTCACCTTATGGTATTATAAAAAAAAATACATGTTAGTTTGGGTTCGGGTCGATATACTTATGGAATCTTTATAGGATGGCCATCGCTTCCAGGGACCTTGGAGTTTAATAATGACTTCCATTTGTTGCTACTCCATCCATACTGGTTATCGAGGCTCGGCTGCAACTTGTCTCAGCTTAATCCTTGATCTTTTCTTGAAAAATTCTACCAATTTTTATTCATAAAGTATGGTATGCACCTCGGTCTTCAAATCTTTACAGTTTCATTTTAATATTCCACATCAGTTTGGAATTTTCAGAACTTATTTTTGTCTCGCACATATCTGAATATCCATATCTTCTCTGGCCTATAAAATTTGACCATATTTTTTGTACTTTCATAGATTACCCCCGCATTCTCTATAGGTTTTCTGTAAGGACTTTCCTAGTTCCGCTTCAGCTTTTGGCCAATATTGCTATAGTATTATTGTAGTTGCTTCTGATATTTTCTCAGCAGCTTTGACCTTGGTTCTGGTGCCTATGCTTCACAGGAAGTTTAGGTATGGACTTGAATATCTAGATTGGAGCCATTGTGAAGGACTCATTGAGATTCTCCAATAAATGGCATGTAAGGTAAACATTTGGAACCTCTATGAGCCTTACTCGCATAATGTCATCTACGTTAATATGATTATCCACCTGAGCTAAATGATCCCTAAACTTGAGGCTTTCTTGTTCATAATGTTTTCTTCTATAAGTATTGGCAGTATTCCAGGTATGTACGCTACAAAAACTACAAGACCATGGCAATTCTCTAGACTATTTTATGTTCAGATGGATTGTTGGGTTACTTCTTGAGACTCTTTTTCGGCTTCTACTTGTAGTGAATGATATACTCATCGTTTTTATTAATGACCTTAGAGCCAATGAACTGATTCATGAACGCGGTCCGCAACATGTTGATTGAAGTTTGTTGAATCATGTCAGAGCACTACCTCTTAGAGTCATTGAGAATCCTCGAGAAAAGAGCATGTCATCACTCCAAAAACCCAGTATTTTATTATTAAAATTGTCGACATGGTGCTCTTGTTCTCCTACACTATCGTAATTTTCTATCTCGTATTGATTGAACTTTAACGACAATTTTCCATATAGAATCTCTAAAGCCATAAGATAAAAAACTTAGTTGAATATCAGCTTGACAATAACAATGTAAAGGCAACTATAGTTTGTTAGTACAAAAAAATGATTCACAATTTGAGATGGTTAGCTAGACTCAATATGGGCCGCGAAGAGGAAAACGTAGTTTACTCGAGTTATTCCTTGGTAACACAGAGGAAACGCCGACAACGTTGAACCTATATTCCATTGACTTGGTTGACCTGATGGTTGAACCGTTAGGGATTCTGCTGATTCAACTTGTTTACATGTAATGTAGAAGAATGGTTCTGATGTCTCATATAATTCTGATGTGGAGCCAGTGGATGATTAGGGTGGTTGGTTTCCTTCTATCGTACCGGACAAGTCTCGAATGTGCGCGATCACCTATTATTTTCTATGTGGTAATGAGAAGAAAGTATCATGTTCCTCTGACCAAATTTGGAGCGATTACGATGGAAGTGTGTCTACCAATAAGAAAACTGACCTAAATGACTAAAAACAAAGAATTGACGATAGCTTAAAAAAATATAAATATTGCGAGGAAATAAAATAAAATAATAACTCTATAATAGAATTTAAAAAAAAAACTTTCAACACTGTAAATGTTAGTTTTGTTTATAATTACGATACTAGACCAGAAATCTTTATAATTTTTTATCACAAAATTCGTATCTTAGTAATCCGTTATATGATTATAAGTTTTCAATTTGAACCTAAATCTTTATTTATAATTAAAAATGATTTATAATTTTTTAAAAACAAATTGAATATGAAAAATTATTTTATAATTGGGATACTAGATAAACTTTTATTATAAACTTTTATCTTCGAATTTTATATCTCAATATTCTTATTTTATATCTTATTATTCTGATATATTATTACGAGTCTTAATTATATTATGATTTTGAATCTAGATCTTTATTTATTTACAAATTACGATTTAAAATTATTTATAATTTGTTAAAAGCAAATTAAATATGAAAAATTGTTTTATAAATCTAAATTGATAGAACTTTCATTTTGTCATTGTTGATATTCAGTATTAATAAAATAAATAATTGCGTTATAAATATTGAGATGAAATATTCGATTTACAAGTCGATGATCCACATTTTACTTATAATATATGTATCGGTTAATTTTGTTATCTAGATAAAGCTGTCTGCGTAGCACACTATGTTATAAAATATTTAATTCGTACTATTCTTTAAATGTAGCAGGAAAATGACGGTTGAAATAATGTATCGGACATTTTGAGAACATGATAGAAGTTAATTGAACGCAACTGGTTTATTGGTGGGTAGCGTTTTTAGGGAGAGAAAGGAGATGCCTTCTGGTGGTTTATGATTGGCATCGACTCTTTTGTCCAAATGTTATTGGAAAGTTCACCTTTCTCTCCATATGCTTTGCCGGGATTCTTCCAACTTTTCTTCCTTAACCAAACAACTACTCCATTTACTAAAATATTTTATTGAACGAAATATGTAACGGATGCACCAACTATTTTGGGTTATTGTATACATGGACTCCAATGTTAAAAGATAAAATATTTTTATATTTGTATGTTGTTGATTACGTTTTTTATTTATTAAAAATAATAAAAATGATATTAAAAATATATTTTGGATACTATTTTATTGGGTTTGAATTAAAAAATTGTTCGATACAATTACGGATATTTGAAAATGTACAATTAACTTAATTAGTTTGTGTAAGACAATTTTTTTTTAACTTATTCAAAACTATTATCTTCCGTTAAATAAGTTTATTGTCTAATATAGATTGGTACAACAATTTTAACAAATAATCTTGATAGTCGACTCAATAATTTGCGTATATATAAAATTGATAAAAAAAAAATCAACAATATAAATTTGTACAATTCGAATTATTAAACAATTTTACATATACATAGAGATTGCAAGAACAAAAAATACAAAAAAATATTCGGTATTCAAAACTTCAAAAAAACGGAGTACAAATTTTTAGTGGTATTTTTAGCTCTCAATATTCCTTTTAGTATTTTTAAGTGATTCTCTCTCAAGAATTCATCAATTCTAAAAGCAAAGCCGTGCGGGTCTTTAGATGTCGAAGCGGACAATATCATACTAGTGTAGAGATCGATTGTTCTTACTTATATATGGAGGCAGAATATGCGATACCCATATTCCCAACAAATGGTATCAGAGCTCCAGGCCCAGAAAGAAAGCGATGTGGATGAAATTCTCGGAGGTCGAACATGATGAACCAACGCGAGCCACTAATCATGCTCAACGAATGATCTGCTCTAGAGATCCTAGTTCGGAGTGCATGTGGCTCATTAAGCGGTGTGACTTGATTGAAGTGTATCAAGACGGTGGCCCCAACATGATTAGATTGGGCGAATGAAAGTCAATTGAGAGGAGGATAAAGTGGTAATTTGTTTGAGAGGATGATTTGTTAGGGTGGTGACCAAAGTTCCACATCTCACATCAGCTAAACATGGGAATGATCAGTGGTATATAAGTAAGAATATAGTCTAACTAGTATGAGACATTTTGGAAGTGGACCAAAAGTAAAGTCGTACGGGCCTTTGGGTGCCAAAGCAGATAATATCATACTAATCTAGAGATCGATTGTTCTTACTTATATACAGAGGTGGAATATGTGGTACCCATATTCTCAATAATATCTCTTACATAAAATTCATATATTTTACTAGGGTTAGTGTTTGAGTAGTGTTGAGTTTGAATTGAACACCAATGGAAGTCTCAACAAATCTTTAGATATTCTTAACTCGTTTAGCACTATCTGTATATATTCTCTTTGATATATGAATATATAACCTCTCAATACGTTTCTCTTAATATCTATTAAAACAATTCTAATAACTTTTCTCATATCCTTCATTTTAAACTCTCATTCAAGTTGAATCTTCATAGTTCAATTCTCATTTTTTAGCTATAAGTATGTCATCAACATATAATAACTACATAATCTACCTATCATGTGTGTTTTCGCATTATAATAGACATAATTTTTGTAACATCTTCTCTTTGATTGAATTCGTGAATAAGTCTCTTATTTCACTGTTTTGGTGATTGCTTCAGCCTTGGTGTGGTTTATTTTCGGTTGAGGGTAATTTTGTCCAGAGTTTTGTGGTATTTCAAAGGTATTTAATGTTTGGATAAATTGTAGTGAGAGAATTGAGCTGCCTGGTTGTATTTAATTTTCATTACCCTCATTAAATGAAAGTGGTTGGGTATTTATACCATTAATTGTGGGCCACATGGGCTTTCGGGTTGACTTATGGATTCGGGTCAAGTTCAAAGACCCATTAGTTTTAAGCAGGTAGATAATTAGATTAGTCATGAAGAGATTAAGTTTTTAGTACATTAGTTCAGTTCGGATGGTTCAGTGGGTGGATGTTGTCCGAATTGCCCCTGTCCGGTTCTCATAAAGAGTGGCAATAAATTCCGGACTCATCAGTAGCCCCTTTTTTAGGTTGTGTTCGAAGGCGTTTGGCAAGACCTAAAAAATAGCTCAAGTGTAATCATAAATTCGTCCGGACATTTCGAAAAATGTGTAACGACTTTATCCGGACAGACTGAAACCCTTAGAAGCTGAGCAGTTTCACCAGAGATCGTGGGACACGTGTCCTTCTCTGATTCGCCATACCGGTTGTTTTTTCTCCTAGAATGGCGCTCCCACTTGCTTCAAAAAGCAACTTCTTCATTTAATGCGGATGACATCAGCGCCGCATTTAATTATTGCATCTACCCTTTCGAATCCTCCTAGGTATCGAAGCATCTTTTGTTCCTTTACTATAAATCAGTTCACCTTTCACTGTTTTATCATCTTCTTTATCTCTACTCTGTTAATCTTCAAAGTTTTCACCCTTCAAAAAACCTTTCTTTTGGTGTGAGTTTATGTTCACAGCAAGAAACGCTTTAGTAAAAGGTGGGTGGCTCAATTTGTTAGAGTTGGAAAAAGCTCAAAAAGTTGAACGAGAAAGGCGCATCGTTGCAGGCCTCCATGTTTCCCCTGTTGATAAACCGGAAACACCAAGCTCAGAGCCTGACCAAGGTTCTTCTACAACTAAGAGTGCTAAACCTAAGAGGTTGTTCCAGTCCAACCTTTCACCAATCGTTTCGGGCTCATCAGTCCAGGAGTCAGAGCCTGTTGTTGAACCAGGGCAGGCAGTCATAAGCTTTAAGAAACCTTCCCCATTCATTGCTATGGGGTCAGATGCTGATATTTCCCCGGAGAAACTGGTAGATAGACGAAGGGGTCGTCTGGTAAAAGGGCAGGATGCTGGCACACAGCCTAAACCAAAATACACGCCTTCGAAATCCGGGGTAAAAAGTAAAACCACAAGGTCAGAAGCACCCATCAAAATTCCCAAGGACAAGCTGTCCGGTCCAGAGGCAACTAGCTCAAGTCTTCGAAAAGAGACCTCCGGGTACGAGCCCCAACCGGACTCTAGACCACAAGAGGGAAATGATGCTCAACAATCCGGAGGACCTACTGAGCCAACCACCAGCCCTTCTTTTCCTAAAACAGCTGACAACCCCTCCACGGTAATGGAGGATGTAATGGAGGACAACATTGAAGAAGCCCTTTTTGAGATTGACATCTCCGGGCAAACAAGTGAGACTGCCATCACTAGGAAGAGCAAAGGCAAGGAAAAAGTGTGTCTAAAGCATCCGGATCTGCCAGAGTGCCTTTTGGGAAAAGTGAGGCCTTATTTCCACAAAGTGAGTGTTAAATATCTGCTGGCCATGCAGAAGATCAACTATGCTTTCATTCACACAGCTGAACTTGGCCGGATAAGGACAAAATAGGGGTATTCCGGAAAATTTTAAAGTAAGGATTCCAATCGATCCGGAGACGCCCATGGACTGTAAGCTCAACGAGATTATCTTCTATACTGAGCTATTCAAATGGGGACTTAGGTTTCCCTTGGACCCAGAAATAGTCAGATATTTCCATCTGATTAAGCTTTGCCCAAGCCAACTAAGCCCTGATGCATGGTTCACCCTCATGGCATGTATCATGGCTTCAAGGCTCTCCGGAATTCCTCTTCCGATGGAGAAATTTGTTATTGTGGCAAGCCTCTGCAGAAATCATGTAATCCCTTTCTATCACTTCAACATGAGTGACGACTACAAGGTGGTAGATAACTTACTCGAGTCAGAGAAAAGCTGGAAGACTCAATTTCTGTTCGTCAACGGTGCCTGGGAGAATGGAAAGAAAATTAAAGCTAGTGTCAACCCAAGCATGCTTACCAGCAGATGGCGTAGTGATGGTAACAATCTCACCACATACTTCTACTTTTACTTATACCAAAATTTTTATCTAATTCTTCTTCTTTTACTTTTTGGTAGTGCTGCCCAAGGACTTCAGCAATTACTTAGAGGCTGGGCAGACTACTTGTGCCAAGATGAATGCTTGGACAGCTGAAAAATGGGCAAACCGCTTCCACAACTGCTTTACCAGAGGCAATTTAACCAGATCCTATCTTTGGAATACAACAGACCAGAGGGATCTGTCTTGGGAGGAACTAACCACTCCACCCCCTCCGGGACTGATTCTCCGGAAGACAGAGGGAAAAGATAGGAAATTAGTCTTGCCGGGTAGAGCTAAAGCCCCAAGAAAGATGAAGGGTTAAAAAGCTAATGCCAAGCAAGGTGTGGTAGAGGCTAATCCAACCGAGGTGGAGGAAGCTGTCCCAACAAACCCAGAGGGACAAGGTCAAGGGAAAATCGATGATGCCTTACTACAAGTGGTGGAACACGAGAGCACCAAGGAAGTAGCTGGGTCTCTAAAACCTCAAAAGGTCCATAAAAAGGACAGAAAAAAGGGAGCAGAAGGTGGAGACCGGGATGCCAAGAAAAAGAAAACTTCCAAGGGAGATGAGGTTTCTCTCCGGGTTCCGGAGCCACTGCCTCCAGTTGACCCTACTGATCCTACTCGAGCAGAAGAGATCCCCGGTGACTTTCAAACCGGAGAGGTTGGAAGAGGGGATATCAGTATTGATGGTGTCGACATCACTGGGCTTGAGGGGATTGGTCTCTATTTTGAAAACCTCCCCAGAGATGATTTTGCTGGGCCTTACCTTCCCCCAAGTTCTTCGAACACCGTCACATTCAACGGTAAGTCTTTTTCTGTCTCAAGTGAAAGAGATGGCATCGCTCATTCCATACTGAGCAATGTCCAGCCAGTGCTTATTTTGGAGAAGCAAGTACAAAATCAGTCAGCCATCATCAATACCCTTAACTCTGACAAAGAGAAACTGTCTAGCAATCTTCTTAGTGCCAACCAAAATACTGAGGTATTGAGGAAAGAGAATGAGGAGTTGAAGAAACGTCAGGAGGACTTGGCCAAAAGGTTGGCCACTTCGGAAGAACTTGTTAAAGAACTCCAGCTAAAGCAATCCGATCTGGTAAAAGACCTCTTTTCTTCAAAAGAGGAGGTGAAGGCAAAAGATATCATCATTCAGGCCTTAACTAATGACAAGATCTCTCTTGAAAACAGTGTGTCCAAGGCTGAGCAAGAAAAGGCTTACTTGTTAAGGGAGCAGGAGAAAACAATCCAGGCTAGGATTGATGCTTATACCAATGAGGTTATAGATTCTCAGGAGGAAAGGTATGCTGAAGTCAAGTCAGATATGATCCTGCTCTTTCATGAAAAATTTCTGAAGAGGACATTGGGAGATTTATGGCGATTTATGGAGTACGAAAACATTCCCCACCATACTATGGCTGAGGATGATAGGCATGGCTACTCCAGTGGCTGGGATGACACCACTGATGAAGAAGAAGAGACTGGGGAGAGCCCGGATGACGACCCAAAGAAGAAGAAGCCATGTGAGGCTGAGCCATCTTCAAAGGCTCAGTCTTAAAATATCAATTATCTTTTTAATTTTGTTGTGATTGAACCAAAGTCCTTGGATGTCCAAGACATTTTTCGTAACCGTGTCCGGATAAACCTTTCTTGTTTTGACAATTCAAAGTCCTTGGATGGCCAAGGTATTTCGTATGTTTTAATGGGTAGTTTCATTTTGCACAACTCTTGCATTCTTTCATAGTTTTTTAACTTTGGTGGCTAATGTTTAAACAACCCTTAGTTATTTCACAAGTATTTTAAAGTGAGAGTGTTTAAATTCTCCGATGACAAATGTTTAAGTAGTCATCATTCCTCTAATTTAATTCGGCCTGCTATTGATAAAAAATTTCAAAGACAACTATTAATTGAAAAACTCCGAACCTTTTAAGAAGGCATCAAATTTTATAAAAAAGCCCGGACACCTCATTAAAACCTCCCCGCGCCACCAAGGTAGGAAAGAGTATGCCCCCAAATATTTCATGAACTTTTAAACAAGTAAATATTTACATACTTTTTATTCCAAGTACAACCGGAGGTGTTCAATGTTCCAAGGGTGATTCAAAATCCTTCCATCTTTGTCTTGGAGCCGGTATGTCCCAAGCTTAAGCTTTTCAATGACCACATAGGGTCCTTCCCAAGTTGGAGCCAACTTTCCGAACTGCTTCTCTTTAGTATGTAGGAAAACTTTTCTCAATACCTTATCCCCTGGTTGAAAATCTATTCTCTTAACTTTGGAAGCAAACCTGCTTCTCATCAAACCTTGATAGTGTGCAGCTCTAAGGTGAGCATTAACTCTTCTTTCTTCTATTAAATCAAGCTGGTCTCTGATTGCCACTTCGTTAGCGTGTTCGGAAAAATTATGAACTCGAAATGAAGGGAGAGTAGCTTCTATGGGAGCTATGGCATCCATCCCATATACTAAGGCAAACGGAGACTCTTGTGTTGCAGCCCCGGGAGTGGTCCGGTAAGCCCACAAAACGTCTTGCAAGTAACTTGGCCATTTTCCAGCAGCCCCTTCTAAATTCTTCTTCAGACTGGACAATATTATCTTGTTGGCCACTTCGACCTGACCATTTGGTTGTGGGTGGAAAGGAGAAGAGAAGCAATGTTGTATGCCTCTAGAGGCACAAAAATTCTCCATTTCTTTGTTGTCGAACGGTGGCCCATTGTCTGTGGTTATTTTTTGTAGAATTCCAAATCTGTAACAGATATTGGATAAGATGAATTTTATAACAGCTTTTGACCTGCCAATGGAGCTGCTTCGATCCACTTCGAAAAGTAATCAATAACAACAATTATAGTTCTGCGCCCCCCGGATGCCATGGGTAGAGGTCGTACTAAATCCAACCCCGATCGAGCAAAAGGTATTGGCTCATAAATTGATTCCAAATGGACAGCTGGGGTATGGATTTTATTACCATATCACTGGTATGGATCACACTTTTTTACCAACTCCTTAGCATCTTGCATTATAGAGGGCCCATAGTACCCAGCTAATAAAACTCTTCTAGTTAGGGCCCTGAATCCGTAGTGAGCTGACACCTCACCATCATGTAACTCGGAGAGCACTATTTAAGACTCATCGACCCCCAAACATCGTAAGAGGGGTTTACTATAAGACTTCTTATAAAGAATATCTCTTAGGATGACAAAACCACGAGCCTTGTACTTTACTTTCCTTGCTACTGCTTTTTCCGGAGGCAAGATGCCATCTAAGAGATATTGGAGGAGAGGAAATATCCAATCTTGAGTCTGTTTTATCTGTATATTCAAACTTTCTTCTTCCTTATCTGGATTGATTTGAATGGATGGGCACTCCAACACATGAATCAAAGGGTAGGACTCAGTATAGGCTATGGTTGCCAAAGAGTCTGCTAGCGTATTTTCTGTTAGGGGTATGTGCTCATAGGTGATACTTTTGAAATTAAGTGCCACTTCTTTGAGAAGAAGTAAATATTTAACTAGTTGTTCTTTTTTGACTTCGGATTGACCTTGTGCATGATGAATAAGAAGCTGAGAATCGCTCATTAACTTGACCCTTTTGGCTCCACAAATAAGAGTTAATTTCAAACCAGCTATAGCAGCTTCATATTCGGACTCATTATTAGAAGCCCTGAAAGCAAAACATATAGCTTGGTACATTCTGTCACCGTACGGAGAGGTTAAACATACCCCAGCACCACATCCCATGGTACTTGATCCACCATCAGTCTGGACAACCCAGACTTTTTTGTCTTTCACACCAGTTGCTTGCTTAGTATCCCTATCTGAATGGAATTCAACTAAGTAATCAGCCATAGTTTGGGCTTTGACTGCTGTTCGAGGAGCAAAATCAATATCGTAGTCTCCCAGCTCTACTGACCATTTGGTCATTCTACTTGAAATGTCAGCTTTTTGGAGAACATTTTTCAAATGGAAAGAAGTCTGAACGATGATGGAATGAGCCTGAAAATAGGGCCTAATTTTCCTTGCAGCAATTACCAAGGCCAGCGCCAACTTCTCAAGCTTCAAATGTCGTTTTTTCTGCATCTATCAGACTTTTGCTCATATAGTACACCGGATAAGGATAATTGTCCACCTCTCTTACCAATACTGCACTTATTGCGCAATCAGAAACGGCTAAATACACATAAAGCGTTTCTCCATCAACAGGTTTAAACAAAGTTTTGGGGGAAGACAAATGCTTCTTAATTTCATCGAAGGCCTCATCACACTTTGAGGACCAGTTGAAGTCCTTTGCACCTTTCAAAGTTTGAAAAATGGGGCACACCTGTCCGAAGACCTTGAAATGAATCGATTTAATGCAGCCAGCCTCCCAGTCAATCGTTGTACCTCTTTAATATTCCGAGGAGGCTCCATTTGCAGTAAAGCATTAAGCTGGTCCGGATCAGACTGTATCACTTGCTCACTTATCGCATACCCCAAGAATTTCCCATATTGCACTCCAAACACACACTTTTCTGGGTTTAATTTCAAATTTACTTTCACTAAGTTAGCAAAAGTTTCTTGGAGATCTGCCAAGTATAGCTCTTTGTCCACATTTTTCACCATCATGTCATCGATGTAAACTTCCATGTTTCTTCCAATTTGATCAGCAAAATCCTTGTTTACCAACATCTGATAAGTAGCCCCAGCATTTTTTAACCCAAATGGCATCACCTTGTAACAATGAAGGACCCTATCAGTAACAAATGTAGTATGTTCCTGATCTTTCGGATCCACTTGAATCTGATTATACCCGGAGAAGGCATCCATAAAAGATAGCAGCTTGTTTCCAGATGTGGAGTCCACCAACTGATCAATCCGGGGGACCAGGTATAAATCCTTTGGGCAAGCTCTGTTGAGATCTGTTCGATGCACATACGCCACTTGCCATTTTTATTTTTTACCAATACCGGATTGGCTGTCCATAAAGGGTATTGAGACTCCTTTATGTGCCCCATTTTAGTAAGCCGGTCGACCTCTTGAACTATGACATCAGCCTTTTCCTTAGAAAAAGCTCTTCTCTTTTGTATCACAGGTGCTATGTCCCTTCGGATGGACAGTTGGTGTGATATAATATCTGCTGGTACTCCGGTAACATCAGCATTGCACCAAGCAAAAACATGTTGATGGTCTTTCAAGAATTTTAACATTTTACCCTTTAATTCCGATGTCATCTTAGATCCTATCTTGACACTTTTTCCTTTAGCCAGAGAGTGTTTTTCAACTTCTTCAATCGGTATTAAAACTCCAGGGGTCTCTCTGGGGTCATCAATTTCACCCTCTCCCCCAGAGGGCCCCTCAAACTGTTATTCCTCATTGATCCGAACTGCCCCCAACGTCCGAGGAGCCAGTGCTGTTGCATAACACTCTTTTACTACCTTTTGGCTGCTCCGAACAACTCCCACTTGTCCTTGCACAACATATTTCAAGCATTGATGGACTGTTGAGGCCACGACATGCATCCTAGAGGGCCAAGATCTCCCTAGAATAGCATTATAACAAGTGGGACAATCCACCACAACGAACAGTATTCTAACCATCTTTTTAAAAGGGCTTTTGCCCAATAAAACCTCCTCCTTGAATTCTCTGATCACGTCTGCTGAGCTTCCTGTGAAACCCACAATCGACCTGTTCGAACGTTGAATTACTGCCGGATTTTTCATATTTTTATAGGAAGTTAAAAAGAGAATATTGGCAGAACTTCCGGTGTCCACCAAAATTTGTCTTATGTCATTGCCCCCGATGGATGCTCCTATGATAACATCATCTTCATGAGGACCAGCAATATCCCTCAAGTCATCTTCGTCAAAAACAATGAAGGGAAATGGAATCTGCGACTGATAGGAAGTCATGCCTTCTTCCAGTTGGGTAGCTAAAGTATGAACGTGCCTCTTTCGCGAAGAAGCAGTTGGTGATGTCATGGTGTCTCCTCCAAAAATTGTGAGTGACTCATAAAAGTTGATAAGTCCGGACACCGACTTGCAATGTTCTGTGATAACACCCACTTTATTTCGGGTTAGATCAGGGTCCAAGTATTCTGACTCTACATCGAACCTTTCGATTATGACCATAGCCCCATCCGGAGCCGATGTGCCTGCATTGTTTGGACCAGCCCGATGAGCGTTATCAGGCCTATTTCCACCTCTTCTTTTAACATACGCTCCCAACTTTCCTCTTTCAATCAAATTCTGGACTTCTTGCTTCAAAGCAATACAATCCTCAGTGGTATGGCCAGTATCATTGTGATACTGGCAGAAACAATTGTTGCGGCGCTCCCTAGGAGACTGTAACGCAGCCGGCCTTCTATACTGTACTTCGTCTTTTATTTTGTCATAAATGGTGGCTACGTTTTTTTCAACTCAGCAAACCACTCCGGTTGAACCCAAGGCCCTCGTTTATTACTAGATTGTTGACTCTGGGCTGATGCAGCTGGGTGAAACTAAGCTTTGGCTCTGTTATGACTCTGCCCGGTCTCCCTAGCCTTGTTCCCTGACTGGTTTTGGTTTGGATTTGGTGCAGCCGGAGCATACCTCACCTGCCTGTGCACCCTAGTTTTCTTTGTTTCATCTACATTAATCTGCTTTCCGACCTGATTCAGCAGACCTCCCCATGTCATAGCATTTTTTCTGGTTACTGAATCAGCCAAGTTTCCAGGGTTTAAGCCCTGCCTCAGAGAAGCTATACGAAGCGACTTATGTATTCTTTTAGAGATTCGTTTGGTTCTTGGGCACAATGGATAATTGTGTCTCCATTGCCCTTTACCTCCTTACTTCCAACAAACTATCTTCGAAAAGCCACCCAAAAAGTATCAAAATTTCTGATGCAGCCTTGTGGCAAACTGTTGTACCACTTCAGAGCACTCCCCGTAAATGATTGGGAGAATGCTCTACAAAGTAACTTATCGTCATCATCAAAATTCATCATGAAATTTTTGAACTGTTCCAAGTGGTTATCCGGGTCTTTACTGCCATCGTTTTTTTCCATTTTTGTACTGTCAAACCTCTTAGGAAGGTTACCGGACAAGATCTTGGAGGACAATGGAGATTGTCTCCAATTCCGGCCACGACTGAAAACGGTATCCTCATTAGGAGTCGCAAAGATACCTGGTTCATCATGGAAGGCAAAAGGATCCATCACCATCTGATCTACGTGTCTCCGGCTGTGAGACAATCATTTGCCTATATGCTCTTTAACCTTCCATGCCTATCCCTTTTTCTTGAGTACTTTTTGACTAACTTTTGTTTCTTTTTAGAACGGCCTTCATCACTGCTGGATGACAAGGACTCTTCAACTCCATCTTCATTTGAGGAGCTACTGGGAGATTCTGATTCTGAATCAAAGCTCTCCACCGGTTTAGACCGGTGAGACTTTTTTGAGCTAGCATGAGTCTTTTTCGGACTCACATGGGTTTTTGAGGGCTCATGTTCTCTTGGGTTGTCAGTATGATGAGCAACTGACACCTTTGATTTCTCTTTTATGCCCATCTTTGCCCTCTCTGCCCTCAGAGCTTCTATTTCAACTTTTAATCTATCTCGCTCCTCAATCGTGTATTCATCATTTTCACCCACCACTTCTGCTAAAGCTGGTGGTATTTCTTGCACGGCCGGATTCATCCGAACTGGTTTTTCCTGATGGTTTTGAATGCTAGATTCGGGCACCTTCGTGCTTCCACTGTGGTCGCCAATTTGGTGTGGTTTATTTTCGGTTGAGGGTAATTTTGTCCAGAGTTTTGTGGTATTTCAAAGGTATTTAATGTTTGGATAAATTGTAGTGAGAGAATTGAGCTGTCTGGTTGTATTTAATTTTCATTACCCTCATTAAATGAAAGTGGTTGGGTATTTATACCATTAATTGTGGGCAACATGGGCTTTCGGGTTGACTTATGGATTCGGGTCGAGTTCAAAGACCCATTAGTTTTAAGCAGGTAGATAATTAGCTTAGTTATGAAGTGATTAAGTTTTTAGTACATTAGTTCAGTTTGGATGGTTCAGTGGGTGGATGTTGTCTGAATTGCCCCTGTCCGGTTCTCATAAAGAGTGGCAATAAATTCCGGACTCATCAAGCCTATATAAAGGTTTCTTCAACAAACACACATCAATTTTCTTAAACTTCTTCAAACCATTGATGTTGTCTCATATAAATAATATCATCTAATTCTACATATAATAAGGAAGTATTAGCATACATATGCTCTAACTCAAGATCAAATCTTGTAACAATTGACAGTGTGATCCTTATGAAGTTTTTTTCACGATCTGTGAGAAAAATTCATTAAATTATAAACTCTCATTTTGTATAAAGTTTTCGCCGCCGACTTAGATTTTTAATTAACATCAGAAATATATTTCTTTCTTTTGAATATCCTTGTACATCCAACAAGCTTATGACATTACGAATGCTTTAAAAGAATCCAAGTGTCGTTCTTTTTCAAATTATTTAGTTATTCATGCACATGTCATTTTAGTTTATTATTTATTTTTATAGTATCATAATAAATCTCAGGTCTTTTGACGAGTATAGCATAACTCATAACATCAATATAGTCGTACCTTTAAGTAGGCATGTTAGGTGCCCGAGCCATATCCATCACCGATTGATAACTATCAATATCTCTTTAGTACTCATCAATATGAAAATCCAAAGCATCCAAACTATGAGAATTTCGGCCAAGGCTGAACACATGAAATGGTTAAACTTTCTTTGCAAAGACCAAACCTGTACCAAGTCTAAAACCAGTTTCGATAGAATCATCTTTAGTTTTACCTTTTTATCCAAACTTCACCTTTGCTACAACTCATCTTTAAATGATATTAGATGTAGTAATAACCTTCTTGAGCAATTGAATTTCAACTTTATTTAATACCATATCCCTGCTAATTAAAATTTTCTCATTCCTAGGTTCCAAACACTGCAAACTATACTTTTTTACACAATGTGGATAACCATAAACATAAACTTTAGTGCTCTCAGCTGAATCTTATCTTGATTCACATATGCATATGCAACCTATCTAAGAAGTCTCAATTGTCTTAATAATGGTTTCCTTCTATTTCACCTTTCTTGAGTATATGTGAATTCTAGTGCCGAATAAGGGTTCATGGTAATGATGTATGCAGTTGTCTTAACAACGAATCCCCAAAAACTTATGGTTTATTCCAGCTATCATAAACATACACCTCAATTTCTCAAGTAATCTTTGGTTCATCCTCTCAACAAGACCATTTTTAGGAGTTCCTATCACGGTTATGGGCCTAGCAATACCATTTTTAAAACAATAACTAGTGAATGGTTCATTCATAAATTCCAAGTTATTTTTCGTTCATAACTTCTTTATCTTCTTCTCATACTTATTTTCCACAAGTTTATTCATGTTCTTAGAGGAATTGAATGCTTTATCTTTAGACTTAAAAAGTACCATCTATAATTTTCTTGAATAGTCATCAAATAGGGATATAAACTACCTAACACATCCCATTATATGATGCTTATAGGGCACCAAATGTCTGAATGAACATATTCAAGAACACATTAAGCTATATGGTTGTTGATCGCAAACTTAAATCTCTTAATATTTCCCAACACACGGTTCTCGCAAAATCTTAGCTTTTGAACCTTCTTATTTGCTAAGTTTATATATGTATGTCTTAATTATATGTCTTAAATATCATATGACATAACTTTATATAATTATTTTCAACAATGGACACACCTTCAACCATTAAAATATTTCAAGAACTAATACACCATTAATTTTATAGGATTTCATAATAACCAGTGAGCCTTACAGAATCTTAACTCTTCCATATCCACCCTTATAGTTATATCAATCATACTCTAACATTCCAATAAATAGAAACTTTCATTTAATATCATTAACGGTCTTATATTTTTTATGACTCTTTTAAGTCATGTATACAACATGAGTCAAATACTCCCCATCATTTTATAACATAGGTTATATCATTCTCCACTATAGCTTTACCATTATCAACATCCTTCAAGTCTTTCAACCAGTGTTTAGTGGAAGTTATATGGATAAAAGTCTTGGGTCTAGAACCCACTTGCTATCGTACTTGCAAGTAAAATCTCCAATACATCAGTATAATCATAATCACCTGAAACCATTGAGGCATCTCCAGCTTCAAACTTTTGATGATTATCTCCATTCTTTCTCTTGAGATAATTCTTCATGATATAACTTTATCTCTTGTTGAATTAATGTTTCACTCTAGAACTAGTAGATGATCTTATAATAGATCTTGAGTTTCCTTTCTTCTTATTTGAATTTATCTTTCTATATTTTTCTCTTACATTCAAGTATCACCAATGGAGTCACTTTTCAAATGAACTTTCCTTTAATGATCATTCAAATTCATAGCACTTTTCACTTAAGACATGGTAAAATATTATTTTCTATAAATCATAATTGTTAACAAAGTATTCATACACTTTCAATAAAGATCTAAAGAGGATAATTTCTTGATCTTCATCTTCAATCTTGATGTCTACATCATTCAAATCAAGCACGATCATGTTGAAATTATTTAAGCGTTTCTTGATTTCTCTGTTATCATCCATAGATAAGTATAAAACTATATCTTGAGATACAATATATTTTCCAAAGATTTCTTCAAGTAAATAACTTCAATATTTTCTACAAATCTCCATGGTGGTCAACTCTTCAGACACCTTTAATAGTACTGTATCCCTCAAACTTAAAAGCAAAGTATTATGGGCGTTGGACAATAATTTGCCATAAATCTCTCTTACATTTTTCTCATCAATGGTAGAAGACAACCCCTTATATACAGGAAGAGCCTTAATTTTAATCCTTCAAAGATTAAAATCATTATCTTATATGAATTTATCAAAATCAAATTTCACTAAACTCATTTTTCAAATATTTTTATCTTTTTTCTTCGGTGTTAATCATGAGCAATCAATTGATTCCCATATCTACATCTAGATCTTCATGTTCACCACACCACTTGTGAATAAATTTTTGGAATAGAGGATGTGATATCTGGTCTACGTTATTTAGGAATCAACCCATATTACTAGTATAAATAAATTTTTAGATTGATACAACAGTTTTGGAAAATGATTTCAGTAGTTAGTTTTGGTAGTTTGGCTTATACAAATATAAAAATAATATAGACAAACAACAAACAACATAATATTTTTATGGTACAGATTATGAAGAAATCCTACATCCACATGTAACAAATCTAATTTTATAAATGGAACAATTACAAGGAATTACAAGAGCATAAAATACAAGCAAATACGCATTGTTCAAAACTTCTAAAAATAAAATGCATGTTTACAATAAGATATCTTAGTCTCAATATTTATCTCAATTTTTTATGATCATATCTCAAGAATTTATCAGTTCTAAAATCACTCGATCTATTTAGAATTTTCTATCTCTAATGCTGGTTTACCTATCAATAATATTTTATCTTAGAAAATATCCACTCCCTTCATATATATATATAATCTTAAATGAGATGTGTATTATCACAAACATACATCATACTTACAATAAAAAAAACCAAGAATGTTCTAACAACTTGTACTAATATTCTAGATGAGCGATTATGATGAAATATTATATATACATTTCTAATAAACTTGTAAATGGTGAATCTATTTGTAAATAGTGTAGTGATGTAAAAAAATAAACACTTGAATAAGCATTCTCAGATTCACGGATTCTCTGTAAATCCATACGAGAGTTTTGTAACAGAGAAGTTATTGAGTGTTTAATGTTTAGAAATCTTCTTGTAACCTACTGTGTATAAATTGTGTCTGTTATCAGTAGATGTAATATTTTTTCACGATCTAAACCATGTTAAATTCCTTATTGTGCAGTTGATTTATATTTCATATTCTTTTTTGTTAATTTTATTCTTGAAAAAAGTTAAAGTCAAAGCTCATATTATCTTCTACAACCTCTCGGGTATGTGTTCGCCAACTGTTGGTCACTGCTTCCGTCAAATAGCTAAGATGTTTCCTAGCAAATCTTGTTGGGGTTACGTCAGATCTTGTTCTGATATTTTTGGTTTCCCTAACAAGTGTTGCGATGCGAATGAATATCTCATATCAATATTCATTGTTGGTGAAGATAAAAAGTCAAAAGACAAAGAGCGTGGATCTAGAAGTAAAATAAACCACAATCATAATGATAGATTCATTCCGTGAGGGAACTATATATTAAAGTTATCTACTATACTCGAAAATTGTTTAGCAAATATGAGGTATGTCTTTGAATTTAAACATAACTTTATGTCTATAAGTATGCTAAATGAGGAAGGGTTTGAGTATAAGGGTGGAAATAGAAGACTTAGGGTCTTTCAAGACTCATATGTTGTTACGGAAACTAACTGAAGTGGTGGTGTTTTAGTCATAGATGGGTACGTAATAGAATATGTTATAGTGTGAGGAATGAATATGTTAGTGTTCGGCTGAAGATTATAGAAAACTTGTAAAATCAAGTGGAGATCTAATCATGAAGTACCTAAAGAGGTTTAGGAATGACAATGGTATGATATCAGTGAACCGACCGTTCACTCGATATTGCTCTAAATTTGGTAAGATTAGGCGCAAAATCTTAAAGAATACTTTGAAGCATGGAATACATGAGAAGATGAGTTGTAGCTTACTTAGAATAAGGGTTATGCTTCCGACAACTGAACTGAAAAAAAAAATGAATTAAGAGGTTGTTTGGATATCTATCATCGTCAATAGAAACCCCTAGACTTTTGGTCATCATGGAGATGTAATAAGTATCCAAGATGGAGCTGGAGTTGAGATATAGTTTGAACATAATTGTGGAAATGTGGATGCTTCTATGAAAGTTGTTTTCAAGCTGAGTGGTTTTAACCTTTTCAAAAGAAGTTCAACCATTGTTCGGTTTGAGTTTGACTTGAAGTTTGATGAGTCAAAGGCTTCAAATGTTCAAACTATGAAGCAATTGTCAAGTGTTACTCAGTCTGATTTTATGATAGGTCCGATGAATGTTACTACCACTTTGTTAGATGTACGAGTTCGGGATAATGGTCTATTAGAGATGATGGCCTCAATAGAGTTCACATACTGCAAGAGAATTCATCACTCTAGTCGTGCATGTATTTAATTTATCTCTGGTGAGTAGTTGGAGCATCATGGCAACGACCACTGAAGTTACTATAAGCCTAGGTGGATAATTGTTAAGTGTTAACTAGAAGTAACGCGAAGTATAATCTTCTTATTAAAATGGATCTCATATATTAATTATATCTTCTATATTAATTATATTTTCTATATTAATTTGATATTTAATATTAATTTGATTCCTATATTAATTTGATTTATATATTAATTAAATCTTTGATATGAGTTAGATTTATATATCAATTAAATCTTATATTAATTTGGTCTTCGGTATTAATTAGATTTCGTATTAATTGAGTATTCTATATTAATTAGATTCCACTATTAATAGATTGAGATTTATCACAGTCATCCTATGAATTAGAGAAGATATTTCTTTGCAATGTGTGGCGAGACGAGATAAAAGACGACCGACGGTTCAAGCGAGTCTGTTTGTAGAGAGTGTAGTGAGGTAGAAGATAAAAACTTGAATAAGCATGTTGAGATTCACGGATTATTTTGTAAACTCAGAAGATACTTTTGTAATAAATGAGTGATTGGGTGTTTAATGTTTGAGAGTCTTTTTATAAATTTCTATATATAAATTGTGTTTGTTACCAATGGATGCATAATTTATTCACGATCCGAACCACGTTAAATTTCTTGTTGTGTGATTGATTCATTTTTCATGTTCTTTCTTGTTAACTTTATTCTTGAATAAAGTAAGAGTTGAAGCTCGTATTACCTTCTGCAACCTCTTGGGTAGGTGTTCGTCAACTGTTGATCACTACTTTGGTTGGGTGGCTAACATTCGACCTAACGAGTCTTGTTATAGCTAGGTTGGATCTTGTTTGGATATTTTTGGTTTTCCTAACATAGAAAATATAAATATAAAAAATTAAAAAAGAATTATGAACATGTAATTGGTTGGTAAAAATATACAAAAACAAATTGTACTAAAAAAATTATAAACGATGGAAGAAGCTTGATCAACGATTAATTAATTCTAAGCTTCGGCTTAATATCCACAATACTAGTTATATTGTTAAAATTAGTAGTAAAAGAATAAGAGAAATGAACATGTAGAAATACATATATTAAAGTAATGAAAAATGTTCAATACTATTTCGAATAATTTATTTGTGATTCTGCACTTACTTAATTTATAAAGATATATTTTTTCTTATATTAAAAAAATGAAATAAAAAAGATCATAAATATACATATTAGAAAATTATTCGATGTCAAGGTGCATATAAATATTTTTATTGGAAAAGACTATTGTATATGTAGTATTAATAATAAGCATGTGACCAAAATAAATTAGTAATGGGTTGTTAATATCGCCATCACGAAATACTTAGGACGACGATATAGTTTGGTTTCCATAATTTTTTTATTTTGAATCCAATCAATGTACACAAATTAGAAATATATGTATATATAATTGAAAAATAAATTATCGAATAATAATTATTATTGGATGATCAAATTTGATGTTATTAATATGTCAAGATTGATGTTTAATTTATATTATTAGTATAAATATATGGAACATTAAAATAAAATATATGAAGGGAATAACAAAACAAGAAAATATTGTGTAGTATATCAATACAAAATTTCAAATGACTGTCTACAAATCTCCAATCACTTATATAATTAAGAATGATAAAAAATGATATACTACGAAAATATTCAAGATATGATACAATATTACGAAAACCTAAAATGGTAATCAAACTTCAATGTTAAAAATTTATATGTTGAATATTGTATATGGATATGTTAAAATTATATACTATACTAACTTATGTTTAAGTCATTAATATGTTGTAAAATTTTGATTTTTTATATCATATTTCATTTTTAATAGAATAAATAAAAGTGATATGACATATTTTAAAATAGGTATGGGCATCCGGTTTTTTGGTTTGGTTCGGTTCGGTTCTTTCGGTTTTCAGTTCTTTCGTTTCTTCAAAACTAGTAACCATTTAGGAACCGAATAAATTTCGGTTCGGTTTGGTTCGGTTCTTTTTAATTCGGTTTGGTATGGATACTTAACTCGGTTCCAATCGGGTAGTTTTGGATACTTTAAATGCTTTGCAATATCAATATATATAACTCTTTTTACACTTTAAAACAATAAAACTATGTTAGGTTGTAAGAAAAAAATACTAAATATAAGAAATATTCAAAATTAATATATTAAAGAATAATATTAGTAATATAAACAAAATGGAGATATGATATCAAGTTTATTAAATTATATAAAGTTTGATATTTTGTTATTTTGTTATTTTCTTTATACGCATAATAGTTTGTAAATATGTCCCTACTTTAAATAAAGTATGTTGTCATTTATTAAAGAGAACATAATTAGAGATCAATGATAAAAGACAAATTTAAGAGAATCTAACTTTGAAAAAGAAAATATATTTTCAGAATAATTCAAAATTAAGGGTTAATACATAGGTTTGGTTCCTAACGGATACCCACGGTTCTTCGGTTCGGTTCGATTCGGTTCTGAGAATCGTAGGTAATTAAAAACTGGAACCATTCGGGTATTATGAAAGAACCAAATCTACTTCGATTCGGTTCAGTTCTTTCGGTTCCGGTTAAAATGCACATGCCTACTTTAAAACCACTAACACTAATATTGGTTTATATATATCTTATTATTATGATATTTATAAATAAAAAATTAAATAAATGAAATATTTATGATGAAGTTAGTTGTGGAGTTCTTTAACTAACAAAAATAAATACTCTAGTTAAATAATAGATAGAATAATAAGTATAAATATCTTTATATATAAATATTTGTTTGTAAATTAAAATATATATTAAAAATTTACACATAATCCGGTAAAAACACTAATAATAAAATATTGTAAAATAAAATATGCCACCGTCATCTACAGCTTTGTAACATATCTTCAAAAAGTTAGTCTGATTTGATCATAAGTAAGATAATGTTAAAATAACAACTATAAACTAGTCATAATATCATATTAAAATATTATAATATCTAGTTAGCTTAAAATACTTACCAAATATTATAAAGAACTATATCACGCTTGTTTATGAGACGCTTTTTTAGGTTAGATCAAATGGCTTGATTGTAATAACACAATATAATATGTCTAGCGACGTGCATTAAATGTTAAAACTAGTTTATAAATATGATAATGATATTACTATAAAACTTAAATGATATCAATATTGTTGGTAATACAAAGATTTATGTGGTTTTAATCTATAATAATAAAAATGACATACAATATAGGGATAACTCTCCTCAAATGACATAAAATAATATTTTTAGTCAACTCTAAAAAGAATCATATAGTACAATGCTTAAGGTTGATTTGTTCACCTATAATTTTATTTAATAGACAATTACAATCGTCAACATACTTAATAAATAATTAACATCAAAAGTTCTTATTGATGAGTGAAATTATTATCTTACATTATAATACATATTTAATATACATCTGAAAATTTTATAGCCAATCACGGTTAAAATATTTTACAACAAACAAATAAATATACAATCGAATATTTGAGGTTGAATGATGGTATTAGAACTTTTAACACGTCCATATGAAGTTATATATCTTGTCGTCATAACCTAAGTTCATGTGATGTGGATATAAAAATAAAAAAACTTATCAATTGTATAATGATAAACAAGTTAATTCTACTATAATAAATATAGGACGGCTTTGAAGAAATCTAAACGGTTCAAATTTATTTTAAAGAAAAAAATATCAATTTTTTTAAAAACATAAATAAAATTACAATCTACATTCATTATTATTCTATTTTAGCTAACAAAATAATTATTTATTATTATTATTAAATTAAACTTATAAAATAATTAGTATATAAAATGTTCATATCAAATGCAAATTTAAATCAGGAGTTCAATACAAGTAGAATAACGCATACAAATATTTATAATCAAGTTGTCATTTCAACCATAAAAAATCTGAACAAATTTGGGCTTAAAAAGTAGATGACTATAATTTATAAGTTTTTAAACATTATATGATTCAAAATTTCAAAATGATCGGATGAAAAAATGATTTTAAACAGTTTTATTATCTATAAAATCCAAAATGAATTGAGATATGACAATGATTTAAAACATCTAAAATTGTTCGCATATTTTATTTTCTAATATAATTAGCTAAATAAGACTTGTTTATCAAATTAGAAAATTTGTAAAAAATTGTTTGATGATTTTAAAGTATAAAATATAATACTAATTCTTACTTAGGTTAGACTTATTTTTTTAATCATTAATTTTTTTCTTTTATAATAAGTAAATATTATCATTTCTTTAAAAATAATTTCTACAAATATTTTATATTTGTCATTAATATAATAAAAATGAATATACAATATTAAAAGTTAACCCTGTCATTTATTACCATCGTGAAAAAAAATTTATATATTTTAAACAATATGTCATCTTAAATTTAAGATGTCCGGTAGACTTTGAAAACTTTATATCTCAACATCTTAGTCTTCGTATGATAAATTTGAAAACTGTATATCATAACCTCTTATTCTTTGTATGATAAATTTGAAAAAAGAATCACGTGATAATGTCAAAAAATACCAATATATTTAGATATGTCATGCTCTTTGCGGGTTCTGCCTGTCCCGATGGATAATGAAACAACTTTAGGTTTCCTTATATGTAGCCAAAATGGGATGAATCTCATTTTATTATTTAAAAACGTACCCCGCCGAAGTCGGTTTTAAATATAAGTTTTTTAATCATTTTTAATATGTTCATGAATTAAATTATTATTATAAAATTTATAGTTTTTTATAATTTTATTTAATATTTTTAAAAAATATTATTGATAAAATAGTCAATAATTAACTAAAATAATCAATAATCACTTTGTTGTCCATTTCTCTGTTACTTTCAATTAGAATAATAAGTTCAAAAAGATTGATACCTGAGTAAGGACCACGTGAGATCTTTGTTTGGATTATGTCCAAATATTAAACAACTTCATTTATTTATTTTGTGAGTGGTGCATGGGTCCCTTGAGGATTACTTCTCATAATCATCATATTAGTTTGTGTATAAGTCAAGGTCGAAGCTCCCATTGAGGCTGGAGATTATCTTTAGTATCACCCGTTTTTTTATGTATAAAAGATGAACCTCTTCAAGAGTATGGTTGCATTACGCCAAAACTCTTTGATGTACTGAATGATTTAATATATATTTTTTGATTCGGCATAACCAATTGCTTGATGAAGAACCAAATGTGAGTCTGCAAGTAGTCGTACCATCATTGCTCCACAGATATTGGCCAACTGAAGGTCTACAAATATAGCTTCATACTTTTATTCGTTATTATAAATTGGGAAACCAGGTTTGATAGATTATATTTGGATATCTCATGTGTGGGATATAAGCTAGATTCTGACCTATAAACCTTGGTTATTTTTTCATAATCCGTTAGGACTTGACATGTTGATTCATCCTGCTCCTTGGTGGGTATTGGTCTTTCAGACTTGAACTTGGTTAATATATCTGCCAATGCTTAGGCTTTAATTACCGTTTATGTTTCAAACTAAAATTCATACACCCAGTTCTACAGATCATCTGGTTCGTCTGTCACACATATTTGGCTTGTGAAATACGCTACCCAAAGGGAAGGATAACTGTAAAATTATTATATGAGCCTAGAAGTACAATTTCATCTTTTAAGTTATGACCACCAATGTTAAGACCAACTTCTTTAACTATAAGTATTGATTTTCCCATTGAGTATGAATTTATATACATAATAGATTGCGTTGTAATCTTTTATTTTATTTTGGATCATCACAATACATAATAGTCTGAGTTTGGTAAGTGAAGATATATAATAACTCTCCCAGCTTCAGCTTGGTTAACAATTTTGGTGAAGTAAATAACTTTTTAATATTGTGAAACACTTTCTCATATGTCGGAGTCCAATGGAACTTTCATTCTCCTTGTAAGAATTAGAAGAAAGTTTGACATTTGTCTGAAAATTTATAAATGAATCGATTAACACCTCCAATCTCCTTGCCAGCAATATACTTCTTTTGTGTTGCGTGAAGGATTCATAGCGGCTAGATTGGAAAGTTTACTAAGATTGAATTCAATTCTTTTCTTAATACCCAATAACCATTTTTTTTAACCAGATACAAAAAATTACATTTATCTGGATTGAGCTTGAGTGTGACTCGCCTGCGGCTGCCAAAGGTTACAGACAAGTCATCAATATAATCCTCATCTTGAATGTTAGTAACTACTATGTTGTAAATATAAGCTTGTAGGTTTTGGCTAAACTATATGGTGAAAAACTTGTTAATAAGGTGTTGATGAGTAGATCTGATGTTATTCATCCCGAAAGACATTACTTTGTAGTAATGCAATATGCGCTCCGTTATGAAAGTTGTGTACCATTGGTTATTTTCATGTATCTATATCTAGTTGTATCTAGAATGACATCCATGAATGATAACATTTTATTCCCAGACATTGCATCTATTAGTTGATCAATTTGAAATAGACAGAATGGATCTTTCAGACAAGCTTTGTAAAGGCACGTGAAGTCGAGACTATATAATGTGAATTTGGAATGTGGCATAGGGTCGTTAGTTTATTCATCTCTTGAATAATAACCTTTAACTTATGTTTAGAGTAAGATCGTCGCTTTTTTTATCGACCGAAAGTTGTTGGTAATAAATAGTTTATAGCATATAACCTCGGTCGGGAGCTTGGTGACATCATGGAAGTTTATAGAGAACATGTTTCTACACTGTAAAAAACCAAGTACTTTATATATTAGTTATGTTGGTAAGTTGCAACTAATATAGTATATTGTTTTATTCCATGCAGATCAATTCAACTTTGTCTCTTGGATCTATAAATTGGAGGACCTTTCTTGGATCATCCATATCATCAAAGATGACCGGGTCCCCCACTAGTTGTCATTTCTTGAAGGAGGAAGCTATATAAAACTACACACAAGTCTTCTCATTACATCTAATCACTCCTATTGTGTCGTTGATTAGGTATTAAAGATATTTATGAACTGTAAAGACTACAATATACATTTGATCTAGTGACGATATGCTCGTTGTAAAAGGAGAAATTATCAATGTTATATTTTTTTTCTTTTAAAACAACAACATAATATTTTTTTACAAACATATCAAAAATATAAACATAATTATTAATAATAATGAAAAACTGAACTATTCGTTAATGTGTGATAACTTTTTCAAATTATAAAACTTAAGTAATGGATTCAGAAACAAACTAAAGTTATTGATATCGATAAAGAACAATAAAAAATAGTAATAAAAAATAATTAAAAAATTTAGAAGTTTAAAAAATACATAAAAAAATATAAATGGCCACTCGACAAGTTTTGGCTATCAAAACAATAATAAAAATATTAACTTTATCCATACGATAAATATATTTTTATGATTATAGGAGAAAATAATAATATTCACTCAAATTTTGTCGTGAATTTTTTGTTTTGAAATTCAAACCGAGTGCAAATTTTATTTTATATAAAATAAATATAGACATGTATACAAGTTGAGTTTCATGTAGTGTTACTTATGCTAATTTTTTTAAAACGAAGTGTGTTGAATGGTTATATATTTTATTTTGTAAACCTGTTTCGACAAAATAAAAACTTAGTAAAACGATTAGTTTCTATTTTTTTAATGAACCATATCAAAAATTTATGTGTTCGTTTATTTTATTCTAAATGAAAAAAAACTGAATTTTAATTTTTTTTTCTAAAAAAAACATATTTTGGGCTAAAACCACACAATGATGGAAAGCCAAATTTAGTTTTATTTTTATAAAATCACACAATCATATTTTATATACATGCAATTACTTCCATGATATGATTATTGTATATTAGTTAATTTATAACTATTTGATTAATATCAAAAGTACTAATGATAACGGTAGTCAAATACACCGTATAAACCCATGATAATCATATGTAAGTATCTGTATGAATTGATATTAATGATCCATTTTACTTTTATATATTTGATCAAAACAATCCAAATCTAAATAATCTAGAGAATATAACAAACTTTGGGAATGCGTTATTCACTTTTAGTTGTAAAATATGATATGGTTGTTTCTATTATTTAATTTTTAGTATTATCATACTGTTTATTGATAAAATTATGTTAATAACTTTACTACAATCCATAATAGTATTTAGCATAGATACATAATCATTTTACTAGTATTGGAAATGCAAGAAGGTTGCTTTTATTTTTGAAACATTAGGAATTTGAGCTCATAAATGTTCAAGTTTAAAGTTATTCTCATAATTTATAACTTAAAAAAAATAGTTCGTTAAAAAACTGTTTATCACAATGACATAAATATGATATCTGAAATGAATTATATTGATACAAGAAACAATAAAATGTAAAAGTAACCTCAACATTTTTTGGGAGGTCGATCTTAAATATCTTTAACTATGAAGACATGCTCAATCTTTTTATAATATGTTCATGAATCGTTATTTTGCTATGATATTTCATGGACACTAACTTAGTAATTCATGTTTTGATTTCAATTTTATTGTTAAACCGACTTATTTTAAAAACAAACCTACCTTTGTGATCTTAATTAGAATCTTATCAGAGAATTCTTTAGTTATTCTTTACGAGTGATTTTTAAAATAAGACGGTTGGATTTTCGATTACGATTAATTTTTTACTATATGTATGAAAACTTTCTTCACTAAGAAAAATAGATACTTTTACCCATATAATATAATAATAATCAATACACATCAACTATATGAGCATATCCTAGATTAAAATAACCTCGATATTCCATGAGAGGTCAATCTTAAGCACATTTAACTTTGAATCTATGTGCACCATATATGATATGTTCATGAATTGTCATTTTGCTATGATATTGCATGTAATCTAACTTAATAAGTAGCATTTAATTTATATCTTATTGTTATCAACAAAATATTTATCGACTTATTTGAAAAACAAACCTACGTTGGTGATCTCATTTAGATTCGTACCATGAATGATAGTTAAAATGAGAAGGTTAGAGTTTTGTTATGTTTAATATTTTTTATTTATGTGAGAACTTTCTTCTGTAAAACATGTAGGTAGTTTTATTCTTATGCCAAATAATAATCAATACACATCAACTACATAAACAGATCTGAAATTAAACTATATTCCTAAAAAATATGTACTTTGTTAGACGTTGCATTTTAGATGTCTCTATTAGATGAACAATATAATAAACATCACACCAAACATATAATCTCAAAATAATAATAATTTTGTATTAATAAAACATACCTATTAATGCAATAAATTTAGTAAAAAACATTAACTTGTACTTTTATGAGTTTGAAAAAAATCAATTTTTAATTAACTTAATCAAACAAATTTTAATTTTATCTCATTTTCTATTTTTACGCTTGAAAATACCAATTTATATGAATTTATGTACGCGTTAAAAATTAATTATGCCAACCGCCAATCATCTTTTGGATCGATCAATGGATGTAATATTGTTAACCATAATTTTTTTCAAAAATATAAAACGAATTTTTTTATAAATATGGGTCATCTTAGTAAAATATTAGATCCTCTAATGGAATACAAGAGTTCAAAATCTCAAAAATAAATATAAATCTTATTTAAATATGTAGTGCACTAAAAACATACTCAAAGTCTCGCAATCTTGTAGTTTGGTCCAAATATATCTTAATTAGTTATCACGACAATGGTTGCCACAATATCATGTTTGAATTACCGCAAGAATGTTCACTTTACCATCAAATTAAACACTATCCTTACAATGACGCAATGTATAGAACGTACCCGTGCCTGAATATTTACTTTCCACCGTAACATCGGGTGAATCATCGCTAAAACTTAACCTTAAGTGTTTTTACCAAGAAACTTCAACAATAAATCATCCTAATAAGGAGATTTGAATGTTACGACCAAGATGAAAGACCGATGATGCAACAATGAATTTTATTTCACTAGGTTACCACGATGATGACTAATTGATGTTACAACAATGTCATTCTAAAAAACAAACTCGTAAACATTTAACTTTTATTAACACAACAAAGATATCTAAACCACATGAAATGCCTACAATAACCCTCATCCATACAAGCGCATACCACGTGTATATTTTTTTTATTGAATATCATGGGTTAATCATATTTAGACCATGATTTCCAATTTGGATTTAACATTGATTTGCGATTCACATTTAACCCATGATTCTCAATTCGTGTGTAACTCATGATTCACGATTTGTATTTAACTCATTATTCTCAACTCACGTTTAACTCATGATTCTCAACTCACATTTAACTCATGATTCTCAACTCGTATTTAACTCATGATTTGCGATTTGCATTTAAACGTTGATTCCCAGTTCGCATTTAACACATGATTTTCTGTTTAGATTTAACATATAATTCTAAATTAGCATTTAAATTATGATTCTTATTTTGTATTTAACTTGTGATTCTCAGTTCGCATTTAACCAACGATTTCCAGTTCCTATTTAACCTTTGATTCTCAGCTCGAGTTTAACATATGATTCGGCATTTGTGTTTACCCTTTATTATTAATTCACATTTAGCCCATGATTCTCAGTTCACATTTGACCTATGATTCAGGATTCGCATTTAAACCGTGATTCTCAGCTCACATTTAAACCACGATTCTCAATTCGCATTTAACCCATGATATACGATTCATATTTAACTTTTGATTCTTAGTTTATATTTGACTCATGATTCACAATTCGCATTTAACCTTTGATTCTCAGTTTGCATTTAATATATCATTCTTCATTGATATTTAACCCATAATTTTCTTTAATTTGGAGTTCGTATTTAATCCATGATTTATCATTTCTATAGTCTATTTCAAACACCAAACCATCAAACATGAGCACGCTTTTATTTTATTTTTTAAAATTAGATGCAATTACAGATTGGTTCTTATTTTCTTTTTCCAAAATTCGACGAATTGATCAAAATTTGATGATCCTTTTTATTCGGAAAGATACGGATCAGAGAATGGTATAAAATATAGTTAAAAGATATGACGGCAGAACTTGATAAATACAAAATTTAAATGGTACGATGATTCCACGTCAATGTTAATTTTGGTTATAAAAAATAATACCACTTAAGTTATCTATTTACAAGTTTAAACCTAATTTAACCAACTCATTACTTAAATATGCATCTTAGACTCTCTGATCATAGTTAATTTTAAAAAAACCAACTAAAAGCTCAGAATTACGAATTTCGCTATTCTGATATGAGATTCAAAATCACTATTCCCTTAGACATGACAAAAAAAAATTTAAATTTTTTACAAACCACTAGTGTATTTGGTTTTTCTTTAACCAATCTCTTTCACTTCTCCGGCTTCTCAATCGAAATCTAATCTATATACACCACAATCTTGGATAGAGAACTCGGATTAAATATATGTTAATAGTTTATGGCCATAAAACTTGGGTTATTATTCTCGTTTAAAACAAAATTTCAAAATCCAATAAAATAAAATATTAGAAACTTGAAGTACATAAGAAGTTGTTATCGTAATAGAAATTATAAAAGACGAAGATCACCAACTCCCACTTGCTTCGCAACGAGGAATAGGAATGTAGAAACTTGGAAGTTCTTGATCAACAGCTTTACCACATATATTTTATATTCCAACCAACATTAATGTTGTTTTATGGTCCCTCCAAATTAATATCTTTTCAAATTAACACGAATAGTAACTTTTAAATTTCCCACAGCATTTTTGTTTAGAACCTTTAAAAAATATATATATATATATATATATATATATATATATATATAATTAGGATCTCTAGCAAATTACCAAACATGGTCCGATATAGAATTATGCCAATAAAAATCATTTTTTTAAAGTTTGAAACAAATTTTGAAAAATAAAAAGATCGAGTCTTTCACTTTTAAACATAACGTGTGAATCCATCGGTCTATAGCCACTATTTTATCTTACCCGCTGTCACTTTATAGATCCTTGATTGAGCGAAATTGTGTACTTTTGGTCATTTGGACACAAATTTTCCACTCTCTTAAATGCATAAAAGAACCGAACTAACAATATCAAACCATAATTCCACACTTCAATTCCATGACCAAGACCATTCCTTTTTTCTAAGTCTTTGCCATGTTCCGACACTACCTACCAGCACCAAATGATCACTGTAAGCTCTTTGTTTCTGTAAATGAGTGTTCAGTTTTACCAAAAACAATTAAACCCTGTTCCAATTTTCGTTTTGTTTTTTTATGGGTATTTTAACAAATTGAAACTTTATACTGTTTGCAATTGCAATGATTCCACAGAGATGGGTCTTATAATAGACAGCAAGACTTCGAAACTGAGAATGACACAAACACACAAACGTTCAAAGAGGTAAAAGTTGTTGTCTGTTCTTTTAGTTTTCTGCGTGTTGTTTTATAAATAGGAAGGAGTTGATTATCGGTAGAGTTGGAAACGGTAGGAATTGAATGTTGTTTCACAATTATAAAAAAAACAAGGCACTACGGACTTCATCTTAGTCACACTACTAATACTGTCTTTTGGCTTGTTGTCTTTGGTTTTTTGCTCTAGTGATTGTGGTCCTAATAAAATTCGAAACTTTTTTCTACAAATAATGATGTTGTGGAAATGGTTCGAATTGGGTTGACGTGTGACGTTTGGTTGTTCCCTGCTTTCTTTCTTGATTTAAAGTTTTGTGTAGTTGTTTTTGAAATCCAGATCAATTTTGATTCTAACTCACCCAAACAAAATTTAATTGTGCTTTTCTGCATCTGCTAGCTTTCTGGACAATAAAAAGGTTGATGATGATGGTTCGTGTAGCTCGGTTGGAGCATTGCAGATGAAGCCGGTGAGTTAACATCGACTAGATTATATTTTTCGAGTTCAACCATACGACGATTTTTAGGGAGATCATGGTTTGTGATATTATAGAATGTGAACATTATGCTGTCTAATTTTGATTTTGACTATGAATCCAGGACATGGAGCCTAAGATACCCGTCCAAATTTCTTTAAAGCACGAGGTTCGAAAATATAAAACACTAAACTCTTTATCCATTTTCTTTTGGGATGTTTTAGATGTTGTCTTCCAATTTGATCATGATCTTGTACTTCAGGTTTCAGTATTCCTAAATATAAGTTTAAATATTATTTGTTCTAGTAATCGGTTTACCAGATTAATCATACTTTAAATGTTTTCAATACAGATTCTTGATCTCGAAAAAAGACTACAAAGCCAATTTCATGTTCGCCGTGCTTTAGAAAAGGCGTTGGGCTATAAGACTTCGTCTCCTAACGATCCATGTGATGTACTAATGCCAAAGGCAAGTCTATTTCAGGATCAAGACCATTCTTTTATTGGAATTTGGTGCTGATTGTTTAGGCAAAATGGCTAAAAGCAGTGTCGTATTGATCCATATAGTGCGGTAGTGAATTGAGCCTTGCTGGATTTTGTTCACGTTGAGAAATATTTAGCGTCATATACTACTACGATTTATATAGAAAACTAATTTACAATATGATCTTTTCAAACTAATGTGCATTTTCCGCCATACAGCTCTCATTTTTGTCATAATTTGATCATAATGTTTGTTTCTCAGTCATTGAAGGTCACATTCGTACTATAATTTGATCGTCATGTTTGTTTTTCAGTCATTAAAGATCATATTTTTGAGTCAACTTTTTTCAAGAACATATTGTTTCATCTTTTCATGGTATGGAAGAATCAACTGTTTTACACTCAATACATTTCTGATTATTGTAATGTTCCTAATAGTTCTGTTCTAATTGTCAAACTATTTGCTAATCATATCTTTAAAATTCCAGCCATCTACGAAAATAATTAGAGAAATTGCCGAACTCGAGTATGAAGTTGTACATCTTGAACAATATCTTCTCTCTCTATATCGAAAAGCATTTGATCAACAAGGATCATGTGTTTCACCGGAGTCCAAAAATGGACGGTGTAGGTCTCCTAGATCTACTGTGAGGAGAGTCCTAAACTTTTCTGAAACAGATAGCACGCCAGAGAACGAAAATACAGCTACTACGGAACGAGTAGTTCAACGGTGTCAGTCTTCGTTATCTTTACATGCTGAATCCAATAGCAGAATGTCAGATTCGGAGGAATATTTAAGTCCATGTCAATCGCAGTCATTGTTCGTAACCGAGGTAACTTTAGATTTATCGGTCCAAATTTAAATCTAGATACATTTGACTAGTTTATACTATTGTTTTCATGTCAAACCCCTGGTATTTTTTCTAACTGTAAACTTTTGGTTCATTTCGGGTACTTGTATGATATTCTAAGATTACGGTCTATAGACGTACTAAGATTAGGGTCGAGACCGTTGAAATCTTAGATATTCCATTACGACATGAAAAGGGAAAACAGGTCGAGTAGATCATATGTTCTTTTACCTAACCCAAAGCTGCTCGTGATAAGAAATCGACAGCTCTAACTGCCATTTATACAACTCGTAATCCCGACACAAACCCACCGAACACAATATTTTAGGGCTTAAGGTTAATGCATATTTACGACCTGTCAGAATTTTGGATCAATCCAAACACCCCATAAGAAAAACAGGTGAGGTTTCGAGTCACATATTTATTTCAAGCCAATCCAAAGCTACGTGACGCGAAGTTGACACTCGTAGTAAAAACCCAGTATCTGATACCTAAACCAATAGTTTTTGTTCTTTTTTCTTTTAATTTTCTACTCTTAAAGATAAAAAAAAAATTATTTCCTTTTTTTCTAATATCATTGTGCTGACAGTTCATAATATTGGTTTGATAGTAGCATAAGCCTTGTGTTGCTTTTCTTTCAGAATGAGCCGAACTTAATTACTTTGGCTGAACATTTTGGTACTTGCATATCGGATCATATTCCTGAAACACCTAACCAGATATCTGAAAAGATGATCATGTGCATGTCAACTATATATTGCAAACTTGCAAATCCACCTATAAAGGGACCATCTTTATCACCCAAAAGTGGGGTTTCCACCGATGATGAGTACGACTCGTCATTTGACGTACGACTAGATAAATCCTATTGCGGGGAAGGATTCAGTGGACCGTACAGCACAATGACTGAAGTTTCAGGTATTTGTAGAGACAGTCATAAAGCCGCCGATGTCGAACCTCTTCTACAAAATTTCAGGTGAGTTGTTATGAATCATAAGTGAGTTCTATTATACCTGCCCTTGCATTTCAAACATATGTCTCCAATTTAAACCCATGAACGGTTTTGTCTGTTCCCAATAAAATCGGGTATACAAAATCTGGGTTCAAACAACAAAGTATTTCCCATTCGGGCATGATCAATCCGGGTCATAATTTCGATTAACTCTAATTGTAAGTGAATTTAATATCTATGTTATTGTTCTTATACCTTGTCGGTTATTCACTTAAAGGTCATTTATAAGTCGACTGGAAGGAGTCGATCCAAGAACGTTAAAACATGAAGAGAAGCTAGCGTTCTGGATTAACGTACACAATGCCCTACTAATGAATGTGAGAATCAAATATACATGTTGATAAAAAAAAAACGAACGTTCACTGCATAATTTGTTATTTACTTTCGATTTCAGGCCTTTTTAGCTTATGGAGTTCCACAGAACAATGCAAAGAGACTCACTCTTCTATCTAAGGTACAACAAAATATTACTTTTATGTAATGTGCGAATATAACACATTAATTTGTGTTTTTGAACTGATCAGGCTGCGTATAATGTCGGGGGTCACATTGTGACTGTTGACTCAATAGAAAGTTCGATTCTTGGGTGTCGAATAGCTCGTCCTGGAAAGGTAAATCCCGAGCATTTCAATACTTTATTGTAGTTTCAATTGTGTTGCCACTTCTCAAAGTTCTAAGTTTGATGTAGTGGCTTCGGCTTTTTGTCGCTTCAAGAAAATTGAAGACCGGAGATGAACTGCTAAATTATGCGATTGAGAGTCCTGAACCTTTGTTACACTTCGCACTATGTTCTGGCAGCTATTCGGATCCAGCGGTATAATATTATGTTTCTTATTTACTCACAATGTTCCGGGTTAATTATAATTTGTTACTTCTTCGACAAGAAAGCCTAAACTATATTCAGGAGCCGGAATATTCCAGTTAAGAGTTGAATTTGGGTAGCGACATGGACCATGATTGTAGTAAGCTCAAACACCGAACGACTTCTTGCTGTTTTTTCCTATTTTCAGGTACGTCTATACACACCAAAAGAAGTGCTCCAAGAACTCCAATCTGCGAAAGAAGAGTACATACGCGCTACAATCATACGAAAAAATCACGGCAAAATAATTTTACCCAAAATCGTAGAATCATTCATAAAAGACTCGGGCTTTACCGAAGCCGGTGCAATGGAAATACTACAACAATGCCTACCGGAATCATTCAAGGAAGACGTCGATGAACATCGCTTTGGAAAACTATGTTGGGTTCCCCACGATTTTAGTTTTCGGTATTTGTTATCCAAGGAACTACTAAGATGATGGAATCCAGTTTTCATGTACCTATTTAATATTTTAGGTTTATAAATTTTACATGTACCTATTTAATATTTTAGGTTTATCCAGTTATCCAAGGAACTACCAATTTTACAAAACTTTTATTTATAGACAGACTATTTGAACTAAATGATCCTAAACTTTATTTATTTTTTTTATTTTTTTTAGCAAAATATTCATCCATTAGTAAAAGAAGTTCTACAACATTGACCCAAATAGACTGGGCTAATACCCAATCAAATTTGGGTTTGAGAGAAAAAAACAAAGGCCCAATCATGGCACCCCAATCATGGGACAGAATCCCTAACTAAATCGATCCCAAATTGGAAACCCTAATTTCCACTTTCTTCAACCTTCTCTCTTTCAACTACAAACCCTAATTTCAAAAACCTAACCAGGGTCTATGTACCCAACTCCCAAACTGTCTAGTACCACGATCGCTAATAGAGAATTAGGCACCTCATTGCTATCAAATACCCGATTTCTTTTCTCCACCAGAGACCATTTCGAGACCCAATCCGCCGCCGCATTTTCCGATCTGGAAATGTGGTTGAGCTTCATGGTAGGAAGGAACAAAGCTTTGCAAACGAAATGATCCTAAACTTTATATTTCTAAGACTTTTTGTGAAACTCGCAATTATTATTTTTGGTTCGTGAGTTTGTTGTACAAAATAAAACCAAAATTGCAGCAAAAACGAAACACCAAACTTCAAAATCATACTCAAATGGTAAAATCAAAATCATATCAAAATAAAATCGAACTCCAATCTCCAAACTTTATTCTCCCGTTAATCTTCCGTCTTCATTTTCTGTTTGTCAAAATCTTAACTCCAAACTCCAAACTAATCCAAACAGAATTTAAACACCAAACTGGAACCCAAACGAAGCCAAACAAGTCCAAACGAAACCGAAAAAGTCAAACAAATCCAAACTAAATCTATACCAAATTCAAATCCAAACGAAGAACAATATATAAACACCAAACAAATCAAAACGACATACGCCGATCTAAGCAAACTTCAAACATAATCTAAATGTCAAACAAAATCTAAACACTAAAATGAAATCAAAACGACAAACGTCGCTCTAAGCAAACGTCGGACAAAATCCGAACGTCAAACAAAATCCAAATGAAATCTCAAAGCCAAATACACAAACAAAATCCATACGAAATTTGAATGTCAAATTCAAATACCAAATCCAAATCGTAACTAAATCCAATACTAAATCCAAATACCAAATCATAACTATATTCAATACTATATCCAAATACCAAATACCAAATCCAAATTCATATCTAATTTCCAATCAAAATCAAAATTAAATATATCACTTTACCAACAAAAATCTACACCGCTCCATTAGCAGTTTCTCCCGAAACGTAGCACTGAATCATGATCCAACCGGTCAGATTAAAGGATTAGATGTTTCGAACTCACTGTAAAAAATTCAGAAACAATAGACACCGTTTACCTCTCGATCAGTTCATTGTGGCCGCACACACCAGATACGAAAATCGAAAATTTTCACTTTTTTTTTCTTTCAGTGGACAACTAAAACAAGTATCCGACGTAACGGGAGACGATACCATATTAAATTTAAAAAAAAAGAAAAAAAACCGCTAAATTTTTTATATTATTCAGAAAGTATATCAATTAGTATAAAAAACTTATTTACTTAGCAACTATATAGATTAATAGGGCAATAAGTTTTATATCTCCAAAATAAATATAACACTCATTAATTGTTAGATTAATATAATTGGATTTACTAGTCGATAGATATAATATATTTTCGATAGTATAATTGGATTTATTGGTTGATAGCTATAATATATTTTCGAGCAAATTAACGGGGTGTAGTGTATGCGCTTGTTAAATTATATTAGTTGGCGTACGAGCTGTTAATTTTAAAAATCTTTCAATTTATTATTTTAATCGATTTTTTAGTCATTTGAAAACAATCCGGTTTGGATATGCATGCTATTTTTTTATTTTTATTTTAAAAAACATATACAAATATTATTTTCAAAATTTTGAAAAAAATTTAATTTTGTTTTTCTAATTTTTTTTTTAGAATTGTCAAAAATATTTTTATATGAAATTGTCTATAAAAAAAGACTTGAGAATTATTCTGAAAATTATAATATTTTGTATTTAATTCTATTCTTTATCTGTAATTAAGCTATTCAAAGAGACATATATTATAAAATAATCTGCCTTATGTTTCATTCGACTTATTCTTATTAATAAAAATTAATACTAGTTAATAGCATTGCTTTTCTAGTAATGGCTTTTTATATCGAACTTCAACTGTCTATATAAAATGATATATAAAAAAGTGGTAATTTAAAAAACATATCTATTTGTATTTGTAGGTCACTGTATTATTTATCGGTGTTTTAAGCAGCTCCACATATTGGAGCTTTTTAAAATATTGTATGAAAATAGGCAAAACACACATTAATGGTAATGGTAGGGTGGGTCTTCTATTTTAGCTACAAACGATGTGAAAGTACCAACTTGACAACTTGTGGCACTTTATGATGAGACTCCAGAATCCCCAACACGCATCGGCATTGAACAGGAATTAAACTATTATTAATATTATTATAATTAATGGATCAGAAATCTAATTAAAATAGATTAGAGATATTTTATCAATAAAATTAAAAAACATATCTTGTTAAAATTAATAAAGTTTTAAAGTGTTTAATAGAAAATAGACATAATAACGTACACTAAATATATATTTTTTGAAAATATTGATGTACCCGTATCAAAAATCTAAAATAAATTATATTCCTTTTATGGATTTATTAGGATAAATTTAATCAACTTCAAAAAAATATAATTTATTTTAATTTTTTATTCATACGACATCAAAATTGTGGTGCAATAACATTTTATTTTAAACTAGTTGGGAAGTTTATAAGATTTGGAAAAAAGAAACAAAAATAATTTTGAAAGTAATGTTTTTTATTGATAAAATTAAAAAGAGTAATGTAATCATAAAAAATCAAACAAACAAAATAGTCAAAGAATTTCCTTGACAAAACTATTATTTAGGAAATAATTTAGGGTCATTTGCTAGGCATTAATTAACTTGATTTCTTAAAATAAATGGATATAAAATGATTACATTAAATAAAACACGGGATGCAAAAAAATCATTTTGAAACAAGGTATTTGTAGTATACTTAATATTATGGCATAAATATTTATGGAATAAATGTTTTACATAACATTATAATTAATAATTTAAGCCAAAACTATTAATTATATTTTTTACTAAAAAATAATAGATGATAAATTTATGTGGTTTTGATAATAAATAGTGAAATCAATCCGTATTAAAAATGAAATGAGAGGATAGCTAAACCAAATAATAATTGAAATAGATAGTGTTACCGATAACTAACCACCCAGATTTTGCACCATAAATTCTTTCAAATATATCCATGTGTATAGTCTTGTGCAACCTCAATAACATTTTATGCACCCTCATTCACATCATGCTCATAAAGCTTTTCAACAAGCTCTTCTGATTTCATTTTGGGGGAAGCCCCAGAGCTAGGACAATATTATTAGAACATTTATAAACAACCTTCATATAATCCAATTCCTCAGTATTCGATCCCTAACTAGTCATATTCGGAAGTATTTTTAGGTTGAACTAACATCTGACGTGGGATGACAACTCTGAGGGCAATTTTTATCTTCAGATGCATACTTGGTGAGTTCCCATTTGACACCAAAGATCTTGGAAGGAGATTTACCTCAAAAATTTGATCAATAAAATATGGATAAGTACGACGAGTCCGGATTTTCCGACCACATAAATATAATGTTAAGATTCAGTGGGACGACCGTGTACTTTGAATCGCTTTCTTTATGACTTTCAAAGGAAGTGACATCACTTGATTCAACTAATTACTTATGGGGTTAATCTGAAGCTTCAAACAACTATCATATGTGTTTAAAGACCAATTTGTTGGTAGTAAGTCCATTAAGTAAAATGGAGATTACATAACACATTACAAACATGATTGGAATGTAACCTTGAGTAATACATCCGACATTTTGGGGAAACAAATAACGATTTTAAAGACTTTCATAAGGTTGTGACATGTACTTCCTTCATAAAAAAGATATTGTTGGGCCTATTGATATAAGATGTGATGAAAAAGAAAGATATGTCATTCAGCCCATATCGAATCTCAAATCAAGATAGAGGAGACTATGCATTTAAGATTAGGTTGAACCACTAACCTCCAACACATTTGAGCCACGTAGTATCGTCCTCTAACTCGTGTCAATTTTGCATAGATCTTGAATATTGAGTAATAAAGCTAATAAGACTACAGAGTTAACTCTGACATTGGACTTCTGACGAGACCTCTCAGTTCATCGTCGTAATTATAGTCCGACAATATTAGTCCAACGAACATAATAGAGAGATCGACATATTCAGCCAACAAAAAAAACTGTCCCAATTATCCGAACTCGGTCGTCATGTCATTCTTACTTTTTTGCTTCTTGTCTTAGAATTTGTCATATGACAGTTCAAACAGAGCCCTGACACATCAAATTTTAAAGTGTTATCGCTAAATTGTTATCACTTCTCTTGGACATAGTCATATTTCAGCTAGTTCAAGGACTAAAAAACGACTAATAAATGAATTATTAGTCGAATCGCATTATATGTTTGGACCGAAATCGCGTAATATGTTTGGACTTGATACATATTTTAGTCATAAACAAATAACAATCGTATTCGTTGATCCAACAACAATTCTTATTATAATTTAACCTCATTTTTTATATTTTTTTATAATGTTATAAGTAGATACATCATTCACCTGCAAACAATAAATTGATTAGTTTGAAACACCTCTAAATATTAGAAATCACAACTATTATAAAACTAAAATCAGACTAAATCAAACTTAAATCTATTTTTAATAAAACTAAGTCTAAATATTAAATTTAAGTTATATAACTTTATAGAATTTAATTTAAATATAATTGTCAAAATAGTTTTTATATATATATATATATATATATATATATATATATATATATATATATATATATATATATATATATACTTCTGTTTTGGTTTGTGAGATTTATAATTTTGTTTTTAAATATTAACCATTATAAAAAAAAGTGTAGAGCTAAAATAAAGGAAAGATAAAAAAATTGCTAATTTTGACTTTTTTATATATAACTTGATTCCTGCAAAAACGTAACTGTACTTTCTTTTAGGCGGGGAAAGTAATATTTATTATTTAAGATGATAAATTTATTTACTAAAAAAACTTAAAAAGCCAAAAATTATGAGAAAAATAATTCTACCTTTAACGTATTTACAAACAAACATTGTATTTGTATTTATATCATGTACAAGTTACTTCCAAAATTTAAGAAATTGAGAATCTTGACTTAATAAATGTATTTCCTATTATTCGTTCTATTTTTCTATTAAAATCTTATTAAGAATGTTAAATCCTAAAATAAAGGAGGAAATGTAAGAATTAAATATATCCTTCTTTTCTTTCGTAGTTTAAAATTTATCAACCCATTAAAGGGTAAAATTGCAATACAACCCCAAAGTAGGTGACTCCATTAGGACCGATCCATAGCAACTCTATTCTAATATTCCCCAATCCCCACCACTACCTAGCCTAACCAATTTGACCAATAACAAACACCTCAATCTCATCTCATCTTACTATTTACACCCACTACTTTACTTTTCCAAAACCCCGAATCCGACACCCACAATAGATTCCAATATTCTCAAGTTACTACTACTAGTACGAAGTATAATTTACATACTAATTGAAATACCCAAACTATCCCTACTCCGGTATCGCATTCAAATTTGCCGTAAACTTCCTCCTCCCGTTGCCGTTATTCCTCCCTCTTGTCGAAACTCCTCCGCCCCCGACATTAGCTTTCCGGTCAGACTTTTCTCTCGTTATAAAATGTTGTTGCCCGGGACACCCGCATTTGTTTCCGGCACCCAAAGCAGAGCTCGCTTTAACAGCTAGGGCTGCCATCTCCTCCGCCTGTAACGGCCGCTTTAACCACCGCAACGGCAAAGCAAAGTACAACTGACCAAGCTGAAGCTCTTCGTCGGCATTCATCTGGGATACGGCGTCGTTGAATTCCATCTCGTCGGCATCACAGATAAAACACGTCGGGTTTTTCGCCAAAACGTACGATACCCTCACCGGGTACGAAAACTCCGTTAGATTCCCGTCGTGAGTCACCAGTTTCACCGTCTTGGAAGGGGACACGTGAGTCGAGTCGCATGAGCTGCAGTTTCCCATGGTACGATGGCTTGTTAACTCAGTGAGTCGACTCGCTAGCTAGGTTTATAGAATATTGTTTCTTGGGGTCTGAATGAATTATATTTATTGAGAGAGAGTGATTATAGTTTCCTTATATAGCCGAGGAAGAGGAGAAGAAGAGAGAGAAAATAGTGAACCGCCACGTAGGATTTGTCGTGTAGCGCGTGTGACGTTTCGAAATTTCTTGTTTCGATTTATGGGTCCGGTCGCGTATGGATTTTATGCCAGCCTGTGTGACAGGTTGTTCTATTCATTTTGTAGGTACTTCAGCATTAAACGAATTTCTAAAAAAAATTAAATTTTAAATTCGAATTGTACCATAAATAATATAATGCAACGAATTTCTAAAAAAGTTAAATTCTAAATTAGAATTGTACCTAAATAATGCAATATTATGATATAATTAAATGAACAAAAATAAATAAATCTGTTACCATATATTATATATATTAGAATATATATAATTACAAGTACATGTGATTTGCAGGTTTATTATATTACATCAATCAAAAATTTAACGGCCCAAGCTATTTCCTCCGTGATAATTTTTATTTCCTCCATACTTTGAAAATAGCCTCATCTTTTATTTCCTCCATAAAGGAAATTACACATTTTCCTTCTACCCATTTATTCTATCTCTTTCTTTTTCAAGAACGCCATTATTCTACCAATTTATTCTATTATCCTACCCATTAACAAATTCAAAACTCATTTATTCTATTATCCTACCCATTAACAAATTCAAAGAAATACTTATCTCTCTCTTCAGTTTTCTACTTTATTTTGTTTCTCAGTTTCTTTTCAAACCCCTAATCTCTTTAGTTTTCTACTGTCTTTTGTTTTCCAATTAGGTTAGGATTCTTATTTGGTAGATTTAGGGTTCGATTAAGGTTTATGCTTTTGGTTGGATCTATTTTCGAGTTTTGTGACCATATGGCTGTTCTTTTATATTCTTTTTTTTAGCTAGAGAGGCCATCTTGGAATCACATGGTTTCGCTAATGTTTAAATTTTTTGGCTAGCAATAGTTGCTTATGAACAAAACAACTGATTCCAAGATACCGTCTCGGAATCAGTTGTTTTTCGTTCAGAACTGCAGAAATCGGGTTTGGCTGAAAAAAAGAAGAAGTTTCGAAATGGTAAAACATAAAAACAAAGATTAAAAAACAAAGATTAAATTACCTTGTTCGTTCCGGTTTAGTTTGAGTTTCTTCATTTTCCATGATTAATCTTCAATAAAATTAAAGTTCTTTGTTTTAGGGTTAATTTTAGAAGTAGAATCATATATGTTGGATTAAAGTTTGGTTATTGGTGTGTTTTTCATATAAGACTATCTATTGGATCAACGACATCTAGTATTAAATTTGAAATAAAAATAAAGATAATTTGGTAAAAGCAAGTCTCTGATGTTTTTAAAAGTTTGAATGATGGAGGAAATAAAAAATAACATGGAAGAGCCAAATTTAACTTGGACACACTCCTTAAACAGCGACGGTAAATTTTTGCAAAAAGTAAAAAGTAATAATAATAATGGACTAGTTATAACTTGGCGCTCAAGAAATATGACAAAAATATAACATTGAATATACTTTTGAAACAGAGTCGTGATGGTGATATTATAATAATAATAATAATAATAATAATAATAATAATAATAATAATAATAATAATAATAATAATAATAATAATAATAATAATGTGATGTGTAAGAAAGCAAGCTGTAGAAATTAAAGAGAAGATTGAATAGTGGTACTTATAATGTTGATGGTTAACAGAGTTGGGCAGATGTAAATGTAAGTGGCATTCCTTCATATCTTACCTAACTTATTCATCATGTGTTGTGTTGTGTTGTGTCCACTTGACTTTGAGTTTGATATTTCACATAATATCTGATTATCACGTGTTTTTACAAATATCAAATGTACTAAGTTTACTTCAATCATTAAGCATGTTATCGAATCATTAAACAGGTAATCGACTTATCTTGTCTGGCTTGTTGGATAGAAGGTTGTTAGTTATGTTGTGTTCCGTATTCGATTTCGAAACTCTAACGAGTTTGTTTTTTCAATTTCATATTTATTTACTTTAAATTCTAATTAGAGTTCTAATGATAAGTAAAAAGAGATAAGATAAAAACAATCACAAGAGAGTTAGTGAGGGAGGCTCTCCTTCGACCTATAAAAATCCTATTTCTAATTTATTTATTTTTTCACTTTTCTTCTTCTCATTTTCATCTTGTTCTTTCGGTTTAAATTTCTTTTCTATGCATGCAACTTTTTTATATATGAAAACGATATCTTCTTTTTCTTTAGGAAGTTGGGTGATATCCAGATCGACGCCTTATTATCGAGCACGAAATCATCTTTTTCAAGAGGGCTTATTGTGACGTTTATTCTATTTGAATGTATTTTTTTTTGTGTGTTTAAAGTGTGCGAGATGCTGGTGGTTCGTCTCAAGTGCGATTCTCCTAGATCTGGTGTCTAGGATGATGGTCTGGGTGAGATATACCGCGCCAAGAACCTCTGCACGGTAGGTGCTGAATTGTTCGTTTCGGTGGTCGATGTTTAGGGAATGTTAAACTCTGTTTCTTCTTGCTAGATTGCAGATCTTATTGTTTGTCGTACTCCATGTGATGGTATTTCTTTAATGTTTTGCTGGTTCAGTGGGGTGGTTGGGTCTTCGCTTTTAACTCCTGTGACTAAAGATCCATTTCGAATCAGTTAGTTCTTGGATTTTGTATCGTTCAAGTCGTATATCCTATTCTTTTTGTAATTATTTTTCTACTTCAGCATCATTTTGATGTTCGATGGTTGAATCTGGTTTGTGTATTGTGCTTCTGATGGTTGTGGTAGTTGTCTTGTTAAACAAAATTCAGATCTCGAATTTTCTTATCTAAGTTTTGGATTGTATTTATTAGGTTTTTGGATCGGATGGCTACTGATGAGTCCGAATTCAGCATGCTCCCCGAACAGGGACCGATCAGTCCAAAGCCTCCGGACCGGACGGGTCGGACAGGTCACATGGACCGGACAGATGACTTCGAACACTATGACCATAGGACCGTTCGAACTATGACAAAAGTACTAAAAAACCTAAACACTTCTTGACTAAGCTACTTGCTCTCCTACTTAGAGCTCATGGGTCTTTGAACATGACCCGGGTCCATTAAACATGACCCGAAAGCCCATAAGGGCCCAAACATCACACTATAAATACCCAACCACCTGCATTAACTAAGGGTAATGGGAATTAACTGCTACCAAGCTGCTTAATTATCTCTCTACTCCCTACTCTAAACCGTTCAACACCCACACACCACCGTTTAACACCCACACACCACCTTAAAACACCAATTGAAATTACCAGCCTACCCCCAGGCGATTATTATCCACACCAGCTACTAGTTAAATTTTTGAATTTTTTATATATATCTGTGAGATTGGTTGAGTTTATTAACTACAAGAACATATTTACTTTATGTAAGTGATAATTGGATTTAGAGCAGAAGATAGGAACGAGCTTTCAAGATAAAAAATAAAGGGATGGATGCGAAACATGCATTATAATATAAACGATAGATGTGGAACCCGTTTATAGTTCGAGATAGATGCGATACACGTGTTATTACAAGTTAGGTAGATGCAAACCCTTAGCTGTTAGACAGTTTACATGTAAAAAAATATTACAAATATCACAAAAAGAAGTACAACAAATATTAGTAATCATCGTCCTAATATTTGTTAGTGTTCATGTCATTAAGAAACATGCAGAACATTTCTGCTCTTCTTAATGGTACAATCTCAGAAGTTTTGTAAAAGTCAAGTTTCCCATGCAAAATATAATCTTTGAAGTAATCACAGACCATTACTCCGCAATCAAGTGATCCAGGTATTTGTTTAGTAATCTTTACTAGACAAACTATCTTTATTGGTTCTTCTGATTGTAAAATATTTTTGTTTTGGAAGTATACAATTTGTAATTTAATAAACATACAAAAAATCAGATGATATATATATATATATTATGAAATTATTATAGAATAGAGACACTTACTAATCTTTCTGCAGTTTTTCTTGTTGGATCTGGACGTTTTGGTATTGGGTTCAGATTTACTGCTTTTTTATGTACAACATCTATTACCAATAATGTCCAATAGTTAACATTCCCAGGTCTAGCTTTCGTTAGAAGCAGAACGGAGATTAAACCTTCTGTGATGCCTCGTAGCTTATCGTCAACATATAATGTTACATCCATAGCAGATGCTACATTGGAGGAGTAATAATTAGAAACGTTTATGTTTATAAATTAACACGTGTTGTAAAAGTATTTTATTCTTACCATTATGCTTCCATATAAGTATGTTACTGGCATAAATTCTCCTTTACTACTTGCAACTGGTATTTGAAAGTTGTGTTGTTTAAGGTTGATATATATAACCATCAATTACCTGTGTTGTCAAAAGTGGAAACCATCAGTTTGTTAATATATGATTGGGGAAGAAATGGAAACAAAGTAAATTTAAATTTAACTTTTACAGTGGAGTCGATTTCATCTCCTTAAGCTATCTCCATCAAAGTACTAACAAAAATATTAGATCCTGGTATATCTGGACATGACCATACTGTTGGATCAGAATTGTTTTCTCCTTTTTTCAATCAATTCTAATTTGTAGTATTCTTTTATGTCAATAGCACGTGTTACTTTGTTCATAAATGGCCATTCTTTTCTGTAATTTCCATGTTAGGTAATTCTTTATAGACTTGATTTTGGGTAAGATCTAAAATTAGTTCAAATGAGGGAACTTCATCCAAATCTTTCTGCACAAATGGGAAAGAATTGAAACTGTAAGAGGAGATAGATGCGAAACATTCAAAAATATAAAGAATGGGAAAGAAGGAGAACAAAGCTAGATGCGAAACATTCAGAAATAGAAACGATAGATGCGAAACGTTTAGTAAATGAGAAAGAAGGAAAACCATGCTAGATGTAAAACGTACAGTAATATAATAAAGAGAAAATAAGGGAAAGCCAAGGTAGATGTGAAACATAAAGAAATATAATAGATGGGAAATAAGGGAATTTAAGATATATGCGAAACACTTAGAAATATAATGGAGGGGAAATGATCGAAAGTCAAGATAGATGCGAAACATTAAAAAATATAATAGATGGGAAATAAGGGTGTATAAGGTAGATGCGAAACCTTCAATAAATGAGAAAGTAGGAAAATATGGTAGATGCAAAACAGTTAATTATGACAGGTGCGAATGTTTCATTTACTTTTTTCTTTTGTATATCTTTTTCACTTCTTATAATTTCTTTCTCAATTGCTGAGTCTAAGTCACTGACTTGTGGCGTTTGGATTTCGTGGACTTCTGATGCCTTTTCCTTAACAAAACAGAAAACTGGACATTAGATGCGAAACAGGAGTAAAAGTAATACACAAAGATGATAGATGCGAATCATGTATCTTTAAATACAAAACCAGCATTCAGTTAAACACCAGAGGCAGATAAACATATAAATAGAGATAATATTATAGAATTTAAGCAAAAAAAGAAGATAATACACAACAATATATATCTCTAAATACAAAAGTTTTTCAAAACATGTTTTGTTAATTCTGGGTTATCTGTATCACCTTTTTGTCCACAACATCTTCCTTGGTCACTTTAGATTCTTCAAGAACATCCTTTGCCACTCCAGATGCTTCACCAACACTCTTATCCCCTTTAAATACTTCAGCTACCGTGTTTGATGTTTCAGATACTTCAACAACATTAGTATTTTTATCATGTTCTTCCTTAACAATATTGGGATTTTGATCTTCTGTAACGTTAACAAGAATTGAGGGATCATCTTTGTTTTCAAAACCAATTTCAGATACTTAAGCAACTTCAGTAGTAATTTCAACTGTGGGGTTGTCTTTTTTTTCAAACCCAACATCACTAATAATAGTGGCATCAACTTGCTTTTCCATTCCAACTTCAATAGGAGTAGAATTCTACTTTCCTATAGGAAAAATATCTTCAGAAGTAACAATATCAACATTGATAGGGGAATCACTATTAACAGTGGTATGTGATGAGTCCGGATTTTCTCATCACTCACTGTAGAAACCGGACAGGGGAAATTTGGACAAAAACCACCCACTGAACCATCCGAACAGGACTAAAGTATTAGAAGCTAATCGCATTTTGACTAAGCTAATTGCTAATCTGCTTAAATAAACTAATGGGTTTTTGAACTCAACCCGGTTTCATAAGTATGACCCGAAAGCCCATGTGGCCCATAATTAAGGGTATAAATACCCAACCACCTTCATTAATGAGGGTAATGAACATTTAATACAACCAGGCAGCTCAAATCTCTCACTACAAACCACTTAAAACACTAAATACCTTTAAAACACCACAAAAAACCTGACCAAATTACCCTCAGACGAAAATAATCCACACCAAATTGGCGACCAAAGTGGGAGAAGAAGGTGTCTGAAACTAGCATTTGAAACCATCAAGAAAAACCAGTTCAGATGAATCCGGGCGAGCAGGAAGTGCCACCAGCTTTGGCAGAAGCGGTGGGAGACAACTATGAATATACGATCGAGGAGCGAGACAGACTAAAAGTTGAAATAGAAGCCTTAAGGGCTGCTAAAAGGGCGGAGATGGGTTTGAAAGAAAAGTCAAAAGTGTCAGCAGTTCACCACACTGAAAATCCAAGAGAGCATGAGCCATCAAAGACCCATGTGAGCACTAAAAAGACTCACGCTAGCTCAAAGAAGTCTCACCGGTGGAGATCTCAGATTCAGACTCAGAGTCTTCTAGTAGCTCCTCGAATGAAGATGGAGTTGAAGAATCCTTGTCATCCAGCAGCGATGAAGGTCGTTATAAAAAGAAACATAAGTTGGTCAAAAAATATTCAAGAAAAAGGGACAGGCATGGAAGGTTGAAAAGACATTTGGGTAAAGGGTCGTCTCATAGTCATACCCATAGTCGAAGACATGTAGACCGCTTATTAATGGATCATTTTGCCTTTCATGATGCACCAGGTATCTTTGCAACTCCCAACGAAGATAATGTATTTAGTCGTGGCCGGAATTGGAGACAATCTCCATTGTACTCCAAGATACTGTCTGGAAACCTTCCTAAGAGGTTTGACAGCACAAAGATGGAAAAATATGATGGCGGTAAAGATCCAGATAACCATCTGGAGCAATTCAAAAAAATTATGATGAATTTTGATGATGATAAGTTACTCTGTCGAGCGTTCTCCCAGTATTTTACGGGGAGTGCTCTAAAGTGGTACAAGTGTCTGCCACATGGCTGCATCAGAAATTTTGATACTTTTTGGGTGGCCTTCAGAGGCAGTTCGTTGGAAGTAAAGAAGTGAAGGGAAATGGAGACACTATTATCCATTGTGCCCAAGAACCAAATGAATCTTTAAAAGAATACATAAGTCGCTTTGTGAACACCAAAAATGGATTAGCTGATTGCTTTGAACAAGTAGCAATAGCTTCTCTGAGGCAGGGTTTGAACCCTGACAATTTGGCTTATTCAGTAACCAGGAAAAAAGCCATGACGTGGGGAGGTTTGCTGAATTAGGTCGGCAAACAGATTAATGTGGATGAAACAAAGAAAACTAGGTTGCACCGGCAAGTGAGGTCTGCCTCAGCTACACCAAATCAAAACCAGAATCAGTCTGGGTACAAGGCTAAGGAAGCCGGACAGGGTTATAATAGGGCCAAGGTTCAATCCCACCCAGCTGCACCAGCTCAGAGCCAGCAATCTAGAAATAAGCGAGGAACTTGGGTTCAAACAGAGTGGTTTACTGAGTTGAAAGAAAATGTAACCACCATTTATGATAAAACAAAAGACGGAGTACATTTCAGAAAGCCGAATGTATTACAATCTCCCAGGGAAAGTCGTAATAGTTGTTTCTGTCAGTATCATCATGATACTGGCCATAACACTGAAGATTGCATCGCGTTGAAACAAGGAAGTGCCGAATTTGATTGAGAGAGGGAAGTTGGGGGCTTATGTTAAAATAAGAAGTGGAAATAGGCCTGATAATGCTCATCAGACTGACCCAAACAATGCAGGGACATCGGCTCTGGATGGGGCTATGGTGATAATTGAAAGTTTTGACGTAGAATCAGAATATTTGGATCGTGATCCAACCCGAAATAAGGTGGACGTTATCATAGAGCACTGCAAGACGGTGTCCGGACTCATCAGTTTTTTGAGTCACTTACAATATTTGGGGGAGACGCAATGACTGCACCAACTGCTTCTTCAAGAAAGAGGTATGTTCATACTTTAGCTACCCAACTGGAAGGAGGCATGACTTCCTATCAATCGCAAATTCCATTTCCCTTCATTGTTTTCGATGAAGATGACTTAAGGGACATAACTGGTCCTCATGAAGATGTTGTTGTGATAGGAGCATCCATTGGGGGCAATGACATAAGACGAATTTTGGTGGACACCGACATTTCATCCAATATCATTTTCTTAACTTCCTACAAACAAATGAAGAATCCAGCAGTAATTCAGTGTTCGAACAGGTCAATTGTGGGTTTCACTGGAAGCTCAGCAGATGTGATCGGGGAATTTAAGGAGGAGGTTTTGTTGGGCAAGGGCCCTTTTAAGAAGATGGTCAGAATACTTTTTATTGTGGTGGATTGTCCTACACGTCATAATACCATTTTGGAGAGATCTTGGCTCTCCAGGATGCATGTTGTGGTTTCAACAGTCCACCAATGTTTAAAATACGATGTACAAGGACAAGTGGGAGTTGTCTGAAGCAGTCAGAAGGTAGCAAGGGAGTGTTATGCAACAACACTGGCCCCTCGAACTTTAGGGGTAGTTCTGATCAGTGAGGATTAACAATTTGAGGGTCCCTCTGGGGGAGAGGGTGAAATTGATGACCCTAGAGAGATCCCTGGTGTTTTAATACCAATTGAAGAAGTTGAAACTCACTCTCTGGCTGAAAGAAGAAGTGTCAAGATCGGGTCCAAGATGACATCAGAATTAAAGAATAAAGTGTTAGCTTTTTTGAAAGACCATCAGCATGTTTTTGCTTGGTGCAATGCTGATGTAACCGGAGTACCAGCAGATATTATATCACACCAACTATCGATCCGGAGGGATATAACACCTGTTGTGCAAAAAAAAAGAGATTTTTCTAAGAAGAAAGCTGATGTCATAGTTCAAGAGGTTGACCGGCTTACTAAGATGGGGCACATAGAGGAATATCAGTACCCTTTATGGACAGCCAATCCGGTGTTAGTAAAGAAGAAAAATAGAAAGTGGCGTATGTGCATCGATTTCACAGATCTCAATAGAGCTTGCCCAAAAGACCTATATCCGGTCCCCCGAATTGATCAATTAGTGGACTCCACATCTGGGAACAAGCTATTATCCTTTATGGATGCCTTCTCCGGGTATAATCATATTCAAGTAGATCCGAAGGATCAGGAACACACTACATTTGTTACTGATAGGGGCCTTCATTGCTATAAGGTGATGCCGTTCGGGTTAAAAAATGTTGGGGCTACTTATCAGCGGTTAGTAAACAAGGCTTTTGCTGATCAGATCGGAAGAAACATGGAAGTCTACATCGATGACATGATGGTAAAGAGTGTGGAAGAAGAGCTACACTTAACAAATCTCCAAGAAACCTTTGCCAACTTGGTGAAAGTAAATTTAAAGTTGAATCCAGAGAAGTGTATTTTTGGAGTACAATCTGGAAAATTCTTGGGGTATGTGATAAGTGAGAAAGGGATACAGCCTGATCCAGACCAACTTAGTGCTTTATTGCAGATGGAGCCTCCTCTGAATATTAAAGAAGTACAAAGATTGACAGGGAGGTTAGCTGCTTTAAACCATTTTATTTCAAGGTCTTCAGATAGGTGTGCCCTATTTTTTCAAACTTTGAAAGGTGTACAAGAATTTAATTGGTCTCTACAGTGCGACCATGCTTTCAATGAAATTAAGAAGCACTTATCCTCCCCTGAAACTTTGTTTAAACCCGTTGATGGAGAGACACTCTACATATACTTGGCAGTTTATGATTGTGTCCTAAGTGCATTACTAGTAAGGGAGGTGGATAATTATCCTCGTCCGGTGTACTATATCAGCAAAAGCTTGATTGATGCAGAAAAAAGATATTTAAAACTTGAAAAACTAGCACTGGCCTTAGTAATTGCTGCTAGGAAAATGAGGCCCTACTTTCAGTCTTATTCTATCATTGTCCGGACGTCTTTTCCCTTGAAAACCGTTCTTCAAAAGGCAGACATTTCAAGCAGAATGACCAAGTGGTCAGTGGAGCTCGGAGACTATGATATTGATTTTTCCCCTCGAACGGCAGTCAAGGCTCAGACTGTTGTTGATTTCCTAGTTGAATTTCATTCGGATAGAGACACTAAGCAAGCAACAGTTGAAAAAATTAAGAAAGTATGGGTTATCCGAACTAATGGTGGATCGAGTACCATGGGTTGTGGTGTTAGGATATGTTTGACCTCTCTGTACGACGATAAAATGTAGCAGGCTATATGTTTTGCTTTCAGGGCTTCCAATAATGAGTCCGAATATGAAGCTGCTATAGCTGGCTTGAAATTAACTCTAATTTGTGGAGCCAAAAAGGTCAGGTTAATGAGCGATTCTCAGCTTCTTATCCATCATGCACAAGGTCAACACGAGGAAAAAAAAGGAGCAACTAGTTAAATATTTATTTGTTCTTAAAGAAGTGGCATTTAATTTAAAAAACATCACTTATGAGCACATACCCCGAACAGAAAATACGATGGCAGACTCTTTGGCAACCATAACCTATTCTGAGTCCTACCCATGGATTAATGTGTAAGAGTGCCCATCCATTTAACTCAGTCAGAACCAGGAAGAAGAACATTTAAATATACAAGTAAATCAACCTCAAGATTGGAGATTTCATCTTTTCCAATACCTCTCAGATGGCATCTTGCCTCCGGAAAAAGCAGTGGCAAGGAAAGTAAAGTATAAGGCTCGTGGCTTTGTCGTCCTAAGAGACGTTATTTACAAAAAATCCTTTATTAGACCTCTATTATGATGTTTGGGTATCGAAGAGTCCCAAATAGTGCTCTCCGAATTGCACGATGGCGAGGGATCAACACACTGTGGATTAAGGGCTCTAACCAGAAGAGTCTTGTTAGCTGGGTATTACTGGCCCTCCATAATGCAAGATGCCAAAGAATTGATGAAGAAGTGTGATCCATTCCAAAGATACAGTAATGAAATTCATATCTCAGCTGTCCATTTAGAGTCAATTTCTGAGCCAATACATTTTGCTCGTTGGGGGCTGGATTTGGTGGGACCTCTACCCATGGCATCCGGAGGATGCAGAACTATTGATTACTTCTCAAAGTGGGTAGAGGCAGATCCATTGGCAGGAACTACTTCGAAAGCTGTTATCAAATTTATCCTGTCTAATATTTGCTGCAAATTTGGCATTCCCCAAAAGATAACTACAGACAATGGGCCACAGTTTGATAACAAGGATATGGAGAATTTCTGTACCACTAGAGGCATTCAACACTGTTTCTCTTCTCCTTTCCACCCACAGTAAAATGGGCAAGTTGAAGTAGCTAACATGACCATCCTGTCTGGTCTTAAAAAGAATCTAGAGGGGGCTGCTGGAAAGTGGCCAAATTATCTACAAGAAGTATTATGGGCCTACCGGACTACTCCCGGGGCTGCAACGCAAGAATCCCCATTTGCCTTGGTATATGGTATGGATGCAATAGATCCCATTGAGGCCACTCTCCCTTTGGGCCGAGTCCACAATTTCTCCGAACATGCTAACGAAGTGGCAATCAGAAGCCAACTTGACTTGATAGAAGAAAAAAGAGTTAAGGCTCACCTCAGAGCCACACACTATCAGGGCTTGATGAGAAGCAGGTTTGCTCCAAAGTGAAAAAGAGGGATTTCAAACCAGGATATAAAGTGTTGAGGAAATTCTTCCTGCATACCAAGGAGAAGTAGTTCGGCAAGCTAGCTCCAACTTGGGAAGGACCCTATGTGGTCACTGAAAAGCTTAAGCCTGGGACATACAGGCTTCAAGATAAAGATGGAAGAATTTAGAATCACCCTTGGAACATTGAATACCTCAGATTGTATTTAGAATGAAAACTATGTAAATATTTACTTGTTTAAAGTCCATGTAAATATTAGGGGGCATACTCTTTCCTACCCCGGTGGCGTGGGGAGGTTTTAATGAGGTGTCCGGGTTTTTTAATGAAATTCGATGCCTTCTTGAAAAATTCGGAGTTTTTCAATTGATAGCTTTTTTGAAATTTTTTAAAGTATATCAATGGCAGACCAGTTTGAATTGGTAGAGTGATGACTGCTTAAACATTTGTCATCGGAGAATTTAAACACTCTCACTTTAAAATACTTGTAAAATAACTAAGGACTATTTAAACATTAGCCATCGAAGTTGGGAAACTATAAAACAATATAAGAGTTGTATAGGATAAAGTTGCTTATTAAAATTTGTAAAATGTCTTGGCCATCCAAGGACTTTGAAGTTTTAAAGGAAAAGGTTTATCCGGACAAGGGCCGAACACGATTACAAAAATGCCTTGGCCATCCAAGGACTTTAGTTCAAACACAAAAATTGAAAGATAGTTGATACTTTAAGGCTGAGCTTTCTTAGATGGCCCAGCCTCACTTGGTTTCTTCTTGGGATCATTGGTTTCCTCATCTGGACTCTCTCCGGTCCTTTCTTCTTCATCAGTTGTATCATCCCAACCACTGGAATAGTTTTTCTTATCACCATCCACCATCGTGTGAAATGGGATGTCTTCATACTCCACAAATCGCCATAGATCTCCTAGTGTCCTCTTTGGAAATTTCTCATGAAAGAGCAAGACCATGTCTGATTTGACTTCAGCATACCTTTCCTCTTGGGAGTCTATTACTTTGTTGTTGTATGCATCAATCCTGGCTTGGATTGTCTTCTCCTTCTCCTTTAACAAGTCATCCTTTTCTCGCTTAGCCTTAGACACAACATCTTCGAGTAAAATTTTATCACTGGTTAGGGTCTGAATGACGTTCTCTTTAGCCTTCACCTCCTCTTTTGAAGTGGAAATATTCTTATCCAAGTCAGAATACTTGGATTGGAGTTCTTTGATAACTCCCTCCAAAGTGGCCAGCTTGGTGGCCAAATTCTCTTTCCCCATCTTCAAATCATCGTTCTCTCTCTTTAATGCCTCAATGTTCTGGTTGGCAGTAAGGAGGTCGTTAGACAAACTCTCTTTATCAGAGGTGAGTGTGTTGATGATGGCTGATTGATTTTGCACTTGCTTCTCCAAGTTGAGCACCGGTTGAATATTGCTCAACAAGGAATGGGTCATCATGTCCTTCTGTCCTGAAATAGAAAAAGATTTACCGTTAAAAGTGACAATGTTTGAAGAGCTTGGGGGGAGGTAAGGGCCAGCAAAGTCTTCCTTCTCAAGGTCTCCAAAGTAAAGACCAATCCCTTGAAGCCCACTGATGTATACTCCATCAATGTTGATGTCCCCTCCGGCGCCCTCTCCAGTGTGAAAGTCACTTGGGATTTCTTCTGCTTGAGTTGGGTCTGTTGGGTCGACCGGAGGAAAAGACTCCGGAGGCCGGAGAGCAACTTCATCTCCCTTTGAGGTTTTCTTCTTCTTAGCTTCCCTATCTCCACCTTCTCCTCCCCGTTTTCGATCTTTCATGGGAGCTTTTGGGGGCTTTGGAGATCCAACTGCCTCTTTGGTACTCTCGTTTTCTACCACTTGAAGCAAAGCTGCATCAATCCTTCCTTGGTCCTGCCCCTTCTGGTTTGCTGGGACAGTCTCCTCAACACCACCTGAGTTGACCTCAGCTACGTTTGGCTTAGCCTTGCCTTTCTTGCCCTTCATTTTGCTTGAGGCTTTAGCTCTGCCCGGCAAGGCTAGCTTTCCATCCTTTGCACCTGTCTTCTGAAGAATGACCTCCGGAGGGGGCGGAGTGGTTAATTCCTCCCAAGACAAGTCTCTCCGGCCGGTTGTGTTCCAGAGATGGGATCTCACCAAGTTGCCACCGGTAAAACAGTTGTGGAAGCGATTTCCTCATTTTTCAGCGGCCCAAGCATTCAGCTTGGCACAAGTAGTCTGTCATTCCTCCAAGTAGTCAGTAAACTCCTTCGGCAGCACTACCCAAAAAAAAGAATTAAACAAAAAACCTTGTTATAAGAAAAGGTAGATAGACGTGATAAAATATTTACCTGTGCTTTTCCATCTACTGGTAAACATGCTTGGGTTGACATCAGCTTTAATCTTCCTCCCATATTCCCAAGCACCGCTGATAAACAAGAATTGAGTCTTCCAGTTCTTCTCTGATTCAATCAAGTCATCTACCACTTTAAAGTTGTCACCCATATTGTAATGGTAGAAGGGGATAACATGATTTTTGCAAAGGCTGGCAACAACAGCAAATTGCTCTATCGGAAGCGAGATTCCAGAGAACCTGGAAGCCATGATGCAGGACATGAGGGTGAACCAAGCATTGGGGCTCAGTTGGCTTGGACAGAGCTTTATCAGATGGAAATATCTGACGATCTCTGGGTCCAAGGGAAATCTAAGCCCCCAGTTGAACAACTCTGTGTAGAAAACTATTTCGGTTAGCTTGCAGTCCATTGGCGTCTCCGGATCAACCGGTATCCTTACTTTAACATATTCTGGGATCCCCCACTTCATCCGGATCCGGCCAAGCTCAACAGTGTGAATGAAAGAATAGTTAATGTTCTGCATGGCTAGCAGATACTTTACACTCACTTTATGGAAGCAAGGTCCCACTCTTCCTTCAAGGAACTCCGGCGGGTGTTTTAAACACAACTTCTCTTTACCCTTGTTTTTCTTAACAATAGCAGTATCACTCGTCTGCTCGGAGACGCCGGTCTCAAAAGGGGCTTCTTCAACGCTGTCCTCCATCAACTCTTCCATCACCCTGGAAGGATTGTTAGTTGTCTTTGGTGGGAGAGCGCTGGTGGTCGATTCTATAGGCTGTCCGGATGACTGAGCTTCAGTTTCCCTTTGTGGTCTGGTGTCTGGTTGGGGCTCAGATCCGGAGGGTTCTTTTCGAAGGCTTGTTCCGGTAGCCTCCGGATCAGATAACTTATCCTTGGGAACTCCGATGGGTGCCTCTGCCCCTGTAATTTTGTCTTCAGCCCCAGACTTAGAAGGCACCGATCTTGGAGATTTAGACTGTGGAGCAATAGCCTGGCCTTTTACTAAGAGACCTCTTCGTCGAAGCGTTAGCTTTTCTGGGGAGATGTCAGCATCCGATTCCATGGCTATGAATGGGGAGGGTCTCTTGGTACTTGTAACTGCTTGCTCTCGTTCGACAATAGGCTCTGACTCCTGGAACGATGAGCCTGAGACGATTGGTGAAATACTAGGTTGAAATAACCTTCTAGGTTTAGAGCTTCTGGCAGAAGACAAATCTCGATCAGGCTCTGAGCTTGGTGTTTCAGATTTGTCGATAGGAGAAACTAGGAGGCCTGTAGCAATGCGCCTTTCTCGTTCGACTCTTTGTGCTTTCTCTAACTCCGAAAGATTAAGCCACCCACCTTTTACAAGTGCGTTTCTTGCTGTAAACATAAACTTACACCAAAAAGGGTTTTTGAAAAAGAGAGATAAAAGCTTTGAAGATTAGGAGTGAAATGATGATGAAGATGGTAAAACAGTGAAAAATGAGTTGATTTATACTAAAGAAACAAAAGATACCCTGAAAACTAGGAGAATACGAAAAGATGGAAGTAATGATTAAAGACGAAGATGACGTCACAAGCATTAATTTAAGAGGTTACTTTTTGAAATGAGTGGGAGCGTCGTTCTAGGAGAAAAACGGCTGGTGAGGCGAATTAGAAGGGGACACGTGTCGCACGATCCATGGCAAAACCTTTGAGCTTCTGAGAGTTTTGTCAGTCCGGATAAATCCTTTACACAAATCAAAATCGGTCCGGACATTGTCACAGGTGCTCAAGAGCAATTTTTTAGGTCTTTCCAAAGGCCTTTGAACATAACCTAAAAAAGGGGCTACTGATGAGCCCGGATTTTCTCACCACTCACTGTAGAAACCGGACAGGGGCAATTCGGACAAAAACCACCCACTGAACCATCCGAACAAGACTAAAGTATTAAAAGCTAACCACATTTTGACTAAGATAATCGATAATCTGCTTAATAAACTAATGGGTTTTTGAACTCGACTCGGTTTCATAAGTATGACCTGAAAGCCCATGTGGCCCATAATTAAGGGTATAAATACCCAACCACCTTCATTAATGAGGGTAATGAACATTAATACAACATGCAACTCAAATCTCTTACTACAAACCACTTAAACATTATATACCTTTTAAACACCACAAAACACCTGACTAAATTACCCTCAGACGAAAATAATCCACACCACCATTAGCTTTAAAATCACATAATTCTTTGAGTGTTTTTTCTCACAAACATAACTTTCTCTCTCTAGAAACTCTATATTTAGTAATAACGCTTTATTTCCCTAATATTGATATTTTATATATATAACTAATATAAAATATTATGAAGATAATATTCCACATATGTTGTAGCAATAATATATGATACAACTCAATATATTGTGCTCACAATTGCAAACTAAAGCAGTTACACAAGATGCAGATCAATAACTTTGATAAACTCTTACAGAATTTTGTTATACAACCTGTAATATATTCCAAATCATTGGTTGTGATTAAATAGTACATCTAACTCAGTTATAACAAACGTGTACTACATTATCACATAATTGTTCTTCATTATATCGAATCAACCCATACTGATTTCTAAACGATAGCTGAAACTTTTAGCTTACCTAGAATAAAATTATAAAAGTATCGTCCTTTAGTAACAAGGCTTATCTCTTAATGAGACTTACTTTTTGTATAATAAAAAAATCAGTCTGAACCCTATAGTTATCGAACATTTTCATAAGGTGAAAGCTATAATGTGTTATGAACCAATGCTAAAAAAGAATAAATAGAAGAAAGGAAATACGAGATATTTTACTTGGTTCATCCAAAATAGGCTATGTCCAATGAGCAGTATAGTTTTTTCATGAAATCAGAAAGAAAAGTAATTATAGTAGCACGTAACCCTAATATTATGGATGAAATATATAATGGAACATTAGGACATAAAATCCATTAGGATAAAAAAACCTAATATGATAAAATAAACCTAATAGGACAAAAAAAAATTAATATGATAAAAGCCCAAGTAAAACTTAGAACACTAAATAATTTGATATTATGTGCAACTTTTGGATTTAGCTTTAAATTTCTTGCTCAAATATTGCTAAATGTTTCCTCAATATCGGCAGATGGTATGTATACCACATGATTGGGACTAAAATATCGTTAATGTATGATTGTACTACCAATTTATGAGGATAAAACCTCATTGGGTAGCATTTAGTAAGTTTATCCTACATTTTAAGACCAAAATGCATTACAGTATAACAATGTACCCCTCTTTTGGTTATGGAAGCTTCATGTTATTCATTATCTAGGTGCATGATGATATGATAATACCCATAATAAACATCAAATAAAGATAATATTATGTATGAGACTAAGTCCTTGGGGCATTCATGATTAAGTTTGATAACGAAATAGAAATTCAGGGACTAAAAGTGTAAACAATAAAATGTTATGTAACAAGTGGTTAAGTTAGAGGAGGAATTTAGAATATGTATCTTAGTTAAGGACTAAGAGTGCAATTTACTCTTTTTGTGTAACTGATTTTAGTTATAAGCTGAGTCTTTGCGCCTCTATATAAAAGTCAAACCTGAACTAATAAAGAGGTTGGATTTGTGAGATTAGATCACTTGCGTACTTTCATTTTCTCTCTCTAAAATCTATATGTCTCTCTAGAACACTTATTCTCTTGTTTACTAAGGCAATACTAAATAACCAAACTCACCAAAAGTAAGTAAAATACATATACATTCGTCACTTGGTATTTTGATATTGACCAACTATGATCACAATCCATATATGGTAAGAAAACTTTCAAGATGTGGCCGATTTTTCTTAGTGTAGTTAATTTTTTATGATAGCTTCAGAGTTTTAGTAGGAACATGATATGCATCTTTTTTTATTAGTCTACGGCTACAATCGATAGAAAATATATGGCATACTACTATAGTTTGTACACCATTTACATCTTATATGACCAAGCGAATACATCCAAAAAAATTGAAGATAAAGTGTAGTAGTTTAGTTATGAAGACTCTTTACAACTCTTGATCAATGTGAACTATATGTTTCGTTCCTATTGTAACATATTATATAACTTCTCTTGGTTCCAAAATACCAGACATGGGGAGGAGGTCACTTGAATTGTCTATATCGTCCAAAACTATTGGGGTTTCCGTTATTTTTTATTTGGTGGGACCTAAAAAATAGCGTAACATTTTTGGGTTATGTGTTGTTTATTGTGAAGTACACTAATTCCTTTGTTGATGACAACCCGATAAACTGATATATTTTAAAGACGGCCACGTTTAATTGGTTTATCCACGAATACCCCAATATTGTATTATATAATGATGTTATGTTAATTATCATAAAGATTGTATTGTACCTTTTTTCTAAATTCTTTTTTCCCTAAGGTTACATCTAGCTATAAATCGCATATGATTGAGATTTATGATCCAGTATAGCTAGATAATACTCTATTATACGGTATCAAAGGTGTTATATCATGGATTTGGTCATAAGTCTTCTTAAATAAGATGTTAGTCGAGCTTCTGATGTCAATCCTGATTTTTATAATTTCTACTCTCACGATTTTAGCCACTATAACTATTATATCTTTGTGGGGTCCGACCACCCTTCTTAAGTTATTGATATCGAAACTAATAGCTGGGATAAGGACATCTATAGATGTAAGCCGATGTATGGTATATTTGATGAACCTCCACATCGGTTGTGTGGCACATCCTAAATGAGTTATATATTACAATAAGAGTGTCACCTGTAACAATAGTTCTAATTATCTTCCTATTTGGATGAGGGTCTAGATACTCTTCATCAGCTACATATATGACCAATATTTATACTATCTCGGGTGTTGTAGCTTGTGTATTTGAGGTTCAATTTGAAGTTCTACTAGTTGTTGAGGTACGACATTTTTTTAGTACTCCAAATGTTTAATTTTTAACAACTTTTATATGCTTACCATCGTCAGTAAATATACTACTGGATCTTATATTATAAAGTTTGACATTTCTTTATGTGATGGATCATTTGATTATGATACTTACAGAATGTAGTGTGATCTCGTTTCCCTCTAAGGGTTCATATATTTTTTAAAGGCTCTCGTTAAATTCATGTTTACAGGATGTATTCTCCACTATCTCGGGATACCTGACTTCTGATAAACGGATCTCGGAATGAAATCCATAGTGTGTTAAACAACGGGCATTTGGGCAGTTGGTTGACCAAGTTAGTATATTATCTTAGGAATTCATAGAAAAAACTATAAACAGAAGTTTATGGTCGTCGATGAACCCTACCATCTCATTTTGAAACTGTTTGATGTGTTGTTCACTTTTATTTATCTCATCGTATTTATCTAATTTATACGTTAAACTTGGAAGATGCATTCTTTTTTACTATGCTGATTAAAAAACGTGAAAAAAATTATTATATTTTCCGTGTATCTGATTTGAATAATATGTTTATAAAAGATATCTCAATTCTTGAAAATTTATTAATATAAATTTTATTTTTATTATATTTTATAAGATAATAATAAATGTTTAATGACATTTGTTAAAAATCAACAATAAAATATATAATTATTTATTTTTAAATATATATTTATATTTTTGAAAAAACAGTTGATTAAATTATTATTGTATTTTATTTAAAACACAAACATAGTATTTATAAAGACTTTATCAATGAATAACTTTATATCCATGCACGCGTTATCTAATAAATATGACATTGAATATAAAAATAATTTAAATTGATATACTTATTCCATTAACGTTTTATACTTCAAATTTTTCCATTATCATCTTTAAAATAACAAAATTAAAAATATGGGACGAAAATACTCAATGAACATAATTTTTTTAGGATCACCATACAAAAATTAAGTCTTACAAAATATTCTACGGTTTCATACATAAACGACATACGTGAGAACATGTCTTTAATGCCATTTAAAAAAGTATATTTGGAAGATAACACTTTTGTATACGAAGCTTCAAAGCTCTATGCTTTCTCAACCAATAAAAAACATAGTGCATGGACATTACAAGTGACAACGAATCATCACCCTTTTGTTGACAACAATGTCTAAAAACCATTATTTTCTTTTATTATTCTTCTTACTACTTTCACTACAAAACAATACTATAAATAATAATTGACTTCTTTCTCTTTAGCCAACTTCTAAAAAATATTTGTCAAATCATATGTAAAGATAACTTTATTTTTTCTTTATGATAATAAACATATAAAATAATAAGTTCTTTTTCTTACATTTTCTTTTGTTTCCATAGACTTATGAACTCATAATTTTTTATGGGTTTTAACAAGACTTCGTAACCCATCTTTAAACAATAATAATAACAATAAAGTACCTAAATTAAGTTTAAACAACCATCATATGTAACTTGGATTAGAAAAAATATAAATAGATATATTTGTTAATCATTATGTTAACTTGAAGGAAAACATGCTTAACAACTTTATCAAATCGTTAGAATTTTGAAGACAAACTTGTAGAGTTGGCAAAGAACATACCAACCGGCAAGTCTATATTAATTCTTCACTTTTTATGGATCTATATTTATAGATACGTATTGCTTAGTATAGCAATAACGAATATAATCTGAACTAAATATTTTGCAGGGATATGGTTTAAGATTGGGGCTACAATACTCAATTATTTATTACCATCTTCCCATTATAATTTTATAATTTATCAATACGTACACAAAATTATTTATTTAGCGCTGTTATAAAATATATAAATAAATAGTGATTATAATTGGAGTTTAGAGTTTGTGGGTAGGAAAATTGTTGTTTTTTGAAAATAAAGATATTCGTAAAGAATATAAAACCATTACCGCTCATGCTAAATATTGCTAAGAAAGTGTGAAATACATGACTATGACTATGATAAACTAATCATTTAAGATAAAAAGATTAAAACTATATTAGTTTTATAAACAAATATAGTTTCTTTCAAATATATAGATATTTTTAAGAATTAAGTAGAGGGTTTTGATGAGATTATTCGTCGTTTAGGCATCATTTTTTTTATTATGGTAAAAGTAAATATTCATGTTATAAAAAAAATCAAAATTAGTATCAGGTTAAATAGATCATTCCAAATATATATGATATTGAGAGAATACAGAAAATGTTGGAAAAATGAAACAATTGATTAGTAAATAGAAGTATAGGTAAAAGATTTAGTCAAACATGTTGACAAAGTGATAGAATAAGATAAGAACATCAGCAAAGCGTATATCAATAGATGATCGACGCTAAATAATGTTTGATTGAAAATATAAAGAAATTAGAGATATTAGGCTATTCGAGAAAAATATTGTATATTACTTACTTGTCCATGACAATTAAGGGATAAAATAATAGTATTTAATAATATGTTGTGACAAATAGCCGATACTTCAAACCGAACAGGTTCATCTGCCATGAAGCTTAGGGAAAGGCATTTGTTGCTACTCCTGGGAAGACAATTTATAAGATGTAGCAAGGTCATGGGCCTTGAGATCCTTCGGGTGAGGTGAAGGCAACTTTGAACTGAAGTATTACATATGAAGTAAAGTCCGCACAAACCAAAATTTTGACAACCGACTCTTGAGATGTTAAGTGTGACAGGTAGTATAAGGTGCCAATTAAAATACTTAGATAATTATTTTGTTACGCCCAAATCGTTACTCCTCGTTACAACAAAAATATTTGTATATGTTGAGGATTTTGTAACATTCAGTTATGGAGAGAGATTGTCACTAAGCATTATATATAGTGCTTTTTGGATTTCGAAAAAGCAAGCAAGAATTTGGTGAAGTGTACAATAAAAATAAAGAGAAGATACTTAATAGATCATATAATGATCTTAGAAGATTATCGAGTGTGAGATCTGGATTTGAAGGTTCTGTAAACATTATGTTTTGCCTCATTATTTATATCTTGTAAACTGTTGTTACTGTTGAACAACCATGAGAATGATATTCTTCGTGGCTCAAAGTGGACGTAGGCAAGTTGCCGAACCACTATATATTTCTTTCTTTAAACTTTCTCTTACTTTGTTATGATTTTATTACTTTTTAGTACAAATTCTACGTGTTTCATGATGTATATGGAAATGTTTAACGATAAATAAGATTTTGAAATATGGTGACAATGAATACGAGAAGTCCTAGTTCAACATAAGGTTGCTCCAGCCCTTGCAGAGGAGACCAAACTGCCTAAACTATTATTTGAGGCAGAGAAGTATGAAATGATCAAAACTACTTACGACATGACCATTTTTTATTTCAGGGATAATATGTTAAGGCAGGTGTAAAAAAAATTCAACAATTGTAATTTGGAATAAACTAGAGAGCTTATACATGAAAAAGTCCTTGAAAAAACGAATATATTTGAAGGCTAAGTTTTTTGGTTTCAAAATGTATGAGGACAAGTATCTTGATGAGAATATTGCTAAATTCTCTAAAATAATGATCTATTTGGCAAACATTGGTTAAGAGATCACTAATAAAGTTCATGTAGTGATCTTGTTGAACTTATTGCCTTATGCATATAAAAAATTGTAGGATGTTATCTGTTATAACAAAGAAACATTGTTAATGGATGAGTTAGAACCTGCAATTAAATCCAAAGAGTTGGAACTTGTACAATGTTGAAGGGATGGGAGTTCTGGTAGTAGCCATTAAGATTTAAATATTAGAATAAGATCAAAGAGATAAGATACCGGTAAGATAAGGGGAAAATCTAGATTGAAGTCAGTAAAAAAGTTTGACAAATGCAAGACTAGATATTACCATTGCAAGAACCTTGGTCATTTTACAAAAGAGTGACCCGAACAACTAAGAAAATAAAGTGATTATAGGTCAGATCAGGGTGATGTTTCTGTTGAATCTAAATGATATGACTATGTGGACGTTCTGATGCACTCTTCATATGAAATCCATATGGATAATTCCATACGAGTCCACACAAGAACTAGATCAACTCATTAAAAGATAATTCATGAAATTTTTCATCCAAACTGTTATATACATGCCATAGTATTTCACTCCCACAATCAGATCTAACATATTTAGTGTTTTTACCAAGTTGTTTAACTTTGGTTTTAAATACTATGAACTTGTCTTGTAGTTTCTGGTATCTCATATATAAGGTATAGATACATGTATTGATAAAAAGTCATATTTAGTGAGATCAAATACCATTGTTTATTCTATGGTGTCTTTGGGAACTGTTCACATTCATTGATATGTGTCAACTTCAAGACTTCTTTCGGTCTGTATGCACATAGATTTTTTTTTCGTGGTTAGTTTTCCCTCTATACATTTGATGAAAGCACCAAAGTATAAATATTCAAGCGAACTTAATAGACATTTTAAACGTAAGGCTTATCTATTTTTCCTTAAAGATATTAATTAAGTACTTGTGTTAAAGTTTGCCTAAATTTCATTTTTACAATTTTATTTGTCATATACATGTATGCCCATTGCTTTCGTTGTGATTCTTATTAGTATTTAACAAATACAACTTATTATTAATTTTTAAATATCTAGTGTATATTATAATCATATAAAGAATATCTAGTGGCACCAGACGTGATGTACAAGATTGTCATAACTTGGTAATCACTGTAGCATATAGAATAGGAATATTTTTTGGACCTTTAACCAACGCTATCATGATGAAGAAATCCATCAATTAGGGTGATTTGTTAGATCAGCTCGAGGGTTACATAAGAGTAGAGGAAATTTAAAAAACAAGACTTGATAAAGATACAACATCTTCAACTGTATATCCACAAAACCATCTACTAGCACACAATAATGAATCGCTCATAGTATTTTAAGTTAATCTAAGATAAAAAAATAAAATTTCCAAAATAAACTATGAGGGATCGTTCCAGTTGAAGCATTAAAACCAAGGATAAGGTTACTGAAGGAAGTAAGTGAGAAATTATAATAATAGCAATGGAACTCAAATACCAGAACGTTCGGCTAGAGGACCATGCACCAAGTTACCAAATAATTTAAGGCTAATTTATCAGATAACCAAAGAAGTGCGCATATATCAAAGAATAAGCTGTAATGTCCTAAAAAGCATAACGACAAGAGAAAATATTGCAAATTTCACAGTGTTACTAGGTACTACGTGAGAGATGTTTGGAATTTGTAAGGTCAAGTTCAAAAATTGATTGATGATAGAGAACTTTCGGAGTTTTTCCAAAATAAGAACATTATAGAAATAAGGCGTAGTATTTTTGACTGAGACCAACTAGCAAAGAATGAAAAGTTGGCACAAGAGAGGCCCAAAGAACTGAGAGTCTTGGAAAACATTACAATATTTGAGGAAGAAGAAGAATTATATTTAGAGTATGATCCGAATAGAAAAATTGTATATGTCATTGCCGGAAAAGATCAATTCTCAAGAATTTCTAAAAACTCAAGAAATATGTATATTGGAGACTTAGAGGTGCAACAAGAGGGCCAAACATCATCACACTTAATGATCTGAGAGGAATAACAACACCATATTGTGACGACATGCTAATCATAATGAATAAAATTAAAAAAATATGATGATCGACACGGACATGTCGACTAATATGTTGTACAAAAGTACATATGACAAATTGAGAGGCATTCCAAAACTAACCCTTCTCAAATAATCTTAAAATTTTAGCTATGTTGTTGCACCTCTAAGTCTCCAATATACAAAATGAGGGGCGTTCGAAAACTAATCCCTTTACACGTGTATATGTACAGGTTCTGATGGAGCTTAATATGGATGTAGTCATCATAGACATAACTTCAAAAATAAGATATGTTTCGTATTTATGATAGTGAATATTTCTTCCTCTTATAATATAATCGTGGGATGATCTTGGTTGGACCAAATGCATGATGTAGTATATACAGTTCATCAGTTCGCTAAGTTCCCTACCAATATAAAAGTATGAGTAATCAAAGGAAATCAAAGATATCCAAAAATGTATTATGTTTTCTGAGCTTACAAATAACAACAATAATAATAATCAGCAAGAGACTGATTGAAGGGTAATTTTAGAATTTGTTGAAATTGGTAAAATTAAAGGTGAATCGTAGAGAGAGAAAATTGGTGTTATATTTAATATTCTGAGAGAGAGATAGAGAGAGTTCAACTAACCCATTAAATGTTGTTTTCCCCTATTTATAAGATTTTGACGATCCATGGGCTAACTAAGCCATGTCATTTATTCTGGTCAATTAGGTGGGTTTTGAGGCCCAATATAGTCAGCTTACTATACTAGACATACACCTTATTAATTATTACTTCTATTAAAAGTCTAAATTATCCTCTGAGAGAAATCCAAACTGCTATCTACATTCTACTTCCAATATAATCCGACCCTATCATGGAAATTCTTGAGAAGCCCCCCACCTAAAAAAGCATGGAGTAGAATTGTAAAACATCAAAATAAAATGAGAGAAAATACTAAAAATGAGCCAAGAGATCCCTATATAATATATATATATATATATATATATATCTCGACCTTTACAAAATAACCTTAATTTCTTTTCTTGGAAGGCCCATATGTCCCAGATGTTCCAACTAAAATTGTATGTCATCTATTGTTAACAAACAAGATTTTTTTACTCATAAAACAAAATAGAATATCATACTCACAACAAAAAATAAAAGAAATTATTGAAAAAATGGATTAGTTTACAGTTGTAGAGAACATTTATAAATTATACTATATGGTGTTGACAACCAACCCAATGTTGGTAAAAAAAGAATTTAAAATACAGAATATGTGTAGACTTTACGGATATCAACAAAGACTATTTGAAGGATGCTTTCTCCGTATAAAGAATTGATCAACCAGTGGGTGTTATTTCATGGAATGTTATCCTTTACGAATGCATTTTCTGGATACACCAAATATAAATGTATGAACACGACGAAGAGCATACCAGATTTATAACTCAAAAAAGGTTTCGCTAATAGAAGAAAATGTCATTTGGCTTAAAAAATGCAAAACCACATATCAACGACTTATAAATAAGATCTTTACAACTCAACTTGGCCAAAATATGCAAGCATATATATATATATGACATATTAGTCACAAGAAAATAAGATGAGGAACATTTGCCTAACTTTTAGGATACTTTCTCAAGACTTGGAAGAGTCAACCTGAAGCTAAACCCCTAAAAACATACCTTTAGTGTACGGTCCAACAGATAGCTAGGCTACATGGTTAGTGAGGAATGCATTAAATCATATCCCACCCAACTCTTGAATGTAACTGTAATGGATTCCCCAAGAAACATAAAATAAGTAAAAAGATTACTGAAAGGTTAGTGTCCATCAACAGATTCAACTCTATATCCTCAGAGAAATACCATCCCATTTTTCAAGTATTAGAAGACGCCAACAGATTTAATTGGGCTCCAGCGTGTGAAAATATTTCACTAATAAAAAAAATTCCTCACGTCCCCATACATGCTAGCATATTCAAATCCATGAGATTCAAATTAATCTTCTCAACTTGAGAGACATACTGGCACAATCTATAAAATTTGTCTTCCCTACATCAAATCATGAAGCATAATGTGAAGCGATCATTGCAGGTCTTCAATTAACACATATTTGTGGAACTAAAAAAGTTCAATATTTAGACTCCCAGTTCGTGGTTAATCAATTACTATATCAAGTCAAAGAAAATAATGAAAATAATGAAAATATCATCTAATATCTAAAAATATTTAGCACCAAACAACCTTTTGAACAAGTGGATTTTGAGCAAATGATAAAAGAAAAAAAAGTTGATGTTGATGCTTTAACATATTTGGCTTGTACATCAACTGGATTTTGAGTTATTTTCTAAGAGGAAACATATCTCACACTCTCCACCAAGTTCATGTCCACAGTCTTGGCCTCTCGCATCACGATAATTGAAGGAGAATAAAAAGAAGAATATTTGAAATATCCTATTAAAAGATACCTAAGTGAAGGAAAAATATCGAGATAAAGCAAGCTTTATTCAAACCTCATCTTGAAAATGACTATCTAACACACTATACAAGAAACGTTTCACCAAACCTCTGACCATATGCCTCGTCTCAGATGAAGCATCCTTCATAGTTGAATAATTATATGACAGAGAAAGGTAAAAATTTAGAATGTAATAGAAAAAAATTCTAAACATGTATCTCTGATCAAAGAACTATAAAACTCTGATACGCAACATATAAAATTTCAAAGTTCATTTCAAAAGTTTTGAGCCAAGAGACAAATTCTTGAGGAGGGTATTATTTCATACAAAATAAAATAATCTCGATAAGCTAGTCTCAAATTGGAAAGGCTCCTACACATTAGAGTAAAAAATAAATCCATGATCGCATCGATTACCAGATGAAGAAGGAAAACCACTTTGACATCCATGGAATATAAATAATTTGAAATTTCACTATCCCAAATAAGCTTGGGTACTTGTCTATTAATTGCTCTTAATCAATGTTTTCTTGAGTTATCATTAGTGTGGTTTATTTCTGGCTGAGGGTAATCCGGTAAAGTTTTTAAAAAATGTTTTGGTAATTTTGTGGTGTTTTGTGTTTAGTGTGTATAGTAGAGAGATAATTAAGCTGCCTACTAGTATTAAATTCTAATCATCCTCCTTAATGAAAGTAGTTGGGGTATTTATACTTAATTGTTGACCCATGGGCTTACTGGGTCGGGTTGTGAAACCGGGTCGAGTTTAAGGACCCATTAGTCATATACTTTAAGTTGATTAACAACTAGCTTAGTCAAAAGTTAGTAAACTTGTCCTATTCGGATATTTGGTGTAGTAGTTTAGTCCGAATTGTCCTTCGGATTTAATTATGGCACAATGACTAAAAAATCCAAACTCATCAATCATTTGGGTTAACTCTTTTCTTACTTAGTGATGTGAATAAGGTTTAATGTGGCATCTAAAAATCAGTAAAATTTATATGCCAAAACAAATTACGTCGTTTTGATTTTTAGCTCAACAACCATAAAGAGTGAACATAAGGATTCAAATAAAAAACTATAAGCTTAATACAAAAAATAAAAGTCTAAGATGAAATGTAGTCTTCATCACCTGTAGGGGCTCGTTAGTTCTCAAAAGGAAACCAAAGTAATAAAGGATAAGTATGAGATGAAATTTAACCTTTAACACCTTCTGGAATTTGGTATCATCCAAAGCAATCGAATAGCTACGAGGAGGTTAAGTCTGAGATGAAATATAATCTTTAGCACCTTAATTAATCTCATAATTCCTAAAAAAGTAAGTAAAAAAAGATAAGTTGAGCACTTCAACATACTTTAAACAGAACTCAAAGGTTAAACTGAGATGAAATATAGTCATCAATGGTTTGGTTTATTTTGGGATGGGGGTAATTTTGTAAAGTGTTTTGCAAAGTATTTTGAGTATTAAATGTTTGGTATAAAGTAGTGAGAGATTTGAGCAACCTGGTTGTATTAAATGTTCATTACCTTCATTAATGAAAGTAGTTTGGGATATTTATACCCTTAATTAAGGACCCATGGGCTTACGGGTCAAGTTATGAAACTGGGTCAAGTTTAAGGACCCATTAATTTATTAAGATGATTAGCACATAGCTTAGTCAAAAGGTGTTTAGGTGTTTTTTACTTTTGTCCTGTCCGGATAGTTTCAGTGGTACGTTTATGTCCGAATTGTCTTTCTCCGGATAACACAGTGAGCTGTGACTGGATAATCCGAACTCATCAATAAACACTTTAAAGAGTCAACATATTCCTTACAAAGTTAAATAACAAACTATATGATGATTCTTAAAATTAAATTTAAAGTAATTCATGAACCCTTCTAAAATAAATAAACAATGTTTTTGGATATTTTAGATATAATCCAAATAAGGGACATGTGTATTCTATATAATATATTTGTGTATAAAATTGATTACTTCAAATGGAACGACTGAGTATTCGGCGAATAACTTCATATTATTAAGGAAAAGTTAAAAGAAACCACAAGTAATTCAAATGCAAGTGAATAATTTCACTTCATTATAAAGTAAAAATTATGCAAGGTTAACCTTCCATAATTTTCAAAAATATGTACTTAGTTCACAACATAAAAGTAAGTAGGCTTACATCATTTGGTCCAACCAAAATATAAAAAATATTGTGGGAATTTTAGCATTATCTTAGATGTGGAATTATCAACTATTTGCAGAAGAATCATCCACATTATCAATCAAATGAGCAATATCATATATGGAATTATTGGATGATGGTACTTGACTTAATTCACCAAGAACTATAACTATTAGAGCTTAACAACTTTATGAGTATTATCTTATTTATCAGAAGAATAACTCATATTGGCAAACTTTTTATCTTTAACCTCTTTTACAAGGTCAACAACATTATAATTTCTTTTCATTGACCTGGTGGGAGGATTATGATTAGCAAATCACTCCAAAAGCAAGTGGGAGATTTATATTTTAAACAACATAATACCATAATTGGTCCAATATTATATCAAAATGCATCTCACGAACTTCAAGTATTTATTTAGACTCGACCTTCATCACCACACCATAATCATTAGCTAGTATTTGTAACTGAACTTGGTTGTAATATCAACCCATATATACTACTCGACATCCAATATTACTTACAAGTAAATAGTTTCTTACAACCCGTTGCATTGAAGTCTAGCTACAAGTTGTTTCATTCGGACAATACTTTAGTCATGCACTTATAATGGTAAGTTTGTTCAACTGTGCGAAGACCTTGTTCCTTTTTCAATTTGCTGGTTGAATCCTCTAATTATTGATGGCAACCATACAGTTTGTAACCATAGTTATATTCACCCAATGCTCTTAAGCCACCAAAAAAGACTTATAAATAAACTTATTTTTCAACTGAATATTTGATTTATGTCTACTTTCCAACTTGGCTTCCAATTGCTCTATAAAAACAGCTTTGGCCTACCATTCATAATTTAACTTCTTCTCGGTATCAATATTCTCTTGTAGCTCCACTTGAACCCTTTCCCTAGCCTCAACTTTGGTCGAAGAATATAGAATATTTTTTAACAGGGTCGAAGTTCAGGAGCATGAGCAGTTGTCTTACGAAACCTCAATAAAGTAGGACAAAAGCATTCATCATAATCTACAAAATCAACCCACCTCATATAAGTATATAATATTACAAATTAAATAAAGTAGAATACGGTAATGAAGGCTTACCTCCACTCTCAGATTCATTTGTTTATTGGTTAAATCCAAAGTATACATATGAATATGCATATTTCTTTTGTTGGTTGAAGTCTTGAAATAATTAACAAATTAATGAATTTGATCCATAAAAAACTTGGAAGCTTCAGATTCAAATATATAAGGGTTTTCAGATGAAGCCAATGAAGGTATATTTGAAGGATTTTTTTTAAAAATCTTTTTATGATGACAATCAATTTCACGCCAGAGGTAGAATCGGTATTAAAAGTTACAGCATATGACGACGCCTTTAGCTCTTTTCATAATATTTTGCATCCTTTGCACCATCCTTAGCCTTCAATGACTCATCATTTTTATTATAATCATTAACAATCTTATATGTATTAACAACCAAATTAGCCTCAACTATAACCACTTATTTTTTTGCCACTTTTGTGATATCATCTGTTATGATGGCTTTTAATACAGCCTTCAGCATTGCAAGAAATAAGGATGCTACATTTTCAATAAAATGATTAATAATAATCTCTTATAAGCTACTATAAAATTTCAATGTTTTGGCTCCAAAGGATTTAGTAAACGTCATGCTTTTTATTTTCTTAACAATGTACTACATAAATAAATTTGATTTGGCTATTACTATACGATTGGTTTAAATCTTTATCTCTGTGAAGTCTATCCTTAGTAATATTTTCAGTAAGGGACTTTTCTATTTCCAGTGAAGCATGAATATTTTGCACGATCGATAGACATCTTCAACAGTAACTACTCCTTTAATACTAATAAGAGTCTCATCATTCATCCATTAAAATTTTGCCTCATTGTATCCTCTCTAATTGCTGCAAAATTAACTCCTCCAATTTTCATTGGCACCTTTGGGTCCAAATCAGTCTCTTTATTCTTCTCAACCATTGTAGGATTTAAAAAAGTAACCTAAGTATGAGAAATACACGCATTCTTACTTTCAGAATCAGATTCGGGATTTGGATCATCTTTCTTGATCTCGACATCATTGTCATCAACACCATTACCCTCTACGGCCGAATCCTTTAATATATCAACAATATCATCTTTCTCACCCGCACTCTCGACAACTGACGCTTTCAAGATTATGAGAGCAAAAACATATTTCTCTGTTGCTTCACCTTAACCCTACTTCTTGCTTTGGGAGTTACATTTTTTCTCATATTCAGCCCATTACCTTTAACTGGAATATTTCAAAAATAAAAACTTTGGCAGCTATATTTCTACTGGGGGAAGGCCTCACAACAACCCTTTTACTTGGGGAACCCTTAGCTTTAGCCGTTTTGGCAGCAATATTATTTTTTGATGATTTATTCACAAAATTTTCTTCACCATCATTATATTGTTTATAAACATAGAACCTTCTAATGCAAGAAACACTAGGCATTAGGCTAACGGTTACAAACTGCATAGGGACCGACATAAGCTTGTAAAAATAGTAAAAATCAGTTGCCTATTGTATGATTTTAATGTATTGATCCTTTACTGAATACATTCAGGAATAATAATCAAGTTCAAGTACTCTAAAACATATAAATAAAAATTACATAATGATGAAAATATTCACACAAACGTAAATATGATAGTATATAATTATATAGGAATAATAACATATTTAACTTTTGGTTGTCAAATCCAAGAACAAATTCGAACAAATTCTTTGACACGTGACTCCCAACAAGCCGATACATATATGGATTCAGTTTTCTTAATTTATTGCAGTTAGGAATATTAGTCAATATCGTTATAAAATCATCTATAGCAAAATAAAAATAAATGATTTTCCTTTTGATCTTTAATGACATGTAATGTTAAGAATTTATTAAGGATAAAATGCATATAAACCTTCGCAGAGATGATTATTTTTGCCATCAACACCCTCTAAGAATTCGGCACCAACTGACTAAAAAACATACAAGTTTCTCTAAAATGCGTCAATATGCCTCGAGAACCTAACACGTATGTCAATGATATACGTGAACAATCACTTTCTTGTGGAAACTAATGGGTGAGATTTTGTTGATTCACTCGGTCTTTTTTTATTATAATAAAAGGGATGGATGTACTCATAATCATAACTAGTAACATTCATCATCTCAATCTCATCAAGTAAACTGATAATATATGCTACCTTCGCTTGATTAGTGAATTTGGTCGGAACTATCGCTAATGAAAAACTATATGAGTATCACCAAACTCCACAAAAACTTTATCATATAATGTCGAGAGATCATCTACTTCTAGGGGTTTAGCCTCACATTGCTTTCGGTGATGAAAAAATAGTTCCATTACTTATTCAGAATGACTGCAAGAAGAAATATTGTAAGGAGTACTACTGTCATAATTTCATTATCTGAATCGTTACCTTCGTAGCGAATGACGAGGCTTGAATTTTTTTCTTCTTGTTTTGTAAAACAAACTATGCTAATTAAGATATAATACAAAAGAATCAAAGTTTGTAAAGCTAAAAGGGAGTAAAAACTCAGTGTGAGTGGTTTAAATGAGTAAAAATACAAAAAAACATAGCTAAGTTAAAATCTAGAAAAAGAAACAATGTCGAATTGATAAAAAAATCATAAATACATAAAAAATAATTGTTTATAGAAAAGAGTATATTTTATCGTAACTTCGAAAAAATTAATCTAACAAATTATTGGCCAAGATTAGTTTAAAATTGATAACTGAGATTTAAAAATTGGTAATGAAAACATGTCACTTGCACAAGAATGCGTACAAAACTTATTGTATTAAACCATTTGATTTTTTCATAATTACAAATAAACTCGATAAGTTACAATAAAAATTGAGATAAATTATCTTCTTCAAAATATTTGAAGAATAAATAATTTTAAATGTCACAAGCTATTGGCCAACCGAATTTTGAAAATGATTTTCTTTTTTTTGTTTCTTCCAATTTTTGTTGGTTTTTCCTACATATTTTGAAAAGAATAGCGCGCTAATATCCTATATCTAGAAGCAATCTAATACAATATGAATCAACTTGAAGAAAATTGAAATAAATTTAGAGTCTACTTAAATTGGTACAACGTCCAAACAATTTTTGCAGTTTGATACATGTTAATTGTGATAGGGTCGGATATTTTTGGAACTGCCCTTATGCCTCATCCAAAGGGGTAGTTCGGGAATTATTTATAAAATATTTTCTTATGAATAGTAAACCTAAGTGGACCATGTCTCAGCGGTATGCTGAATGCTTACCCATCTTCAGTTTTAGGCTTTAAAGCCTGACCCAGATCTAAAGTCTGGCCTGGATGGCCCATGAGTCACAAACCAATATAAATACCCCAACTAACCTCATTTAATAGGTTGGACTTTGGCTAGAGATATTAAATACAAGCATACACCTATCTTATCTCTTTACTCACTACTTAAAAGTTAATACTCAATTGAGAAACTACCCAAAATACCCTCTGACTATAAATTATCCACACCAAATTGGTGACCATAGTGGGAGGCGACAATGCCTGAATTACAGATTCAAAACAAGGGAACAAAGAAGTTCGGATGGATCTTAATCTACAAGACGTCTCACCTTTAAATATTGAAGGGGTGAGAGAGAATAATAAACACACTATTGTGTCTCATGTCAATCATGCTGGTGAGGAAAAACTATCCATGCAAGAAGAATGTGATCAGTTAAGGGTTGAGATTGAGGCTTTAAGGGCTCATATACAAGGTGAAAAAGGAATAAAAGAGAAGTCTAGTGCATCAACACTTCAACCTACTGATAATCCAGGTGAAAATGAGCACTCCATAAAGACTCGTGTCCAATCTAAGAAAACACATTGGTCTATACGAGTTGTGAGCACCACATCGGATTCTTCTAATAGCTCATCTGATGATTCGGAGTTTGAAGAATCATTCTCATCCAGCAGTGATGAAGGGCGACTGAAAAAAGAAATTAAAATTGACAAAAAATTGTTCAAGAAAGAAGAATAGACATTGCATAATTAAAAAGTATCAAGGAAAAATAAAAGGTTCAACTGATTACCACATTGACCATTTGTTGATCGATCCATTTGCTTTTCAATCCGAACTAGGTATTTTTGCTACTCCCGATGAAGATACAGTAATTAGTCGTAGCAAAAATTGGAGACAATCACCTTTTTCTTCAAAAATACTTTCTGGATATCTGCCCAACCGATTAGACAGTTCCAAGATGGAAAATTATAATGGCAGCAAAGATCCAGACAATAATCATGATCAATTTAAAAAAAATATGATGAATTTTGATGATGATGACAAGTTGCTATGTCAGACTTTCTCATAAACCTTTAAAGAAAGTGCCCTCAAATGGTATAATAGTCTCCCTCAAGGGTCCATAAAGAATTTTAATATATTGAGGGTTGCATTCCACGTGAAATTTGTTGGAAGCAATGAGCTTAAAAGGAATGGTGATACGATTATTCATTGTTCCCAAGAACCAAACGAGTCTTTGAAAGAATATATTAGTAGGTTTGTAAATACGAAGAATGAGCTAGCTGATTATTTTGAACAAGTACTGATAGCCTCTTTAAGACAAGGTTTCAGTCAGCTAATTTGTTTGATTCAGTAACCCGGAAAAATGCAATGACTTTTGGTGGAATATTAAATCAAGTTGGGAAGCAGAATACTATGGAAGAAACTAAGAACTTTAGAGTGCCTCGTCAGAACATATTTACCACTACAGTGCCAATTCCACAAACAACCAACAAGTTAGAAGTAAAAGGGGTATGTGGGTTCAGCTTGAGTGGTTTGCTGAATTGGGAGAGAGTGTTGAAATAATTTATGATAAGACTAGAAATTATGTGCACTTTAGAAGGCCAACCGCACTACAATCTCCTAGAGAGACCCAAAGTACCCGTTTTGCAAATATCATAACGATGTGGTTCATGACACACATGATTGTATAGAACCAAAGTAAGAGGTGAAAAATATCATTGAAAGAGGAAAATTAGGTGTTTTTGTTAAAAAACAAGAGGGAAACAAACCGGATAACACGCAGTCCAATGCCAATACTTTTCGAACGACTTCTGCAACAATCCTAGAGACATCCAGACAGGAAGATACTATGGTAATTGTTGAAAGATTAGATGTGGACATTGAATATCTTGATCCTGACCCAGATCGGAATCATGTGGGGGTGATAGTGGATAAATTTGCACCAGTTTCCGATCTCGCGATTTTTTTTGAATCATTAACCAAATTTTAGGGAGACACCGTAACAGCACCCTCTAATTGTTCAAGAAAAAGGCATGTCAACAACTTGAATACTCGGTTAGAAGGAAAAATGTCCACATATTTTTACCAAACCCCAGCTCATTTCATAGTCTTTGATGATGACGACTTAAGAGATATTTTGGGGCCACACAAAGACGATTTCGTGATAGGGGCATCAATTGGGGGTAATGACATACATCGAATCTTGATTGATACTGGTAATTCGGAAAATGTTTTATTTTTTAAAACTTATAGGAAGATGAGAAATCCTTTGGATATTCAACGATTAAACATAACTATTTTAGGGTTTACTGGGAGTTCGACATAATTTCATTGGTGAGTTTGAAGAGGAGTACTGTTAAGTAGAGGACCTTTTAAAAAAATGGTGAAGGTATTATTTGTTATGGTTGACTGCCCAACATCTTACAATGCTATCTTTGGAAGATCTTGGCTTTCTAGGATGCATGTTGTGGCCTCTAATGTCCATTAATGTTTAAAAACTTTTGTGGGTACACATGTGGGTGTTGTCCGAAGCACTCAGAAAGTGGCTAGAGAACGTAACAGCTCTTGCCTCAAAGTCATTGGAGGCAGTCAACACTAACAAAAAATATCAACTATTGGAGCCTTTCACCGATGAGAATAAAATAAATGATCCAAGAAAGGTTCCTAGTGTTATAATACCCATAAAATATGTTGAAATCCATTGCCTAGCAGAAGGCAGAAGTGTTAGGATTGGTAATAAATTACCATTGAGTTTGAAAAAAAGTTATTATCTTTATTGTCTAACAATCTACATGTGTTTGCATGGTGAAATGATGATGTAACTAGAGTACCCCCTGAAGTAATTTGCCACAAGTTGTCAGTCTGATATCATGTTGGACCAGTAGTACAAAGAAAAAAGGCATTTTCCAAAGAAAAAACCGATGTAATTGTACAAGAAGTTGATCGGTTAAGCAAGATGGGTCATATAAAAGAAACTCAATACCCATTGTGGACAGCCAAACCCATTTAGTCAAGAAAAAGAATGGAGAATGGTGCATGTGTATTGACTTCACCGATCTTAACAGAGAATGTCCTAAAGATCTTTTTCCAATAGCTCGAATAGATCGGTTGGTGGTTTCCACATCAGACAATAATTTGCTATATTTCATGGATGCCTTTTCGAGGTATAATCAAATACAGGTAGATCCTAACGACCAGTATCATACTATTTTTATTACTTACAGAGGGCTTCGTTGCTATAAAGTAATGTCATTTGGGTGGAAGAAAGATGAGGCTTCTTATCAACGATTGGTAAATAAAATGTTTGCTAGCCAGATTGGCAGGAATATGAAAGTACATATAGATGATATGATGGTAAAAATCCCTGAGGAGGAAGCATGCATATCTGATCTTCAAGAAATTTTTTTCTAATTTAGAAGCCATCAACCTAAAATTAAACCCAGAAAAATGTGTTTTTTGGGTCCAGTCTGGCAAATTCTTAGGGTATATCGTAAGTGAAAAATGGATACATAACAATCCGGATCAGTTAAATGATCTATTAGCTATGGATCCTTCTCAAACTACTAAAGAAGTCCAGAGACTGACTCGGAGGTTGGCTGCATTGAATATATATATATATATATATTTCAAGATCATCAGACAAGTGTGCTCAATTTTTTCAAGTTTTAAGGAATGCTAAAGACTTTAAGTGGTCTCTGTAGTGTGATCAAGCGTTTCTTGAAATTAACAAAACATTTGTCTTCACCCAAGATGCTTTTCAAACCTATTCAAGGGGAGAAACTTTATCTGTACTTAGGTGTATCGGAATATGTCGTGAGTGCTGTATTAGTAAGGGAAATGGATAACTACCCCCATCCAGTGTATTACATAAGAAAAAGTTTACTGGAAGCATAAAAAGGTATTTAAAGTTAGAAAAATTAGCCTTGATATTGATATTAGCAGCCCGAAAAATGAGGCCATACTTCTAAGCACATTCAATTGCAGTTCGAACGTTTTTTCTTTTAAAGAATGTCTAACAAAAAGCTAACATATTGGGTAGAATGACTAAGTGGTCAGTTGAGCTTGGAGACTATGATATTTATTTTGCGCCTCAGACCGCGATCAAGGCTCAAGCTATAACATATTTCTCAGTAGATTTTCGTACTAAAAGGCCTTACAAACAAGAACAAGAAAGAGTGGTTAATCCGAACAAACGACGGGTCTAGTACGATGGGATCTGGGGCTGGAATTCATCTAAATTTCCCTTATGGTGATAATATGTATTAGGCTGTATGTTTTGGTTTCAGGGAAACCGATAATGAATCAAATTATGAGGCGACTATTGTTGGGTTAAGAATAACTCAAATATGTGGAGCAAAAAGGGTACAGTTAGTAAGTAACTCCCATTTACTTATTAATTAAGCTCAAGAGCTATCTAAAACTAAAAAATATCAGTTAATAAAGTATCTGCAAGTACTAAGGGAAGTCGCCATAAGTTTTAAAAGCATCCGGTATGAGCATGTCCCTAGATCAGATAATACTATGGCACATTCTTTAGCCACCATAACCTATTCTGAAGCCTACCCATGGATTCTTATGCAAGAATACCCCTCCATAAGTTCATTTCAAGATAAAGAGGGTGAATCTGAAGAAACTTTGAGTGTGTCTGGCATACAATCTAAAGATTGGAAGTTTGAGATACATCAGTTTATTTCCGATGAAGTTTTACCTTTAAATAAAGTCTTGGCTAAAAAAATCAAGTACAATGCTCGTGGTTTCTTAATGTTGAGGGAAATTCTTTATAAAAAGTCTTTCAGCAGGCCTCTCCTTCGTTGCTTAGGATTTGAGGAATCTCGAATTGTTCTATCTGAACTGCACGATGAAGAGGGATCAACACATTGTGGCTATAAGGCTTTAACTAGAAGAGTTTTGCTAGCAAGGATAATACTGGCCTACTATAATTGCAGATGCCAAAGATATGGTTAGGAGATGTGATCCTGCCAAATATATGGAATGAAATCCATATGCAAGTAGTACCTATGGAGTTGATATCCGACCCCATAATATTTGATAGATGGGGCTTGGACTTAGTTAGGCCTCTCATTATGGCTTCCGGAGATTATCGAACGATAATAGTGGCAATAGACTATTTCACCAAATGGACAGAAGCTGCCCCACTAGTTGGACCACTTCTAAGGCGGTTATAAAATTTATTATATCCGACATATGTTGCTGATTTGGAATCCTCCAACGAATTACCACAGACAATGGGCCACAATTTGACAATAAAGATATGGGGACATTTTGCACTTCCAGAGGAATTTAACATTGCTTATCTTCTCCTTTTCACCCTCAGGCTAATGGACAGGTTGAAGTTTCTAATCGAATAATTTTAACAAGGTTGAAAAAGAATCTAAAAGGATCTGATGGGAAATGGTCGAGTTACTGGCAAGAAGTATTGCGGGCCTACCGAACTACTCCACAAACAACCACCCAAGAGTCTTATTTTACCCTTGTTTATGGGATAGATACAATTTCACCTATAAAAGCTACTTTGCCATCATTCAGAATACTAAATTACTCTGAGCAGGCTAATGAAATGATTGTAAGGAATCAGTTGCATCTGATTGAAGAAAGAAGAATGAAGGCATATTTGAGAACAACACAATATCAGGGTTTAATGAGAAATAAATTTGCATCCAAAGTGAAAAGAAGAGATTTCCAACTATAGGACAAAGTATTGAGAAACATATTTTTACATACCAAATAAAAACAGTTCAAGAAAATGGCTCCAAATTGGGAAGGCCCATACGTGGTATGTGAAAGGATCAAACAAGGAATGTACATACTTCAAGACAAAGAAGGCAACATGTTGAAGTAGCCATGAAACGTTGAGCATCTCAGGTTGTATTTAGAATAAAATTAACTTGTAAATATTTACTTTGTCATACTTCAATGTAAATATTTTGGGGCATACTCTTTCCTACCCTGGTGGCACGGGGAGGTTTTAATGAGGTGTCCGGCTTTAAATAAATGTTAGCTTATGTTTTTTTCAAAGGTTTTGGTAAGTACAAGGAGATCATATCTATTAAACACCTTCATCCTTCAAATAAAGTATATTTGAAGTGATCATATTTATTAAACACTTTTATTTTCAAGTGATTCGACGAGTTAAACACTTCTTAAACACGTCGGAAGAATTAAATAGGTTAAATACTAAACCTAAGAAGAAGAAGAAATACATACGAAGGAAAGTAAACATTAAACATTGATTGGAATATGTCCAATCCACTATCACAAAAAATTCATTGGCCATCCAAGGACTTTGGTTCACATAGTAAAATTTCAAAGAAGATAACAAAATGCTTTGGCCATCCAAGGACTTTAGTCTTAAAACATAAAAAGTAAACACAATAACCTTAGGGCTCGTTCCCTTCGATTTTTTCCTTACCTAAATATTTATTGGGACTCTTACCATCAGTACTTGAGCTTTCATCGTTTCCCTCATCAGATTCACTCTCACTTGGTGAAGAGTAGCCATGTTTATCACCATCTAGCATGGTATGAAAATGTATCTCCTCATACGCTACGTACTTCCACAAAGGTCCAAGGTTTCTCTTTAGAAATGTCTCATGAAATAGTAGAACCATATCCGATTTGATACCTTCATCCTTTTACCAAGGAATCCAGAATACCAGCTACATACTTCTCTATTTGCTGCAGCTATCTCTTGAGCTTGATTATTCTTTAGAGGAGTATATTTTTTCTTCTTTCTCTTTAAGAAGTTTCTCTAAATTCTCTTTCTCTCCGGATAAGGTGTTGATAGTTCTATCATTGGTGGTTTGTTGTTCCTTCAAAGACTTGATCTCAGTAGAGGTGGTAGTTTCCAGTTTGGAATATTTGGTCTGGATATCTTCTTGGGAAATCTTAGCTTTTTGTAACTCGGATTTCAGTTTTTTTTTCTCTTTACCTAAAGTCTTCACCTTCTGGTTGTTAGGATGAAAGAGAACTCTTTAAGCTTTGATTTTATGTGTCAAGAGAAACTATGTCATTAGCCTGAGTCCTGACTTGTCTTTCTAGATCAACAATTGGCCTAATATAGCCCTGGATTGTGTAGCCTAAAGTATCATGCTCACTTGATACTGTGAAAGACTCTCCTTCATAAATCATAGCATTATTCATGGTAGCTGTGTGGGGAAAAGTTATTTCAAAATCCTATTTGTCAAACTCACTAAAATACATATTACACAAGTCATCAAGGTAAACATCACCCTCAGTAGGATGTGGATAGACCGTAAGAAACGCCGGAGATGGAGGGTCAGCATGAACTTCTTCTTGAGGAGGAATATCAGTTGGGAGTGTGGGAGGAACTTATGTACGATGGAGTATGATCTCTGACCCTATGACATCTTTTTTCTTTTTTCTAGCCTTTCCATCACCCCATTCGTTGCACCTTTTATGACCCTTCTTCTTGAGTTGGAATGATGGATCAGATCCCACAACCTCCCTAAGTGTTACAGCAACTTCCTCTAACAAAATGGCAAGAGGCAGTTGGCTAAAAAAAACTGGAAAGATATACAATGTTCCGTTCTGAACAAGATTTACCTGAACTCTTCCAGTATCTAGTCAGCTGGCTTGGGTTTGACTCGTAGTTTATCTTCTTCCCATTTTCCCAAGCTCCACTTACTAAAAGAAACTGAGTCCTCCATGGTTTCTCAGCCTCAAACAGATCATTCACTACTTTGTAGTCCTTTCCCATGTTGTAGTGATAAAAATATATTTTATAGTTTCTACACAAACTTGCCACAACAGCAAACTGCTTCATAGGCATTGGGATTTTTGATTGTCTGGAAGCGGTGATGCTGGTTATCAGGGTATACCAGGAATTCGGGCTCAATTGGATTGAGCAAAGTTTGATTAGGTAAAAATAACACCTCGGTGTATACCACCATCTCATTAGCTTTACAATCCATAGGGGTTTCCAGAGTGATAGGAATTCTCACTTTAACAGACTCCAGAAAGACATATTTAGTTCTAATTTGATCTAATTCGGCATTGTGAGTATACACGTAAGAAATATTTTGAAGTACCAGTAAATATTTTACATTAACCCTTCCAAGCACTCTTGAAGTGACTCACTATTTACTAGTCCCACGTTTCCTCTACCAACACGATTCGATGTGGTAGTCCTTGTCTGTCTGGATGTGCTAATGTAGTGTCTTCCCCACTATCTTTTTTACGCTCTTCCACTATTCTTTCCCAATCTGACCAACCTCATTGAGAGGAAGTGATGGACTCGGGTCCACCGGATGTTGGGCAAGAGGTTTTATTGCTCCGAAACTCATGTCTTTTGAATTGGGAGGGGTACTCTTAGCTTGGGAGAGCCTAGTGACTCTTCGGGTTGTAATGCTCTTTATGTCAGAGCCCATAGCGATGAAAGGTGAGGGTTTTGTTACGATTGGAGTTTTATTGTCTTTAGAGAGATGCCTTATGGGTAGTTGAACGGAAGACTCATAATCTAATGTGGGTAAATCTGGGGTGAAGAGATTTTTCCGAATTCTTGAGGATCTGGATGAGGAAGAAATCTTGTCCGGCTCTGATGTTGTCTAACTGATTACTCCACCAGAAGATGCATGAATTCCAGCAGCGTCTTTTGCTTCCTTTCTTGCCTTTTCCAAATCACAGAGATTTAACCAACCTCCTTTGATCAAAGTTGTTATGGCTGTGAACCTATAAAACTCTCAAAACTTAGAACAAAATTGCAGCTTCAAAGCTTTCTCTCTTTAGAAAGTTTTCTGGTTCTAAGGAAAAGAAACAATAAAAAGTGTTAAATAGAGGTGAAAAACACTCGAGTGATTTACCTAGCGGAGATAAATCGTTCAAGTAATGATTAGGGTCTATTAAGTACACCCTAATTACTTTTTGAAAAGATAGGTGCAAATACTAAAGGGGAAAAACGGCTAAGAGGTCGAGTCAGTACATAACACTTGTCCTTTTAAAAAAACTGACCTTTGGTTAGTCTATCTGCAAAACAAAAAAAACGCTTCGGATCCGATTATGATCTACTCCTCATAAACTAACCCTTTGAAAAAGCACTTCAAAGGTGATCCGGATTTTTTCATTCAATAATTTAGCTCTTTCAAAAATATTATTTGAAATACCTAAAAGGGCTACTGATAGGGTCGACTATTTTTGGAACTGCCATTGTGCCTCATCCGAAGGGGTAGTTCGGACATCGTCTACATAAGACTTTTTTATGAATAGTAAACCTAAGTGGACTATGACTCAGCTGTGTGCTGAATGCTGACCCATATTCAGTTTTGGGCTTTAAAGCCTGATCCTGATCCAAAGTCCGACTTAGATGACCCATGACTCACAAAACTAGTATAAATACCCCACCCAACCTCATTTAATAGGTTAGACTTTGATTAGAGATATTAAATACAAGCATACATCTCTCTTATCTCTCTACTCACTACTTAAAAGTTAATACTACAATGGACAAACTACCCAAAATACCTTCCGACTATAAATTATCCACACCAAATTGTATTATTTTTTCTTCAGAATCTAATAAAGAGACAGGATCATCACGAGCTAATCGAGACACGTCTTCGTAATGTGTTTAACTAAAGAAAAATGATCATATCAACATGTAACGACCATGTATATCAATATTTTTAAAACCAAATAAAAACGATAACAATATAACCTGATATAATTAAAAAAACAACATTCAACTACAAACAAAACTTTGACAAAAAATCACAAAATAAAAACAACCATATCCCAAACAAAAATTATATCAATATCGAATTATCAGACGAGCAACACCACATACGATAAAAACAATAACATTATACCTAATGAATAAACAGAAAACCAAGAACACTTAAATCTTGAGATTTGTGCCTCTTTATCACGGTGCTCAAATTCAACCCAGTTACCACACTTGAACCCGCAACATCTTTTTTCACCCATAAATTCAATTTAGTTAATTAAATAATTAACTCGATTACTTTTAATTTGGTTTAATCAACCGAATATATTTATTTAACATATGAGTCCAAATTATTATTAATCCATAAATATATTAAATAACTATATTACAAGCTCCATATATATAATATCTATACTAATTAATTTAGTGATTAGAATATTTATCCTTATTATTTACTAAAATATCCTGCTAATTAAATTAACTCAGGACTTTTTGGTGATAACTCTTGATTAGAGCATAGAATGTTTAATTTAAATAAGAAATGGTCGGATATTAATGAAAAATCGTTTCCCGTCAGTACTCTGAAACTTCCTACAACACTTGGCAGTTGTCTTTGGCTCTACTTCCAATGTTTTTGGTCCCAAAATACACTCGGTTCCAAAATCCAATCTTAAACAAACTAGTCATTATCAAATCCATACTTAAAGCGTTCATGAATCAAACTAATGACGATTATAAAATTAGAGCAGCGGTGCATTAATAACGATTATTTTTATTTAGAAAGATGCTAAATGTTAGATATTGTTTCTCGTTATCTTTAAACTCTCCCTATCTTTAGTATTTCCCAATATTAATGGATAGATGATAAAAAGTATAAAACAAAACATCATTTTAATTTTAATCGGTTAATGGATGTTATTTAGCTTTCTTATTTAGTTGTAATAAAAAATGTAAATGAAAAATTTCATATCTCCAAATTCAACAGATACACTGTTTTCTCTATGAATAATTAGCTTAACCTGTGTACAATGTACTGTCTTTTAATATTTGAAGTGGGATCGCACTACTGTTTTTAGATTTTCAAAATTCATGTACGTTTTGACCATTTAAATTATTGAGATTAAAGTTAGGAGATCCATCAAGGTCTCGTTTGGTTGTTGAGGTCTGATAGAGATGCGTCCATTATTCTTTGTTCATTATTTTGGGTCCCAGCTATGACAAATGAAAACAACCAAACAGCTCAAAGTGAACAAACATAACATTCATAACATTCATGCTTCTCAAAGTTGTGATATATATATAATAAAGTTTTTACTTAATTAAATAGTGATAGTACAAATGAACGTGTCATATTTTGTCATACGCTATTAAATTTATGAATATGATACGAGAGTTATATTTCCATCTAAATAGATTGAATCATAATATATAAAATACGAAAAATAATATATATAGATGTTGAATCCAAAAAAGTTCAACTATAATAATATCGGCCGGATCTAAGAGGATTAGGCCAAAAAATAACAAAGAAAACTATAAAACACATAATTTCAAAAGAAATTTAAACGGTAGAATCTCAAAAAGAGTCAAGCCTAAAATATCAGTAGTAGTTTGATAAGAAAAAAAAAAACTATAAACAACAAAAGGAAGCTAGATTCGGAACATAAGATTAAAGTAACCATACAATCTTAGAACAAAAGAATCTAAACCGAATGTTAGCCCTCATACCGTGAATACCGCAGAAGCGGGACGTAGAGAGATTTATTTCCCGTTAGACGTGGTAGACGACCGCGCCAAAACAAGATTGTCATAGATGACGGTAGTTAGATGTTGGTCAATTTGGAGCCACCCTGATCCAGGAAGGCAATAATCACCGTTGAGAGTGGGCCCAAGTTTGGTGCTTACAACATTCCAGATACCCTAAGTGAAGACATACTCATAAATAATATGGTCGATGGTTTCAACACATGAATGGGACAAAACACAATGAAGAGGGGAGTTGAGTCCCCAGCTAATAAGCGTGTCCAGAGTAGACAACTTGTCCTGGATGACAAGTCAAAAAATAAAGGAATGACAAGAAATATATACTTATGCCAAACTAACCTAACTCATCCGATACAAGGGGTGGACATAGGAATTACATTGTACGTGTCTTAGATTATGAATTTTACATTCCGAGTCTTGGCAGTTCAACTATGCACGTTTTTATAATTTATGCCTAGAGGAGGGATAGATAATGGATGATTTAGTTTATCTCTTGAAAGTAATGATTGTTTCTAGCACTAACAGACCTTGTGAGCCGACCATTTCAAGTGTCCTTCTAGAATGATGTCGGAGACCTTGAGATTATTGCCGATCGTGGAGTCACGAATAATACTTTCTCGATAGTGGTTATCCAGAGATGTATGGAGTAGCTACGAGTCGTACCGGAAATAGGTAGTCTCTCTATTTTCAATCGGTACCTTGTACATGTTACTAGTTGGAGGTTTAAGACGTAAAATTTTCTTCCAATTCTAAGAGGAAATGAAGTCTAGTTTTAAATACCAATTTTTTTTTATATATATAATCGTTTCAGCATTAATCTATAAACACCGCGATGAGTTGTCATTTCTACTTAATATGGACCGCAAATGTTTAAGCATATTCATGGATTCCAGATTTTTAAAATCCTAAGGTCATCCTCAATCAAGGGCAAGGTTACGATTGATCAAGCTACTTTTGCACCCAAAACTTTCATCTTATGGCTTGACCAGAGGAAGCATTGAAGAGGTTATGAGAGTTCTTTAAGAACTCTAGCTGATAAGGGGGGATTCCCCCAAGTAAGTGCGAGCACAAGAAAGAGGACCGCGAGCTTGGATTAGGGCAAACAATAAAGAAAAGGATGAGCTCTACAGCGTTGACGAGCTCAAGAGCATTCTGAGCTCGGAGGCAGATCGAGCTCGAAGGCATTAAGAGAAGAGTCGATCGACTATGTTAAGGATGCGATGAACATATGATCAAGATTGAGTGCGACCTCAGAGAAGATAAGTCGACCACGAGATCAGTGAGCTCGAACTCGACAAGCCAGAACAGATCTGATCGCACTCAAGGGATGGCCCAGTTCAATTTGAAGCACAGATCAGACAAGGCATTTCTTTATTAATTATGTAATGCATTTTTTGATTTTTAAGTCAAATCATATTAATTACTTAGTCTAAAATTATAGGGATAGTGACGTTAGTGAATTAGTGGAGCATTAAGTGTAAACGTATGTAACCGCCAACTAACTCCCAGCATTATAAATAGGAAGAACCTATCCATGAATAAGATGATCCTTTTTGCCTTATCTCTTTCTTGACTAAAATCCCAATAACTTAATCATAGAAAAACTTGTTATTGCCGTAACAAATTTGGCGCCGTCTGTGAGAAATTCTTAACCAATCACCATGGTAGTCACAAGGTCAGGAATCGAGAAAGACAACCAGGAAACTAGCAAAGCAACGACACACTGGAGAGGAGCTATGAATCAACCAGGAGGGCGAGGCGTCCCACATTCCGGTCATGTAGCTCCTCAAGAGGGTAATCCCGTGCGCCCCAATGAGCGCTGGCGACAGAGGAACCACTGATTCAGCCCACGATCTTTCCCCGGGCAGAAGTGCATCTCCATCAATTGGCGGATGCAGTTGGGGCTTGCGGAACTATGAAAGTCGTCCCAACAGATGACTAGCGGTCCTCCAACTAGAGAAAAGAATCCGGAATCTCCAGGAGGAACAATTGAAAATAGCGTTTGAACGAGATGCAAAGGAACAAGCCATATACGCCACAATGGCAGGAATGAATGACGCTATTCATGCTCTTACTGCTATGATCAAGGGAACGAGCAGGACACATCAACCATCCGGTCTGGAGGCGAGAAAAGTTAATATAACGAATCAATCGTCCAAATGAGATGGCAAGCATGAAGGTGAAGGAGAGAGCGGGGATAAGAATCGTAGTAGGGGTCCGCAGGACAAGGCAAAGCAGACGTCAACCAAACGGGCTCGGGAAAATGAAGATCTCCGTTACAATCAGGTTCGCCCGAGGTTTTCAGCCTACATACTAAAATAATCACCATTCTCTAAGAAGATCCTCGAAGCTCAGCTCCTAAGGAAGTTCGACCCATTCATGAGGGAAGCATATGATGGAACGGGAGATCCAGAGAGGCATTTGGAGCAGTTTAGAATCATGATGATGGTCTTCAACCCCAAAGATGCGATGTTGTGTCGAGCACTCTCCGTGACCCTCAAAGGTAATGCCATGGATTGGTTTAGCAGCTTACCGAAATGACCCATCTATGACTTTACAGGACTATGGAAACCATTCAGGGAAAATTTTGTTGGCAACAAACAGCTTAAGCGCGATCGGGATTCAATTATGGACCTTTATTAGCGACGAGGTGAGTCCCTTAAACGTTATGTTAGAAGATTTGTTTATGCTAAGAATGCTTTACCATATTTGGCCGAAAACATGACGGTGGCCTCCCTGAAACGAGGGCTTGACCGAAAAGGGGACCTGTATGCAGATCTCATCAAATTCCCAATTGAGAACATGGGAGACCTGCTCGCCAGGGCATATACGTTTATTAGGGTCGACGATTCCAGAAGGGGAGGGTCACCCGAACGGCGTGGATTGGACTTCAAAGAAGGCAGAACAGAACGTAAAAAGATTGAGGAGCAGCCAATGAGGGATTATAACAGGCGACCCCAGTAGCTCGAGCAACCGAATAGACGCTTCACCCCATTGACTGAGGCTATCTCGGTGATTTATGATCAAACAAGGGGGCGCACTAAGTACCAAGCTCCGCGCATGATGAGCGCACCATAATTTAAAAGATCTAATTAGTATTACTGTGCATATCATCATGATTATGGACATTCCACGGATGAGTTCTCGCAATTAAGAGAAGGTTATTCAACGCTTGATAGACAATATCGAGCTGATATAGTATATCAAACAATCTCACCCAGATTGCCATGAGGAAGTTCGTTCTCCAAACAATGAGAAACCGGCTAATAAGAAGAACCAGAAGCTAACAAGCAACAGTGACGTCTCACCATATCAGGGGGGAGCTCGGCCACAAGTCAAGGGTCAGCTCAAAACAAGCGAGCTAAAAATGAGTTTGATGTGTACGAAATAGATGCACATTCTTATTGAAACTATAGAGACCCAGTAGCCGACCTCACGTTCAATTACAACGATCTCAGAGGTGTCAGTTTACCATATGAAAACGCTTTTACTATTCACATAGATATCAGAGGGGTAATGGTAACTCGAGTGCTGGTTGATGGAGGAAGCTAGACAAATATTATTTTCAAAAGCATCTTTGATAGTATGCAGAACGTGCCCTCATACCGGCCTACTGAGCAGACGTTGGTCGGCTACGAAGGAAGAACCTCACAATGTGTTGGGGAGGTGGAGATGTTGGTGAAGGTTGGTCACGGAGCTACGAAGAAGGAACTAAAAACATTATTCATAATTTCTGACGCAGCGAGCCCTTACCATGCCATAATTGGAAGACCATGGCTACATAGGATGGAGGCGACACCATGTACGTTTCAACAATGCATCAAGTTTTTGGTAGGTAGCTTAGTAGGAACAATATGAGGCAGCCAGAGAACTGCACAAACGTGTTATGCGATCACGTCATACCCATCCAAACCTCTCCAATAGAAATTAAATGGCGAGGGGGATGTTACGCCATAAGAAAATGAGGATTCAACTACCACAGTTATTACAACAGTGGACACATTTATAGCTAACAGTAGAGTGCTTCGATTGGGAAATGAGTGATCCACAAACGTTTATAGTGCTACTTAATTCACAGAAGGTAAATCACACATAAATTCAACCTATTGCTTACATAAAAAAAAAGTAGTGCAGGTAGTACGAAGTCTGCGAATTCTTAACACAAAAACATGAAAGTCCATACAACAAAACAACGAGTGTACGTTTTTATTACTTAGCACTAGGGGAAGGTAGTAGCTTGACAGGATCAACATAAGTATTAGCTTCTGTGGTTGGTGGAGGTGTTAAGCTCGAGTTCGGTACAAGGGCTTCAACTAGAGAGGCCAACAATCCCATATTTATCCCAAGATTGAACGTTATTAGCTCTGCTATAGTCTTCCTGTTCTCTTTGGCTATCATCTCCACAGCAACAGTAAACACCTGAGTTTCCATTTCTACAGCAGCCGTTTCCACCTTCATTTTCCACTGCTGCCGCTCTCATTCGAGTTGTGCACGTTCCTCCTCCAGCTGACTGGTCAACTTGCTCACATCAGTAATTAGAGCTGCAATCCGCTCCGCTTGTTCCTCCATCCTACTGGCCTGATTGATACTTCGGTCCAACAAGTTCGCGTTTTGAGCGTGCAGCTCGTCGTTCCTCTCCAGCAGATTTTCGTTTTGTCTTAACACCAACTTGTGGTTCTCGGACACAGTTGCTAGCCTCTCATTGCTGCATTTCACAGTTTCTTGCAAGGTGACAACTATTTTCTCCATTTTGGCTTTAGCATCGATGGCTTCATGCTTGGTGTTCTTGGATGAGGTGTAAGCATGCCTCAAACGAATGACCTCTGTAGTGCTATATTTAGCTGAGCCAAAAACCATGGCTTCTGCTTTCCATTTCTCCATATTCACCACTTTAGTAGGGGACATATTTCGATAGCCCAACACGAAGGACTTGTGATGCAGCTGCATACAAGCAAAAGAGTTAAAATTATATCTTTAACTTCTCCTAGGTAACAATTACTTTTTTACTGTTATATAAATTATCTTTCACTATTTCATTGTCTTCCACACTCAAAGATTTTTTAGAGAGATTTCCATTTTTACCTTCAAATTGTTCTTGGTAGGTTTTATGTTCACGACCAGAAACGTACTAATTAAAGGAAACTGGTTAAATTATCAGAGTTAGAAAGAGCTAAGAAGGTAGAAAGAGAGAATCGCATTGCTGTGGGCCTTGCATTTTCTCCAAGTGAGAAAACCAGTCAACCAACCCAAGACGCCGATCAAGGGTCTTCTTCCAAAAACCTTAGGCCCAGACCGCTCCCATTCCAGCCAAACCTTTCACCCTTTCACTCAGGATCTTCTGTTCAAGAGTATCAACCTTCTGTGCCTAAAGAAAAAGCTGTTTTAAGTATCCTAAAACATCCCCCCTTCATTGCTATGGGTTCCGATTCTGAGAAGTCTCCGGAGAAGATAACTCCTCGCAAGACGACCCACCAAACTAAAACTCATTCCACACCTTTACTGTCAAAGCCCTCCTGATCAGAGGTATCTAAAGCAGCCCCAAAAGCCAATCCTTCCGGATCCCAACCTCAACCGGACACCAGGCCTTTAGAGGCAACAAGTGCTCAACCATCCGAACAGCCTTCGGTGCCAGAAACTGACCGCCTTCATTTAAGGGAACTGATAAACCTTCCACAGTGATGGAAGAAATAATGGAAGATAGTATTGAGGAGGCTCCCTTCAAAATTGAAGCGTCAGGTCAAACGGGGGATGCTGCTTCTAATAAGAAGGGCAAAAGCAAGGTTAAAGTCTGTATGACTCATGTAGACTCGCTTATAGAGTGCATAGAGGGCAAGGTAGGCCTTGCTTCAAACATGTTAGTGTCAAGTACCTGTTGGCCTTACAAAATATACATTACATTTATACCCATACTGCTGAGTTGGGTCGAATCCGGACAAAGTGGGGGATTCTAGAGCGAGTGAAGGTATGTATACCTATCACTCTGGAGACTCCCATGGACTGCAAGCTTAACGAGGTGGTGATTTTTAGCGAAGTGCCGAACTGGGGACTTTGGTTCCCATTGGACCCATAAATCGTCAGGTACTTCCACTTAGTTAAACTCTGCCCTAGCCAGCTAAGCCCCAACACCTGGTATTCTCTATTTTCTTGCATGATGGTATCAAGGTTATCAAAAATCCCACTTCTGATGGAACAGTTTGCTGTTGTGGCAAGCTTGTGCAAGAATCATCAGATTCCATTCTACCATCACAATATGGGGAACAAATTCAAAATGGTGGACGACTTGCAAAACATGTACTACTGAGTGGTGGGCAAGGTAGGCCCTTGTTTCAAACATGTTAGCGTCAAATATCTGTTGGTGTTGCAAAACATCAATTACATCTACACCCATACTACTGAGTGGGCCGAATCCCAACCAAATAGGGGATTCCGGAGTCTGTAAAAGTGAGGATACCTATCACTCCGGAGACTCCCATGGACTGTAAGCTTAATGAGGTGGTAATTTTCACTTAAGTGCTAAATTGGGGACTCCAATTCCATTGGACCCAGAAATTGTTAGGTACTTTCACTTAATCAAACTTTTCCCTAGTCAGCTAAGCCCCAATGCCTGGTACTCTCTTCTTGCTTGCATTATGGCATCAAGGCCGTCGAAAATTCCACTTCCGACGGAGAAATTTGCTACTGTAGTAAGCTTGTGCAAGAATTATCAAATTGCATTCTACCATCACAACATAGCGAACAACTTTAAAGTTGTGGATGACTTGCTGGAGTCCGAAAAGAACTCGAGGAAACAATTTCTGTTTGTCAGTGGGACATGGGAGAACGGCATGAAGATTAAGGCCAACACCAATCCTAGCATGCTGACTAGCATGTGGAAAAGTAATAGCAAGTTCCTTTCCACTCTTTATCTTTCATATTTTTTAAATTAGAAGTGTTTCCATTCCGATTGACTTGTTTTGACTATTTAGTGCTACCGAAGGAGTTCACCGGACATCTGGAGGAGGGGCAGAAAAACCTGTGCAAAACTCAATGCATGGGCTGCAGAGAATTGGGGGAATGCCTTCCACAACTGCTTCGCATCAGGCAATCTTTTGAGGTCATATTTGTGGAACACCACAGGTCGGAGAGACCTCACATGGGCAGAGCTAACTATCCTTCCTCCTCCTGGTGTAATTCTCAAAAGGACAGAGGCCACGGATGGAAAATTGTTCTTACCCTTCAGAGCAAAGGCGCCCAGCAAGATGAAGAACAAGAAGAAGAAAGCTGCAATAGATTTAGGTCAAGCAGCCACAGAAGGGACTGGTTCAGAGAACCAATGGGGGATTGATGCTGCCTTGCTCAAGGTAGTAGATGGTGTGGATTATTTTAAAATGAGGGTAAATTAGTCAGGAATTTTGTGGTGTTTCAAAGGTATTTAATGTTTGGGTGTTTTGTAGTGAGAGATTTAAGCTGTCTGGTTGTATTAAATGTTCATTACCCTCATTAATGAAAGTGGTTGGGTATTTGATCCTTATTTATGGGCCACATGGGATTTCGGGTCAAACTTATGAAACCGGGTCGAATTGAAAAACCCATTAGTTTATTAAGCAGATTAGCAATTAGCTTAGTCAAAAGGTGATTAGCTTTTAATACTTTTGTCCAGTTCGGATGGTTCGATGGGTTGCTTTTGTCCGAATCGCCCCTGTCCGGTTTCTACAGTGAGTGGTGAAAATTTTCGGACTCATCAGTAGCCCCCTTTTTAGGTTTTGTTCGAAAGCTTTTGGCAAGACCTAAAAAATCGGCTTTGGGCACTTGTGACATTTTCCGGACGGATTTAATATTTAGTAAATGACTTATCCGGACTGAAAAAATCTTCAGAAGTTCAAAGGTTTTGCCATGGATCGCGGGACACGTGTCATCTTCTGATTTGCCTCACCAACCTTTTTTTCTCCTAGAAATGCGCCCCCACTAATCCTAAAAAGTAACCTCTTCATTTAATGCCTGTGACGTTAGCGCCACCTTCAATCATTACTTTTGTCTTTTCGTATTCTCCTAGGTTTTTTGGTATCTTTTTGTCTCATTAGTATAAATTACCTCATTTTTCACTGTTTTACCATCTTCATTACTCTTTCATTCCTTCACTTCAAAGCTTCATCTCTCTTCTCAAAATCCTTTTGGTGTAAGTTTATGTTTACAGCAAGAAATGCACTTGTAAAAGGTGGGTGGCTTAATCTCTCGGAGTTAGAAAAGCACAAAGAGTTGAGCGAGAAAGGCGCATTGCTGCAGGTCTTCTGGTTTCTCCAATCGACAAGTCTGAAACACCAAACTCAGAGCCTGATCGAGGTTCATCTTCTGCTAGAAGCTCTAAACCCAGAAGGTTATTTCAACCAAGTCTTTCACCCATTGTCTCAGGCTCATCGGTTCAGGAGTCACAACCATTGTCGAACGGGAAAAAGTTGTTACAAGCACAAAGAAACCCTCTCCGTTCATAGCTATGGGATCAGATGCTGAAAATTCCCCAGAAAAGCTGACACTTTGACGAAGAGGCCGCTTAGTAAAAGGCCAGGTTGTTGTTCAATAGTTTAAGTCTCCAAAATCAGGGTTCTCTAAGTCTGGGGCCAAGGACAAAGCTATAAGGTCAGAGGCACCCATCAAAGTTCCTAAGGATAAATCGTCTGGTCCGGAGGCTACCGAAACAAGCCTTCGAAATGAACCCTCCGGATCTGAGCCCCAGCCGGACACCAGACCACAAAGGGAAAGCGATGTTCAGCCATCCAGACAGCTTACTGAACCAACCACAAGCACTCATCCTCCAAAGATAACTGACAATCCTTCCATGGTGATGAAAGATGTGATGGAGGAAAACGTTGAAGAAGCCCTTTTGAGACTAATGTCTCCGGGCAGACGGGGGAAGCTGCCACTGCCAAGAAGGGCAAGGGTAAAGAGAAGCTGTGTTTAAAACATCCTGACCTGCCGGAGTCCCTTGAAGGCAAAATGGGACCTTGCTTCCACAAGGTCAGCGTAAAGTATCTGCTAGCCATGCAGAACATTAACTACGCCTTCATTCATACTGCTGAATTAGGCCGGATCCGGACAAAGTGGGGGATCCTAGAATCTGTCAAAGTGTGGATACCGGTCGATCAGGAGACGCCAATGGACTACAAACTGAGTGAGATAGTTTTCTACACAGAATTGTTCAACTAGGGGCTTAGATTTCCCTTGGACCTAGAAATCGTCAGATATTTCCATCTGATAAAGCTCTGTCCAAGCCAACTGAGTCCTAATGCTTGGTACACCCTCATGGCCTGCATCATGGCCTCTAGGCTCTCCGGAATCCCGCTTCCGATGGAGCAATTTGCTGTTGTGGCCAGCCTTTGCAAGAATCACATCATCCCCTTCTACCATTTCAATATGGGTGATAACTATAGAGTGGTGGATGATCTGCTCGATTCGGAGAAGAATTGGAAGACCCAATTCTTGTTCATTAGTGGAGCTTGGGAAAATCGGAAGAAGATTAAAGCTGGTGACAACCCAAGCATGCTTACCAGTAGATGGAAAAGCACAGGTAAATTTCATAATGTTTGTTTTTCTTTCCTTATAAAAAGTTTGTTTACTTAAATGCTCTTCTTTTTCTTTGGGTAGTGGTGCCGAAGGACTTCTCCGACTACCTGGAGGAGGGGCAGACAACTTGTGCCAAACTGAATGCTTGGGCTGCTGACAAATGGGGAAATCACTTCCACAATTGTTTTATTGCCGGCAACCTGGTAAGATCCCAACTTTGGAACACAACCGGCCGGAGAGACTTGTCTTGGGAAGAATTGACCACACCACCTCCTCCGGGTGTCATCCTACAGAGGAGAGATGAGAATGATGGGAAACTGGCCTTGCCGGGCAGAGCTAAAGCCCCAAGTAAAATGAAGGGCAAGAAAGGCAAGAAAAAACTAGATGTAGTTGAGGTCAATCAAGGTGGTGTTGAGGAGATTGTCCCAGCAAACCAGGAGGTGCAGGACCAAGGAGGAATTGATGCTGCTCTGCTTCAAGTGGTGGAAAATGAGAGTACCAAAGAGGCAGTTGGACTTCCAAAACCCTCAAAGGCTCTAAAAAAGACCGAAAATGGGGAGCAGATGGTGGAGATAGGGAAGCCAAGAAGAATAAAATCTCCAAGGGGGATGAAGTAGCTCTCCGGCCTACGGAGTCTCTTCCTCCGGTCGACCCAACATACCCAACACAGGCAGAGCAAATCCCAAGTGACTTTCACACCGGAGAGGGTACCTGAGGGGATAGTAACATTGATGGAGTAGACATCAGTGCCTTCAAGGGATTGGACTTTACTTTGAAGACCTCGAGAATGACGAATTTGCTGGCCCTTGCCTCCCTCCAAGTTCTTCGAACATCGTTACTTTTAACGATAAGTCTTTCTGTTTTAGGGGAGAAAGACATGGTGACCTACTCCGTGTGGAGCAATATTCAACCGGTGCTCAACTTGGAGAGACAAGTGTGAAGTCAATCCACCCTCGTCAACACACTAAATGCAGAAAAAGAGAGCTTGTCTAATGACCTCCTTAACGCCAACCAGAATGTTGAGGCATTAAGGAGAGAGATCGAGGAGTTGAAGAAGGGGAAAGAGGACTTGGCCACCAGGCTGGCCACTTCGAATGGGGTTAACAAAGAACTCTAATCTATTTTTTCTGGCTTGGATAAGGATCTCTCCACTTCAAAAGATGAGGTGAAGGCCAAAGACAATGTCATCCAGACCCTAACCAATGAAAAAAATTCGCTCAAAGATGTTGTGTCTAGAGTTAACCAGGAGAAAGATGATTTGATAAAGGAGCAAGAGAAGACAATCCAAGCCAGAATCGATGCATACACCAACAAGGTGATAGATTCCCAAGAGGAAAGTTATGCTGAAGTCAAATCAGGCATGGTCTTGCTACTAGGAGATTTATGGAGATTTGTGGAATACGAAGACCTTCCTCACCATACTATGGCCGATGGTGATAAGCACTGCTATTCCAGTGGTTGGGATGATACTACTAACGAAGACGAATGGACCGGAGAGAGCCCTAACGAGGAACCCAAAGAATCCAAGAAGAAACCAGATGAGGCTGGACCATCTAAGGAAGCTCAGCCTTAAAATTTTAACTATCTTTTTATTTTCCTTTAATTTTTGTGTTAGACTAAAGTCCTTTGATGGCCAAGGCATTTTTGTAACCGTGTCTGCCTCTTGTCCGGATAAACCTTTTCTTTTAAAACTTCAAAGTCCTTGGATGGCCAAGGCACTTTACATATTTTAATATCACTCCACGGTGTTAACCGGGCAATTTTATCTTACACAATTCTTGTATTGTTTTATAGTTACCCAATTTTGATGGCTAATGTTTAAATAGCCTTAGTTATTTTATAATTATTTTGAAGTGAGAGTGTTTAAATTCTCCGATGATAAATGTTTAAATGGTCATCATTCTACTAAATCAATCCGGTCTGTCAGTGATACTTTAAAAAGTTTCAAAAAAAGCTATCAATCGAAACAATCCGAATTTTTCAAGAAGGCATTGAATTTCATTAAAAAGCCCGGACACCTTATTAAAACCTCCCCGCGCCACTAGGGTAGGAAAGAGTATGCCCCCTAATATTTACATGGACTTTAAACAAGTAAATATTTACATAATTTTCATATTAGATACAACCGGAGGTGTTCAATGTTCCAGGGGTGATTCAAGATCCTTCCATCTTTATCTTGAAGCCTGTATGTCCCAGGCTTAAGCTTTTCACTGACCACATAGGCTCCTTCCCAAGTTGGAGCTAGCTTGCCGAACTGCTTCTCCTTAGTATGTAGGAAGAAATTTCTCAACACTTTATCCCCTGGTTGAAAATCCATCCTTCTGACTCTGGTAGCAAACCTGCTTCTCATCAAACCCTAATAGTGTGTGGCTCTGAGATGAGCCTTAACTCTTTTTTCTTCTATCAAGTCAAGTTGACTTCTGACTGCCACTTCTTTAGCATGTTTGAAAAAATTGTAGACTCTGAACAAAGGAAGAGTTGCTTCTATAAGAGCTATTGCATCCATACCATATACCAAGGCAAATAGGGATTCCTGTGTAGCTGCCCCAGGAGTAGTCCGGTAGGCCCATAGTACTTCTTGTAGATAACTTGGCCACTTTCCAGCAGCCTCTTCTAAATTCTTTTTAAGACTGGACCGGATGATCCTGTTGCCACTTCAACCTGACCATTCGCCTGTGGGTGAAAAGGAGAAAAAAGCAATGCTGGATGCCTCTACAGGCAAAAAAGATCTTCATATCCTTATTATCGAATTATGGCCCATTGTCTGTGGTTATCTTTTGAGGAACCTCAAATCTGTAGCAAATATTAGATAAGATAAATTTTATAACAACTTCTGAAGTAGTTCCTGCCAATGGGGCTGCTTCTATCCACTTTGGGAAATAATCGATGGCAACTATAATAGTTTTGCATCCCCCGGACGCCATAGGTAGAGGTCCCACCAGATCTAGCCCCCAACGAGTAAAATGTATTGGCTTAGAAATTGACTCTAAAGGGACAGTTGGGATATGAATTTCATTACCGTATCTTTGGCACAGATCACACTTCTTCACCAATTCCTTGGCATCTTCCATTATAGAGGGCCAGTAGTATCCGGCCAACAAGACTCTTCTAGTTAAAGCTCTATAACCACAGTGTACTGATCCTTCACCATCATGTAGCTCAGACAACACTACTATTTGGGACTCTTAAATCCCTAAACATCACAAGAGAGGTTTACTAAAAGACTTCTTGTAAAGAACGTCTCTTAGGATTACAAATCCATGAGCCTTATACTTCACTTTCCTTGCCACTGCATTTTCCGGAGGCAAGATACCATCTGAGATATATTGAAAAAGAGGATACCTCCAGTCTTGAGGTTGACTTACTTGTATGTTTAAACTTTCCTCCCCCTCCTTGCTCTGATTGAGTTGAATGGATGGACACTCCTGCACGTGAATCCATGGGTAGGACTCAGAATATGCTATGGTTGCCAAGGAGTCTGCTAGCGTATTTTCTATTCGGGGTATGTGCTCATAGGTGATGTCTTTGAATTTAAGTGCCACTTCTTTAAGAATGAATAGATATTGAATCAGCTGCTCTTTTTTTGCCTCAGAATGACCTTGTGCATGATGGATAAGAAGCTGAGGATCGCTCATTAACCTGACTCTTTTGGATCCACAAATTAGTGCTAACTTTAAACCGGCTATGACAACTTCATATTCAGACTCATTATTAGAAGCCCTGAAAGCAAAGCATATAGTCTGGTACATTTTGTCACCATACGGAGAGGTTAAACATATCCCAACACCACAACCCATGGTACTTGATCCACCATCAGTCCGGACAACCCATAGTTTCTTAGTATTTTCACCTGATGCTTGCTTAGTGTCCCTGTCCGAATGTAATTCAACTAGGAAATAAGCAACAGACTGAGCCTTGAATGCAGTTCGAGGGGCAAAATCAATATCATAGTCTCCCAACTCCACTGACCATTTGGTCATTCTGCTTGATATGTCTGCCTTTTGAAGAACGTTTTTCAAGGGAAAAGACGTTCGGACAATGATAGAATAAGACTGAAAGTAGGGCCTCATTTTCCTAGCAGCAATTACTAAAGCCAATGCTAATTTTTCAAGTTTTAAATACCTCTTTTCAGCATCTATCAAGCTTTTGCTGATGTAGTACACCGGACAAGGATAATTATCCACCTCCCTTACTAGTACTGCACTTATGGCACAATCAGAGACTGCTAAATATAGATACAGTGTCTCTCCATCAATAGGTTTAAACAAGGTTTTAGGGGAGGACAAGTGTTTTTTAATTTCATCGAAATCCTGGTCACACTGTGGAGACCAGTTAAATTCTTTTGCACATTTTAAAGTTTGAAAAAACGGGGCACACATATCCGAAGACCTTGAGATCAAACGGTCTAGAGCAGCTAACCTCCCTGTCAATCTTTGTACTTCTTTAATATTCCGAGGAGGCTCCATCTATAATAAAGCACTAAGCTGGTCTGGATCAGGTTGTATCCCTTTATCACTTATTACATACCCCAAAAACTTCCCGGACTGCACTCCGAAAACACACTTCTCTGGATTCAACTTTAAATTTACTTTCACGAAGTTGGCAAAAGTTTCTTGCAGATCTGCCAAGTGTAGTTCTTTATCCACACTCTTTACCATCATATCATCAATGTAGACTTCCATGTTTCTTCCAATATGATTAGCGAAGACTTTGTTCACCAACCTCTGATAAGTAGCCCCAACATTCTTTAACCCAAAAGGCATCACCTTATAACAATGAAGGTCCCTATCAGTAACAAAAGTAGTGTGTTCTTGATCCTTTGGATCCACTTGAATCTGATTATACCCGGAGAAGGCATCCATAAAGGACAACAATTTGTTCCCAGATGTGGAGTCCACCAACTAATCGATCCGAAGGACCGGATATAGGTCTTTTGGGCAATCCATATTAAGGTCTGTAAAGTCAATGCACATTCGCCACTTCCCATTTTTCTTTTTTACTAACACCGGATTGGCTGTCCATAAACGGTACTGGGATTCCTTTATGTGCCCCATCTTAGTAAGCCGGTTTACCTCTTGAACTATGACATCAACTTTCTCCTTAGAAAAAGCTCTCATCTTTTGTACAACAGGTGTTATATCTCTTCAGATGGATAGTTGGTGTGATATAATATCTGCTGGCACTCCGGTTACATCAGCATTGCACCAAGCAAAAACATGTTGATGGTCTGTTAAAAAAGACATCATTTTACTCTTCAGTTCTGTTATCATCAAAGATCCAATCTTGACATTTCTTCCTTCAGCCAAAAAGTGAGTTTCAACCTCTTTAATTGGTATTAAAACACCAGGGGTCTCTCTGGGGTCATCAATTTCACCATCTCCTCCAGAGGGCCCCTCCAAATGCTAATCCTCACTGATCCGAACTGCCCCCAAAGTTCGAGGGGCCAGTGCTGTTGCATAACACTCCCTTGCTATCTTTCGACTACTTTGGACAACTCCCACTTGTCCTTGCACATCGTATTTTAAAAATTGGTGGACTATCGAAGCCACATCATGCATCCTGGAAAGCCAAGATCTTCCAAAAATGGCATTGTAACATGTGGGACAATCCACCACAATAAAAAAATACTCTTACCATCTTCTTAAAAGGTCCCTTGCCCAACAAAACACCTTCCTCAAACTCCCTGATCACGTCCGCTGAGCTTCCAGTGAAACCCACAATTGACCTGTTCGAACGCTGAATCACTGCTGGATTATTCATTTGTTTGTAGGAAGTCAAAAAGAGGATATTGGCTGAACTACCGGTGTCCACCAAAATTCGTCTAATGTCATTGCCCCCAATGGATGCTCCTATCACCACAACATCTTCATGGGGACCGGCTATGTCCCTCAAATCATCTTCATCGAAAATAATGAAGGGAAAAGGAATTTGAGATTGATAGGCAGTCATGCCTCCTTCCAGTTGAGTAGCCACGGTATGAACATGCCTCTTCCTCGAAGAAGCATTCAGTGCAGTCATGGTATCTCCCCCAAATATTGTAAGTGACTCAAAAAAACTGATGAGTCCAGACACCGTCTTGCTGTGTTCTGTGATAACGCCCACCTTATTTCGGGTTGGATCAGGATCCAAATAATCTGACTCCACATCAAATCTTTCAATTATCACTATAGCCCCATCCAGAGCCGATGTCCCTGCATTGTTAGGGTCAGTCTGATGAGCATTATCAGGCCTATTCCAACTTCTTCTTTTAACATAAACACACAACTTTCCTCTTTCGATCAAATTTTGCACCTCTTGCTTCAAAGCGATGCAACCTTCCATGTTATGACCAATATCTTTATGATATTGGAAGAAATAATTATTACGAATTTCTTTGGGAGATTGAAGCGCAGCTGGCTTTCTGAAGTGTACTTCGTCTTTTGTTTTGTCATAGATGGTTTCCACATTCTCTTTTAATTCAGCAAACCACTCCGGTTGAACCCAAGGCCCTCGCTTATTTCTGGATTGTTGACTCTGAGCTGGTGCTGGATGGGATTGAGGCTTGGCCCTGCTGGGACCCTGTCCGGCTTCCTTAGCCTTGTATACGGACTGATTCTGGTTATGGTTTGGTGCTGCTGGGGATGATCTCACCTGCCTATGCACCCTGGTCTTTTTCGTTTCATCTATATTGATTTGTTTCCCCACCTGATTCAGTAAAACGCCCCACGTCATGACCTTCTTTCTGGTTACTGAATCAGCCAAATTGCCAGGGTTCAAACCCTGCCATAGAGAAGCTATTGCTACTTGTTCAAAGCAATCAACTAATCAATTCTTGGTGTTCACAAAGCGACTTATATATTCTTTCAAAGATTCATTTGGTTCTTGGGCATAGTGGATAATAGTGTCTTCATTGCCCTTCACTTCCTTACTTCCAACGAACTGCCTCCGGAAGGCCACCCAAAAAGTATCAAAATTTCTGATGCAGCCTTGTGGCAGACTATTGTACCACTTCAGAGCACTCCCCGTAAAAGACTGGAAGAACGCTCTACAAAGCAACTTATCATCATCGTCAAAATTTATCATAAAGTTTTTGAATTGCTCTAGATGATTATCTGGATCCTTACTCCCATCGTATTTTTCCATCTTTGTACTGTCAAACCTCTTAGGAAGGTTTCCGGACAGTATCCTGGAAGACAATGGAGATTGTCTCCAATTCCGGCCACGACTAAACACACTTTCTTCATTGGGAGTTGTAAAGATACCTGGTTCGTCATGAAAGGCGAAATGATCCATCAACAATCGTTCTACATGTCTCCGGCCATGGTTGTGACCATGAGATGACCCTTTTCCTAGATGCATTTTCAACCTTCCATGCCTGTCCCTCTTTCTTGAATACTTTTTGACCAACTTCTGCTTCTTTTTAGAACGGCCTTCATCACTGCTGGATGACAGGGACTCCTCAACTCCATCTTCGTTCGAGGAGCTACTAGAAGATTCAGAATCTGAATCTGAGCTCTCCACTGGTTTAGATTGGCGAGACTTCTTTGAGCTAGCATGAGTCTTTTTAGTACTTACATGGGTCTTTGCTGATGGGTCATGCTCCCTAGGATTGTTAGTGTGGTGAACGTCTGACACTTTTGATTTTTCTTTTAAGCATATCTCCACCATTTTAGCAGCCCTTAAGGCTTCTATCTCATCTTTCAATCTATCTCGCTCTTCAATCGTGTATTCGTCATTTTCTCCCACTACTTTTGCCAAAGTTGGTGGTACTGCCTGCTTGTCCGGATTCATCCGAATTGACTTTTCTTGATGGTTTCCAATGCTAAATTCAGGCACCTTCTTCTCCCACTATGGTCGCCAATTTGGTGTGGATTATTTTAGACTGAGAGTAATTTAGTCATGAATTTTGTGGTGTTTCAAAGGTATTTAATATTTGGGTGTTTTGTAGTGAGAGATTTAAGCTGGCCGGTTGTATTAAATGTTCATTACCCTCATTAATGAAAGTGGTTGGGTATTTATACCCTTAATTGTGGGCCACATGGGCTTTCGAGTCAAACTTATGAAACCGGGTCGAATTCAAAAACCCATTAGTTTATTAAGAAGATTAGCAATTAGCTTAGTTAAAAGGTGATTAGCTTTTAATAATTTTGTCCAGTTCGGATGGTTCAGTGGGTGGCTTTTGTCCGAATTGCCCCTGTCCGGTTTCTACAGTGAGTGGTGAAAATTTCTAGACTCATCAGTAGAGGCTGAAACAATGAAGGAGGCTGGAGAGTCGCAGAACCCACCGAAGCCTCCTAAGAAGGACAGAAAATAGAGGGCCATCAACGATTAGAAAGCTGCTAAGAAGAAGAAGGTCACCATGGGAGAAGAAATAATTCTTCGCCCTTCGGAGATCCAACCTCCACCAGCCCCTGTTGATCACACCTTGCAAGATAAAATCCCAACAGATTTGGAGTCCGGAGAGATTGCCGGGGGTGGGAATGAAGAAGTGGATATTAGTGCCCTTCAAGACATTGATTTGTACTTCAATGATTCTGAGAAGGATGACTTCGCAGGTCCCTAACGCCCCTCCAGCTCTGCCAATATGGTGGCCTTTAATGGTAAGTCTTTTTATGTTTCTGCAGAGTAGACGTCCTGAGCCACTCCCTCCTTGGACATATCCGGCCCATACTTGATCTGGAAAGGCAGGTGAAAAGCCAGACCAATCTCATCAATTTCTTCACCTCTGACAAGCAATCTTTGTCAACCAACCTCTTAAATGCTAACCAATGCATAGAGGAGCTGAAGAAAGAGATGGAGGCATTGAAGAAGGATAAGGAGGACTCAACAACTAAGTTAGCCACATCAGAAGCAGCCAAGACTGAGCTCCAAACTAAGTATTCTAACTTAGAAAAAGACTTCACAATGTTGAAAGAGGAAGTGCAGACCAAGGATGGTGTCATTCAAAATTTATCCGATGAGAAGGCTAAGTTGGAGAACTCTGTTTCAGAGATGATCAAGGAGAAGAAAGACTTAAAGAACCAGCAGGAGCAAGCTATCCAAGCAGATATTGATAAATATACCAATGAGGTGATAGATTCCTTGGAGAAAGGAGATGATCAAGTCAAGTCTGACATGGTGCTACTTTTTCACGAGACTTTTCGGAAGAGGACTCTTGGTCCCTTATGGAAATATGTGGAATACGAGGACCTCCCAGTTCATACCATGGCAGATGGCGACAAGAACAACTACTCCAGTAGAATAGATTCCACTACTGATGATGAGGAGGGAACTGGTGAGAGTTCGATTGCGGAACTTAAAAGTCCTAAAAAAGGTAATGGTGATGAAGGAACGTCGAAGGGAACAAGCCCTAAGGTCTTATATTATTTTTTTGTCTTTTTGAACAGTTAAACTCCTTGGATGGCCAAGGCATATTTTGTAATGTTTAAACACCTAAAGTCTTTGGATGGCCAAGGCATTTTTTGTTTTCCTGTTCGGTTCAAGTCCGAATAGGTTTAATATACCAAAGCTTCTTTTATTTAATATCTCCGATGACATGTATTTAATAGTCATCACTTAACCCGGTTTATCCGATCTACTAAAGATCCAAGGTGTTGAACAAGTGATTTGTACTTGAATTGAATTGCATTAAAACCACTCTTAATGTTTTAAGAAGGCATCATATATTATTAAATAAAAACTCGGACACCTCATTAAAACCTCCTCGCGCCACCAGGGTAGGAAAGAATATGCCCCATAATATTTACATTGATATCTAACAAGTAAATATTTACCCACAAATTTTATTCTAAATATAACTTGAGATGTTCAATATTCCATGGGCGCTTCAAAATTCTTCCTTCTTTGTCCTAAAGCCTATATGTCCCAGGCTTAGGTTTTTTAGAGACCTCATAGGGGCCTTCCTAGTTTGGAGCCAACTTAATGAACTGCTTCTCCTTGGTGTGTAAGAAAACTTTTCTTAACACCTTATCTCCTGATTGAAAATCTATTCTCTTGACTTTGGAAGAAAATCTACTCCTCATCAGGCCTTGGTAATGAGCTGTTCTTAAGTGAGATTTAACCTTTCTTTCTTCTATTAAGTCTAGCTGATTCCTAATTGCTATCTCATTAGCTTGTTCAGAATAGCGGTGGACCCTGTATGATGGTAGGATAGCTTCTACAGGGGTAATTGCATCCATCCCATACACCGAAGCAAAATGGGATTCTTGTGTAGCAGTCCGAGGAGTAGTTGGATATGATAAATTTAATGACAGCCTTCGAAGTGGTTCCTGCCAAAGGAGCTGCCTCTATCCATTTTGAGAAGTAATCAATAGCAACTATAATAGTTCTGCACCCCCAGGATTCCATATGCAAAGGTCCAACTAAATCTAATCCCCAACGATTGCCATACCTTTGACATAGATCACCCTTCTATACCATTTCTTTAGCATCTGCCATTATGGATGGCCAATAGTACCCAACTAACAACACTCTCCGGGTTAGTGCCCTGTATCCACAATGTGTTGATCCTTCTCCATCGTGTAGTTTAGATAAAACAACTTGAGATTCTTCAACCACCAAACAACGCAGGAGAGGTCTACTGAAATATTTTTTTTATAGGAAACTCCCCTTATGATAAAAAAACCACGAGCCATGCATTTAACGTTTCTTGCCATAACTTTATCCGGAGGCAAAACCCCATAAGAAATATATTGAAGAAGGGAAAACCTCCAATCTTTAGGTTGAATCACCTTTATGCTCAAGCTTTCCTCCTCTTCTTTGTTTTGACTTGGTTGTATGGATGGGAATTCTTGTAAGTGAATCCAAGGGTAAGAATCAGAATATTCTATGGTTGCCAAAGAAGCTGCCAGTGCATTCTCTGACATAGGAATATGTTCATAACAAACATTTTTGAAGTTTGCTGCCACCTCTTACAGGATGAGTGAATATTTGATCAGCTGCTCATTCTTAGCCTCAGACTGACCTTGAGTGTGATGGATAAGAAGCTGAGAGTCACTCATCAACCGGACTCTCTTAGCCCCACATAGGAAATTGAATTTAAGACCAACTATAGCTACTTCATATTCGGAGTCATTATTAGAGGCCCTGAATCCAAATCATATATATTGGTATATTTTATCACCATATGGAGAGGTTAGGCAAATTCTATTCTCACACCCCATGGTGCTTGAACCACCATCAGTTCGGACTGCCCACTCTTTCTTGGTTTTATCTTCTGAAGTTTGTTTGGAGTTTATGTCCAAATGAAATTCTACTAGAAAATCAGCCACTGATTGAGCTTTAATAGCTGTTCGTGGGGAAAAATCAATGTCGTAATCTCCCAACTCTACTGACCACTTAGTCATCCTACTTGATACGTCTGCTTTCTGAAGAACATTCTTCAATGGGAAAGATGTTTGGATAACGATGAAATGAGACTTAAAATACGGCCTCATCTTTCTTGCTGCAATCACCAAGGCTAGTGCCAAATTTTCAAGTTTTAAGTACCTCTTCTCAACATCTATCAAACTTTTGTTGATGTAATAAACTGGACGAGGGTAGTTGTCCACTTCTCTTACCAATACTATACTTATAACATATTATGACACAGACAAGTATACATAGAGTGTTTCCCCTTGAATGGGGTTAAATAGAGTCTTTGGTGAGGATAAATGTTTCTTTACTTCAACAAAAGTTTGGCTGCACTGTGGAGACCAATTAAAATCTTTAGCATTCTTCAAGGTTTGGAAAAACAGAGCACACTTGTCCAAGACCTTGAAATAAAATGATTCAAAGCAGCCAACCTCCCAGTGAGCCTCTGTACTTCTTTAATACTCCGAGGAGGATCCATTTCTAATAGGGCATTAAGTTGATCCGAATCGGGCTGTATCCATTTCTCACTTATCACATAACCCAAAAAATTTCTAGATCGAACCCCAAAGACACATTTTTCTAGATTCAGTTTCAAATTCACAGCTACCAGATTAGTAAAGGTTTCTTGAAGGTCAATTATGTGCAAATCCTCCTCCAAACTTTTAACCATCATGTCATCTATGTATACCTCCATATTCCTGCCACTCTGACTAGCGAATGCTTTGTTCATTACACTCTGATACGTAGCCCCAACATTTTTTAACCCAAAAAGCATCACCTTGTAGCAATGGAGACCTCTATCTATTATGAAGGTGGTATGATCTTGGTCATTCAGATCCACCTGTATCTGGTTGTACCCAGAGAAAGCATCCATGAAGGACAACAACTTGTTTCGAGATGTTGAGTCTACCAACTGATCTATCCGAGAGACTGGATAAAGATCTTTTGGGCAAGCTCTGTTGAGGGTCAGTGAAGTCAATACACATACACCATTTCCCATTCTTTTTATTGACCAACACCGGATTGGCAATCCATAAAGGATACTGGGACTCCTTTATGTGTCTCATCTTGGTAAGCCGATCAACATTTTGGACTATCACATCACCTTTCTCCTTAGAAAAAGCTCTCATTTTCTGCACAACAGGTGCAACATCACTCCGGATTGACAGCTTGTGTAAGATAACGATTGCAGGTACTCCAGTTATATCACCACTGCACCAAGCAAAGACATGCTGATTGTTCAATAAAAAGGACAACAATTTCTTTTTCAACTCTAGCGCCATCTTGAAGCCAATCTTGATACTTCTACCCTCTGTCAGGGAGTGTGTTTCAATTTCTTCAACCGGTATTACAACACTAGGAGCCTCTCTGGGGTCATCAATCTCACCCTTTCCCTCAGAAGGCCCCAGTAACTGCTAATCTTCATAAATCTGAACTGCTCCCAAAGTTTTAGGAGCAAGTGTAGTTGCATAACACTCCCTTGCTATCTTCTGACTACTTCGGACAACACCCATTTGCCCTTGAACTGCATACTTCAAACACTAGTGGACTGTTGAGGCCACAACATGCATTTTAGAGAGCTAGGATCTCCCAAAGATCGCATTGTAGCATGTGGGGCAATCTACCACAACAAATAACACCCTGACCAACTTTTGAAAGGGCCCTTGCCCAATAGCACCTCTTCCTCAAACTCCCCGATTACATCCGTAGAGCTCTTATGAAGCCCACAATGGTTCTGTTTGAACGTTAAATAACGGCCGGATTCTTCATCTTCTTGTAGGAGCTCAAGAAGAGCATGTTTGCCGAACTTCCCATGTCTATCAGGATTTGGCGAATATCATTTCCTCCAATAGATGCTCATATCACCATAGCTTTCTCATGAGGCCCAACAATATTTATCAAATCATCATCATCAAAAACTATAAATGGAAAAGGGGTTTGGAACTTATGAGAAGACATACCCCAATCTAACTGAGTAGCCATACTATGTACATGCCTCTTTCTCGATGAAGGAGTGGGCGTTGTCATAATATCTTCTCCAAAGATGGCGAGTGACTCAAAGAAACTGATCAGTCCGGACGCCGTCTTGGTCTGCTCTGTTATAAGCCATACTGTATTCCGAGTTGGATCAGGATCCAGATACTCAAAATCAACATCAAATCTTTCAAGGATCACCATTGCCCCTTCTTAAGCAGATGTTCCCACATTGTTTGTAGGGCCTGTCTGAGGAGCATTGTCAGGCCTGTTTCCACTTCTTTTTTTGATATAAGCTCCCAGCTTACCTCTTTGAATAAGATTATGCACTTCTTGTTTCAAGGCTATACAATCTTGAGTATTATGGCCTATATCATTATGATATTGGCAAAAGCAAGTATTTCGACTCTCTCTAGGAGATTGCAGTGCTGCTGGATTCCGGAAATGGACTTCCTCTTTGATCTTGTCATATATTGTGACTACATTCTCTTTCAATTCTGCAAACTACTCCGATTGAACCTAATGACCTCTTTTATTTCTTGACTGTTGGCTCTGAGATTGATTATGGTTGGACTGAGTTTGTTTAGCTCTGTTGGACCTTTGTCCGGTCTTCTTAGCCTTATATCTGGACTGGTTCTGAGCTGTTGTGGTAGTCCTCACTTGACGGTGCACCGTGGTCTTCTTGGTTTCATCTCCATTAAGTTACTTTCCCACCTGATTCAATAAGACACCCCAAGTCATGGCTTTCTTCCTGGTCACCGAATCAGCCAGATTCCCAGGGTTCAACCCTTGTCTCAAAGAAGCAATTGCCACCTGTTCGAAGAATTCTGCTAATCCGTTCTTGGTATTCACGAACCGACTTATGTATTCATTTAAGGCTCATTTGGTTCTTGGGCACAATGGATAATGGTATCTCCATTGCCCTTCACCTCCTCACTTCCAAAAAAATTCCTTCGGAAGGCAACCTAGAAAGTATCAAAGTTTCTGATACACCTTTGGGGTAAGCTATTGTACCACTAAAAAGCACTTCTCGTAAAATTTTGGGAGAAGGCTTTGCACAAAAGTTTGTCATCATCATCAAAATTCATCGTGAAGTTCTTAAATTGCTTTAGATGGTTGTCTGGATCCTTACTTCCATCATACTTCTCCATTTTAGAGCTGTCAAACCTTTTGGGTAGATTTCCGGACAGTATTTTAGCAGACAAAGGTGATTGTCTCCAATTCTTACTACGAGTGAAGACCGTGTCTTTATTAGGTATTGCAAAAGTACATGGTTCAGTCTGAAAAGCAAAAATATCTATCAACAACTGATCAACATGCATGTGGCTGTGAGATGACCCTTTGCCCAAATGCCTTTTAAGCCTCCTATGTCTATACCTCTTTCTTAAATATTTTTTAATTAGTTTCATCTTTTTCCTGGACCTCATTTCATCACTACTTGATGACAAAGACTCCTCAAGGTCAGTCTCGTTCAAAGAGTTACTTGAGGACTCAGAATCTGAACTTTCAACAGGCTTAGACCGGTGAGTCTTCTTAGAGCTAACATGGATCTCGAACTCAGATAAGTCTTTATTAATGGATCATTCTCCCTAGGGTTGTCAGTATGATTAATAGCTGACGCCTATGAATTTTACCTTATACCTTTTTCTCTTTGTTTTATGGCCCTTAACACCTCTATTTCTGCTCTCAACTTGTCTCTCTCTTCAATAATGTATTCCTTATTTTCCCCAACCATTTCCACCATAGGTGGTGGAATTCCATGCTCGTTCGGATCCATCCGAAATGGTTCTTTCTAATGGTTTTGAATGTAAAATTCTGGCACCCTTGTGCTCCCATTGTGGTCGTCAATTTGGGTTGGTTTATTTTGGAATGGGGGTAATTTGGTAAGGTCTTTTGTGAAGTTTAAAGTGTTTAGTGTTTAGTGTGGAGAGTAGTGAGATAATTAAGCAACCTGGTTGTATTAAATGTTGACCACCCTCATTAATGAGAGTGGTTGGGGTATTTATACTCTTAATTCATGATCTATGGGCTTATAGGTCAAGTTATGAAATCGGGTCAAGTTTAAGGACCCATTAGTTGTTTAAGTAGATTAACAAATAGCTTAGTCAAAATGTGTTTTACTTTTGTCCTGTCCGGACTTTTTAATGGTGCGTTATTTTCCGAATTGCCCTTGTTCGGACTATGTAGTGGGATGTGGTTGAAGTTTCTAAACTCATCAACTAATATTTTTAATAAACCTATAAACTAGGGGGCCGTGATAAGGGGGGATTCATCCAAGTAAGTGTGAGCACGAGCAAGAGAACCGCGAACTTGGATTAGGGCAAGCAATAAATAAAATAATGAGCTTTACAGAGTTGACGAGCTCAAGAGCATTCTGAGCTCGGAGGCAGATCGAGCTCGAAGGCATTCAGAGAACAGTCGATCGACCAGATTAAGGATGCGATAAACATATGATCAATATTGAGTGCAATCTCAGAGAAGATAAGTCGACCATGAGATTAGTGAGCTCGACCTCGACAAACTAGAACAGATCTAATCGCACTCAAGGGATGACCCAGTTCGATTTGAAGCACATATCAGACAATGCGTTTCTTTATTAATTATGTAACGCACGTTTTGAATTTTAAGTCAAACCGTATTAATTACTTTCTCCAAAATTATAGGGATAGTGACGTTAGTGAGTTGGTGGAGTATTAAGTGTAAACGTGTGTAACCGCCCACTAATTCGCAACATTATAAATAGAAAGAACCTATCCATGAATAAGATGATCCTTTTTGCCTTATCTCTTTCTTGACTAAAATCCCAGTGACTTAATCGTGGTAAAACTTGTTATTCTCGTAACACTAGCAGTAATTATAAATATTGAAGACCGAAAAACTTGTCCCGCGAAGAGCACATAGTTAATTAGCTTAAACTTACCCATACTGGAAAGGTGTTTAAACGTCTAATATGCAATACATATCGTAATCTTATTCAGAAGAGAGCAAAGTCTTTATGGGAAATCCGACCTGTGAGAAGAGGGACTCTCATATATTTAATCCGGAGAGAACAAATATTTGACCCAATGATAGTAATCAACTCATTTCTTATAGAATGGTTAACCCAAGAGAAGAAGATCTAGCTCTTCTATGGCCTAATTTTAAGGACAAAGAGACCCAAGAAGTCCTTGAAACCATACTTAATAAGGTCGAGGGAGTTAAAGTCACCATGACAAAAAGTTCTTCAGATCATCTACAAAACAGAGGTTGATTTTGAATCATTAGATCACCTATGAAGCAGAGGTTGACAGTATTTTATGACACTTCTAATAGAATTTGAACTTCAAATCACTGATTTTCTCCTTAAAGATGTTAGAAATGACTTGCACAACCAAGATGAATAAAAATGAGGACAAATGATCACCTTGTCTAAAACCTTTCTTACCTTTGATTTTTTCGTGTAGATCTTGATTTATATTAATACTCTAGGAAGGCATAAAAATACATTGAATAATCCAAGTGACTATTTGGTCAAGAAATTCATGAAAACCAGGATATCTAGAAAAATTTGTCATCAAATATTGTCATAGGATTTCATCATGTCAATTTTAAGAGAAATCCTCAGACCTTTACAATTATTGTTATGACCCTTCAGAAGCTCTTGGAAGAAGAGGATGTTGTGAGTAATTTTATGACCAACCAAAAACGTTGAATTAGTGTTTTCAATCGAATAAGGAAAAAATTCTTTAATATATTGGCGATGATGTTGGAGATAATCTTATAGACCACATTTTATAGAGAAATTTGCCTGAAATCTTCTGCGTAAGAGAGGGAACCCGTCTTACGGATGAGGGACTTAATGGTGGTGTTCGAAGAGAACTCAAGATGGCGAGAACTAAAGAATATTAATATTCCATCACATATATTTTTTCCAATAATATTCTAGAAATTCTTAAAAAACCGCACATTAAAGCCACCAGGCCATGTATACTTATCGTTATCAATACTAAAAAATAACTTTTAGTTCATGCGCACGTAAAAATATGAACCATTAAAGTCATATCTTGGGGGTTAACTCTTGTGGAAATAAGAGAATGGACTCTAGTGATCTCAGGGTAACCCGAGGGAACCATGGAACCTAGAAGGTTAAAAAAGTAGTTTAATAAGATTCTGGAATTCTCGTTAGGGGTAGTGGCAAAATCTTCATTACTGTTGGATAAATGATTTTTAATTGTTGATATTGTTCTCACAAACTTGTTTTTGTACCAAAAACATGATCACGTCTTCAGGTTATAATGTCCTTTCAAACTTTGAATATTGGATATTAAGTATCGAACGAGTCGTGATTATTACTAAAATTAAAACCCACATCTCATATATGCTAGCCTATAGGTGATAAGGTTATATCCTAAAAATAGTATAAATTCCTTATAATGACGAGTTAAGATCATATCAAAGACCGAAATGATAAGATATAGTTAACTAAGAAGATGTTAGACGAGGGTCACCAAAAAATGTTAGACGAGGGTCGTATAGAAATAGATAGATGAAGTTCATCAAGAAGACGCTAAGATTGGTCATAAAATAGAATAATATGAAGGATGTAACAACGCAGTTAAATAAACGTCACCAAGAAACATTTAAACGAAAGTCACCAAGAAATGGTTAGAAGTGGGTCATACAGAAGTGGTTAGATGAGGGGCACTAAAAGAATATTAGACGAGCTTGACGAATTTCGCAAGGAAGATGAAAGACGAGGTAGAAAAACAAAAGGTTATTCGAGCAATTATAACTAAAAACATGTGTCATAATTTAATATGTTATTAAGATAGTTTGTTAAACCGTTATGACATGTGTAAAGTAATGATTGGTTGAAAGGATATTGTAAGTACTATAAAAATGCTTAAGTCTCTATATGGAGACTACGCATTTAATAAACAAAAACGTTATTATCATCGAATTACTTTTCTTTTCTGATTATTAAATATTATATTGGTTTTAAATTTGAGAAGAAAATTACCTGATCAAATTTGACACCGTCTGTGGGAATTTGTTTTCTTTTCAAACTTTAAACAATTTATCAATAGTGATGGCTAGGTTGGGAATCGAAAGGGAGACTCCAAAAATCCGTCCGATTGGAGCTACTTCGGCGACTGTTTCATAAATTGTAACTAATTTACCAGTTAGTGGGAGTAACGCGAGATAAAATCAACTTTCAAGCATGGCAGCTCATGCACGCAAAGTAATTGATCAGGAGAATATGACTATGGTAGTTATCATGACTAGAGCTGTTAGGGGGCCTCCCAACCCGTTAACCCGTCTGAGACCGGACCGGTAAGGCCCGCCCGAGACCGGTCCGGATAGCTTAGAGAGCGGGTTGGGAGCTAAAATTTTGGACCGACTCTCTTACCAGTCGGGACCGGTCCGCCAGGTAACCAGCCCGGTAAGGGAGATATATAATTTTTTTTCCTAATCTATGTATATTTTTAACTAAAACCTTAAAAAAATTATGATAAACTAGCAAACCCGCCCATTAAGAGTCGGACCAGACCGACTCGACTCTTAACGAGCCGGTCCCGGTCCATCATATTTGGCTCACTTCGCTTAGCGGTCCGGCTCGACCCGCCCGGTAGCTTAACGAGTCGGTCCCGGTCTCGCCCAAACCCGGACCGACCCGGCCCGATAACAAGACTAATCATGACAGAGGTTAATCGACCAACTGAAGTAGCATCTAGTGTGATCAGCTACTTTAGACCAGTTCAAGGAGAAAATATTCCTATCAAGGTTTGTAAACTACTTTTTCTAGTATTCAGATTTAGGAATTGCATATTGAGGAATTAAAGTGACAGTAAGCTATGACAAACCAGTTTCAAGTTGAGAAGGATTCAGAAGCTAAAGAGAAACTTGAAAAGATGGATAAGGAATTAAAGTTTATATCATAAATTTTTTTGTTAAAAAATAAAAGAAAAAAACATTGAACATAAGGGATAACTAAGCAAACTATATGGAGAAAATAAAAGAGAAAAAAGTGACGTTTATATGTAAAAACGTGGATGGTGTTGTCCAGATAGATAAATAGTCATGTAAAGAAAAAAATTAGAAAGATTCTGAGTTTGAAGCTTAATCATATAAGATGGTAGTAAAAAAAAGATAAAAATAAAAAAAAGTATAGTACAATGAGGAGAGGCCAAAAATGGAAAAATACATGCTTCAAGAATCTCCATTTATTAAGAAAATTCATGAGGGAAATATTCCGCTGAAGTTTGTTCATTTTAAAATGACAACCTATGATGACCCAAGATATCTTGATGATCATCTATGGTAGTTTAGAAGTATGATGATGGGGTTTAATCTGGATGATACGTTGTTGTGCAGATCTATATTTGGCATTCAAAGGAAACTCATTACATTGGTTCAATAGTTTATGTCAGGGGTCGATTCAAGATTTTGAAAGATTCTAGAAGGCTTTTAGAAATAGTTTTGTAGGTAATATAACATATAAAATAGAAGGGGATTCTATTATGAAAATGTATCAAAAAATGGGGAAGCTTCAAAAAGCTATGTTCAATGATTCATTCACAAAATGAATAGTATGGTGACCACAATGAAGCTAGGTCTTATGTTAGCTTCGAGTAATGATAAATCTCACAAATATTTTTGTGCTTATCACAACAATCATGTTCATGAAACCATTGACTATTGACAGTTACGTGATGAAATCCAAAGACTAGTCGATAATAGTGATCTTGTCCAATTTGTTAAAGGCAAAAAATTAAGAAAGGAGTAAAAGAAAAAACAAAGAAGAATATGAAGAGAAAGAGGTGCAAAAAAAAATAAAGATGATAATTGAAATCAATAACCTTTTTTTACTATTCTTTATGGAGATACAATGTTGGAACCGTCTCAACCTTTATAAAAAATCACAAAAGAGATTTAGAGGTTCATCTAGTTGAGAAACCGTCATATCATCATTATCGAAAGGAAATTTCAGATTTGACATTTAACGATAATGATTTGAGAAGGGTTGTTACACTACATGAGGATGTATTGATAATTGATTTAGACATTTCAAGAGCGATAGTCTCATAGGTTTTGATAGACAATGTGAGCTCAGCTAATATCATTTTTAAAAAAACTTCTATGATTATATGATATGATTACCTTCATATAAACCAAATCCATACGAAACGGTTAGTTGCAAAGGAAATACTACAACATGTATCGGTGAGATTGAACTTTTAGTGCTCATAGGTTATGGTAGTACTAAAAAAACTATAAGGATTCTTTTTTTTATTTTTGATGCGCTTGGTTTATATGATGTAATTATGGGAAGATCATGGTTGCATAAAATGAAGGCAAAGTCTTGTATATTTAGGTAACGTCTCAATTATCAGGCGGGAAATTTGGTTGGATAGCTAGAAGAATCCAAAAAGACAACGAGGATTTATTACGTAATATCGTTAGATCTTAAGAAATTAACACAATGGATATTAAATAGTGCAAATGAGGGTTGTCAGCTGGATTAGAATAGTAAGTTTTATAGGAAGTTGATGACCCTAACGAGAATATTCAATGTGAATATTTGTTAGATAAAACTGTTGAAGAAACAATATGATTTGGGTTGATAGTGATGATTTTTGAAATATAATTCAAATGTTTTTTCTTGGACCACTAATGACGCATTTGGAGTTAGCTCGTCTGTTATCTTCCATGAATTGTCAAATAATAAAAGAATTAGGCCAGTTCATACAAAAAATACATTTTTCTCTTGAGAAAGCAGAGGTTATTGCTAAAGAGTTAGAGACACTTTTGAAGTTGGGGCATATTAGAGAGTCGAGATACCCGACTTGGAATGTGAATCCTGTATTGGTTAAAAAGAAAAACAGACAATGGACAATTTGTATGGGTTTCACTGTTCTCAATAAAGCATACTCAAATGATGCTTTTATTTTACCTCGTATTGACTAGTTAGTAGACGTTGCCTCAGGTCATGATTTTTTGTTCTTTATGGATGCACACTCAAGATACAACTAGATTCGAATGCATCATAGTGATGAAGAATATAACGCTTTCCAAACTGAAAGGGGGTTGTATTGCTATAAGGTTATGCATTTTGGTTTGGAACATGTGGGTTCACTTATCAAAGGTTAGTCAACTGGTTTTTCGAAAACCAACTGGAAAAAAATAAGCTTATAAGACGATATGATAGTGAAAAGCTACATTGAGGATCAACAAGTTAGAAATGTTATTTCAAATATTTGAAAGACTGAGGGAATTCAATCTTAAGCTAAATACTTTGAGGGGTTCTTTTGGAGTTTGAAGTAGAAAATTTAATGAGTATATTGTTAATAATTGAAAGCACTATTGAACATGGAGCCACCAAAGACGATCAAACAAGTTCAAAGATTAACAGGTCGTTTGGCAGCATTGTTGAGGTTTATCTCTAAAACTTCTAAAAAAGTCATATTTTTCTTTGAGATACTTAAAAGAGCGAAAACATTCAGTTGGAATGATGATTCTCACAAATATTTCCATGCATTGAAAGATTATTTGACTTCAACATAAATTATGTCATCTCCAATATAAGGTGATGTGTTATACCTATATTTAGTTGTGTCTAATTTTATGTAAGTGTTGTACTAGTTATAGAAAATGAGAAAATGAAAATACCAATTTACTTTGTAAGTAAAATCCTAATTGACATATAAAAAAGGTATTTAAATTTGGATAAGTTAGCTTTAAGTTTGGTGGTAACAACTAGAAAAATGAGTATGGAAGCTTAACTAAACGTTTTCTTCTTGCAGATGTTTATTGACCCAAACTAGCAGCAAATACCGAGGTTATAGTGCAAGTTCGTAATCCGTATAAACAAAATATGCTAATACGAGCCACCTACCAAGCAATCCAATGAGCATAGTACATGTACCATGTCCATTTGATAAATAAAAAATAGACTTAGAAGACCCTTGTATCTTGTATCACTTTGACAAACACTTAATTGATGGTAGGTTTACAACTAATTTATGTACATGCCTTTAGCCTCACATTTAGCTTCTATTTTTAACCTAAAAAACCTATAAAAACACATTTAGCTGACTCATGTAACACCCTGCCAAGCATAGAAAAAATGCCAAACATATAGTTGTGATATATTTAAAAATTAGATACTACAAAAATATAATAACTTCCTCTAGATATTTTATTTAAATATGATATATTTTCATTAGAAACTAGACTCGTAGATCTTCACAATAATATATAGATAAATTTTTAGGATTCCAAAATTAGTACAAAGTTACATTTCAATTTGATATAAAATATGTTGATACAAAAATAAGTTGTAGGCAGCTTCGATGAGTGTTACAAGAAATACTATAACTTTGCGTAGATTTTTTTAATAAGATATTTTTTTTATTATAAACTATTTTCGTAAATTTTCTCAAACATATATGGAAAAAGAAAACATTCTAAATTAGTACAGAATTACATTTCATAAAATTTTATCAGCCTCTTTTTACTCCCATATCTTAGCTTAGTTTGTCATTTTATATAATTTTACCCTGTCATGATCGTCTCCATTGTCATAGCGTGTCGTTCTTATAGATATATAAGCCATTCTCTCCTATTGTTGTTTACTTTCTTCCAACTTATTATGCTTTGTCTAGTCTTTTTTTTCATCATATGTAACTTTACCTAACTATCATCATTCATCTTTTTTTCTTAGATATATCCTCTTAACAACATGTCAAGATTTTTTATCTTTATATTGATTACTTATTTCCCTACACATTATCGATTAAATAATTATAATAATTATAATATTATAAGCATATCATACAAGTTTATTAATTGATACCAGCTCATCCATATACTTATAGTTTTACCTCGTATATAAAGGCATATGCCCTAGCAGGATATACCCTTATCAGGACTCCCCCATAGTCTATGAATAAAATTAAACTTGTTTTAAGGACTACCTCAATCTAATATGAGGTAAGACTTACTTTTACTATTTATGCGTTCAACACACTTATAATAATAAATTGTTAAATTTAGGCTAGAAGTAACTCGTCAATATAGGTACCATCATAATAACTATATGGATCGAAGATAGATCAACCGAAAAGGCATTTATATACAAAACCTAATGAAATTTATCTAGGTGGAGCTTGAGATGTGACTTATATGCAAATATATATATATATGTTGATATCTAAGGGTTGAGACAAGCTATCATGACTGGTGACTATTGAGCCAAACGAGGATGAGTTGGATCGAAGCATGTGGCTGTAGCTGGATCGAAGCATGTAAGCTAGACCAAAATAGTCTGTCGAAGCTACCTCAAGCAAAAGCTTCAATACTTATGTGTTTTGTTCCGGGTTAGAACTGGGCTACTTTATTTTTTCTCTTAATTATGATATTAACCTTAGTAATTGATTAAAATATTTAGTCTAAATTTTTTATTGTATTAGGGTTTTATTATAAATATTGATTAAAGAGATATGATCTGGGATGTCCATTGGACTAGGGCTTTATTATAGTTGTTGATTAAAGTGATTTGACATGGAGCGTCTAACATATTAATTTTGTTATCTGCATCGTACGATCTGAAATTAAGCTAGGGTTTTTAATAAGAAGTCTATAAATAGAATACACAATACGGGGTTTCAAGCATAATATACCGGTTATACAAACGACTGAAGACAGAATGTCGATTCAATTACGCGTCTGTTTATTTTTTAAGAACAGAGTTTGGTCTTGTAGAAAGTAAAGTGATGTGAGAAATAAACACTAAAGAGAGAGTTTTTTTAATCATATTATCTTCGTAAAATGTGAGAGTTTTATAATAGAGAGTGATGAGCCATTTGTGTTTGGAGAGTCTTTCTGTAACCTTCTTATTAATAAAAACATAGTATTTGTTTCTTGTGAGTATATGATTACTTCTACAGTCCAAACCACATTAAATATTGTCTTGTGCGCTTGGTTTTATTAACGATTTATTTTATTTATTGTTTCTATCGAAGAGGGTAATAGTTATGTCTTAAGGCGAACACAATTTGCCAATAAGTGGTGCAGTTAGCGTGGATCAACAAAAGAATTAGTTGATCAATAAAAAATTTAAAGGTTTGAGATATAGATCTTATTGGGAAACTAAAAGGCCATAAAAATTTAGTTTATGAAGGTTAAAGCTTGCATAGTACAGAAAGTATTGGTTGCTGCTAACGATGAGAAATTTACACATGTTAATGATGTGGTATTGTCTAAAGCTCATAATATCCTCATACTAAGCTTGGGAGATAAAATATTGTGTATGAGTTATCTGAAGAGCCTACGATGTTGGCAATATGGAATCAGTTATAAGTGATTTATATAAAGAAATCCTTAGTAATCAAATTGTATCTCAATAAAATAACTTTACGCGCTGACAATAAATAGTAACAAATAGGTATGAAGGCACCTAGACGATTATAATGGAATCATGCTAAACTTGAATACAACTGGTGTAAAGGTGGAGGAAGTGGATACAAAAATCATCGTCTTAAGTTTGATATCAAGAGAGTACGAACACTTTGTGGACATCATTCTATATAAAACAAATACTCTTTTACGATTTCAAAAGTGAAGAGTGACTTGAACTTCAAAAATCTGCAAAATAAGATTGTTATGAAGGATGAATCTGAAGAATACATATTGAGTGTTAGGGGCAAGCCACGAAAGAGAGATTCAAGTAAGAAGAGAGGACACTCTCGGTCTTAGTCCAAGGGGTTTGCAAATGATTATAAAGTAATGTGTTGGGTATGCGTCAAGATATAACATATTAGTAGGAACATCTTAGAGAAAGGAAAAGACAACAAGTATCAGAAGATTAAAGCTGGGATGTTGTAATGGTTTCTGATGAATATGAGTATACTGATGGGTTAATGAATTTTTATTCTTGCAGGTATAAAAATAAATTGTTGCTGGATTTGGGCGTGTCATTCCATATGAATTTCAATAAAAATTGGTTTAATAACCTTAGAATGCTTCATGGTGGAAGGGTCATCCTTGACAATGATGAATTATGTGATGTCAAATGGATTAAACTGTTACATTCAAGTTGTGTACAAGACTTGAGAGAGTGGTAAACAACATAAGGTATGTACCCGGCGTTAAACTTAACCTTTTTTATATTGAGATATTAGATGAATAAGGTTTACCTATAAGGGTGAATATGGAAAATAGGGTCTTGTAAGGCTCCATTGTTGGTGTGAAAGTCTATAGGACTAATGGTGTGTTATTTCTTGAGCGCTCTATAGTGGTATGGGGATGTCTAGTATGGTGAAAGATTGTACCAGGTTATGGAATTTTCTCTTAGGACATTTAAGTGAGAATGAATTTGGTGAACCAAACAAACAAAATTTGTTAGATGGTACCATAGTTCATAAGCTTAGTTTTTGTGAAAGGTGTATATCGGGTAAGAGCAAGCGGGTGAAGCTTATGCTCGGTAACAGACAACCAATGGAGTGCTTGATTATGTTCATTCAAATATTTGAGGTCGAGCACAAGAACTTATTATTGGTGGTATAAGGTACTTCAAGACCAATGATGAAGCTTTTGCTTTCTTTGTGAGTTGGAATAAATAGGTAGCTAATTAAATCAAGAAAGCACTAAAAAAGCTTCAGACTTATAATGGCTTGTAATATGTGAACATGGAGTTCACTAGCTATTATGAATATCTTAATATTTCTAGAAACCGAACAATGAGTGGAACTTCTCAATAGAACAGTCTTGCTGAGAGAATGAACCAAACCTTGCTCGAAAGAGTTAGGTGTATGCCTAATGCATATGGAATGGGCTAAAGGTTCTAGGGAGAAGCCGTGACAACGACTACGTATATCATCAACAAGAGCCCATCCACGTTACTTAAATTTATTATCCTCAAGAGGACCAGACTTAAGAGAAACCTAACCCAAAAAAATTGAGAGTGTTTGGATGTGTTCCTTACATACATGTGAAGCAAGATAAGCTTAGAGAATAACATTAAAATGTTTGTTCTTTATTTATAAAGAGTGAAAATGTATAGGTTATGGTGCCTCGGACATAGATGACATAATATTTTGATAAGAAAGGATATGGTTTTCAATGAAGATGATATGTTATTAAAAAAAGGCGGTGGAGAGTCAACCTAGTACCATCGAGAAGAGATGTGAAGTTAATGATGGGTCTGATCTAGAGTGTGAAACTGGAGATGATTCTGCCAAAGATGATTTAGGACATGGTTCCGTTTAACCTCATACATAGGAATTTCAACCGTTGTATGAGTCCGAAGATGGTAAAGGGTCTGGTGTTATAAGACCTTCAGATGATCAGATTGGAGAGAAATATGATCTTAACGGTTATCAATTGGTGAATGATAGAGCATAGAAACTAAGAAAATAACTGCATATGTATGGCTTTGCCGATGTAATTGGTTATGATTTATTTATTGAAATTTAAGAAGTTGCATACTGTTATGAGGGAAGAGCTAATATCTCTCAAGAAGATGAACACATGGATTCTTGTGAAGCATCCAAAGGATTAAAACCTTATTGGGAGTATATGGATATTCAAAAGAAATTCGGGTATTCCTGGTGTTGAGTTAGCCAGATACAAGGCTAGAATGGAGGATAAGGTCTTTACACAAAAGTATGATGTTGATTTAGTGAGATACTTTTACCGGTTATGAAATAACCTCCATAAGGATTCTATTGTCAAATATTTCTAGATTTTGATCTTGAGCTAGATCAAATGGATGTTATTATTGTCTTCCTGTATGATGTATTGGAAGACACATTTTATATGTGTTAGGAAAAAAGGTTTGAAGAAGGAAATGAAGATGGTATATGTTCGTTGAAGAGACCATTCTATGGGTTGAAACAATCGTCGAGGCAGTGAAATAGAAAATTTGATTCTTTTATGAGATCCATCCAATATACCTGTAACTATTATGATAATTGTGTCTATTGGAATGTGAAACACGAATGAAGAGATAAGTGTTGTTGCTGTAGTGAATGACATACTAATAGCTAGAAGATATAAGAAACCTATTGAAACAACGAAGACTCAACTGAAAGGAGAGTTTGAAATGAAGGATATAGGGCAGGCTAGAAGGATACTTTGTATTGATATCAGGAAGAAAATACTTAAGGGGTATTTTTCATTATTTTATCAAAATTATATATACATAAGGTCCAAAAGAAGTCATAAACCTTTGAATCTAAAGAGTTTGGAACTCTCATTGGTGCCCAATTTAAACTTAATGTCACTCAAGCACCAACCGAAGCTGCAGATAAGAAGTACATATGAGAGATACCTTATACCAATATTATTAGTAGTATTTTTTATGCTAAGATTTGTACAAGACCTGATCTTGCCTATGTGGTAAGTGCTTTGAGAAAATTCATGTCTAATCTAGGAAATCCACATTGACGTTCACTCAAATTTCTCATGAGATACTTAAAGGGTTTGTTTGTTGCAGGGTTGTGCTAAAGTCAGAAGAATACAGCTAATATAGTGCTAAGAGTGTGGACTCTGATTATGTAGGCTGACTTGACACAAGGAAGTCTATTTTAGATTATTTGTGTAATGTGCTTTGAGTTGTTAGCTAGAAGTCTTGTATACATAAGTTTGTTGTGTTGTCATCTATCGAAGCCGAATATATGGTTACCATGGAAGCCATGAAGAAATTTATTTGGCTGAAGGAATTTCTGAGTGAAATCATTAGTATGGAGCAAGATGTGATAATACTAGTGCTTTTCATTTAATACAGCATATAAAGGTCCATGAACGACTAAACATGTATATATCAAGTTGTACTTGATCTGAGATATGGTAAAGAAAGAGAAAGTGGCTACGATTGCTAGCAAATAGAATCCTTTAGATGCTCTGACTAAGGTATTTCCAATTTCAAAGCTCGCAAATTGCATGAATATTGTGCAATTTTTAAATACATGTGAGCTTGTCTCAAAAGGGATAAAGATCATTGTTAGTCCCCCATGATTACCCTTTGTATCAACCTAGTCCCTCTCATTCACTTTTGACTTCCACCTATCCCCTTCGTTCCAGAAATGTGTAAATTTAGTCCCTCTCCACATGTGAAGCTTGAAAAACTGACACGTGTCCCTTACTTTTGTTGCAAGTTTGGTCCCCCAGAATTTGGGTCAATAATGCCCCTGCCTATGCTACCTGATACGCCAAGTAAGCAGTCACGCCATATTTACTATTTACAATAAAATTTAATCATTTACCATTTACTTTCACCTTTTACCCACAACTACCCTAGTTGGACCGAGTCGAACCTAAATAAACCTAACCCAATCCAGCCCATTTTAATATAACCCAAACTCGAAACCTGTTTAATTACCCAAACCCCTAATTAATCACTCAAACCCTTAATTAAATCAATTAGAAACAAAAAAACCTAATTTCATCCACGGAGCCTCATTTCTTCTCCATTTCTTGTCTTTCTCTCTTCTCTCTATCTATATTAGAAGCAGATTTGTATTCGAATTTTGTAAATGGACTAATTACAAATCAGCAGTGTTTCCATAAGAGTAAAGCAGCGTAGCATTAGCCTTAGGGTGTTTGATATAAACGGCCACGACTTCGTTGCTGTGGCGAGTCCTTAGCGTTAAAACGTCTACGTTATCCCACAACAGAATATCCGATATGTATAACCGGCCGTCACGAGACTCGTCGGTTAGAACTTGGTACGACGGCGGATACAGTGGAAATAAAGCGAGTTTAGCGGCGATTGATGAGGTGACACCTCCCATGATCTACTTCTCATCACACAATGTTTGTTGATTCATAAATTAGAAAGGCAATACATGCGGCTTATTTTCTTGAATCACTTACCATTAAAAAGTTCATAGGTCTTATAAAAAGATGGGCATTCGATAGAAGTAGAAGATAAAGTTGAGATTTTTTATTCTATAGATAAAAAAGAACTAAAAGTTAAAGAGAAGCCGAAAGAAAGAAAGTTGATAGAGAATACAGCCAAAAACTGGATGGAGATAAAAATACATGGCGGTGTGTGGGTTTCGTTTAACAATTTGATAATAAATTTCATGAAATTCTTTGTAATAAAGACTCGATTGTATTGATATTTTCAATATTAGAAAAAGATTGTATTCGAATTTGTTTCTAATTAATTTAATTGGGGGTCTGGGGGTTAATTAGAGGTTTGGGTAATTAAACGGGTTTGGGGTATGGATTATATTAGAATGGGTTGGGTTAGGTTTATTTAGGTTCGACTCCGTCCAAATAGGGTAGTTATGGGTAAAAGGTGAAAGTAAATGGTAAATGTTCAATGGTTAAATTTCATAGTAAATAGTAAATATGACATGGCTGCTTACTTGGCGTATGCGGTGGCATAGGCAGGGGCATTACTGGCCCAAATTCTAGAGGACCAAACTTGCAACAAAAGTAAAGACACGTGTCAGTTTCTCAGGTTTCACATGTGCGGGGGGGCTAAATTTGCAAATTTCTGAAACGAAGGGGATGTGTTGAAGTCAAAAGGGAATGAGAGGGACTAGTTGATAGAAAAGGTAAACATGGGGGACTAACAGTGATTTTTAGCCTCTCAAAAGAGTAGAATATTGTGTGAAACATATGCTGGAGCTATTATAAGCATGGTTGGAAAACTGTTATCTATAGGTTAGAAATAACTGTCAATAGAGGTACTGACGTAGGGCTACATGGGTCGAATTGGATTAATCGAAGACATGTATAGGCATGAATTGTTGAGATCTCTCTAGGTGGAGCTTGGGTCATGAATTAGATGCAAAGACATCTTCTAGAATCTAAGGGTCGAGACAAGCTGTCGAAACTGGTGGTTATTGAGCCGAACGAGAATGGGCTGGACCAAAGAATGTGTCATAGCTGGTAGTCTGTTGAAGTTACCTCGGGCGGAAGCTTCAATGTTGATGTATTTGTTTTGTTGGAACTCGACTTCTTCATTAGGGATTTTAAGTATAATTCTAATCTCATTCATTGATTAAAATATTTAAGTCAAAGAATCTGCTTGTGATACGGTTTTATTATAGATATTAATTTAAAATATTTAATCTGGACCCTCTATTGGATTAGGGATCTATTATTTGTTGAATAAAATGACTTAATCTAGAGCATATGAAGTATTAGAGTATTATCTAAAGGTGTCTTTTTTTTTGAGTCTGCGGGTACGCAACCCAATCTGACAAGGTATCCATACATTTTATTTTGTTTGGGATGGGTCGTTGGTTTTAAAATATATTACCCACAGGGTTTGGGATGACAAATTAGCCTAAAATATTTTCCACAGAAAAACTCAAACCCGATCCGCACGACATTCGTTAATTTTTCTAGTAGTAAAAAATTAATACATGATATATTATTATTTTATGAATTTTAAAAATAAATATATTATAATATAATTCACTTTGTATTTTATTCTTTATGATTTATGTATTTTTTTTTATAATAATTTTATAGTTATTTATATTTTATTATATTTTAAATCAGCTTATAGTTAACAAATATAAATTGAATAAATCTTTAAAAATGTTATAATTTTATTAAATACATTTTTATATTTAAAAATATATTAAAATTAAATAAATATGAATTGTATATAATAAATTTGTTTTTTAGATTTTTTATTCAATTTTTAGATTTGTTATACAATTTAATAGTTTATATTCGCTATATTATTATTAGTATATATTATAAAAAAATTATTAGATAGTGAATCACAAACAAATATTTTATAAATAAATAAATGACCTATGAGTACGCGTGAATGAGTATCCGAACTCTACGGGCTTGGGCATGTAAAAACAATATTTCACCCGAACCCACGGGTTAAAAAAGACGAGATATGTTACGGGTTTAGCAATATGCACATCCATCGTGACCCATTGACATCCCTAGTTTTATCTGCACAATCCGATCCCAAGTGTAGTTAGGTTTTGCATGAGAAATCTATAAAAAGAAAACAAATGTGCAAAACATGAAAGCGTAGCGCAACAACGATACAAACGACTGAAGATAACATGCTTATTCAATTATATATCTTTCTATAAGAATAGAGGTTGGTCTTGTAGAGAATAAAATGCGGTGAATCACGTTATATTTATAAACTGCGAGAGTTTCGTAACAGAGAGTGATTGAGTTATTTGTGTTTGAAGAGTTTTTTTGTAACTTTCTTATTAAATAAAAACAAAGTATTCATTGCTCATGGACATAAGATTATTTCCACAATTCGAAACAAGTTAAATATTATCTTGTGTGCTTGGTTTTATTTACCTTTCTTTTATTTATTGTTTTTATCGAAGAAGATAATTGTTATGTCTTAGGATGAATAGATTTTCCCAACATAAAGTTACCCTAAATTATGGTAGAAATGATTTTAGAACTTATATGTTATAATAATTGATAAATTTAATGTGATTTAATAACGATTAGAATTATAGATTGATCTTAAATTGATGTAAATAATAAATCACTGATCTGTTATTTAATCCAAAAGCTCTCATTACTTTCTATTCTTTATGTCAGGTCGATTTTTTTTTCAATAATTTTTTTCAATTTTCCAACTTACTAAGATGATATATTTCTAGAACTTTCTCTCTCTAACAACATTGGAAACTAATAAAATAAATTTAACGAGATGATTTCAAACTCATTTATTATAATACCTTATTCATTATCTTGTCTATTGAGAAACTAACAAACATCATAATACCTCATTTTTTCGAACCCTTCAAACTCATTAAAAGGTATTTTTCTTTATCTTTATATACTCAATTTACTAATTAGTATTATTATGACATGAGGTAAAACTTGATAATATTTAGATTTTTTTTGTTCTTGATATAACATGTATGTTCATCAATTAGACTTCCCAAATGGCCAACAAAATGGTTCGTATATAGAATTGTATTACATGTTGAGCAACTCATCTAATAGTAATCAATCTTGTTTTCTTCTTCACAAAATACTCCTTCTAGGAAACATTTCACCATTCCTAAATCAGTCCTTATGAAGAAAAAATACTTTGTTATTGACAAACTGATTTAAAATTGGAAAGATGCATTGTATACCTTTCCTCTTCAAACTTTAAAACTAATCATTTTTTCATCATTCGATCATAACAATATTATATGACTGCAAATACTCGTCTAGACAATGTAATAAAATATCATCATTTTCTTATAGTTTTTTTTTAAAAACAAACTGAGTCTTTTGTATATGTTGATGAATCTGACATAGTCAACATAAGATTCAAGTGGGAAATTCCTAATAATACAATCATTCAATTATTCAAATAATGAGAAGTTCCTCATCACATCATATATGAAGTTTGGTTTTTTAATCTTACTTAGTTGGGGATTTAGGTTTCCTCTTTCTTTATTAATAACTGAATTGTCTCAGTTCGTCTATATTTTTTGTCACACCTGACTTCTAATTGATGTAGAATACTATATAGTTTAATTATTTATGTTGGAATCATCAAAGTTTCTATCACAGTTTCAGATATCCTTAGTTGATGATAAATTTCTAAAGTTTCCAAAACCCATTTTGATTATCAAGCATTACATAGGCAACAACGTATTGTTAGACTTCTTGACTCTGATCATTTTTGAAGACGAGATTCTTTTATATTAATGACCATTGTGAATATCTCACTCATAAAGGATTTTTTTCAAATTGGAAGACGCGTGATGAAAACATGTAAGATAAGATTACTACTTTTTATATTATCTTGCACATCAATTAATTTCTAATACTTGTCTTTATTTATAACAATAATTTTCTCTTTTTATTTTTGTATCTAATGTTGTTATGACCCAGTTTTTTGTGAACTAGAGCATGACAAAAAATTTCAAAACTATTTTCACATGTTGTCGTTGACATATAAAGAGATGAATATTACCTTTTATTCACAATAAAAATAAATCATGCTTTTGGACCGCTAACGAGCTAAAAATGTCTACAGACGAGACTATCATTGTTATTGAGACCGATGCTGATTCTACCTTAGTACATGGAAACATTACTCATTGGTATTGTTGACACTCATATTGTATATGGCCTCGATGTATCGTTTTTTCATAAAGATGTTGTTTAAAATCACCACAGTGAAGATAAGAACGAAGGTTCGTCCAAGAAAACAAAAAAAATCAACTCTTAAAAGAAAACAAACTACCTTTACAACCAAAAATCCAATTGAAAAATATAATGTTATTGTTCCTCCTATAGTCTTACTAATATTATTGTTGATGTTACTCAAAGCCAAGGCTTAATCACCCTCCCCCAAAAAAACTATCAAATTAGTTGATAAAAGAAAAACTGTTGAGATTACTAAACAAGAACCATGTACTATCAAGTAATATTTCACAAAGGACTTAGTTGGATCATCCACCTTCTTAGACCCAAAGTTTTACTTAATCGTCATTTGTCTTTGTATCCCAATAAGGCATATATTTTTCCTAAAACAGTTTTATATATGTTTAAAAGAAAATCGATATTACTATAGAGGTATCTTTCCATTTTTGTTCATAATTTTTAAATTTATATATTTTGATGTCTTAATTAAACCTATTTTATTTTCCAGAGCTATTATATTTATGCAATAGTTGTTGGCAATAATACTATGTCTCCTTCTGATTTTGGGCTCCTGCACTCATAAATTATCTTTCAAGTTTCCTTTTATGAACAATTTAGCTCAATCAAATGGGAGCTTAGTGAACTCAAGAATATTTAATCGTCTTTATTGGATGATTATGAAAAAACTACAAAAGATAAGTCTTTCATTGATTACTGCTTATCTTCTTACCAAACTATTATTAAGAGCAAAGATGTAGAGATCACAAATCTGCAAAAAAGGATTGATAACTTTTCTACAGAAAAACACAAAGGACTTGATGCACCCAATAAACCTATCACTGAAGCACGAATTAAAAATTTCTAAAAGATTTTTCAACACATTACGTAAGAAGCTTATCTTTGGTATTTGGTGAGTAAACCATGGTACAAACTTAGGACCTCAGATAAGTTGTTTCCAGTAGATACATATCTGGTCTTTCCATCAGATGATAAATCTCCGGAAGATAAAAATAAGGACAACAATAACTTTTTTTTATCTTAAAGATGAACAAGAATTAGCTCGCACATAAGATACTCATATCGATGGTGATAATTATGCGCATACAATAAAAAAATATTACCACCAAAGTTGACATTATCAATGAAGTTAATGAGAAACTCGAGGAAATCAGTAGCAATAGTAAATAAATTAACTATTCTTTGTTCCTTAACAAATTATTTTTTTCTCTCTTATAAGACATATGTTTTATCTATCTTTTGTGAACTATTGATTTTTCTCTAGTAGTGTCCCATTAATAACTCATTGTTTATCTTTACACTTTGTTTTGGTAAACTTTATCTTGCCAATATATTAAACTTTTCATTTTAAAAATTAGTTTTTTTTTATTTTTTGACAACAATTTTACCCATACAAAAATGTATACTCAATATAATAGTATACTTATCTTATTTCCATTTATTTTTCTTACAAAGAGTACTCAACGAGTGTGCACAAGGTAAACCCTCAGTCTGACACAATAACATGCAAACTAACGCCAGTAGATAAACCACACAAGGTGGCAGGCTCAGCCAAGAAAGCGTATGTAGAGGGACTCGAACTCATGACCTTTGGTCACAAGCATGCTTTACTCAACCAACTGGGCTACCCCCTTGGGGGCTATAACTTGATATTTTATCTATATTTGATTAGGTTTCTATCATCCAATATTTATGGCTTTACTTGCATGACTCTTGATCTAAAAGACCATCAGATTGGTCTATAGTTATGCTTGCTAGTTGATATATATTTACGGCCCCTTTTGTGGCCTCTTAGTTTTGAAACATCATCAGTTTGGCTTATAATCATGTTGACTACTTGGCATATAGTTTGAGAATTTACGACCTAATGTGTGGTCTCTTGATCTTAAAAGAATAGCAGGTGACTTTAGTCAGATTCACTAAATGACATATAGTTTGGGCATTTACGGTCCCTTGTATGGCCTTATTATCCTCATTAATAATAGGTTTGGCTTATAGTTATATTCAATTTTAGAATTTTCTTACTTTATAACATTATTACTTATTTTTCCATCATTCACAAATTTTAAGTAAATCTTTATGATTTAACTCATACTTTTACCTTTTTTTCTTAGAATAACTGTTAACTCAAACTTTCTTATTGGTTACCAACTTTTTTAATATATTGTTTGTCCAAAAACCATACTTTGTCTCTTCATTTATTCATCATTGAAGTTATTTATCTTGTTATTATTTACTTGTCGAATTAAGTCGTCTTCAATATAACTGGTTCTTTCTTTCTTATCTAGCTTGTTTTACTATATGTAATTGATGTGAAAAGTTGCAAGTTTATAAATATCACGTTAGTTTTGATTTGTACTAGACTCGAGATCTTATCGAACCCAAATGATTTTATCTAATCTAAATCTAAAAATCTATATAGTAGTTACTATTTTGACAATAAAATTAATTTTAAAGTTTTTAATAAAAAGGCTAAGACTCTATGTGATCTTACTAAAACAAAAAAAACAATTAAAGGAGTATCAATATTTAAAATAGTTATACGATGATTATACACATATACACAAATTATTACAAAGTTTAAATTGGTTTGGTTTATTTTAGGCTGAGGGTAGTTTGGTAAAGTGTTTTGGTAAGTTTGAAGTATTTAATATTTAGTGTGAAGAGTAGTGAGATAATTAAGCAGTATGCTTGTATTAAATGTTCATCACTCTCATTAATGAGAGTAGTTAGGGTATTTATACTCTTAATTCAATGACCCATGGGCTTACCGGGTCATATTGTGAAATCAGGTCAAGTTTAAAGACCAATTAGTCTTTTAAGTAGATTACCAAATAGCTTAGTCAAAAGGAATTTTACATTTGTCATGTTCAGATTTTTCAGTGGAGTGTTATGGTCCGAATTACCCTTGTCTGGATACAGTCGAGAGTTGTGGCTGAAGTATCCGAACTCATCAGTAGCCCCTTTTTTAGGCCTCACAACATATTTTTGATAGGGCTAAAAAATCTATTAATCCAGTATCAACTTAATCTGGTCTGCTCGTGTTGTCCGGACTAAGAAGTTCATCTTCAACATTAACCCAGTTCGAAAGTTATCAGGACTAGTTTCTCTTCCCAGAATTCTAAGACTTTTCTTCTTGGATCGTGGGACACGTGTCAATATTTGGTTTGACCTACCAGCCGTTATTTTTCCTAGGCCAGTGCAGCCACTAAGTTTAGAAAGTTACCTAGGCATTTGATTCTCCACACGTTCGCACAACCTTTAATCATTGCAAAAACCCTCTTCAACTTATCCTAGGTAACTGTAACTTTTTTCTGTTATATAAATACTCTTTTACTATTTCATTGTCTTCCACACTCAAAGCTTTTCTAGAGAGATATTTGTTTTTACCTCCAAATCGTTTTTGAGAGATTTTATGTTCACAGCCAGAAACGCTTTAGTGAAAGGTGGCTGGTTGAATTTGTCAGAGTTAGAGAGAGCGAGGAAGGTAGAAAGAGAGAACCGCATCGCCGATGGCCTCCCAGTTTCTCCAGGTGAGAAAACCAGTAAACCGACTCAGGACGCCGATCAAGGGTCATCCTCTTCCAGAAACCTTACGCTCAGACAGCTTTCATTCAAACCAAGCATTTCACGTCTTCCCTCAGGTTCTTCTGTTCAAGAGTCTCAACCTTCTGTGCCTAAAGAAAAAGCCGTTTCAAGTATCAAAAAACCCTATTTCTTTATTGCTATGGGTTCTGATACTAAGAAGTCTCCGGAGAAGATAACCCCTCGCCGGACACCCGCCAAACTAGAACCCAACCTATACCTTTACTGTCAAAACCCTCCGGATCGGAGGTATCCAAATCAGCTCCACGGGCCAAGCCCTCCGGAACTCAACCTCAACCAGATTGTAGGCCTTCAGAGGCAATAAGCGCTCAACCATCCGAACAGCCTTCTGTGCCAAAAACTGGCCCTCTTTCTTCTAAGGCCACTGACAAACCTTCCACAGTGATGAAAGAGATAATTAAAGACAACATTGAGGAGGCTCCTTTCGAAACCGTGGCGTCAGGTCAAACAGGAGATGCTGCTTCTGATAAGAAGGGAAAGAGTAAGGTAAAAATATGTATGACTCATCCAGACTCGCTTCCGTAGTGCTTAGAGGGCAAGGTAGGCCCTTGTTTCAAACATGTTAGCATCAAATATCTGTTGGTGTTGAAAAACATCAATTACATCTACACCCATACTACTGAATGGGCCGAATCCCGACCAAATGGGGGATTCCGGAGTCTGTAAAAGTGAGGATACTTATCACTCTGGAGACTCCCATGGACTGTAAGCTTAATGAGGTGGTAATTTTCACTTAAGTGCTAAATTGGGGACTCCAATTCTTATTGGACCCATAAATTGTTAGGTACTTTCACTTGGTCAAACTTTTCCCTAGTCAGCTAAGCCCCAATGCCTGGTACTCTCTTCTTGCTTGCATTATGCCATCAAGGGTGTCGAAAATCCCACTTCCGACGGAGCAATTTGCTACTTTAGCAAGCTTGTGCAAGAATCATCAGATTTCATTCTACCATCACAACATAGCGAACAACTTTAAAGTTATGGATGACTTGCTGGAGTCTGAAAAGAACTGGAGGACACAATTTCTGTTTTTCAGTGGGACATGGGAAAATTGTAGGAAGATTAAGGCCAACACCAACCCTAGCATGCTGACTAGCAGGTGGAAAAGTACTGATAATTTCCTTTCTTTTCTTTGTCTTTCATGTTTTTTTTTCTTAAATTATAAGTATTTTCCTATTTTGATTGGCTTGTTACTCCTTTTCAGTGCTATCGAAGGAGTTCACCAAACATTTGGAGGAGGAGCAAAAGACCTATGCAAAACTCAATGCATGGGCTGGAGAGCACTGGGAGAATTCCTTCCTCAACTGTTTCACATCAGGAAATTTAGTGAGGTCCCACTTGTGGAACACCACAGGCCGTAGAGACCTCACATGGGAAGACCTAACCACCCTTCCTCCTCATGACGTGATTCTCAAAAGGACAAAGGCCAAATATGGTAAATTATTCATAACTTCCAGACCAAAGGCTCCCACCAAGATGAAAAGCAAGAAGAAGAAAATTGCAACAGAGTTGGTTCAAGCAGCCACAAAAGGGACTGGTTTGGGGAACCAAGAGGGAATTGATGCTGCCCTGCTCAAAGCAGTAGATGTTGAAATAGTAAGGGAGGCTGGAGAGTTTCAGAACCCACCAAGGCCTCCTAAGAAGGACAGGAAACGGAGGGCCAGCAGTGATGAGAAAGCTGCTAAGAAGAAGAAAGTCACCCTGGGAGAAGAAATAATTCTTCGTCCTTCAGAAATCCAACCTCCACCAGCCCCTGCTGATCCTACCTTGCAAGAGAAAATCCCAACAGATCTGCAGTCCGGAGAGATTTCTTGGGGAGGGAATGATGAAGTGGACATTAGTGCCCTTCAAGACATTTATTTCTACTTCAATGATTCTGAGAAGGATGATTTCCTAGGTCCCTACCGTCCCTCCAGCTCTGCCAATATGGTGACCTTCAATGGTAAATATTTCTCCTTCTCTGGAGCGCAAGATGTTATGAGCCACTCCTTTCTCGGTCATATCTAGCCAATACACAACCTGGAAAGGCAGGTGAAAAGTCAAACCACCCTTATCAACTCCCTCACCACTGACAAGCAATCCATGTCAAACAATCTCTTAAACGCTCAAAAGAGTATAGAGGAACTAAAGAAGGAGATGGAGGCACTGAAAAAAGGACAATGAGGATTCAGCATATAAGTTAGCCTCATCAGAAGCAGCCAAAACTGAGCTCCAGACTAAGTATTCTAACTTAGAAAAATATCTCATAACGCTAAAACAGGAAGTGCAGACCAAGGATGGTGCCATTCAAACCTTAATCGACGAGAAGGCTAAACTGGAGAACTCTGTTTTAGAGATGACCAAGGAGAAGGAATATTTAAAGAGTCAGCAGGAGCAAGCTATTCAGGCGGTTATTGATAAGTATACCAATGAAGTGATAGACTCCTTAGAGAAAAGAGATGATAGAGTCAAGTCTGACATGGTGTTGCTCTTCGATGAAACTTTTCCGAAGAGGACCCTTGGTCCGTTATGGAAATATGTGGAATACGAAGATCTCCCATTTCATATTATGGCAGATGGTGATAAGCACAACTACTCCAGTGTAATAGATTCCACTACAGATGATGAAGAGGGAACTGGTGAGAGTTCGAACGCCGAACTTAAAAGTCCTAATTCCACTACAGATGATGAAGAGGGAACTGGTGAGAGTTCGAACGCCGAACTTAAAAGTCCTAAAAAAGGTGATGGTGGTAAATGAGCGTCTAAGCCCTAAGGTCTTATATTAATTTTTTGTTTTTCAAACAGTTAAAGTCCTTGGATGGCCAAGGTATATTTTGTACTATTATTCGGTTAAAGTCCGAATAAGTCCTTTGAACACCTAAAGTCCTTGGATGGCCAAGGCATGTTTTGTTTTCTTGTTCGGTTTAAGTCCGAATAGGTTTAATTTATTAAACTTTATTATTTTTAATACTTTTTTTAATTTTCTCATGGCTAATGTTTAAGTATCCCTTAGCATTTCAGAAATATTAAAGTGAGAGTGTTTAATATCTCCGATGACATTTATTTAATGGTCATCACTTAACAAAGTTCATCTGATCCGCTAAAGATCCAAGGTGTTGAACAAGTGATTTATACCTGAATTGAATTGTAGTAAAACCACTCCGAATATTTTAAGAAGGCATCATATATTATTGAACGAAAGACCAGACACCTCATTAAAACCTCCCCGCCCCACCAGGGTTGGAAAAAGTATCCTCCCTAATATTTATATTTATATTTAACAAGGAAATATTTACACAAAATATTTTACTCTAAATATAACCTAAGATGTTAAATATTCCATGGATGCTTCAAAAGTTTCCCTTCTTTGTCCTGGAGTTTATATGTCCCAGGTTTGAGCTTTTCACAGACCTCATAGGGGCCTTCCGAGTTCGGAGCCAACTTACCGAACTGCTTCTCTTTGGTGTGTAAGAAACCTTTCCTTAACACTTTATCCCATGGTTGAAAATATATTATTTTGACCTTGGAAGCAAATCTGCTCCTCGTTAAACCTTGGTAGTGAGCCGTACTTAAGTGAGATTTAACCCTTCTTTCTTCCATTAGGTCCAAATGATTCCTAATTGCTATCTCATTAGCTTGTTCGGAATAGTTGTAGACTCTGTATGATGGTAGAGTAGCTTCTATGAGGGTAATTTCATTCATCCCATACACCAAAGTAAAAGGGGATTCTTGTGTAGCAGTCCGAGGAGTAGTTCGGTATGCCCATAACACTTCTTGCAAATACCTTGGCCACTTCCCCGCAGCTCATTCTAGATTATTTTTTAATCCTAACAGAATAGTCCTGTTGGCAACTTCAACCTGGCCGTTTGCTTGTGGATTGAAAGGAGAAGAAAAACTATGTTGAATACCTCTAGAAGCACAAAAATTCTCCATATCTTTGTTATCAAATTGTGGCCCATTGTCTGTAGTAATCTTTTAAGGGATCCCAAATCTGAAACATATGTTGGATAGGATAAATTTAATGACAGCTTTTGAAGTGGTTCCTGCCAAAGGAGATGCCTCTATCCACTTTGAAAAGTAATCAATAGCAACTATAATAGTTCTGCACCCCCTGGATGCCATAGGTAGAGGTCCAACTAAGTTCATTCCCCATCGAGAAAAAGGTATTGGCTCAGAAATAGACTACATAGGCACTGCTGGCACATGGATTTCATTTTCATACCTTTAACATGGATCACACTTCTTTACCATTTATTTAGCATCTGCCATTATAGATGGCCAATAGTAGCTATTCAAAAACACTCTTCGGGTTAGTGCCATGTACCCATAATGTGTTGAGCCCTCTCAATCGTGTAGTTCAGATAAAACGACTTGGGATTATTCAACCCCCAAACAACGCAGGAGAGGTCTACTGAAAGATGTTTTATAGAGAACTCCCCTTATGATCAAAAAAACCTCGGGCCTTGTGTTTAATCTTATTTACCATAGCTTTATCCGAAGGCAAAACCCCATCAGAAATATATTGAATAAGGGAAAACTTCCAGTCTCTAAGCTGAATCACCTGTATGCGCATGCTTTCCTCATCTTGCTTGTTTTGACTTGACTGTATAGATGGGAATTCGTGTATGTGAATCCAAGGGTAGGACTCAGAATACGCTATAGTTGCCAAAGAATCTGCGAGGGTGTTTTCCGATCTGGGAATATGCTCTTAACAAACACTTTTAAAGTTGGCTGCCATTTCTTTTAGGATGAGTAAGTACTTGATCAGTTATTCCTTCTTGGACTCAGAATGACCTTGATCATAATGGATGAGTAGCTGTGAAACCAAAGCATATAGCTTGGTACATTTAAGACCAAGCTATAGCTGTTTCATATTCAGACTCATTATTGGAAACCCTGAAACCAAAGCATATAGCTTGGTACATTTTATCACCATATGGAGAGGTTAGGCAAATGCAGCCCCACAGCCCATTGTGCTTGAACCACCATCAGTTCGGACTACCCACTATTTCTTAGTTTTATCTTTTGAAGTTTGTTTAAGCTTTTGTCCGAATGGAATTCTACCGAGAAATCAGCCACTGTTTGAGCTTTGATAGTTGTTTGGGGGGAAATCAATGTCGTTATCGCCCAATTCAACTGACCACTTGGTCATCCTGATTGATATGTCTGCCTTTTGAAGAACAGTTTTTAACGGGAAAGATGTCCAGACAATGATAGAATGAGATTGAAAATGCGGCCGCATCTTTCTCGCTGTAATCACGAGGGTAATTTTCCACTTCTCTTACCAATACTGCACTTATAGCACATTTTGACACAGCCAAGTACACATAGAGTGTTTCTCCTTGAACAGGTTTAAAAAGGCTCTTTGGTGAGGATAAGTGTTTCTTTATTTCAACAAAAGCTTGGTTACACTTTGGAGACCAATTAAAATCTTTGGTGTTCTTCAAAGTTTGGAAAAAAGGAGCACATTTGTCTGAAGACGGTGAGCCTTTGGACATCTTTAATATTCAGAAGAGGATCCATTTCCAGTAGGGCATCAAGCTGATCCGGATCGGGTTGTATTCCTTTCTCACTTATTACATAACCCAGAAATATTCCAGATCGAACCCCAAAGACACACTTTTTTGGATTTAATTTCAAATTCACAACTGCCAAATTAGTAAATATTTCTTGAAGATCAACTATATGCAAATCCTCCTCGAGGCTTTTAACTATCATGTCATCTATGTATACCTCCATATTTTCGCCAATCGGACTAGCGAATGTTTTGTTCACCAACCTCTAATAAGTAGCCCCGACATTCTTCAACCCAAATGCATCACTTTGTAGCAATGGAGACCTCTATCTATTTAAAGTTAGTATGATCTTGATCCTTCAGATCAACCCGTATCTGTTTGTACCCACAAAAAGCATCCATCAAGGACAACAATTTATTTCCAGACGTTGATTCCACCAACTAATCTATCCGGAGAACTGGATAAATATCTTTTGGGCAAGCTCTGTTAAGGTCAGTGAAGTCAATACACATACGTCATTTCCTTTTTTTTCTTGACTAACACCGGACTGACATTCCATAAAGGATACTGGGAATCATTTATGTGTCCCATCTTGGTAAGCCGATCAACCTCTTGGACTATCACATCAGCTTTTTCCTTGGAAAAAGCTCTCCTATTCTACACAACACGTGCAACATCACTTCATATTGACAGCTTGTGTGAGATAACACTTGCGGGCACTCCGGTTACATCACTATTGCACCAAGTGAAGATATGCTGATTGTTTAGTAGAAAGGACAACAATTTTTTTTCCAATTCTGGCGCCATTTTGGAACCAATCTTGATATATCTACCCTATGCAAGGGAGTGGGTTTCAATTTCTTCAACTGGGATTATAACACTAGGAGCCTCTCTGGGTCATCAATCTCATTATCTCCCTCAGAAGGCTACATTAATTGTTAATCTTCATTAATCCGAACTGCTCCCAAATTCTTGGGAGCAAGAGCAGTTGCATAACACTCCCTAGCTATCTGCTGACTACTTCGGATAATACTTACTTGCCCTTGAACTGCAACCGATGGACTGTTGAGGCCACAACATGCACTCTGGAAAGCCAAGACCTCCCAAAAATCGCATTGTAGGATGTGGGGAAATCTACCAAAACAAATAGTACCCTCACAATATTTTTAAAGGGCCCCTTGCCCAATAACACTTCTTCCTCAAATTCTCCAATTACATCCGCAAAGCTCTCTATGAAGCCCACAATAGTTCTGTCTGAGTGTTGAATAACAGTCGGATTCCTCATCTGCTTGTAAGAACTTAAAAAAGGATGTTTGCCGAACTACATGTGTCTATCAAAATCCGACGAATATCATTGCCCCCAATAGATGCTCCTATCACTACCGCATTATTATCAGGCCCATCAATATTTTTTTCAAATCATCCTCATCAAAAACTATGAATGGAAAAGGGGTTTGGAACTGATGAGAAGACATTCCCCCGTCCAACTGAGTGGCCAAACTATGTACATGCATCTTCCTTGATGAAGGAGTAGGTTCTGTCACAGTATCTCCTCCAAAGATGGTGAGTGACTCAAAGAAACTGATCAGTCTGGACATCGTCTTGGCCCGTCCGAGGAACATTGTCAGGCCTGTTTCCACTTCTTTTTTTTGACATAAGCTTCCAGCTTGCCTCTTTCAATAAGATTCTGCACTTCTTGTTTCAAAGCTATGTGGTCTTGAGTATTATGGCATATATCATTATGATATTGGCAAAAACAAGTATTTTGGCTTTCTCTAGGAGACTACACTGCCGCCGGTTTTCGGAAATGGACTTCATCCTTGGTCTTGTCATATATTGTGGCCACATTCTCTCTTAAATCTGCATACCACTCTAGTTGAACCCAAGGACCTCTTTTAGCTCTTGACTGCTGGCTCTGAGACTGATTATGGTTGGACTGAATTTGTTTAGCCCGGTTGGACCCTTGTCCGGTGTCCTTAGCCTTATATTCGGACTAGTTCTGAGCTGTTGTGGTGAACTTCATTTGACGGTGCACCCTGGTTTTCTTGGTTTCTTCCACATTAATCTGTTTTCCCACCTGATCCAACAGGCCACCCCATGTCATGGCTTTCTTCCTGGTCACTAAATCAGCCAAGTTCCCAGGGTTCAACCCTTGTTTTAGAGAAGCAATTGCCACTTGTTCGAAGCAATCTGCTAATCCATTCTTTGTATTCATGAATCCACTTATATAATCCTTTAAGGACTCATTTGGTTCTTGGGCACAATGGATTATTGTATCTCAATTTCCTTTCACCTCTCTACTCCCAACAAATTGTCATCGGAAGACAACCCGGAATGTATCAAAGTTTCTAATACACCACTAGGGTAAGCTATTATACCACTTAAGAGCAGTTCCCGTAAAAGTTTGAGAGAAGGCTCTACACAAAAGTTTTTCATCATCATCAAAATTTATCATGAAGTTCGTAAATTGCTCCGGATGGTTCTCCGGATCTTTATTTTCATCATACTTCTCCATTTTGGAGCTGTCAAATCTTTTGGGTAGGTTTCCGGACAGTATTTTGGCAGACAAAGGTGACTGTCTCCAGTTTTTATTACGACTAAAGACTGTGTCTTCGTTCGGTGTTACAAAGATACCTGGTTCGGTATGAAAAGCAAAAGGATCAATCAGCAACTGATTAGCACGCCTGTGAGATGACCCTTTGCCCAGATGTTTTTAAGCCTACCATGCTTATCCCTCTTTCTTGAATATTTTTTTATTAGCTTCATCTTTTTTCTGGACTCCTTTTATTACTACTTGAGGACAAATATTCCTCGAGCTCAGCCTCATTCGAAAAACTACTGGAGGACTCCGAATCTGAGCTTTCAACAGGTTTAGACCGGTGTGTCTTCTTAGAGCTGATGTGAGTCTTTTTCGAAGTCAGGTGGGTCTTTATTGATGGGTTATTTTCCCTAGGGTTGTCAGTATGATGAATAGCTGACGCCCCTGATTTCTTCCTTATACCCTTCTCTTCTTCTTTTATGGCCCTTGGCGCCTCTATATCTGCTGTCAACTTGTCTCGCTCTTCAATGGTATATTCTTTGTTTTCCCCAACCGTCTCCACCACAGGGGGTGAAGTTTTTTGCTCGCTCGGATCCATCCGAACCGGTTTTTCTACTGGATTTGAATGCAAGATTCAGGCACCTTCGTCCTCCCACTATGGTCGCCAATTTGGTTTGGTTTAATTTGGGCTGAGGGTAGTTTGGTAAAATGTTTTGGTAAGTTTGAAGTATTTAGTGTTTAGTATGAAGAGTAGTGCGATAATTAAGCAGCCTGCTTGAATTAAATGTTGATCCCCCTCATTAATGAGAGTTGTTTGGGTATTTATACTCTTAATTTAATGACACATGGGCTTTCCGGGTCAAATTGTGAAACCGGGTCAAGTTTAAGTAGATTACTAAATAGCTTAGTCAAAAAGTGTTTTACATTTGTCCTGTTCGGGTTTTTCAATGGAGTGTTATGGTCCGAATTACATTTTTCCTGATTAAGCAGTGAGTTGTATCTGAAGTATCCGAACTCATCATAGATAACTAAATCAATTTAGTCTATTTTTTTTTTCAAAATCATGTTCTTTTTCATAATATTGGTTGATTCGTTTTTCAAAGTCATTTATCTCTCGATCATCGGCAACTAACCTTCTTGTATGGTTGGTTATATCTCTAGTCATCTACCTCATATAATTGGATCATGAAACTTAAAAGCTAGTTTAGAATTCATTAGGTCGTGAGTGTAACACACTACTCAATCAATCCAATGATACTAATATAGATATGAAGTAGACATCACCTCTCGACCTCAATCTAAATCTATTTTTTCAAGTAATTTAACCCACATGTAATTACAGACGTTATATTTACTACTAATATTGGAAATTTGATGTAAAAAATTATATATATATATAATTATTATATAAATAGAACTATAGAAGTCTTAAGAACCCAAATAAAAAAAAATTAGATCATCATAATATTATTTATCATTCTCTAAAATTATAAAGAAAAATGATCTTTAATCTAAAAGTACAAAATTAAAATATCCTAAATGAGTTATTGAATTCTCTTTAATCTCGCCAACTTCTATTATAAAAACTAAATCACCCATTAATAAAAAACAATTGAGCAATTTCCAATCCATAATTAACTACCTTCTTACTAACAAGATACTATGTTGACTCTATATAACATAAATTTTGATTTTATCTTCCTTGATTTGATTTTTTTGATATCAAGTCTTTTTCACTTTTTTTATAATCTTTCTTTTAATGTTTTTATTTGATTTTTTTTGTATTTTCTTTGGTTTTAAATTTTTATTTTAATTTAAAGGTAAGTTGTTGATAAACATTTTAATTATAAAGTTTAAAAACAATCATCAGGAGTATAAAAAATTTTAAATTGGGTATACTTATACGATAAGCTTGACCTTTTTGGGAAACCTAAAGGGAAATCTTGAATTCCCTTTAGGCCTCCAAGAAACCCTTTAGGCCTCCAAGAAACCTAAAGGGAAATCTTGAATTCCCGGCCTTGGGCCAAGCCCGGTAACTTGAGAAGCCACTCTCAACCACACAATCTCAGTAACCCTACTTCTCAGATCTAGCCACCACACAATCTCAGAAACCCTACCTCGACAGCCTCTCTCTACCAATATCTTCTCAGACCTAGCCACCACGGAAGAAAATCGATCACCCAAATCTAGATCTGTTCTTCATCATGAAGAACGAGAGCATTTAGATCTACAAAGCAATACCTCAAACACATATTCTTGCAAAAATCTACCCCAAAAAACCTAATAACAGAGGCTCGTTTCTTCGAAAACCCCATTTTCGAAAGAAATGAGTCTCTGATTAGCGATTCTTGCAAAGGAAAAATGGAGGTTTCAGAGCAACCAGCTCAACAACGAAGATCGTACGCAGAAGCGGTGAAGGTGGGAAAGGAGCCACTGCCAATCCTCGCTGGATCTACTGGAGGCTTCAAGCACAGCAATGTCGAAATAGGAGCAGAGGATGGATACACCTATGTAAGATTTTGCGAGAAAGATAAGTTTTTTCTTAAGTCCTCATCTACTTATACTTTAATAGCTAAATTTTCTTATGGATGTCCTACTGCATCTGAGTTTAGGTCGTATATAGATTCTTTAAAATTGATTGGTAATTACAGTATGTACAAATGGGATTTTAGGCACGTATTTATTGAGTTTGAGAATATGAAAGATGTAAAAAGTTTTTGGAAACAAAATGTTAGATCTATGGGTAAATATATGTTTAGGATTTTGAAGTGGTGTCGTGATTTTAATCCCAAACGGGAGTCGCCCTTGACTCCTGTTTGGGTTTCTTTCCCCAAACTTCCTGAGTTCATGTATAATGTAGATACTATTGAAAACCTAGCTAGAGCAGTAGGAGTTCCTTTAAATTCTTGGATGCCTAGCAAGAATAGGGCTAGTTATAATAAATGTGAAGTCTGGACGGTCTTAGATGTATCTAGTGTCCTTCCTCAGAAAATATGGGTTAGTTTTGGGGATAAGGATGGGTATTGGCAGGATGTAGTCTATAGAAACATGCCTGGTTATTGTAGAAAATGCAGACATTTAAGACATAAGGATAATGCATGTAAATCTGAAGATTTAGAATTTAAGAAAGAACAGAATTTAAAAAAACTTGTAATAAAAACAAAGGATAAAAAGAACAATAACATCTGGATTCCTAAACCTATAAGTAATAAAGAAGCTGTTAATAGTGTACTATCAGATATGAATGAAACTTCACAAAGTATGAATGCCAAACCTAATAATGTTATAATCAATAAACAGATAAGTGATATTGATAATGTTACTAATAATGCACTTCATAACACTACAAAAAAACCATGAACATGTTGAGAATTCTAATAATGTTAATCAGATTGCATGTGTGTCTGAATATATTGATGAATCTTTGCATGTTGATGTTACTGAATATGTAAATAGTCAGTCTACATGTATAAAAGAGAATGCATCTGATAAAGATAATCAAATTGCATATATTGAATCTGAAAAATCTTTGAATGATGTATCTGATATCATGACTGATAATTTGAATGTTGCATCTGATGTTAGGACTGATATATCTTTGCAATTTGGAACATTTGATAGAGTCAATCAGTCTACATGTATAAAAGAGAATGTATCTGATAAAGATAATCAAATTGCATGTATTGAATCTGATAAATCTTTGAATGATGTATCTGATGTTATGACTGATAATTTGAATGTTGCATCTGTTGTTATGACTGATAAATCTTTGCAATTTGGAACATTTGATAAAGATAATCATATTACATGTATTGAGTCTGATAAATCTTTGAGTATTGCATCTAATATTAATGCTGAGGAATCTTGTTTATTAAATGTTGCATCTGGTATTACAGATAATCAATCTATGCATTTAGGAAAAACTTGTATGGTTCTGAAAGATGACATTAGTTGTGTTGTTGAAAATGTTGAAGTTAGACAAGCATGTAAACATGTAGTATTTGTTGATAATAATAACATAAATTTGACTGATTCTCAAGATGTTGTTTTTGTTGATAACAATTTAATTACATTTAAGCAATTGAAACCTGTAATTGTTACAAATAAAAATATTGAGAATGTTGTTGAGTCTATGGTTAAAAATAACCCTTTTAATGCATTATTAGAAGAGGATTTAGATGAGTTATGTGAATCTGTTCCTAATAGTAAAAGATTAAGCCTTTCCCCCAATAAAGGAAAAAAGTTGGATGGAAATTTAAGCTTACCTGTCTCACCTATGCAGAGGAAAAATAAGCCTTCTTTAAATAACTTGCTTAGAAGATCTTCTAGGAACAAGCTTGCTATTAAAACTAGTAACCCTAAAGGACCTATTGGACCCTCAAAATAATTGTTAATATGACTTTAAAAATGCTAAATTGGAATGTAAGAGGAATAGGTAATATTAAAACAATTAGAAGGATTAAAATTTTGACTAAAAAGCATTTTATTAGTGTTTTAGCTCTGCAAGAACCTATGGTAGCAGTAGATAGAAGCATAGAAATTTGTACCAAATTAGGTTTTGAATCTATTCAAGTAAATACAAGTAATAAAATATGGATCCTATGGAGGAATGGCTTTGAAATTGAACTGATAGATAACTTTGAACAACTTCTAAGTGTTAGAATTAGTCATTCTGCATATAGGGAGACTGTCTTGCTTACTGTGGTATATGCTAAATGTAATATTAGTCATAGACTTACTCTTTGGAATCAACTTAGAACTATATCTGTTAATATGTTGCCTTGGCTAGTTGTAGGTGATTTTAATTCTATATCTAATATTAATGAACACAAATCTTGTAATAATTTGCATACTAGAAGTTTAGATGAGTTTAATGAAATGATCTTTGATTGTAAATTAGAAGACCCTGGCTATATAGGATCAAATTTTACATGGACTAATAAACGAAAGTGGAAAAGGCTAGATAGATGCTTATATAATGAAGTTTGGAGAGACACTTTTAATCTTACTAGGGTTGAGCATTTGGCCATAACTTGTTCTGACCATTCGCCACTATTAATATCTATCTCTAAGCAAACTAATTTTCAGAAAACATCCTTTAGATTTCAAAATATGTGGTTAAAGCATGATGAATTTATGAAAACAGTAGAAAACAATTGGTCTATACCTTTAAATGACTCTTCTAATATGTATATATTTTGGTCTAAACTTAAGAGATTAAAAAAGCATCTAAAGAATTGGAATAGGAACACTTTTGGAAACATATTTGTTAATATAAATAAGATTGAAGATGATATAAAACTTGCTGAAATAATGATTGAAGAAGATAATTCTGTTGAAAACCAATTGAAACTCCAAGAACTAAATGTTACTCTGTTAACTTTGCTTGAAAAAGAAGAAATCTATTGGTATCAAAAAAGTTATGCAAACTGGACAGTAGAAGGTGATAATAATTTCTCAACTTTTCATAATTATATTAAGAAAAGGAAAGTTAAAAACAGAATCAATGGAATTTTTGAAAACAATATTTGGATAGAAGAGGAAAAGTTGATAGGGTTTTCTGCTGTAGATCATTTTAAAAACTTATTGAATAAGTCTTCTCTAATGCATGATTTAAGTACTGTTAGAAGTGTTATACCAAGAATTTTAACAGAACATAATAATATCAGTATACTGAAAGAACCAAATTTTGAAGAGTTGTATGACACAATTAAGTCTCTTAATAAAAACAGTGCTCCTTGAGTTGATGGTTTCAACTCCAGGTTTTACCTTGCTTGTTGGTCTATAATTAAGTTTGACTTAATGAATGCTGTTAAAGAATACTTTCTGAGTTCTGATATACCTAAAGGAATATTCTCAACTTTGATATGTTTAATACCTAAAGTAAAATCTCCTAAATTCTGGTCTCAATTCAGACCAATCAGTCTTTGCTCTGTGTTTAATGTATTAATATCTAAACTGATACAAAATAGAATTGCTAAGCTTCTACCATTTATTATTTCTGAGGAACAGGGTGCATATGTTGAGAATAGGATGATACAGGAAAATATATTGATAGTTCAGGAGTTAGTAAAAGACTTAAATAGGAAAGTTAGAGGTGATAACATTATTTTGAGTCTTGATATGTCAAAAGCATTTGATAATCTTGAGTTTAGGTTTATATATGAAGTTATGTCTGCCTTTGGTTTTAATGATTTAGTTATTAGTTTGATAAGAAAGTCTATAGAAAACATTTCATTCTCTGTTATAACTAATGGTATAACCTCAGGATATTTTAGATCTAAGAATGGTCTTAGGCAGGGTGATCCCCTTTCACCTTGTCTATTTATTATTGCTGAAGAGTTTTTCATTAGGGGTATAAAAATGTTAGTAGAACAGCAAAAAATTAGACCCTATAGTATGAGAAGCAATTTGAACATTAGTTGTCTAGCCTATGCTGATGATATGATATTATTTGTAAATGGGTCATTATTTAGTATTAGAAATCTAGCTTATTTCTTAGAAGTATATCAAAACTTATCTGGACAGAAATTGAATAAGGAAAAGTCCTCTTTTCTAGCTTCTTCAAAGATAAACAGAATTAGATTAGATAACCTTAAAGATTTTTTAGGTTTCAAGTTTTCGAAACTACCTTTTACATATTTAGGAATACCTATTCACTCTAATAACTTTGCTGAACATTATGAAGGATTAATAGATAAAGTTAAGGATAAGATTCATGAATGGAACTCCAAACATATATCTTTTGGTGGCAAGATAACACTAATAAGCTCAGTATTAATGTCTTATCCTATATATTATCTACAATCTACTAAACTGCCTTTAAAAGTTATTAATAGGTTTTATAAGTTATTTAATAAATTCCTATGGGGTTGTAATGAATCTAACAGAGGCATGATTTGGACAAATTGGTTGAGTCTGTGTAAGCCTTTTAAAGAAAATGGCCTTAACTTTAGATCTCTAGAAGATATTCAAACTGCTTTTGCCTATAAACTATGGTTTTCATTTAGAAGCAAAGAAACTTTATGGTCAAAACTTTTAAGATCCAAATACTGCAATAATATACATCCCTTACAAGCTAGACTTAGGAATACTGATTCAAAGATTTGGAAAAGAATGTTGGATGTTAGGTTAGAAGCTGAAAAACATATTAGATGGAAGATTGGTCAAGGAAATATAGATTTTTGGCTAGATCAATGGAATGATATGAAGCCTTTGATTCTGTTAACTGATACAAACTATATGCATTATGAACAAACTAAAGTATCTGAGTATATTATTAATAATACTTGGAATGTATTAAAACTTCAAGATAGTTTACCAATACAGTATGTTAATATGATTATTAAAACAGATATAAACCAGAATGTTTTAGACTTTGCTGTTTGGAAGTTATCAGATGATGGATCATTTAAACTCAAGGAAACAGTTTTAAAAGTAAGGCAGAAACATCCTATATCTACAATAAAAGATAGAATATGGAACAATCTTTCACCTAAAAAATGTTCTTTTTGTGTTTGGAGAGTGTTGAATAATTTGATAAGTGTTGATACAATACTTCAGTCTAAAGGATTTTATCTAGCTAGCAAATGTGCATTTTGTGATAGTATTGAGTCTTTACACCATGTATTTATCTCTTGTGAAATAGCTTGGTTGGTATGGAGTTATTTCTCTGAAAAGTTTAATATTAACATAGGTAGACATATGACTGTAAACCATATGGTGAATGTTTGGTTACTGTCAACTTCAAAGAGAGTTCACATTAAAACAGTGCTACCATCAATGATAATTTGGAACATCTGGAAAGCTAGAAATAACTATAGACATAATAATGTTTCTATAACACATAGACAGATTATTAGGCAGGTAATTTTAATGATAACATCATTGGACTTTTCATGTAAACTATCTAGGAAACATTGGTCTCCTGACCTACAGGCAGCTAGAGAACTAGGTTGTTACAATCATACAAAGATAGCCAAACCATTTAGATATGTTAAGTGGGAAAAGCCTGCTTGTAATCGATTTAAGCTTAATTGCGATGGATCATCCTTAAGTAATGGTGAATCTGGTTTTGGTTATATAATTAGAGATAACTTGGGAATGATTATAACTGCAAAAGGGAATGTTATAGGAAAAAGTTCTCCTATTTGTGCTGAAATTGCTGGATTACTTAATGGTTTAACATATTGTAAAGAATCTGATCTAAAGCTAGTTGATATTGAAATTGATTGTCTAGCATTATTCAATATGCTTGCATCTGGTTTAAGACCATGGTATTTAGATCAATGCATACTGTGTTGTAGACAATTGATTACCTCACAAATGACCATCAAACATATTTATAGGGAGCAAAATCTGGCTGCAGATTGGCTGTCCAAACATGCATTGAAAGTTAAGAGTAGTTTTAGTATTCAAACACAGCATGACTTCAATGAATTTTCTAACATACTAAGGGCTGATGCCTTAGGTTTAGGAAATTTTCGCTATGTTTAGTATCTGACTTCATTTTGTTAACTAACTTTGTTTAAGCAAGTCGATAGACTTGACTAAGTATTTTTTATTGCAGATTCAGGTTACAAACATAGACTTGGGCATTGGAAGAAAGGATATGTAGCTGAATGAAGACGCACGAAGGTAGCTGAATGCAGACGCACGAAGGTAGCTGAATGCAGACACACGAAGGCAGCTGAATGCAGACACACGAAGGCAGCTGAATGCAGACATACGAAGGCAGCTGAAGGAGGGATAAGTAACTACAAGTTGAAGAAATTATTAAGTCTAGTAGACCTAGGTGCCTTACTTAGGTAGTTTATTTTATATCTTCTTCATTGTATAATGATATGAGTTATCAGCTCATAAACTACTTCTGTAACACATTTCTTCAACATTAATAAAAAGTTCTTTTCTTGGGAAAAAAAAGGAGTATAAAAAATTTCAACAATTCTTCCCAAAACATAAAATACACGTTACACGCTTTCAATCAAGGACTAAAATTAATTTTATCATTTGTTAATTTTAATATTCAAAACTACATATCTTTACAACATTAACTTAAAAAATTCCAAAACATATATATTTACATTTTTTAAAAACAAACAAAACGAAACCCATGAGCGATATGTTTGGGAAAACCGTTTCAAGGCCAAATTCGCAACCAATTTTTTTAAATTTCACAACTAAACAGCACTTGGTTTTTCGCTACCAAATTACACATAACTTTACAACTAAGCAGCAAAAATATTATTTCTGCAACTATTTTTTTCTTATTTTCGTAACACATTTGTACGTATTTTCGAACCAAATTTTATGTAATTTTGCTTCTCCAATTATATTTTATTTTTAAAAATTAAAAAAAATGTTTTTTCACCATAAAAATTTATATATTTTATAACTATAAAAAAAATTAGTTGTTTCGCACCCAATTAACACTTATTTCCACAAAATAATTTTGGTTTTATTCTTTTTCACAAAATGAGACTTATTTAGCAACAAAAGTCTAATTTTCGTAACTGCTTTTTTCCTATTTTGCACCATACTTGTATGTATTTTTGCACCTAAACAACAATTGTTTTTTTTTTCAACCAAATTACGCGTAATTTTGCAACTAAACAACAATTTCTTTTTTGTAACCAAATTACACGTAATTTTGTAACTACACAACTATTAATTTTTTCAACCAAGGTACATGTAATATCACAACTTAAAAAAATCAAAAACGATATGATATTAATTTTTTGTAACTTTTTTTTGTCTTAAAAACCCAATGTTATTTTAGTATAATTTTTTGGATCCAGAGTGAGAAAGATATGATATTTGTTTTTAAACACATAAAACAAGAGAGCAAAAACGGTTCGGGGTATATTGGTATTAAAAACAATCCACGTGATTGTCTGTAAATACTAATTTAACATTAGGTGGTTATCCGTATTTTATCAAACTTTAGATTGTTATTAGTAAATAAGTTTGATATTGGGTGGTTATTGGTAGATTACTCATAATTAAAACTCATTTTTCGTTTTACTTCATTTAACTTATTTGTTTGTTTTTTTTATAAATCTATGAATTATCTTCAAAACACAAAAATGAATAATATGAGAGTGATTAATTTATTATCTAATCAAACTAACAATTAAATTAAGATAAAATTACGTATAAATCAAATATAAATATCATTTGATATATTTAAGTCACCAGATTGGAGAACCGAGTACACCAACACGACTATATTGAGGTTTTGTACAATTTCAAATGTTCAATATTCGAAGGATATTTGAATGTATTTACATCCATATTAACCGATCCATATGCATCAAGATATTTTTTTAAAAATAATGTTAAATGGCCCATCCCAGCTGTGAGCTAATTTAACAGTATTTTTATCTTTTTATCAATAAATTGTTTTTGTTATAACCAAATCCATTTTTTAAAAATTTATCGGCTTCAATTTTGAATAAAATATACTTTTCGTTAACCTCTAATGTTCTTCTTATGCTTAATTTTGACGTTTTTTTATTAAACCGAAATCATTTGTCTTTCATCGTTATTTGCTTCTAATAAGTAAAATTGAATTTTTGTGACTTCGAACCATAATGAGTGATAGAATAACTGCTTCAATACCATAAATTAAATTGAATTGAGTCTCATTACTAGTTGTTTGCCTTGTCATCTTATATGCTCATAAAATCTATTGTAAGAAATCTTCCCATTTGCCTTTAGAAAACTGAAGTTACTTTTTGATACCATTGACTATAGCTATGTTAGTAACTTCTACTTGGTCATTAGCTCGTGGATAATGTGGGATGGAAAAATGTTGTTTTACTTCATAAATTTCCATAAAAAGCGATAATCGTATCATTCTAATATTAAGGTCAATTATCAGTCATTAATTAGATAAGAACTCCATAACGGTTCAAAATATTATTTTGTAAATTATAAAAAAGTGGAAATTTGAGGAATAAAATGTAAATAACAAAACTTTATATAACAGGTTGTAAAGTTAGAGGACGAATTTAGGACTATGTATTTTAGTCAGGGACTAATGTGTAATTAGCCCTTTTATGTAACCGTTTTTAGTTGTATTTTAAGTCTTTGCGCTAAGGGCCAAGGCTGATCTAATAAAGGGGTTGGATTTTTGAGTTAGAACATTTGAGTACTCTCATTTTCTCTCTCTAGAATTGTTTTCGCTCTCTAAAAACTTTACTTTCTCATTTACTAAACGATTTAAAGATTCAGGTAATCAGACTCATCGAATTAGTGACTTCGTTGGGGACCGATTGACAATTGGTGCCTATTTTGTTAGTTCGAACTTCAATCGATCTTCAAAAATAATCTTAAAGATTTGCGATGGATTCTGAAAATGACCCGTTGATTCAATCAGTTGTTGAAACGCTAAAAAGGATTTGCGGAGGATAAATGATAGACAAGAGGGGTCACCTTCGATCCACCATACTCAATATGAGATAAAATTACGAATGAATCAACTCTTGGATAAGATCAATGCTTTGAATGAGAAATACGATCAGAAAGAACAAGAGATTCAGTCAGCAAGGCTGAAATCCAAGATGAGACAACCAAAAGAAGAGATTTAACCTTTAGAGCTTTGATCGCTCAGGTTGAATACCAGACTAAAGTTGAAGAGTCAACTAAGATTCATGGGGTAGCGGTTAACTATCCAAAGAATTCGGGACAGGCACCACATAATCAACATAACTAAGGGTAATCTTCAGATGCTCAGCATGCACACACGAGAAAAAACAACCTACCACCTCGAACTAGAGAGTATTTGAATCAAGCTCTGTCTTATCAATTCAATAGGTTGAGGCCGAATCAATGGATAAGGCCTGAATATTATGCAGATTTGATCGAAACTATAGCTGCTATTTTTGATAAAACTAAGGGATACAATAATTTCAGAAAGCCCGCTCCAATCAACAGGCCTAGGGATGAGTGAAATAACAAATTATGTAGGTACCATAATGACATTGGCCACGACGTTGATGATTGAATTGATCTAAAAAAGGAAGTCCAAACTTTGATTGAAAATTGAAAGTTATTGACTTATGTGAAGGAAGAAAGCAATGCATCGAAAAATTCTTTAGCATCGACTTTACAGCCAGCCAATCCAAATGCGCAAGTTGAAAATTTGATTATTTTGGATTCAAAATTTGATGAATATTATACTACCTAATAATATTTGGATAGGGATCCAGATAGGTTAATCCTAATGGCAGTGGAAGAGCCAATAAAGAAGGGGCATGTTCGAATTTTGCGTGAGTATTTTAAGTCATTGACCATTTTTTGGGGCGAATCGATGACTGGTAATATTGATAGGTCAAGGAAATGACATATTGTAAGTTTGACAACTCAGATAGAGGGAAAAATTTCTACTCATTTGTATGGTAAGAGAGACATTCCCTTTATCTTTTTTGATGAGGATGATTAATGGGGCACTGTAGGGCCACATGTGGATGCGGTGGTCATTGGGGATGAAGTTTTTGGCGTTGAGATTCGATGCGTGTTGATAGATACTGGAAGTTCTGCGAACGTCATTTTTAAATAAATGTATGATAGGATGTGCAAGCCTCATCGTATTTCTCAATCGGAGCGCACAATCATTGGTTTTACTGGAGTAACTGCACGGGTAATAAGAGAATTCGAGGGGAGGTAAGTTTGGGAAAGGGACCTTTCAAGAAAAAGGTCCAAGTGCTTTTCATGGTGGTAGACTGTCATACAAGTTATAATGCTATTTCTGGAAGGTTTTGGTTTGTCAGTGATGTATGGCGTTGTAGCAACAATCCATCAGTCTTTTAAATATATCATTGGAGATCGTGTAGGGGTTGTCCGGGGTGACCAGAAGGTTGTTAAGGAATGTTATGCCATTGTCATGAATGAATAGCAACCAGAGGGGTTAACCTTGGATTTCAAGAAAAAGGGTTGATGATCCTAGGGAAAGCTCATGGTCATGAACAGTAAGTGAAGAGATAGATGAGTATACGTTTTCTGAAGGAAGAGTACTTCGAATAGGAACCTTACTGACCCAAATTCTACGTCAAAATTGTTACAATTTTTATCTCATAATTTTAATGTTTCGCTTGGAAAACAGAGGACATGGTAAGAGTACAGATCGAAGTAATTTGTCATAGCCTAGCTGTTAATCCGAAGGTGAAACCTGTAATTCAAAATATACATGTATTTTCATCAGAAAATGCAGAAGGTATTGTTTTCGAAGTGGACCACTTATCTAGGGTGGGGCATATAAAGGAATCGCAATATCCTCTATGGACGGCGAATCCGGTAGTGGTCAAGAAGAAAAATGGGATATTGAGAATGTGTATTGATTTTATGGACTTAAATCGGGCCTCTCCTAAAGACCCATTTTTTGTTCCTCGAATAGACCAGCTGATTGATTCAACTTTGGGAAACAAAATATTAACTTTTATGAATTCTTTTGTAGGATATAATCAAATCCAAATAGATTCGAAGCATCAAGAATGTACTACTTTCATCACTGATAGGGCTTGCATTGCTATAAGGTTATGTCTTTTGGAATGAAAAATGTCGGGGCTAACTACCAAAGGTTAATGAAAAAAGCATTTGCTACCCAAATCGGAAGAAATATGTAGGTATACATTGATGATGTGGTGATAAAAAGCTTAGTAGATGAAGCACACTTGGAAGATTTAGAGGAGATATTTCGGAATTTAAGGGCGATAAGGATGAAATTGAATCCATAAAAATGTACTTTTGGAGTTCGAACAAGGAAATTCCTGGGTTATGTTATATGTGAAAGAGGGATAGAAACTGACCCAGAACAGTTAAAAGTTATGGTATCTATGAAATCGCCTCGAACTATTAAGAAAGTACAAATTTTAACAGAAAGGTTAACAACACTTAACATATTTATTTCTAGATTCTCTGATAAATGTTTTCCTTTCTTCCAAGTATTGCAAGGGCCAAAGAAGTTTGAGTGGACATCGGATTGTGAAGCAGTATTCACAAGTATTAAGATTTAATTATCATCACTTAAAATATTATCCAAGCTTCGAAGTGGAGAACAACCTTTTTTTTACATTGCGGTATCGGATTTTGAATTAAGTACAGTATTGATAAGTGAAGATTCAAAAATTCTAAAGCTGGTGTACTATGTCAGCAAAAGTTTAGTGGCAGCAGAAAATAGATTTTTGAAACTTGAGAAATTGGCATTGGCATTGACGGTGGCTGTTAGAAAGATGATCATTTATTTTCAAGCTCATACCATCGAATTTCAGACCTTATTTCCATTGAAAATATTTTACAACATCCTGATATTTTGGGGAGAATGACTAAGTGGTTAGTGGAATTGGGAGATTTTAATATTACATTTACAGCTCGAACTGCAATTAAAGTGAAAGCTTTGGCAGATTTTATTCTGGAATTTCATTCAAGCAGATCGAATCAATAGGATAACACGGATATTTTACCAGTATTTTGGGATGCAGGGCTGGAGTTGAATTAGTTGCCCCATCTTGGAGAAAAATGTTTCAGTCTATCAAAAATGGGTTTCACGCTTCGAATAACGAAGCTGAATATGAAGCCACTTTAGCTGGTTTGAGAGTTTTGAAACTATGTGGAGCAACTTCAATACGATTAGAGATAAATTCTCAATTAGTAGTAAATCAAGTATCTGGAAGTTCCGAAGCAAAAAAGGGTCGCTTAATTTTGTATCTTCGAGAACTTTGAAATTTGATGCTTTTATTAGATTGCGTTGTTGTGAAACATATAAGTCGAAGGAAATAACACAGTGGCTGACTCATTAGAAAATATTGATTATAAGAAAGAGTATTTGTGGATTTTGTTGCAAGAAATCCCTTCAGTTTTAGTTCAATCAGACCAGTGTGAATATATTGAGGAACTGTGTGTCAACCCATATATAGTCAGAGGCGACTGGAGAACTGATATTTTAAATTGTTTTTTATTAGAGGAGAGTTTCCCGAAGATGCAAAATTGGCTAAAAAATTGTGAGGTAAAGCTTTTCGCTACATAGTTTTGGATAGAGTTTTGTATAAGAAAGCATTGAGTAGGCTCTTACTACGATGTTTGAATAAACAGGGATCACATGAAGTTTTATCAGAGCTGCATGATGGAGAAGGATCAACGCATTGTGGCTTTAAGGCATTAACTCGTCGAGTTTTGCTTGTAGGGTTTTATTGGCCTTCAATCATGAAAGATGTCAAGAATTTGGTTTGAAAATGTGATACTTGTCAAAGATTTTCTAATTCTATTCATAAGCCCACAGTTTCACTTATGTCAATTACCGAATCCATTATGTTTGATAGATTTAGTGGGATCTTTTCCAATGGCTTCTGAAGGGCGACAAATGATAATTGTTGCAGTGGACTATTTTACAAAGTGGGCCGAAGCAAAGCCATTGTTTGGAACAAAGGCAAACGATGTGATTACATTCATCATAAACAATATTTGTTGTCATTTTGTAGTGCCTCGAAGAATTACCACATACAATGGTCCTCAGTTTAATAATAAGGAAATGGCTTCATTTTATGCTTCGAAGGGAAACAGGAAGTGCTTTTCAACACCATTTCACCCACAAGTAAATGGAAAATTAGAGGTGACAAACATATCTATTTTGGAAGGACTGAAGAAGAATTTAACAAGAGCGGTAGGAAAATGGCCTAATTATTTGCAAGAAGTACTTTGGACTTATTGAACAACTCTTATGGAAGCTACTAAAGAAACTCCTTTTGCTTTAGTATTTGGAATGGATGTTGTTAGCCATATGAAATCTACTCTGTCATCTTTTAGGATAACTCAATATTCTGAAATGTTGAATGACGAAGCCAAAAAAGTAAGTTTGGGTTTGATTGATGAGAAAAGAGTTTGAGCTCATTTAAATATAATTAATTATCAAACTCTTATGAGGAATAGGTATAATTCGAGGGTGAAAATGAGGGAGTTTAAGGTAGGTGATAAAGTGTTGAGAAAGTTATTCTACACACCAAGGAGAAGAGCCTCGGAAAGATGGCCCCGAATTGGGAAGGACCCTATATGGTTGTTAAAAGGATAAAGCCTGGCTCTTATCACCTTTGTGATAATCAGGGGAGGATGCTTCAACACCTGTGGAATATAAAACATCTAAAGTTATACTGGGAACAACTATATTTGAATTTTGAAATCATTTTATTTGATTGATTAGTGCACTATTTCCTACCCTATAGGCCCATGGAGGTTTTAACGAGACGTTATGTACATATTCAAAATGATCAATAAAATGAATTTTTTGGCCAATGGTTGTTTACAATTGTTTATTTAAACTATTTTTGTGACTGATCAAAGACTGGTCATCTTTGAGGTAGACCAAGAGTAGAATATTCTGAAGTGTTGTATACAGTTTTCGAAGAAACAACCATGGTCGAAGTGTTACGCTCATTAAACACACTATGATGTTCGAAGTGTTAGGTTCATTAAAAACTTTATGATGTTCAAAGGTTTATGTTCATTAAACACTTTATGATGTTCGAAGTGGTACGTTCATTAAACACTTTATGATGTTCGAAATGTTACGTTCATTAAACACTTTATGATGTTCGAAGCATTATGATCATTAAACACTTTACGATGTTCAAAGTGCTACGTTTATTAAACACACTGTAAATTTTGAGGTGTTGTGAATTGTCATATTATGTTTTTATCTCAAATAATTAATATAAAAAACAATTCAATGTGAGAATAACTTGAAATTAAAAATGAAGCATAAACAAAGACCTTTGTCACTCAAATTAATTCGATGAGCACAAAAGTTATAGTATTGATATGACAGGTACAAAAATCTAAAAGATAGTAAAGTTACTCATCCTCAGAGTTCTTTTCGGATTCTTCCTCTCTGAATGATGAACGTGGAATAGGATCAAACGCTTCACTAGGACACATTTCGACGAAAATTTTACTCCAAAAGTTGGAAACATCCATCTTAGGATACATGGCATGAATTTCTAGAATAAGTATGATGATTTTTTGTTCTTTGCCATTGTTAATAGGTGCCAACATGTCTTTTGTGCATTCATCTTCAGCAATAGTGATAGCAAGTTGTTTTACTTTTTCAAATTGAGCGTTGAGGCAGCTAACTCTTCACGATGTTTGATTTTGAGTTGATCAATTTATTTCTAGTGCGAGGTGTTGAAACCTTCATTCTCAATTCAATGTTTAAACCTTCTTTCTCAATTTGAGTTGATAAATTTATTTATGGTGGGAGGTGTTGAAACCTTCTTGCCATTTGGAATCCATGAAATTGATCTTTTATATGATCACATAAGTAATCACTCATCTTTTTCTCAGCTTCAGCAGCACCTTTATAATGAACCATATCTTTAGCCATATGTTTCATATGATTTTGAGAGGCTTCGATTTCTTGAGTAAGCTTTTTTGTTGTAGTGTGAAGATCGGAAAAAGGTTGAAGTGCAGCAAGAACATCTGGGTTTGGTCCGGCAGGAGGAAAAACCACCAGACTAGGTCGAGGGATAAGATCTAAGGAGATTGTAGGAACACTAACCTCAAGAGATGTGGCTTCGGAGGTAGCAAGTGTAGGTCTCCTACCAAGATTATGCAAATGAGTTTGAATCTCTTGGATGATTAGATCTTCTTCTCCGACAAGCTCTTGCAATTCGTCGAAGTTAATGAAACTATCATGATCAAAGTGATCATCACCTTGGTTATCTTCTGCAACAATAGTTTCCTTTTGCTAGTTGGTAGTGTCTTCAGCATTGCCTTCAATTTCTTTTTGATGACTTTGTTGATTTTCTAAAGCTACAACTTCGTTGTCATCGGATAATATTTCTTCGATGGTCTCCACTGTTTTCTTTTTCCCTTTCTTCTGGGGGCTGATTCTAGTGGTACCTTTCTTTTTCAAAGGAGCAGCAGTTTTCTTCTTTTTTGGAGAAGATCCCTCTTTTATTCCTTATTCGATTGTGGAAAGTGTGTTTTCTTTTGTTTTTCGCTTCGAACCTTTTGGCTTCAGATCGGTCGAAGGGCTAGAACCAAATGTACTAGCTGCCTTTTTATTATTTTCTATCTTCTTATTTTGGGGAAGGTGGTTGTCTGATCTATTGCGAATGGGTAAGAACACTTTGCAGTCGGGATGGACCAATATTTTAATAGTTTGTCAAGGGTTGGGTGACTCATCATACTTTCGGGAGGAAAGGCTTCAGGTGTGATCTGGAACAGGTGACTGTTAAGAAAGTTGATGGGTTCGAAGGCTGTATGGAAAGCGTTATTCCATTCCTTTTCAGCACAAACAGCAAGCTTAATGAAGGTTTCTTTGGTTTTTTCTCGATGAATGGCATAATACTTTGGAATTTATGTTCGGAATATAGAACTTGATAACGAATGAGGGTAACAACAGTTGAAAATTTAATTTAAAAATATAATATTAAGAGACTTTTGACTACTCCTCCAGGCGAGGTTCAATCTTGATGGGTTGACTTCAGATATAAATTTACCATTTTCCCATGCTCCTAAAATGAAGATGAATTTTTGCTTCAAAATTTTGTTTGCTTCCATGATATATTCGATGATTTTTAGGTCATCGTCTAATGTAAGATAGTAAAATAGAAGCATTGGTCCCTTGGATAATTTGGTTAAAGATATAAAATCCTTGATGCTGATCAGAATTTTGGACAAGCGGGAAGCCATAATTACAGAAAGAAGCATGAACCGTTGATTTGGTGTCACTTGGGTTGGACATAAATTCAAACTTTCAAAGTAATCAACTATCATGGGGTCCGTGGGAATCAAAGACCCTAGTTGATGATTTCTGGATAGACTACCAGTTCGTGTTTTTGCAGTCTAAGGGTGTTTCTCCTTTTTTAGGAAGATGAAGTGTAATGTTGTCTCCAATTCCCCACTACTTCTTCAAATCATTTTCTTGGCTCTTTTCATAGTATATGTATGAAACGTTTTTTAGAGCTACAACATAATTCGCATCAAGAAACCTCAAATTCTCACCAATTTATGTCATTTCCTCCTCGAATATGGTAATAATAGTTTTCTTTACTCATGGTTTACGAATTTTTTCTTGAGTAGTATTCTTCGATTCTTTCAAAGCTTCTTCCTCTGTATCAGCCTCATTATTTGATTTAGTAGCATCGAAATCAAATTCTTATGATGCTTCGTCTCTCAGTTGAGGAGGATTATTTGAGGGACTTTGTTGACATGATGCAACTGTATCAACAATTTCCCCGAGGGAGGATAAATGGTAGATGGACTCGACATAACATCGGCATCGTCTCCCATAACTATGAAAGTCTTCTTTCTAAGAGCTCGCAGGGGACAAGTTTTTGAAAGGTTGGTTGATGAAAGGGTTGCTTCGGATTGCTTTAAAGAGGATTTGCTTTTTTCACAACTAATTTGAGGTGATGATTTAGTAAGATAAGGTGAAATTCGAGGTGATATTGGCGTTTGAGTTTTTTAGGATTGGTTTTCTTCAATAAGAGGAGAAGGTGAAAAAGAAGGAGTTTTAGAAGGATCGAAGTTATCGTAGTATATTATTTATGTAGACAACCCACGAGGAGCATGACTGATTAACCTAGTTTCTCGATATTCATCTGCTATTTCACTGATGCAGAAATAATCGTAAGCTCTGAAGATGTTGTTGTCTAACTTTGGGGATTTATGTTCTTTAGGAATTCTCGCTTTAGATCTCCTGGATTTTTTACGTTTTCTCATAAACTGGTTGAAGATTGATCGGAAAAGATGAGTTTTCCGGTAAAAGTAACCAGTAGTTTGAAGAAGTTGGTGAAGGTAGCAAAGGAGTTTAGATTTTTTACGCTTTCTCTCTCAATAAATTTTGTTTCTGAATAAAACAATTGGTTACAATAGGATTTATAGGGAGATAAAGGTCGTGTTGAGAAGTGGAAAAGGTGGACTTTGATTAGATAGAAGTTGAAGCGAATGCATAGATGAGGGTACAACGCATGTCATACTATGCGCCTAGTTGTAGATCTAGCCCTTAGAGTGTCATTATTTGCTGAAAAGTAGGTTAGACATCTAAGATTATTAGTTTCCGCTTCGAATTGCGATATAAAAGGGTGATTCTCTATTGAAATATTTTGATGTAATCGATACAAATAATGATATAATAGAATGATAAACGTAGTTCGCATTATAGAAAAGGATATTATCTTCACTTATGCTTACGTTCGAAGTTAATTAGTTCTCATTCATTTACTGATATGAGAACTAAGGTGGCTACTAATAAGGAAGTGGAACTTTGAGGACTAAAATGTAAATAATAAAACTTTATATAACACGTTGTAAAGTTAGAAGATAAATTTAGGACTATGTATTTTAGTCAGGGACTAACGTGTAATAAATCCTTTTATTTAATAGTTTTCAGTTATATTCTAAGTCTTTGTGCCTCTATATAAGGGCCAAGGCTGATATAATAAAGGGGTTGAATTTTTTAGTTAGAACATTTGATTACTATAATTTTCTCTCTAGAAACTTTACTTGTCTCATTTACTAAAACGATTTAGCGATTCAGGTAATCAGACTCATCAGTAAAAACTCACAAATTTCATGTGCTCGTCTTCTTGTTAAGGGCTTTGCTTCCAGCCACTTAGTAAAGTAATCAACTGCCACTATTAAAAAATTTCTTTTGACTTGCTATGAGTAGCGGTCCTACTAAATTAATTTCTTATTTATCAAATGGGCAGGGAGAGTGAGCTATTTTCATACATTCACTTGGTAAATGACTTGTATTTGAAAATCTCTGACAGTGGTCACAAATCTGCACTATAGTTTTAGCATCAATCGCTAACAAATGCCAATAATACCATGCCCAAAGAAAATTACTTATCAATCATTTATATCCACAATAGACTCTAACGACTCCTTCATACAAATCCCTCAAAATGAGTAAAGCGTCTTATTTTTCTAAACAGTGCAGTAAATGTCACTCTTTATGTAAAGCAATTCATCAATAACTATATATATTTTTGCTCTTATTCTCAATTATGTGGCTTGAAACTTATCTTATGATAATACTTGGTTTGTTAGAAATATTAAATATTATTGACGTCAATTAACGGAAATATTTCCAAATTTTAAACTCTTATTTCACCCGAAGGACGTTCTTGTACTATTACCAAATAAATTTCTTCCAAACAACCAAACTTAGCTACTAAATTTGCGCCAGTATTTTGTGTAAGAGGCACTATCTCGTACACCATATTATTAAATTGTTCATCCAATTGCTTTAATACTTCTAAATATCCCCTCAATATTCTCTTGGTTTGCATCAGATAACCTTTTTTCCTGGATAATTACTAATTGAGAATCATAAATAAACTGAATACTTCATGCTCCACAAATAAGCTAATTTTATTCATACCAGAATTACTTCATATTCAGCTTAATAGACTGTCAAATTTCATCTCCACGTGGAGAAAAACAATTTGAACCCTTCACCACTAGAACCATACGCCACAGATGCTCATACAATATATTCTAACTTTTCCTTGAGATTTCTATCAAAGTTCATTCTTCATATGATATTTCTTCCTGAAACTCATTAATAAAATATGCCACTACTTGAGCTTAAATTATTGTATGGGGCTCATACTGAATCTCGTATTCTCCAATTTTTATAGACTAACACCTGTTAGACAACCTAAAATATTTGGCTTCTGCAAAACACTTCTAAAGGAAAGAAATTTTGCAATATGATAATATGGCTATTTTTACTCCTACTTTTTCATCAACCTATCTTGCCTTGTTTATGTTAGTTCATCATTCTATACAATTTGACCATATTATGATCGTATGCATTGTCTTAGCTTGTTGTTATTCTTGGTATATTATTCCTTCTCTCGTTCCTTCTAACTTATTGTACTTTATCTAGTCTAGTTTATCATTATCTGTAACTTTATAAAGAATTAAAATTTCAAAATTTCAAATACTTATAGAAGTACATTTCAGTTTTATCTTGAATTTGTTGGCGAAATTGGTTTTTGACAGCTACGACGACTATTACCCGAAATACTACAACTTTGTGTAAATTTTTACTTTTAATATGATAATTTTTGTAGTAGAAAGTGTACTCGTAGATCTTTGAAAGCATAGATAGAATTAAAATTTAAACATTCTAAATCATTGCAAAATTACATTTTAATTCGATCTAAAATATGTAGATGCAAAATTTACAACTTCAGCGACGCAAAATTTATTTTTGACAACTTCAGCGACGGTTGCGAATGAAACTATAATTGTATGTATAAATTTTTTTTAATATGATTATTTTCTATTAAAAGATAGAGCCGTAGATAACCGTAGATATAACTAAATTTTAAACATTCTAAACCAGTTCATTAGTCACGAAATTTTAAATATATTTAAAATTAAAAATAATTGATTATATTATAAAAAAATTGTTTGTTTAATTGATAAGTAGTATCAACTAAAAATTAATTTAGTTAAAACATGGAAATTAAGAACACATTACCCAAAAAGTTGATATTTATTGTTTTTCTCCCCTATAAACAAAACAATCAATTTCTATAAAAACATTATTTTCATGTATGAAAGATGTTTCACCCAGAGAGGAATATGCTTTCATAATGTCAAGCAACATTCAATATAATTTAGGAATAAGGATATCAAACAGTCCATAGATATAGTATCACACACACAGCACATATTGTGCTAGTTAGACATCATTAAGTCTCCTGTATCTGATAAAATGTCTCAATCTATGCAAATTCAGCTACAGGCAAGTACAATCTTTTCGAAATCTATTACCTTCCCAATTACATTTTATACAATACAGAGAACCATAAACCATGAGACTAGAATGCAATTAAAGAAGGTAGGTGCCAAAGATTGAATAGAAATGAAGCAAATGATAGAGACCAAGACATGAAGCACATCGCTGCGGATAACTGAAACCTAAAGCATCTTATACCGCTGCAGAATATTGGTCCAGCATCCAGAAGTATATCCGTCACACTAGCTGCTGAACAGGCTGCTGCGAACGCGAGAATCGACAGAAACTGGAAAAATGAACATTTTGCATTTAAGTTCATTGGAACTCGGACATTATACGTACCACACGTGTTCGGTTCATGAAAATAAAAACCGTTTTCATTTCATTTCAACTGGTATTCTATGAATGTAAACAGATCTATAAAAAAGATATCAGCTACACGTTTTCAGTTTCCGTTTTTAATAAGATGAAAGACAACGAAACTTCCACTAACCAAACACGGCCTAGATACGCAGCTGTCAAACACTTCTTCACATCAGTTTATGTTTTTATCGACGATGAAAATCAAAAGCAAGTGAAGTTTCTTATGCACCTACCAGGGCTATAGTATCTATATTATGTTTTGACATAGTTGAAAGATTTCTACTTACAAAATCTCCAGTTATAATAAGCGAGACAATTCTTATTCGTTGGGGAATACGTTTAATAAACAGAGAATATGCGTCCACAAGTGCTAAAGTCACACACCATGGTGTCACCAAAGCCATGACAGTCACCAAGAAACTGCAAAGATGACCAAAACCATATCAGTAGTATAGAATAATTCTCGCATAGGACCATACTCTAGCACGGTCTTATCTATTGTGAAATCATGTCGCACGCAAAATCCAATATACGTGAAGTAACATTATCAGTCTTATTTGTTGTTGGATTATAACAGTCGCATCATTCAAGTGAAATCATCGCACTTCTAAAATATGTTTAAACACTACTCACTGATTCCAAGCAATCTGTAATATGATCTAATATCAACCAATTAGTTTTGCTGGTCAACACCCTAGCAACCAAACGACTCGTCCGTGCCAAGACTTGGCCTCCAGTTTTCAAAATTCGCATTTAAGCTCGTGTTGAACTCAAGCTATATTCACAATTGGGCAAAATATGTATATGTCGTCCGAGCTAAACCTTGTCAAACTCGGTGGTACTAGATTTATATATGAACAATTGTCCAATAACATGATTCTAATATTTTCGAAACATCAAGAGGCACATCACAAAGATCATTACCTTCCTATTGAGCAAAGTGTTATATATGTCCATCTCAGTTATGCATATAAGATGCAAATCATTCCAAAACTCAGCGAAAACAATTCACCTTTAACATCTTAATAGCGTTGAAACTGAAGAACAAAAACCAATTGATTCGCAAACAAAAACATGGGTATTGATTACTACACGAGTCAATTTATAAAGGGTATAGTCAAATTCCAAAACATAAACTTCAAATTGAGAAGTTGAATAAGAGAACAAAGAGGGGTTTTGTCATTAAGTTATTTACCAGAAAGAGGTGTAGTTGTAGAAGTAGTCATCGAATCCCATGAAGAAAAGTGAAGCAGCAGAAAAGACAGTTTGCCCTAAACGAAGGGAAAAGCTTGGGCTTGTCCCAAAGGAACCAGGTAAATCTTCCATGCTATGCTCTCGACTCCTATTTTCTCTCTCTAACTTTCTCTCTCTTCATTTTTCTAAAAAAGGTTTGATTTTTTTCATCTTCGGCGTTTTTCAATTTCTGGGTTTATCTCCAAATACTTTGGTTGGCTGTTGATCCACCGATTAGACCATAATATTACTAGAACTGAAGCAATAGACGACTGGCGTCTGGAGAATAGAGAGAGACTGTTCTCTGACAAATTTGATGTTGCTTTTAGTATTAAACTATTAATGAAAGTTTTAGACGCAAGGATAATAATTAGGTAATTACCTAATAGTTATGGTTTAAATCTTTGTCTTTGGTTTTTTTAGTCTTTGTTTTATGGCTATTTTTGTTTTATTGCCATATTTCGTCAATATCATTTAAAATCTTATAATTTGCACTATTTTATATTAAATCTGAAAACCATTCAATTATTTTTTTTCATCAATAAAATACATCATACATCAACAATTACAAAAATAATCCATTTAACAAAATCAAATTATATGAAAAACAATTTCAAAACTAGTTTTGTGAAAAAGTTCAGGCATGTGAAGAAGAGGTTAAAAGGCTTAAGATTTTGAACATTAGCAGTAAAAATGATAAAAAGAATCTATCTAAAGATAATGAAAATCTATTGCAAGCTTTGAGAAAAAACGAGGAGTATTGGCATAAAAATTGTACAGCTCTTGGTTAAAAGAAGGTGACATGAACACAAAGTCTACCACGCGTGTGCCAACAAAAAAAGTAATAACATCGATAGCATCAAGGATGGTAGAAAGTGGAACCTAAACTCTGAAGATATTGGCTCATCTGTTGAGCATTATTTTAAAAACATTTTGTGTCACCATTCTTATATTAATAGAGATGACGAAATATTAAAGATGCAGAACAACATTTTCAATAATATTCCAAAAATTATAACTAATGAGGAGAACAACTTACTCCTGATGGCTCAAACTGAAGAAGAGATTCTGGATATCATCAACAACATCAATCCATCTAGTACTGCAGGCGTAGATGGTTTCAATGGAGTCTTCTTCAAAACCTGCTGGAAAATTATAAAGAAAGACCTTGGAAATGCCATGACTTCATTTATACTGGGCCACAGAACTCCTAAAGGTATGTCTGCTACAGGTATGTGTTTAATCCCAATAACTAACAACCGTACTTGCTGGAAAAACTACATGCCTATAAGCCTTTGTACTTTGATCAATATGATAATGTCCAAGATCATAAATAACAGACTTTTTAATCTACTTCCAAAAATAATTTCAATAGAGCATAGTGGTTTTGTAAAAGACAAATCGATTCATGAAAACATTCTAATAGCAAAAGAAATGGTTTTTTTTGTTATTTTGACATAATAATCCAACCTTATTCATCATGTTATTATTGGATAAAAGAGATGCTAGATGAAAAGACAGTGAAGATGAGGCAAGTGCTAAACACATTAAAGAGAATTGGAGTGAATTGAAAAGACGGTGTAATTTTAGTGGGTCATAAATTACACATTAAGGACTATAATATTTTTTCCCTTTTAAGTGTTACAGTCTCTACAAAACTTAGGGTTAGAGGTTTTTGTGTATTCACCAAAAACGGCAGAGTCACTGTGTTCTTCTAATAAAATTGATCTGCAGCAGATCCGGAGACGTAGGCATAATTTGCTGAACTCCGTTAACAATTGTGTGTTTGTTTTCACTTTTGTTTTTGTGCTTTCCCCTTTTATTTTGATATGATTTGACAGGAAATTAGCATATTTTCCTTACAACTGGTATCAGAGCCAGACTGGTAGCGATCCAAAGAAAATCAGATTTGAGAGCAATGGCTACAAACGAAGGAAATGTGAGACTCGAAAAATTCGATGGTGTAGATTTTGGGTTCTGGAAGATGTAGATTGAAGATTATCTGTACCAGAAAAAGCTTTATCAACCCCTCTCAGAAAAGAAACGAGAGGGTATGAAAGATGAAGAATGGACCCTTCTTGATATACAAGCTCTTGAAGTCATCCGATTGACGTTATCCCGCAATGTTACTTTTAACATCATAAAATAAACAACCACGACGGGTCGTATGAAGGCTCTCTCCAGTATGTATGAGAAGCCATCAGCGTCTAACAAAGTTCACTTGATGAGGCGTTTATTCAATTTGCGAATGATGGAAGGCGCTTCGGTAGCTCAACACCTCAATGAACTCAATACAATCACAACCTGGTTGAGTTCAGTTGAAATTTATTTTGATGAAGAAATACGATCATTGATATTGTTGTCTTAACTACCAGATAGTTGGAATGCTACTGTCACTACGGTGAGTAGCTCGTCAGGAAGTAATAAGTTGAAATTTGATGATGTTTGTGACCTAGTTCTCAGTGAAGAGATTCGAAGGAGAGAATCAGGTGAGTTATCAATCTCCTCAGTCTTACATACTGAATCGAGAGAAAGAAATTCAACCAGAGTATATGGACGCGGTAAATCGAACTACCGAGGCAAATCAAGAGACTGGAGGTCCAAGTCTAGGAATCCTAAAAATTCCCAGGGGTTGAGAAACAGCGAGTGTTGGAATTGTGGGAAGACCGGGTACTATAAATTTTAGTGCAAGAGAGAACCAAAGGACCAGAAGAATAAGATAGAGGTAAATATCACTTTAGAAGGAGACGATGCGTTAATATGCTCCTTCGAAAGCAGGGAAGAGTCTTGGGTATTAGACTCTGGAGCATCGTTTCACGCGACTTCGAAGAAAGAATTCTTTGAGAGGTATGTCCCTAGTAACCTTTGAAAAATATATCTTGGTGATGATCAACCTTGTGATATTATTCGTAAAGGTACTGTGAAGATTAAGTTGAATGGGTCTGTATGGGAACTGAAAGATGTCAGACATATACCCAGTCTGAGAAAGAACTTAACCTTAGTAGGGCAGTTGGCTAGCGAAGGCTATAATACGATCTTCCATGGTGACAATTGGAAAATTTCAAAGAGAGCAATGGCGGTTGCTCGCGGGAAGAAGACTGGTACTCTTTACAAGACAGCAGAGGCGAGCTGTTCAATTGCAATAGCAGCAGGAAACGAAAATCCAAATGTTTGGCACCAGAGGCTTGGCCATATGAGTGTGAAGGGTATGAAAATTATGTACTTGAATGGGAAGCTTCTAGGTCTAAAGTCAGTCGATATAGACATGTGTGAAGATTGCATACTTGGAAAACAGAAAATGGTCAGTTTCCAGACGAGTGGTAGAACCCCAAAAAAAGAAATGCTGGAGCTTTTTCACTCTGACATTTGGGGCCAACAACTGTTTCCTCTATAGGAGGGAAACACTATTTTGTGACCTTTATCGATGATCATTCTCGAAAGGTATGGGTTTATTTTCTGAAGCATAAATATGAAGTGTTTGATGTTTTTAGGAGATGGAAATGTATAGTTGAGAATGAGACAGGTCTGAAGATTAAAAAGCTGAGAACTGATAATGGTGGTGAATATGAGGGCACCAAATTCAACAAAATTTTGCTATGAGCATGGTATCAGGATAGAGGGAACCGTTCCAGGTACGCCTCAACACAATGGTATTACCAAACGTATGAACAAAACGTTGACAAAAAAAGCCAGAAGCATTCGAATACAGTCTGGTTTACCGAAGCAATTCTGGGCAGAAGCAATCAATAAATCCGCTTACCTGGTTAACCGAGGCCCGTCGGTTCCCTTAGAACATCGAATACCCGATGAGGTATGGAGTGGTAAGAATATAAAATTATCACATCTAAGAGTTTTTGGTTGTACAACATATGTTCATATAAGTGATCAAGACAGGAACAAGCTTGATCTGAAATCGAAAAAATGTTTCTCGATCGGCTATGGCGAAGATGAGTTGGGTTATCGTGTTTGGGATAAGGAGAACATGAAGATGATACGAAGCAGAGATGTGATCTTCAATGAAACAGTGATGTACAATGACAGACATAAAACTGAAGCAAATGACTCAAAGCCGTATGAATTAATATTTGCAGATATTGAGGGAGCCCCAAATAGTCAAGAAATAGAGCCGATCAGATTAACCCCTCAACAAGGAGAGTCCGTTGGACAGAACGATCGACAGAAATCCGATACCCTACGGCCGACCGAGGCAGTTCCTATTTTGCGAAGATCTTCCCGACCCCATGTACCCAACAGGAGATACTTGAACTATCTGTTACTTACCGATGGAGGGGAACCTGAATGCTATGATGAAGCTTGTCAGACCAGTGATGCTAGTAAGTCGGAGTTTGCCATGAAAAATGAGATGAAGTCTTTAATCTCAAATGATACATGGGACCTAACTGAGTTACCAATGGGTAAGAAGGCACTTCATAACAAATAGGTGTATCGGGTGAAAGATGAGCATGATGGCTCTAAGAGATACAAAGCCCGACTAGTTGTCAAAGGGTTCCAGCAAAATGAAGGAATTTATTACACCGATATTTTTGCTCCAGTTGTGAAGCACAATACTATTAGATCAGTGTTGAGTATTGTTGCCATTGAAGACCTTTATCTTGAACAGTTAGATGTGAAGACTGCATTTCTTCACGGGGATTTGGATGAGAAGATATACATGTATCAACCAGAAGGTTTCTTAAAAGAAGGGAAAAAAAATATGGTATGCAGACTTAAGAAAAGTTTGTATGGTTTAAAACAAGCTCTAAGACAGTGGTACAAGAAATTTGACGGTTTTATGCACAAAGAGAGTTTTCAGTGTAATGCGGACCACTGTTGCTATTTTAAAATATGTAAGTCCAGTTATATCATTTTGCTACTCTATGTTGATGATATGTTAGTAGCAGGTTCAGATATGGATGATATTAGAAGATTGAAGCTATAATTGTCAAAAGAATTTGACATGAAGGACTTGGGTCTGGCGAAGAAGATTCTTGGAATGCAAATCATAAGAGATAAGCATAGAAAGGTTTTGCAGTTATTTCAGTTAGAGTACATCGATCGCGTTTTGAAGAGATTTAACATGTGTGATGCAAAGCCAGTTAGTACACCATTGGCAGGTCATTTTCGTTTATCCAAGGATCAATCCCCTAAGACGGATGAAGAAAAATACTTCATGGCTAAGGTTCCTTACGCCTCAGCTATTGGAAGTTTGATTTATGCAATTGTCTGTACGAGACCAGACATTAGTCATGTAGTGGGAGTTGTGAGTAGGTTTATGTCAAACCCAGGGAAAATTCATTGGGAAGCTGTCAAATGGATTTTGAGGTACCTACTAGGTACCAGAGAAAAGTGTTTATACTTTGGTAAGGGTGAGTTAAAGGTATAAGGCTACGTGGATGCAGATTTTGGAGGTGAAGTTGATCACCGGAAAAGCACTATCGGGTATATATTTACTGTTCGAACTACAACTGTTAGTTGGATGTTAAAGTTATAGAAAATTGTCACTCTATCAACTACAGAGGCTGAGTATGTAGCAGTGACTGAATCAAGTAAAGAGATGATATGGCTTCAAGGTTTGTTAACCGAGTCGGGATTCAAATAGAAGAACAACAACGACAAGGCCAGTAACTATCTTCCTATAATAATAAAAAATCAACAACAAAATTCATGAATGGAAAGATAAGCACTTGTCTTTCGGAGGTAGAATGGCTTTAATTCACTATGTGCTTTTAACTATTCCTATGTATTGGATGAATAGTTGTGTTATTCCTAACTATACAATTAACAAAATTGAAAAGATTTTTAACAAAATTTTATGGTTTCTAATTCTAATAAACAAAACATCCATTGGTCTTCTTGGACTCCTTTGTGTAAGCCTTTTGCTGAGAGTGGTCTGAATTTCAAAACAATTTTTGATATTCAGGATACACTCTCTTGTAAGTTATGGTATAAGTTCAGGAAAAACAATTCCTTGTGGGCTGGTATCATACATAATATATATTGTAAGTCTGATCATCCTCTTAAAGCCCACTATAACAACTATGTCTCTATGACTTGGAAGAGATTAGATGCTATTAAACATACTGTTGAACCTAACATTCGTTGGAAATTAGCAAAGGTGAATAAATTTCTGTCTTGATTCTTGGCATAATTTTCCCCCTATTTATGTGCTAAATAACAATCTTGATTATAGCCTTCTGCAAACTAACAAGGTAATTTATACTGGAATGAGAACCAATGGAATTTATCTAGTGTGCAAATTTATCTTGATGAAAACAGGTTAAATTGCATCAGGAATCGAAGCATAAACATCAACAAGGAAGATAAGATGATTTGGAAATTATATAAGGACTACAATTTTAACATGAAAGAGACCTGGAACAATATTAGAGCTCAACATAACCAATCCAATCTTTTGGATAGAATCTGGAACACGGTAACTCTGAGGAAGTATTTTTTTCCTTCTTTGGAAAATTATTCACAAATATATTCTCATTGATTCTATTCTTCAAAAAAGACATGTTAGTTTAGCCTCTAAATGTCAGTTCTGCAATGATTATGAAAATCCAAATCATCTCTTTACCTCGTGTCCTTTTTCTTGGAAAATTTGGTCATACTTTGCTAACATCTTCAATATCGGAATTGATACTTTTATGTTTATCACTCACTTAACTAGAAACTGGTTTTGGGATACTAATAAGAAGGTTCATATTACAATTATCATGCCTCCTAGAATATTTTGGGTTATTCGGCACAATAGAAATAGAGTTAAATTCAAGGACAAAACATTCTCTGTTAATGCTACAATTAAGCATATCAAATTCATAATCTGTTCTATTGACATTGCTAACATGCTTAAGCCTAAACACTGATTCAATAAAATTAATACAGCTTAAGAGATAGGATGCATATCCTTCAACAATTGGAAAAGAAGACCTATTTACCTTAAATGGATCGCTCCAGTGGATGGCAGATTCAAAATGAATTTGGATGGTGTTAGCCATATAAAGAGAGGCTCTAGTGCTGCAATTATCATTATGAATAACTCTGGTGATGTTGTCATAGGCTCTAGTAGTCTTTACGGTAAACTTTCTCCTTTAATGGTCGAGTCTATAGCTCTTCTTGATGGTCTCATTATTCGCAAAAAGAACAATTGGGTCAATGTCAATACTGAAACAGATTCATAATCTCTTGTTAACCTGCTAGCGTATGGGAAATATCCATGGTACCTAAGTCCCTTATTAGATTATTGCAGGAAGCTTATTTACCCCACTATGAGTATATCTCACATTTAAATAGAACAAAATTGCGTAGCCGATTGGCTCACAAAATGAGCTCTGAGATGCAAGATGAAATTGAATTTTAGTCATTTTCAAGCTCCAAATAAAAAAACATGATTGTTTTGATTGAAAGTCTATGATTTGGTTATATAAGAAACTTTTATTAACTCTTAATTGGTTATATGATCTGGGTTGCTCTAACAAACTATTATGGTAGTAGCGGAGACACTCTGACTATAATCTGAACAGGTAAGATTAAAATTACATTCGATCAAAATTTCACATATGTAGCAGCCTGAAGATTAGCTCATTATTCTATTTGCATCATGTCTTGAAGATTTTGCCCAGGATGATAATCAGAATTAGTCCTGATATTGAAGATTAAACATCAATCGGGTCTGCTGATTTTCAGAAATTTGCTTTTGGATTTAAGTGGTTAGATGAATCTGATAGTTTCTTTGTTTTGAATGTTTCGAACTGAAGAATCTTTATCAGTAGCAATTCCAGAAGAAGAGAGCTAAGGAAATTTCCGAGCCTTTTTGTTATCGAAAAGGTTTAGATAGAGAGGAGTGTGTATTAGTCTTCTTTAAACCGTTTAAATTTTCATTTTAACGCCAGATTAGGGGTTAGGCGCCAATTCTTATATTTCAATACTTCGGTATATTATTTTTAATAAAATTTTGTTTTTTATTAAGAAAAATCAAATTATATATATACATATATATTATATTATAAGGTAGAAAGTAGATCAAGATTAATAATTTTGTTAACAAAACAATTGAAGAATGTGAATAAACCATCATAAGAAAATAAATATTCAAATAAAACTAAAGTTATTAGACAAAACTATAATTGATAAAAATTTATATTAAAATAAAAAAAATGACTTGAATAAGAAAAATATTGTTTTAAATAATAATAATTTGATTAAGATAAAATATTTGTTTGAATAACGATAAAACAAAACTACCAATAGAATCATTTTGACGTCGTTTAAGATAAAAATAATATATTTTACAAATAAAAAAGATTGTTGTTTTAGATTAAAAACTTATATAAAATATCGTATAATGTAATTATAATGAATAAAGTATAACATCATTTGCGATAATAACGAGGTAAAATTCATTTATTTAAGACGAATTGGATAATTTAAGACAAAAATAACCCAAACATATAAATGAAGAAATGATTGATGAATGACGTAAAAAGAATATAAAAAACATGTTAGATGACAATCATATACTATAAGGTTGAACGAGCTGAAATTTAAAATTGAGTAAAACATAAATAAGATAATTTGAAAGAAAAATTTCACGTGTCTTAAATAATATTCAATAATGTTATTGATGATCATATTAAATTACTAATCTATTTTCGGCGTTTAGATGATAAAATTATAATATATATAATGGATGAATGACACGTATCTTGTAATACACGTATCGCTCATCTCAATATTTTATGACTTTAGAACATTATAAATAGGTGTCAAAACATTTATAAAAGAATACTGACAATTTTGACCAAAAAAAACTCCATCAAAGATAAAGCCAACGAAAAATTGGGAGTAATCACTCAATATTTAAACGTTTAGATATGTTTATCAATGTTGAAGAAATAAAACAAGGTAAAGTTTGCAAGAAAATTTATCAAACAAAGATACAATACTTTTGATAAAATATTAGATGAATGACAAAGATATACCAAAATATCACTTAATCGAACTCTTTTCTTATTATGGCGGTCTTGGGTCACATTTTTACACCTTTAACAATGAATATTACAACAACTTATGATAAAACAAGGATATGTTGATTTATCGTACGACGCGAGTTATGTTTGCTCCAATTAGTGAGAGGTCAAAATGTATTATTGCACTTATCATTATGACCATACCCATTTAAATGGTTATATATTCAATAGGCAGATGAAGTATAAAGATTAATTGACAATAAAGAGTTGATTGAATTTATAAAAAACAGAGAATGTAAAAACAGATAAGAGAAAGATAAGTGTGGTAGTCCAATGTGATAAGGTCATATTTTTAGGAGTGTTATGCGCTTATTTACGAGTTAAAGATCCTTAGTAAAGACATGGTTATGTTAACTAACACAGTCCTATTATGAAAAACGACAAGTGGACCAAACCAAGCAATGAAAAAGATGATAAATTTGACAAACACGACCTTAATAAAGAATAAGTAAAGGGATATAACAACTATTCATAAGGTAGAAGATATCTCAAATATTAATTAAAAATAAATAGGAAACACTAATAAAGAAATATTACGATCTAAATGTGAAGATCAAGTTGAGTGAAGCTAATAATAAGATATTCAACAAGGAAACGTACGACCCAAGCATAATGATTAAACTAAATGAAATGAGGTTAGGAAAGGGGAACAAAGACAAAAGTGTATGTGTTAAAAAGAACATTCAAGAACTTTATAAGACATTCTTCAAAACACCTTAGGCAGTCAGAGGGTGATCTTATAATGTTTGTAACAAACTTTTTAATTGATGAATTTTACGTAGCCATAAATACATGTGTCATTCATTTATAGGCTTAAGGCTAGAAATGTAGTATAAATATATATATATATATATATATATATATATATATATGCCTCGTTTGGAAAGGATTTGATCTTGTAAAACTAAGAATGATATAATATTTTAAAAGCATTTCTTATTTTTCTAAGTTATTTAGCCTAATTCTATGGGAGTGGTTTGTTAATGATTTTTTATCATTTTTTGGTGTCATTTGTGGGAAAACATTTGTAAAGAATTGTTTTAATCAATTGTTTTGAATCGTTTATAAAATTGAGAGGAATTCTTCTCAATTTTCTTGGTTCATAGATCTTTAACGATTATTCAAATAGTCTGTGTTTCCAATTGTTGAAGACGGTGCGGTATAAGGTATATCAAATATCTTATTGCCTACATGTTGAAATGAAGGAGCGTGAGGTAATCTGAGGGTAATTTCTCTGTTTATTTGTAAATGAAATAGTTGTGAATTATATACTTCATCTAACATTATGTTTGCTTCGGGTTTGTCTAAACGTGGGCTACATTAGAATGTGGGGATTCATCAACAATTAAGGCTTCGATATTGCAAATAAATAAGTTAAAACAAGAGCAATACCATTTTAATGTGTTTCAAAATCAAAGATATTATGAAGGCTCATATTTTTATATTTGTCTAGAACTTTGCAATTATTAACAGGAAGAGAAAATAAAAATCAAGACTAGGTATATGTTCAAAAATATATTAACAAGGAAAAAAAGAAATATAAAGAAAATGACAAGTGTTATACTAATGAAGTAAATTCAAAATGATTGGAAATAATGACAAGTGGATTTCAATATAAAAAATTAAAAGGCCAAAACTAGCTACAAATACATTAGCCTAATCTTTGTATCTCAAAAATTCGTGAATGGGAGTTACCAAGTAAATTTGATCCATGTAGGATGGATAAATATGATGGAATCAAGGATGAGATCATCACTTAGAGAGGAAATATAATGCTCGTATTTAATCATGATGACCCTCTCCTTTGTAGAGCATTTTCTATGACTCTTAAATGAAACCCGCTAGTTTGTTTTAATAACCTTCTTTATGGATTTATTCAACATTTTGAAGAATTATAGACTTCTTTTAGAAGTCAGTTCATTGGAAATAAAACTATACAGACTAATGGAGATTATATTATTGGTTTATATCAAAATCAAAGTGAATATCTAAAAAACTATATACAATAGTTTGTATAAGGGTTGAACAGTTTGGACAGTTCTGTAAAAGAGGCAGCTTTAGTAGCACTCAACAAATATATACCATCATATACTAAAATACTTGATGATTTGATTTATTCATCACTCGATAACATGAAGAATGTATTAATAAGATTTGAGTTGTATATTTAAGTGGGAGAAACTACGAGAGATAGTTGTAAGAATTAAATTCTCACAATAAAGGATATGTTCGTTTGACATAAATTACATTAAGGATAAAAAACCAAGGGATCCCGTAAAGTTACAAAACATTCATAGGTGTTCGTGTTACGATAGTTCAAATAGAAAGCCTACTCCTCTAATACATCAATTGCGACTATCTTTGATAAAATATGGGATAAATTGAACTATCAACCTTTACGATCCATGATAACTCACAATAATGAAATATTCATAAGAATTTATTATGATTACCATCGTGATCATGGGATTGCAACATGATATTTTTTCCATTTGAATGATGAAATTAAAGAGTTAGAAGATAGTGGGGAACTGGTTGGGCTCTTCAGGAAAATGATAAGGAAAAATCTTTAACGAAACACTTCCATTAGATTTAGGCTAAACCACTCATGAAAACAAGGAATGTTTTTAACATATTATATCACTCTCAAGTTTTAAAAATTCATATTCTTTACAAATAGGGTCAAGATCTCTATTTATATTACTATTTTAGCTTTTATCTTATGGATGAATGATACATGTCTTTATGGTTACGTGATATTCATCTATTACAAGGCCAGTTACAAACATTACAAGATCACCCTATAACTTCTTAGGATGTTTTAATAATTTCGAATAATATATAAGAAGGTTCTTTTGTGTGTTTTTTTATCACGTAAGCTTAAGTATTTGTTCCAATTTCGTGGCTTTATATTCCCTTCAATTTGATCATTATGCTTGGGTCATATATATTTTCTTGAAATGTTTCACTCAACTTAGTCTTCACATTTAGGTCATCCTTGACATGTTCAACACTACAAAATATATGATTCTTCATTATAAATGAAGTCGATATACTATTTCATTGAAATCCTAGTCTTCATATGGTAAGGAAGTTCTCTCTACTCAAAATCAAAGTTATGAGCCTCGATTCTCTTGCTATTATCCTTATAGGTAGGGAAATTTAAGGGTTTTGATTCCTTGCTCATGCGACCGATAAATTTAAGAGTCTTAATTACCTCCTTATTATGCCTATGGGCTTAAGAAATTTAAGATACTCGATTCTCTCTCGATCATGTATATATGATCGGCCAATTTAAAGCCTCGATTATGTCCCGATCAAGCCTACGTACTCGAGAAAATTTAGGAAATCGTTTTCCTCCAATTTTGCCTACGGGCTCGAATACATGTAGGTACTAGCTTCTCTCCTGATCACTTTGTGCAAGCTCGGACTTTAGGGTATTGTTTATTTTCTGAACTTTTCTCACATGATCGGGAAACTCCTAACATACTCGTATGTCCTTTTTTTTCTTGTCAATTTAATTTATTTGGTTTATACTATTTCTGTTACTTTTACCTTGAATTAATATAGAGTTGTGGGTTTGGATGAAGGAGTAAGCCTGAGGTCTTTGAAAAGTCTTTTCAATTTGGAAAAGTGTACCATAAATTCTAGCAACATTTTACCTATTTTGTTTTTTTTCTCTTCGAAAAAAATTAGTTTTTTTCCTTAAGAAAAGATTTGGTCGAAAAAAGATTTTTAACGAAACAAAAATAGGGCTATCACAAACCCCACACTCTGGATCTAGGATAGTTCGAAGGGTGAGGGTATTAGGCCCATCCAAGGGTGAGAAAATTAGGCCCATCAAAGGGTGAGAGTATCACGTATAAACACTCAAGTAAAAGGCTCTCCGCAATAATCACTCAGCTTATAAAGAATCAAAAGAGAATAAATAACTTCTCCTCTGAAGATATTGGGGCTTGGCTAACTATAAAAACCCGAAGTCTAGTCATTCAACTAAACTTACAACCCACGCAGTTGTGGTCGACAAACTCAAATCATGTAAGACGACAATATGGTTATACCTCGCTTATTTCTACCACCCTTATTTCATTTTGCAAGTACTATGATGTTATTGATACGAGCCATATTTGTACCATGAACCTGAGTTGTTACCGAGCTTCGCATCTAATATGCCTAAGCTTCGGTGTTACAAAAGAGCTCGGTTAAGTGTTGGTGTATGTATTGTGACCGAACTTTTGTTTATAAACGACTTTAAAATCATGCTTGAGAAGAAAATAGATTATTAATGATGGTAAATATGTGACATAATAAATTTATTGTGTAATTAATATAATTTTTACAATTTTAACTAAACCAGAGATAGGAACTTTAAACTATGAGTTATGGATGCTCGTTTTTTTAGCACATGACAATATGATGATCACTCTAAATTATTTGTTAACCACTATTTTTTCCTCTCTTAATCCCAAATTCCATTTATCTTCATGAACTATCTTAAAACCTTAGTAATCCTTGTTTGATACCCATTGCACTAGTTTGAAAAAAATCCAAACACATTACATATCATTCAAAGGATAGCCACATATATTATGAGGTAACCCGTATACAGGATCCAATAAAGAAAATCAAAGAAACCAATGAGATTACGGTGAAACTTAGAAGGTAAAAAATTTACTCTCATGAGATATAAAATATTTATGAAAATGATATATTTTTTCGCGATAAAGAGCCGGAGAACCTTTGAAAGACGAAAGATAAAAAAAAAATTACACAACCTGAATCATAGGAAAAATAATTCATGTGATGCTTGCTAAAAACAAAAGGTTGAAGAAATGAATCAAATAGATAAGTAGGCAAACCCATGCGGAAAGGGGGATGGGTCAGTGTACGTAGGCATCATCACTCCAATTGGTCAAAATCAGAGTTGTCGTGGTGCTATTGAAGATGGATCCCGACTTTTGTTAGAAAGTTTGAGGTTTTAAGTCTCTCAATCCAACTGTCCTAAAGGTGTCGAGATTGATTTTCCTAATGAAGAAGAGTATGATAAATCAAAAAATGATCAACAATGTATTGATGTGTATCCCCTTTTGAAGAGATGTCGACTTTCTTGCTATGTTGGCTTTGGTCATTCATGTTCACTTTGTATCTGAAAGAGTAACTAAAATATGAAAAATAAATGAAGGCGTCTAATCTTTCGTATTTTATCTTTTTCTTGCTTATTTTGTATTTGTCTTTTTTGAACTAAAGCCCTCGGATTGCTAAGGAATTCATTTTTATTGAATTTGTAACATGTTTTAAAACTAAAGTCCTTGAACGACATGGGAGTTTATTCGATGAAGCCATAACTTGCTCGATTTCATCCTCCCTAAGTTTGTTGGGAAACGAATATGATATGTTATAGTTTATGATATTTCACTTAATACCTCATACTTATTAGTTTTTATTCATAAAATTTTGTTTCATAAGTTTTATCATAATGTATGGACAAGAGAAATATATCTTTCACAGAATAGGTGATTAGTTTCGAACGTGAAGATAGTTGGAGATATATAATAGTTTACTCATATTTATTTATCCGAGGAAGTTAGATGTTAAAATATCTTTATTTTTTCTTCTTTAAGGATTGACATCTCTAGGATTTTTCCTTTTCCATGATAAATATTCTTGAGGTCGGCCCCTCATCGCACTTTAAATGAGTTAAGTTTATCAAGTTCGAAGGAACTTAAAGAATTATTGAGTTATTTTTCTTTGTCAATTATAAGATATAAACTATCATATGAATCAAATTAGATCATAAGGTATTTAAATGAGTTAGGTTTCTGAACCTCGAAGGAACCTAAAGTTTTGATGCACTATTTTTCCTTGTCAATTGTGAGATATAAATTATCATGATAATGAATCAAAATAGATCATAAGGTAAATATTAAACATTTCATTAAGTGTCGACTATTTTGGTACATCATTAAGACTTATGCATTATGACAAGGGTAAGAAATAACTCACCACTTATCAATACGATTAATTATATTAACTTACAAAAAATAAGAAGTAATATGTAATTATTTCTCTAAGCTAAGTAAAGCCTTAAATGTCTAATATTCTAAGAATGACTAGCATTCACAATCGACTAGTTTGTAAGTTCCGCATTTAATTTTTTTAGTACAATATATGGTCCTTCCAGTTAGGTCGAAGCTTACCATCTCTTGGATGCCTTTATATTTCATAATAATTTCTTAAATGTAAGGGTTTTTCCTAGAAGTTGTGATACTGGAACTTCGAAGCATACCAGATTTATATTAGAGTTCGATAATATTGCATACATAAGTGTTACTTTATATTATTGTCACATAAAGATTGGATATCCTTCCGATAATATTATTATCCACTTAGTAATTTGGAACTTAAAAAGAAGGTAAAATTATTTATGAAATAACAAATGTGTCTAATCATACAACGAAAAATTGTGTCTCGATAGTTATCGTATGAGTGGTCGACTTGTATGTCTACATAATTTCTTGCAATAATTCATACCATATCTGTGGATGTACGCACATAAACGATTTGATTTGTTTCTGTTTAGAGAACACTCAGAAATGAAATTAGATGAAAAATAATGAAAGTTAGCGAATGGATCGAACTGCACCACAAAGGTGATGGGCAAGCCTTTGATAAACAAAACTCCAATCTGTGTTCATCCCAAATAAACAAACAAAATGAAGGAGGAAATTTATCTTGGACAAATGTTTTGAGTAGCAAAATTATTTTATATTATTAAAAATTTAATAATTTATTTATAGTCATACAAATAATGACATGTAACTCTTGGATAATAAAAAAATTAAAAGAATCTCATTAACTCTCTTAAAATAAAATTAAATGAGTTTAAAGACTTGAAACGTAATGCTTTGATAATAAAAATGAAATAGTTCTCATTAACTCTTTTAAAATAGAATTAAATGAGTTTACATACTTAAAATGTAATTCTTGGATAATAAAAACAAAAAAAATAACTATTTTGAAATAGAACTAAATGAGTTTAAAGACTTAAAATGTAACTCTTGGATAACAAAATGAAATAACTCTACTTGACTCTTGAATTTTGTCAGTTTGACGTCTTATAGAAGATCTCATCATCTGAGCATTGATGAAGTGGGTTGATATTACACTTAGAATGAGTTTCTGGCCTTTAGCACTTACCAATATCATCTAGAAGTTGTAGAACTAGTTGGGACATTGTTGTTGTGAACTGAAACAGATTTCTCACTTTGTTTTCTCTAATCAAAGATATTTCTTTAGAAATAGCTAAAGTTTAAGTTGGGTCATGCTCAATTTGAATTATACGAATCTCCACGACTTGGTTAAACTCTCTACAAAGTTCTGTTACTCTTGAGTGTGTTTTAAGACCAATAATAAAAGTTGGTACTTTGATGATCTTATGTTGGTATTCAGTCGGATTTATTTGGATGTCCTTATAATTCATTTCCCTTGAGAAGGTCTTTTCCTCTGAACTGATTCACCAGTTTCAAATGGAGATAAATCAGAAACATTAAAACTTGCATAAATGTTCATATCTCCCGCAAGCTCCAGTTTGTAGGCATTATTATTTATTCACTCCAGGACTTTGAATGGACCATCTACCCAAGGTAGAAGATTAAAACTTTTTTTTGAAGGAATATTTCTAGTTTTATTTGTACCCAAACCCATTCTCTTATCTCAAAGGTTAACCTTTTGCGTAATTTATCTCGTTAATGCTTATACTATTCAGTTTTCTTTTCTAGACTCTCCTTAACCTCATGGTGTTTTTGTTGATAAGTTCAACCTTGCTCATTCCATATTAGATTAAATACTCTAATGGTGGAAGTGGAGATAAGTTCAATGACGTCAGCGACTTAAGTTTATCCACAACTTCAAAAAGACACAGTTTAGTGACAAACTGGATAACATGGTTATAAATAATTCAATGAATGGTAAACATTTTAACCAATTACTCAGATGTTTACCTACAATAGTTATAAACTAAGTTGATAATGTACAATTTGAAACTCCAGATTGTACATCTATTTGGGGATGACAAGTTGTTGAATATTATAGATTAATCCTGATTTTCTTCAGAATTATTTTCCAAAATTAGTTGAGTAATTTAGTTTCTTGATCTGAATTAATAGTCCTTTATAATAGATTTAAATGCTCCATTTATTTCTTCAAGTGAGGCTATATTCAGTGATGGTGTAGTAAGAATCGAAAATGGTAGAAAATTACCATAAGGATGTGATCTGAGCAAATATCAGATTAGTTGCAGAATGTTTCCATATCTTTCTTCAAGTGAGGCTAAAAGAAATGCTCACCAACAAAAACTAAGGTTTTGTATCTTCCAAAATGACCTATAATACCTCCTTTATGTGTTTATCCTAAGATCAGAGCATGCATAGAACCTTGTAGAACACATAATCTCTTGTCTCTGAACAAGAACTCGTCATATTTGTAGAAAACAGGTCAAACAACCTTTTAGAACAGTCCTTGTAAGGGTGTCCAACGTTTGGATCATCTTCATACAACCCTTTGATATTTCTAAATCTTAGAAAATTTTCTTCCATTATAGATATTAATGCATATCTCATTATTAATTCATATACTACAATGTTCTTTTTTATTTTTATTTTTTATTTGATGATGTAAGGGAATGTCTCAATAAAATCCAACCACTTAACATGCCTTCTTTTGAGTTTAGTCTGACCTCTTAGATGCTTGAGAGTCTCATGATCTATACGAATAATAAACACTTTATAAATCAAGTACTGCTGTTATTCTTCCAATGATCTCACCAATTCATAAATCTATTTACCGTATTTTGGATAGTTGAGTGTTGTTCCATTGAATTTATCACTGAAATAGGTTATAGGATGTCATCCTTGAGTCAGTATACATCCAATACCAAAACCTGAATCATCACACTTTTCTCAAACATTTTATCAAAATCAGGAATAACCAAAATCAGTGCTTGTATGAGGATGTCTTTGAGGGCTTGAAAATTCTTATCTCCTGTATTTATTCCCACTTAAAAGCCACGTCTTTCTTAATCACAACAGTGATAAGAGATTCTATGAAACTGAATGTCTTCAAAAATATCTTATAGAAACTAGTCAACCCATGGAAACTTTAAACATGTCCAATCATTTTTGTGTTAGCCATTCTTTGATTGCTTTGATACTTTCTTTATCAACTTGTAGGTCTTAAGAACTCATAATAAATCCAATGAAGATAAGTTTTCTGGCACAAAATGTACACTTCTTGAGATTAGCATTAATGATTTTTTTCGTAGAGTTTACAAAACCAGCTCAAGGTGATCTAAATGGTCTCTCAAATACTTGTTGTAAATTAGTATGTCATCAAAGTATACCACAAAAAACTTGCTGATATTTGCTCTTAAAGCTTGATTCATCAGCCTCATAAACATACCATGAGCATTAATAATCCCAAATGGCATAAATAAGCATTCATAGGGTCCTTGTTTGGTTTTGAAGGTTGTCTTCCATTCATCCCATTCTTGCATTTTGACTTGGTGATAACCACTCTTTAAATCAATCGTGGATAAAGTAGTGGCATCACTAAGTTCATCCAGTATATCATTAAGTTATGGAACCGAATAACGGTATTTGATGGTGCTATTGTTAATGGCACGATAATTCATACATGTTCTCTAACTGCCATTTTTCTTAGGTACCAATAAACATGTTATAGCACATGCGTTCAGGATCTTTCTGATGTATCTTTTAGTCATCAATTTATGCACTTGTTTCTCCAACTACTTAGTTTCTTCCGGCTATATGCAGTAGGATGGCTTGTTTGGTAATGCTGGACAAGATCAATTTGATGTTCAATATCATGAAGATGAGGCAAGTATGGGGTATCTCTTCTGGAAAAACATCTTCATACTCGTTCAAAATGTTTTTCATTTTATTTGGTAGTTCCAACATGCTAACTTCTAAATTTAAGCATTATTTTAATAAAATTAGTCGTATGGTGCTTCCAGTACTAATGGACTTGGAAACAATATTATACGATTAATAGAGGTTTGATTTACTTAACTTAAATTCCTTAGTCATTAGTGTTTGTATTTCATGAACTTTAGACGGGATAAGAGGTGTGAAGTTGATATTCTTCTTATTATACACAAATCAGTAGAAGTTTCTGCATCTATTATGACGTAATTCACGATCAAATTTCCAAGTTCTACCAAGCAGTATGTGTTTAACTTGCATAACTACATCATACAAAACTTTATCTTGATATTTTCCTATGCTTAATGAAATAGTGACATATCTGTGATGTGTAAGTTAGCTTAATCATTGAGTCATCGTATCTTGTAAGGATTTGGGTGTTTAGTCTTTGAAGACCTAATATTCGACCATAAACTCTCTAGCCACATTAGTACAAGAACATCCATCTATGATTAGATTACACACCATTTGTTGACTGTGAATCTGGGTGTAAAAGATGTTCTCCATTTAGATAGATTATTTTGGTTGGATCATTACACTGAAGACTCTTATTGCTACCAATAAATCATCAACATCTTGATACTCAGTGTCATTTGTATGGTCTGATTTCTTATCTTTACATTCATCTGGTGACTCATATTCACTGCTTAGAGTAATAATCGTCACACGTTTATTTGGGAACTTTATAGCGTAATATATCATTATTCCTCAATTTTAAACATTTAACTTCATGAGCTCTAGTTGGAGTAGCTTATATTTTTTCATAATTAAAACATCAATTATTTTTCTCTTGATTTTTGTATATGTCGCCAATGATGTACTTTATCCAACAGTATATTGTTGTTTGGAGTTAATGTTTATGTTATTCAGGTCAGATTAGTGCTTGTGTTTTTGCGCTTGAGTTGTGGCTCAATCTTGACATCAATGTGTAGTATTTCATATAAATCAGTATATTGTTGCCTTTCCATATTTCTTATAATACGTTCTTGCAAACCATTTATAAATTATGTTATTGGCGCCTCATCGGTCTTCTCTAGTTCCAAATGATTTTTGAGTTATTCAAACTCATTAAAATACTCCTCAACAGTTAGGGTTCCTTGTGACAGCTTCCTAAAATGTAATTTTAGGTCACAGTTGTAATAAGCATGTACATACCCTTCTTTAAAAGAATCTCTATATCTTCCCAACTTTCTATGGGTCTGTAATGTTGTCTCATTCTTTCTCCTACTTGTATGTCCCCTCAAATAAAAGAAATTTTGAAAAATTATACAACAGTTAGGGCAAAATTATTTTTCTCAATATATTTATAACACTCAAATATATAATCTACATGTATTTCCCAATCCATGTAAATATTAGGATCTAATATTCCAACAAATAAATGAGGTTTTAGCTTTACCTCTAAATTAATAGGCCTTGTTGGTCGTTCTGCTCTTGTTCTCCCTTCCCCGAGAGAATACTTTCTTTGGTTTTGATGAAAGAAAATTTCTAGAATATCATCTTCCAAATTAGACATGTCATCATCTTCATATTCTAGTTCATAAAGTTGTTGTTGTTGTTGTTGTTGTAGAGGTGGGAAGTTTCTGATGGATCTAAGTCTCCTTGGGGTTTGCTTAATTCTCCCTATACATTCTCTAACCTAGTTCATAATAGTATGAACGTATTTAGTTTGTATTTGCATATATTCACTTTGTATTTACATATACTCATGCATAACAATCATCATCTGAACAATAGTCTTCATATTGTTTTCTGTCATTGTAACAGGGTTGTGTGTAAGAATGATACAACCTTGATAAGGGAATTTTCGAGTCTGATATCAGATGATGTAAATTTGTTTCTGTTAGGAGAATGCTCACAATGAAAATTAGATGAAAAATGGTGAAAGTTAGAGGATGGCTCGAGTTACGCCATAAAGTTGATAAAAAATCCTTGGATAATCAGAACTCCAAACTGAGTTTATGTGAGATAAATAAACATAATGAAATGGTAGATTTGTCCCATGAAATTATTTTGAGTATAAACGTTTTTATTTACTTGATTAAATCTGAAATATACGAAGACTCTAAAGCGTTATTTATAGTTATACAAAGAAAGAAATATAATTATTGTATAATAAAAATAAAATAACTCTGAGTGACTCTTCTAAAATAAAATTAAATGAGTTTAAAGACTTAAAATGTAACTCATGGATACTAAAAATAAAATAACTATTTTTTACTCTTTTAAAGCATTATTAAATGAATTTAAAGACTTAAAATGTAACTATTAGAAAATAAAAATGAAATAACTCTCATTGACTCTTGCATTACTTCATTTTGATGTCTTTTAGAAAATCTTCTCATATGAGGCTTGGCGAAATGAGATAATATTATTAAAGTGACTTAAAGTGGGTATCTAGCCTTTAATACTTAGCAATATCATCTAGAAGTTATAGAAGTGGTTGAGACGTTGTTGTTGTGAACTAAAACAGAATTTTCACTTTGTTTGCTCCAATTAAAGTTATTTCTTGGGCAATATCTAAACTGTAAGTTGGCTCATGCTCTATTAGGCTTATAAGACTCTTCATAGCCTGGTTAAACTCTCCATAAATTCTCCTTACTTGTGAGCGTGTTATAGGATCAATTATATAGTTGGTACTTTGGTGATCTCATATTGGTATACAATCTGATATGTTTGGATGTCCTCATCATACGAGCCGACCCCTATAAGGTTTTGCATAGTCTCTCGAGTAATCTTTAGTTTGTTACATTGGCATGTTTTTTAGCTTATGGGTGTAATAACATTGAAAAGTCTCGATGTATATCCATTGTTTGGTAAAATAAGACTATTTAAGAATTTTGGAATTGTAAGCCATTATATGTTATGATTTCCTTTGACATGTCACACCTATAAAAATTGATTCCTATAAAGTCGATTACTTTTTTTTATCTTTTATCATTCCCATATTTTTAACCTCCCAGTTTGAAAAATAATAAAACCAACAATAAGGTATTGACACTCCCAAAAGCTTTAGAAAATGGTCTGAAAACGTGCATTCCCCACCAGTTGATGACAATAGTTTTGGATATTTTCTCAAAATATATATTTGGGAGGTGAATTTCATTTCTGAAGCACTCATAAGTATTATATTTTTAAATTGGTTCTTAAGCTTCACCATGATCTTCATACAGTAGTATCATGCTAATGTAACCCTTACGAGTAAAGCATGCTTAGAATGGGTAAACCATAGTCCCTCATGAAGCTCTTCATTAATAAAATATTATTTTTCTGGCCAAGGCACTAAGGGATGGGCCAAGCTGGTCCATGCTGATACGTAATTCCTCTTAGTAACACAAAAATACTTTCTCGGATCTTGAAAATTCGAGAGATAACTCTGTCCAATGGAAAATTTTCATTTAAGAGTTATTTTTTATTTTTTATTGACACAGAGATTAGTTTCATAGATCTCTACAATCGTTCCTACCATAGGTTTGGCCTTCTTAAGGATTAAGGATAACTTTTGAAGCACGACCCACAATGCGGCGTTTGAACATTCTAAAGTGGCCAAGAGTCATCCAAGATGTTTTAAGATCCTGATACTTGCTTATAGTACACTATTTTGAAATTTCTTGCTTATTGCTTTAATATTTTCAGATATCCAATAATATTATCTTTGTGTATATTCATACGCCAAATTATTAATTAGGTAATGTGATTTGCTGAATAATTTTATCATTTTATCTCCACAAAAATATGCAAGATAGAGTCTTTTTATAATAACTTTATATTATGTCTTATTGTTATAGGCCTGAAATTCGAAATGAAACATCTCACCATAAGAAGACACCAAAAGGACCCCGACCCACTACCCAAAGAGATCGAAAAATCATTGATCTAAACTATACTTTTGTGAAGTGTGATATCAAGGGTTAAAGCATGCCTCTCAACATCAAAACTGGTTAAGAAGTCCATTAGTGCATGAGCATTGATCATGGTTCTTGACTCAACTATTATATCATATTCCTAAAATTTACTGACCGTTGAGTTAGACTCTTGGATATGGCTTGTAAGATATTACAGAGTGAGAAGGATGTTTCAAAATTGATTGAATGACTCTTGAAGTAAGATTTTATATTCATTTCGCCACAATAAAAACAAAATCTAGCTTCTCTAGCTCAAGCTATTTTGTATATATGCATTAAATAGACTCCTACTTATGTAATTTATATGCTTCATATTTCCTTTTTCCCCTATTAAGAATAACATTTACAGCATAATTGAACACCTCTAAATAGACGTAAATCATCTTGCCCAAGAGTGGAGTGGACCATATCTCTACAGAAAATAATTTCTCTATTATATGACTAATATTCTTTCGATCGATAAAAGTGACTTGTCCTCTTTAACACTTGGAAAACATTAAAACATTTATTCAAAGATTGAAACCATTTTCAAATTTTTTGCTAGCACTTGGACCTCCTTTATTGGCCTTGGGTGGATTAGAGATGCCAAATCTTCTTATTATAACGGGTCAACATTTATCTATTTATTTCTTAACAACTAGTCAATAAACTTTCGGGATTGCACCCCCAAGGTGCATTTTTCTGATATAAATTTTGATTAACAACCTCCATATTCATGAAGGTTTCCAAAATACCACCTATGGTGTCATTAGCACTATCGACTAATATGTCACCAATGTAAGCTTTGACATTACAACTTGTTTGACCCGCAAAAGTCTTGTTAAACAATCTCTGGTACATGTCATCAACATTTTAAAGCCCAAATGACATAACTTTGTAGCAATACGTGTCTCGATCTGTAATGAATATAGTATTTTTTTGGTCATCATGATATATTTAGATCTGATTATACCCCAAATAGGCGTCCATAAAAGACGAAACTCGATCACCACATGTAAAAGTGATCAGTTGGTCAGCCCTTAAAACTAGGAACGACACTGACCAGGTTTGCCATCAAAATTGGTTAATATGTCTATTATTTGTGCCACATTCTAATTAACGGATAGACCTCTGCCACAATGGCCTCCGAATTCTCATAAGCGAAATGATATATCATTTACTTAACATATCATACATTTAGGATCAACAAATAACTTATGGAAAGTTACATGACATGATGCTCATTTCATATCATTTTTGCCACATCAAGTGGTATATATGATTACATAAAAATCTATAAGCTCGACTCAAAGTTTACGTGACAACGTTGTTCTTAGTTTCAAACTTTTTCTCTTTGTAAACTCTAAGATTTTTGTGTCATCTCTAGTTATTACCAGACTCGTAACCTTCCAAGGATCGTCCATTACATCGACCTCAACTAAGATCCATAATAACTTTTACTTCTTTATATTAAAGAGGTTACATAGAATTCAGGTTCAACCATCTAATCACTTCTAATCACCCTAACGTTTTCATGATTATGTAATGCAAATATTGATGGATCGTTGAAACAATAGTATGCATCTTATCGAGCTATAATCTTATGAGAATAGCATTGTATGATGAACGAAACTATATCACTATAAATATGACTAGTATAACTTTTCAATATTCACATCTTTCTAAAATAACATCAACCTCAAAGTTTCGTCATAACAGGTAATATGCACCACTAAAGTCAACGACTGTTCTTTCTTACTTACGAACAACAATGTTTAAAAAAAATCATAAGTTCTTTTGAATAAAATATTGGTCAGAGTTTCCATGTTTACCATAACTCTTCTGAATTCCATCCTAGAGATAGTAGTTTTTAGAAGCATATCATCTTCGTAGGGTGCAACTATCACTCTGAGGTCGTCAAAGAAAGGTATTCTGTAAAAATGGGCAGAAGTTTATCAGTGATACTAAAATTTAAGATCTGATACATGTATATTTATTATATATTTTATGGATAAAGTATCTCATCTAGTAATGGTACTTATGATTTCACGATTGAGGTCCAGAATGAGGTAGTCGTCAGGTTTATGCAAAATTTTCTAAGTTTTTGACAGGTTTGAAACAGTTGTTGAGGCCTCTATCCTTAGAGTTTTGGTCCTTTAGTTAGTTCATTTTGGCTCTAATTTATGTTCTTTCAACTTTCTACAAATTGAACTTCTACAAACTAAATTAACTTACCATCCTTAATAAGGCTCTAGATCTTCTCTTTGAGCTGCCTTAAATTCCTAGTATAATGACCCACATCATTATGGTACTTAGATAATTTGTTTGTATATACATTTACATATTGTACAAAATTTATACAATAGCCAAATAATAAACATGGGCTAATCATTTGGTAATGATTAATCTTTAAATTTAAATTATAAAAGTTATAAATATCTTTATTTTCAATAAATATTTTTTAAATTTGAGTAAATTTTGTAATCTTAAATGAAATGACTTAGTCATTTTTATTAATCTAAAGAATTAGGTTTTACGTCATTTTTTCTCAATCCAACAAACAAACAATATAAAACTTCACAATTAGCCATACTAAAATAAAAAATAAAAAAACTTGAAAAATTTTAAAACTTAGGAAATTAAACAAACCCACATTCATACATTTATCAAATTAAAAAAAATAGAAGAGTCAACAATGGATTTTATGTCATTCTTCATAAATCTAACAAATACATGATCCAATACTTCATAATCTAAATTATACTCTATATACTAGAAATAAAAAAATTAAAAATTAAAAAAATTATATGACTAAGAAAATCAAACAAAACCACAAGAACCATACATTCATCAAATATAAAAAATAGAAAAAATCAATAATAGATTTTATGTCATTCTTCATAAATCTAACAAATATATGATCTAAAACTTCGCAATCCAAATAGGTATTAGTCTAGAAAAGCCTTATGAAAACTAAGTTGCAAGTAATTGTACAAACAAAATCTTAATGTCTATCAACTTGCTTGACATCAGGTTTTTTGTTTAAAGATAATTAAACACCTAATATCGACCAACTTGGTCAACCTTATGTATTTTAGTAAAATAAACACATAAGGTTGACCAATTTGGTCAATATTATAAGAGGAACCCTCATCAACTTCAGTACAGTGGCCTACCAGTTGGATCCTTAAAATATTTATGGTTCTGTTAATAGTGGTTCGGGTTGTGAGGGTTTTGATGCAACGAGGGAACTTTTGTCATGTTTCCTTGTATGTATCCACGGGAAAGGTTTATGGACTCAATTTTGTTGTTGCAATGGCTGAAAATGTTGTTATATAACTATTTCAAAAGCTGGATTTTAGCGTTGTTATGCTTTGTCCCAAAGGCAAGGTTTTTATGAGGTTTATATAAAAGTTCGGCTAGGTACCTAATATCGTTTCGATGATAATTTTACGATCGTCATTGACACATTTAATATGGTCAGTTATGCCTACGACGTTATATGTCAGACAAATCTGAACCCCAATTGAGATCAATATAATGAGTCTCACTTGAAAAGAGGAAATGGTGTCAACGATCCATCGTGGAAGTTAAATTATCTTGATCAAGACAAAATATGAAACAACTCTGAGAGTCTATCATGAATTTCAACCGCTCCTATTACATTGTTTACTTGTCTAACTTCTGATTTCAAAGTTCGAAGTCTAGAGCCCATGCCCTTTGATTAACCTACAAATTATTAGCTAGTTTTGTCGAATGAAAACCGACGAGTTACATTGATTTGAAAAAGATTTTTATTAATTAACATTTATTTTTACAATAAGTTGAGTTCTATCGGATCATTTATTTTGTTGAAGTATGTATTAACAAAACTTACAACTACCGGCCGTTTGAAAAAAAAAATTCATAGATTTTTACAAACGATGTTGTGTCACCGATGAACTTTTCGGCGCTGTATTGGATCAGCCCATTTTAAGATAAACTTAATTTAAAATAGTTTTTTAAAAATATCCTTAATTTTTTTTAAAATAAATAATCACATTTATAAATAAAATTGATATATATATATATATATATATATATACTTGTTGAAACCTCGCATACATTTATTTTTAACCATTTTTATTATACAAAATCTACCCAAAACTTATACTCAGGCTAATAATCGCGTCGTGAATCATCATTAAGCCTAAATTTATACAAATAAAAATATTTTAAGAGCAATTTGTCCCAAATAAATCCACTACTTGCAATTTTCCAACCACATGACTACACGAACAATTCAAATGGGCCACCCTTGATTCCAAAAGCAACCATCAATAGGTTTGGTAACGATAACTTAATTATATTATATTCCGAAATGTAATATTTATGAGGTCTTCGTTCATTGTGAATAAAGTGTCTTAACGAACGAACGGTACTAAAACTATAAGAATTTATTCCCTCTTGATAACTCAAGTTTTCGTATCAGATTTAAGTACTAAATTAAGACACTATTTTATCACACCCAAATCTTTTAAGTTTGTTTATTTAGTCATTTATAATCTCAAAAAAAAAAAATTGCACCATATTTAAATTTATACTATAAAGTTTAAAAATTATATTCAGTAGAAGATAATTTTTTAAAAAGCAAAAAAATATATATATTTATGAGTTGAAATCCAGTACAAGCATTTTCAAAGGTATGTGGGCCCAAGATGAAATTGGAGAAATCACAATGCACATTTAGGTTGAAACTTTAGAAAACCAATTAGACTTCTCAGCATTAGCTAAACTCTTCGGCATCCAAAATTCTATACTCTTCGGCATCCAAAATTCTATACACTAAACTCATTGATGAATCCAGCAAGGTGCCAGGAACCAAAATGTCTATCTAAGTTTGGAGAATACTAAATAGATCTATAAGAGAAATATCAATATCGAGAAAAGCAAATCTAAGAACCAAAGACAATGACGAACGAAGATGCACTCCTCATGTTATCTTAAATTGATTCTCTCCCCAAATCCATTGAAGAGAGGGAATTAGATAGCTATGGGATGGATTCCTCCTAGTAGCTGGCGTCTTGGTGAAAGGACCTACAATACCCAGTAGAAAGAGCCAGACAAGCTCGACCAAAGAAAACCACCATTCTCATCATTTGGAGAAATCTTTGTCTTCCCAAATCTCTAATTTCAGAGCCTAAACCCTTCAAGTAGCTTCTGACGATGTTAACTCATTCTCGAGCTGGATCCAAGCCATAAGCCATCTCGAAGACTACTTGAATATCTGCACCAGAGTTGTTGATTTGATTAATATACCAAAATCCCCTTTCTCGTTTCTACAATTTAAAACTATAGTCAGTTTGTTCTTGCTACAAAGTTAGAGACAACATGCTAACAAATTTATTCACAAGAACATTATTGAAATTTAACTATATCCAAATTTTTTGAAGGATATACAGATATCAGTTACTTGATATATACCACAAACCAATGCTTTCCAACAAAACTATTGCATGAAGATGAGAAGGAGCCTGGTTCTGAGCAAAGTCAATCTTCATCTTCAATTTCTAAGTCTATTTCTCAAGCCAATCAGCGGCTTGGTTTTGGAATCTTGAAATGTTGATAAGAATCATAGAAGGAGAGATGAGGTCCCTGCAACACTTCAAAATCAGACTTAAAAAGTAAGGGTAATTTTCTTTAGCTAACAAGTTAAATAGGACCTGCGAATCTATTTTTATATCTACTTTTAACCACCCTTCTTTCTTGCATATAATTAGTCCGTCCAGAAGAGCTCGTATTTCAGCAGCCAGATGAGAAATCTTCTCATAAAGGTTTCCATAACCTTTGATAACGTCACCTAACACATTCTTGATTACAACTCCCCCGCTTGCGTCACCATTTCTAGCACAAGCGCCATCATAATTCATTTTAATCCTTTCGTGTTACGGAGCTTCCCATTGTAAGTAACTTGTTTTGATTTTCTTCTTGATTAAATTGATGCATCTCAACCGTTCTGCTGCATTGTTGTCCTTGTCCCAATGTTTAGGAGTTAATAGGTTAGAATAATCAAGACTTACCAGAATATGGTTAATGTATGTAATCTCTGAGAAGTTTGAAAATTGAATCCCTTTGAATTTGGCTTTGTTTCTGTTGTGTCAAATAATCCAAGTAATTACTGAAAGGATAATATATCTTATATGAGCCTTTTTCTTAGATGAGCTAAGCTAATTCTTTATGATATGAGTTGTAGTTATGTACATGCAAACCTTAACTTTTAATAATCAGCGTAATAAGTCCAAATAGGCCAGGAAAAACGACATGAAACAAAAATATGGTTAGGTGATTCACATGAATCACAAAATTGACATTTTGAAACAATAACGAAGTATTTTTTTAGAATAGAGTCAATAGAAATATATCTTTCAGAATTTTTCATAACAAGAAAGAATACTTCATTGGAGTAATCGAGTTCCAAATCTTGTTAAACAGATTGGAATGGTTTTGATGAGTCCTTAGACAGTCTCAAGTATCCTTTATGTTAAACTTTAGGTCTTTAGAAGGGTTTCATAGGATCGAGTCCTCCTTGTTGCTCTTTATAGAAGTAGCCATAATTTTGTTGATGATCTCTTGAGTTAATAAGCCAAATATTCCATCAAGGTCTGAGTCATTATCTTTCCAGTAAAAGTTAACAGTTTTATTGTTAAACCAAGAGTTATCTTGAGATTCATCCAAGGTAGTTAAGGGTGGTTATTATGCCAATTATCTAACTAAAAAACTATCTACCATTTCCCAAGACTTCATCTAATATTAGATTCAACCTTGTCTTTGATTTTAGTAAGTCTGTTCCACGTAATAGATTCCTTATTTTGTAAATCAACTTTGAGAGATCGAGAGTTCCCATAGTAGATATTGTTTATTATCTTGGCCCAATAACGTTTATTCTCCCTAACGGTGACCCAAATTTTGCACGAAAAAACATCATGAACATCTCAATCTTTCTCATATTTAACCCCCTTCAGAGGAAGGCATGCATAGACTATTACAGGATTACCAATGGATCTTCTGCTCATTTGTAGAAGAACCCCATAAGAATTTATTGAAAATATGTTGATGATTCCAATAGGAATGTAGCTATTTAGTAACTAGTATATCGGTATAGTCATTAGGATAGTGTTAATCAGTGTTAGCATCTCTCTATATGACAGATGCTTACTCTCCCATTTTTGTACCTTCTTGCTCATTTTATTCAATATAAAATTTGTAATTACTAGCCTTATTGTTGGTGCTGAGGCTAATACCAAGATACTAATAGGCAAAAACTCTGAGTTGAAACCAATTTGATTAGCTATAGCATTGATTCTTGTGTTGAGGCGTCTTTTAGAAGTAGCCACTTTGGTCTTGCTTTTGTTAATAATCTGACCAACCACCTCTTGATATTTTTACATGAAGATGTTAAGCTTGTCAAGTGTGGAGCTTAAACCATTAGTAGATATCAAAATATCGTCAGAAAATGCTAAGTAAGATATGTTAATATCTGTTGTAGTTGAATATTTTAAAGAACTATATGCGCTAAAAAGCTTGTGTAGACCCTCTTAGCATGACCTTTTCGCCTATGATGAAGAAACTATGAGATATATGATCCCATTGTCTCAAACCTTTATTGTTTTTTAAATACCCATAAACATTCCTATATATCAGGATAGAAGTATAGACTGACTTAATAAAACTACTAATTAGGTTAATAAAGTTATTAGAAAAGCCAAAAGAAGATAACACTTTTAGAATAAAAGGATGAGACATTTTGTCAAAACCTTTTGACATGTCGATTTGAATAAGAATATTCACAGTCCCGGTTTCCTATTAAGATCATATACCAACTCTTTATTCATCAAAATGTTAGCATGGATCGATTTGTTTTTCACAAATCCTCCTTGAGAATGAGAGATAATTTTAGGCAGTAGATTAGGTAACCCATTATTAACAATTTTTTACATGAACAATTTTTGACATAATTCCATTTAGAAGGGTACAAAAACTAATAGGACGATAATCTTTCCAATGTGTGGGGTTGATGGATTTAGGAATAAGGCACAGACCTATGGCCATAATTCCTTTAGGGATATTATGGCTGGTGAGGTTTATTTTAAGCTGGCGGTAATTTTATCAAATATTTTGGAAAGTTTTGAGAGTTTTAAATGTTTGGGTGTTTATTAGTGAGAGATTTGAGCTGCATGGTTGTATTAAATGTTTATTACCCTCATTAATGAAAGTATTCGGGGTATTTATACCCTTATTTATGGACCCATGGGCTTTCGGGTAAAATTATGGAACTGGGTCAAGTTTAAGGACCCATTTACTTCATAAGCTGATTAGCACATAACTAAGTCAAAAGGTGTTTAGTTATTTTATACTTTTGTCCTGTCCGGATAGTTCAATGGGCAGTTTATGTCCGAATTACCCTTGTCCGGAAATCTTAGTAAGTAGTGGTAAATTTATCTAGACTCATCAGTAGCCCCTTTTTTAGGCTTTGTCAAAAATCTTTGGTAGGACTAAAAAAATTCACTTAGTTAGTAACGACATTTTCCGACTCATTTGTGTATTTGGCTTGAGGTTTGTCCGGATTGACTTTTTCCCAGAATTCTAAGAGATTTTCTCTAGATCGTGGGATACGTGTCACAATCTGATTCGACCTACCAGCCGTTTTTACCTAGATTGGCACTCCCACTAAACCTTTAAAGTAACCTATGCATTTAGTTTTTCTCACGTCAGCGTCGCCTTTCAATCATTGCACAAATCTCTTCATCTTCTCCTAGGTATCAGTTACATTTCTCTACCAATATATAAATCATTTTTTACTGTTTCATTACCTTCATCACTCAAAAATCTTCTTTAGAGCTTTCTTCTCTCTCTTTCAAATTCGTTCGTGGTTAATTTTATGTTCACGGCTATAAACGCCCTTGTAAAAGGCGGCTGGTTGAATCTGTCTGAGTTAGAAAAGTAAGGAAAGTCGAACGAGAGAGGCGTATCGCTGCCGGTCTCCCGGTCTCCCCAAGCGACAAGTCTGATAAACCATCCCAAGAAGCTGATCAAGGATAATCTTCTACCAGAAATATAAAACCCAAACGGCTGTTCAAACCAAATCTTTCACCAATCCCATCAGGCTCCTCTGTTCAGGAGTCCCAACCTTCTCCTACCAAATAAAAAACAATTGGAGCGTTAGAAAACCCTCCCCTTTCATAGCCATGGGATCAGATATTGAAAAATCTCCAGAAAAATCTAACCCACGCCGGACAACTCGTTTGGTGAAGGCCCAAGGGACTGCCTCACAATCAAAACCCTCCAAACCGGAGGCTTCTAAATCAATATCCAAAGATAAACCCTCTGGATTGGAGATATTTATAAGAGCCCCACGAGATAAGCCATCCGGATCAGAGGTATCCAAAGTAGCTTCTTAAGCGAAGTCCTCCGGAACTGAGCCCCAACCGGACACTAGGCCTCTAGAAAAAACTGGCGCTTAATCATCCGGACAGACCGTAGAGCCAGAAGCTGACACCTTTCTATCCACAAAAACTGATAAACCGTCCATAGTGGTGGAATAAGTGATGGAAGATAGTATCGAAGAGGCCCCCTTTGAAACTGAAGCCTCAGGGAAAACTGAGGATGCTGCCTCTGATAGGAAATGGAAAGGCAAAGTGAAGGTTGGAGTGGTGCATCCGGACCTCCAATTAAGTCCAAATGCTTGGTACTCACTCCTTTCCTGTATAATGGCATCAAGGTTGTCCGGAATTCCTCTCCCTATGGAGAAATTTGCCGTTGTGGCAAGTCTGTGCAAGAATCACCACATCCCATTCTATCACCACAACATGGGAAACAATTTCAAAGTGGTAGATGATTTGTTGGAGTCAGAGAAGAATTGGAGAACTCAGTTCTTATTCATCAGTGGGTCATGGGAAAATGTGAGAAAGATCAGAGCCAAGACTAACCCTAGCATGCTTACTAGTAGGTGGAAGAGTACAAGTAAACTCTTCAATTTTGTTTTTCATTTTTTCCTTTTCACTTTACAAACATTCCACTTCTGAATCATTCATTACTTCTTTTTCAGTATTACCAAAGGAGTATACCGGATATCTGAAGGAGGGGCAGGATACATGTGCTAAGCTGAATGTATGGGCTGCAGAATGTTGGGGGAATGCTTCCCACAACTGCTTCACCTCTGGAAATATGGTGAGATCTCATCTGTGGAATACCACAGGTCGGAGAGATCTCACATGGGAAGAATTGACCACACCCCCTCCCCCAGCTGTCATCCTCAAACGGACAGAGGAAAAAGATGGTAAAATGGTCTTTCCATCTAGAGACAAGGCTCCTAGTAAGATGAAGGGAAAGAAGAAGAAGGCTGCAACAGAGGCAGTTCGGGTTGCTACAGAAGAGACCGGTGCGGATAACCAAATATGGACGAAACAAGAAGGGATCGATGCCTCCTTGCTCCAAGTGGTTCAGGATGAAACTGTCAAGGAGGCAGGAGAAAAACCAAATCCATCAAGGCCTCCAAAGAAGGACCGAAAACGGGGAGCCAATAGCGATGAAAGGGCTGCTAAGAAGAAGAAGGTCACCTTAGAGGGAGAAATAACTTTTCTCCCTTCAAAGCTTCCTCCTCTACTAGTTCCTGCTGACCCTTCTTTGGCAGAGAAAATTCCAACAGACTTGCAACTGGGAGAGGACACCGAAGGAGGGCTGGATATCAGAGCCCTTAAGGACATTGTTCTTTACTTCACCAACTCGGAGAAATATGACTTTGCTGATCCTTTACGTCCTTCGGGCTCTTCCAACATGGTGACCTATAATGGTAAGTCTTTTTCTATTTCCGAAGACCAGGATACGGTGGCCCATTCTCTTTTAGGTCATATCCAACCAATACTTGATCTGGAGAGGCAGGTGAAAAATCAGTCCACCCTTATTCAAACCCTTAATACAGACAAATAGTCTTTGTCATCCAACCTTCTCAATTCCATTCAGAGCATAGAAGAGTTGAAAAAAGAACTTGAAGAGGGCTCTTCCAACATGGTGACCTATAATGGTAAGTCTAAGTACTCTGGTTTATAGAAAGATCTCTCTACCTTAAAGGAAGATATGAAGACCAAAGATGGTGTCATTCAGACCTTTTCCGGCGAAAAGACTTCTCTTAAAGAGGTTGTGTCCAAGGCAACCAAGGAGAAAGAAGACTTGGAGAAAGATCAAGAACAGAAGATTCAGGCCAGCATTGATAAATATACTAACGAGGTGATAGATTCCTTGAAAGTAAGGTATGCTGAAGTGAAGTCTGACATGGTACTGCTTTTTCATGAAACGTTTCCGAAGAGGACATTTGGTCCTTTGTTACAATATGTATAGTATGAGGACATCTTGTTCCATACAATGGAAGATGGTGATAAAAATAACTACTCTAGTGGAATCGATTCAACCACCGATGAAGAAGAAGAAACCGGGGAAAGTTCAAGCACTGAACTCATAGGCCCCAAAAAAGGAGGTGAAGCGGGAACATATGAAGGGAATAATCCATGAGGTTTTTAACTATTTTTGTGCTTTCTTAATCTTACTAACTAATAAATTCCTTGGATGGCCAAGGCGTTTTTGTAATTGTATCCGGACTGGGTCTGGATAAGTCTTACACAACACTTAAAGTCTTTGGATTACCAAGGTATTTTTTAATTTTAGTTACGTTATCCGGTTCATACCCGGACAGGCTTATCTATCAAATCTTGTTTTATTCCATACTTACTTTCAATTCTAATGGCTAATGTTTAAAGAGCCCTTCTTTACTTCAAAAATATTTTAAGTGAGAGTGTTTAATATCTCCGATGACATGCATTTAATGGTCATCATTCAACCAAATTAACCCGATCTATCAAAGATCCTTAGCATTAAATTGAAAACTTGAAAAGAATTGTTTTAAAACCACACCGAATATTGTAAGAAGGCATCATATTTTATTGAAAAAAATCGGACACCTCATTAAAACCTCCCCGCGCCACCAGGGTAGGAAAGAGTATGCCCATAATATTTATATTGAGTTTAAACAAGTAAATATTTACACAACTTTTACTCTAGAGATAACTTGAGATGTTAAATATTCCATGGGTGCTTCAAAACTCTTCCATCTTTGTCTTGAAGCCTATATGTCCCAGGTTTAAGCTTTTCAGAGACCTCATAAGGGCCTTCCCAGTTCGGAGCCAGTTTTTCGAACTGTTTTTCCTTAGTATGTAAGAAAACTATTCTTAATACTTTATCTCCTGATTGAAAATCCCTTCTGTTGATCTTGGAAGCAAATCTGCTCCTCATCAAGCCTTTGTAATGGGTGGTTCTAAGATGAGCCTTAACTCTTCTTTCTTCTATTAAATCCAACTAACTTCTAATTTCCAATTCATTGGCTTGTTCGGAATAGTTGTGGACTCTGTATGATGGTAGGTTTGCTTCTATAGGAATAATTACATCCATCCCATATACCAAGGAAAAATGAGATTCTTGAGTAGCAGCTCTGGGAGTAGTCCGGTACGCCCACAATACTTCTTGCAAATAGCTTGGACACTCCCCTGCAGCCCCTTCTAAATTATTTTTTAAACCAGACAGAATAGTCTTGTTTGCCACTTCAACTTGGCCATTTTCTTGTGCGTTGAAAGGAGAAGAGAAGCAATGCTGAATGCCCCTAGAGGCACAGAAACTCTCCATATCCTTGTTATCAAATTATGGCCCGTTATCTGTGGTTATCTTTTGTGGAACCCCAAATTTGCAACAAATATTAGACAAGATAAATTTTATAACAGCTTTCGAAGTAGTTCCTTCCAAGGGGATTGCTTCAATCCACTTTGAAAAATAATCAATGGCTACAATAATAGTCATGCACCCTCCGGACGCCATTGGTAGAGGCCCAACTAAATCTAGTCCCCAACGAGAAAAATGCACTGGCTCCGAAATTGACTCTATGAGAACTGCTGGGATATGAATTTTGTTACCATATCTTTGGCATGGGTCATATTTTTTCACCAATTCCTTAGCATCTGCCATTATGGATAGTCAATAGTATCCGGCCAACAAAACCCTCCGGATTAGAGCTTTATAGACACAGTGTGTTGATCCCTCTCCATCATGTAGTTCAGATAAAAAAAATTGAGACTCTTCAACCCCCAAACAATGTAAGAGAGGTCTGCTCAACGAATTTTTATAAAGAGCCTCTCTTATGATCAAGAAACCACGAGCCTTGTTTTTCATTTTCCTTGCCATAGCCTTCTCTGGAGGCAAGATTCCATTAGTGATGTATTGAAGAAGAGGAAATCTCCAATCTTTGGGTTGAACTACTTGTACACTCAAGCTCTCCTCCTGTTCCTTGCTCTGATTTGATTGTATAGATGGGAATTCTTGTACACGAATCCATGGGTAGGACTCAGAGTATTCTATGGTTGCTAAGGAGTGTGCCAGCGTGTTTTCCGATCTAGGAATATGCTCATAGAAAACATTTTTGAAGTTGGTTGTTACTTCTTTAAGAATGAATAAGTATTTGATAAACTGCTCCTTCTTGACTTCAGACTGACCTTGAGCATGGTGGATAAGTAGATGAGAATCACTCATTAATCTAACTATTCTAGCCCCACACAGAAAATCTAACTTTAGACCAGTTATAGCTGCTTCATATTCAGACTCATTGTTAGAGGCCCTAAAAGCAAAGTATATAGCCTGGTATAATTTATCACCATATGGATAGGTTAAACAAATTCCAGCCCCACCATCCATTGTGCTTGATCCACCATCTGTCCGGACAACCCACTATTTTTTAGCTTTCTCTTCTGAAGCTTGTTTAGTACTCCTGTTCGAATGAAACTCTACCGAGAAATCAGCAACAGATTGAGCTTTAATTGCAGTTCGTGGGGAAAAATCAATGTCATAATCACCCAATTCCACTAACCATTTGGTCATCCTGCTTGATATGTCTGCTTTCTGAAGAACATTCTTCAAAGGAAAAGATGTTTGGACGATGATCAAATGATATTGAAAGTATGGCCTCATTTTTCTAGCAGCCATCACTGAGGCTAGTGCCACCTTTTCAAGCTTTAGGTACCTCTTTTCAGCATCCATGAGACTATTGCTGATGTAGTACACCGGACGAGGATAATTGTCCACCTCTCTTACCAGTACTGCACTTATATCATATTCTGACACAACCAAATATACGTAAAGTGTTTCTCCATCAACTAGCTTAAAAAGGGTTTTGGGAGAAGACAAATGCTTTTTTATTTCATCAAAAGCATGTCCGCACTGTGAAGACCAGTTGAAGTCTTTAGCACCTTTCAAGGTCTGAAAAAACGGGGCACATTTGTTGGAAGACCTTGAAATAAAACGATTTAAAGCAGCCAATATTCCTGTCAACCTTTGTACTTCTTTAAAATTTCGAGGAGGTTCCATTTTTAGTAGGGCATCAAGTTGGTCCGGATCAGGCTGTAACCCCTTTTCACATATTACATAACCAAAAAAAATTCCGGACTGCACCCCAAATACACATTTTTCTGGATTCAATTTTAACCATCAGTTAGGTGTAACTCTTCTTCTAAACATTTAACCATCATGTCATCGATATAAACTTCCATATTTCTTCCAATCTGATCAACAAATACTTTGTTCACCAACCTATGATAAGTAGGCCTAGCATTTTTCAACCCAAAAGCACCACCTTGTAACAATGGAGACCTTTATCTGTAACAAAGGTAGTGTGATCTTGGTCTTTCGGGTCCACATGTATCTCGTTATAACCAGAGAAGGCATCCATGAACGATAATAGCTTATTTCCAGATGTGGAGTCCACCAATTGATCTATCCGGGGGACTAGATAGAGATCTTTTGGGCAAGCTCTGTTGAGGTCAGTAATGTCGATACACATACGCCATTTCCCATTATTTTTCTTAACTAACGCTGGGTTGGCTGTCCATAAATGATACTGAGACTCTTTTATATGCCCCCATCTTGGTAAGCCGGTCAACTTCTTGGACTATTACATTAACTTTCTCCTTAGAAAAAACTCTTTTTTTTTGCACAACAGGTGTAACATCTCTCCGGATGGACAACTTGTGTGATATAACACTTGCTGGTACTCCGGTCACATCAACATTGCACCAAGCAAAAACATGTTGGTGACCTGCCAAAAAGGACAATAGTGTTTTCTTCAATTCTTGTGCCATCTTGGAGCCAACTTTAACACTCCTTCCTTCAGCCAGATAGTGGGTTTCAACTTCTTCAATTGGTATCAAAACACCAGGGGTCTCTCTGGGGTCATCAATTTCACCCTCACCCCCAGAGGGCCCCAACAACTGCTAATCTTCATTAATCCGGACTGCCCCCAAATTTTTAGGAGCAAATGCATTTGCATAACATTCTCTTGCTATCTTTTTGCTACTCCGGAAAACTCCCACTTGTCCTTGAACTGCATACTTTAAACATTGATGGATTGTTGAAGCCACAAAATGCATCCTAGAGAGCCAAGACCTCCCAAAGATCGCATTGTAACATGTGGGGCAATCTACCACAATGAATAGTACCCAGACCATCTTCTTGAAAGGGCCTTTGCCCAACAATACCTCCTCCTCAAATTCTCCAATTATATCCGCAGAGCTCCCTGTGAAGACCACAATGGATCTGTTCGAACGTTGAATCACTGCCAGATTCTTCATTTTCTTATAAGAACTTAAAAAGAGAATATTGGCTGAGCTGCCAGTGTCAATCAGAATTCGCCTGATATCATTGCCCCTTATTGAAGCTCATATCACTACAGCATCCTCATGAGGCCCAACTATATTTCTTAAATCATCCTCATCAAAAAAATAAAAGGAAAAGGAATTTGGAACCTGATAAGAAGACATGTCTCCCTCTAATTGAGTAGCTAGAGTGTGAACATGCCTCTTTCTTGAAAAAGGAGTCGGCGCAATCATAGTGCCCCCCCCCCCCCCGCGAATATGGTAAGTGACTCAAAAAAGCTTATGAGTCCGCACACTATCTTAGTTCGTTCTGTTATGACGCCCACCTTATTCTGGGTCGGATTATGATCCAAATACTCCGAATCAACATCAAATCTTTCAAGGATTACCATAACCTCTCTCGGAGTAGATATCCCCGCATTGTTCGTTAGGCCAGTTCGGGGAGCATTGCCAGGCATGTTTCCACTCCTTCTCTTGACAGAAGCTCACAGCTTGCCCCTTTCAATAAGATTTTGTACCTCTTGTTTCAAAACAATGCAGTCTTTGGTGTTGTGGCCAATATCATGATGATACCAGCAAAAATAAGTATTACGATTTTCCCTGAGAGATTGAAGCGTTGTCGGCTTCCTAAAATGCACCTCATCTTTAGTTTTTTCATAAATGGTTGCCATATTCTCCTTTAAATCAGCAAACCACTCTGGTTGGACCCAAGGTCCTTGTTTATTTCTAGACTGCTTGATTCGAGTGGGATTGAGTCTATTTGGTCCTGTTGGACCCCTGTCCGGTTTCTTTGGCCTTGTACCCGGACTGGTTCTAGTTTGGAGCAGCTGGGGAAGACCTCACTTGTCTGTGTATCCTAGTCTTCTTTGTTTCATCCACGTTGATTTTTTCCCACTTGATTTAGCAAACCGCCCCAAGTCATGGCCTTCTTCCTTGTTATTGAATCAGCTAGATTTCTAGGGTTTAACCCTTATCACAAAAAAACTATTGCTACTTACTCAAAGAAATCAGCTAACCCATTCTTGATATTTACGAAGCGGCTTATATAGTATTTCAGTGACTCATTTGGCTCTTGGGCACAATGGATAATAGTATCTTCATTGCCTTTCACCTCTTTACTCCCCACAAACTTCCTTCGGAAGGCCACCCAAAATGTATCAAAGTTTCTGATACAACTCTGTGGCAAGCTGTTGTACCATTTCAGAGCACTTCCCGTAAAATATTGGTAGAAGGCTCTACACAGAAGTTTGTCATCGTCATCAAAATTCATCATAAAAATTTTAAACTATTCGAGATGGTTGTCCGTATCTTTGCACCCATCATATTTCTCTATTTTAGTACTGTCAAACCTCTTAGGAACGTTTCCGGACAGTATCTTGGCAGACAATGGCAATTGCCTCCAATTCTGACTACAACTAAAAAATGTGTCTTCATTAGGTGTTACAAAAATACATGGCTCATCATGGAAAGCAAATGGATCAATCAGCAGCTAGTCCACATGCCTGTGACTATGGTTGTGGTTGTGAGAAGACCCTTTACCCAGATGCCTCTTTAGTCTACCATGCCTATCTTTCTTTCTTGAATATTTTTTAACTAGCTTTTGTTTCTTCCTAGACCTCCCTTCATCACTGCTTGATGACAAGAACTCCTCAAGCTCATCCTCGTTCGAAGAGCTACTGGAGGACTCAGATCCTGAGCTCTCCACCGGCTTGGAACTGTGAGAATTCTTGGAACTGACATAGGTTTTTTTTATGCTCAAATGAGTCTTTGCTGATGGGTCATTCTCCCTTAGGTTGTCAGTATGGTGAATGGCTGACGCCTTTGAATTTTTCTTTAAGCCCATCTCTGCCTTTCTAGTGGCCCTCAACGCTTCTATTTCAGTTTTCAACTTATCTCGCTCTTCGGTAGTGTATTCATTGTTTACCCCACTACCTCCACCAAAGGTGGTGGAATTGCTTGCTCGTTCGGATCCATCTGAACCGGTTTTCTTTGCTGGTTTTGAATGCTAGATTCAGGCACCTTATTCTCCCATTGTGGTCGCCAATTTGGTGAGGTCTATTTTAAGCTGAGGGTAATTTTGTCAAATATTTTGGAAAGTTTTGAGAGCATTAAATGTTTAGGTGTTTAGTAGTGAGAGATTTGAGATGTCTGGTTGTATTAAATGTTTATTACCCTCATTAATGAAAGTAGTTGGGGTATTTATACCCTTAATTATGGACCCATGGGCTTTCGGGTCAAATTATGGAACCCGTCAAGTTTAAGGACTCATTTACTTAATAAGCTGATTAGCACATAGCTTAGTCAAAAGGTGTTTAGTTATTTTATACTTTTTCCTATCATGATAGTTCAGTCGGCAGTTTATGCCTGAATTGCCCTTGTCCAAAAATCTCAGTAAGTAGTTGTTAATTTATCCGGACTCATCAATGTCCATTCATGAAGGAGAACGTGGAACTTGTGAGATCAGATTTGAAAATTCTCCAGCAAGTTTCAAAGAAACATGTATTGGAACCATCTATATCAGCTGTTTTTGAGGAGTTCAGATTGTTAATTATGTTGAAAATTTTATTCTCATATGGCTCCCTCATTAGTAAGTCATTATCTTATTCGTTGATTACTTTTGGGGATAATACTGAATATATCATCTGGCATTAGATTAGTCTCATCATCTATACTTGAATAATGATTAGTAGGCATTGTGTCTTTAAAGTGTCTTTCAGCAAAATGACAAATGCCATCATTGTCTAGAATCCACTTGCCCCTTTTTTTTATATTGTTTACCAAATTCCTCTTTCTTTTCTTGGACGCATAAGAGTGATATGTTTTAGTATTCTTATCCCTTTCCTTAAGCCAATTCGAGTAACACTTTTGCTGCAAAAAATGACTCCTCCGTTCTAAGTGCTTGAATGTATAATAGTTTCATTTTGTTGTCTTCATTGTTAAACTCCATGTGCTCAAATTACATCTTTGTAACAACTGCCTCCGTTTCTTGAACTCTATCAAAGAGATTACCAAAGTGAGACTTGTTCCATATAATAAGAGCACCCTAAAGCCTTCTAAGCTTATACCAAAAAGAGTATAAAGGATTCCCATTGATAATTTGATTCCAATTTCATTCAACAAAAGTTAGAAAATCTTTATCCAATACCCATATTTTTAAAATTTTGAAATTTTTTTTAGTGTAGAGACCATCCTTAGAAATAGAAATAAATAATGGGTCATTGTTAGAAAAAGTTTTGACCATGTGATTAACCTTAATTAATTTGAAATAATCTGACCATGCATTATTGTAAAGGAAACTGTCCAACCGTTTCCATTTGGAGCTGTTGGAGCAAGTAAATTTTGAGTCATTGTAACCAGCATCTAATAGATGGCAGTCCCCAACAAAAGTCTTTAAAATCCTCTCAGTTATTGTAGCAGAAAGACGAATAACCAATTTGCTCCTCAGTGGATGTTACAGCATTGAAATCACTTAGCACCATCCACTCATTGTTTTTTGTAGATATTATCCTTGAGATATTCCATAAGTCTAACCTGTTAAGCCTCTAACACTTAGCATAAATCACAGTTAGCAATAAATTCTTATTAAAATATTTGTAAGATATATCCATATGCAAGCACTGAGTATGATTAAGAAGTATTTTAACTGAAAAATCTTCATCCCATAAAAACCATATTTTATTTGAGATATTAGCATAATAGTTTTTAAATCCAATCTTAATAGTAGTATTATCTAGATTACTTGAGTTGATGAGCGGCTCTTGAATGGATAATATCTTAATATTCTTTTTATTGATGATAGATTTGAGTCTCCTGATGTAATATTTTCTTCTAATGTCTTTGTATGTTCCAACTAAGGAGTTTTATCATCTTCAAATGTCGAGGTAGTGTATTTCTGAGTTCCAAAGAACTTTAATGACTTTACTATTAAGCTCTTTTGGTTTCCTTCTTTAGATGGCTCTTTGATTTTCATGTTAAGCATCTCTTGAAATCCATTTTCAACTTTCATTCTTCTCAACACAGGAGAGTCAGGTAGGCTTCTCGCATTCTCTTGTAAAGGGGTTATGTCTCCAAAGATCAAGTATCCATAATCTTGAGATGTTGAGTGGATATATCTTTTTTCCAATATTTTTATAGCTTCAATTAGTTCTTATGTATCTTATAGTTTATCCTCCTTTTCAGTTCAGAGAAATTAACAGCAACCACTTTATACAATGTAGACATCTCTCCACTACTGTTCATTTCATTTTGGAAACTGTTGGATAAAGTTGAATCCTTCTTATCCTCTGGGAAGATAACTAAAGATTCTATCTTGTGATTATTTACTACTCCTTCCCTTTCTTGATTTTCCAGAGATTTGTTTACATTTTTTTTTAACTTGTTTCCACCTTCCTGATCCTTTTCTTGTAATTTCTTGCAGATATCAATGTTGTGACCAAGATGGTAGCAATTATGGGAGTAAGCATGTATAGATTTCTTGGTTTGGTATTCCTTGTGCGAACTTGTGTTTGGTATTGAGAATAAGTTTCTTCATATCTTCTTGTTTGAATTGTATTGAAATGTGATCATCTTTATGATCCACTTTCAATGGCTTAATTTCTTCTATCTTGATATTATTGCTTACAATTTCAGCAAAAGTTCTCATTCTTTTGGTGTTTGAATTTTTCTCCTTTTCTTTCTGTTTTTGCGGCAAAAAAACTTGGGATCCAAGTTTAAAAGAAACTTTATTTGTTGCTTGTTCAAGATCTGGATAATCTTCGTTGTTGTTGAATACCCGATTGAGGTAGAAATACACCTTTCATTGATTTGGATAATCTTCGTTGTTGCTGAATACCCGATTGAGGTAGAAATACACCTTCCGTTGTTGCTGAATACCCGATTGAGGTAGAAATACACCTTATTAACTAAAGAATTTAACAAGGAGTCATAGCTAGACTAGAAGAATAAAAATGAAGGAAGAATATCAAGAATTAACATTCTTGGAAATTTCACAACTCTTTAGTTTGTTAAAATCTATATTCGGTTGAAGATAAAATTATTCATAATCGATTTGATATTTTAAAAAGTTTCGAATCTTTGGATCACTATTTTCCGGTTTTGAAAATAATTCTAAAATATCTATTGGATGTCAAAATGTTTTTCTCATGTATAATATAATGATTAACCGTTTAAGTTAGGTCTTAAATCGACTAAAAAAAAGGGTACATGCTAACATAAAACATCCATTACATTCCGAATACTTCAATAAAGTTCCAACAACAACATTTCTCAACAAGAAATTCAGAATTCAAAATACATCACAAAGCCGCTAATACGACTGAAATCCAGAGCTAGGACTCACTATTAGTCCCTAAAAGAAATTGAATATTATAGACCAGATAGGATAAACTAAAATAAGAACGATGCCGACTGTGTTTGAAATTCCTTTGCTTTGTGTGAAAGCATTTCTGAATCCACCAGATGCTCGGATGTGTTCTTGAAGAAGGTAGCAACCGATGACGAGACATACAAAAGTGCCGATGATGCTGTCTTTTACGGTTGTTGCAAGTAAACTGGGTGCAACAACTAGAAGAAGAATCAACGATCCGGGCATCTCTAGCCAATCTGATATTTATAGTTCATGAAATTATTGATCAGCGGATATAATTCGGGATGTTTTCGTGAAAAGCCTTTTGCTTTCGATAGACACATATTTTCAGTAAGAAATAAATATATAAATTGAAAATATAATATTTGTATCTTTTGGTTTTCTAGAGAAACACAAATCAAACTTTTTTATTTGTCTAGTTTAAGTTTGTTTCTCAGCTTCTATGTCATGCACCAAACAACACTTTAAGTATGAAATGGCACATGGTCAAATAGTTTAAGTTTGGTAAAGAAAAATTCAGCCTCATTTGATAATTTATAAGCTCGACTCGAACTTATCTATATGCATGAATTTATTTTCAAGCCTAGCTCAAATATATCTAAGTTATTTGCGAGCTACTTGTGAACGGCTCAACAATCATTTTAAGCTCGAGTTCATATAGGTTCCCAATTCGAGGTCCGACGTCATTTTAGCCCCTTGAATAAACTAATTAAAGGAAAGAACCCTAAGTTAAACCGGTTTTGATTATGCGGTTAAGCTAAGTGCTACGTGTGCCAAAGCTAGCAAAGAGTTTGGACCGTGACAGTTAAATTTAATATAAAATTTTAGAAGCCTTAATATGTTTTATTAAGTCAGTCGAGCCGACCTCGAATCGAGCTCAAACAATAAAAATCGAACTCAAATATCCCTTAATCTCATGATACGAGCTCAAATAGCTAGATGTTTGACTCGATACGGCTCTTATATAATCAAACCCTACGATAAGTTATTATCGAAGTCAGAACAAAAGAAATTCCACTACTTAAAGCATACAGAACATACCTGGGAAATGTTTAGGAAAGAAAAGACGAAGCACAACCGCGACAAAAGCAATCCATTTTCCAATTTCTCCTCTACACGACATAAAAGCAAACTAATGAGTTTAAGGTCGGTCAGTCAATTGTACAAAGAAGTAAGTGCTGTAGTAAAGAACAGCATACCTTAGCAAGTCAAACAACAGCGAAGGAAGACTAAAGAAGATGTAAGGTATCAAAAGCGAAGTCAGTATGTTCGATTTCCAGTTTGTTTTATCCAGTATCAACAAATAACTGCAGCCAACAAAAACAAAAACAATATACAGCATGTTATTTATGATGCAATGTAGAAAAAGTACACAGCCTATTCGATCTGCATTTCAAGACTTGACTCATGAAAAGTAAATTCTAGGCTTGGTTTGGGTTGTGATAACATGATCTGTTGTCATTCGACCGGAAAGTTTCAGTAATAAAACACACTTTCACACAAGATTCAATTTCACAAACAAAGGCAGCCTTAAGTTTCCGATACACTTTTCCTCAAATTTTCGGAGATACAAACAAAGCTTATAGCATAATAAGCTACAACACGACTTGTTTCTTCTACATAAACATAAGATTAATTTTCACCCAAAACCAATCATGACTATACATTACTCAAATCATTCACCATAGATACATTTTCCCTAAATATTACTTAGTTCCTTCAACTTTCAACTCTCTTGCTCTAGCACTTGATAATCTAGTTTCCGGGTATAACATTCTTAATACCAAATCTAAATTCTGCTTAGAATTGAAAAAAAAATAAAAACTTTATTGAGACATGGATCAACTTTTTATCTGGATATATGATAAAGAACAAAAGCGAAACATCATGTTTGTTTCGTTGATTACTTCTAAAGAACAAAACATCACAAGACACTTTGTATGTGTACAAACTTCAACAATCGGGCAAAATCTTACTCACATCTGACCCGATTCAATTATAACGAATCCAAAAACAATTGGGTATCATCTGATCTAAGAATTGGGTACTAAATGAAATTGAATTAATAGTCAATGTTTAATGTTTAAGAAATAAAACGAGAATAGAAAAAGAAAAGAATTAGATTGAAGTTGAAGAAGACACTGACATTGCAGAAGCAGAAGCGAGCCATGCGAGGAAGGAAGTAACAAAGCCTGATGCACCAAGTGTAGTGGCATCATTCATCAACTTCTTAGCTGCAAGCTTGAACTCATTCAAATCCGATTCGATGAGTCTATCCGATTCACGATCCGTTTTCATCTTCAAGTAGTCAAACTTACCCATCTAATCTTTGTGTTTTGTGTTTTCTTCTCTTTGAGGAAAATGGAAGTGATCCAAAGAGATCAACAAGAGCTGTTTATATGTATGTTCGTCAAGAGACAGCTGTCTTCTTTAAGACAAATAAAATAATGTTAAAAGTATTATCCTTTATCTCGATCTATGTAGAGAAAGAGAATACAACGTGAATAATGAGTGACAGAGACCGGAGGGAAGAGAGTTAATGTTTAGGTCTCATCCTTATTGTATGATTGATAGATATTTTGTTTGACAATTAGTCGAATACATGAGGATGAGGTGGTAGGAGTGACTCACTTATTGGACTACAGGACTAGTATATTTTTAGTAATATTCACGATCGACGAGAAAATCATAACTTAAGTTAGGACCACTTGACCGACATCAAACAAATATTTATTTTTTCTTTTTTTATTACTTTGAATTTGGATTTCGTGACATATCCGATCTAAATTTATGGAATTCAGCTGTTTTACCGGTTTTTACCTGTTGTATCCACCTCGAGATATGGCTGTAAGAATATGTAAAAACTACTCGTATTTGTATTGCGCAAAATAATTAAAATTTGCATTATTAAAAATATTGATCTAGTTTAACTCTTATCGAAACAATTAAGTAAATAAAGATAATAAATTGATGAGGAAAAGGAATTTCATTGTGTTGGTTGGTTTTGCAGTTTTGTATTTTTAATTATTATAACTTATATTTGAGTTGAATCGTTTTATTTTAGTTTTTAAAAATGTATTTTGAACGATGAACTTGTTATTATGTGTTGTTTGTATCGAATTCTGTTCAATTAAAATATGTTTTAATGTAATTAACTACTCGTTTTTAGTTTTCAACACATACATTTCGGCATTTATTCTTCTCTTTGATCAATTTATCACACTAAAATCGGAAAAATTCATAGACAAGTGTTTATATTTTACTAATTGGACAATCAAACTTTTAACCACTCAAAAACTATTGGTTCGGGTTCAAATTCTTCCATCATTTTAATATCAACTGGGGTCATTCGCAGTTATGCTACACTATAGAATTCTTAGACTTAAATCTACAACAGTGTTACCTATATTCCCAATTCAACCTGTCTTTAAAGATTTTTTGTCATCATCATCCTGTCGTAATAAGACAACTCGGGACAATACCTCAATTGGAAATGTAATAGCAGAAAGGGCGTGGGCAGCTCAATAACCGAAGGCCCATCAATGTCATTTACCAACGGTGGTTATTCAATAGTGAAAGACATTGAGTTAGTTGTTTCTTTCTTCCCCATATCATTCTTCATCGACCCTCATCCACCCATGTTTTTAGACGCACCTGTAATAGCTATGCCTTTGCCCTTTTCCGAGCCCTTAGATGTTGTAGGTGTATTGGCACAAGATTCATGACTCAAGTTTCACTTCCCATGCTCGACTGACGTGGTTGGGGTAGTCATTAACCCAGTATTACACACTTTCATCGCTCGGGATGTGCCCAATTCAGGAGCAATTACAATCGTGCTCCGCACAAAATCTTCATTCTTGTCCATGACAATAACATCGATTGCATCACTGACTCATATCCGTTGTTTGCAACATGTTGACTGGAGTTGCAAATCCACTCCCCCGAAGGGGCAATTTTCCTTACTACGGGGGTTTTTCCAACTAACTTTATCCTATTAGACATAAAGATCCCCTTCTTTATCAATATATGACCCTTCTGCGAGCCTGATACCTCAAGATGAGATGACCCACCTTGACAACCAGCTTGATCGATTTCGGGTAGCAACGACTTAACCAAGCTAGTAATTTTCTTCATCAACTATTCATGATCAACTTCAGAATTTATATATGCTTCGTCATTGTCAGTCGGTCGAGCATTGCTTGTGTTGTTCTTTCTTTTTCTTCTGTGATTGGGTTGTTCTCCCTTGGTTACTTTCAACATGTGCATCATGACTAGTTCTCTTTTTTCCCCTTTACTAGGGATACCCCCCTTTACTTTCTTTCCTTCTCTCATTTTAGGAATGTCTAACTCGATCCTCAATTTATCACAACTATACATGCACTACAATAATAAACCTTCAATATATTCTAAGATGGCCATCTTCCCAATCACATCTAATCCAACCTCTTTTTCATCTCTCATAATCAACTCTGGTATCGGCCACAAGCCCGCTAACAGAAAATTTATCTGGAATAAAATTCTAGGAAACAAGTTGAATATACAACGACGACCAACTTTGTTAATGGGTTAATCTCTCCTCCCTCGTAAATCTTCTTCCAGAGCTGATGGTAATATCCCAACTCTGCATCCACAATCAACATATTATAAATTAGACACATTTCAATACCATAAAACAAAATTGCTCAAACTGTCTCTTATGTGTTTGCATCCATCTACGCTCAAGTTGCTCATATTCGACGGTAAGTGATATTTCCTATTTACCCGAGAAAAAAATAAAGGAGCTCTTCTAATTATGATCAAATGAGGGACGATTCACAACTTTATTTCCACCTCGGCCAGATATGTAGTACAATAGGGCTTCGGATTTCTTAAACATTTCAATGTCAGACAAAACATATGCCAAACTAATAAATATCTTTAGTATATTTGAGCTTAGTATAATGTTGAGCATCATACGCTAGCTATTGTCGGTCAACTGAGTTGGACACATGTGAATGTATCTAAAAAAACCTAAATAAAGAGTCGAAGAGGTAGTCGTACCCCCAATAAAAACAGTTAGTATAATGTTGACCATCATACGCCAGCTATTTTTGGTCAACTGAGTCGGACACATGTGAATGTATCTAAAAAACCTAAATAAAGAAGTGAAGAGGTAGTCGTAGCCCCCAATAAAAACAGTTACATAAAAGCAAGTCTCATCGTCCTTACTTTGGTGAGGCAACTCTCCTGCATCAGGCACCCAGGTTGTTACGGAATCAAGGATATTATATTCGAGTCTAAAAGTTTGATATTTTTCCTTTAACATCTAACTGTAACTATTAGGCATTGGCATTTTAACCGGAATCGAAAGAACTGAACCGAACCGAACCGAACCGAAAGAACCGAACCGAAGTAGATTTGGTTCTTTCACAATACCCGAATGGTTCCAGTTTTCAATAACCCATGGTTCTCGGAACCGAACCGTACCGAACCGAAGAACCGTGGGTACCCGTTAGGAACCGAACCTATGTATTAACCCTTAATTTTGAATTGTTTTAAAGATATATTTTCTTTTTCAAAGTTAGATTCCCCTAAATTTGTCTTTTTATCATTGATCTCTAATTATGTTCTCTTGAATAAATGACAACATACTTTATTCATAGTGGTGACATATTTACAAACTATAATGCGTATAAACAATATAACAAAATACCAACCTTTATATAATTTAATAAACTTGGTATCATCTCTCCATTTTTTATATTACTAATATTATTCTTTTATATATTAATTTTGAATATTTCTTATATTTAGTATTTTTTTCTTACAATTTAACATAGTTTTATTGTTTTAAAGTGTAAAAAGAGTTTTATATACGTTGATATTGCAAAGCATTTAAAGTATCCAAAACTACCCGATGGGAACCGAGTTAAGTACCCATACCGAACTGAATTAAGAAGAACCGAACCAAACCGAAATTTATTCGGTTCCTAAATGGGTACTAGTTTTGAAGAACCGAAAAAACCGAGAACCGAAAGAACCGAACCGAACCGAACCGAAAAACCGAATGCCCATGCCTAGTAACTATCAACATAATCAACAACTGACTTTTGTCTTTTTCTTCGAAGCCCAATTAGGAGCCCATTCTGGATTAAAAAAAGACAAATTATTAAAAATTGATTTTTTTAAGGTTTTTGGAACTTAGCTAAGGAAAGGTTTTTAAGATCGGCACCTTTAAATTTATTGATAGGACCCTGCTAAGTTTTATCAAGTTAAAATTCAATCACCAACAATGTAAATTATGACTGAAATGCCACAATCAACAAACAATTCAAACTACCATTTAGTCCAATAAGTCTAAGAAATGCGATTTGTTAGGAGATATACATGTTTTTAAACAACGAGAATGAGATCCGATTATCAGTATGACAGCAAATTGCAAGCTTTAGTAATGAAGTTGTAGAGAAACCTTTTAATCTCATAAATGGTTGTTTACATTAAAAATACTTAAAAAGAAAGTTAAGTCTTTTATACGAGTACTGCTTCCAAATCGATCTACGTTGTTGGATTTAATTATCATCTATGACTCAAATGAGTTTCCTTATTATATTACTAAAAAAATCGAATGACCCAATATCGACAGGTGTATACGTAGGCAAATGTGCCAGAATAAAGAGAGTTATGGATAGCAGTATCGCCTCCACGTGTTAGCAACAACATAACATACTCATAATGTGTTATACAACAATCATCCATTCTAATAATATAAGATAATTATCATATATATATATATATATATATATATATATTATCGTTTTGTATTCATTACTTACCCGTCCAAATTATTTTGATAGTCTTTTAAAGAATTATTTTAAAAAATTAAACACAATGAGTTACCTTAAGTGCTAGAAGGAGTCATGATAAGTCTATATACTATGAGTATGGTATACTCCTTATAATGACAAGGTAAGGTACGATAAAGACTAACTAAATAGCTTGTAGGAAATACAAGGCAACCATTTGTGTCAAATAAACATAGATGAGATGAGGCAACCATCTACGTGAGATAAACATAGACGAGACGAGACAACCATTTACGTGAGATGAACATAAACAAGACGAGGTAACCATCTATGAGAGATAAATATAGACGAGACAAGGCAACCATCTATGTAAGATAAAAATAGATGAGCTGAGACAACCGTATATGCGAGATAAAGAGGAGACGAGGCAACCATATATGTGAGATAAACATTGAAGAGATGAGCAAAATAAGAACAACCCAAAAAAGAACAAATGTGTCCAAGATGGGAACAGTGTTCTACCAGATAGAGGCACTAACTGAGCTTCCAAACTTGACAGTCAAGCTAACTGTTACCACGAATTGATATGTGTAATAATTCATACGTTACTTAAAAACGTGACCAATATTAAATGCATGATTAATATTTTTCAAAAGATAACAGTTATCAGAGAAATATAATTGTGAAAGTGGGCAAGAGGTATAAATAGAAAGAGAGTCTCAAGTGTAATGGATCCAATTTTTACAAGAGAAAAGTTATAAAGTTAACTATTTCTATTTTGTTATTATATCTCGATTATCAAACATTACTTAGGCTTAACCTTTAAAAGAATTTTCCGATCAATGGAAATATTTCTCGTAAGTTGGTATTCATTAGAATATTCCTACTCCCCCAATGGCCTGGAATAAAGATTGGCATTTATTCGAATACCTTGAAATAAAATGGTTGAGAACTGCCAGCTGGCCAGTTAAAATCTAAACTTCTTTTATGGTTCGGGGATGATCCATTGTTTCTAGGTTTTTTAGTCATGTGGGATATGCCTTAATTCTTCTCTCGTTGACCATGGCGCCTAGAAATTTACATGATCTTACACCGAATATGCACTTCTTCGGGTTTAATTTCAGGTTAACATTCCTCACGTTATTTAACATTGCATATTTCTTTGAAGCGAAAGGAACATTTTTTACATTTGTAGAGATATATTTTTGGAATGATGGGGTACAATGTTTGTAAAGGCCACTTTTTTTTGGTCGACTTTTCTCTGTCAATTTTTTTTCTTGTGAAAAATGCTTCCAACTTTTGGTAGTACGAGTGTCGTTGTTAGTAGCCCGATTATTTTAAGAATAAAAAGTTATGGGGTTCATTCAAGTTCATATCCAAGATGATCATTTAAGAGGTTAGTTAGAGTTTTTTGGTCTATTGGAACATTGGTGGTGGTGTCTATTACTTTACAGATGATATATTATTTGATGAAGCCAGAATCCAAGGAAAAAATAAATTATTTATGGTGAATAGATACTGATACTGGTATTTCCAAATATGATAAAGGGTTGTTGAAAGTTTGTTGAGGATGTTGTTGTTGGGAGCTTAGTATTTCTAACCTTAGTATTGATAAGGGCATAAAATACCACGGATAATAAGGGCTCCAATTTGTAATGCATAAATATATAGGGGTCTACTTGTAAAAATAGGAAATATGGGACACAAGTATAAATATAAGGGGTAACATGTAATTAGAGTAAACATAACATGTGGCAGTGAAACCCACCACTGACACTATATAAGGAAATATTATGTCCCCTAAAAACGGACCTCTGAATCATTAGTACTCTATTTTGACTACATTCTCTCTCTAAGAATCTTGTACGTATTTGCCTGACACTCCTTTTTTATACATGTTTCCCAATAATTCACCCTAGATACTCTGAGACTTATCATTGTCGCCGTCTGTGGGAACGAGAGATACCCAGAGATCAGGTTCCCCAAAATCTCGACCCTATCAAAAATCTAAAATTCGAGGAATGAATACCGAGGCTAGGAAGGGAAAGGCGAAGGAAAAAGGTTCTAACAAAGAGATGTCATATTAAGAGGGTCGGTACTCTGAGGCGCTGTTTGGTGATGGTGATCAGGGAAATCAGGGCTGAAGCAAATGGTCGACCCTAATCATGACTAGGCAACCATTGTTGGACGGCATTGATAAGCTAAATGCTGAGATAAAGGTGGCTTTGGCTGAGAAGAAATATCGACTCGACAGTCGAACCGAAAGATCGGGTGAGGAAGAGAAATAAGTGAATTTTTACAAAGTTAGGACTCGAGTACGAAGGCTCGAAAGGTAGGACTCGAGTACGAATTTTCAACTGGGAAAGATATGTGTGAGTCTTCTTCTCTGGACAGAGATTTCTGATACCTTAGGAAGGATAAAATAATGGCTAGGGAGCGAGAACTTCGAAGGCGTAAGTCATTACGATCAAAGATAATCAAACCTCAAGGTGATAGCGTCGACAAAGTGACTCCTACGTCTGTTGAAAAGGTCGGTACGGTTACAGTTAACAGGGAACAGCAGAATGGCCCACAGTTCCAATTTCCATCAGGGATCCAATCTTATGGCTACAGGGTCGGAAGTCAATTCGCAAATCTACTTGAAGAAGGGTTCAAGTCATGTAGAAGGTTTAGGAGGCAAAACTTTCAGCCTCGTACATAATTGGAGGTCGTCCCCGCTATCAGATGAAATTATGTCGGGGCATCGCCCGAAGTGTTTTGATATCTCGAAGCTCGAAAAATGTGATGGAAAGAAATACCTTGACATCTACCTGGAAGCTTTCAAGAATTTTATGTTAAGCTTTGACAACGATGACAAGTTGATCTATCGTGCTTTCTCGATGACATTTGAAGATAGGGCATCAAAGTGGTACAATCGATTGCCACAGGGATGCATTAAGAACTTTGGTATGTTCTGGATGATGTTCAGACAAAAGTTTGTAAGAAGTAAGAACTTCCAAGCTAACGAAGATACAATCGTTAATTGCCGACAAAAGGTCGGAGAAAGTTTGAGGGATTATACTCGACGCTTTATCGATGCGAAGACTGATCTTGACTATTGTGATGAAAGTGTGGCTCTGACTGGTTATCGATTAGTCTTGTTACCTGGTTCAATGAAACAAGCCGTAATGAATAAACATGCTTTTACCTTTTCTGCCCTGTTAGCTCAGGTAGAAAAGTAGATCCTGATTGAAGAAACTGAAGCATTGGAGTTGGCAGCGCAAATCCAACAAACCACTTAAGCTTCGGTTGTTATATATCAAAATACTCCACAAAAAACATCCATGATTCCTCAGCCACAACCGATAACTACTATAGCACCAAAAACACAACAATCCCACGGGAAAGGATCAGGGAATCAGACCTAGAGGGTATGAAATAATTACCACGGAAACAATTATTGACGCATATCAAATAAATGGGTTCAACCTGACTACTTCGCTGATCTGACTGAATGTGTTGCAACTATCTTGGACAAGTCAAGGAAAAGTGTACACTTCCGAAAGCCATTTCCGATCGGAACTCCTCGTGAAGGCCAAAACAACAGCTACTGTAGGTATCACGAGGATGTAGGTCACGATACCAAAGATTGCATCGCTCTCAAGAAAGAAGTAAAAGCACAAATTGGCAATGGAAAATTGCTCGAGTACGTAAAGAAACAAGCTCAGCAAAGTGTAGCGGCTAAACAGATTGTAGTTGCACCAAAGCAAGAAATCTCTGTGCTGATATCTGAGGTCACCGATTCGTTCGATGTGCTTAGCAGGGTCGGATCCTGGATCGGAGCCTACAGACGATTCTAGGGAGACCCCGGGATTATTACTTACCGATGAAAGTTGTGAAAACTACGAATTTTCCAAAGGAAATGTTTTGAAGATTGGCGTAAACTTGTCTCCCTTGTTTCAGAAAAAATTGATTGAGTTTCTTAGACAAAAGCTACATTTGTTTGCTTGGTGCTCAGAGGATGTTAGAGGGGTCCCCGAGGGTGTTATCTATCACCAATTGTTCATAAATCCAAGTGTTCGACCTATAACGCAAAAACGCCGAGCTTTCTCCCAAGAAAGGCAGAGGCGATTGTTTCAGAGCTTGAAAGACTAACAAGGGTATGACATATCAGTGAGTCCTAGTATCCGCGCTGGACAACAAATCCAGTTTTGGTGAGAAAAAAAAACGGAAAATGGAGAATGTGCGTAGATTTCACGGATCTCAACAGAGTGTGTCCTAAGGACCCATTTCCCATGCCGAGGATTGACCAGTTGGTAGATTCGACGTCGGGAAACAAGCTATTATCGTTCATGGATGCCTACGCAGGGTACAACTAGATAAAGTTAGATCCAACAGATCAGGAAAACACTACATTCATCAAAGTGAGAGGTTTAACTGTTACAAGGTATGCTATTTGGTCTAAAAATGCACGGGCTACCTATCAGAGGCTTGTGAATAAGGTCTTTGAGGAGCAGATTGGACGAAATTTTGAGGTCTATATTGACAACATATTGGTCAAGAGCATCACTGATGAAAATCATTTCGTCGATCTTGAGAAAACATTCAAGAACCTCGGAAAGGTAAACCTCAAATTGAATCCAGAAAAGTGTTGTTTCGGAGTTCGGTCCGGAAACACTTAAGGGTTCATGATCAGTGAGAAAGGGATAAAGGAAGATCAAACCCAGTTGGATGCTCTAAATAGTATGGCACCCCTGAGGAATATTAAAGAGGTACAGATTTTAACTGGACAATTAGCAGCACTGAACAGATTTATCTCCCCGATCTTCTGATAAGTGCCCACCATTATTTCAAGTGTTAAGGAATGTTAAGAACTTCAGCTGGACTCCTGAATGTACCGAAGGTTTTCTCAACATCAAGAATTACTTGTCATCCCCAACACTGCTGACAAAACCACTACCCCGGGAAATCGTGTTTCTATATATAGCGATTTCAGAGCATGCGGTGAGCGCGGCTTTAGTTCGAGAAGAGGATAGGATCCCTAAACTTGTCTATTACGTGAGCAAAAGTTTACTGGATGTAGAAAAGCGGTACTTAAAGCTCAAAAAGTTAGCATTGGCTTTAGTAACAGCCGGTAGAAAAATGCCTGTATTTTCAAGGTCATTCTATTATGGTTCGAACTGGATTCCCCCTAAAAAGTGTTTTACATCGACCCAATGTATTTGGTCGTATGTTGAAATTGTCGGTAGAACTGGGGGACTTCGATATTGATTTCGAACCAAGAACGGCTATTAAAAGGAAAGCTTTAGCAAACTTCTTGGTGGAGTTTCATTCCAGTAGGCCTGAGGAAGTAGCAGTTGAACCAGAGGTAAACGCGGACGAGTGGATACTCAGAACTGATAGTGGTTTAAGTATCAGCGGATGCGGGGGTGGTGTCCAGATTTCTACACCGATAGGGATCACAATGCATTAAGCAATTTTTTTTGGTTTCAAGGCTTCGAATAATGAAGCTGAGTACGAGGCAACATTGGCGGGCCTAAGTTTGGCGCAGGTTTACGGAGCTAGAAATATTCGGCTGATAAGCGATTCACAACTGCTGATTAATCACGCAACTGGACAATCCGAGGTGAGAAAAGAACAGCTAGTGCAATACTTAACAGCTTTGAGATTTTTGGCTTCGAATTTTAAGAAGGTTACTTATGAACATGTCTGAAGGGAAGATAATACAATCGTTGATTCATTGGCAAAAACAGCGTACGTGGGAGAATACCCCTGGATTTTGGCTCAAGAGTATCCGTCTATTTTGAAGAGGAAAGACCTGGAAAGTCGACCAGACATGGCTTGTCATATTTCAACGGTTTCGAACACTGATTGGAGGAGTAACATTATAAATTTTTTGGCTGAGGAAGTGTTGCCTGATAATAAAACTCTAGCATAAAGCATTCGGTACAAGGCGCGAGGTTTTTCCCTGTTGGGAAATGTTCTCTATAAAACATCTGCAAGCAGACCTTTGTTAAGATGTTTGGGCCGCGAAGAATCACAGATGGTATTGTCTGAGCTACACGATGGTAAAGGGTCGGCACATTGTGGCTTCAAGACACTGATTAGGAGAGTTCTTTTTTCAGGTTTCTATTGGCTTACGTTGTCTGCCGACGCCAAAGAGCTGGTCAAAAGGTGTAATACATGCCAGAGGTTTGCCAATTCAATCCACACCCCAGCAGTCCCCCTCGAATCTATTTATGAGGGTCTACCGTTTGATATGTGGGGGATAGATCTAGTAGGACCACTTTCATTAGCAACTGGAGGAAGACAGACTATCGTGGTAGCAGTGGATTATTTCTCAAAATGGGTCGAAGCAGAGCCATTGTCAGGAACCCGAGCTAAAGATCTGGTAAAATTCATATGGTCGAACATTTGTTGTCGATATGGGGTCCCTGTTAATGGCCCTTATTTTGACAGCAATGAAATGAGGGAATTTTGTGCCAACCACAATATACAGCAGTGATTTTCAGCCCTATTCCATCCTCGGGCGAACGGGCAGGTCGAAGTTACTAACAGAACAATCATCAGCGGATTAAAAAGGATATTGGAAGGAAAGACTGGAAAATGGCCTGACTTTTTACAAGAGGTATTGTGGGCATACCGAACCACGCCTCGAACTAAGACACAAGAATCACCTTACGCCCTGGTGTACGGTATGGATGCGGTAATCCCAGCAGAGACAATGTTCCCTTCTTTCAGGATCGACCATTATGAGGAGAGTTCTAATGATAAAAAATCGGGCTTTAGCCTTGGATTTAATAGAGGGAAAACGAGCTAAGGATCATCTTAGCTCCTTCCATTATCAGACCTTGATTAAGAGTAGGTATGCCTCGAAGGTTCGGAGAACAGATTTCAAAGTTGGGGAAAAGGTTTTGCAAAACAATTTCCTCCACACCAAAGACAAACACCTTGGGAAGTTGGCACCAAATTGGGAAGGACCATACCAAGTGATAGAAAAAAGTAAAGTCGGGGACCTATCGGTTGAAAGATAAATTCGTTCGACCTATACGTCTTCCTTGGAACATCGAGCACCTTAAATTTTATTTGGAATGAGTTGTAATTTTCTTTGTTTTGCATTTCTTTTGTAAAACAACTTTTGTCGGGGGCATACTATTTCCTACCCTGGTGGTGCGGGGAGGTTTTAATAAGGTGTCTACTTAGACCGACCCATTTTAGTAAATTTTTAGAGCCTCAAAACAAGTCTATTCGTAACAAAATGCCGAATCTGTTAAAAGTGTTTTTCAACTTTTAAAGTTGATCAGCGAAACGTCGAACCTGTTACAAGGGTTTTTCAACTTTCAAAGTTGATCAACAAAATGTCGAACCTGTTTAAAGGGTTTTTCAACTTCCAAGTTGATCAACGAAATGTCGAACCTGTCAAAAGGGTTTTTTAAATTTCAAGTTGATCAGCAATGTCGAACCTGTTAGAAAGGTTTTTCAACCAAGAGTTGATCTACAAATTTAGTTGTAAGGAAATCAATTAAAACTTGGCATCGGAAACCGATCACTTTCGATTCCAAGAAATAGGCAAGATGAACATGAATTCTTAAAAACAAAAAAAAAGTGCGAATAAAAGCCCACCATAAACATGTGCGGCTTTGAAAATAAAATTCCACCAAGGACAAAATAAGTCAAGTCTGGATCATTTGAAAAACAAAAAAAAACAAAAACAAATCTGAGTTGCATAGTTCAAGCATCGGATGATTCATCGGTTGTTTCGGTATCTTCAAATGAATGATCGGAACAATCAATACCTTCGGGGCGGTCTTCTTCAGGGACATCCAACCCCATTGACCCAAATTGCATCCAAGGTCATAGAGCGTGGAAATTTAGAACATAGTCGGCCCTCGCATCGGCAACTTCGTTCTCCATGATCTTTTTGCACTTAGCACCAAAGAGGCGGTTTTCTTTTGCGCTTTGGTCGAGGGCCACTCGAAGCTCCTGCAATTCCTTAGCCATTTTTGTTGATCACCGACGAAGAAAACCGTTCGAAAGCTTCAAAGCAACCAGCTCCTCGACAACTTTGTTGCGATCTTCCTTGGCTTGGGAAAACTTTTTTCCCAATCTTTTTCTTTCGCATCGAAAGCTTGAATTTCAGCCTTGGCAGCGTTGGCCCGTTAGTTGGCAAGGTCAATTGAGTCTTGTAACTCTTTAAATTTGGAAGAAACGCTTCTTTTAAGCTCAGCGAGCTCCCTATGGAGTTTCAACATTTCTCTCTCTTTTTGGGCTATGGGGGCGAGCATGTTCTGCAAAGAGTTGGCCATGACATTAGAATCTTGAAGGAAGAAGGAGTTCGAGCTTTGGGCACGGACAGGCAAAAGCACAGGGTGAGGATGTGCTGAAGTTCTTTGGCTTAGTATAATAAAATCACCCGAATGACTCGAGGTTTTGTTCTTACCTCCAGAATGATATCCTTTCGATCCTTGCCTTCTCTCACAATCTTCGGTAGGAGTAGATAACTTCGCACCACCAAATTGTTCGAACATGGAAGGAATGGTGATTTTCTCAGTGGTAAGGTCGGCATGCACCTCATGTGCAACAGCTTTCCCTTTAGACTTTTGTTTAAAGAAGTGTTCCCTCCTTCTTCAGCCACAACGTCTTTCTTCTTCTTTTCGCCGCGAACTTTCTGCCCTCTTTTGACAACCACAGGAGACTTGTCATCACTCGCAACTGGGTCACTAAGGATGACAGTAGCCTCTGGTTCTGAGGGAGAAACTTCAATAGGTTGGTTCACGTCTTCGTCTTGCTCATCTTCCGCATCGGACAACTCCTCCGATTTCACACGTTTGTTGGGTGCCCGATCTCGTTTAGGTAGAAACACCTCAAAATTCGGGGCCTCGAGTCTTTTTACGAAATCAACAACATCAGGAGGGGTCTGTAGTTCTTCGGGGCTTCGAATGTCGTTGGGACAACGCCAAAGGTTACTGTTGATAAGGTTAGTGTTTTTAAAGCATTGACGAAACTTCAGGCCCCAATTCTTCCGGGAAAAGGCTCGAAGTTGGGCAAATATTAATGAAGCCTCCTTAAGATGCTTTTTCCGCAGCTGTTGAATGGTTACCTTGTAAACTAAGTTATAAAAAAAATACATACCCTCAAGAGTCCATTTGAACGTAAGACGCCTCGAATTTTCTCTGCTATAGGTTCGACCGTTTTCCCAAGCCCCGCTAATAAAGACGAACCAGTACTTCCACGATAGGTCAACCTCCAGTAGGTTGTTTACTATCTTCTTTGGGTTGGCCAGAGAGGAGTAGAAAAAGGGCAGCTTCGGAGATTTGGATAGCCCAGATATCCCTATATATTGTTCCATGGAAATTGGGATTCCTGATAGTCGAGAAGCCATGATGGTAGACATCAGAGTGTACCAAGCATTATGGGTTAGTTGGGTCGGACATATCTCAATGATCTCAAAATTCCTGACGATTTCGGGATCAAGGGGAAGTCGCAGACCCCAATTGAAGAGCTCGGTGAAAAATACTATTTCTCGAGCTTCTACAGATAAGAGAATCTCACCAGGCTTGGGAAAGTGAACTTTAACACACTGAGGAATCCCATAGATTCTCTTCAAACCCTCTTCCTCATCAGAATAATAATATAGGTATCTTCCATTGAAAAAGGACAGGATATGTTCGTTAGTCAGACAAATGTGGTAACCGGTTACAACGTTGGCAGTTCCAGGAGGTAATGGCTCCCTTTGAGGTTTTTTTACTGGTTGTCTCAACATCTTTGTTTCTTACCCTCACTGGTGCAGAGACTTTGGAGAAAGGTTTAAGGTCGACTTTTCCAGCAGCGTCGTCGTCGACCCTTGTCGACACAGTTTCCTTAGAAGGTTTGTGTGAAGCTTTTTTAGCAGGTTCCTCCTCAGCTTTTGCCAATGCAGCTCCCTTGGAAGAGGATTTATGACTAGTTCTTTCAATGATTTTGCCTCCAGCACCCGTCGATGCAGCATTTTTAGAAGACTTATGAATCGTTTGCACGGCATCGGCATTTGTCGCTCCCGTGGGTAGGTATTTATCAGTAGATGTCAAATCACGGGGGGAAAGAGTCGCAAGGACGGCAATTGAGCTGCTATGGGTTCGGACGTGGCCAGGTGCTGTAACTCCGGCTTTTTTAGCAGCGGCTTCTTCGCGTTTCCTTTTCTCTTCATCTTGTTCAACCACCCATTTAGCGATAGTCACAGTGTTGGGACCGGTCTGATGTCCTATGATGGTCGGGGTCAGTTGAACGTATTCGTGAGGAGGAGTGGATAAGGAGCTACAATCACCCATAGTAAAAAATGGAGTCTTGGGTCGGTTGGTAGTATTCCGAGGCCTTGAAAATGCGGGAAGATTTTCAGCGACGGATCTTCTAGGAGAAGAGTGAGCAACAGCGGTAGGCCTCGACGAAGAAGCTCTTTGGGTGGTCGGAAGATTCGCGTTGGGGGAAAGGTTCGAGGGGCCTGGTTTTCTAGGTTTTGGAAAGATCAACGGCTCCAAACTCAGTTGTGAATTGTGATACAACACCTTTGTGGATTAACCCGGCAACTCGGTATTCTTCTGCCCGGTCGGAGTTTTGTAGGTAGTCGATGAAAACAAAGACCGGTTTCTTAATGAAGTCGGGTTTCTTCGTCGGTTTCTTGCGAGACGAGGCTTTCTCAATACTAAATTGGATTTTCTCTCTCTAGAAAGGAAAGAATATCAAGAGTTTATCTCTAAAAAACTTAGTTGAAATGTGAGAGTTAAAGAAGGGAACTATTTATAAGAGAAAGCATGCGTATCAAAGGTCCGCTCCATGAAGAAGCGCAGTCGAAAAGAGCCTCAGAAATATCAAAAGTCGTTTAACCAAAATACTAGTTAAAATACGGCCCAGTTACCATGAGACACGTGTCCATCCGAGTAGCTACAGCAGACCTATGGGCTAGGTTTATGACATGCGCGTAGATAACCAATTATGAAAAACACACTGACAAATTAAAGAAGGATATGTGGATGGGTCGATAACCGGTTTCGAAGGGGAAGCGTGATAGGCTTTTAAGAAATTAATTTGGCCCAAAACCCATAAAAACGGCTCAAGAAGTTTGGATTTAACCTTGTTTACATCCAACCCATCGCAACACAATGAATCAAAAACTCGACGCTTGGCAAAGTCGATCATAAAGGCTCGACATTAGAGACCAATGGCAAAGGTTCGGCAAAACCCCAATATATGAAAAGGCTCGACATTCTAGACCAATGGCAAAGGGTCGGCAAAAACACAATATATGAAAATGCTCGACAGGAAAGCTCACAAAGAATCCTGACCCGACGGTCATGCGTTCAAGTAGTTTTTGCTCAGCTTTCCGCAAAACTAGGGGGCTACTGATAAGGGCATAAAATACCAAGGATAATAAGGGCTCCAATTTATAATATATAAATCTATAGGGACATACTTGTAAATATAGGAAATGTGGGACACAAGTATAAACATGGAGGGTAACATGTAATTAGAGTAAAAATAACATGTGACAGTGGAGCCCACCACTGACACAATATAAGGAAAGATCATGTCCCCCAAAAAAGAACCTATCAATCATTAGTACTTTAATTTGACTACATTCTCTCTCTAGAATCTTGTACTTATTCGTGTGACACCCTTTTTTTATACACGTTTCTCGATAATCCACCCTAGATATGCTGATTTATCAAGTATAACATATAAGAATAAAAATTTAATTTACAAGTAAAATGCACAAGGTAAACATATTTTTTATCGTCCATCGTTTTTCAGTTCAACAGACGTTTGTTGATTTTGATTTCTATTTTCCACTCGCATAGAAGAATTTTCCTTTCATGAGTGGTCATACATTGGTAGTCTAACTATGTTATAATATTTTGGAGTGGTGAGTTAGTATAAGGGAGATTTATTTACTTTGTTGAATTTACATTCGGGAGAGTATTTCGTGTATTTTAAAATGAAATTAAGCAAAGCATATGATAGTATCGAACTTGTTAGTGTTCAGCAGCTATTAGGTGTAAATTGACTAGAGTTCTACACCATTTGAAGAATTCTAGGATTTAAGGATAAAGTGGTAACCTGACATCCCAATCTGACGTCCTATAGAAAAATAAACCCCGTCACCAACAACATCATTTGGGTAGTCCTATATTTCTAAAAAACAAATTATAGTATCATCAGCTATACTCCCCATATAAATCGGATGAGGTATTCTTCTTCAACAACATGTTTATGATAATTAAAGTTTGTTTTGAAATGTATTGGTGAAAAAACCTAAGTGTTCGTGGTGTTTTGTCTTTTGGTTCAGGTTTGTTGGGTGATGATGCAATTTTAGAGGTGATGTCTTCTAATGGGATATGAGCGTTGTCATTATGAGATGAGAAGTTAGAGGATTTTTTTAATTAATTTTTTTTTCCTTTTACTTAGCTTTAAGAGTTATATTTCTTCTCCATGGACATACTACCTAATGGACAAAGGTATTGAATCAAATACATGTTTGAACTAGCTAACTAATTAAGAATAAAATGAATAACGGTATACCTGATAATTGTAAGGACAAAATTGATTGATAGATTATGGTTTGAAAATATCATCTTCGGTACGCAAGTTTAGAGAGAGAAGCTCTGAGAATTATGTAAGAAAAAAGTAAAAAAATATTATGCTTATATAATATAAAGTGTTTAATATTAGATATTCATTTAAGATAAGATGAGTGGTTCATATATGATGTCGGAATCAGTCAGAAGTAATGTGTTGTTTGTTAATGGGTGACAGTTTAAGTAATTATTACGTTATGATATTATTATTTTTATAACATTTATCTAATTTTTATAATTAAAAAACATAGACGGCAGAAATAGATGATGCAAAAAATGTATTTTCATAAAAATGAATCTTATCATTCATGATTTGTAGATAGTTCTTAAACATATAAATAAATTTAAGGACCATGGGAGAGACATAATAAGGTTATATGTCGTTAGGACGTCATTAGCCTTATTGGAAAAGATAAGTATTCATGATAGACTAAAGAATAAAGGTAAAAATATCGGCTCAAAAGTAAAGGTAAAGTGTTGACTAAAGGTGATACATGCCTCATTTTGTTGAGTACGAATCTCTTAAAGTAATGCATCTACTTCTCTCCTAAAGTCTACTCTTAAAATAACATCTTCTATTGGTGCTACCACATATCATAAATCTAATTACTTGTCTAATTTCAAATGGCTTATGGGTTTTATAAAATAAAAACTACTATTTGAGGATCTCACTGTATCAATGTTGAATATTGATGGGAGAAGTATGCTAAATGGATCATCTCGAGAAAATATATCGAACATGTGTTTCATGCATTGTTTGAGTCACCTTTTATTATCAAAGCCATCATGAAAATTCATAAGATCATTCTGCAGTCTCATGGCTGGAGTAGCATATCGCTTCACAATTTCAGTATGCAAATTGCAAAACTAGATTTCAATTTACTTAAATGTAAAAGAACATAACTATTAGTGTTGTAACATGTTGGTTAGAGTAGCATTTCAAGTTATGAAATTTTCAAACCACCCAAAAAAACGCTATTTCATTACAAGTCTTCTTCTGGAGTGCACATTAAAATATTAAAAATGGCGGATACCTCAACCATTCTATATAGAAAATCAAGACTTTTAATGGTGTATTTTTCATCCTGGAAACATATACAGTTGACGAGTTGAAGTTAATATACCCAAAATAATATTTACCAACTCAAAAAAAATGATATATGTGTTACGTCGCACCGAAAAAGATCAAGGCGATTCCATATGACTATGATTATGAGCACGAGCTCATCTGGCGATCTTTTTCTGTAAGTTTTTCAATTTTCTAAAATAGATTGATTAAATTTTGTTATGAATCTACCTATTCTTATATAAATTAATTTGTTTCTATAGAAAATAATACATCTTCCACCTCTTTGACACCTTTGATGAAGCTTGAAATCTACGTTTTTTCTTTTCTATCATCTTCTCCATGAAGCTCATTAAACCGCATCGTAATTTCTCGATATTCTTAAATCGTTCTCTCTTTTTCTTCATCCTCCTCTTCTTGTTATTATCTATTCTAGCAAAAATAATGAAAGATAACCATGAACTTCAAACCTCCTCAAGACAACTAATATAACCTTTAAATCCAAATTAAGAGCAAACTAAAAACTTTCACATAACAAAAAAGATCCACGTAAATACAAGTTACAACAGTCTCTAAATGAACTCTATCATCAAAACAATATCATTTTTTTGTAATTTTGGTCGCTCCAAATTTTGAAACTTAAAATACCCATCTTCTAAAAACAATTACCGTTTATCTTTATTGTTACTTATTTTACTATTTAATTTCAATCTTTATCATTTACTCGTTAAAATTTACTATTTATATTTAATTTTTATATTTTATCCTCATAACTATAGAACTTGAATCGTAAGCATTCAAATTAAACCGATCCGGCTCGATTCATCTAATTCTAACTTTTCCTCCATAATGAAACCCTAATCCATGCATATTTATAACCTATCTCGTTGATGTTTTTGTTGTATGTTCAATAGAAAATTAGATTTTTCTATTGATTTGATGTGGATACTTTATGGGTTTGAAAGACCTAAAGAAAGAAGATTCGATCTTTCTATCTCCATTCGTACTAATGGTAAAGGTTTGACCTAAAGTTTAAAACATATAATGGATCAAAATCAACGTTTACAACATGTGATGCATACAGATTGGAAGTGGTAACTTACCTGATTCATACAAGATGTCCAGCACTTAAAAAGAGTTGGGTTGTTATTAAGAAAATATGAGGAGGGTTGAGATGTGATTGCCTCTAAAAAATTGTGTTCTCTTTTTGAAGCTTATTAAACATGCAATAGTTGTTAAGTCGGATAAGTGTTTTCATTCTATAAATGACTTTTTATGGTCAGAGTTATAATAGTTGTTAAGTCTGATAAGTTTCCAACCTATAAATGACTTTTTATGGTCAGAGATATAGTGTAGACTGTCTTAAGCATCTATTTACAATGAGTATGTATATGTAGCGCATGGTTTTGATGTATACTTATTTGTATCAAATGAGGAATAATCCAAGATATATAGGCTTGTTTTTAGGTTAACTCATGCTAAAAAGGCAGTGCAAAGGGTAGCTCGAGTGGTTTATTAGGAAAGGAATTGATGAGTGGCTTCATAATGTTAATAGTGTGTATAGAGAGGACTGAATAAAAAGGGTGATACACTGGGCTAGGCATGTTAACTTATTGCTGGCTGTTTCGGTAAAATTACAGTCACGAGGGAAATGGGAGCAAAACTGGAAACATTAAGTTAGGAGTCGATTGGTGTACAAGCTGAGTTAACAAGATTCTATGAGTTGTTGCAGATCAAGTTCACCCAAAAAAAATTATAAGTTTTTCCAAAAGTGTTTCAAAAATACTCTAAGTCAAAACGGTAAGGTCTCTCAAATTAACTATTAAATCACCCCCATTTCAATTTACCATAACTCCCCCTCAAAATTCATCTTCTTCCTCTAACCCTTTAGAAGGCAAATTCAAAAACCCATCTTCTTAGCTGAAGCTTATCTTTTCTAAAAAAAACAAACACATGTCTTCTTCATTTATCCACTCTTTAATAGTTTAATTTCATTTTTTAAGTTTGTATTTATTTTCGCCACATTTTTATTTAGATTGTGAAATCATTTTAATACAGAATTAAAATCAAATTTGAATTAATATATTAGTATGTAATGTTTATTTGTGTTAGAACATTAGTTTCAGTTATGATTTGAAGATTTTCGGAAGGTTTAAAGAACAGATGGCTAGGTTTTGCACAAGTTGTGAACGAGTTACGCCGACAACATAACTGCATTCAGGTGTGAACGGGTTAGGCTCGCAGTATAACTATCTTACTCTGATAGGCATGGAACGTTGCAAGTGTTGTTTACGCCAGTAACGACAAGATAGATGTAAGGCTACTGGTGTAAATCAGTTACTCTACATCGACAACAAAGTGGACAATAGTTTAGTCAAATGGCTAAAAAAATTAAAAACCTTATTTTTTATTATTTGATTTGAACAATATATCATCCCTGAACTATCGCATTTTGTGACAAATAATCCCTTGATTTTCAAATGTGTGTTGGTAATCCCTAGACTATCAGCTTGGTATAAAGTTAGTCCACCAAATCCTTCGATTTATGTGGTTTTGCCACCTGTCACCATAGTCAGCAGCATTTTGTATCACCACTAGTCCCTTAACTTTAGGTCACAGGTTGTACACTACATTTTGGTTTTGACAAAAGTTAAGGGACCAGTAGCGATACAAAATTTAACTGACTATGGTGATAGGACCATATGAATCAAAGGATCTAATGGACTAACTTTATCCAAAGCTGATAATCCAAAAACTACCAACGAAGTTTTGATAATCAAAGAACTAAACTACCAACGAACTTTTGATAATCAAAGAACTATCTACCACCAAATGTTATAATCCAAAGACGAGTTACACTATTAGTCCAATTTTCAGCTTTCCCAAAATGAAAATAATTTTTATAAAAATACTTTTAGAAATGAGAATTAGAAACTTAAAGACGAAAAAATTACTAAATAAACTTATTGGCAAAGAAACAAAATCCTATTCCTTAAGCCTCTGTCTGAATACAATTCTTATTTCCGACTAAAAAAATGGAGTTCAATTCAAACAACGAAAAGCATTTTTTCGATCATTTTCCATTTTGAGCCAAAGACTATAATTCTCACCAATGAAACAGAGGAAAATGTTACTTCCAAAAACTATTGAGTCCTATATTCACTAGATATAACATGTACTATATTGAATAAATATAGTTGAGTAACATTGAAATACACTAACTCAATTTTGTAATTAAAAGACAATTTCCTCAAGGAAAATACAGTTTTCTCAAACATAAGTTTTTTCATAGCATATGGAAACCGAAGCACAGACAGAAACATAGTAAAATCTTATAATAGACTTCAATAAACAAACAAGACCTTTTAAGAGAATTCTAATCCAACACACAGTAGGCATTAATTAACCATCAATTTTGTCTGTTGATGGTTCTAGTGTGGGTTTCTTTGCCGGACTCAACTCCGCAGAGGTTGTGTTCATTAACACACGCTTGACTCCCCTACCAACAACACCTAAATGAGTGACTCCACCACCCATACTTGTATTCGCAGTTGAAACGGTTGAAGAAGTCGATTCTAAACCATGATTAACGGTCACAGTACCCATCTGGCTTGAGCTCATAACAGTTGAAGATGCACCACCGTTGTTGTTGGACTTTGCCTTATCAGCTAACATCGCTAGCATTTCAGAGAGAGGGTTAAGCGCCAGCTGCTGTAGATCTTCAAGCTGTAAAAAAATAACCAATTTCATCACTTCTGTGAAAACAAAGGAATTTGTATATGAAAGAAAGAATTATACTATCTAATTATAGATAAATAGTAAATGTGTATCATATGCCAAGTGTTGGGCATATAATACATAACTAATAGTCTGGCAGCCCAGGACCTAACCAGCTTTTGGAACTAATTGACCGCATCTTACCTGGTAATGTAACCTACTATTTGGTTTTTATATATTACTTTTAATGTTTCCGAATATATTTTAATTTATTTGTACTCAGCATGGTTAGTACGACCAGAACTATGCCGCAGATTGATCACAGTTTCAATGTCCAAAACACCAAATCCTGACGGTTTTTCCAGAAGTCACACAGCCAAGATTCAAACTAGACAATACTTCCTTATCTGAACCCGGACTTTAGACGTGAAATTCTTGTCATGTCCAGTTATATACATATTTCTGAAGCCGAACACAGCCCATGTTTTAAATTGGACAAAAGTTTTATGGAATTCCTTCCCGTACCCAACTTTTTTCGAATTGGACATATCTGGTCAGAAGGTTGTACAATATTTTGCCACCCCTATTAGAGAGACAATGGGAGACAAGCCTAAATATGTAATTATACCCATACAGATATCACTATAGCATAAAACTAATAGGCATCATATCTGTCCATGCTATATGTATCATGATACATACAAGAATGAATTGGGACAACTTTAACGAATGAAAGAAGACAAAGTACGCTTACCTTCTTTTGCAGATCATCGGACAGACCGGTCAGTGTATCAATCTCTGCCTGTTTATCTGTTTCAGATTTACAAGTCTGAGATACAGTAGAGGATTCCGAGACAGCTGGTGATACTGAGGAACTCTTCAATTCATTCATGAGTCGCTGCAAGCGTGCCTTACAAATGGAGATAGCTTTTTCACAATAAACAATTGCTTCCTGAGGCTTAGAAGCAACCTCCAAGCACAAACATAAGCGGAAGTTTCTGAATTCAGCGGTTAAGGCCATAACAAACTGAAGAGTTTGACTAAGGACACTCTTACTACCAAACTTAGAAGCCCTAAAACTATCTTTAAATAAGCAGATAAAGTTAGCTAGTTTTTCAGAAAAAGTCATGGGTTGTTTGGTGCCAAATAAAAGAAAGCCATTTCTTCTAAGGTTTTAGCGCATTTTGACTTTTCATATTATAATTAGCAAATAAGCCCAAAATCTATAGATTATATTTAAGACTAAAAATCTGGACAAATCAAACACTACTACTGCTTATAATAAGCCTGGCAGACGGCACCAACCAGCTCCTAAATGAAAAAACAAAGAGATAGATACATAGCCAGGCGGCGAGTCTATTGACCAGATACATAGTTCCCAAGAATGAATGAACTAACAAAAGACTAAAATCATGAGATAATTATAGCTATGATAATAAATAAAGGGACCATTAAAATATACATATAAAGGATACAGTTCAGCTACAAGTCGACTATCAGGTTCAACCAGCCGGACTAGGATGGACAGAGCTTTCTCATAGTCATTTTGAGAAGATTCAAAATCCTCTAAACATTGAACATAAAATTACAAAAACATTTCGAAGTGGTAAGGACCTAAAAGAAAAAATAAAACTTTTTCACAAAAGAAAAAATTGCGAATGAACACACAACAGCTTACTTACCTCTTTCCAGTGATACTTCTGCCAATGCTGATAATATATTTACTGCTTCCATTGAATCAGGTGAATGCTTTTCAGCAATAGCCCTTGCGATATCTAGCATCTTCCACGCTAAATCGAGGTCAGATTCATCTTCGTCAGCTTCAGCCAGGTCCTCATCATCTTCCTCCTTATCCGCACCAGACACTGAGTACAGAGAAACAAGGCAGAGAAGTCAGCAACTTAAACATCAATTTGTGCATTGCCTAATTCATGCAAAAGTAAAGGTACGCATTGCCAATATCCGATTGTTTAACGAATTAATAGCTTTTGGCATTTTGGAGAGAACAATCTTTAACATCCTTGAAGAGTTTGTTGGCCTCAACAGCTCATTTTGATGTATTTCTTTAAAAATCTATATAGTGGAATTTTGGCAGAAATTTCCATATAACATGCAATCTCAGCATCCCAGTTTAAATCACCCAATATTCCCTCAAATGTCGTAATAGAAGGGAAACTAAATAAATTTAATAGATATTCAAACTTTTGTTAAATATGCCATATAGGTAAAAACGTATATAATTCAAGTTACTGGCCATCTTTACAGCATGGTGAGGAGAGGATTTGCGTGCAGAAAATGACATACATTACAATCAGAAAGCCAAGTGACAACTAGATTCAACCAAAGTAAGGTTAAATATATAGCAACTGAAACATGACAGAGATTTAAAAGTACTATTATCATGCTTCCGAAATCGATATAAACACGACTTGAAGTGATTAGACCTTTTGATAAGTATCGCAGACAGATAAAAACTAAGCCCATGCTTACAAGGTAATGTGAACCAATACTGTCTTACCATGAATCTAATGAGTAAAATTCAATGTGTTTAACAGCATGATGTATGCAAGAAATGACAGTATTATAGTTCTAAAAACAAATAAGAACCAACTTGAACCATAATAAGGGGTTCCGCTTAACAAGTATTTCATAACAAAGACCAGGAATTACTAACCATCGACTGTTCCTTCCTGTTGAACAGAAATCCCCTCTTCCCCAGCTTTATCAGAAACCGAAGCCAATGACTCACCGTTACCAGCACATATTGCTCCATTAGTGTCAGACTCCTGGGCTTCCTTCTTGGGTACAACACCCAATGGATCAGCCTCCTCTTGAGCCTTGCACAACAGAGTATTCCCAAATTGGTAGTAGGAGTTTAAGCATTCGAAACCAAGTTCACCAAAATGCGCAACCCTAACAATGTTTATAACAGATCCAACATTATTCAACCATTTCTCATATAATATAAAGGGTTACATACATAAGACAGAAATATAATTATATATTCATCCATCTTCTCTGAATCTATAAATCAATAAAAAGCTAGCTACAGTAAAGATTTTGAAACAGGATGCTTAATCAAGAAAATGATACACAGTAACACACTGAAGAAGTACAATTCAAATTGTTTAAAATCAAACTACACGGTTACTATGCTGATATACTGAAAAACAAAATCCATGAATCTAAAACACTAACACTTTAAAATAAGGAGCTTAATCGAGAAACTCATAGATAGTAAACAATGAATCAAATCAAAATAATCCACCGAGGCCAAAAGCATGATTCGGAAGTAGGTAAAAAAAATTGAAAACTATAAGCAAGTGAACGATCCTAATTAACAGTTCAAGTTAAAATTGAGCACGGATAGAATTAGCAACTAAAACAAATTGGACAGTATCATTCGAAGAATCAACCTGATCTCAAGGCTGCGACTAAAGCAATCAGCAGCTTCCGAAAAATCGTTTTCCTTGAGAGCCTGCGATCCTCTCTCCGCAAGCTCTTGGGCGAACTCGAGTGTCTTCTCGCGTTCCTCGTCGTCAACAACAACAGGGATTTCATCATTACTGTTACCATTGTTGCTGTTACAAACGGACTCCGTACCTCCTTGGCCCCCAGATTCCACAGTGGTTTCGATCGAGATTTGTGCTTCCCCTAGGGTTTCCTCGTTTCCCACCGCCAATGGAGGTAGACCAACCGATGACGCTTCGGATGCCGGAGCTTGTTGTTCTTCAACCATTGTGTTGTTGTATTCGTGGATTGTGATCTCAAACCCTAGAAATGAAGGAGAAAGGGTTTTTTGTTTCTTTTCTCTGCTAACTTCAAAACTCTCCCTTTTGGCGGAAATGAAGAGAAAACTACCGGCGAGTATAAATAGATGGAGCCAATTTGCAACGTTCTCTTAAATGACGTCGTTTCGTAATAATGACTATGTAACCCTCACATTTGATGAGTACCCGCCGAAACCTCAGGGTGGAATCGTCAACTCAGGTTAGAAAATAATTTCACGTGTCTGTTTTGTAGTCGTTCCATATACCGGTAATTTGCACATTGAGGTCCTAAGATGTTTGAATTTTCTATTTGAGTCGATAATGATTTTCAATTTTGTTTTCATTGTTAGATCAATTTGTCACTATACAACAAAGGGTAAAACTATATTGGGATCTCATTTGGCTATAATGAGACCCCAAATTCATATATTTTTTCTTTAATGTGAAATGTCCGTTTTGTCTTTCATTTATAAGACCAAGTTTGTAAGGAAAAAACAATTTTTCCTCATTTCTCCCTCACGCTTTTTTTTCTAAAATAACTAAAAACTCTAAAAAAAAACATGGATTTGAGTGATTGGAGTGAAGGTTTCAGCTGCAATATCGATGATTTTGCATCGGAGGAAGAAGAGTCGTGGACGGACCATTTGCAAACCCAAGATGAGGTGATTTTCGTGTTTTTAATGTTTCTGTGCGAATATAGCGCTGGTTGCGCTACAAAGTGGATGAACTGCGAACCCTGGGTTCGCAGTTTTGCATGAAATTTTTTGCAAAATCGCTAACGGGATGTTCGCGAAAATACCAAACGGGCGAACAGCTTGTTAGCGATTTTGCCAAAATTGCGAACATCGCCTTCGCAATAATACCAAGTGGACGAACGACCAATACGTGTTTTTGCCAAATACACGCGTACAGTGCTCACAATTTGGCCAAATATTCGTATTGGTTGTTCGCGATTTGGCAGAAAAATCGAATTCCGTCTTTACGAATATGACCTGTTTTGCAAATTAAATTATCGGCTACAATTAAGTATGTTTTCATATAATCGCATCAATTACATCTATAGGACCTCGATCAACCGCCATGTTCGATGGCCGCTTACACGAAAGTGTTTAGTACGGACACCTTCTACACCAAAGCCGATTTGATTGATTGGGTCGAGTACGAAAGCATAAAACTAGGATTCATTTTGGTCCGTAGTAAAAACGACGACGGTAGCAAAAGCATGAAAACTCCTAGGATATATTTTAGGTGCGAGAGGTTCGGGGTTTACAAACCTAACCCCAAACCGGGGTATGTTAAGAAGCGCCGAGAATGTTCATCGAAAAAATGCGGGTGTTCGTTCTATTTAAGGGAGAGTCCGGTCTTAGAGCTACCTAGTTATTGGAAAGTAGTTGTGCTAAACGGGAAACACAACCACGAACCATTTTTTCACTTGGATGGTCATTCACGGGCCGCTAGACTAAAAGTCGAAGAAAATTTGTTCGTTCGTAGTCAAACAGAAGTCGGTTCTCGACCGAGAGAGAGATATCGCGGTTTGAAGATTAAAGACCCGCAAAATGTATCAAGCATGCGCACAATATACAACATGCGGCAAAAACATGATTTGGTTGATAAAGCGGGCAATACCCAAATGCAATACTTGTTTTCTAAGTTAAAAGAACACGAGTACTATGTTTGGGAGCGAAGTTGTGAAGCAACGGACGAGATCCTCGAGTTGTTTTTTGCACATCCTAAAAGCATTGATTTTATGCGCACTTTTCCTCAAATTCTTATAATGGATAACACGTACAAGACTACAAGGTATAAGATGCCTTTACTTGAAATAGTTGGCCAAACTTCGACGAAGAAGACATTTTCTGTTGCTTTTATTTTTTTGAGCTCCGAGAAACAAGAGAACTACACTTGGGGATTGAGCGTTCTAAAGAATGTGTTGACGAACAACAAGTGCGCATTACCTAACATTATCGTCACTGATAGGGAGTTCGCTTTAATGAATGCTATCGATGATATATTTCCGGACGCAACTCATATGCTATGCAATTGAAATATTGGTAAGAACGTCACCTCTTACGCTAAAAAGTTTTACCGAATTCGGACATGGCCGAAGAGTTCGGCGAATATTACCAAAGGGTAGCCTATTCGGCCACGCTCGAAGAGTATAACAAAAACTTTGCCGAATTGCACCACACGTACGCATTTTGTTCATTGGTTATCGAGTACGTTATGAAGCAATGGATTAACGAATATGGACACAAATTTCTCAATATTCACACGAACAAATTTAAACATTTTTGCAACAAAACTAGCAATCGGTGAGTTATATTTCCATCTACACACAATATTTTTTAATATCAAGTGTTAGAAATCTAATTTATTTTATCTCACGTTATAGTGCGGAGAGTGCTCACTCTATCCTCAAGCGGGCATGCGCGTTCGAGCAATTTTGGAAAAATGTTCATGCATTGCTAACCGCTTAACACTCTAATATTTTCGAGTCATTCGAGCGTAGTAGGTATCGTCCTAGAAACTCAACTAAGGGGCCTAACAAAACCATCTACAAGGATGTCAAATGTGAGCTTTTATGTAAGGCTATAGAATTAATAGAGACAAATCTCGCAACGGCCTTAAAAATATGGTTCACTCCCGGAATGTATGGGTGTGTTATTAGGACAACGCATAATTTACCATGTGAGTGCGAATTAGCTTTGATTTATAAAGAAGGAAGGGCGGTTAGAAAAGATGAGTGTGATGTATATTGGAGTACGTTAAAGATCAAACCTAATGAAGAGTTTGATACCGAAGACGAGCTCACTAGAAAACTCTCATTAATAGATAGCACCATCCGCGGTTACGGGCAACACGTCCAAGATCACGTTATAAATAGGATGTGATTTTCGTGTTTTTAATGTTTCTGTGCGAATATAGCGCTGGTTGCGCTACAAAGTGGATGAACTGCGAACCCTGGGTTCGCAGTTTTGCATGAAATTTTTTGCAAAATCGCTAACGGGATGTTCGCGAAAATACCAAACGGGCGAACAGCTTGTTAGCGATTTTGCCAAAATTGCGAACATCGCCTTCGCAATAATACCAAGTGGACGAACGACCAATACGTGTTTTTGTCAAATACACGCGTAGAGTGCTCACAATTTGGCCAAATATTCGTATTGGTTGTTCGCGATTTGGCAGAAAAATCGAATTCCGTCTTTACGAATATGACCTGTTTTGCAAATTAAATTATCGGCTACAATTAAGTATGTTTTCATATAATCGCATCAATTACATCTGTAGGACCTCGATCAACCGCCATGTTCGATGGCCGCTTACACGAAAGTGTTTAGTACGGACACCTTCTACACCAAAGCCGATTTGATTGATTGGGTCGAGTACGAAAGCATAAAACTAGGATTCATTTTGGTCCGTAGTAAAAACGACGACGGTAGCAAAAGCATGAAAACTCCTAGGATATATTTTAGGTGCGAGAGGTACGGGGTTTACAAACCTAACCCCAAACCGGGGTATGTTAAGAAGCGCCGAGAATGTTCATCGAAAAAATGCGGGTGTTCGTTCTATTTAAGGGAGAGTCCGGTCTTAGAGCTACCTAGTTATTGGAAAGTAGTTGTGCTAAACGGGAAACACAACCACGAACCATTTTTTCACTTGGATGGTCATTCACGGGCCGCTAGACTAAAAGTCGAAGAAAATTTGTTCGTTCGTAGTCAAACGGAAGTCGGTTCTCGACCGAGAGAGAGAGATATCGCGGTTTGAAGATTAAAGACCCGCAAAATGTATCAAGCATGCGCACAATATACAACATGCGGCAAAAACATGATTTGGTTGATAAAAGAACACGAGTACTATGTTTGGGAGCGAAGTTGTGAAGCAACGGACGAGATCCTCGAGTTGTTTTTTGCACATCCTAAAAGCATTGATTTTATGCGCACTTTTCCTCAAATTCTTATAATGGATAACACGTACAAGACTACAAGGTATAAGATGCCTTTACTTGAAATAGTTGGCCAAACTTCGACGAATAAGACATTTTGTGTTGCTTTTATTTTTTTGAGCTCCGAGAAACAAGAGAACTACACTTGGGGATTGAGCGTTCTAAAGAATGTGTTGACGAACAACAAGTGCGCATTACCTAACATTATCGTCACTGATAGGGAGTTCGCTTTAATGAATGCTATCGATGATATATTTCCGGACGCAACTCATATGCTATGCAATTGAAATATTGGTAAGAACGTCACCTCTTACGCTAAAAAGTTTTACCGAATTCGGACATGGCCGAAGAGTTCGGCGAATATTACCAAAGGGTAGCCTATTCGGCCACGCTCGAAGAGTATAACAAAAACTTTTCCGAATTGCACCACACGTACGCATTTTGTTCATTGGTTATCGAGTACGTTATGAAGCAATGGATTAACGAATATGGACACAAATTTCTCAATATTCACACGAACAAATTTAAACATTTTTGCAACAAAACTAGCAATCGGTGAGTTATATTTCCATCTACACACAATATTTTTTAATATCAAGTGTTAGAAATCTAATTTATTTTATCTCACGTTATAGTGCGGAGAGTGCTCACTCTATCCTCAAGCGGGCATGCGCGTTCGAGCAATTTTGGAAAAATGTTCATGCATTGCTAACCGCTTAACACTCTAACATTTTCGAGTCATTCGAGCGTAGTAGGTATCGTCCTAGAAACTCAACTAAGGGGCCTAACAAAACCATCTACAAGGATGTCAAATGTGAGCTTTTATGTAAGGCTATAGAATTAATAGAGACAAATCTCGCAACGGCCTTAAAAATATGGTTCACTCCCGGAATGTATGGGTGTGTTATTAGGACAACGCATAATTTACCATGTGCGTGCGAATTAGCTTTGATTTATAAAGAAGGAAGGGCGGTTAGAAAAGATGAGTGTGATGTCTATTGGAGTACGTTAAAGATCAAACCTAATAAAGAGTTTGATACCGAAGACGAGCTCACTAGAAAACTCTCATTAATAGATAGCACCATCCGCGGTTACGGGCAACACGTCCAAGATCACGTTATAAATAGGATGATGCAAATCCTATATCTCGCTATAAGTCATATTTTGGAACCTAAGAAGTCGGTTGTTACTAAAGGTAGGAAAAAAGCCGGTTGGGACAAATCAACTCAACGGGACCCTAGCGAGTGGGAATACGATGGTATTATAGGCGCTAGCACTCCCGGCACGATAGGTAGCACGGCCGCCTCGGTAGCTAATAGAACATTTTTAGCGCCAAAAGACAAGGTGAAAGATAAAGCGAAAACCAAGGCTCAACCGAATAAAGATAAAGTGCCTCGATCGAAAAAATCATCGAAGGGCAAAGATTTTAGCGGCTACGAGAGTTGGTTTCCTAACTATTTGTATGACTACATTTCTAGCGTCGAAGACGTCTCTCCCGATGGTAATTGCGGATTCCGGGTCGTTGCTTTTATGGTATACGGTAAATCCGATTTATGGGACCAAGTTAGACGGGATTTGATCGAAGAATTGCAAAATGAACGCGAGCTATGGGAGAGAGTGTTTGATGGTTCACAAGGTGTAGATAACCTAGTGAGAAGGTTGAACGTTTTTGAATTGTATGGTGTCGGTACTAGGCATTGGATGATGTTACCCGATTTAGGCTTAGTGATAGCCACTAGATACCAATGTATCATATACCACATTTCACTCCACCAATCATACACTTATTTACCTCTACGCGGTGTGCCTCCTCGATCGTGTCCTAACCTGGAAGTTGGTATAGGTTTTGTACACGGTAACCATTTCATGAAAGTAAGTATACAAATGAAAGTTTCAATTTTATATATTATTTTGTGACCAAATATTTATCTTACTTTTATTTGTGTAGGTTGTGTTTAATGGACCACTTCCGAAAATTTATCCTACTTAGTTTCCGTTTCGCACGGAAGATGTCATCACCGTTTGGGTAATACCGCTCGACAAGAGATTGAACAAACATAACCAAATCAAGCCCGCCCAACCATCGACCGCACATGAAGAGCCACCACGTGTCTTCGATTTGGCTGAAGACTAATAATTTGTTTATGCATTACTTGTTTTTATCTCGTTGTGTTTACGAATACTTTTTTTTACTTTCACCTCGGTTTGTAATCGATACTCCCACGTTTTATTTATTTTGAAAATTCCATTTGATAACATTATTGTAAAATAAATAACCACCTTAAATTAAATTGCAATTTGCACAAAAAAATTAAAATTTTAGCCAAAAAGTGGAAAAAAATTAAAATTAATTGGCACAGTGGCGAATTTGCGAATAGGGAACGTTAGATTGTGGCCAAATTGCGAACGCCGAACGCTGCAATTTGACAAAATCACGAACAGGTTGTTCACGATTTTGGCAATCCACAGCCTCCTGCATTCGCGAATTTGGCAACTTACAGCCTCCTTTGTTCGCGAAGACCTCTGTAAATTTAGTATTTCACCATTTTGTGACTTTCCCGAGTCCAAAACTGATTTTTCTTTTTACCAACATTATACATTAGTCATTTGGCACGAATGATTTGAATTTTGTAGGGAAAAAAACTCAAAAAGGTTGAAAAAACTACTTCAAGTAGCCTAAAATGGTCACAATTTTGATATTTTCACGTTTATTTACTTTTTTAGTCCGAAACGTTTTTTTAAACCATCATTATTAGTTGTAATTTGAAGTATCATACATGAACCGAAACATCAAAATACATAAAATAGTATCATACATCAACTATTTACAATAGCACCAAAATATAGAAAACAATATCATACAATCTGAAACCCAAAATGATACGTTTGATAGATAATATAAATAAAACGATCCCACACCAAGGTGACATTAACAACATTACATAGTAGAAATATAATTTCTTAGTCGAAATCGTATATTCTGTTCTGTGGAATAGGTCCAAAGTAGCCTAAAATGGTCACAATTTTGACACTTTCACGTTTATTTACTTCTTGAGTCCGAAACTTTTTATTTTTTAACCATCATTATACATTAGTCATTTTCACTCGAATGATTCGAAATTTGTGGGAAAGAAAAAAACTAAAAAAAGTTGAAAAAACTACTTCAAAGTAGCCTAAAATGGTCACAATTTTGACATTTTCACGTTTATTTACTTCTTGAGCCTGAAACTTTTTATTTTTTTAACCATCATTACACGTTAGTAATTTTCACTCGAATCATTCGAAATTTGTGGGAAAGAATAATAATTTTAAAACACCCTAAAAACTACTTTAAAATAGCTTAAAGTTGTCAGACATGTAAGGATAACGTAATCTGAATAGACGACTAATGTTGTGACACATAATATATACAAAAATACACACATATCGAAGATCATTATTACAACCCACGTGGTTTAAAGCAAGGTCTCATTATAGCTAAGGACAACACTGCATTCGAAAGGGTGTGAATTTCGCTATAATGAGACCCAATCCAAATATTAAACACCCACCAAAATTGACTCGCCCCCTATAAAATAGGACATAAAATCTAGAAAAATACGACACTTGGCCAAACATATAGCATTCACGAAAATATAAAACTCGTTAACATTTACATATGAAGTTACGGCGGACGAAGACTACCACATGCTTCAAGCTGTGAAGATTGCACGCCAGATACTGGGGGAAGATACCATCGATCTTTTTTTCGAGCGTGTCCTATGTACGATGTATATAAACTACGGTCGTTTAGGTACAAGAGGTATCGTTGTGCGTACTCGTGAGAAGATCAAACACATATACAATTTTTTCAAGCCAATACAGCATTTGTGTTTCTTGTCATCGCTAATTAAGCAATAAGCAGCTGCCGTTTAGAACCTGAGCTTGATAGACTACATCACAAGGGATATGGTAACATTTCTAGAGGATTATTGCAAGGGGTGGAGTAGATGATGTGGAATACAAACTTAGATACGACTAAGCCTTCCACTTATGTTATTTTACGTTGTTATTTTATTCGCGGTTGTTATTTGAAGTTGTGCTTTTTCTTATTAGTTTTTGTTTGAAGTTGTGATTTTCGTATTAGTGGTTGTTAATTTAAGTTGTGATTTTTCATATTAGTTGTTGTGTTAAGTTGTTATTGTTCTTATTAGTTGTTGTCTTAAGTTGTGGGTACCAAATAAAAACTACAAAACATGGTAATGGAACTATAACAAGTTATAGCATTAACTTAAACAAACAGACAATACAAAACCTACAAGGTGCAAACAATTAAAAACATAGCATAATGCTCAATCGTCGAAGTCATATCCCAAGTTGTCGTCAGATTCAATCCCATCTTCTCTCTCAGTAATTCTATTCTTAAAATACGCTACCATATCCTTAGTGATGTAGTCTACCACCGTCATGTTCCAGACGACAGCTGCTTCTTGCTTAATTTTAAATGGTAGAAACAACAAACGATCCATTGGTTTGCAAATAATGTACCTCTCCTTGATTTGGTCACAGTTACGCACAACAAAACCTTCAGTTCCTAAAACGGTCGTAGTTGTAGTACATATTACACAAGACCAGCTCGAAAAACGCATCGCTACTATCTTCCCCCAACTCTCAGAGGGCAAGTTTCATTGCCTCGAGCAAATGGTAATCTTCATTAGGGGTAAACTCCATTGGTTAAACTGTTTATGTTCGAGGAGTGCTTAACGTCTATTTATAGGCTCGTGGTTGTGTTGGGCGGAGGTACATTAAACGCGGGTGTTTTTTGCGGCAATTTTTGTAGGTGTCTCGTTATAGCAAAACACCTGGTAATGGAAATTATGCTATAATGAGACCCCTACTATTATTGCACTGCAACATTTGAGTACTTTTGTAAATATTAGGTGTCGCATAATCATTCATCAACTTGGATTACGTTATCCTTATCTTACAAGTGTCGTTTATTGATAGGTCTACTTGGAATACGTTATCTTAATAATCGTCCGAATATTATAATATTGCATTTTTCTATGGAGCGAATGAATTGAAGGTTTCCCGCCTCAAAGAGATTTACGCAAGAACAAAAACACAATTTCCCGCTAACGATTTTAGAATTGAACCATCGACTTCGAGTCTATAAATACTAGAATCTGACTATGAAATTAAACATTTAAGTTATGCAAGCCTCATAAACGCATTTGACTTCGTTAGAGGTACGATGCAAGAGGAGATTCCTGGTTTCATCGATGCGGTTTTGTGCATAATGTTCTTCAACCACGGTAGGGAGGCATCATGTCCATGATGTTTGATGCCCCGACCACGCGGACGCGAAGAAGTGTTCGATAGGTTAGCTTATCTTAAAACAGCGACTATACAGATTGAGTCGTTGGCTTACGAAGTCTGAAGCAAAGTCCGAAATGTATTCAACATGGGATTCAGAAATACAATTACACAGGAGATAGTGTCATATGCGATGCAACAAATGGAGCAAGAAATAGCTGACACAATAGTCAGCGTCGTTGATACTAACTCAACTCCCCAAGGAAGTAGTGATAAAGAGGAATATTCATTCGAGAAACGCGTTGATTATGGAATGAACTATCTGACTCCATAAAACTAATGTGCAATGCTAACTCAGGGTTAGCTTATCTATCATTTGTTTTAAGTTATTTGCTTATGTATTTCTAATTATGCAATGCTTTTGATTAAAGTATAATGTTTTAATGGAATCAGCATATTAAGTAGTTTAAGTGTTATTGTTTTTAATATACACATCCAAAAAAAAGCAACTCCCTAAAATCATTATCAACGAAAGCAACAATTGAAGTAAAACAAAAGGTAAACATCCAAACAAAAGCAACAACTGAAGCAACAAAAGCAATTCCATAAAATCATATCAACGAAAGAAACAACTAAAGTAAAACAAAAGGTAGTACCAAACAATCGTCCTAGTAGTCGTATAATACAAATGCATTCAATCGACATGGCGGTACTCGTGCGCCAAAAGCGAACACTCGTGAATCTCCCGATGCATATCCTCCATACTCATCTCGTCCGCTCTCGAATATCCATCAATCACACGATCACACATGTCATACAGTCCTTCCTGATATGTCATCGCACTCGGGGTCTCTGGAACATGTAAACCAGATGGACCGGCCACACTAGGATCAAGCAGAATGTACCATAGGTGGTCACGAATCCATACATCGTACAAAGAGGTCGTGCCATGACCGCCTATAATATATGTATCACCACGAATCCTCGCGTCAACAACGTGTGACTGCCAGCCTATCCATGTGGCCTCATCCCATAAAAAGCGCGTGTTGACACGCCTCCACCTATCTGCCGGTAAAACAGCCCGCAACGCCGGTGGTATGTTCTGAATGTGCCCTAGCTGTCGAGCGACCCGAAGTGGATAGTACGCCTCAACTATGTCGAATGCCTTCAGTGTGTGGTCAATCCAAGCCACAGCCTGGAAAAGAAAATCATCACGCATCGTGCGGTAAGGCATGAACCAAACCTACAATATGTAAGTTAATAATGTTTAAAAAACTATAAGTAATAATAAATTAACGATACAGAAACAAATGTAACAAATCATTGTAACTCACATTGTTCTCCGTCAACAAAACTAGTATCTGTCGGATGTTGATACGAGTCTCATCATCCGCACGAAACAGTGTCGGTACATATCGGCACATAGTCGGCATAGAAGACTCGTAGAGAGTGTTGACCGTAGTCAAATAGGGGGGAAGTGATCGTATATCCACGTCTCCAACAAGGAAATAAAACTTGCAATCCCTAAAGTGGAGTGCAACGATGACTTTCCTAGATGGTGTTACAGCTGAGCTAGTATATGATGGCCCCAGTTATATCAAACGGACGCCCTATAATGCTCTACAAACTGCAAGTAATCTAACGATATACTGTTCCTCGTCTTGTTCACCAAAATATAACAACCCAGCATGTGAAGCAGATAACCCCTATTAACACACTCTACAGTACTATCAGACATGGTATCATCCATAAAATGGGGTTACATGTACTGCTCACGTAAAAACTGTAAACGAACAGATCTAGCATTACCCCCCCCTGTTACGCCCTAACTCAATTATAAGTGCATCCTCGGGTATACCTAATGCCCTAGAATACCATGCTAAACGCTGTCCATTACTAGGGAAATGTCTAAATAATAAAATCATCACCTGTCACCGGGAGACCAGTAATAACGTGGACGTCGTCTAACGTCACTGCCATCTCACCGAAAAAGAAGTGAAAGTTGTTGGTCTCTGAATGCCACCTCTCAAGAAAAGCATCTACCAGGTGTACGTTGGTACTCCAACGCTCCAAGACATCGGTGAGGTGACCGAAGCAAGACATCATAACCTGACGTCTGACCCTGCTCTGCCCAGCAAGATCCCATGCATGATGGGTACCGTACATCGAGTAGCACCGCGACAGCCGACAAGCCTACATAAAACATCAATAACTTAGAAATAATACAAAAGACCATACGCCGTACTTTAAACCAATCATTATTTACCTCTCTTCCAAAGATGTTGTATGCCCCGTGCTGCGTGTAGTCTGGATATAGAGCAGGCACATGCGGATTCAGCTTCCGAAATTGATGATCCAGCGTCCCAAACGCATGGGATATAGTAGGGGTTGGAGTCAAAGCGGTAGGCCTACGCCTTACAGACCGTGACCGTAACACAACCTCCTCCTGCTCGTTATCACTGCCCGTGCCTGAATGTCGAGCAGGTGTATGCTGTGTGCGAGGCATGCTGAAATACAACAAATAAAATCATTAATAAATTTGAGAATAACAACAACATAATGTGACAAAACAACCAAAATTGGGCATCCCCTGTTTTGGTGAAATTACGAGCTCCCTGTTCGCAATTTCACTGTTCGCAACCCGTGCAAGATCGCGTGCTGGTTGCTCGCGATTTTGCACTTCCAGCAGCCCCTAACCCTAGATCTACAATCCAACCCAAAACCCACAAACACAAACTAATTTCAACAAAAATGATACCAAAACGTTCCTAATGCATCGACTAACACGTATCCACAACTATTTTTTCAAAAAAACAACAACATATACATGAAAATCAGACTTTTAAGGCAGAACTTTAAACTCTAAATATCACCAAAAATACTAAAGTAAATTGCTTAAAAATTACATGAATAAATAAAGGATTCGTACCTTAACGTGTTTGTAATGTTGGATTTGAGAAATCTTGACTTTTTTTTGGATTTTGAGAATTTTTAATGGAGAGAAAAGAGAAAAAGAGAGAAAAGAGGATTTGTGACGAAAAATACAGCTTTTATATCAATAGTAAATGAGTCTTTTTTGGTCTCATTATAGCTAAATAAGATCTCATATTATAGAATGGTTTATAGACAAATAGTATCTCAATTTAGCTTTACCCCTAAAACAAAGAGAGACCAAATAATGAGTACTAGAATTGTAAATACTGTGTAATATAAATATTTTTATTTTTTATTTTCTGTGAGAGCAAAGCTTTCGGTCCACACACAACGAAAAGCAATGGCTTCCATAGCTTCGCTTGCTCTTCTCGGTAATGGAGTAAGTCGATTTGGCAGTGTGCGTAATGCGCACCCCATCTCCTGTACGGCGCAGAATACTAGACGTACGCCGATGCTACTTTCCCTCTCTGGTCGGAGGCAACTATTGTTCTCGCTGACGGCGGCGACGGTAGTCGTTGCGGGAGAACCGTCTTCGATGGCGCAGGATATCCCGTTTTTTGGTCTGAGGAAGAAACTGAAGAAAGCGGGGGAGGAAGCGGTGGAGATAGCTAAGGAAGGATTAGAAACGGCAGAAAAAGGAATTGACGCGGCCGAGAAAGAGATAGTGACGGCCGAGAGAGAAATTGGGACTGCGGCAGCGGGGCTTGGAGGGTTGTCACAGGCGGGGTTGGTGGTTGGAGCGGAGGTGGTTGGGGTTTTAGTTGCTAGTTCGGTTGTAAATGGGATTCTGGGAACTGCTGGCCAGTAATCATGAACTTCTAAATTTGCCTCTTTCAAAATTATTTTATAAATGTTGTAAATTCATCTTCATGAATTGAGAATTCGTAATTGCTTATTGTTTTAACATTTTAATTTTTTCAGATCATCGTTTAATTGTCTTCGATCACACTGTTAACTAGGACTACTAGAAAATAAAACGACAGTCAATCTTAAGAAAACCTGATAAACTGAAATCGTCGATTTGAAACCCCCGCTTGTTTGAAAAATATAAATACAGCTAGTACGAGAATATTCATGCGTTAAGTGACTTTATATGCCATACAGAACTAAAAGAACAATTAATTTATAATATGGACTCTGTAAATTAACACTTTTGTTGCATTCACAAAAAAATCGAAGCCAATATTACTGAATCACATTACCCAAGAGGGTATTCGTAGAAGGCGAGCTCTGCCCACTTAACCAAGGGTCTTGTACCGAAACAGGCGAACTATCCTTCCCTTCGGCTAAGGGCTCAAGACAATCAGCTGTTCTCTGTGGGACAACTACTCTTCTGCTACCTACTGATGATGAAACCCTTTTTCCACTTACACCGCTAAACGATGAACCGAAATCCGAAGACGAGTTATGCGAAACCGCAGGTGATGCGTTGTACATGCTTGGAACCCAAGCACTTAGTCTGATTTGTTCGAGCTCATCTGCTACTTCCAACATTGTAGGCCGCATGTCACCGTGAAAAGCTAAACACCGGAACGCCAGCTCTGCAACGTTGTGTATAGAGGAGAGCGTCCACGCGTCCGTATTCGGCTCGATTAAGGGATCTATTATGTCCTCGACACAACCTCGGCCAATTTTGTCAACTGCAAGTGCAGCAAGATTCACCTCGGTGGGTTGCCGGGAGAAATCAACGACTTTTAGTGCGGTTATGATTTCTACCAGAACAACACCGAAGCTGTAAACATCGCTTTTATCCGAAAGATGGAAGTATTGATGGTATTGTGGGTCGAGATATCCAGGAGTACCCTGTGGTGCAGTTGAGATGTGTGAGGTTTCGGTCAAACCGAGTCGAGAAAGACCAAAATCCGCTACTTTCGAGTTGAAATTATAATCCAAAAGAATATTGCTCGATTTAATATCACGGTGATAAATTGGAGGGTTCATGGCGGAATGGAGATAGGCGATAGCTTTAGCCGTTTGGGTCGCGATTGTCAGTCGTACTGTCCACGAGAGTCCTTCTCCTCTCTCTCTTTGTAAATGTTGAGATAGTGTTCCATTTGGCATGTACTCGTAAACAAGTATAGGTTCGCCTTCTTCGATGCAGCAGCCTAAAAGCCGGACTAGATTCGGGTGGCTAACGGATGTGAGGAGTTTAATCTCGTTTTTCACTTGGTCAACGCTTTCGTTATCTCGATGTCTTAACCGTTTTATTGCTAGCCACTCACCATTCTGGAGTTTTCCAGCGTAAACAGTACCATAGGCGCCTGTTCCTAACCGTTGTTTGTCAGAGAAGTTGTTTGTGGCTTTTTCTATCTCTTTGTAGGGGAAAAAAGGGATACTGGAGTTGCCTGCCGCTTCGAATAGAAGACGTTTTCCGCTCGATAGGCTTCTTAAAGAAGCGGAACGGCGCCGGAAACAATAACACATAAGAGTCAAGCCAGCCATTAGTATTGCTCCGAGTATAAGGCCTATTGAACAATTCAGAATATCATGTGTTACGTACGTGCACAGACGAAAAGAAAAAGAAAAAAGGACGAAATAGTTTACAGGACACAACACAAGTCTAGGAACCAAACAACCTACATTACTATGATAACAAAAAGCTTACTGAGGCATGCATTTAGAATAGAGTTAGCAGATAAAAGTTGACGAAAGGACTGCATTACAGGAAAAACACCTTATGGCCAGCCAAAGCTCAATCATGCCATTCAAATTTTCGCAAAACAAGAATTGAAAAACATGTACTCCGAGCTTTGCATCATAAAATGGGTAGAAAAAACCGAGCTGAAAAGATGGTATAAACTTTTACCTCCAACAAGAATGGCAACACCATTTCCTCCACATGGAGATAAGAATTTGGAGCCATGGCATTCAGAAGCTGATGAAGCCAAAAGAAACACAAGAGAAGATTCATTAGCTTGTTATTTATTTACCAAACAATTTGCCAATCAATCTTCCAGGTGTTTTGTTCATTTCAGAATTCTGAACCTTTTATATTTTCTATATCTTCTACACCCAATTTCCAGCATTGAATTTTTGTTTAAATTCCCTATAACCAGGACTAAAACACCATACTTATTGTTCTTTAGGCTAAAAAAACAATCGAAACTTTAAAAGGATAGCACTTTTCTCTCAAATCACAATCAACATTGGTTCAGAATGTGAAACGTTATACTTTTCATAGATGAAATCTACAACTTGGTCTACCTAGCTTCACATGAATCTAATCCTAAAGAAAATTGTCTTCATCTTCTTTCATAGCCAATTGGAAAATCATCTTTGATTTGGACCCATGTGTTTTCTCTCTCTTTCAACACTTTTTTTCGCACTTAGTCAAAGAAGAACAAATGCCGCAAATTGTGTGAAATTATAATTTAAATAATTTTATCAAATCACTGTAACTCGAACGAATTGACTCACCTCGCAAACAACCAACGCCGTCGCGAAACCCGTCTCCGTAAAATTGCTCTTTACACGAACACCGGTAACCTGAATTCCCACCGGTGAGTTTAACCTCCGTGCATTCCGAGTTGCTTGAACAACTCGCGTTTCTACAGTTTCCCGGTAACCACCACCCTAACTGAACTCGCTCGAACTCGAGCATAGAACCTGATTGTCTACCTCGCGAGTTAAAAGCAATTGACGAAAACGAAACGTTACACTGACTGGATAGCACATCCGTGAAGTTCATAAATTTGGCCTTGTCGCTGTTGTTCCGTTCCTGAGAATAGCATCTTGTTAGAGTGGTACCGCACCGACTCAAACTCAGCTGTCGCTGCACGAAAGCAGGGTTGATCAGGCAGTCATTCGATCGCACCGTGCAGTTCTGCAGCAGAAAGCTGTTTTCCGACGATGGACCGTAGTTCTCGCCGAACAACGGCTGGATTCGGTCGATCGAGCGGTTACAATCCTTCGGGAAATGGACGAAAAGAGAACTGGAAGTCACGTTCTTAACGATGAATTCACCGATTTTGATATCTCCGGAGACGCACTTCAATTGAATCGGACAACCGACTGAGAATCCAAAAGGATACGGAAGAGGTTTCGAGTTGGAACCGCAAGAGCCTTCGCACAAACTTGAATCGGTAGCTACGGAAATAAAAGAGACGATCCCTATCGTCGCCACTATGATTATCATATGTATCAAGCTTGATCGATGTATAACCATGGTATGGCTAAACCGATAACCAAAACAAAAATCACATGAAATTGAGAAAGAAAGTAGAAAAAGAGAAATCACGTTTGATACAGTTGGGAAGCCATCTATCTCAATAAATATTCATAAATCTTAACGAAGAGAAAGCCAGAAGGTCCATTAATGGCACTTCCACTGTTTTTTTTCTTCTGATTCTATTTTGGTTGGTGAAGTAATTAATGAAGCCTTCTTATTTCTCTTCACCTGCAAAAACTATTCTTGACCAAATTTCAACGCCATCGATATGGATTTCGTCTTTCGATGGAGTCGAGGTTTTTGAATTTGGGATTTTTTTCGGATTGAATTTTGATTCTGTAGAGAAGATGAAGAAGATGAAAAAAAAGTAATTTTGACGACGGCTTTCGTCTACTTAGTCTTTTCTATATTTACGACTATATCCTTGGTAATGGTGCTGGTACAGTGGTACTGTTGGATCATGTATATATACTAGTAGTAGTACTAATATATTGATATCAACTCCCAAATGTGGAGTTTATTATGTTCCGATAACGCATTTTAATATTATTTTGTACCGTTTCGGTTTTAGTATAGATCATGGGATATACATGGAATTGAATTTGGTATCTTCTTTATATATATGAATCAATTTTAGAAAAATAAATGAATATCATGTGATATTTTGAATACATACTATAATAAAAACAAAAAGACAAGTATGAAAAACATGATGATTATCTCTTTTTTCCAAAGGGAATTCTCAAAAGTGAAACGAAAGCAAGTAAAACCTTTATATAATGTTTCTTTAAAGAAATAAATCACTCTCATTAGCAAAATTAACTAATGGAGGGTTGTTAAATCACTCTTTGATTAGCATTACCAAGATAATACTAGCTTTTTATTGTACATTTCTTTAACTTAATATTTTAATAGGGAAATTATATTTTAGATTTATATTTTGTTGTTATCGGTTTAATTAAACTTATTTTTATAAAAATATAATAAAAAATCTACTAAACTATATTAGTAAACTTCAAAATATAAAAATTATTATCAACTATTCATCCAATTTTAAACGTATATTTATTAAACATTAAAATTTGCACAAAATACTGATAACATTTCAAATCTTATCCAATCCGGTTTTTCGAAACAAATATTATTTCAAACTAATTGATTCTGAAACACATGTTCGAAATCAATTTAGTTTTTAAAAAAACGTATTTCGAATTCGATTTTAGAAATCAATTTTTTTTGTCAACAATATATAAATAGTTTGATTGTGTTACGATTTTTTTTTACCAATTTATTAATATTTTGTGTTTTTATAATTTAGGAATCGAAAATTATTTCGAAGAATAATATGTTGTAGGATATCAGTTTTTTATTCTTCATGTGCGTGCACTACACAAAGCCCACACTTAGACCATTAGCTAGTCAGGCGAAATTTATATCAGCTGTTAAAAAAATAAACCAAAATAAACCTCCAAATATTCTAAATATTACAAGGTTTTTAAGGTGAAAATACATAGTGATATCTTTTTTCGCAACATCTCCCTCAATATTTACGTCCATTCATATTAGATTTGTGCAAAAACATGAGTTTTGATGGTCATTATGTTTCAAAGTCGTTGCACACAAAAAAATGATGAACATGAATGGACGCATGTAAGGTCCACACTAAAAGAATAAATTTTATCAGATTTACCTTTGTACGAACTAGTTTACGGTAGTTATGAAAGTATTGATCCTAAATATGTATGTTAAATTATGTATCCTAATTGCTTAAAATGAATGATGATTTCTAAGATTTGCTACGTGACTGTGGTTGTATCTAAGTGCATCATATATATAATTTATTCGTTGATCACAAATACTCTTTTATCGTTAAAAGTTGTTATGTCATCTTTTAATAAGTAAGTATTTGTATCGTTCACGTGCATGGTGATCACTTTATCAGCGTAAGTAAAGTTTTAAACTGGATACAAATGAACTAGATTGTTTAATATTTTTGTAGTTTTATATCATACTAATATATTATTTAATTTTGTACAAGTTATCATATCGTCACACTGACTATTAGCAGCAATTTACTCATCATATCATAAGCATGTTTCTTTAATGGCTAAAGGTAGGTTGTCTTCATTACACGATAAGTTTTCCATATGAGTTAGAATCAAACCTCTTAATTATCTCACTCAACACAACCCAAAAGTGATGGACTTAACTTCATATTAGAATTGTTAAGTATTTTTATTTGTTAATGGTGTACTAAATGTTTGTAATATTTACTTTTGTGATATTTACTTCATATCTTATGTTAGTGGTATCACTTTTTTCTGTATTTTTTGTTCCTTTCTTGCATGATAATACTCACTTAGTTGATACTTCAAAAAACTTGTTAATAAAGCAAAAAGTTACAACGATAGTATTGAAAACCTATAATGAATACAACAATAATGTAGAAAATTGAGTTGGAAACACAAATGAGATAATAAAATTCAAATTGAAAACAACGAGAGATGTTCATAAAAACACCGATATGATAAATATTGTTTATATGTCCGCCCAATTCCATTTGCATGCTTGTTATTCTTTTTATTTAAAATATTTCTTAAAGGTTTTATCATAAATAGTGGTATCTCTCGTTAGAAGTTGTTGTTAATGTTTATGAAGTGCTAAGTCTGACTAATCAATTGGTTTCTAAGAGTGATAAGTCTGGTTCAAGAGATATTATGGGTCTGGGTACGCATAAAGTAATGACTTATGTTACTTCATTAATGGCGAAAGGCTATGAGATGCTTGTGTTAAGTCTTTACACCCTTCAAGTGATTTTTTAATGTGTCGATGTTAGAGGTAAGCTTGATATGCCAAATAAAGAGACTTTTGAGGTTGATATTGTTGGGTGTTTGGATCACGCGTGTTTGTATTAGAGCGAACACATGAGGTTGTAAGCTAGTTTATTGCTTCAACCAATAAGATAAAGTTTCATAGCCATACGTTGTTTGTCGATTTGTCCAAGAGACAATCAAACCTTAATGTAGAGGTATGCATAAACTCCATTTTTTATTTTTCTCTTGTATATGTTCATTGTTTAATGTTTTTTTCCAATTGTAATGTAAATATTAATAGATATTTTGGCTACCATGTATCATGCATGTTACACTCCTGCCAATTTTAAAACTAATCTTCGACCAATTGCAGAGGTAGCTCGTGAGCCATTTGAGAACAGTACAAAACTGTATGCGGCATTGCAGGAAAAAAAATTAACGAGAAACCAAAGGAAAACTTTGAACATAAGTGGGAGACTAAAAATGTATTCAAGGTTAAATTTAATCTAAAACTGAAGTTGTTGGTCTGTTAGAAAGGTAAGTTTCCATCAAAGCTTGGATGATATCGCAACTCTATAGCGTATTCAAGTGTATATTTGAAAATTCTCATTAACTTTCGATTCTGGGTGATTATTTGATAGATTGATTGTAGTACATACGTAATATATTTTATTAACCCATAAAAAATTTATATGATATTAATGTTGAGTTTGATGAGTTCGGATTCCGTCACCACTTCGGACAGGGTCAGTTCGGACAATGTCTACCTAACCGGACAGGGTCAATTCGGACACCATCATCCATTTGACTGTTCGAACAGAACTAAAGTATTTAAAACATAATCACTTCTTGACTAAGCTGCCTGCTCTCCTACTTAGAACTTATCGGTCCTTGAACTCGACTCGGGTCCATTAAACACGACCCGAAAGCCCATAAGGCCCAAATATAAGGGTATAAATACCCAACCACCAACATTAAATGAGGGTAATGAAAGTTAAATACAACCAGGCTGCTTAATTCTCCCTCTACACTTTACCCAAACATTAAATACTCACAAACTTTCACAAAACTCTAAACAAAAATTACAAACTTACCCTCAGACAAAAATAAACCACACCAAAGTTATCTAAAATATAAGAGAATTGTGAAACAAAACATAATGTTTCTTAATTTTAGAATGAAGATCTATGAGTGTAGTTTAACGATGTATTATCTTAGGAAAAAAAATCTCAAATATACTTTGGGTTGAACTATTAGCTTGTTTTGATGAAGTGATACTTGAAGCAGTCAATGATACATGCACAAAGCTGAGAAAAGACTTATCATATAGTTTAATGAGAAGTATCCTAATATTAGGTTAAATGATTTATAGAACTATATTCTAAAAATGAGAGACTCGAGATGTGCTATTATGCCAGTGCCTTTTAAAAATAATCAATGATAATTGTCATAAACGGTGTTTATCAAGTATATGAGTATACCATAGAGGTTAAAAGACAAGAGTTGCCCAGTTTATCCGAAAATAATGACAATAAGATATTGTTAAGCTTGTGAGTGTGCGTTCTGGTCAAGTCAAGTCATTTTGCTCTCACATTCAAGCAAAATTGAAAATGCTCTATAAAGAGATGATATTTCTCGAAGGATAAGTTGAATGGAGAGGTTCGATCGGCCAATGTGGTATGGACCTCCAATAGTTTTTTTTACAACCTTGGATGTAGTATGGGAGATAGTTTTTATATGACTAGGGTCCAATTTTATAGGCAAATTTATAACCCAAAACCCCTATGCTTGGGATAATTTTTGTATCATTGTAGATGGAGTGAGTAACTCACTTGCAAGTTTTATTCACTTGTGCTTATTTTTATTTTTTATTAGAGATAAAAAAAATTATAAGTGCTATGTTAATTCCAATTAGAATGATCAGTTCCAAAAGGACGATATATGAATACAGACCATGTGGGATCCTTGTTTGGATTATGTTTATAAATAGTTAAAATTCATTTACTTTTCTTTTGTGAGGAGGGCATGACTCTCTTTTGGATACTCATTCTATTATATTAATTTTATTGAAGGTAGTAGACTCCCTAAATTACTTTTTAGTGTTATTATTGAATCCATAAAATGGTAAAAGCTCATATATGTGATGAATATTATTTCTCGAAGCTCTTTAAGAGGTTACATATTATATTTAGGCTTATTCTTTGTCAATTTTGACTTTATTTGTAGTAAAGACAATAGATCTTCGATAGACTGAAAACTATGTTCATGCTTATAAAAAATTGTTAAATTGAAGGTCAAAGATCTTCAGGGGGGTGGATGTTATGTTCAAACTTACCATTATCTTTCTTGTTGGAGCCAAACTGAAGACACATAAGTGTTGTAGATTACCCATATGCATCCAAACTCATTTTTATCATTATGGTTTGTTGTCTTTTAAAATGTATAATACTAATGTGATTGAATAAAGGAAGACGTATGTAAAGATGAGAATAAATGTTTACTAAAAAAATATATCCTTAAAACTTTCCCACACCAACGTGGTAGGAAAGAGTACATGTATAATAAATTATTTACATATATGAGAATATCATCGAGAGTTAAATATTATGGAGGATGATAGAGGTTTTTGAATTATTGATGTTCTAGTGATATTGAATATATTTATCTTCAATATATAATAATTTGTATGTGTATGACTTTAATTTAGCCTTAATGGTTGTAAGGCCCTTTCTTAATTGGGGGCAACTTGTCAATATTTTATCAATAGTATAGAGAAAAACTTTATAACTAACATTGTCCCCCCGTCCCGAAGCTTTTGAAATAAACTTTGGAGTTATATATGTTGTTCACCAGAGTTTTATAAATCTCGACGTAAATATAAGTTTTAATATTTTTTAATGACTTCGAGTTCGACATGCATTACCTTCGAATTACTACCCTTCACGTATTTTCAAATATGGTATAAAGGGATAGAATTTTTGGCTGGTGTGCGTGCTTTCATATCATACACTAAGGTGAAAGGTATTTATCCAGTGGGCGGCCGTGGTGTCGTATGTAAGATCAAAGTACTTATTGTAAGAAGTCTAACCAATTACGTGCATCACCTTTCAACAATTTTTGATGTCATAAGATATGGTCATATTGGTTATCTATACTTAATCACTCGCCCGAGGAAGAAAAATAAAAGAGAAGTTTTTTTTAATATATTTTGTGCCACATAACCATATGAGTTTGTCTTTTTGGAATTAAGTTGTGTTTTCTGTTTGTGGTCGCTTGTAGTATGTCATATTTGCAGAATATGTTAGAAAGTGTGAAGTTTATAACTTTCTTTCCAGTGATGTTCATGAATGGTTGCACCTCCACCAATTTAGAAAATTAATTCACAGCTACAAGTAAGCATTATATTCTTCACTAAGCTTTTGGAAGAGTTCTGACGATGTCAAAGCCCTGTCTATCAAAATGAATTATTTCTGATATGGTTTCGAGTAAAATGATTGAGACTTGGATTGAGTTAAATGATTGATTTTTTTCTTGGCATCCTTCATAATAGTAGATAAATAGTAATTTTATAGTTGGATTCTTTTATGAAGTATTCTGGACACACAATGGGCACTTTCTTTTCCATCATAAAGCTTTTCCACCATTAATATTTTTTCATTGGAGTCGAGGCAACAAAGAAATAGTTTGGTGAGGCCTTGTTGGTAGAATGTGTAAGATATTTACACAAAACATCTCGATTTCATTTTGGTTTTCCTAGATTATGCCTTGTTTTTCAAAAGAAACCTTTATTTCATATTTTTGATAAAAAAATTTACTAATATTCTTATCCCCATTGATCTTCCTCGATTCTCGTAACTCTTGAAAGTTATATTATCGATAGAATTTTTTGGGTAAGATGATGAAATACGTGTCTTAATTTATACATGTCGAAAAAACCAATGCATCGTTAGATGCATACTCCGCTTTTGGTATTTATTCAAATGTATTTATCATTAAATAGGGTTGTCTAGCCTTGAAGCTCATTCAGGTATTGAATGATTGAATATTTTTTAGCTTCAACCTGAACGAGTGCTTGATGAACCACTAGTTGTGAGTCTGTTAGTAGTTGCACCCATTTTGTTCCGTAATGATTAGCCAGCCCAAGGCATACAATCGTAGTCTCGTATTTTATTTTTTTGTTTGAAGCTGGAAATCAAAGCTTGATAAATAGTATAATGATATATCATACAAGGGATGTAATTTATATTCATGATTTTGAGCCTTGGTTATTGCTTCCTCCATTCATTCAGATTTCCAAGGTTGATACATCATACTTCTTTGTGGGTATAGATCAACACGACTAGAACTTTGTTAACAAGTTTATTAAGACTTAGGCTTTTATCTTTGTTCGTAGCTAGAACTGAATATTGTAAGCGTCTAACTCCATATATCACTTGTTAGTGAGATATTCAGATTTTGTAATACGTTTCTCAAACGTAAGGGCATTCAGAAGATTATAATATGAGTTATGAAGTACAAACTCATCTTTGATTCGCGACTATCGATACTAAGGTCAGCTTATGTAACTGCAAGTATCGAGTAAGGATTTACTTGTATATTATATCACCTTGGATTATTTCCTTCTTGTGGATCGATATAATACTTAGATCATAGTATTAGACCGCCAAGTAAAGATATAATTAATCTTGGCTTCGACTTGGTTAAAACATTTGGTAAGGCAATGAACTTCTTGATATTGTGAAACCCTTCTTCATATAATAAGTTTTTAGAACTTCATCTTCTCCTTGCAAAACTTAATAAAAATTGACATTTTTATGAAGATCTGGAAATAACTTGGTTCAGTTCAACCAATCTTCCTGATAGTATTTGTACTTATCTGGTGTTGTGTTGGGGGTATATGGCTGCTAAGTTTAATAATTGATTTAGACCGGATTTGATGACCTTCTTGCTAACCATGAACACAAGAAATTTATCTAACCGAATTCCAAAAGTATGTTTTCTGGGTTGAGCTTGAGATTGAATAGCTAAAGGTTTTTCCAAGTCATCCAAATAATCATCTTTTTGAATGGTGTCAAACATTTTATTAATATATGTTTGCCTTTTTAACCAAGTTGTGTTGTAAAAATTTTGTTAGTAAGGTGTTGAAACATAGATGTGGCTCTTCGTCCCAAAAGACATTATTTTGTAGCAATGCGGTCCTCTTTTCGTGAAAAAAGTTATATGTTATTTATGATCATCATGAATTTGTATATGGTTGTATTTAAATTAGACGTTCATGAACGAAAACATCTTATTCCTATAATTTGCATTTACGAGTTGATCGATTTTGAGTATGTGGAAAGGATCATTTGAGACAAGCTTTGTTGATATTTGTAAATTTAATTCATATTTTCCATTTGTGGTTCTTTTTTCTTATCAGTACTACTTTTGTTATCCACACTGGATAATGAGAATCCAAAATGTGGTATATGGAAAATAGTTTGTCCACCTCTTCAACAATGGATCTATTTTTTCAAAGTAAGACCATTATTTTTTATTGATCAAGTGGAAATTATTGTTGATGGATTATTTATGGAATGTGACCTCAAGTGGGACTTCGGGTGATATCTTTTACAATCCAGTTGAATATGTCCAAATTATGTTGTAAATTTCAAATAATATTGTACTTTAGTTATATTGGTAAGTTACGACTAATCTATAATATTTTATTTAATTTTATGCAGATGCATTCAAATTAACATCATGATTCTATTAGGTGAGTGAATATATTTGATTATCCATATCATCAAGCACAATTGGCTCCCTCGCTAGTTGTTATTTCTTGAAGTCAAGGGAAGTTGCATAACATTCCTGAAGGTTTTTAGGCTCCTGTCGCTAGTTGTTGTTTCTTGAAGGCAAATGAAGTTGCATAACATTTCCTGAACGTTTTTAGGCTCACTATTGTAAATCATAATTTATTGTTAATCGGGGTATTAAATGCAGTGATAAAATATATAGACGACATTATGCATTTTCCCGACCATGATCTGCCCAAAATTATATTATAGAATGAAGGAGTTTATATTATCATGAACAAGCATCAACCCATCTCTCATAACTCTGTTATTCCAAATGCGGCATCCACAGTGAGTTCTCTTAACACATTAACATCCAAATTAGTGAAGCTAGTCAAGACTTTTTAAGTGGGAATAAAGACTAGAGCCTTCATCATCTTATCATATGTACTCATATATATGATATTGACAGATTTTTTGATATCGATCATGACTTGTCTGATTGTTACATCTAGGAATTGTACCGTGAATTGAACAACATCGTTATTGGGTACCACAACTCCTCACAAATCATCATCGGTGAATCCCATCATTGGGTAAGGATTTTGGTAAATGTGCGGGGAGGTACAGTTATGGTAATAGACTTTTAAATCGTCAACATGTCCCTTAATTTAATTTTTAGTAATTTCAGAGAAAGGATCAATGCCAGCAATGACTCTCATGGGTTATCTATGGTATCGGGTTGAGATATTACTCTTTTGTACTTCAAATATTACATTATTATCTAAGGCTCTCATGTCGTCATGTGTTGTTAGAGTTTTCCTTTTAGGCCATAGGATATAATCTCATTAAATTTATGTATGTCTTGGTTTGTGTATGTCCATCTTCCTCATAAACTCATTGAGTTTTATTTCATCAATAATGTTATGGATCTAGTACTACAACACCCAATAATATATGTTATAATGCATAATTTCATTATGGAATTTATAAAATTTGTGTTTATTTATGTGCTCATTAGGTGCTTGTAACTTATCTAGTATTTAGTATGTTTGAATATGTTTAGTACGTTCATAGATTACTCCAGGGTTCTCGTTGAGCTTTGTAGATGGTCATCTTTCCAAAAATTTATTACCGTCGGCGTTGTTGTTATTATTGTAGTTGTTTTTATGCATTTATATTTTCCGTTTTGATTGTTCATTTGTCTATTTATACAGTATGCAGTGTTCCAAGAGGCGCTCGAAGCCATCGTGAGTTGTTCATTTCTTTAAATCATATTATGGTACAAAGGATTTGTGTCTCCGTATATTTATACTCTAGAGATATTATCAATCTTGATGTGTCGTTTCATCTGCTTGAGCATTTATTTGAAGCTGAGTGCCTTCTTATTCATAATGGTATATGATCAATTACGGGCAATATTCTTTATATGTATGCCATGACCACCACCAAAGAATGGACATATTGCATCTTATTTTCGTATCCATAAATCATTAGATGTATTCTCGTAAAGTATTTTTTGGTGGATGATTGCAATATATGATATAGTACTTGTTTCCCTTGATTACCTTATAATCGATAAATTGGTTTTTAAGGGTTGTTCCCTGCATCTTGAAATTTTTTAAGCATCCAAATGGGGATGCAAGTTAGACTACGTCAGAGAGTTACCGCAGAACGTCATTGAAAATGCCCTTATATTTCATCTTGTCGTCGCTCCCGTACAACATCATTTTGTTTTTTAACTACTCATTGTCGTGTTATGGATTTCCTTTACCAGTGTAATTGTTCATATGGTGAAGGAAATTTGGTGGCAGATATTCGTATAGGATGTAGGGAGCCAAAGGTGATTCATCGTCCTGTAAATACTAATCATCTTCCAATTTAGCATCGGCTCGTCTGTTGTTTGTTTTCGGAAGAATAAATAAGCATGTTGATGTCCCAATCTCAAACATTTTTTAGTCGAAGGTACTGCTCCACTTTTAGTTGGGAAGGTCTATGAATATGGGTATTGACCATATTATGGGTTCGACGGAGCTGCAGGGTTGGCTCTAAGGGGGTCGGTTGAACCCTATAAGCTTGGTTTTGTATTTTTGTTGGTTTCTTGTTTACGATGATTGAGCTTTGCATGTATATTTAGTTCATGTTTAGATGCATCACAATAATTATATTATGGTTAGTGTATGGGTATAGTAGCGTGGTATTGAGTCTGTTGTTGGAGGTTCGACTAAAACACCGAAAAAGTCTGTTGTTGGGGTTCGACTAAAACATCGAAAAAGTTTGTTGTTGGGGTTCGATTGAAACCGAAAGAATCTATTGAAAATTTTGTCGAACCCCGATAACACTAGTGGAAGTTGTAGCCATTCGGCTTTAGCAGAATGTGTATGTTTTTAATAAATTATTAATATATTTTTAGATTTTTAAAATCTAATTTAATTTTTTAAGTTATAACTTGTAAATGTTATAATAAGTGTTACAATAATATCAAATTTATCTAAATATATAGGTTAAGGATTTTTTAAAGACTAAAAAGTAATTCTATTTTTTTTTGTCTAGAAAGTAATTTAACGTAAATTTAAATAAATACAATGGTAACAATCAACATAATTTTACCTTTTTTATATAATTTTATAATTCGCTTTTCATGTATAAATAGTTTTTCAGTAGATGTCTGAAATAATCATAATGTCTACAAATGATTGATATTTTTGGACAGTACTAAAACAAACCTCCTTATTTTACTATTATTATAGACTTGATCATTGTTTTTATTCTAGAAAAATTTACGTAAAAGGATAAATGTCTAATTATGTACATATGTTTCGTAATATTTGTTATTCTCATTTTTTTTAACACAAAATTCAATAAAATATTTAATTACTGCCCAAGTCATTGAATCTACTTATCAAACTTATTTTTCTTTATTTATTCAAAATCACCACTATTGTTTTTTACTGCGATAAAAAAACTTTAAAGAACCCTTATAATAAAAAGGAGAGGGAGAGGGAGAGGGAGAGGGAGAGGGAGAGGGAGAGAATAGTAAAAATCAATTAAAATAATGTGCATTCTTTCATGGCGGTCACAATATTGTTTTTAATTGTTTTGGCAATATCAAGGAGAAAAGTCAACCGGACAATAATATAATATTAGTAATGTTTATTTCTGATTTTCCATTAGTTTGGGTGTGGACTATTTCTTCTAACATGCATAAATTAATGTTTCGACTAAAAGTAAAATTTTACATGCATGATGCATGAATCATTTTTCTTCATGTAAAAGCTTTCTGAAGTAAACCCACATTTATTTGAAAAACATCAAGGGTGTTTATGTAAAACGATAAATATTAGTAAATGTAATATTAGTGAGGGAAAAAATATAGGAGAAACGCAATATTTCCTTTTATTTATCTAAGCCTCTTTTGAACTTAAAAGAAAAATATTTTATTGTTATTTTTTCTAGTTTTATTTATCGTTTAAAAAATATTTAATTTATTTTGATATATAATTTTAATTTGTTTATAACTTTGCAAACACCAAATTAATATATCATCTAACAAAATAAAAATATTATATAACTTTATAATTTTATTTTAAAACTTTTTTTTTCCAAAAATAAAATTAGATTAATAGAAGATTGATCACATTTAAAGTTAGGGAGCTCCATTAACTCATTTAGATCACAATTTGTCCTTTAATTTGGGAGGTTGGTGAAAATTTGATTTTACACAAATAACATTTCATCTTTTTAACTTTAATTTTTTCAATTTTAAGCGTGACGTTTCCGAGTTAAAAATTGAAATCCGATTTTCTTTTCTGAAATCCAAATTTTAGAGAGACCATGCAAATTTCCAATTTTGATTTCCTTTTTTTGTAAATTTCTTTAAGAAGAACATAGACATTCTCTTGCAACTTTGAAATCCATATACTTTTGTTTATTTGTTTGTCGATGATTATATGAATACTTGAAAATTCTTTACTTCTAGATATGTATCGTATTTGGCTTTTTTTCTTGATGAAACATGCAAAATGATAAAAGTATTTGTTTTTAAAAAAGTCAGGAAAAATCATACTTGTTGTTAGTCCATTTAGTAGATAATTGTATATAAATGTTAGGAATTATCCATTCTTATGTACCCAGTACCCAAACTTCCGAGAAATGTAATGACTCTCAATTGAGTTGGAGCCTAACTTTTATCATTATCAAAATTTCTGTTAATCTCAAAACTCCAATTTTCCAACCAATTTGTAGCTTGGTTATGCTATATGTATATGTGTTTTACTGTCATGTTTAAGTGGATGAATGACCTGCAACATTGTAACATTTTGTCTAAATACCACAAATCTGAAACATTTTGAACTTCTTTTGGTTCAGATAATAAGGCCACCAAAAGAGAACGAGTCTAAATTATGGGAGGGGATTGCTTGTCATATGTTCTTCTAAATGCTATAAGTATTTCCTATTTGTCATCACAAACTAATCCTCCATCACTTGTTTCTACATTAAAGGTACATGAGCCTTCTGTCTTAAGTTGGATTATATTTTCAGCTGGGTGAATCCATTTGAGTGTTAAGCATTTCCTAGGCGTTGATAATTGGAAAATACGACCAAAAGTAGCTGCAACTTTTTTACATTGACTAGAGTGAGTTCTCTTTAGTATTTTATCCCTATCCAAGTTAGTTAAAACGCAAATAATTTGATCAATCAATTGATTAAAATTAAGTTATATTTTGATGCTTGCTCTTGTTTATGTTCTTCCAGATAATCCAACATACAATATGAGGGATGATGTTCGTAATGTGAACATCATTATTGTTAAACCAATGCCAGTTCTTGATCATGTGATGAAGAATAATTGTCTTAGCTATCATTATATCAAACAACCCTGCAAAATGCTTCCATACTACCCAGGTAACTTCACAGTTTATAAACAAATGATGAACTGTTTCAGTATAAACTGTAATCCAATTGTCAAATAGCTTTGTGGAAGTCATTGTGTTCCATATTTTACCGAATAACTTAGATTTGTTTCCTATATATTTGATTTTTCCCAAGTTTCTTTTACGCTGAAGTTTTTAGATTGAAATAAAGTTTAATTGATCGAATCTTCTTTGTGGGTATTTATTCTGAGCTTACTAACTTTAGCTATATCAGAAGTTGTTATCTTCTACTTGAGAAGGTCAAAGTTCAAATCATCATCCAACCAATAGTTATTAAACTTTTCCAATTGATACTAAGACATATCATCATTTTATGTAAGTTGAATAAATTGATGGTTAGAGCACAATTATTCAATATAGAAATCTATGTTACAAACACCAATTTTCCAACAGATGAATGTTTCAGCTAAAGATCTTATCTTCAACAATCTTTTCCATTTTTTGGAGCTTTTGCTTGTTATTTGAACTATTGTAGGCAAATTGTTGGGACAATATGTGGATTTTTGGTATCTAACCCAAAAAGAATTTTTAAGTTTTAAATCTATACCAAATCGTACAAAAGTACCTTTTTGAGGGTCTTTAATTCTTCTTAGATTAAGGCCATATATCTGAAATAAGGCTTACATAACTTAGAACATTTAGCCCAAATGATGTTTGATTTATTTTCTAATTTTCTGGAACTTATAACTTATAGCTTCAATCTTTGAATAACATTCTTTGGTAATAAGTTGCTATGAATGTAATAATCAACGTAAGTAGCTATGATGGTCTATATTAATGTCAACCTTTCTCCAAAAGATAGAATTTTATAGTCCTACTCATAAATTTTGGTCTTTATTTTATGATAAGCTCTTCATATATCCTGTTCTTTTTTAATGTACAGATTTGGATGCCAAGGTACTTAAAAGGAAGTGAGCTATGTTATTTGACCTAAAATATCTTAGTTTTTATCTTTGTTTATTACTTGACCCAAAATAGCTTGCAATGGTTATATAAAGTCTTTACATTTGAAGTAGTTCCATTTGTGAATATTAGAAGATCATCTACATAAGAAAGCGATGGAATATCAAGTTAACCATTATCCTTGTATCTCATTTTAGGCTTCATTCGATATAGATTTCTCTGCCTTAGGCCATTAATTGACTTGAAAAAGCCTTGAACTTCACCATTTATCAGTATTGAGAAGAAATAAGATCTTACACTCTCCATGATCAGAATCTGGACCCTTTTGTTAAAACCAAATACATCCAAAACCTTGATAAGAAAGTTGAAAAACAACCTATCGAATGCCTTAGACATATAAAGTATTAGCATGATATTTCCTCCATGAACCTTTTTGTTTAAATCATATACCCTTCTTGAGAAAGAAAGATATTGTCATGGATGTTTTTTCCATTGATAAATCTCATTGCTCATCATAGATGATCTTGGGAAGAAATATAGTTATTATATTGCTTAACACCTTAGAGAGAATTATGTTAAAAATTGTGCAAAAACTAATGGGTCTGAACTCATTTCAAGCATGTGGCTGATTTACTTTAGGGATAATGCATATAATGATAGTATAAATCCCCGTAGGTATATGAATGCTGATATTACATCACACAAGTCCTTTTGAATTATTGGCCAACAGACTTGAAATGATTTGGTTGTGTAATCATCAACATAAGCAACACTTATAGGATTCACGGACAGTTTTATGTCAAGAATTTCCTTGTCTTTAGGAAGATCCAGAATTTTACAATTATCCTCATAAAAATAAGACTAAGAATGATGTTATATATATTCTATGATTTCTTTTGGATGGTACCATCAATCAATATGGATTTAAAGTGCTATTTAGTAGATAAACCAAGTTACTTTGGGTCATTAATTCAACAAACTTCATACGAAATTCCTCGGATACAATTCCTTCTTCTTATTTTCCTTACATAACTATGGTAAACTTTTGAATTTTTTTCACCATCTTTTAGCTAACTTTTATGATTTTTTTCTCCTAATAAGCATCCTCATTGGCCAGAAATTGGAGGGAAATAACCTGATATTTTGTCAAATTAGTCCTATCTTCCTGACCTTGAGTATTTTGGTAGCAGACTTCCCTACATTTTACTTCGTCTTTTATCTGAATAATAGCTTCAAAAACATTACAAGTACAAATTTATTCCAAACTTTAAGATTTTCTTTAAGTATCTTAAGTTTAAGCCATAAAATGTGTATAAGAAGATCATAAATTGTTTCAACCCAATTCTCTCTAACAATATCTAGGAACTGATGGTGCAATATCCACATGTTCAAGAATATAAATGAAGATTTTATCATGTTTGTTTTACTAGATATATTAATGTTTAGAGGATTTTGATCAAAGCTGTTCATCACCAAGTGTTTAACTTTGTGTTGTTGAAGCAATCAACCCATTTAGGATCGAACAAAACTTTATCTAGTCGTTTCCATTTCATAGAGTTTTTCCAGGTATAATTAAAACCTATAAACCCATCATCCTTGAGGTTGCAATCCTGAATAGCCTCATCAAACTCATCCACAATTTTTTGACATAAGGTAAAGTAGGATAGCTGATCATTAGGGATAAAAATTGCGTTAAAATCACCCATTAGGATCCATTCGTACACCTTAGAAGAAATATTTCTCAAACTATCCCATAGATCATATCTTTGGGCACGAATACATTTTCCATATATAACAGCTACCCATAAAGTTTGTTTGAGTTTCTATGGTTTACTTTCATGTGAATTAGCTGATCCCGATTACATATCTTATTATTGATATTGGATGTACTATGTTGATACCATAACTTCTTTGTGATCGTATCCAATTTTTCAACATAAATCATAGGCTTTTGCAGGACCATGAAGTCTATTATTTCAAGCATTTTGATTGTCTTTAACCTTTTTATAGTTGCCTTATTACCTAAACCCATTACATTTCCATATAAGATGTTTATTATCATTTGAGGATTGATGAAGAAAGTCTTACGAGACCTTTAGTTATTGGACTTTTGTTGTTCGGATTTTTGAAGTTCATGATATTTACTTTCGTTGGTTTATTGTTTTAAACCTTCTTAAAATCATCTTCTGGCTTTTATTTTATTGAATGATGAAGAGGAATGTAAGCTACCTATGTTTTCCACAGATGTATATTCAGTCTCAAGAGATTTTCCTTTATATTTACCTAATCTAAATAGATTGCTTAAGCCAATGTCTTAAAGAGCTTCTATGATGTCTCCTTCCTTTAATTCCAAGTTATTATTTTATGAGTCTTGTATGGTTTTTGTATGAATTTCTCTATTATTAGTACTTATTATATCTTATGTTCTATGGGTCATATTATTATCCTCCAATCCTGGTTGGTAAGTCTATTGGTATCTCTTGATTTTGTATTTTGGTTGAGTCATTATGTCTTTATCCTTTGAATCTTTTTTAACAGAGTGATCATTTTTATTATTATAGACTTCAACCTTGTATTGACTGTTTGTTTGTTTGGTGTAGAAATTTTGTTAAGCATGAGCGGTTGAACTTGATTTGTATGGTTATGTAATAGTTTTTTTGCAGCTAATTGATAAACACATAAGTGATAACAATGGTTGCAGTAGGTAGGTATGTTTCTATAATTTATATATTGCTAATAACCTTCTTGAGTTCCAAAGGTAATATATACCTTATTTATTAGCTCATTTGATACGTCTAGAGTAATACATATTTTACATCAATTATATCGAGCTCTATTTTTCTCAGGTACCCAAACCGAGAGGGGATCACCTATGGTCGCTATAGTCTGTATACTGTCATGATTGTACATGAACTCTGGGAGGTTCGGTAGTATGATCCAAAGCAAAGTTATTAATGACTTCTTGTTCGGATTGAAGGATGGCTCCCATTTTATAAGTCTCGTGATTCTATCCCCAGCAACCTATACGTTTCAATACCAAAGATTTTTTAGATCTTCTTTGATATAAATCTGAATTATTACATGTCTTTGATCCCAAGATGATGTAGAAACTTCTCCAGAAAACTTGAACCTTTCCAAGAACTTTTGAATGCCCTATGTTTAGGTCTTCTTGTGTACTTCCCTATAAAAGTTGATATATGTTGGTTGAATTTTTAATAGATTAACATTGACTATTTAATCAATTTTTTTGTAAATATTTAATCAATTTACAAACATGTGTCATTGTATCTAAATAAATACCAAATTAATATACATGTTAACCATACCATATCCTATTTTTTTAAGATTTTATATCAAAACTCCAAAAATATCAAACTCAATAAATGAGAAGTCTAAACAATGTAAAATGAACAATCTAATTGAAAAGCAAGATATGTCACAAACCTCAAACAAAATACATCATATATGTTTAAGCGTTATATTAATATGAAGGAGATATTTATTATTTCTACTATACTATGGATGTTTTTTGCTCTGCTATAACAAAAAAAATCAACTTATAAAACAATTATTTTTGTTCACCGGGAGCGAAAATATATGCTTACGTTAACATTGAAAACAACTATTATTTTCACCATGGGCGAACATATTTGTTCTTTTAACTTTAATATATATATATATTGGCGAATGAACATAATTGATTTTACGAATTAATTAAGTTAATGACTCAATGATATAAGTAATTACTTTAGCAATTAATGATAGACACTTTAAAATGTTTGTCTAATTTTTGTGAGGCATGTATTTGGTAAGTAGTATTTTATAAAATTACACAAACTTACTCACAATATACATGCATTACACGAAACATGACATTATCAAATAGGTAGTAGACATAGGTTATATCTGGGTTATGTGTTAGTTATAAGTTTATAGGATGATTGAAAACACGGGATAACTCTTAGATTATAATAGTCTAGCGACATGTACAAAAACTATATAAAAAAAACTCTAACCTAATGTGGAAAAAAAGATCGACATAAACAAAAAATATTGTTTGCTTTTTAAAATTAGGGTTCATCATGTTGGTAATAGATTATGATACTTCTAATTTACATGTTGGAAGCATAATAAAAAACCTATAAACTTTGTAAAAGGATGATATACAACGAGAAATCCAAAGAAAGATGAAGGAAGATATTTGAACCAACGTATTTAGTCTGGATCCAACCCCTCATATTATTATACTTATCTTGAACAATATAAATCTTAATGATGTATCCAATTTATGTAATTTTACAATATCACTTAAGAATATCACACGTTAGAAAAATACATGCACTCGTACGTATAGTATTTATTATAAAATGGGAAGGAGAAAATACATCAAATGACTTATGATGAAAAAATACGGGTTAAAAGTTCTCATAGATTTTTTTATACATGACGTCTATCGAGCTTTTGTTGACATTTTCATACATGTTTATTATGGGTAGTACTTACAAGAAGATGAGGTATAAAATATTATTATTTTTAAATTGTTTGCGTAACATCGAAGAATATCATATGTTCCAGGTTTTTCATTTTTATGGATGCAAAAAAGTTAAACAACAATACGTGGGTCTTGGATCTTCTTAATTTTTCCATAAAACAAAATGAGTTTGTGTTACTTAAATTATAAGCGGGTAGAGAATTCGTCTTGACGAGAAAAATCAACAAGATATATCTAAACTTAATCTACATGTTCTTCAAGTGGTATATAAATAATATTATTATATATAGTATAAAGATTAATTGAAGAATAAAGGTGTTTGGAGAACTTTTAAATTTTATAATGTGTTTGTGTGTATATATAATAAAAGATAAAATATACTAATATAGTCGATATCAAGTTTATGGAGTACGCTCAAATATTATATTGGTGTCAATTATAAACGTGTTCAAGCTAATTTGACTAAAAATGAGAAAACTTATGTCAAACATATCATCAAACAAGATGATAGCACAACCATAAAGTCTTTTCTTAGCCTTCCAACTAGAGTAAAATTACAAGCACCACGAGAATATTATCCAGTCAAACTCAAAAAAACTTAGTTGACTATATATAAGCCCACGAGGATGTCCAAACATAAATAAGTATAAAATGATTATGCGAGCCATAAACAAAAGTTGTTGTATTGTGAATATCTTGTACACTACCTTCCCTCGTACGATGTGAGGCCAATGGTTATTTTGGTTTAGGGGTTATTACTCATAAATATTTACTTGCGTAAGATAATTGACTACATACAATATAATAATGTTAAATAAAACTACTAATATTTTATGTTTCACACTTTTTTGACATTTTAGCCCCTTGTGTCAATATGTGTGACATGTGTAACATTTTAAAATCTTATGTTAAAAAATATATGAAATTTTGGTCTCTCGTACGTGCGATTGATTTTATTACACATTTGGTCTTTCAAATTTATATTCTTATTTTTCCTTAATGTTGGAGTCAAGTTAATTACTTTATGGTAAAATGAAAAAAAAAACTTTCTTTCTCTTACAACTCATCTTTATCTTTCCATAATGCCATTCTCATCGATAAAAACTATGTAACATAAAAAAATTAACAAATTATTTGAGTGTTTTGGCTTATAAGTAGTCTTGTTATCGGATCGGGTCGGTCCGAGTTTGGATTGGACCGAGAGCAGTTCAGTAAGCTATCGGACGGGTCCAGCCCGGATCACTAAGCGAAAGGAGCCAAATATTATGGACCGACTCTTAACGGGCGTGTCTATTAGTTTATCATAAATTTCTTATGGTTTTAGTTAAAATCATATGTAGATTATAAAAAAAGATTATATATCTTCCTTACTGGACTAGTTACCGAGCGGACCGGTCCAGACGGGTAAGAGAGTCGGTCCAAGATTTCAACTCCTAACCTAGCTAGTTTGGCATATAAATCATCGTGCGTAGCGTAAACTTGGTCATATAAAAATAAATTTTGTTATATTTTTTCCAATAGTTTTTATTTAACTTAAAAAGGTACTATATGAATATCAAAGAAAAAAAGTTGTTATTTTGCTAAGGATTAGCAAAAAATATAAGTTTTTTTATGTTAGTTGTTTGATTTTTATATCTTATCTTGTTGGTAAGTTTGATTTTAGATCGTTTAGATGTTAATATACTATATTTTTTACTATAATATAATAAATGATATATTTGTTTTTATGAGTAAAAAAAAGTTACTCATGTTCTCCTCGTATATAGTAAAAATATAAGTTTTTTAAAAGCAAAAAAAATAAGTAAATTCATTTAACGATTGAAGAATATGTTTAAAAGATGCTTGTATTTTTCCCACTTAACGACTGGCTATATGTGTTTAACAAAATGTTTAAATTATATTATATTTTAATTTATATTATATTTTAGTATATTATATGGTATTAATTTATTTTATGAGTGAATAAAATGATTCGTTTGTTCATTCAGACGAAATAAATATTAAAAAATTAAAAAACAAAAAAACTCGCATTCATTCGCTACAAACAACTATATGTTATTTTTATATTAATCAAAAGTCTTATATTTTCATTAGTTTCTTACGATATTTTTTTTATTGTATATAAAGCTTTTAACTTTGCTTTATAAGAGAAGAAATATAAATTTTATGATAAAATCAAACATGTCAATTCAAATAAAATATGTAAAACTATATATTTAGATTAACAGCAATCAACAATCTGAAACATTTAACATAAAATAATGATATAAAACATCAAAACATTCAAGTAAAACAAAAAATCAAAAACATTAAGACATTCAACTCAAACAACAATAAAAAAAACAAAATATTCAAGTAAACAATAACCATAATCACCAAAATATAAATAAAAATATAAAATATTAAATATTAAAAAACAACTTTAACAAACTAGATATACTATTGACATGCCATTTAAGCATCATATACTCCGTTACTCATCTTCTCAAACATCATCTTTTGGAATCTAAAAAATATAAATCTTAAACTAACTCACTTCTCATATTATTTTGCAAATAGTATAATTCTTATTTGATAAGAAAATTAATATATCCGACAACAGTTGATATGAATCAATTTTGTCATTGCATTTAAGGATGTTAAACCATGGTATCTCCTCTAATGGTTTCATCAATATGTGAAATGATGATTAGCACATGTTATCATATCTAACTTCATTAAAATATAAATTTAATATAGTAAATATGCACCGACTCAACCAATAAATATTTTACCATCAACCTATAAAAACGAAAAAACAAATGAATGGACTTTCTTTGCGGTCGACAAATATAATATAACTCAATTACGCATGTGAAGAATATGGTTAATAAAACCCTCAAATATGAAAGTTGTAAATTAGTTAAATAGTTAAATATTCAACACTCAAATAACGTAATAAATTATTCATTATCGTTGTGAAATACTCAGATGTTCCACGTAAAGCGTTGAATGACTTTACTAAATATGTATCTTTTATGCATAATTGGCCAATGTTCCAATCATGTAACCTAATAAACCAGTTGGTATTACGTGCGACCGATTTTATTGATAAAAATACAACCAAATATATACACTAGATTACTCTCGTGCAACAAAATATATGATGGGTCTTTAATTATGCACATGTGTCATGATATCGAGCAGTTGAAAATGTATATTTTAGTCAAGACATCCTCAACAAAAAACTGCCACATGCGTCATACTTATCTTTAGATGTACTTGATACACCTAAAATGTTGTGCAACGATTAAGCTGTGTGATCCATATCTCTATTGTCCTCTACCTTGAGAAGTTGTCTAGCTACCAATAAACATGTAATGATCATCGTATCGTCCAGCTTCATCATCATTTTTCCAAAAACAAGTTAAATATATTTATCATATAATATCATATTTGTACGGATATTTCGATCAATGAAAGATTTGTGTTCCCGTTGAAAAGTCAATCTAACGATGAGTGGATCAAATACATAATCGTTTATAATTGTTTGAACCAATATTTAGTTGTACAACTCGCATAACGAAACAATAACTAGAACTCAAAAAGACTGTTATATTCATACTAACACACACAAATATATTTAGTATAAAAAAAACTACATAATTAGTAAAAATAATTTTAAAAAATATATATAATTATTTGGTTTTGATACATGTAGTATGTTGTGTGCTTTTGTTAGGATGAATTATTATACACGACCAACCAATAAGACAATTTTAAGCATTTTAACAACTCAAACTCAGTGGCACGTGAGTTTAAACCCAAATGAAAATATCTTTCGATCATGTTACGATAGCATACAATATAATATAAGATACACAATACATTTGAATATAATCAAAGTATTAATAAACTTTTATTTTTGAAAAAATAATAATATCTTTATTTATTTAAAACGATAACAATTTAATGGTAACAATGATAAATGAAATATTTTTCAACCAAAAAATATTATTCAATTTTACTTTAAATACTAATTTATGTCGCTACTAACAATAACTAGATAAATCAAAACATTTTTTTAGTAAGCCATCTTTTACTCATTTACTCTAATATTTTATACATAATTAAATTTGGTTTGAGATAGTTTCAACATAGTTTCAAGGTTGGATCGTTATTTAATTTTGGCCCAATCTCCTATTGGGCTATTGTCTATAGCATAAATTAAATTACATCCTTAACCAGCGACACATGGAAAAGGTAAACAGATAGAATTAGTTACCAGAAGAGCATTGATTAATCATATGTTTAGCGAGTGACACATGGAAAAGGTAAACGGTGATACCACCATTAATACAATGTGTGTTTTATTCATTCACTAAATCCTCTCAGCTTCTCTTTACCAATTCTATTTTAGGTTTAGATGTTACATATACCTTTTGTCTTCAGCCTTTACAAGGTGTTTTTTTGTATGTAATTTCGTTTCTATTTTCGTTGACACTTTTAGAGTACTATTTTATTTTATCATTTGTCTGTCATTGTTGGAACAAATTTGTTCTCTCTAAAAAAAGTGCAAGATTATTGAAAGAAATATAAGTTATGATCATGTTTAAAAAGAAGTTTAAAGAGAAGAAGAGAAAAGAGTTTTGAGAGACAATAATAATGGAGTTATGTCATATTTGGGGTTGTTTTATGCTCTAAAATTCATGTACGAATTCATGGAATATGTTTAAGAGAAACAGAGTCGGACTCTCCAAAACTAACCAAAATCAATTTTATTTATAAATTAGAAACGAGAAAAGAATATAAGTTGAAGACAACTATAGAAATTTTTTGGTTACTAATATTTGTTATCTATTCAAAGTCTTTATTATACTAAGTTTTAATCGATCATCAATATAAGAGAGAGTAAATATGTTTTGTTATTGCTGTACATAATATGAGTTTAATTATATTTAAAAATAGATTTTATTAGAAAATAATTTTATAATTTTTTTATAAATATTTTTTAAATTGCATAATTAAGCAAGTTAAATTATATAATAAACTGATTAAAATTGTGAAATCATAGATTAAATGATAAAATTTAAGAATAGAAGGGTATGAAAAATCATATGAGTAAATATGTTTTGATATTGCTGTACATACAATCTAATTATATTGGATCCGTTAATCCAAAAATATAAAATCGTTATAAAATAAAATAATTCAGGTAGAAAATAAAAATAATATATATCGGTTATATAATTTTATATGATATATGTTTATAAAAACTATTATTTTGTTTATAAAAAATCATATGAAAATAAAAGGCTTGGTATTTATTTTTGTTTTACACCCTACTTTCATATAAAAGCAACAAAAAATTCGGTTTAGGATATATAACCATGATTACGAACAATTGCTCTTATAAATTTGTCCATTTAACTAGAGACGATCAACTACTAAACAAAAAGTGAAATGGCTAATGTATAGGATAATATTATTTATTATTTTGATTTAATCAGCTAAGCTACTAGTAGCATTTATTTACTTTTTTTCTGCCAATATGATTCGGTTGATATGGTAGTAACGCATGTATTATGACGATAACGCTCATCTCACAATTAAAAAGGAGTTGACTTTATGACAGTCCTGTTTAGGGGCTATCGACTCCATTTAGACAATACCCACATGCCAATTCTATTTATATTTTATTAAAATTGTTTAGTTGTAATAATATAATCCAGAAAAGTATGTAGATTTCGTTTTATAAATCCGTTTCAACATATATAGTATTTATTGAATCGTAACATCTTAATCATACTATTGAGTCACTCAATATATATATATATATATATATATAAACAAAAATTATATATTACGTTTATCCATAATATTATTAGGTATAAAATAAATTTGCTATTTGAATCCTTTGTTTCAATCTTTTTATTGATTATAAGATTTTTTATTTGTTTTTTTCGGTTTTTGATATTATCCGTTTGAGTTTGTTGTATTATTGATCGATCTAAATGTGAAATAAAAAAAAATGTGGTCAATTTACCTAACAAAACGGTTGACAAAATATTGTACAATCCTATCACACTATCACACGTCTTACTCAATTAAGTTTTGTTTTTAACTTAATTGTATTATATCTTTTTATTCCGCTTTGTTGTCGAGACCAAAATCCGTTAAATCAATCTCTTTTAATTTAGTCTATGAAATTATTAGTCCAGTCTTAAGTGTGTTAATATTTGGACTCATTCCATCAATGGACTATAATTTAACCCAATATTTAACTTTATATCTCCATAATGGATTTTCACATATTAGTCGAATTCTTAATTGTATTAATAACTAGATTGCTTATTAATTTGACCGTTTATGATAATGTTTAAATACATCATTAGCATATTGATCTATAAATTTCCAACAATCTCCCATTTAGATCGTTATGTGTTACTCAAAGATGACAATAAGAAAACTGAACATACATACATATGAACGATAAAAGATTAAAGACCTCATCCTCACAACGTGAACCACTAGACACAACAGTAACCAATTTATCACATCATTCAACTACGGTGTGTAACATAAGAATAATATGAAATGTAATCGCACATATTCATTCTTAATTGGTCCTACTTAACTGGAAATCTAGTTAATGAATTAGAGAAGTCAATAAACTTTAACTGAGTCATATATTGCAAGAAACCAAAATATACACAATCAAACAATATATATATATATATATATATATATATATATATATATATATATATTGTTTATCGTTTTAAAACTCTAACTGAAACCAATGATCCTTTAAACAAACAACACTCATTCTAATGGTGTATTCTATATTGAGTTGACAATTCAGAACTTTTTTTAATAAACATGAACTTTATATTTACATGTTTGAACTTAGATAAAGTCATACTACTTAATTGTATAATTATTGTCACATCTAGCCTTACGATACTTTATTTCCCTTCTACAATGACTTGATTTTTAACCCAAAGTGACTGGTTGAACACATTAAAACACTCAACATAGTCAAATGTCATAGAAATGGTGGAACTATCGTTACTTTATATTTTTTTCCATAATATTGTATCTCTACCAAATGTGTCCACACAACCTATTAAAATTTGAGTTGTAAATACCCATTGATCTCCAGATTATCTCGACTTTCTATACGTCAACATGTGTCATTTTGTTTGTTGTTTATATAAGAGACTCATTTTTACTGCTTTCGAATGGTCCATCTCCAAACTACTTACATACATTTCCACAACCCAACAGTACATGCAATGTTCGACCTTGCACAAACTTGAGCATACAACAGACTCCCGACCGCTAAAGCTTATGTAATCTTTCATATTTTCTCAATCTAAAAGTTTGTCTTTAGATATTGACTTGCACTTAATATGTCTCATGTATATAAGGGCATACTAAATTATGAACTTACTTCAACTAAACCTTTGGTACCCATAGTCATAAACGGAGTTCATCTCAAAACCAAAGGAGACTATTATCTTAAGGAGCTTGTGGTATTATTGTTGAGAAGTCTATTTGCATTATATAGAATGTTTTCCTTAATGTCATTTTTAATTAAAAACAGTCTTAAAATATATTTGATGAAGTTCTAGGTTAAAAGTTGCTACTAGTGCCATGTTTTTTCTAAATAAGTCTTTCATAAAACTTGAGAGAACGTATCTTTAAAGTTAATTCCTTTATGTTGAGTATATCGTATTTTCATATGTCACCATTTATTTTCTCCATATTACCCCTAGAATCACATTTGGTTTTTGTAACCTTACTTACAACCAATTGGTTTTTTCATAAAGTAATGGGAGAAGCTTCAAAATTTCGTTATCCTGTATTAAGTTATACGCTTCCTTTGTAGCGTTGAGCTAAAAGTGAGAATTATAACTCCTCATGGCTTTATGAGAGCCGGTTGGCTACCTCTTGTTGCTTTTTAAAGAAGTCAGTTAGCCATCCTCTTGTAGCTTTATGAGAAATTTGGTTGGCTGATCCCTCGTTTCTTTTCAAAAGAATTCAACGAGCTAAACCCTTGTGCTTTAAAAGAGTTAGGAAATAGTATTTTAATGTTTTTTAATTTATCACTTGTAAGGTATAAAACATAAATATATAAATAAAAAATGACACGTGTATTCGGTGACAAATGTATCTGCATTTGTTAAACGTTCATGTGTCACCAGAGTATGAAAGTGTACACCACCAGATAATATGTTGATTACTTAAACTTGTGCAAATAAAAGGAAGTTATAGCTTCAAGCAAAGTAAATCTTTAAGTATTCAATATTCCAAGGATGGGGAAGGGAAGTCATTCACTATCATCAAGCTTGTAAGTTTTAGTTTATAGTTTTTCAAAGATAATGCATGCCTATTATAGTTAGGACCAATATTACCATCTTTTTGGTCCCTTATATGATTAAAAACCTGTATGAGCACAAGGGCCCAAACTGAAATTTGTGAAGATTGACTGTAGAAGCATATTTGATTTGTATTAGAGTTTGATAATGTTGTACACTTAGGTGTTCCTTCGGTCACATTTCTTCAATTAAATCAACCTCAACCCATTTTCTAATGATATTATGTTTTTTTTAAATAATTAATGAGTCAGAATAAGGGTAGCATAATTTCCCCATAACAATTGCATTCATGTCATAAATATGAGCAAATGACACTTCACCTACATGTCATATGAAAGGTTATCTTATATGTATATATGATTTTTTTGCAAGAAATCAAAACATTATTGTATATATATTTTTTAGGAAAAGATAAGTTATTTCATCGTTTTGAAATTGTAGTCCTTTATATATTGTAATCACCTTTAGCAAACTAAACTTACAACAAATATTACTTTAAAAAAGATTAAGTACATAACATCCTCTTATCCTTGCGAACGGTTTTATCAATAATCATTTTGAAAAATAGTCAACCCTAACAAAGAGTTATTGACGCCCTTCTAAAACTTTAGATTTGGTCTTATAATATATAATCCCCGTATATCAAAAGAAAAAACCTTTTATATGATTTCCAAATGAACAACATGATTGATTGATAATAATTTTACAGCCTTGGTAGGTTTCACACTTTTTACTATCTCTTGAGTATGAAGCCATAATTTTCGCCCAATAGTACTATGCCAAAAAAACCTTCTTAGCAAGACTTATGCTTACAGTGAGCTAAACCTACCCTTTTATTGAGCTTCTCAAGAAAAATAAAAGACTTTGTAGATGAAAGATAACAAATGAGAGGTCAATGCAGTTTTTGTTGTTATAATATTCCTTATAACAACACGTATATGTTAGCTCAAATATTCAGGCTACAATTTGTGACTTTGTCTAATGAAAATATAGCGTTCAAGAGATACCCTAAAATCTATGCCATCTAGTAAACTTTAGATTTAGTTGAGAAGACCTTTGTTTACATTCCTATTCAGAGTTCAGACACATTGTCAATTTAAGTTCACTTTTGAAAGACAACTGAATGGGCATCATCTTAACATGAAAAGTAAATGAGAGAGTCGGCCAACGATGTTTTGGCTATAAGGACTTGCTCATAATACACCGTCTTAAGTATTTTGACATCATGTTTTAGGAGTTTCATGTACTAAATTAAATGTTATTTCGTACTTCTAACTAGTTAATATCATGATTTATTAACATCAGGGAATCACCGAACAACTTTACTCGTTCTCCAACTAGTATCTCGAGAGAAAAAGATGACTTGGCTAGGTTTCACCTTAATTTATATGAGAGATCACTGATATCAGTGTCCATTCGGGGTACTGGTTGGAACCTAAAAATAACTTTGGGTTTTGTTGGTGAGGCTTTAAGTAAGGGTTTATACTATAGGGTCAGAGAGGTTTGGATAATAAGATTTGGTTGAAACTGCCATACCCACAATCCCAAACCCTGACCTGGGTCTACTGATGATTTGACTTATGAGTTCAAGATGCATTGATTATTGATATAAGAGGAAATAATATTATTATAAGGCTACATTTAGGGTTAGGGCTCGATGATGTTTTCTTCCACCATTGGGGTAAATGTCATTCTATGATGCTAACTCCTAGATCTGTGTTATCCACTCGATGAATATGAGTCTTATTCGAAATCCATATAATAACTCTCACTTGAAAAGGTGGAGTTGCGTTGGCACCGATCATGACTACTTCTCCAATGAGGAATTGCTCATGTTCGCACGAAACTATTGAAGTAACTTTGAGTCCTCATCATTTCCCTCAGTAGTTTGCGCCGAATTTTTTAACTTTCTGACTTCTAATCATAATGATGGAGATCTAAGATCCATACATTCGATCATCCGCTTATATTAGCGAGCTCGACTACAAGGGAGAAATACAACTTGTCGAGTTGCAACATAAATGATACTGCTTTTGGTTTGGTCTCAAATCTATGTTTGTTGATTCCTGATCCTATGAAGACTTCACCCTTGCCAAGGTTATTCATATCTTTAAGTATCCTTACTTGTTACCTAAACTCGCGACTACGAAATAGTTGATTTATAAAGAAACTTTTGGATACAAATATCTTCCCACATATGGTGCTATAAATGAGGTACAAATTGATGATCGATCTACTTATAATTATATAAATTTAATAAAAAGAAAGTATCATAATTATATAGATTTAATAAAGAGAAAGTAATAAAATAATAATAATAATAATAATAAAAGCATTTTATAAATAATAATATATATTTTAAAGTAATATGGTTAATATATATAACGATCTTTAAAAATATAAATATGTATTTGTCTCGTAATATATATGATATATGTTGAGTGCCCAGCGTACTATTATATATACTAATTATGGTTTCAATTTTGAATCGACAAATATTTATTTTTTGGTTTAAAAAAATATTAAATATAAAGTAAATAAAGTTATAGAGTTATGGGGCATCTTTCCAAAGCACCTAAAGATATCAAAAAAACATCAAGGCACTTAAGTACATACAACAATTACAACGGAAGATATGAAACTACCAGAATATATGGCATTATATTGAAATATATGAAATTATATTGTAGCAACAACCAACAACAACGAAAAATAAGATCTTATCAGAGAACAAGATCTAGATCAAGTCTCTCTTATGAGATGACATAAAACCAGGACGGATTAAATCATCACATCGGTGTCACACGAACCAAAACACTAGAGGGAACGGGGTAAAAAATCAGCGAAGGAAAGTGAACTAGAACTATGATCTAGGGATCGAAGTATGAATATTCACACACAAGAATGACCAGAAAATAACGAGAACAACACCGAGAAGTAAAAATCTTAAAAGACCGAAAGAAAAATAGATCGATGAACGTATTAGTAGACGAAAAGTTAGATGAAGGGTTGCAAGCAGTCGAGAGCCTTCATAATAAAAAATGAAAAACCTTTCAGACGCGTGAAACATGAATTGAATAACCGACCCAGAGACAACGACATCAAATCACCAAATTTAGTGCAAAACACAGATGAAAAATCATCTAAGAACCAAAATAAGGGGATAGAAAGTAGTAAGTAGTAAGCAAGAAATACAAAAGATGAGATGTTCATGTTGTAAAGGCCATCAGTAAACTAGAGGTACAAATATTTTTTACAATTGACTGATCCAAAAGACCCCCAACCACAGCTATAACCATTATTTGGACTACCATAATCGATAACTTATAATGCATGAGCAAACATTAAAAAAAATTGTTTGTCGATACCTTTAATTGGAGAAAAAAAATACCACAAAAAATATATTTAAAATAAATTAAAAATAAAAAATACCGTATTTTTTATAAATTTAACCGAAAAACTTGTCGACTAATAACTTTTGTCACATCAATTATTTTTTTACTAATATTAATTATTTTGATCGTTCACCTTCATTTATGTTTAATTTTTTGGATCTTTAAAAATAATTTATTTAGGTTTAATCAGTTATATATATATATATAACTTATAACTAATGAACAATAATTTATTATTCGGGTTATAGTTGATGATGATAAAATCAGATTTAAGGGTACGTTTGGAAGTTGTTATGTTTGAATGATATTAAATGTTAGATAGAGAAATGAATTGCTTGTATTTAATGGAAAGGTAAAAAAGTCCAACACATTTAATATTGTTTGCTGAACTATTTATATTCTTTTTGGATCCATAAGTCATTCGGGTCGGATTATATGTTTGAGTTAATCTCACGAGCCTCCAAGCCTATAAAAATGTACTAGACACCTAGCTGAGTCACTAAGCATATTGCTTATTCATTTATTTTAGCTATGTGGTCCGAACTACACCTCTAAGAAAAATCTGACCCACTTTACTGTTTGGGTCCTCCAACATAATCCGACCCTATCATCTAGCCCCCTCAGCTCTTTCTGAATTATTTCGGGAGAGCTAATATTATAAATGATTTACGCATTGTATCCGAAATATGTTATTTAATATACTTTTATTGAAAGGTCACGACTTTAAACGGTTAATTTCTTTAAGACACGTGTCACATAATCATTAGAGCTATTGAACGGTTTTACTGCTCGTAATTATACCTATTGCAAAAAAGGGAAAACAGCTACATTTAATAGTCTTTTCTTATTATTACCGTTGGTTCCTCTTACCTAGTAAAACACTCAAGTGCATCTTCCTTACCCATATATAAGGGTAAAGTTTTTACTATTTCTATTCTCGTAGTAAGAAATAGTTTGATCTATAATTCTAGATAGAGGAAAGATTTAACTTTCAACCAGATTTCTCTTATCGTTCTTCTAGTATTCTTTAAAAATTGTATTTTAAAAAAAAGGACTGCATTAATCAAAAGAGATTGGCTCAATCTGTCTGAGTTGGAGGAAGAAAGAAGGCAAGCCAGAATCTCTATCAGATTACCCGCTTCTCCGATGACTCAAATTCCAGAACCAGATATGAGTTCCTCATCTAGTAGAAAACCAATTGTTTCTAAACCTAACCCTCTTGCTCAATCTTTTACAACTAATGACCAATCGTCTTAATCAGCTAAGAAACCCTTAGCAAAAGTAGTCGTAAACCGCCCTCAACGTTTATTCCCATAAGGTCGGATGTTGGAGAAAACACTTCTCGTAAGCTCACCAGACTATTTAAAGCTAAAAATAAACCCTCCTAATCAGGAAAGGAGATGGAAAGCCAACTGAAAGTTCCACTGATACTAGCAATCTCCCATAGCGAAATCCAATCGTGGGAGAAGCCATCGCAACGAAACTTCATTGAGAAGAGATTTTAAGAACAAATCCAACAATTTTGTCTACTAAACATCCTCATATCGAGGAAGATAACCCTGGTACTCAGCCTAGTGATCCAGTGGATGGAAGAGAAAATTGATGACAGTGGTGAAGACACACCTTTAGAAACATCAGATCAAACTGGGGATACTAAAAAATTATCTCGAGAAAAAATAAATAAGACTCCCTTATTACAATCCAAACCACTTCTTGAATGTCTTGTTAGGCGAGTCGGTCCCAATCTTACTAAGGTTAGCTTCAAATAATTTCTATCTTTACAAAAGATATCATATGTGTACACCCATACAATCGATTTGGATAAGATTCATAAAAAATGGGGGTTTCTTGAATCAATCAAAGTGAGGATTCATATCCCTGAAGAAAATTCAATGGATTGTAAGGTATGAGAATTGGTGGTTTACACCGAAATGCTTAAATAGGGTCTCCGATTTTCTTTAGACCAGAAGATAGTAAGATATTTCCACTTGGTAAAATTATACCCAAGCCAACTAAGCCCCAATGACTTGTTTACATTGTTAGCTAGTATTATAGCTTCAAGGTTATAAAACATTCTGATGCCCATGGAAAAATTTGCGGTTGTGGATGGTTTATGCCGAAATGGTAACATCCCTTTTTGTTGTTTCAATATGGGAAATTGCTATAAAGTAGTCAATGATTTGCTGGAAGCTGACAAGCCTTGGAGAACTTAGTTTCTCTTTATTAGCGATGTTTGGGAAACAATAGAAAGGTCACCTCTAAAGGACATCAGAGTATACTAACAGGATACTGGAAAATCTCAGGTATATGTCTTTTTATTTTGTTATCATAGCTTGATATCATTAGTTCTTAATTCAGATTTCTTTTATAGCGTTCTCAACGCTCTTTTCACAACACCTGTAAGATGGGAAAACGACTTTCACAAAGCTGAATCAATGGGCCACTAAAAAATGGTCAAATGGATTTCACAATTTTTTTACTGTATGAAACATGGTGAGAGCTCACCTATGGAGAACAAATCCAATCCGTGAGCTCTTATGGGAACAGTTCACCACTCTTTCCTGATCTTCTGTTATTTTTTAGTAGGAGTGAGAAAGCTGACGGTAAATATTTCCTATCAACTAGGAATATAGCTCACAGTCATATTTATAAGATTAAGAAGAATAATAAAAATTATATCTCAATTTATTCCCAAACTAGGAAGTATGGGACCTCCGGATGAAATCGATGCAACTTTGTTGGAAGCTGTAGCATTCATTGTTGGGGAGATTAATGATCCATCAAACTCTCTAATAGTCAAGAAGAAAAAGGGTCAAAAGAGAAATAAAGAGGGTAGTGACAAAAGAAAAGTGAGGAAGAATCAAACTGTCATTGGTTTGGAAATCATACTCCGATTTGAAGTCCTTCCTTCCATCACTCCTATAGAGGTCCCTCCTCAAGAAGAAGTGTTTATTGATCCTCCTTCCCTAGTAATTCCTACTGCTAACAGACCATACTTCAAAGGTGCTGACCAACTAGATGACATATGAAACTTCAACTTTGAAGATTTTGAAAAATCTTTCCCTCAAAATACTACCATTGCTAACGTTGTGACATTCGATAGAGAGTCATTTGAAGTGTCTAAGGAACACGATGAAGTTGGCTATGCAATTTTAGGCTATATCCGGCCAATAATTGACTTGAAGAGGCATGTAAGATCTCAAATCAAGGATATTACTTCCCTTTGAAATGAAAATCAAATTTTAAAGAACTCTATCGGAGAAGAGAAAGACAATGTTGAAAATTTGGGTAAGGAAATGAAAACCCTTAATGAAGAGTTGGTTCAATCCAAATCTGATCATGATATGATGCAGTCTAAGTTTACCAGATTTACAGAAAAAACTTACCCTCTTGAAGGACCAACAAGCTATGATAAAGATAACTTTCAACATTTATCCAAAGAAAAGAAAAAACTGGATAATCTTCTTAAAAAGAAGATGAAATCACCACTCTCAAAGAAACGACTGTAAATGACATTGTCAATGTTGTGGATGCATATGTTGATACAGTGTTGACATCTATGGATACGAGGGATGAATCCATAAAGTCAGATATGGTACTATTGTTTCATAATACATTCCTTAAGCGGTCTCTTGAAGAGTTATGGAAGTATGTACCATCTGATCAGATTCCTTTTCATAGTCTATCTATTGGTGATAAATTAAATATTTATTCGGATGACTCCGATGAATATGACACTGATAATGAAGCCGAAGAAGATTTGGATGGTGAGAATCCATAGAAGGAGGAAGAACACAAAGGAAAAAAGTAGAAGAGAATAAAACCGAAGGGAACGAGCTTTAAGGTTAACAATTTTATGTATATGTGTTTTGAACTAAAGTCCTTGATATGTGCAAGGCATTTTGTCCTATTTGGCTCGGATTACTTGTAACTTTGTTTGTTTAAGTATTTGTTGTATACAAGGTATTTTGTTGTGTAGATCAGGTTTTTGTTATAATTTAAAGGTATTTTATGTCATCTTTATGTTTCAATGTATATTCTCGCTTTTATTAAAATCTGATCCCAACTAAGTATTTTTATACAAATATGATTAAACATCTAGAACACTTGAATCAAAACAGCAAATTAAATCCGACCAAGCCATTCGAAGGCAATCCATTCAAATGCAACAAAACTTTAATCTCATCAGTTCATTCAAAGGTAATCCATTCGAAAGAAACACAACTTTAATCCCATCAGGACATTCGAAGGTAATCCATTCGAAGACAACAAAACTTTAATCCCATCAGGCCATTCGAAGGTAATTCATTCAAAGGTAACAAAACTTTAATCCCATCGGGCCATTCGAAGGCAACAAAATTTTAATCCCATCAGACCATTCAAATGTAATCCATTCGAACGCAACAAAACTTTAATCCCAAGCCACTCGAAAGTAATCCATTCAAAGACAACAAAACTTTAATCCTATCAGGAATAGTAAAGATACTTTTAAAGATAAAATGTAATAGATTAATTACGATTTGGACACCTCATTAAAACCTCCCCACGCCACAATGGTAGGAAAGATTATTCCCCATAATATATACATTGAGCTAGAATATAGTAAATATTTGCAAGATAAGTTTATTCTAAGTATAACCTTAGGTGTTCAACATTCCAAGGGTGCTTCAAAATGTTGTCTTCTTTGTCTAAAATTTTGTATGTTCCTTGTCTGAGCTTCTCATATACGATGTATGGTCCTTCTCGGTTTGCAGCCAGCTTTCTGAACTTCTTTTCCTTGGTATGTAAAAAAACTTTTCTTAGAACTTTATCTCCCACTTGAAAATTTCTTCTTCTTACTTTAGATGCAAACCTCATTCCCATTAAGCTTTGATAATGCACATTTAATACATGAGCTTTTAATCTCTTTTCTTCAATCAAATTCAATTGAGCCCTTATTATCATCTAATTATTTTCTTTGGAATAATTTTAACTTTGAAACAAGGAATAATGACTTCTATAGGTGTAATAAATATACATCTCATAAACTAAAGCAAATTTGCTTGGCTGTGTGGGGAGTGGTTCGCTATGCCCGTAGTACTTATTTTAAATAACTTGGCTATTCCCAGTTGCTCCCTCTAAATTCTTTTTTAAACCCATTAAAATTATTCAATTTGTTACCTCAACTTTTTCATTGGCTTGAGGATGAAGAGGAGAAGAGAAACAATGTTGAATCCCTCTTGATGCACAAAATACTTCCATGTATTTGTTGTCAAATTGAGGACCATTATCTGTAGTAATACGCCTGGAAATGCCAAACCTACAACATATGTTGGAAATAATAAACTTTAACACTAGTTTAGATGTTTTCATGGATAAGGGTGCAACTTCTACCCACTTGAAAAAGTAGTCTATTGCTAAAACTATAGTGCAACAACCCCCAAAAGCCATTAGAATAGGTCCGACTAGATCAAGCCCCCATCTTTCAAATGGCACTACTTTGGATACAGACTCCATGGGGATTGCTGGTACATGGATTGAATTTCCATACCTTTGACAAAGGTCACAACTCTTTACTAAGTCTCTAGACCTGCCATAATAGAAAGCCAATAATACCATGCCAACAAGACTTTTTTAGTTAAAGCTTTATAGCCAAAATGTGTCGGTCTTTTCCCATCATGTAGTTCTGATAGGACATTTTGAGATTCTCTGGATCTTAAGCAACGCAACAAATGGCTGTTGAAGGATTTTTTTTATAAAGAACCCCCATTAAAACTACAAATCCATGTGTTTTGTATTTTAGCCTTTTGGCAGAAGCTTTGTCTTGAGGTAAAACCCCACTAGTGATAAACTCTTGGATGCCACTTCTACAATATTAAGAAAAACCATGGTGATAAATACATGTAAATTATCTCCCAAATTACCTTTTATTTTTTATTTCATAACTATGGAAGGACACTCTTGTACAAGTATCCAATGATAGGCTTCATAATAAGCTATAGTGGCTAGAGAATCAACCATTGAATTTTCCAATATTTTAATACCTTTAGATAATTTATCAAGTGCTCTTTCCTAGTTTCAGATTTCCCATATGCTTGATGAATTACTAACTGTGAATCGCTTACCAATCATAATCTTTTGGCACCACATATCTGAGCCAATCTCGATCCTGCTATTGTTGCTTCATATTCTGACTCATTGTTAGATCCTCTGAAACCAAAATGTATTGCTTGGTATATTGAATTCCCAAAAGGGGAAATTAGGTTAATACCAGCCCCACATCCCATTGTATTGGATCTACCATTAGTTCGGATTACCCATTCCTTATTAGGCTTGATAATTTGAGCTTCTTCATGAGACTTTTTGGAAAGAAACTCAACTAAAAAATTGGCCATAACATGAGCTTTGATTGCAGTTCGGGGTGCAAAGTCAATATCATAATCCTAAATCTCAACTAACCATTTGGTCATCTATCCCGATATATCTGCTTTCTGTAACAAATTTTCAAGGGAAAAGAAGTTCGAACCGTAATAGAAGGTGCTTGAAAATATGGCCTTATTTTTATGGCTGCTATTACCAATGCCAAGGCTAATTTTTCCAATTTTAAATATATTTTATCAGTTTCTAACAAGATTTTTCTTATATAATAAACAAGGTGAGGATAATTATCAACTTCTCGCATCAACACTACACTCACATCATATTCCATACTGCTAGATACATGTAAAGTCTTTTCCCATCTACAGGTTTAAATAATGTTTTAGATGAAGATAAATGTCGCTTGATTTTAAAGAAAGCTTGATCACAATTTGGGAACCAATTGAAGTCTTTGACATTTCTTAAAACGTGGAAAAATTGAGCACAATTGTCTGATGACCTTGAAATACACCTGTTTAACGCTGCCAATCTAAACCTCTTTAGTTTTGTGAGGTGGATCGGTAGCCAACAAAGCATTCAATTGGTCTGGATCAGCTTGAGTTTCTTTCTCACTTATAATGTAACTAAAAATATTCCAGATCAGACACCAAATGTACATTTCTCGGGATTTAATTTCAAGTTGATAACTTCCAAATTAGAAAATATTTCTTGGAGGTCAGAGATGTGATCCTCCTCTTAGGGATTTTAACCATCATATTATCGATATAAACTTATATTTTTCTTCTAATCTGGTTAGTAAATGCTTTATTAACCAATCACTGATAAGTGGCCCCAACATTCTTCAACCCTAAAGACATTGCTTTATAGCAATGAAGCCCTTTCTGTAATAAAAGTAGTACGATCTTGAATGCTCGTAACCACTCGTATCTGATTATACCCGGAAAAATCATCCATGAAGAATAATAATTTGTTTCCCGATGTAAAATCTACTAGCTGATCTATCCGGGCACTGGAAATGGATCATTGGGGCAAGCTCTGTTAAGATCTGTGAAATCAATGCACACAATTTATTTCCTATTTTTATTCTTGACAAAGATCGGATTAGCAATCCAAATAGGATATTAGGACTATTTGATATGCCCCACCTTAGTTAACCGATCTATTTCTTGGACTATGACTTCCGATTTTTCCCTAGAAAAAACACTCATTTTTTGCACCATCGGTCCAACATCAGCTTTAACATGTAATTTTTGGCAAATTACACTTTCTAGGTATTCTGGTTACATCCTCGTTGCACCATGCAAACACATGTAGGTCACTAGCTAAAAAGGATAATAACTTTTCTTTCAATTCTAATGGTAATTTAGATCCAACCGTGATGCTTTTCCCTTTTGCCAAGTAATGAATTTCAACTTCTTCAACTAGGATCACAATACTAGGAGCATCCCTTGTATCATCTATCTTATTTGATATGGCAGAAGACTCCACTAATTTCTATTTTTTCCAACTTTTACCGCTTCCAATGATTTTGAGGCAAGAACAGGAACATAACATTCCCTTTCCACTCTTTGGCTGCTTCAGACAATACCTACCTGACCTCCCACGACATATTTCAAACATTGGTGAATATTAGATGCTACTGCATGCATCATAGATAGCCAAGACCTACCAAACATAACATTGTAAGACGCCGGACAATCAACCACTAACAACAAAACCCTCACCAACTTCTTGAATGGTCATTTTTCTAACAAGACCCCTCATTTAAATTCCCCAATTATATCATTCGAGTTGTCAGTAAACCCCACAATGGTTCTATTTGATCATTGGATGACTGAAAGATTCTTCATTTTCTTATAGGCTGATAAAAACAAAATATTTACGAACTACCGGTATCAATCAATATTCTTCGTATTTTATTGCCTTTAATTGATGCTTCTATTACCACAAAAACTTCATGTGGGACTGCAATTTCTCTTAGGTCATCTTCATCAAATACAATGAAAGGAGCAAGGGCCCGATAGTGTTCTTGGTTCTATCATAAATGGTAGGTATATTTTCACCTGATTCAGAAAACTATTCAGGTCGGACTCATTGACTCCTCTTTGGTCTAGACTGTTGACCTTGATTTGACTGGCTTTGTCTAGGCTGATGTGAACCTTGTCTAGAATCCTTAGGTCGGTAATTGACTGCAGTTTGGGACTGAGTGCTGGCTTGTGGGATAGAAATTGTAGAAAGAGACCTTTTTTGGCGTGATACTCTAGATTTTTTATTTCTAATTTGATTTTCGACCTGATTCAATAATCCTTCTGAGATCATCGTTTTTTCTGCGTTACTGAATTAGGAAACTCACCCGACATTAAACATTTCCCTAAAGAAATGATAGCTACTTGCTCAAAACAATCAGTCAATTCATTTTTTTATTCACGAAGCGGTTGATGTAGTCCTTAAAATACTCATTTGGTTCTTTTATGAAATGAATAATAGTATCATCGTTCCCTTTAAGATCTTTACTTCTCACAAACTGCCTCCGGAAGGCCATCCAGAACATATCAAAGTTTTTAATAGATCTTTGTGGTAAACTATTATACCATTTTAATGCACTCCCTTTGAAAGTCTGTGAGAAGACCCGACATAATAGTTTATCATCATCATCATCAAAATTCATCTTAAAATTTTGAACGGTTTAAGGTGATTACCATGATCTTTGCTTCCATCATATTTATAGTTAGAATCTTTGAGGGAAAAGTTGAATGACTCCAGTTATGATTTCGGCTAAACATATGATCCTCATCATGAGTGGCAAAAATACATGGTTCAGACTGCGTAGCAAACTGGTCGCTTAACAAATGATCAATACCGTAATATGTCGATCCTTTTACTTTCCCTTGATATTTCTTATTTTCACCTTTTCTTTTTCTATCATTTTCTTAGAATATATTTTAGTTATCTCTCTTTCTTCTTTTAACGGCCATGGTCACTATTTAATGATGAAGAAGATCTATCTGAGTAAGATTATGTGGGTGATTTTCCAACATAATCCAATGTGTTCATCAACTGCTTACCCTGATGTTTCTTTTTCGAACATGTGTGAGCCTTCGAGGACTGATCACTTTCATCTTGTTTGTGTTTTTTACCAGGATCCTCTGTAACAATACTTCCCGTAGTGAACTTTTCTTTTAATTCTTTTTCAGTCTGCATTTGGGCCCTTAAAGCTTCAATATCAGCTCTCAGCTGATTACACTTTTCTTGCATGAACTATCTTTATTTTGTATTATAATTGACATGAAATATAGTAGCATGCTCATTATCATCTTTTATCCCCTCATTATCAAGAGGGGGACTTCTTGCATGTCAATAGCCATGTCTCAAAGAGCTCTGAAGTACGCTCTGCAAGTATGGTTTTGAATATAGCTATCCAGGCACCTCACGCTCCCACAATGGTCGCCAATCTGATGATGATAAAATCAGATTTAAGGGTAGTTTTGGAAGATGTTAAGTTTAAGTGGTATTAACTTCTTAGTAAGAGCAAGATAAAGAAATGAATTGCTTGTATTTAATAGAGAGGTAAAAAAGTCTAACCCATTTAATGTTGTTTATTGAACTATTTATATTCTTTTTGGATCCATGGGTCATTCGGGTCGGGCTATATGTTTGAGTCAATCTCACGAGCCCCACAGACCCATAAACGAATGTACTATGCACCTAGCTTAGTCACTAAGCATAATGCTTATTCATTGATTTTAGTTGCCTGGTCTGAGCTGTCCCTCTAAGCAAAATTCGACCCACTTTACTGTTTGGGTCTTCCAACATAATCCGACCCTATCAATAATTAGTGATACTTTTTAAATATATAAAAATCAAACTTGGTTGGAAAAAACACTATTCGTAAATTTTGTTAAAAGTTAAGAAACTAAAATAAGATTTAAAATGAAACGGTATTGTCCAAAGTCAGCTAAAAAACACTACAACTATTCCATGTATATCAATTACACCAAAACAATTTTTCATATTTATTTTGTATTCATATCGTCTTGTATGTTTCAAAAATATTGCATTTTAACGTCTCGCGTGTAATTAAGAATAATTAAAATTACAACTTCGTTGAAACATAAAAAACTATTCATGAGGATTATTTGGTGACAATGGGTATAGAGAACTACAATACTTGGATTATTAAGATATGATAATGATTTTAATACAAAAGTGAACATAAAAAATCATTTCGCGACCAACAATATACACGAATTTTTTTAATAGATTTTAACTTTCAAATTATTACTAAAATTAATGGCCTCTTAAGTTTCAAATCTATATTTGAGCATTCCAAATTTTTTTTTATATTTTCTATAATATATAATAATATTTGATATTCTAAATATTTTAGATTTTTTTTTGTATGGATTATAAAATAGTTATTTTATTCAGTAGATAGTGAAAAAGGATTAAATAGGGAAAAAACAATAACAAATCGTATTAAAATGTAATTAAAAGTTTACACTATTTATTAAAGCACATTTAAAAAAAAAAATAACTTTTATTTTCATTCAGACAGTTGGTTAAAATGCTCTTAAGGGTTCAAATCAATTCATAACATGGCATTGGCCACCAAATCGTACTGCGTCAAACACACAATAGAAAAGTTCTAAACGATTTTATTTTTAAATATAATAATGATTTGGATATGATTATTATGAAGGATTTTTTAACACGATAAACTATCTTATTGAAAATATCTAATGCGACTCGAAAACATCATTAAGAACCGAGTAATTATACGGTCCATGAATATTTATTGACTAAATCATTGTACACAGGCTCTTTCCACGTTATATTTTCAATCAAATTTCACGCGAAAACATGTATCCAAGGGAAACAAATGGAATGTATAGAAAAGGACAAATTATGCAGCATAATTTGACTAATAATCAAGATCGTGACTGTAGGTCTGGCTTTAAACCGTAAAATGTTTATTATTAATTTTATCAACAGATTTATTATTTGATTATTTGGATTGGTTTAGAATAATTAATTAAACAAAATAATATATGTGTAGTTCAATTGAAAATTTACGTATCATTTAGCGTTAAAATTATTTCATATTTTAGAATTATTGAATATTTCTTTTATTCATATAATTTTATGTGTATTTATTTAGTTGTAATAATTAAGTAAAATGAGTCGAGTTAATAGTTAGATTAAATAAGTTTTATAAATGATATCTATCAGTTTTTCTATGGTTTTGTGAGGAAAATTTATGATTTGATTTAGTTATTTACCACATAGATGAGTTTGAGATTTTGAAATAATATTATTCCATATTTTGGAATTATTAAATATTTCTTTTATTCATATAATTTTATATGTATTTATTTAGTTGTAATAATTAAGTAAAATGAGTCGAGTTAATAGTTCGACTAAATAAGTTTTATAAATGATATCTATCAGTTTTTTCTATGGTTTTGAGAGGAAAATTTACGATTTGATTTAGTTATTTACCACATACATGAGTTTGAGATTCTGAAATAATATTATTCCATATTTTGGAATTATTGAATATTTATTTTATTCATATAATTTTATATGTATTTATTTAGTTGTAATAATTAAGTAAAATGAATCGAGTTAATAGTTCGAAGAAATAAGTTTTATAAATGATATCTATCAGTTTTTTTTATGGTTTTGAGAGGAAAATTTATGATTTGATTTAGTTATTTACCACATAGATGAGTTTGAGATTTTGAAATAATATTATCTTTGTTAACAATAGCAGTTCACTGGGAATAAGATAATGAAAGACGGTGATAATTACATCATGCTTTGTAATAAAAAAAGTAATGAAAGTTTTTGAAATTATAATAGATGTTTCACAAAAACGAAATATTTTTGAAAATTACCACAAAGTCGTGGTATGTGCATCATATCAGCAACGTATATTTTCGAGCTTGTTATCCTAGGTATAATGAAAAAAGACGACTTTAACCTTCGGGGACTTGCTATCTTAGGTAGACAATATAATGTATCTTTGTCCAGCTTTTTATCATATAACTTACTAAAGAAGAAGACTTTAACCTTCGGGGACTTGCTATCTAAGGTAGACGAGATAATGTATCTAAGACTCATGCCAAATAAACAACCCATACTCATCAAAATCTTATTTCATTGACAACAGTGATACCATATAATCTACCTTATACTCCCGTCCAACAATTATATTATCCTTAGTCAATCACACAAATGAATCAAAGTTAGGCGCCCACCATGTCAAAACTTTCAGACCTCAATCATAGAGACCATTCAAGAAGAGCTCGAGTGTACTGCAAGGGTAGACCGAATCGGGGAAGTAATTATAAAAATATCCATAATCGAGGAGGTAACTACGTCGAGTTAGTTGAAATTTGTGCATTTCATAAATCTTATACCTATAATCAAACCATGAGATGAATGAAACCACAATACGTGCTGCAAGTATTATAATGATGTCATCCATAATATGAGAGAGTGCAAAGTAGTAAAAATATCCAAGTTAGAAGCCTACTTTCATATATTTGCATCTTTTATTCTATGAAACACTTTCCTTAATAAATCTCTTTCACTGAAACTTCTCACTTTAAGCTTTTCATTGTATCCTCTTTACATCAAACTCCTATAATGTCCAACTCTTACTTGTGATTGCTCTTGTTTGTCTTCTATCAAATCAATACCTGCTTGTTTTTCATTATCATATCACGTGGATAAATAAAATTAAATATGATGACTATGAATTACGATCTCTATTGAGACTACGAATTATATACCATATACCAAAGCAAAATAACTTTCACTAATTGTTGCTTTAGGATTGGTTCAATATGCCCATAAAACTTTATTCAAAATATTATGCTACTTTCCCTTGGTTAACTCGAGTTTCTCGTAATGCCATTTAAGATGGTTCCGTTGGTCATTTCTACCTATCAATTTTATTGCATGTAATGTTGACTAGAAACATGTTGTTATATCCCATACTTTGTGTAAAAAGCTCTAACAATGTCGTTTTGGAATTGAAAACCATTATCACATATCCCATACCATCAATATTTATGGAATCCTGTAACAACTCAAAAAAAATTGTTGTAGAAATTTACTAAATTCTTGAGATATAATCCTTGCCAATATAGTACTATATCAAGAACAACATATGTTACAATTCGTAAACGTAATACCTAATCATCTAAGAACATCAAAGATTGGTGACATCAATCATTAATTTTATCAACGGATAACACTTCTCGATTATCAACATTATCTAACACTAATGATTCATAAATGATTATTAAAAGATTACCTTCAACAAAACCAAATTTAGGGAAAACATATAAAATCACATTTTCCAGTCGTGGCACTTGTTTATATGAAACTTTTTCAAAACATGTTTCCATATGCTTCGCAATATCTAAAAATATTCTCATGTTTCATTGTTTTGTTTCAATAGTCATTGATAATTCTACTTCTCTCACACAATTAGTAAACAACTAAGTACAATTTACTAGATTTCTACTAGTCTTTTGAATAGAGTTATACCAATCATTTGATCATATTCTTTATGATATAACATCTTGGTTGAACTACTTGTATCAATCATCATTATTCTTACTATTACTCTAACAATATATAAAATTATTATAAATGTATGTGTGTGGTGTTACAAACCCTCTCAAATCACCGTTGGTGAATAACAATGTTAATGCATGATTTATGCGTAGATGCATATATGATTCATTAATAAGATGAACTTATGAACCTTTACTATATCTTTTTTTAAAGAATTTTATGTCATGTACAATGTATCCCCTCTAAAAATTGTACAAAATGTATGACTGTTACATTTCTGTTGTCTTGGACTACCAAGTTATCTTTCTATTCCTTTCTTTTGATTTCTATGTTCCTCACAAACTAAAAAAAATCCCAGTTATTAATTAATATTTGTATTTACTTTTTTCAATTGGAAACAACCCTTAGTAAAATCTCCATTATCTCATTAATGTACACAATAATATATATTTATCCTTTTTTAATATGAGGAAACATAGCTCACGTTGTACGCTAGTGTATCTTATCTATTGTTTTATCATAAATTATTGTGATTCCCATCATCAATGGAGTAAATATCCAGTTTAGAATATCATAATAAGAGTAACACGGTCGGTTTATCAGTTCTTTAAAAGCCTTTAAAACTCGTCGTGCTTCATTTTGCTTCTTTTTGATAACTTAGCTTGCACAATCCCTCCTTATTTTTTGTTTACCTTAATAAATATTTATAAACATCTTCACAAATCTCACACAAAATCAATTAGAAATTTAATCAAATATTCTACGAGCTACTTTCTATAGGAAGTCTGTTTTTAAATGTTGCCACAAAATAATTAATGTAATATCTTAATCACTCGTCAATTTTTTAGAACAATGTCATGATGTAATATTCGCCCTGCTTAATTGTTTTATTTCCAATAAAATGACTTCACAATGACCCTCACAAATCCTCAAAACTGTGAATGGATCATAAATGAAGATTATTTAACCATACTAAAGTATTTCCCCTGAAAGTCATAGAAAACTCTCTACACAACAACGTGTTGTCTAGATTAAATCTTAATATCATATTACAAAGTTATTCCAAATGTTGTTCAGGATCTCATGTTACATCATACTTCTCCATCTGATATGGATGAAACTTACTTGGTAACTTTTCTTGAAGAATCCTCTGAGTTGACGGAGATTGCGTGAAACTATAAAGTGTGAGCTTAGGTAATTTTAAATTGTTTTAAACGACGTCTATTAACTTGTCATTCCTTTTGTTAACCTTTTCTTTAAAAAACACTTAATTAATTAATTTCTCTTATTATTAATTTATTATTATTATTATTTAAAACATCTATTTTAGCTCAAACCATACTAGTTGTAATACCACATTCACTTTGATTCATATCATTTCTTAAATATATTTTCTCGAATTGTAAGGTTTTACTGAGCATATCAAAAAAAGTTGTTTTTGATCTCTTAGGTTTTGTAATATTCTCGATTAATGTTATTATTGTCGTATCATTCATCTGTAATTCAAAGAAAAAAAAAATAGATAATTTGAAAGATTACCATAAATTTTTGTTGGAAATTTTTTATATGATCTGACATTAACTTATTTCCTCCGAGTTGGTAATGAAATTACCGATAAATTAAGAACCATAATGTAATGTACACCTTGAATATTGTCATTTTCAAGATTCAAAGATACAACCATATATTATTGTTGGGGCCAACGTTAGATTTCCACATACTTCGTTATTCTCACAAGCTAGTGAAATAAATTTAGAGTTGATTGTTCTTGAGAACCTTCTTTATCGAATCTCGATCAAGTCATCATCATGGTTAAAAATGAACTTTGTAGAATTTCCCAAATACAACGCTAAAAATAATGAAGTAAACCTTTGTCAAAGTGATTATCAATGATTCAAAAGACTAAAAAACTCAAGATGGATAAAAGATAAAATTAACAAGTATTGTTTCTCTCAAATTAGTGTTCAACATCATTACGTAATAATTAAATCAATATTTATAATAATTTTAGGTATTAATATTAGGGATGAATGACACGTGTAACTTATGATACGCGACATTCATCCATTATATGAATTACAACTATCCATTTTAATTGTTGTGGGTAACTTAATAATCTAATATAACCAGCTTGAAGCTTCTTAAGTCTTGTTTAAGGCAAAAGTTATTTTTATCTTCAGCTTAACTTACTCGACTCGCTTTCCTTATCTTTAAGTATTTATCGTCATTTATATTTATTTTGTTCAATTTTGTCTTACATTAGTCATTTCGTCATCCTTATCTTGTTATTACAGTTTTAAGTCTTTTAACTCGTCTAATGTTGCATTACTTATTCTTCGTCTACTCATGTCATATATTAGTCCCATCCATCATCTTAGTTATCTCGGACGATGTTTTTGCTTAAAATCTTATGCATAACGAAATTCAATATTAATTTTCCTTTAAATGATACTTTAATTTATTTCTTACCCAAAACTTTATTTTACATTGCTTTTAATCAATATAATGTTTTGTCTTGTATGATATAAAAGACGATATTTTTCTTTTAGACAATGATTTTCCTTGTTGTTTTTTATCAATCGTGAATTTTTACTTTTTACAAAAATGGTAATGATGTCCTATCATCATATAACTATATCAACATATATTTGAATGAACTATTAGTAGAATGAGTAATACTCCTACCTATCAGAAGTCTAAAAATAAAATTATTAGATTTACATGTACCAATGCCTTTATGTGTGCCGAGTTTCAGGCCAAAGTCACTTTGGGCAAGGGGATTATAAGAAGACTGTGAGTATCTTATTCATGTTAGTTGATTCTTTTTTTCTTATAATGTTATTATGAGATGGTAATGGCTTGATAGGATGCATGATACCACCTTCGTCATGCACTAGTGTATTTGCTATATTGTGGGAAAATAAAGTTAGAGTTATAACTGGAGAATCGAAAAGTCACTCGTGGCTATGTGACCTATCTTTCTTTGAATAAATAATATTCATAGAGTTGATGACCCTGTGAGGCCCCGAGCTTCATAGTTTACGGAGATGAAACAAAATTACTTGAGATTTTCAAAATCAAGTGTTTGAAGATAAAAACAACTCTTTTATGTAGCATTTGCGTTGCTTTGTTATAATTTTTACTAAACGTTTAAATATTTTTGCATAAAAGTTTGAAGATATTTATGAGGTTTGATTTTGCTTTAGTAAATTGCTAAGGAAGAATTCTAGAGAGATAAAATGTTAAAGAGTTTTTAAAAAGAGAAAATACAAGTACAAATGAGTTTCAAAGTAAAAGTGTTCAACCCCTTTATTAAAGTAGTCTGGTCCTTTATATAGAGGAGCCAAGACTTAGTCTCAAACTGAATATGTTACAAAAGTGAACTAATTACCGTTTAGTCTTTATAAATTATACAAAGTCACAAATATCTTCTAAAACTTACACCAGTCACAAATTAAGGACAAAACTTACATTAATTACAATTAAGTCCATGAATTTACATTATTTACAAATTAATCCTTAAAACCCTATTTTCATATCAGAAGCCCCCTAGTTCTCATGTCAGTAAACGAATGAGAACTAAAAAGTCTTCAAATTCGTTTGCCTTCGAATCTTCAACCTGTCATGAATAAAAAAACAACTATTCAAAGCCATTAGCTTAACCTATTATTCGAAGCATGTATACAATATAAAAGCTTAAAAACATATTCGAACCAAAAGGAAAATAATCTTCGAATAATAACCAAAGGGAAAATAATCTTCGAATAATCTTAGAGAGAAGTTAGAGTTTCTGGCTACCTTCATATGCTCCTCCCCTATTCCCGAAATTCTCACCGCAAAACTCGAATTTTCCGATCAACCTTTATCTTCTCCAACCAACCCATACTTGGTTTATGAGAAAGAAACCAAGAACCAAAAAGTCGAAGGCCGTTCTTTCCAAAACACCAGAATGCTCTGATACTGACAGTAACCTAGTGTTCGGATCTTACGATTATTTTTTTATTACGTAAAGAGCTGAAGAATACCGAAGAGCAAGGTTAATTCGAGGTGGTCCAATTGGAACTACAACTGAGACATTTTATTACGGTAATTTCGATCCTACCAAAGTCCCAAATCGTTCACCTTCTCCCATAATCAAAGAACAAACGTGATCTAGAATCTCAGGTCCCAAAACACCTCGAGCTTCCTCAACTCAAAGCAGAGTTTCTCCTCTGAAATTGAAAAAAATAACCCTTTCTCATAATGATCTTCATTAACCAAACCAAGAAAGACCTTCATCGTCGTGGGAGATGAATCAACAATCATCCGAACGCCCTCTCCTCTAAATCCCACTACTAGTGATCCTCCTCAAAGAGAAGTGATGGAGGAGGCACCTCGAACTGCTAACCCTCTTACAGAAACAATTATTCCAACTTCTCAAGATCCTCTAGAAGAAACTTCAAAAGCCAAGAAGCTGACTCGGAGGCTACAAAAACTGATATTGAGGCTGAATATCAAGAAGAAGCTGACATTTGCTCCATCTCTGAAGAAGAAAGAGTAAAAATTGGGAGGAACCTAAGAAACCTCGAAAGCAAGTATATTATCGCCTTGAAGAAAGTTCGATATATATACTCTAGAGAAAGAATGTGGGCTGCCTCCTCAAGATTTGTTTTCCGATCAAGATCCAAAACTCGTGTGCCAACGAATATCCTAGCTTGACTGCAAAGTCTTTCTTCCTATTCGCAATAGATCGGATAACCATCTGCCGAAAAAGAAGAAAGAAAAGATCACCAAAGAAAAGAAAGGTAAAAAGGCAGTTAGCACATCTGGTGCTTGGTGAGGTTTATTTTCGTCTGAGGGTAAGTTTGTAATTTTTGTCTGGAGTTTTGTGGAAGTTTGTAAGTATTTAATGTTTGAGTAGAGAGTAGAGGGAGAATTAAGCATCCTGGTTGTATTTAATTTTCATTACCCTCATTTAATATTGGTGGTTGGGTATTTTTACCCTTATATTTGGGCCTTATGGGCTTTCGGGTCATGTTTAATGGACCCGAGTCAAGTTTAAGGACCCATGAGCTCTTAGTAGGAGAGCAGGCAGCTTAGTCAAGAAGTGATTAGGTTTTTAAGTACTTTAGTTCTTGTTCGAACAGTCCAATGGATGAGGTGTTCGAACTGCCCTGTCCGGTCAAGTGGTCTCTGTCCGAACTGTCCCTGTCCGTAGAGGTAACAGGATCTGGACTCATCAGTAGCCCCTTTTTTAGGTGTTTGTTCAAAAACCTTTGTCAAAACCTGAAAATCAGTCAGTTATCAGTAGCAGCTTCATCCGGACATGTCTTTTGAATTGTGTTTATGGTTTTATCCGGACTGAAAAAAGTTCCTTGAAACTAAACGGTTTTTTGCCAAAGTTCATGGGACACGTGTCTCTCTTTGGTTCGTTGCTTTAGCCGTTTTTTCACCTTGAATTTCGCACCCATCTTATCTGAAAAGCAACCTCTTCATTAATGAAGGTGACATCAGCGCCGTCTCTTAATCATTGCTAATCCTTTCGAATTCTCCTAGGAATCAAGACTTCTTTTTGAGGTTTACTATAAATTAAGATACTTTTCCACTGTTTTACTATCACTTTCATTTTCACTCTACTAATTTTCAGAGCTTTCTCTCAAACACAAGTTCTTTACTTAGGTTGTTTATGTTCACGGCTAGGAACAATCTAATCAAAGGTGGGTGGCTCAATCTATCTGAACTAGAAAAAGCACAAAAAGTCGAAAGGGAAAGACGCATCGCAGCAGGCTTACCCACTTCCCCCATCGACAAACCAGCAATCTCAGCTACAGAGTCTGACCAGTGTTCTTCCTCCACAAAGGGTGTCAAACCAAAGAGATTGTTTCAAACCAGTCTTTCTCCTATCATCTCAGGTTCTTCGGATCAAGAGTCAGAACCCACTGTTGAACCAGGTTTAACAGTTACTAGTTTTAAAAAAACCTTCCCCGTTCTTAGCCATGAGGTCAGATGCTGATACTTCTCCCAACAAACTGGTTGATCGAAGAAAAGGCCGGCTGGTCAAAGGGCAGGCTTCCAAGGGCACCCCTTCGAAATTAGGTGCCAAGGATAGCAGTACAGGGTCAGAAGCATCCATAAAAGCACCTAGGGACAGGATGTCCGGTCCGGAGGCCACTGGCTCAAGCCCCCGAATAGAAACCTCCACCTCAGAGCCCCAGCCGGAGGCTAGAGTGCAGGAGAGCACTGAAGCTCATCAGTCCGGTGGTCAGACTGAACCAAATCCAAACTCCCCCTCCATCAATACAACTGAAAACCCTTTTTCAATAATGGAGGAAATAATGGAGGACTCTATCGAAGGGGCTCCATTCGAGTCTGAACCTTCCGGACAGACCAGTGGTGCTGTTGCTGCTCAGAAGGATAAAGGCAATGAGAAGTTATGCTTAAGGCATCCGGATCTGCCGGAGTGTCTTGAAGGAAAAGTGGGACCTTGTTTCTACAAGGTCAATGTTAAATATCTTCTTGCCTTGCAAAAGATTAATTATGCTTTCATTCATACAGCTGAGTTGGGCCGGATGCGTACAAAGTGGGGGATTCCGGAGAATGTGAAGATAAGAATCCCCATAGACCCTGAAACCCCAATGGACTGCAAACTCAGTGAAATAGTCATCTTCACTGAGCTCTTTAACTGGGGTTTAAGGTTCCCCTTGGATCCGGAAATAGTTTGGTATTTCCATCTTATCAAGCTCTGTCCCAGTCAACTAAGCCCCAACGCCTGGTACACACTTATGGCCTACATCATGGCCTCTAGGCTCTCCGTGATTACTCTACCAATGGAGGAATTCATAGTTGTGGCCAGTCTCTGCAGGAACCACCACATTCCCTTCTATCACTTCAACATGTGTGATAATTATAAAGCAGTGGATGATCTGCTTGAGTCGGAGAGAAATTGGAGGACTCAATTCCTGTTTGTAAGTGGTGTTTGGGAGAACGGGAGGAAAATCAAAGCCGAAGTCAATCCAAGTCTCCTCACCAGTGATGAGTCCAAATTCTACTCGCTCCCCGAACAGGGACAGATTGGACCAAGGCCTCCGGACCGGACAGACCACTTCGAACACTTAGCCTATTGGACTGTTCGAACTATGACAAAAGTACTAAAAAACCTAAACACTTCTTTACTAAGCTACTTTCTCCCCTACTAAAAAGCTCATGGGTCTTTTAACATGACCCAGGTCCATTAAACATGACCCGAAAACCCATAAAGCCCAAATGTAAGGGTATAAATACCCAACCACCTGCATTAAATGTGGGTAATGAAAATTAACTGCAACCAGCCAACTTAATTCTCCCTCTACTCTCTATTCTAAAGATAAAACACCCATATACTTTCACAAAACACCGAAAAAATTACAAATTTACCCTCATACGATAATTAACCTCACCAAACTGGCGACCACAGTGGGAGAAGAAGGTGCCTGAATCAAGCATTCAAAACCAAAAAGAAAAGTCAGTCCGAATGAATCCGGACGACCCAGAAGTGCCACCAGCTCTACTCGAAGTGGTGGGCGAAAACGATGAGTACACTATCGAAGAGCGCGATAGGCTAAAGGGTGAAATAGAAGCTCTGAGGGTAGAAAAGGCTAAGATGGGCCTAAAAGAAAAGTCTAAAGCATCAGTTTCTTATCACACCGATAACCCCAGAGAGCATGAGCCTTCAAAGACTCATGTGAGTACCAAAAAGACTCATGCCAGCTCCAAAAAGTCTCACCGGTCTAAACCAGTGGAGAGTTCTGACTCAAGCTCAGAGTCTTTTGATAGCTCTTTGGATGATGAGGGAGTTGAAGAATCTTTATCCTCTAGCAGCGATGAGGGTCGAACTAAAAAGAAGCAAAAGCAGATAAAAAAATATTCAAGAAAAAGGGATAGACATGGAAAGATGAAGAAGAATATCAGCAAAGGGTCATCTCACAGCCGGAGGCATGTAGACCAGATGCTGATGGATCCTTTCGCTTTCCACGATGAGCCAGGTATCTTTGCAACTCCTAATGAGGATACTGTGTTCATTCGTGGCAGAAATTGGAGACAGTCTCCATTATCTTCCAAAATTCTGTCCGGCAACCTCCCTAAGAGGTTTGACAGCACCAAAATGGAAAAGTACGATGACAGTACTGATCCGGACAACCATTTGGAACAATTTAAAAACTTCATGATGAACTTTGATGACGATGATAAGCTACTCTGCAGAGCATTCTCCCAATCATTTACGGGGAGTGCTCTAAAATAGTATAACAGCCTACCACAAGGCTGTATCAAGAATTTCGATACTTTTTGGGTGGCCTTTCGAAGGCAGTTCATTGGGAGTAAAGAACTAAAGGGAAATGGGGACACAATAATCCATTGTGCCCAGGAACCAAATGAGTCCTTGAAAGAATATATAAGCCGTTTTGTGAACACCAAGAATGGGTTGGTTGATTGCTTCGAACAAGTGGCAATAGCATCCCTAAGACAGGGCTTGAACCCTGGCAATTTGGCTGATTCAGTGACCATAAAGAAGGCCATGACATGGGGAGGGTTGCTGAATCAGGTTGGAAAACAGATTAACATTGATGAAACAAAGAAAACCAGGGTGCACAGGCAGGTGAGGTCTACCCCGGTGACACCAACTCCCAATTAGAATCAGTCTGGGAACAAAGCGAAAGAGACCGGACAGGGGCATGGTAGGACTAAAGCTCAGTCTCAGCCAGCTGCTCCTGCTCAGAGTCAGTAATCCAGAAACAAGAGAGGTCCTTGGGTTCAGCCGGAGTGGTTCGTAGAATTGAAAGAAAGTGTGGCCAACATTTATGATAAAACAAAGGAAGAAGTACACTATAGGAGGTCGGTCACACTGCAATCTCCTAGAGAGCATCGCAATAACTCTTTCTGCCAATATCACAATGATATTGGCCATACCACTGATGATTGTATAGCTTTGAAACAAGAAGTTCAGAACTTGATTGAGAGGGGAAATCTGGGGGCTTATGTCAAAAGAAGAGGAGGTAACAGGCCTGACAATACTCACTGGGTTGGTCCAAGTAATGCTACTCCGGAGGGAGCCATGGTTATAATTGAGAGGTTTGATGTGGAATCTGAGTACTTGGATCCCGATCCAACTCGAAACAAAGTGGGTGCAATTGAGGAATGTTCTAGGACGGTCTCCGGACTCATTAAGTTTTTTGAGTCACTTACAATTTTCGGAGGGGATACTATGACAGCTCCTACTGCTTCTTCAAGGAAGAGGCACGTTCATACTTTAGCTACCCAGCTAGAAGGAGGCATGACTTCCTATCAGTCATAAAATCCATTCCCTTAATTGTTTTTGATGAAGATGATTTAAGAGATATAGCTGGCCCTCACGAGGATGTTGTTGTCATAGGAGCATCTATTGGGGGCAATGACAAAAGACGAATTTTAGTGGATACTGGAAGTTCATCCAATATCCTTTTCTTAACCATGTACAAGAGAATGAAAAATCCAGCTGTAATTCAGAGTTCGGACAGATCAATTGTGGGCTTTACTGGCAGCTCAACAGATGTGATCGGAGAGTTCGAAGAAGAAGTTTTGTTGGGCAAAGGCCCTTTTAAAAAGATGGTCAGGATACTTTTTATTGTGGTGGATTGTCCCACTTGCTATAATGCTATCTTAGGGAGGTCTTGGCTCTCTAGGATGCATGCAGTGGCTTCAACAGTCCATCAGTGCTTGAAATATGCTGTTCAGGGACAGGTGGGAGTTATCCGGAGCAGTCAAAAGGTTGCAAGAGAATGCTATGCTACAGCCCTGGCTTCTCGGACATTGGGGGCAGTTCGTATCAACGAGCAATAGCAATTTGAGGGGCTTTCTGGGGGTGAGGGTGAAATTGATGACCCCAGAGAGACCCTTGGAGTGTTAATACCGGTCGAGGAGGTAGAGACACATTGTCTAGAAGAAGGAAAAAGTGTCAAGATAGGGTCCAAGATGCCACCCGTTTTGAATAGTGAGATGTTAAAGTTTTTGAAGAATCATCAGCACGTTTTTGCTTGGTGCAATGCTGATGTTACTGGGGTACCAGCAGATGTGATATCACATCACTTATTCGTACGGAAAAACGTAGCACCAGTGGTTCAAAAGAGAAGGGCTTTTTCCAAGGAAAATGCTGATGTTATTGTGCAAGAGGTTGACAGGCTCACAAAGATGGGGCATATTAAGGAGTCTCAATATCCTTTGTGGACTGCCAATCCGGTCCTGGTGAAAAAGAAAAATGGCAAGTGGCGCATGTGCATTAACTTCACAGATCTCAATAGAGCTTGCCCAAAAGATTTGTATCCAGTCCCCCGGATTGATCAGTTAGTAGACTCCACCTCTGGGAGCAAGCTGCTATCCTTTATGGATGCCTTCTCCGGATACAATCAGATCCAAGTAGATCCGAAGGATCAAGAGCATACCACATTTATCACTGACAGAGGTCTTCATTCCTATAAGGTAATGCCGTTTGGGTTGAAAAATGCTGGGGATACTTATCAGAGATTAGTAAACAAAGCCTTTGCTGATCAGATTGGGAGAAATATGGAAGTATACATTGATGACATGATGGTGAAGAGTGTGGATAAGCAATTGCATTTGGCTGATCTACAAGAAACTTTTGCCAACTTGGTAAAAGTGAATTTGAAATTAAACCCAGAAAATTGTGTGTTTGGAGTGCAGTCCGGAAAGTTTCTAGGCTATATTATAAGTGAGCATGGGATAATACCCGATCCGGACCAGCTTAATGCTCTATTCCAAATGGATCCTCCTCGAAATATTAAAGAAGTACAGCGACTAACGGGGAGGTTAGCTGCCTTAAACAGATTTATCTCAAGGTCTTCGGACATGTGCGCCCCGTTCTTTCAAACCTTGAAGGGTGCAAAGGGATTCGATTGGACCCCACAGTGTGATGAGGCTTTCAATGAGATCAAGAAGCATCTGTCCTCCCCCAAAACTTAGTTTAAACCAGTTAATGGGGAGACACTCTTCGTATATTTGGCAGTTTCAAGTTGTGCCATCAGTGCTGTGTTGGTAAGAGAAGTGGATAGTTATCCCCATCCAGTGGACTACATCAGCAAGAGTTTGATAGATGTAGAAAGGCTTTACTTGAAACTCGAAAAGTTAGCATTAGCACTGGTAGTAGCTGCAAAAAAAATGAGGCCTTATTTCCAGGCCCATCCTATCATCGTCCGGACTTCTTTTCCCTTGAAGAATGTCCTCCAAAAGGCAGACATTTCAAGCAGGATGACTAAATGGTCAGTAGAATTGGGGGACTTCGACATAGATATTGCTCCTCGAACAGCAGTCAAGGCCTAAGCTGGGGCTGATTTTTTGGTTGAATTTCACTCCGACAGAGATTCGAAGAAGACTACTGACATGAAAGATAAAAAAGTTTGGGTTGTCCGGACAGATGGTGGATCTAGCACCATGGGATGTGGTGCAGGGGTATGTTTGACTTCTCCGTATGGTGACAAAATGTACCAAGCTATGTGTTTTGCTTTCAGGGCTTCCAATAATGAGTCTGAGTACAAAGCTACTGAGTGACTCTCAGCTTCTTATTCACCATGCCCAAGGTCAATCTGAGGCTAAAAAGGAGTAGCTTGTGAAATATTTACTCCTCCTTAAAAATGAAGCACTCAAGTTTAAAAGTATTATTTATGAGCATATACCCCGGACAGAAAATGAGCTAGCAGACTCGTTGGCAACCATAGCATACATGGAGTCATATCCATGGATCCATGTGCTGGAAAGCCCCTCCATTCAACTTAATATGGGTGAAGTAGAGGAAATTTTTGAAGTACAGGTGAAACAACATTAGGACTGGAGGTTTCCTCTCCTGCAATACCTCTCCGATGGTATCGTGCCTCCGGATAAATCACTAGCAAGAACATTGAAACACAAGGCTCGTGGTTTCATCATATTGAGAGACGTTTTGTATAAAAAGTCTTACAGTAAACCTTTTCTGCGCTGTTTGGGGGATGAAGAGTCTCAAGTAGTCCTCTCCGAATTGCATGATGGTGAGGGATCAGCCCATTGTGGATTCAGGGCTTTAACAAGGAGAGTTTTACTGGCCGGTTACTATTGGCCATCTATCATGAAAGATGCTAAGGAAATGGTAAGAAGGTGTGACCCATACCAGAGGTACATCAATGAAATTCATGTCCCAGTCGTCCCTTTAGAGTCAATTTCTGAGCCTATACCTTTCGCTCGATGGGGGTTGGATATAGTAGGACCTCTCCCTATGGCATCCGGAGGGCGCAAAACTATAATTGTTGCTATAGATTACTTTTCGAAGTGGATTGAAGCAGCCCCTCTAGCAGGAACAACGTCAAAAGCTGTCATAAAATTCAATCTATCCAACATCTGTTGCAGATTTGGTGTTCCACGAAAGATAACAATAGACAATGGGCAACAGTTCGACAATAGGGAAATGGAAACTTTTTGTGCTTCAAGGGGTATACAACATTGTTTCTCTTCACCTCTCCACCCACAAGCAAATAGGCAAGTTGAAGTGGCTAACAGAACTATACTGTCCGGCCTGAAGAAGAATTTGGAAGGGGCTGCTAGGAAGTGGCCTAATTATTTACAAAAGGTCTTATGGGCCTACCGGACAACACCTGGGGCTGCAACACAAGAGTCACCCTTTGCTTTGGTCTATGGGATGGATGCAGTAGCTCCCATAGAAGCAACTCTCCCATCGTTTCGTGTTCACAACTTCTCCGAATGCACTAACGAAGTGACAATCAGAGGTCAGCTCGATCTGGTAGAAGAAAGACGAGTTAAAGCTCACCTTAGAGTTGCACACTATGAGGGTTTGATGAGAAGCAGATTTGCTTCTAGAGTTAGAAGAAGAGATTTCCAACCGGGGGACAAGGTATTGAGGAAAGTCTTCCTACACACTAAAGAAAAACTGTTCGGCAAATTGGCTCCAACTTGGGAAGGGCCTTACATGGTTGTTGAAAGGCTTAAACCTGGAACATATTGGCTAGAAGACACGGATGGAAGAGTTCTGACCCACCCTTGGAATATCGAACATCTCCGGATGTACTAGGAGTAGTATTTGTGTAAGTATTTACCTGTTTAAACATCCATGTAAATATTTGAGGGCATACTCTTTCCTCCCTGGTGGCACGGGGAGGTTTTAATGAGGTGTCCCTGGTGGCACGGGGAGGTTTTAATGAGGTGTCCTGGTTCTAAATAAAATTTGATGTCTTCTTAAAAAAATTCTGAAGTATTTTAATTTTGTCCATTGTCACACCATCCGGATTAAAATAAAAGAGTGATGACCACTTAAACATTCGTCATCGGAGAATTTAAACACTCTCACTATGAAATAACTAAGGGCTATTTAAACACTAGCCAACAGAATTGGAACAGACTGTGAAAGAATGTGAGAATGGTGCAAAACAAAGATATTCATTAAAATAACTTAAGTGTCTTGGCCCTCCAAGGACTTTTAAATTGTCAAAACAGAATAAAAGACCTATCCGATCAAATACAGGACACGCTTACAAAAAAGAGTGCCTTGGCCTTCCAAGGACTTTAGTCTGGATAAAAAGTAAAAGGTAGTTCATAAGTTAAGGCTAAGCCTTTGAAGATGGCTCAGCTTCATCTACCTTTTTCTTTCCCTTAGGATCATCTTTCTCTTCGTCTGGGCTCTCCCTGGTGTTTTTTTCGTCATCGGATGAAGAGGCACTGTAGAAGCCAAACCTATCACCTTCGGCCATTGTATGATATGGGAAGTCATCAGAGTCCACGTGAAGCCATAAATCCCCTAGGTTCCTCTTCGGAAATTTCTCATGGAAAAGCAAAACCATATCAGACCTTATCTTGGCATACTTCTCCTCTTGGGTGTCGATCACGTTGTTGGCATAAGCGTCGATCTTGGCTTGGATTTTGGCCTCCTGCTCCCTTAGCAGAGTAGCTTTCTCCTCGTCAGCCTTGGACACTGAATTCTCAAGAGCAATCTTGTCACTGGTTAAGTTGGTGATGATTTGGTCCTTGGCCTTAGTCTCCCCTCTTGAAGTGGCAAGGTCTTTCTCCAATCCGGACAGCTTCTCCCGGAGCTCTGTGATAGTGTTCTCCAGTGTGGTGGCTTTTGTGGTACTCTTCTCCTGGTTTCTCTTCAGCTCTTCGTTTTTTTCCTTTAAAATGGCAGCATTCGAGGTAGCGGTAAGAAGATCGTCGGACAGCTTCTCTTTGCTAGACTTGAGGTCTTTGATGATGTCTGCCTGATTTCGAACTTGCTTTTCCAGCGCGAGCACCGGTTGAACATTGCTTAACAAAGAGTAAGCTATAGCATCTTTATCACTTGAAACAGTAAAGGTCTTACCATTAAAAGTGACTGAGTTTGAAGTGCTTGGAGGGAGATAAGGCCCAGCGAAATCGTCTCTGGGAAGATTCATGAAGTACTCACCAAGACCAGTGATGTCCACACCATCAATGCTGAGATCTCCCCCTTCGACCTCATCGGTTTGGAAGTCGCCAGGTATCTCTTCTGCTTGGGTTGGGTCAGAGGGGTCAACTTGAGGAAGAGGCTCCGAAGTCCGGAGAGAAAGCTCGTCACCCTTAGAGGTCTTTTTCTTCTTGGCCTCCCTGTCTTTGCTTTCACCTCCCCGTTTACGATCTCTTTTGGAAGCCCTTGGAGGATTTGGGGAGTGCACTTCTTGCCTTTCAGTCTCCTGCTCCACTACTTCCAAGAGAGCAGCATCAATTTGACTGGGGACTGGCCCCTCCGGATGTATTGGAGCATCTTCCTCCACCTCTCCAGAGTTAACTTCACCAACCACTTTCTTGCCCTTCTTTTTGCCTTTCATCTTGCTCGGGGCTTTGGCCCGGCCTGGCAAGTAGAGTGTCCCATCTGGTTCATGCGTCCTTTTAAGCACAACATCCGGAGGAGGCTGAGTGGTGAGCTCCTCCCAAGTTAAGTCTCTCCGACCTGTGGTGTTCCACAAGTGAGACCTTGCCAAGTTGCCCCCAGTAAAAGCAGCATGAAACCGGTTCCCCCACCTCTCAGCAGCCCAAGCATTAATCTTGGTGCAAGTAGCCTGCCCGGTTTTCAGGTGGTCGCTGAAGTCCTTGGGCAGTTCTACTAAGGCAAAAATAAAACAAATTAATTTAAACTAACTTAAAAAAAACAGATAAGAGTGTAAAGCAGGAAACTTACGATCGCTCCTCCATCTGCTTGTGAGAAGGCTTGGGTTGACTCCAGACTTAATTTTCTGCCCGTTCTCCCATGCACCATTTACGAACAGGAACTGGGTCTTCCAATTCCTCTCCGATTCCAGCAAGTCATCCACAACTTTAAAGTTATCCCCCATGTTGAAATGGTAGAAGGGGATGTGGTGGTTTCTACAGAGACTGGCCACAGCAGCGAACTCCTCCATTGGGAGAGGAATCCCGGAGAGCCTTGAAGCCATGATACTGGCCATGAGGGTGTACCAGGCGTTGGGGCTCAGCTAGCTCGGACAGAGCCTTATCAGATGGAAGTATCTGACAATTTCCGGGTCCATGGGGAATCTAAGTCCCCAATTGAACAGCTCCGTGAAGATGACAATTTCGCTTAATTTGCAGTCCATATGAGTCTCTGGGTGTATGGGGATCCTGATCTTCACGTTCTCCGGTATACCCCACTTCGTACGCATCCGGCCCAGTTCAGCTGTGTGGATGAATGCGTAGTTAATTTTCTGCAAGGCGAGAAGGTACTTAACCTGGACCTTGTGAAAACAGGGCCCCACCCTTCCTTCAAGACTCTCCGGCAGATCCGGATGCCTCAAACACAACTTCTTTTTGCCTTTGTCTTTTTTGGCAACGATAGAACTACTGGTCTGACCGGAGGGCTCATACTCAAATGGAGCCTCTTCGACAGAGTCCTCCATTACATCCTCCATAATTGATGAAGGGTTTTCAGTAGCAGTAGCAAAGGGAGGGTTCAGCTCTGGCTCAGCCTGGTCTCCGGACTAATGGGCTTCAGTGTTCCCTTGATTTCTGGCCTCTGATTGGGGCTCTGATGCAAATGCTTCTCTTCGAAGATTGGGACTAGTGCCCTCCGGACCGGGTAACCTGTCCTTGGGAACTTTAATGGGCACTTCTGACCCTGTACTACTGTCTTTGGCACCCGATTTTGAGAGGGTGCCCTTGGAAGCTTGGCCTTTAACTAACCGGCCTCTTCTCCGGTTAACTAGTTTTTGAGGGGAATGCTCAGTGTCTGACCCCATAGCTATGAAAGGGGAGGGTTTTTTGAAGTTGGTGACAGTTACCCCTGGCTCAACTGCGGGTTCTGATTCTTGAACCGAAGAACCAGAGATTATGGGGGAGAGATTAGTGTGGAATAACGTTTTGGGCTTGATGCCGTTTGAGGAAGAAGAGCCTTGATCTGACTATGTGGCTGAAGTTATTGGTCTGTCAATAGGCGAAACGGGTAACCCTGCCGCAATACGTCTTTCCCTTTCGACCTTTTGAGCCTTTTCTAATTTAGAGAGGTTGAGCCACCCACCTTTGATCAGAGCGTTCCTCGCTGTAAACATAAACTATCTGGGTAAATTTTTACTTTAATAAAGAGGTTGCTTTTCGAAGAAGGTGGGTTCGAAATTCAAGGTGAAAAAACGGCTGAAGCAACCAATCAGAAAGCGACACGCGTCCCATAAACTCTGGCAAAAAACCGTTTGGATTCATGAAGCTTTACCTGTCCGGATTAAAACCACCCCTGACGTTGGACTGTTTTTCAGGTTTTTGACAAAAGTATTTGAACAAACACCTAAAAAAGGGGCTCCTGATGAGTCCGAATTCTACTCGTTCCCCGGACAGGGACAGATTGGACCAAGGCCTCCGGACGGGACAGACCACTTCGAACACTTAGCCTATTGGACTGTTCGAACTATGACAAAAGTACTAAAAAACCTAAACACTTCTTGACTAAGCTTCTTGCTCCCCTACTAAAAAGCTCATGGGTCTTTTAACATGACCCGGGTCCATTAAACATGACCTGAAAACCCATAAAGCCCAAATGTAAGGATATAAATACCTAACCACCTGCATTAAATGTGGGTAATGAAAATTAACTGCAACCAACCAGCTTAATTCTCCCTCTACTCTCTATTCTAAAGATAAAACACCCATATACTTCCACAAAACACCGAACAAATTACAAATTTACCCTCATACGATAATTAACCTCACCAACCAGCAGATGGAGGAGTGATCGTAAGGCTCCTACTTTAAATGTGGGTAATGAAAATTAACTGCAACCAACCAGCTTAATTCTCCCTCTACTCTCTATTCTAAAGATAAAACACCCATATACTTCCACAAAACACCGAACAAATTACAAATTTACCCTCATACGATAATTAACCTCACCAACCAGCAGATGGAGGAGTGATCGTAAGGCTCCTACTTTATATTCTTATTTCTTCTTTTATCGAATTTGCTTAAACTGCCTGGTCTTGTCTTTTTTCTTAGCAGAACTGCCCAAAGACTTCAATGACTACCTAAAGTCCGGGCAGACCACTTGTACCAAGATCAACACTTGGGCTGCTGAAAAATGGGGGAACTGGTTTCACAATGCTTTCACAGGAGGCAACTTTGCAAAGTCTCACCTCTGGAACACTACTGGCCGGAGGGACTTGAACTGGGAAGAACTCACCACTCCACCCCTTCGGATGTAGTCCTCAAGAGAACACACGAACCGGATGGGTCACTTTACTTGCCAGGCCGGGCCAAGGCCCCGAGTAAAATGAAAGGTAAGAAAAAGAAGGGCAATAAGGTTGTAGGTGAAGCTAACCCTGCTGAGGTGGAGGAGGCTGTTCCAACAAATCAAGAGGGGCCAGCCCCAAGACAGATCGATGCTGCTCTCTTAGAAGTGGTAGAGCAGGAGAGTGTTAGGGAAGAGGTTCGATCCCCAAAACCCACAAGGGCTCCCAAGAGAGACCAAAAACGGGGAGCAGAAAGCAAGGACATGGAGGCTAAGAAGAAAAAGACCTCCAGAGGTAATGAACTTTCTCTCCGGCCTCCGGAGCCCCTCCCCATGTAGATCCTACTAATCCAACACAAGAGGAGGAGATCCTTGGTGATTTTCAAACCAACGAGGTTGGAGGAGGAGACCTTAGCATTGATGGGGTTGACATCACCGGGCTTGATGGACTTGGTGACTACTTTGTCAACCTCCCCAGAGACGATTTTGCTGGGCCTTACCTCCCTCCGAGTACTTCGAACACCGTCACTTTTAATGGTAAGACTTTTACTGTTTCAAGTGAAAGGGATATTATAGCTCACTCCATATTAAGTAGTGTTCATTGAGTGCTTGTGTTGGAGAAACAAGTTCAAAGTCAGGCAGATACTATCAAAGATCTCAAATCTGGCAAAGAGAGACTGTCCAATGATCTTCTTACTGCCACTCAACATGCTGACATTCTAAAGGGAGAAAACGAGGAGCTGAAGAAGAGCCAAGAGGGGTGGACCACAAAGGTTTCCACTCTAGAAGACACTATCAAGGAGCTCCGGGAGAAGTTGTCCGGATACTCAAGAGCAAATGTATGCCAAGGTGAAGTCGGACATGGTCGTGCTCTTTCATGAGAAGTTCCCGAAGAGGAACCTGGGAGATTTGTGGCTTCATGTAGAGTACGAAGACCTTCCCTTCCATACCATGGCTGATGGAGACTTGCATGATTATTCCAGTGCTCCCTCCTCTGACGAAGAAGAAAAAACCGGGGAGGGCCCTCACGAAGAGAAAGACGATCCCAAGAAGAAGAAGACAGATGAGGCTGAGCCATCTTCAAAGGCTCAGTCTTAGAATTCGAATTATCTTTTATGTTATCTGAACTAAAGTCCTTGGAAGGCCAATGCATTTTTGTTATTGTGTCCGGCATTTGACCGGATAGATTTTTTGTTTTGTTTGACAATTGAAAAGTCCTTGGAAGGCCAAGACACTTAGGTTATTTTAATGAATATCTTTGTTTTGCACAACTCTTGCATTCTTCCATAGTTTGTTTCAATTTTGGTGGCTAGTGTTTAAATATCCCTTAGTTATTTCATAACCATTCTAAAGTGAGAGTGTTTAAATTCTCCGATGAAAAATGTTTAAGTAGTCATCATTCTCTTAATTCAATCCGGATGGTATGACAAAAAACAAAGTAAGTACACTTCAATTTTTTTTAAGAAGGCATCAAATTTTATTAAAAAGCCCAGACACCTCATTAAAACCTCCCCGTGCCACCAGGGTAGGAAAGAGTATGCCCCCAAATATTTACATGGATTTTTAAACAAGTAAATATTTACATAGCTTCTATTCCAAGTACATCCGGAGATGCTCAATATTCCAAGGGTGATTTAAAACCCTTCCATCCTTGTCTTCGAGCCAATATGTTCCAGGTTTAAGCCTTTCAATGACCATATAAGGTCCTTCCCAAGTTGGGGCCAGTTTTCCGAGCAGCTTCTCTTTAGTGTGTAAGAAGACTTTCCTCAATACCTTGTCCTCCGGCTGGAAATCTCTTCTTTTAACTCTAGAAGCAAATCTGCTTCTCATCAAACCCTGATAGTGCGCAGCCCTTAGGTGAGCCTTAACTCGTCTTTCCTCTATTAGGTCAAGCTGACCTCTGACTGCCACTTCGTTTGCGTGTTCGGAGAAGTTGTGAACCTGAAATGAGGGGAGAGTTGCCTCTATGGGGGCTATTGCATTCATCCCATAGACCAATGCAAAAGGTGACTCTTGTGTTTCAGCCCCATGTGTAGTCCGGTAGGCCCACAAAACCTCTTGTAAATAGCTAGGCCACTTCCCAGCAGCCCCTTCCAAATTCTTCTTTAAACCGGACAGTATAGTTCTGTTAGCCACTTCAACCTGACCATTCGCTTGTGGGTGGAAAGGTGAAGAGAAACAATGCTGTATACCCTTTGAGGCACATAAACTCTCCATTTCCTTGTTGTCGAACTGTGGCCCATTGTCTGTCGTTATCTTTTGTGGAACACCAAATCTGCAACAGATGTTGGATAAAATGAATTTTATGACAGCTTTTGATGTTGTTCCTGCCAGGGGGGCTGCTTCAATCCACTTCGAAAAGTAATCTATAGCAACAATTATAGTTCTGCGCCCTCCGGACGCCATAGGAAGAGGGCCCAATAAATCCAGCCCCCATCGAGCAAAAGGTATAGGCTCAGAAATTGACTCTAAAGGGATAGCTGGGACATGAATTTCATTGCTATACCTCTGGCATGGATCACACCTTCTCACCAACTCTTTAGCATCCTGCATTATAGAGGGCCAGTAATAGCCAGCCAGTAAAACTCTCCTTGTTAGAACCCTGAATCCACAGTGAGCTGATCCCTCGCCATCATGTAATTCGTAGAGGACTACCTGAGACTCATCATCTCCCAAACATCGCAAAAGAGGTTTACTGTAAGATTTTTTGTACAGAACGTCTCTTAGTATGATACATCCACGAGCTTTGTGATTCATTTTTCTTGCTAGTGATTTATCCGGAGGCAAGATGTCATCGGATAGGTATTGTAGGAGAGGAAATCTCCAATCTTGAGGTTGTTTCATCTGTACATCGAAAATTTGTTCCTCTTTACCCATATCAAGTTGAATGGAAGGGCTCTCCAGTACATGGATCCAAGGATATGACTCAGTGTATGCTATGGTTGCCAATGAATCTGCTAGTTAATTCTCTGCCCGGGGTATATGCTCATAAACAACGGTTTTGAACTTAAGAGCCTCATTTTTAAGAAGAAGCAAGTACTTCACTAGTTGCTCCTTTTTCGCCTCAGATTGACCTTGCGCATGGTGGATAAGAAGCTGAGAATCACTCATCAAGTTGACCCTTTTGGCCCCACAAATATAGGCTAACTTTAAACCAGCTATAGCTGCTTCGTATTCAGACTCATTGTTGGAAGCCCTAAAAGCAAAACATATAGCCTGGTACATTTTGTCACCATATGGAGAAGTCAAGCACACTCCTGCACCACATCCCATAGTGCTGGATCCACCATCCGTCCGGACGACCCAAACCTTTTTGTCTTTCATCTCAGTAGTCTGCTCTGTATCCCTATCAGAGTGGAATTCAACTAAAAAATCAGCCACGGCTTGGGCTTTGACTGCTGTTCGAGGAGAAAAATCAATATCAAAGTCCCCCAATTCCACTGACCATTTAGTCATTCTACTTGAAATGTCTGCCTTTTGAAGGGCATTCTTCAAAGGAAAAGATGTCCTGACGATAATAGGATGAGCCTGAAAATAAGGCCTCATCCTCCTTGCAGCAATTACCAAGGCTAATGCTATTTTTTCGAGCTTTAAATAGCGTTTTTCTGTATCTATCAAGCTCTTGCTGATGTAGTACACCGGATGGGGGTAATTATCCACCTCTCTTACCAATACAGCACTGATGGCACAACTTGAAACTGCCAAGTGTACGAAAAGTGTCTCTCCATCAGCACTGTGAATTCCAGTCAAATCTCTTTTCACCCTTTAGAGTTTGAAAAAACGGGGCACATCTGTCTGAATACCTTGAGATGAATCGATTTAAAGCAGCCAACCTCCCAGTCAACCGTTGTACTTCTTTAACATTCCGAGGAGGCTTCATTTAGAACAAAGCATTAAGCTGGTCTGGATCGGGCTGTATCCCTTGCTCACTTATTATATAACCTAGGAATTTGCCGGACTGCACTCCGAACACACATTTTTCTGGATTTAACTTTAAATTCACTTTTACTAAATTAGCAAAAGTTTCTTGGAGGTCTGCCAAGTTTAGTTGTTCATCCACACTTTTCACCATCATGTCATCAATATATACTTCCATATTCCTTCCAATTTGATTAACAAAGGCTTTATTCACCAATCTCTGATAAGTAGCCCCAGCATTTTTCAATCCAAATGGCATCACCTTGTAGCAATGAAGACCCCTGTCAGTGACAAACGTGGTATGCTCCTGATCCTTCGGATCTACTTGAATCTGATTGTACCCGGAGAAAGCATCCATGAAGTAGAGTAGTTTATTCCCAGAAGTGGAATCTACTAGCTGATCAATCCGGGGGACTGGATATAAATATTTTAGGCAAGCCCTATTGAAATCTGTGAAGTCAATGCACATACACCACTTGCCATTTTTCTTTTTCACCAAGACCGGGTTGGCAGTCCACAAAGTATATTGAGACTCCTTTATATGCCCCATTTTTGTGAGCCTGTCAACTTCTTGAACAATAACATCAGCCTTTTCCTTGGAAAAAGACCTTCTCTTTTGTACCACAGGTGCTATGTCTCTCTGAATGGATATGTGATGTGATATAATATCTGCTGGAACCCCAGTTACATCAGCATTGCACCTAGCAAAAACATGTTGATGGTCTTTTAGAAAATTCAACATTCTATTCTTCAGTTCGGACGATATTTAGGACCCTATCTTAACACTTTTTCCCTCTTCTAAAGAATGTGTTTCAACTTCTTCAACCGGTATCAATACTCCAGGGGTCTCTCTAGGGTCATCAATTTCACCCTCACCCCCAGAAAGCCCCTCAAACTGCTATTCTTCGTTGATACGAACTGCCCCCAACGTCCGTGGAGCCAGTGCTGTAGCATAACACTCTCTTGCAACCTTCTGACTGCTTCAGACAACTCCCACTTGTCCTTGAACAGCATATTTCAAACATTGGTGGACTGTCGAGGCTACCGCATGCATCCTAGAGATCCAAGACCTCCCTAAAATAGCATTATAACAAGTGGGTCAATCCACCACAATAAAAAGTATCCTGGCCATCTTCTTGAAAGGGCCCTTGCCCAACAAAACTTCCTCTTCGAACTCCCCGATCACATCTGCTGAGCTCCCAGTGAAACCCACAATTGAACTATCTGAACGCTGAATTATGGCTGGATTTTTTTATCTTTTTGTAAGTGGTTAAGAAGAGGATATTGGCTGAGCTTCCACTATCCACCAAGATTCGCCTTATGTCATTGCCCCCAATGGATGCTCCTATGACAACAACATCTTCATGAGGGTCAGCTATATCCCTTAAGTCATCTTCATCGAAAACAATGAAGGGAAATGGAATTTGTGATTGATAGGAGGTCATGCCTCCTTCTAGCTGGGTGGCTAAAGTATGAACGTGCCTTTTCCTCGAAGAAGCAGTAGGAGCTATCATAGTATCCCCTCCGAAAATTGTAAGTGACTCAAAAAACTTAATAAGCCCGGAGACCGTTTTACAACATTCCTCAATGGCACCCACTCTATTTCGAGTTGGATCAGGATCCAAGTATCCTGATTCTACATCAAATCTTTTGATTGTAACCATAGCTCCCTCAGGAGTAGCATTGCTTGGACCAACCCGATGAGCATTATCAGGCCTATTTCCTCCTCTTCTTTTGACATATGCCCCCAGCTTTCCTCTTTCAATCAAGTTCTGGACTTCTTGTTTCAAGGCTATACAATCATCAGTGGTATGGCTAGTATCATTATGGTACTGGCAGAAAGAGTTGTTACGATGTTCCCGAGGAGATTGCAGTGCATACGGTCTTCTATAGTGCACTTCTTCCTTTGTTTTATCATAAATGGTGGCCACACTTTCTTTTAATTCTGCAAACCACTCCGGTTGAACCCAAGGACCTCTCTTATTTCTAGATTGTTGACTCTGGGCAGGTGCAGCTGGCTGAGATTGAGCTTTAGCCCGGTTATGCCCCTGTCCGGTCTCCCTTGCCTTGTTCCCGGACTGATTTTGATTGGGGTTTGGGGCAACTGGGGCAGACCTCACCTACCTGTGCACCCTAGTTTTCTTTGTTTCATCAACATTGATTTTATTTCCGACTTGAATCAGCAAACCTCCCCAAGTCATAGCTTTCTTTCTGGTCACTGAATCAGCCAAATTTCCAGGGTTTAAGCCCTGTCTCAAGGATGTTATTGCTACTTGCTCGAAGCAATCAGCCAACCCATTTTTGGTGTTTACAAAACGACTTATGTATTCTTTCAATGATTCGTTTGGTTCTTGGGCATAATGGATTATCGTGTCCCCATTTCCCTTCAACTCTTTACTCCCAACAAACTGCCTTCGAAAGGCCACCCAAAAGGTATCAAAATTCTTGATGCAGCCTTGAGGTAGGCTGTTATACCACTTTAGAGCACTCCCCGTAAAGGATTGGGAGAATGCTCTACAGAGTAACTTATCGCCATCATCAAAATTCATCATGAAGTTTTTAAATTGCTCCAAGTGGTTGTCCGGATCAGTACTGCTATCGTACTTCTCCATTTTAGTGCTATCGAACCTCTTAGGGAGGTTTCCGGATAGAATCTTGGAAGACAATGGAGATTTTCTCCAATTCTGGCCACGACTGAACACAGTATCCTCATTGGGAGTTGCAAAGATACCTGGTTCATCGTGGAAGGCAAAAGGATCCATCAGCATCCGGTCTACGTGCCTCCGGCTGTGAGATGATCCCTTGCCTATATTCCTCTTCAATTGCCCATGTCTATCCTTTTTTCTTGAATATTTTTTAATCAACTTTTGCTTCTTTTTGGATCGGCCCTCATCACTGCTGGAGGACAAGGACTCTTCAACTCCTTCCTCATCCGAGGAGCTACCCGAAGACTCTGAGTCTGAGTCAAAACTCTCCACTGGTTTAGACCGGTGAGACTTTTTGGAGCTAGCATGAGTCTTCTTGGTACTCACATGAGTCTTCGAAGGCTTATGCTCTCTAGGGTTTTCGGTATGATGAGCGACTGATGCTTTTGACTTCTCTTTCATGCCTATCTTAGCCTTTTCTGCCATCAGAGCTTCTATCTCGCCCTTTAATCTATCACGCTCCCCGATGGTATATTCATCATTTTCACCCACAAATTCAAGCAAAGCTGGTGGTACTTCCGGGGCGTCCGGATTCATTCGGACTGATTTTTCCTGTTGGTTTCGAATGCTTGATTCAGGCACCGTTGTGCTCCCACTGTGGTCGCCAATTTGGTGAGATTTATTTTCATCTGAGGGTAAGTTTGTAATTTTTGTCTGGAGTTTTGTGGAAGTTTGTAAGTATTTAATGTTTGAGTAGAGAGTAGAGGGAGAATTAAGCAGTCTGGTTGTATTTAATTTTCATTACCCTCATTTAATATTGGTGGTTGGGTATTTATACCCTTACATTTGGGCCTTATGGGCTTTCGGGTTATGTTTAATGGACCCAGGTCAAGTTTAAGGACCCATGAGCTCTTAGTAGGAGAGCAGCCAGCTTAGTCAAGAAGTGATTAGGTTTTTAAGTACTTTAGTTCTTGTTCGAACAATCCAATGGATGAGGTGTTCGAACTGCCCTGTCTGGTCAGGTGGTCTCTGTCCGAACTGTCCCTGTCCGTAGAGGTAACATGATCCGGACTCATCAGTGCTAACCCTTCCACACCCTCGAAACCAAAGCGTTAAAAACGTAAAGTTGCAGAACAACCTATTTCGCCCATCGAAGAGGGAAAAGTTCAAGAACCATCATCAAAGAAAACAAATATCTTCTGATTCCTTCAGAAAGAAAAAGAAACAGAGGAAAATCACTTCGTACAATTTGGTTGATGAAAACAAAGACGATGCTAGTGGAAACGAACAACACCCCCAAACCCTTCGAATGAATAACATTCTAACAAAGACAATCCTGTGATTCTCGTTGATGACAATTCGCCCACCGTTTATCATGCTTCTACAAGCTTCGACCCAAATATGTTTATGAATTTCGAGAACACAGAAGCGCTTGCTGGTGAAGAAGACCCTATTATTCAAGTCATCCAAAATCACATGATTGATTTTGCGAGGCCTACCCCATACAAAGTTCTTCCAGAAGTTACTCGTTCTTACGGACCTGTAACATCTCTAGATATGATTCACAAGCCTAGTACATCAGAATTTCGTAGTCCTCATCCAAATCCTGCAATTGTCATCGTTCTTCAACCATTTTCCGATCTTGACGCTGCTGCAAAAACTCTTACCTCTCAAATCGAAGCCTCTCAAGACCATCTCAAACAGTTGGCTAAAGATATGGTTTACTATAAGGAATCTTATGAAGCTGAAAAGAAATTTAGAGAGACTTTGCACAGCAATGTAGCCAAACAATTTTATGGTTATGAGATGGCTAGATCCGAGCTGATAAAAGGCGCTCTCTGTATAAAGGATCATCTTCGAATCAAGCATATGGTTGATACAGAGCTGCTGACAAAATCTCATGAAGAAAAAAATAAAGAAACTCAAAACCGAGCATGTTGCTGAATTGAATATAGAAAAATCCAACTCCACCACACTTCAAAATTCTCTAACTCTTTGTGAAGAAAAAAACAAAGAGTTGACCGATGAAATAGAGAAACTGAAGAAGAATTTCGAAGCAGAAAAAGTTGCTGCTGTAACTGATGCCGAAGCGGAGCTTTCAAAGGATATGCAAACAGCTATTCACGTCGGAAAAAAAGATGCAACCATCCTTCTTCTTCGAGAACTTCATGCTGCTTATCCAAAAATCAACCTTACAAATTTTTGGAACGACATTCCTGAAGAAAAACGTCCAAGTGAAGCTTTCGACCCTGTTCCTAGCTCATCATCTTCAGAAGACGAGTCATCCGAAGAAGAAGAATCTTCTGACTAACTACCCTTTCAAACTTTTTTTTTTGTCTTTGTCTAATGAGAATATCTATTTTTATATTTTAACAACTTGATTTAAATGACAAAGAGTTTTTGTATGTTACCATTCTCTTACATATTATTCGATGCTAAATACTTAATAAACAAAATGATTATAAAATTTTAACAAAATAACATAAACTTACCACCTCAAATACCTTAATAAAAAATAATGGATATTATAATTCTTCGAAAAAATTGTATCTCTTCGAAAAGATATGAATATGTTGTTAAGCTTGATTAGCTCATAAAATTCTCAGTGCGCTTTTAAGCATTCACTTTGAAATAATAAATGTAATGTGGTTATAAAACATGGTTATCTCTTCAAAAAGTGTCATAAACACTTCAGAATATTCTATTCTTAACTAATCTCAAAGGTGATCAATCTTTGATGATTTGTTAAAATAGTGTCCAAATAAATGTAAACAACCATTGGCCAAAAAACGAACTTTATTGATAAAGTTGAATATGTACATGTACATGGCACCTCGTTAAAACCTTTATGGGCCAACAGGGTAGGAAAGAGTGCGCCATTCAAAACAAAAATTCCAAAGTACAAAAACGTGTCTACTCCCAATAAAGCTTAAGTGTTGAATATTCCATGGATGTTGTAACATTATCCCCTCGAAAGCACAAAGACGATAAGACCCCGACTTAATTCTTTCAACAACTGTATAAGGCCCTTCCCAATTTGGAGCCATTTTTCCGAGGTTCTTTTCCTTTGTGTGTAGGAAATTTTTTCTCAACACTTTATCACCTTATTTAAATTTTCTTCTTTTCAGCTTCGAATCATATCTACTTCTCATAAGAGTTTGATAATGTATTGCATTCAAATAAGCTCGAACCCTTTTTTCCTCAATCAAATCCAAATTTGCCCTAAATCTTTCTAGAATATTGAGATATTCTAAGATATGACATCGTAGATTCAATAGGGCTAACTGCATCCATACCATATGCCAAAGCAAAATGAGTCTCTTTTATAGCCTCTCTTGGAGGTGTTCGATAAGCCCAAATCACCTCTTGCAAATAATTTGGCCATTTTCATACTGCCCCCGATAGATTCTTCTTCAAGCCATCTAAAATAGTTCTATTTGTCACTTCCACTTGTCCATTAGATTGAGGGTGAAAGGGCGTCAAAAAACATTGCTGAATCCCTTTAGAAGTACAGAATGCAGGCATTTCCCTATTGTTAAATTGAGGGTCATTATTTGTTGTAATTCTCCGAGGAACCCCAAAACGACAATAGAATTTTATTCATCAATAAATTTGATGACATCCTTTGCTTTTGTGCCTGATAGCGGATCTGCTTTTGCCCACTTCGTAAAATAATCCACCGCCACAATTATCATCTGCCTTCCCCCAGAGGTCATCGACAAAGGTCCCACCAAATCAATTTCCGATCTATCAAATGGTATCACCTCATATATAGACATAAGCGGTACTGCTGGTCTGTGATTAGCATTAGAAAATCTCTGACAAGTATCACAACCTCAGACTAAATTCTTAGCATCGTTTATGATTGTAGGCCAGTAAAACCCTACAAGTAAAACTCTACACGATAAATCTTTAAACCCACAATGATCTTACCCTTCACCATCATGCAAATATGACAATACTTCTTATGATTGTAGGCCAGTAAAACCCTACAAGTATGGTCTGCTTAATGCCTTTTTATATAAAATTTCATCCATAACTAAATATCTGAAGGCTTTACCCCTTAACCTTTTAGCCAATTGAGAATCATCTGGCAATAATCCTTGGGTAAAAAAATTAAGAATATCCGATCGCCAATCATATCGGCTTTCATCAGAGACAAAAAATTCTTCTATAATTTCACATTGGCTAGATTGAGTAACAATTGAAGGATTTTCTTGTACCAAAATACAAGGATATTCTTCCTTTTAGGCAACATTTGCTAAACAATGAGCCATCATGTTACTTCATCGCCCAATATATTCCACAACCACATTGTCAAACAAAAGCATTAAATTCTGAAGCTCCCGAAGATATAAAATCAAACGATCCTTCTTTGCTTAGGAAAATTCGGATACCTGATTTGCCAATAACTGAGAATCCTTTTCTAGACATATTGAAGTCGCCCCACAAATTTTTGCCAATATCAAACCTGCCAAAGCAGCTTCGTACTCAACTTCATTGTTTGAAGCATGAAAACCAAATTTAATTGATTGGACCATTGTTTCCCCGTCGGAGCTACCAATTGAATCCCAGCACTGCACCCTGAAATACTGGACCCTCCATTCGTTCGAACAATCCACCTCGAATCTATAGGTAAAGTTTTTTTACTTTCTTCCTCATACGATCGATTTGAGTGGAACTCATCAAAAAAAATCAGCAGTGCTTGTGCCTTGATCGCTATTCGAGGTGTAAATAAAATATCGTAGTCCCCTAACTCCACTGACCATTTGGTCATTCTCCCCGAAATATCAGGTCGTTCTAATACATTTTTTTAAGGGGAATGAAGTTTGGACTTCTATAGCATAAGCTTGAAAATATTGACGCATCTTCCTAGCGGAAATCACCAATGCTAAAGCCAGCTTCTCCAACTTAATATATCTCTTTTCTGCTGCCATCAGACTTTTATTAACGTAATATGCCGGCTTCGGAATTCCTGAATCTTCACTCATTAGCACTGCGCTGAGTGCAAAATTCGATACGGCGATGTACAAGAATAATTTCTCCCCATTTCGAGGCTTTGTTAATATTTTTGGTGATGACAACAAATTTTAAATGTTTGTGAACGCTGCTTCACATTCCGACGTCCATTCGAACCTGTTAGGTCCTCGTAACACTTAAAAGAAAGGAAAGCATTTTTCAAAAAATCGTGAAATAAATCGATTAAGTGCTACTAACCTTCCTGTCAGTATTTGCACTTCTTTGATTGATCGAGGTGAATTCATTGTCATCAAAGCTTTTAACTGTTCTGGGTCGGCTTCTATTCTTTTTTCACTAATAATAAAACCCAAAAACTTCCCTAATCGAACTCTGAAGGTACACTTCTCGGGATTTAATTTCAACCTGATCGCTCTTAGATTCAAAAAAGCTTCCTCTAGATCATCAAGATGCACTTCGTCCCTTGAACTTTTCACTACCATAACGTCTATATATACTTCCATATTTTTTCCGATCTGCGTAGCAAAAGCTTTATTCATTAATCTCTGATAAGTGGCTCCAGCATTCTTCAGTCTGAAGGGTATCACTCTATAACAATGAAAGCCCCTATCAGTTATAAAAGTCGTGCACTCTTGATCCTTTGGATCCATTTGGATATGATTATACCCTGCGAAAGCATCCACAAAAGTCAAAATTTTGTTGCCTGAAGTGGAATCAATCAACTTATCTATTTGAGGAACTAGAAATGGATCTTTGGGGAAAGCTCTATTCAAATCTGTAAAATCCACACACATCCTTCATTTCCCATTCTTCTTTTTAACCACCACCGGATTCGCCGTCCACAAAGGATACTATGATTCCCTTTAGTGTCCGACCTTAGAAAACCGATCCACTTCTGTAACGATTGCTTTCGCTTTTTCCGAGGAAAATGCTCTCATTTTTTTAATCACCGGTTTGACCTTCGGATTTATGGACAAGTTGTGCCAAATTACTTCAATAGGTAATCCTGTTACATCTTATGTCTTCCAAGCGAAGACATCCAAATTCTGAGATAAAGTTGTTGTTGACGTAGAAAATGGGTCAATAAAGTTCCAATCCGAAGCACTTTTCCTTCTAAAAAAGTAAACTCCTCTATTTCTTCATTTTTCCTTCTAAAAAAGTAAACTCCTCTCTTCCAAATCCGAGGGTACCCTCTCTAACTGCTATTCTCGCATCAAATCTCCACTGCTGGATCCTCGGACCCGAAGCGCAGTGGCGTAGCATTCTCTGGCAACCTTTTGATCGCCTCGAACCACTCCAACTCTATCTCCAACCACGTACTTAAAGCAATGATGAACTGCTGAAACTACCCCGTACATTCTTGAAAGCCATGATCTTCTAAAAATAGAATTATAAATTATGGGATGGTCCATTGCCACAAAAATTACTTGGACGTTCGTCTTGAATGACCCTTTTGCCAAACTAACTTCACCCTCGAATTCTCCAACAACACGAGCTGTTATACCCGTAAATCTGATAATTGTACGATCCGATTGAGTAATCTAAGGTGGGTTTATCATCCTATCATAAGTGGACTTAAAAATGACATTAGCAGAACTGACAGTGTCAATCAGCACACATCGAATTTCGACGCCAGCCACCTCATCTCCAATCACAATAGCATCCTCATGTGGTCCTGCAGTCCCTCTCAAATCATCTTCATCAAACAAAATGAAGGGAATATCTTTCTTTCCATAAAAATGTGTTGACATCCTCCATTTAATTTGAGTTTTCAAATTGACAACATGCCTTTTCCTCGAACTGTCTGAAATTCCAGTCATTGAATCGCCCCCAAAAATTGCCAACGATTCAAAAAACTTGCACAATTCCCGAACATGACCCTTTTGCACAGAAGCAACCTCAACGGGCTCGAATGCCATCAAAAGTAACCTGTTCAAATCCTTTTCAACATATTCAGTAGAAGCATCGAATGACTCAATCTGTGAATCCATAATCATCAAGTTCTCAGCTGGCGGTGCAGCCTTTGAAGTTTATGCGTCATTATTCTTCGATGCGCTCCCATGTGACTTCACATAAGTCAGGAGCTTTCCATTCTCAATCAAATATTGGATTTCTTTCTTCAGAGCAATACAAACATTCGTATTATGCCCAATATCATCATGCTACCTATAAAATTTATTATTCCTTTCTTCTCTCGGTCTGCTGATAGGACATGGCTTCCTAAACTTCACATAATTCTTAGTCTTATCCCAAATGACAGAAACACTCTCTGTCAAATCAACATAGTACTCTAGCCTGACCCATGTATTTGGCATAGGCCTGTTGTAATTGTTAGATGGAGTGTGGTTCGAATAACCACCACTCTGAGGAGTCAAATTTTTGTTCCTCTACCTCGACTGTTGATTATTTCCATTCCCATTGTTATAACCATTCGAGGGTTGCCCCTGATTATTGGCTGCATGTCCCGAATTTTTCGGAGTGTTAGCTGGTCCACCTCGGACTCTACTCTACTCCTCCACCTTAATATGATCCTCGACTTAAGCCATCAACACTCTAAAAGTCAAGGCCTTTCTCTTTGTCGTCTCATTAGCCAGATCCCCTGGAAATAATCCCTGGCAAAAAGCTTCCATCGCCATATTTTGTTTACAATTTTCTAAACTAGCCCTGGTCAACACAAATATCTTGGTATAGTCTTTCAATTTTTCTCCCGGTGCCTGCTTGCACTGAATAATCGTATCACCATTGGCTCTCATCTCTTTGCTTCCCACGAACTGCCTACGAAAAGTTGTATAAAAATATCTGAAATTTGATATCGACCCCCTCAGAATCCTATTGTACCACTTGAGAGCTATTCCCTTAAAAGTTTGAGAAAATGCATGACACACAAGCCGGTCTTCATCCTCGAAGTTCATCATATAATTTTTGAATTGTTCGATGTGATCATCGAGATCCTGCATCCCATCGAACTTTTCAACCTTCAAAATATCAAAACGCTTCGGAAGCGTCATGGAACAAATTTCATCTGTTAATAGAGAATTTCTCCAATCAACGCCTTGAACGAATTGATCATCGGTTCCCATTGTGACATATAGATTCCTATCAGTTTCAGCATACTGATTTGAAGGATTCCTTTCATGCCAAGTTGATCGAGGAGCATTCTTAGACTTGCTCTCATTTTTATACTTCCTCGAATAATCTCTTTCTGATTCCCCTTTCGAAGAACCTCTATGCCTTTTAAATCCCGAGGCTGAACTTTCTACCTCCCCATCACTGGAAGTTATTAATTTATGTTTATCTTTTTTTCTCCTTTCGAGACGAATATCACTCTTTTGGAGACACAAAGCGTGTTTTTTTATGCTCAGACTTAGCATGTCGATCATCAAAAGATCGATCTGACTGATCTTCCACATCGGGTTTTTCCATTTCTTGCCTAACTTGAGATATGATTCTTGCAGAAAGTATCTGTTGTTCTCTTCGTTCATATTTTTCCATTCAAAGCATTAATTTTATTTAGGAGTTGATTCATTCTTATCTCAACATCAGATCGAACTTGGATCGGAGACGATCCATCAATTATATTCCCATAAGTTCCATTCTTTTGCAAATCATATCTCACAGTTTCTATCGCCGATTGAAGCGTAGGATTATTATCGGGATTCATCTTGTGAATTTTAGTAAAAAAATACCACGGAATAGTATCACTTTCGAAGAGAATAAGCCACTGATTTTTCTTATTTAGTCCCCAGTAGAGTCGCCAATTTGATCAGGTTTGATTTTGCTTTAGTAAATTGGTAAGGAAGAATTCTAGAGAGAGAAAATTCTAAAGAGTTTTTAGAGAGAGAAAACACAAGTACAAATGAGTTTCAAAGTAAAAGTGTTCAAACCTTTTATTAGAGTAGTCTGGTCCTTTGTATAGAGGGGCCAAGACTTAGTCTCAAACTGAATCTGTTACAAAAGTGGACTAATTACCGTTTAGTCCTTATAAATTATACAAAGTCACAAATATCTTCTAAAACTTACACCAGTCACAAATTGAGGACAAAACTTACATTAATTACAATTAAGTCTTTGAATTTACATTATTTATAAATTAATCCTTAAAACTCTATTTCCATATCAAACATGACTTAGTGTCATCTGATATAATTTTTTATAAGTTATTAGTCAACCCAAATGTGCATCTAATCAAACAAAAAAGATGAGATTTATCTATTGAGAATCCCGAAAAAATTATGAACGAAATTGACAAGTTATCAAGTTTTGGACATATCCACGAGTGTATCTACCCTATATGGATTTCAAACTCGATACTAGTCTGCAAGAAGAATGTAAAGTAGCAAATGTATATTAAATTTACTGATTTAAATAAGGTTTATTCTAAGAGCTCATTCTCATTTCTAATGACTTATAAGTTAATCAAATTAACTTCATGCTACAATAAAATCCAAATGCATCTAACGTACCAATAATATAATAATTTTATCACTGATTGAGGCATGTATTTCTATCACGTCATGCCTTTCAAACTAAAAAATACATGAACTACTTACCAAAGACTTGTCAATAAATATTTCGCTAGCCAAATATGTCAAAACACGAGGTACGTATTGATGACATACCTTTTGAATAGTCTCAATATTTTTAATATATCAATGACTTGGTAGAGTAATTCAAGAACCTAAGGGCCATCAACTTAAAGTTGAATATAGAAAAGTGTGCATTTGGGTGTTGCCATGAAAGTTCTTTGGTTATCTACTATGTAAAATGGGTACAAAGGCATAACCATATCAATCGATGGCCTTAACATCCATGCACCCTCCTTGATCAGTTAAAAAAGTCCAAGTATTGGTTGAGAGGCTTGTAGCCTTGAATAAGTTAATATCACGATTTTTAGATAAATATTTTCTTTTATTCCAAGTGTTAAAGAAGAATAGTCATTTTTAATGGTTGGAATAGTGTGATCCAACTTTTGACAAGATTCATATGTATTTGTCTTCTCCATGGGTTATCTGCAAGCCCTTAACATGTGAGACTACCTATATATATTATCATTTATGACTATGTTGTCATTGTTGTACTAGTTAGAGGGTAGACATGAGCCTAAAACCAATCTATTACTATGTGATTAATAATCTCTTAGATGTGTAGATGAGGTACCTCAAGCTAGAGAAATTAGCTCTCATATTAGTTATGGCATCCATAAAGATGAGGCTATATTTTCAGAGCTATTACATTATTATTCGAACTTATTTCCTTTATTGGAATGTGTTACATAAGCATGGTGTTTCATGTCATATTACTCGTTGCTCAGTGAAACTAGAGGATTCGACATATCTTGTGAATCGATGAAAACTATTAAGGCTTGGGACTTGATGGACTTTTCACCCGGGTTTCATAGTGAGAGAACATATCCTACTCCTGATAGTTTACCTTTCAGATTGGATAATCTGAACAATTGGAAGGTCGAGATTTTCAAATTGTGTGGCCTGGAATTTAGCAGACCATTTCTCGAGCAAAGATATGCATCAAGCTATACGTTTTAGCTTTTAGGCCTCGATTAGCGAGGTTAAGTAAGAAACAATCGTATTTTGTATCTGAATAAGCCAGGTTTATGGGGCTATAAAATTAAGTTACTTAGTGATTTTTATATTTTGGTAAATCACACCCTCGAACAAGAAGGAGCACGTAAAGACAATCACATATAATACTTAAAGGTGTTGAAAAAACTAGCGGGTGAGTTTTAGACAATACATTTTGAATAAGTGCCCATCGAAGAGAACTCTCTCGCCGACTTCTTGGCTTCATTGGCATACTTAGATGCAACCCCATCGATTATATCGCAAGAAGACCAATAGATTGAAAATAGTATACGATCTTCCAAACGGTAATATGGCTAAGTTCAATGTTATTGATACCGAAGTAGACTGGCGAACCCCAATCCGTGATTATATACTGCTTGATACTTTTCTAGAGTATCCAACCAAATCTCGTAACCTAAAGATGAAGTCTATTATATATGTTTTGATGAGAGGACTATGTATTATCAAATTATCTTCAAACCCTTTATTTGATGCTTGGGACTAGATGAGTCATAGTTGGTGCTAGAGGAACTTCATGCTATAGTGGGTTTGACTCACAATGGACACATGACCTTGACTGAAATAGTCCTTTTAGCAGCTAATGCTGGCATACTCTAGCTGACAAAGCCAAATAAATGTATTATACACAGAACAATAATGCTATTAGAGACAATGTCAAAACTTTTTTTTAAAATATTAATGACTACACTTGGTCATGCCTCTTCATAAATCTTTAAGAGGCTAATAATATATATTTTTAAGATCCTTCCCTAAGTGCGCTGAAGAAGAACCCTTACCAAAGATTATGGCAAAAAAAGTAATCAAGTTTATGAACATAACATTTATTGAAGGTTCATAATGCCAAAAGTGATTACCATAGTTAATGCAACATTATTTCAAAATATCCAAGTTTTTTATTTTTTCTAAACAAGAGGCATCCAACGACACATTTCATCCCAGTTTCACCCTCAAGTTACCAAAAATTTGAAGTCACAAATTAAATCTTGATTGGTGGACTGTGTAAAATCTTAGAATGCTTGAATACCAAGTGCCTTGATCACTTACATACGATCATTTAGGCTTACCTTTGTACCCCTTGGACGAGAACATAAGAAACACATTATATCTTAGTATATGGTATGAATGTAGTCCTCCCAGTAGATATAATACTTCATTACTTAAAAATTATGCATATGGTCACAACACCGAATTAAGAAGAGTTGAGCTAGATGTAATAAATGAGAAGCAAAATAAGGCACATTTACGTGTTCAACAATATGAGGCCTTAATGAGAAGTTGGTATAACTCAAAAGTTCCGTATTATAACTTCCAAGTTGATGATTGAGTATTGAGAAAGTCTTTCAACATACTAAAAAACCCATGGGCAGAAAACTAAACCCTAATTAGAAAACTATTATACGGTGGTTGAAAAAGTCAAACCCAAAACAAAAAAGTTAGTTGATGATGAAGGCCAACCACTCTCACGCCCTTGAAATAATAACACTTGAAGTTATACCTAGCTTGAAGATTTAAAGTTTAATTTTTTTGTTTATAATATAACTCTCTGTAATTAATCAAGTTTTTCAGTGGTGTACTCTTTCCTCCCATGATCGCAAAAGAATATTTGGACAACACATCTATATACTCAATTTTGTAAAGTTTTTACCATATAATCTATATATTAAGTAATTCAACAAGTATGAGAAATGTTAAAAAGAGGTCGAACATGTGCCACTCTCATAATTTTTCAGCACCTATTAAAAATATAAAAATCGACAAGTTGACTCCAATTGGAAGAGGTCAAGGCGAGGTCCAAAATATGCCACTCTCAAGATCTATAAGCTAGTATATACAAAAAGTTTACTATATTTCTCTTATCAAATGATTGAAATCCAATTGTCATTGCCAAACGAGGAGGGTTTGGTAAGCCGATCTTCATGGCTAAAACTTGAAAAGGTCTCGACGGACTTAAACAATAAAGCATACAATGGTCGATACACCAAACCTACTACACAATAAATGACCAAACAGATTTGTTTAGCCTCTCCAGCTTAGACTAATCACCTTTTGGGATGGTCAAAACTTTGTAGCCATGTAAGAAAAAACAACAATGTTATGAAAAATGAAAAGTAAACATCTCTAACTTTCAGAGTAATATGATATGTATCTCGGAAAGCTTAAGGCCTTAGTACTATATTAAAAACATAAGAATAAAATATGGTCTTCTAAATACTTAAATTTAAACATACAAACAATAAGTGACTTGGTTACCCAGTAACTTTTCGACTCAAAACATAAAAACTTTACCCTTGACTTCTAAGACTTTGTTCAGAAATATTAAATAAAAACAAGTAATGTTCAAATGATATCTAGTCATTATTGACTTCATATTTTTTTCTTGCAGGTTTCAATAATTTTTCCATTTTGCTGACTTCGACCACATACTTCTTTCTCTCGTTTTTGGTCGCACGTGTGGGATCAAGTTAGACTATTGAGAGCAAGTTATTCAAGGAATTACTATTGACTTTGGCATGCATATCCTCTAGTTCTTATATCCCATGCTCCTTGAGATAATCTAGTTCTCTCTTCTGGCTTATCCTGCTTTGGAATATTGAGCCACAAATTCCCCAAGGGAATATGGGGGAACACCTCATAGACCGAGGAACATCTTGAATCGAATATTATCATCCTACTACCTAGCCACCTCTAATGTAAACTCCATGATTTTCTTAACAACATCCGTCCTCACTTTAACACTCTCATTTAACTTTTTCTTAAGACTATCATTCACATCTTTAAGGTATTTTATTTATATTTAGTCAATTCAAGCTCAATCTCCTGGTGTGATTTGATTAGCTTCTCAGTCACCTCATTCTAATATTCATTTTATTTTCCTCTCAGTGGTTCTTGGTCGTGAATCTATAACTCCTCAGCCTTATAAGCTCAACCTCAACCTCGACCATGTCTCTAGCCTTTTAAAGTGGAGATTTAAGCAAGCTGGAAAAGTCAAGCAACACCATATTGTTCTGCTCGGTAACACTTCAGATAGCTCTGAACATGTTACTCATCATCTACAATAATGATTAATGTAAGGGTAATTATTTATGATATTTTTACCTCAACATCAAGATCACCTGCCACGCACATGCATCAACCTCGACTGAGCTCTCCCTGTTTTTTCCTCATGTTCACCTCCCTTAGACTTAAATCATTCAAACTTGACACGTTTTGTGGTGTAATGGCCTTATTTATAGAGTAATCACTGAGTCAGAAGCTCCCAATTGATCTCTACAGATCATCCTCCCAATCAAGCTCTACCAATTTGGTTTTAAACTGAACCCCACCAATCGAGTTAGCATAATGGATTTCGAGTATCCTTAATTTGGGCCCTCAGATCAACGTCAAGCTTGTCCATGCAAGCATGCCAAGACTTCTATCAAGACCTTTACACCCTCGAACAAGCATGCATCCTAGTTTCCAATTCAGCACTTTCAAATTTTGAATTATTAAATCAACCGAGATCACAACACCTTTTGACATATATTTTTAAGAATGTTGACTCCTAAGTACTTCAGGCTACCATGCAAACATCATCATACTAGTTATAGCTCATATGTAGAAGACTCTCTATTTGCACTATTTTTCCTCAACAAAATAGAGTTTTTTTTCCTCAAATGATGTTTTGACCGACGAGAGTTTTAATAAGACAAATGAATGACAATATCCTACTGAAGAGCTATGGACACTAGTCGACATCTAAACAAGCCATATCAAATCAAGAGATCTCTTAACAAAGCACTCATGTAATCTTTATCGACTAGTTTGAAAAGGCTAACAAACTCTAAATAATAAGATTCATGGTCAGATCACTATTAGAATGTATAATTTTAGACCAATAATTCATATATATCAATAGACTTCATATATATCATATTCATTCTATTATAAAAATAAACTCATCACATATATAAATATAATGATGAAAAAAATGTTATTTTATTTACTAATTTAACCATTATTTTAAAATTTTATTTTTATATTTTTAATTATAAAAAAATAATAATAATAAAACTATATCGTATATTAAAGAATCCCCCAACAACCTGTCTATTTACCTAGAATTCTTCCATTTCTTTTCTCTTATATTATGTGGTCAAAATTCATAATGTAAAATTATGTAAAATAATTTATTTATCCAAAATATAAAAAGACCGTTTTTAAAGTACTGCACTAATATTTGGACAAAATTGATCTCTATCCAAAATTAACTTTTATATAAATATACCATTTTCAAAATTTCTAATTTTATTTAAATAATAAATACATATTTTTTAAGTATAAATGGTTTTCTTATACATCATAAAGTGTATTGAACTTATATTTTATTGTTGATTTTTAGACCCAGAAAACGAGTTATGTTTTATCTACTTGCCAACTGATTCTTATATGGACAATTTTTTGTGCCTTTTTCTTGATCAAATCAACGTTTAGTGCCTTTTTCAAACCGTCAATGGTTTAGCCTTTTAGGTTTTGGCATGTTACGAAAGGACAAGTCTTTGTGGAAAATAACCTAACTTGCATGACTAATACTAAAGTTGTCTTAAATTCGTACACGGAATTATATTATCCACTTTATTTAGGAAAGAATTATACCGGAATCAAGACTAATATATATTTCAGATTAGTTCAATGATAAGTTACGCTAGAATATTATCGGATTAGATGTCACTGGACTAATTGCATTAAATGGATTGTAGTTGTGTTTTTATAACTAACTAATTTTATGATTAATTTTCTCATTTGGGGTTTGGTAAGCATTAATACCAAGTTTGGATTTAAATTAAGAGAAATGTAACCAAATTATTACAACTTAATTTTAATCTGATTTGATATATCAATTATTATTGTCTATTCAATATCTATTTCTTTTATTTAATTTCATTTTAATATCTAAATTTTATAATAATATTTTAGATTTTTCAATTATTTATATAAATTTTCCTTTTTAAAAAATTTGAATTTTTTTTGCACAATTCGAAATTTAAAATTATAGAAAGTTGCATTCTTTTATTTTTTTTTCACTATTTTTCGATTTCAACAACCAGAAATAGCTCACCTACATAATCTTCGGAATCACACTTGTGGTATTTCACAATAATATCCAAACGTTATTTACCTATACGAACCAAAGTCATCAGAGTATCTCAGTCTTTGTTGGTTAGTTTCGTAGTTTTATCATTGTTTTTATTATAACATACTTGCGAACTCACATAAGAGAAACTTATTGGTTATGATACAAATTCGTTAAAAGAGTGTAAAAATCATTTTCGACGAATAAATTTTAGAGGCTGATTTCATAATAGTAAGTTTTCATCTTATTTCTTTTTGTAATAAGTTGTAAAATGATTGTAATATGTATTTTCTCAAGTTATCAGTTCTTTTTAGGTTGTGAAATATTTGGTGGATCGGTATTAGAGCTTACATGTATTTTTGTAGAAGATGCGATTCTACGGGAGAAGAAAATATGAAACGTGTGAGGGTATAACATGCGAGACGTTTAGAAAGTATTGCATGCGAGACGTTTAGAAATATCATACGTATCACATATGCGAGAATTTAACATCTCCTAAATGCGAGATTAGGCATGTATATAATGTGATGTGCATTGATTGCTCCGTTCAATGCAAGTAAGCAATGTCTAAAGCTCGAGTATGCATTTTCAAATATAATTGTCAAACTGTAATTATTCCTCTTAGCGAGTTTGAGGAATTCGAAAGTATCCAAAAGTATATTAAAATTAGATGTAATGTGTTGGTTAAAGGTAATTACAGTATGACCTATTCTTGTGGTGATAATAAGAATTATATATTTACGAATGAGATGGATTTTGTGGATTTGCTAGTACTGTTTGACGTTGAGGGTTTAAAAAATGTTAGTTTTCTTATAGAGCAGTATGTCATTTATAAGCTTGTTGAAGAAATATGCAAAAAAAGTCTATCTTAAGTCTATTTGAAATATGAAATAATCAATTAATTAGTGAGGAGACTAGTACTGGTTTAAGTTTTTTATCATAAAAATAATAACCATCTATTATGGGTTGGGTTTAGGGCTGTTAATGGTTCCTCGGAACCGGGAACCGGACCGGAACCGAACCGGTAAGGACCGGACCGAGAACCAGACCAAATCTTAACGGTCCGGTTCGCGGTTCCATTTTAAAAACCGAAACCGATAAGAAACCGAAATAGTAAAACCGGTAAGGAACCGAACCGATAAACCGATTAGGAACCGATCCATAAAAAAACTAATATATATATAACAAAAGTATTCATATAAGAATACACAAACAGAATAAAAATTGAATATTTAATATACTATGATTATTTTTTAAGTCAAAATTAAATTATGTTAGTTACATTTGATGAAGTTTGTATTGAATCCCACATCTCTTAGGTGAAACATGAAAGAAAACTCCTAAAGCTATATAAATGAGCACCAACCACACCATCTTAATTACCAAACTTTTCAAAAGGCTCACAGAAAACTGGATGGCCCATACCAAGTTTTAGCCTTTTAATAGTTAAAATATTTTTGATTGTCGGTCCAGTGAACCGAACCGGACCGAGCCGAACCGATTCTTAACGGTCTCGGTTCGGTTCTAGTTTAGATAATCGAAATTTTGTCGGTTCGGTTCGGTCCGGTTTTGTCGAAACCCGGACCAAACCGGACCGATAACAGCTCTAGTTAGGTTGATGCAATTACAGGTGTTGGTCAAGTTTTTTTATCAATGTGTTGCACCTCTAAGTTTATCTTTATATTGATATGCCTTGTAACATGGTTAGTCTTTCAAATACACGCATAATACATGATCTAATATAACTACTTACTATGAAAATAAAATCTCAACTGGATGTAAATGAAGACTTTATGCATCACTTGACTCCACCACCAAATTCATGATTATTAAGTGGGTTGTTCAACTGCATATTTGCAACCCTGTTTTTCCATACAACGTATGAAACATTTGACATCCGAGTTGATTGCTACAAAAATTCATGATTTTATATTCATGATTTTATTAGGTCATGTAATTCCGTGATAGTGAAATGTGTAAAATAGTTTGTTAAACAAAACTATAATATAGACATTTTTTATCATCTCCCATAGAATTATTTAGAGAATGTTATGAGGGGAATTTCCGTAGATAGTTGTACTTTGTTTAATTTACTTAAGGTATAATTCAAAAGATTGAAGACTCGTGATATTACGACTGAATTTCATTTAGAATATACTCCGAGAAACAACTTCAAGCAGTGTTTCTAACATTCAATTCTTGTCTTCAAGGTTTTCATTATTGTCGTATGCTTTTATTTGTCGATAGAACGTTTTACACCGACAAACATAAAGAAGTATTGCGTTATGCCATAGCAAAATGGTAACGATGGTATGTTTCATGCTTTTATGTTTCTTATTATATACATGTAACATGCGTGAGTTTAGTATCTCAATAGCCATTCATGCAAGACCTTATATAATAGTCACATATACCAATATGCGAGATGGGTTATATAAAACATGTGTGACTAGTTATATATCTAATAAGATTACCTACTAACATGTGAGATATGTTATATAAACCATACAAGTCATGACCATATGGTTTTGAGAGATCTATAAAATAATTGGTGTGAGACTATGTATACATATAATACCAACTTAATTTTTCCATGTATTTTTCGTGTTGCATTTGGTATTGTTAGTTGTGAAGATGGTGGCAATTAGCTATTGTTTCTAGAGAGTTTGAAACTTCATTTGTTGGACTGTCAAATCACATTTATCATAGACCCTCATTTGAGTATCATTAATGTTGTTTCTACCTTGTATCTAAGTTATTATCATGCATATTATATTTTCCACAATGTTCAAAATCTGAGGTATGCTCAAAGTCATTCTAAAGAAAATTTCAAGTTTATGATGATTCATAAGTTTAAAATGTGCTTATGCTCCAACCGTAGACATTTTTAATGAAAAGGTTAAAGTGTTTATTAGTGAATGAGGTGAAATATTTAACTTACTGTCTCAAATATTTACCTCATGACAAATGTGCTTAAACATTTGTTCAAGAGAATCGATATGGTGCTATGACATCTTCTTCGGATGGATTCTTTAACCATCATATTAAATATTTATGTGGTCTACCTATTCTTGAGTTAATTAACAAGATTCAAGTCTTACCTATGAATCAAATTTTACGATGTTATTCAGATGGGCTAAGTTGGAGCAGTAAATTATGCGCTGAGTATGAAAAGAATTTAAAGGTCAATGTTGAAGAAGGTCGTCTGTGGCTAATTCGTAAGTCTTCGTCAACCATATTTGAAGTTTTTCTGAAGCTATTATGGTTTTTAATTTACTTGATTTCAAATTTTACTGTGGTGCTCATCAACAATATTTTTTCAATGTTCTCGTGATTTTGCTGTAATACATTCGGCTCAGTAAGATCATATAACATTAATGTATCAATTCTTCACTGTTAGCAATTGCATATGAACATACTCTTTTAATAAACATGCTTCAACCAATTTTGGTGAAAGATTAAGCTCTAATGAATCACCAGAAATCCTGCCTCCTAACATGAAAATATAAGCTAAAATGCCTAAGAAGGAAGATGTTTTGTATAGAGTAGAAATAACAACCATGCAGATGAAGTGCGGCCATTATTCAAAGCTAGGGCATAATAAAATGACTTGATATGAACTTGTTTAAATATTTTTAGATTTGAGATACTATAAATTTTCATGTTACACAGTTTATAAAGTATATGAGACCTGAATTATAAACATACGAGACCAGTTTAGAGTATAGAAGCATGCAATTCCAATTAAACTTGGTGTGGATGATTTATAATCAAAGGGTATTTTGGATAGTTTGTCAATTGAGTATTAACTTTGAAGTAATAAGTAGAAAGATAAAAAAGGTGTGTTCTTGCATTTAATATCTCTAGCAAAAGTCCAACCCTCTAAATGAAGTCCGTTGGAGTATGTATAGTGGTTTTCTCTTGACCCATGGGCCTTATGGGTCAAATTTCATAACCAGGTCACTCTTATGAGCCCCCGGGCCCAGTAGGCGAACTACTAAGCATACAGTTGATTCATGGTTCCACTTCCAAGTATAGTTTCCCCATCATCTTTTATTTGGGTTGTCTAAAAATCCCTTCAGATCTTATAAGGATCAATAGGTATATTGCTTCCAATAATATCCGAACCGATCATATAGCCCCCTTAGATATTTCAAATTTTTTTGTAAGAATTAACTGTATCAAATAACATCCAAACTGATCATTCTGTATTCGAAGTGAATTCGAAAGGTCTGTTTTTCAACTCAAAGGTTGTTACCTTTTGATTAAACTTTCATTACATGTGTCAACTTGCAGTTGGATAATATACCTAACAAAGGACAAAGAACAACTGAATACTAAGTTGAAACAAGCCAAGAAAGATCGAGAAAAAAAATATAATCTACCTACTTCGAACTGTAAACCTCCACCTCCCACGAAATTAAAAAATTTAATGAAGCATTAACCAAGGAAAAGGCTACCAACGAACAACTGTCTATATATAAGAATGGGCTACAAGATGTTCTCAAGAAAAGAGACGATAAAATCAACACTTTGAAAAAATCAAGGGCTCAAGATATAGATGCTGCCAAGAATAATAATGTCGAGGGGGTATTGAAGTCCATGGATCAAAGGGAAGAATATGTCAAGTCCGATATGGTCCCTTTGTTCCACGAAACTTTCCTTAAATGGGCTTGGAAAACTATGGGCTTATGTGCCAAATAATGAATTTCTCTATCACACTTTAACACAAACTGATAAATATAATATGACATCGGATGATTCCGACCCTGATGACGAAGCTGAAAAGGGTTGAAGTGATGATAGAGAGGGAAAAATAAAAAGTGAGGTTGAGAAGACACCCGAAGGGAACGAGCCTTAAGGTTAATATTTCTCTTTTTGAGTTTACGTTTTGTACTAAAGTCCTTGGATGGCCAAAGCATGTTTTTGTTTTATTTGCTTTTGCTTTATGAACTAAATTCCTTGGATGGCCAATGCATTTTTTTGTAGAATGGATCGAACAACTTTAATAATCTGATCAGTATTTTATATTATCTTTACTGTTATCTATTTCGGACTCTATCTTGTTTTTTAAATGCTTCCATTATAATCCGAACATACTTAAAATATATTAAACATTAATCATATATGAACTTAATCAAATATTTCAGCTATTTAATCATTCTATAATATGTTTGAACCAGTTTAAAGTATTCAAAATGATAGTTAAAAGTGTTTAATCGGTATTTAATTTATCTAACCCTTTCACAAGTATTTCAAAATGTTTAATGGGTGTTTAACACGTCTAATGCACTCACATATATTTCAAAGTGTTATATGGGGTTTTAAATTGTCTGATGCACTCAGAAACTCAACACTTAAAAAGGAAACGGATAGCATATTAATTAGGACCCAGACACCTCATTAAAACCTCCCTACGCCACCAGGGTAGGAAATAGTATGCCCCTAAATATTTACATTGAAACACAATAAAGTGATTATTTATAAAAAAAATGAGATCATTCTAAATATAACCTAAGGTTCTCAATATTCCAACGATGTTTTAAAAGGTTATCTTCTTTGTTTTGAAGTCGGTACGTTCCTTGTTTGATTTTTTCATATGCTACGTACGAGCCTTCCCAATTCGGAGCTAGCTTTCCGAATTGTTTTTCCGTGGTGTGTAAGAACACGTTTCTTAATACTTTGTCCCCTTCTAAAAAATCTATTCTTTTAACTCTACATACAAATATGCTTCTCATCAACCCTTGGTAGTGTGTTGTTCTTAAATGTGCCTTTACCCGTATTTCTTTAATTGAATCCAGCTAACTTCTCATAGTCATGCCATTATCTTGTTCGGAATAATTTTATACTTTAAATGAAGACAAAGTAGCTTCCATAGGAGTAATTTCATCTATTCCATAAACCAGAGAAAATGAGTTTCATGAGTAGTCGCATGATGAGTGGTTTGGTAAGCCCACAACACTTCTTGTATATAACTTGGACATTTTCATTATGCTCCTTCCAAGTTCTTTTTCAAACCCTTCAAAATTGTTCGATTAGAAACTTCAACATGTTCATTAGCATGAGGATAAAAAGGAAAAGAAAACCAGTGTAGGATTCCTCTTGAGGTGCAAAATGCCTTCATGTCTTTGTTGTCGAATTGAGAACTGTTATCCGTAGTAATGCGCTTAGGAATTCCAAATCAGTAGCATATATTAGAGAGACTAAATTTGATAACTGTCTTAGAAGTTTTCCTTGACAAAGGTGCACCTTCCATCCACTTAGAAATGTAGTCTATTGCCACAATTATGGTTCGGGATCCCCTAGAATCTATATGAAGGGGTCCAACTAAATCCAATCCCCATTTATCAAAAGGTGTTGGTTCAGATACTGACTCTATGGGAACTGTCGACACATGGATTTCATTTCCGTATTTTTACAAGGGTCACACTTTCATACCAAGTCCTTGGCATCTGCCATTATCATAGGGCAATAGTATCCATCTAATAATACTCTCCTAGTTAATGCTTTGTAACAACAGCGTACTGACCCCTCTCCATTGTGTAATTCGAATAATACATTATGAGATTCTTCAAAATAAAGGCAACGCAAGAAAGGCCTACTGAAAGACTTTTTTTTTAATAAAGAACACCTCTCAGCATCAGAAAAACCCGGGCTTTGTACTTTATTTTCTTAGCCAAAATCTTATCCGAAGGTAAAATTCCATTGGTAATAAACTATCGGATTTCATATCTCTAGTATTTGGATTGGATGTCGGTTATGCTCATATTATCTTCAACCCCATCCTTTTTTTCTTGAACTAAATCGATGGAAAGACATCATTACATTATGATCCAAGGGTATGCTTTAGTGTAGGCTATGGTGGCTAAAGAATCCGCCATAATATTTTCTGATCTAGGGACATGTTCATATCAGATGTCTTTAATGATTGAGGAAATTTCCTTAAACAATTGCAAAAACTTTATCAATTTATATTTTTTGGTTTCAGACTGCCCTTGAGCCTGATTAATAAGTAATTAAGAATCACTTACTAACCTGATCCTTTTTGCCCCACATAATTGAGCTAACCTTAAACCATATATGGTTACTTTGTATTCCGACTCATTATTGGATGCCCTGAAACCAAAGCATAAAGTTTGGTACGTAGTATCACTATAAGGTAAAGCTAAACATACCCCAACTCCACATCCCATAGTACTAGACCCGTCATATGTCCGAACAACCCATTCTTTATGAAACTTGTTACTTTGAGATTTTTCGCAAGGTCTTTCAGTGTGAAATTCTACCAAAACATCATATACAACTTGAGCCTTGATTGCAGTTCGAGGTGCAAAATCGATATCATATTCTCCAAGCTCAACTGACCATTTAGTCATCCTCCCTGATATGTTTTCCTTTCGTAGCACGTTCTTTAAAGGAAAAGATGTCCAAACCATAATAGAATGTGCTTGAAAATAGGGTCTCGTTTTTCTAGCAGCTATCACTAGTGCCAAAGCTAAATTTTCTAACTTTAAGTATTTTTTCTCAGCTTATAGTAAACTCTTGCTTATGTAATATACCGGATGAGGGTAATTATCCACTTTTCTTACTAGCACAACACTTACTGCATACTCCGACACAACCAAATACATGTAAAGTCTCTCTCCATAAATAGGTTTGAACGATGTCTTGGGAGAAGACAAATGATGTATGATTTCAAGGAAATCATGATCACAGCGTGGGGACCAATTGAAATCTTGAGCATTCCTTAATACGTCAAAACACTGAGCACACTTTTCCGATGATCTTGAAATAAACAGAATCAAAACAGCTAATCTTCCAGTCAGTATATAGACTTCTTTAGTATTCAGAGGTGGATCCATGGCTAATAAAGCGTTTAACTGATCTGGATCAGCCTGAATCCCTTTTTCACTTATATTATATCCCATAAACTTACCAGATCAGACTCCGAAAGTACATTTTTCAGGGTTCAACTTCAAGTTATTAGCCTCAAGGTTAGAAAACATTTCTTGGAGATTTGGTATGTGATGTTCTTTCTTAAGGATTTTTACCATCATTTCATCTATGTAAACTTCTATATTTTAACCAATTTCACCGATAAAGGCCTTATTCACCAACCGTTGATAAATAGATCTAGCATTCTATAATCCAAATGGCATCGCTTTATAACAAAGGAGCCTCATATCATAATAAAAGTAGTATGATCTTGATCATCTGGATTTATTCGTATCTGATTATAGCCAGAAAAAGCGTCCATAAAGGACAATAACTTATTTTCTGAAGTGGAATATACCAACTGGTCTATCCGGGGTACTGGGAAATGATCCTTAGGGGAATCTCTATTTAAATCTGTAAAGTCAATACACATACGTCATTTTCCATTCTTTGTCTCGACTAATACTGGATTAACTGTCCCTAGAGGGTATTGAGATTCCTTTATATGTACCATATTGGTTAATAGATCTACCTCTTTCCCAATTACTTCGGATTTCTCTTTAGAAAAAGTCATTTTTGTACCACTGGCCCAACATCGGATCGAGCTGACAATTTATGGTTAATCACATCGGTCGGTGCCACTGTCACATTATCATTGTACCATGAAAATACATGTAAATTATTAGATAAGAAAGATAATAATTTTTGTTTTAACCTTAAAGGTAACTTGGCTCCGACCCTTACACTTTTTCCCTTCTGCCAAGCAATGAGTTTCAACTTCTTCAACCGAAATGACAGCGCTAGAAGCTTCCCATGGATCATCTACTTCTCTTGTATTGGCAGAAGGCTCCAATAACTACTATGCTTTATTAATTCTCCCTGCCTCCAATTTTTTTTAGAAAATGGCAGTAACATAGCATTCACGAGCTATTTTCTGACTGTTTCGGACATCGCCTACTTGATCTCCCACAAAATACTTCAGACACTAGTGGACAGTAGGAGCTACTGCATGCATCCTGGAGAGCCAATATCTATCGAATATGGTGTTGTATGATGTTGGACAATCAACCATAATAAATAATACCCTTAACACTTTTTTAAGTGGTCATTTAACCAATAATACTTCTTCTTCAAACTCCCTGATGACATCAGAAGAATTCCAAGTAAAGCCTACAATAGTTTGTTTAAACGTTGAATGACTGATGGATTCTTCATCTATTTATAAGTTGGTAAAAAACAATATATTAGCTAAACTTCTCGTCTAAATGAGGACCCGACATATATCATTTCCCCTGATAGAGGCTCATATCACAACATCGTCTTCATATGGCCCTACGATATTTCTCAAATCATCTTCATTGAAAACAATAAACGAAGCTGGGCTTTGGTAAAGATGTGTGAACATTGTTTCTTCTAACTAAGTGGTCAAACTGTTAACATGCTTTTTCCTGGAACAACTTGAGGGTGTCATCACAGTATCTCCCCAAAAAATAGTTAATGATTAAAAAAACCTACGCATATCGGAAACCGTTGTAGCCTTTTCCACAATTACCTCAACTTGGTTTCGATCTGGATCAGGGTCAAGATATTCTGAATCTACGTCAAATCTTTCCACAATCATCATGGTATCTTCTTGCATGGAAGCCCCTATACTTTTTCATGGAGTAGTTGTTCGAGGTGCATTATTACTAGGTTGAGGAGTGTTATTATCTTGTCCATTGGCCCCTTTCCTTTTAACAAAAGCATCTAATTTTCCCCTTTCGATATGATTTTGTATTTCTTGTTTCAATGCTATATAATCATGCATATGATCCACATCATTGTGGTACTTACAGAAACGAGTTTTTTGACTCTCCATAGGAGACTGAATTGGGGATAGTCTTCTAAAGTATACAACGTTCGTAGTGTTAACATAAATGGTAGCTACGCTTTCACCCAGTTCGGCAAACCATTTGGGCTGAACCTATGGGCCTCTTTTGGGTCTAGCTTGTTGGTTTTGATTAGATTAACTTTTCCTGGGCCGATGCGACCCTTGTCCAGACTCCTTAGGTTTGTAATTAACAGTAGCCTGGGATTTAGTTATGGCCTGTGAAGCTGATGTTGTAGCAGCAGACTTGTTCTAACATTGTACTCTAGATTTCTTAGTTTCATCAACCGTAATATGCTTTCCAACTTGATTTAATAACCCACCCAAAGTCATTTCCTTTTTTCCGAGTTATTGCGTCAGCTAGCATACCTGGATTCAATCCTTGTTTCAAAGAGACGATTTTTACCTATTCAAACTAATCAGCTAACCCATTCTTCGTATTCACAAATCGCCTAATATGATCCTTTAATGATTCATTCGGTTCCTGAGAACAATGGAGAATAGTATCATCATTTCCCTTAAGCTCCCCAATTCTAAAAAATTGGCTCCTGAAAGACACCCAAAACATATCAAAGTTTTTAATTGATCCTTGTGGGAGACTATTATACCACTTCAAGGCACTTTCTTTAATGTTTTTTGAAAAAAACACTACATAGCAACTTGTCATCATTGTCAAAGTTCATCATAAAGTTTTTAAACTGCTCAACTTGGTTATCCAGATCTCTACTTCCATCATACTTCTCCATCTTGGAACTATCAAACCGTTTGGGAAGATGTCCGGAGAGTATTTTTTTAGAAAATAATGACTGGCTCCAATTATGACTTCGGCTGAACACTGTATCTTCATCAGGAGTAGCAAAAATACCCGGTTCGAATTGAATGGAAAGTTTATCACTTAATAGATGGTCAATTCCATAATCTACGGAACCCTTCCGTTTTCCTTGATTTTTGTTCTTTTTTTTTATTTTCCCCCTCCTGTCCCTCTTCCTTAAATGTTTTTTAGTGAGCCTCAATTTTTTCTTTTGTCGACCCTCTTCACTACTGGATGACTGATATTCATCAGAATCAGAATCAGTGGAGGAGTCATCTGACGAGTCCGATGCACTCATAACTTGTTTAGTCTGATGTGCCTTTTTGGATTTACCATGAACTTTAAGGGATTGACCACTGTCACCATGGTCATCTAAAGATACCCCACATGCATCGGACGTTTCCTTTATTACCTTTTTAGCTTGCTTTTGGGCCCTTAAAGCTTCAATTTTGGCCCTCGACTGATCACGTTCATCTTGCATGAATTGTCTTTCATCTGTGTTGTGATTTACATGAGACACGATATTATGCTCATTATTCTTCCTTACGCCTTCACCTTCAGGAGGTGAAACATCGTGTATGTTAAGATCCATGTTATGATAGTATCCAAACTATAATTTATACTTACTGGTTTTAAATAAAGATATTCAGGTACCTCTCGCTCTCACTGTGGTCGCCAATCTAGTGTGGATGATTTATAGTTGGAGGGTATTTTATGTAGTTTGTTAGTTGAGTATTCACTTTTAAGTAGTAAGTAGAGAGATAAAAGAGGTGTGTGCTTGCATTTAATATCTCTAACAGAAGTCCAACCCTCTTAATGAATTCGGTTAGAGTAATTCTAGTGGCCTTTTCTTGACCCATGGGCCTTATGGATCAAATTTCATTATAAGGTCCCTCTTATGAGCCCCCGGGCCCGATAGGCGAACTACTAAGCATACAACTGATTCATGGTTCCACTCCCATGTACTGTTCCCCATCATCTTTTATTTGATTTGTCTAAAAAGTCCTTCATATATTATTGGGATCAGTCGGGAATATTGCTTCCAAAAATCTATGAACTGATCAAAACTAAACATGTTATTCCACTTAAAAATATACATGCGACTTTACTTAATGAGACTAAACATGTGAGTCTACTAATGAACCCTAACTAACAAATTATTTACATGTCTACTTAAACAAATATGTGAATCTACTTAAACTAAATATGTGATTCCACTTAAACTAAATATGTGATTTTACTTATACTAAATACATAACTATATTTAATGAGACCACACATGCAACTCTATTAATAAATCCTAACTAACAACCAATTTACATGTCTACTTAAACCAAACATGCAATTTTACTTAAACTAAACATGTGACTCTACTTAAACTAAACATGTAATTCTAGTTAAACTAAACATGCAATTTTATTTACACGAAATATGTGAGTATAATTAATGGGACCAAACGCGTGACTCTACTAATGAACCCTAATTAATAACATGTTTACATATCTACTTAAAATAAACATGTGATTTTACTTAACGTAAAGGCATGTGATTCAATCGATAAATGCATTAGAGAGTTGAGAAAATATAAAAAAAGTATCGAAAAACTTACAATGTTTGAACTACACTAGACCATACATATTAGACATGTAAAACAAAATGAGATGAGATTAGATACATTGATATATTTATGAAATCCCAACTTAAAAACATAAAAAGTTTATAATTTCAATCCTAACAAAAAAATAAAATATTTTAGGGTTGAATATGTTACCGTGCATGAAAAAAAAATAAAAAAAATAAAAATATAAACTTTTAAACATCAGAAGAAGAGTCTCATTCACCAGACTTCTCTTATTCTTCATATTTCTCCTCGTAAGACTCTTCGTCTTTTTCTTCTTCCTATATATCTTTTTCTTCCTCCTTTTTTGTAAGTCATCTAGTTTTCTAAACTTTATTTTTTGGGCTAGAAAAGCATAATAAGGTAAGTTATACAGGTCTTTCTCATCTCCATAATAGGAAACAAAGTCTGGAGAGTAATATTAAAACAATAGAAGATCTCCTATTTAGAATACCTTGAGTAGTATTCCACTATGATAGTTCTTTTGTATGGTAAGACGTGTCCCCCATAAGAGAAGACATCATCAGAGGATCTTGAATAACCATACTCATCGTCAAAGGAGATGTTGATGAAAATAACCATTATTTTATTTCTAATGAGTTTGTGGTTGTATTTTTGTATGAAACCTTACTAAATTTGTACATTTAATTTAAAGCCATAAAAACTAATATAATGAGTCATTTTTATTGGTGCTCTACCCCATTCTCGATAGGTGTTTTGCAGTTATTACTTTAGTTATCTACTTTTGTCAAATCAAACAATAAGTTACCCAATGGAAAATTATTAACAAGCTTAAATATTGATATGACAAAATTCAATTTAAAATGGTGATTTATATTAATTACACACTAGACCACTATACGTTTTACTTAAAAAGGGTAATACCCGATGAATAATATACGAGCCTACATGGATTTGAACATGCAATTCGTGAAGAGATTAAATAAGTAGCGACCATGCGAGACTACTAAAAAAACTTACGAATACTTTATAATTAAACACGCGAGACAATCGCAAACAAACATGTGAGATTACCTCAAATATATTACTTATAGAATAGGTAACATGACTTATAGAATAAATAACATTACTTACAAAATATATTACTTATTGAATATGTAACATTAGCAAATACTATATCCAGAGATCTTTCAATTAATGTTTTTATTTTCATAATTTATAAAATAATAAAACATTTGTGCCCTCGTCAATGGACACGTGTCTCCACTATATTCCTTAGAAATAACTCATTCTCGATAAATTGTTTGGCCTATTCGCAAAAACAAAAACACCCCAGTCAAGGCTTCATGGTTTTTGTTGTGTGATATGTCTTTGTGTTTGTACTTTTAGATAGATTCTTAATTTTAGGTATGAATTTTTTTTGAAGGTACACCAAGTGTTAACACGAGGAAACACCAGTTAAAAAATTGCATGCAAGACCATTAAAAATAAGAAACATGCATGACTTAACAGTGGCTCAAAAGTTTTTCGTGTTTTGTCGTGTGAGAATTTACTGGGAGGCAATAATGGCTTATAGTTTGTTACTACTCTTGTTTTAACGTCAATAATCACCAATATCCAATAGTTCGTTGTATTTTTCGAGATGATGCATACTTGAACCAACACATAATACGTGTTTGAAGGTTTTGTGAGAAATACTTCGTTCATCATTCTTGTTAGATCTTCCTTCAAAGCCAGTGAAGTCTGCATTAAGACAAAGGGTTACAAACATGTTTATTTTTTATAATAGATATCTACTTTTAGGTATACTTACCATTATATGAGTATAAAGTATTGTCACATCTTCTTGTTGTATCTTACATTATGGTTTTTCAAGAAGTGATCATGCAAGCCAGTCATTGTCCTCCTGTATCGGTTCTTTACTTGTCTGAAAGATGGAAGACATGGTGTCAAACAATATATGAGACATATACAAAACCAACTATCCATGAATTAAATGTGCGAGACCAATTGTCTGATGAAGTAAACATGTGAGAGCACTTATCCATAATGAAAACATGCGACATATCAACACGTCTCATTTAGCAATTGGCGAGACTGAATATACATACATGATTGATGCAAAAAATCAACACGTCTTATTGTTAAAAAACAAACATGCGATCCAAATGGAAAACAAAACAGGAATACTAAGTATAACAACCATATGATTCCAAGTATAATAAATGGGAAAAACGTGTTATAAATAACATGAAATCTATTCTTTTATATCCCTCTAATATATGACAAATCTAATGTTTTAGAAATCTATAGTATATGAAAAAATATATTCAAAGTTAAATCTTAACCTACTTAAGGTCCACTTACATTTTCACAACCTTTCACCCCTGATGTTGTATATGTGTCGTATAATACTACTTCATTTTTTTATATTGATGCATCAATCTCCTCTCGCAACTGGTCACACTCTTCTTGCATGAGCAATCATACTTGTATTTCGTTGGGCATATGTGGTATTTGACTAGACCCATCTCTGATCACCACTCTATCGATCACCTGGGCATGAGTATATTCTGAAGACAAATTCATACACCTATGGTTTTGGATGTTGTTATCTGGTTACCTCTGTATGATCTTAATGTGGTCACCACTGATATTGTCAAACATTTTGAGGATTATTATGTAATAACAGAAAAAATAATTACTTTTTGGATGGGTTGGAGAGAGAGAATTAAGCTGCTTAGAAAATAATTTAAAGATAAATGCTTTGATAAGTTAGGTAAAAAGTAAAGGGGTTTCTACTGATCTCATTAAAGTCTCACAAGCCCTATTTATGGTAACATGGGCCTAATGAGCTTAATGGGTTTATATGGTCCATGGACATATTTTGGTAACCCAAGTCCATTTATACGTAAAGACCATTATCATGTAAAATACCTATAATTATTACACTCTATTACATCATAATATAAAAAAACTTTCGTTAAATATCCCTTTTATCCAATTTTTACTTTAGATAATTCGGTTCTCACTAGCGATCACTATCATTACTTGTTTTTTGGGGGAATACTAGTATTGGACTTACCCAGTCACGATCAACTCCAACTAGGAAATATTTTGCCTTATCACGGACAACTTTATCGTGGTCATCATTTTATTTGTCTAGGTAAAGTCCCACTGGGAAACCTACTATTCTTTTTTAGAGAACTTTGTCATGATCATAAATTTGCTTGCTGCAATCAACCTTCAGTTCTTCAAATTTAAACTTTTTTTACCTATGTTCCTTTCATTTTATAGTGTGATTGCATCAACCTGTTTTGGGTTATTCTATGTATTGGTGTCAAAGTTTTTTTTATTCTATAAGTATTGCATCTAACCGATAAAAACTTCTAAGTTCCTCAAACAAATCATTTGATCTTGAATCAAAACCTCTAAAATATTTTGGTTTGATTTATTTTTTCCATCACGATTCAATAAATTTACTGGAAACATCCTCTAGATTTGACTTATACTTTAACATATCCATATTCTCTTACTTTCAGATATTATCAGTGTCCACCAATAATAAATTTTAGTGATTTCAATGTCCAGTCAGATAATCATTATTAATATAGCGTAGAGAGCCTTGCTAGAAGTTATACATGTAATCCTTTGCTAAGCCGAACTGGTTTATTATATAATATACTTTACACTCACTGATAGTTACAATATTCATCCTCATATGTGTCATATGTTGTTCAAGCACAACTAACTTAGCTCCTACCACCATTCTCTTATCCACTACATACATACTGACTTACTTTTTCCTAAAAAATAAAATAAAACTAAATTAATATGTAAAAATAAAAATTAAATCTATAAAAATAATATCGGCACATTTGATAAAAGTTAGATAATAAAATTCCGTATACTACTACTAATAATGATAGATAATACAATGAACCAGTCCAAGCCAATCAGTTCACAAGTCTTATGTAAACATGTTCATATTTAGTTATGATAAGGGAAGGAAAATATAGTTGATCAATATGTAATTTATTCCACAAATGAGACCAAGGTTTATATATTTAATGGTTAAGGACCAAAGTAAAGCAAACATAAGATATAGAGGGGTCAAATGATACACTCCAAAAACTTATCTCTAAATAGTTAAATATGGGGGGGGTGAGAAATACACTTTTATGATGGTAATAATGTAATTTTACTATCTACCTCATTTACTATATAAAGGAAATTATCTTTTGGGAAAATGGGTCAATGATTAATCAATTATTTCTAGATTTATTCCTTTTGTCTTCTTTCCTTTTTAGTAATAATTTATTTCACTATTCACGGTCACTTCAAACGAATATTCTCTAGTCCGACCCTCTCACGCGAACATTTCCGCTTTTGAACTTCACTAAAGATTTTCTGAGTTCATCAAGTTATACTAAGTAAAAGATATATTTAACCGCATATTTTAGTAGTTAAAAAAATATCCTCCATTATCCCTCATATATATAAAACATATTTATTTTATAACATGACCTATATATAATGATCCAAGTTCAATTAATAACACAACGTATTATTACTCTCCTCTTTTTTTTACTCCCTAAATCTTTACTCATTATTTATTTTTTATTGAACACACATTTAATTAACTCACACATTGATCTCCACTTGAGCTAAGCTAGACGATCATAAAATAACCACATCAATTAGCATCATTTGTGGAAATTTAAGAAATTATATTTCCATCAAAGCAAAACAATCCAACTTCTTAGTCAAATATGAGAGAAAACGCATATATGTAAATCGATAAGGAGATCGAAATAGAACTTTCACCGAATCAAGAACCAAACTCTCATATAGTCAAATTCATTCCAAAAAAAATGTGAAGTTGACATCACCAACTAAGATCGAGTATCTGGATAAATAGTTGAGAAGTGAACAAGCAAGAGATTTCATGCATCTGCAAGAGCAACTCTTATCTCGAGCTCGTAGAGTCAAGTCCTTTATCCGGACAATAAACATAAAAGATGAGGAAGAAGACGATGATTGTATCTTAGTGTCATTGCGAGACAGATATAAAAGAGAGGCTCATAAAAACAAGAAGGATGGAAGAATGGTAAGTCAAAGAGAAAGAGAAACTCTGACTAAGGATCCACTGACATGGACTAGAGGCGAAGAAAGTGCCACAAGAACATAAAGAAGATTAAAACCCCAACGTCAACCATTTTAAAAGATAGAAACTAGAAAAGAGGATCTGATCACCTAGCTAATTCAGGTTGTCAAAAAGCCATAAACTATAAGTAGTGCCAATATGTGCACCATATCCTCAAGGTTTTATTACTCCACACAATCTTTCATACCCAAACTATATTCAATTTAGTTGTTCAGTTCAAGTAGCTTAATCGGGCATGCCCTAAGCTGTAAAAGAAGTCTCACTATGATATTAATCATATTATACTCAGGAACATCAGTAATAAAATGTAACTGGGTGGACGCATGATACTTGATATATCAACCAGAATATACACGAACAAATCCATACAATTAGGGAGACCGATTGAAAAAGAAATCTAAATTAAAGAATGTAAAGTGGAATGAGTTAGGGTTCCAGCAGGCTTACCTATTCATAGATGGTATAGACGATCTCTATGGGAATAAAGAACCTCAAGCAAACGATGAGTCTACTAGCCCCAAAGATATTATATTGAGTTATACCGCCGTATTACAATAACCATAAAATGGATATATATGATAGGAAATGAGATCTGATAAACCGCATCCAGTAATTTAACAGTAAGATGCTGTAATATAGAGAGAGGATGGTGGTATGAAGTGTTGATCTTTTACCATGACCTTGAGAGGAACGATAATGTATTGGTTCAATAACCTCCCACCAGGTTATATAAAAAACAATAAAACACTTCAAACTTCATTTAAAAACCAGTTTGTACATTCAAAATAAATTAAAGGAGATGTGGAGTACGTAGTCCATTGTAAGAAAATAAATAATGAAAGTGTAAAAGACTACACTAAAAGATTTATGGATACAAAATCAAAGCTACAAGATTTTTATGATTTAGTGGTGTTTACAACTTTCATATAATGAGTTAAAACAGGGACCATGTCCGAGGTAATCATCAAAAGGAAAGCACTAAACTTGGAGATTTATTAGCTCAAGTGAAGGAATTCATCAAAAAATATGGAAAACACCAACGATCATATTGAAAGGCATATGTCGAGAAAAATAAATATTGCATCACAAGTAGATACAAATAAGGAAAATCAAGAAGTAATGACATTTTAGCTTCTCTAAAACCGAGGCCAAATCAATACAAAAGACCCAAACAAAGAGTAAATCACAATATATAAAGTGACAGAGGAGTTGATCTAACGAATTGACTGTTCATATAATAAACAGAGTCACTAACAATAATATATGAGAAGATAAAAGACTCTATCAAGTATAACAAACTTGGAAAGACGTTCAGCCTAAAAGAAAACATAGACAAAACTATATAATATAAGTTCTACAGTGTCATAGGTAGGTCATTGTACTCGAGATTATTGGTATTTATAGGAGTAAGTCAAAATCTTGGTAGAAGAGGGAAAGTTGAGTGAGTTTGTAAAAAAGAAGCCAAACGAGGAGAACTGATAGGGTTTAGGCAGCACAATTGTACTCGCTTCAACAACAAAGAATCAAACTCTCAAAATATATAATACAACAAAAGAAAATCAAGTAGAGAAAGATGATTAACTACACCATGACCAAACTAGACAAATAATATGAGTAATTAGGAACCCATAATCCGGAATTATGAGAAGGTTAAGTAAGAGGTACGCCGACACAATTGAGATAATGTGTTAAAGACAAATATCCCACATATGTACTAAAATCCGTACTCTGACATATCCTTCACAAATAATGACCTGAGAGGAGTAGTGAACGCCACAAAAACCTTATGGGGTTCACAGGTACAAATGCAGTAGTCATATAAAAATTGACTTTGGACGTGACGTTGAGAAAATGAGAATTCCAAAAAAGGTAACATATTTTTTATGGTTGTAGATATACGATCTCCGTATATTATCATTTTAGGTCGATCATGGCTAGAACACATGAATACGATAAAATACATACGTAATCAATACATAAGATATCCTAGAATGGTAGAATAACCATAATAAGATGGAGCAAAAAAACAAGTAGGATATATTATGCAACATCTCATCTCTTAAAACATAAAAATCAAAATATTAAACTGTCATATTGGAGGTGGTTGATGACCTAATGGAAGGCCCCTATATAGCTCTGCTGGGGAAATAAGTTGAGGAAGTTATCATGGAGCAAAGAAACTTTTCAAGATCGGTGATCTCAAGTACAAAGTTTTGAATTTTTTGAAAAATAATATAAATATGTTTGCTTGAAGCATATAAGATGTAACGTGATTCTCAGTTGAGGTCATATGTCACTAGTCAAATATCAATAATATTTTTAGACCTATAATACGAAATAATATGATCATACTCTCAACAAAAAAACGGTGGTAATCATTGTTGAGATAAATAGACTCAAAGTCGTAAAATATATAACATAGTCCCATTATCTGACATGGACAACGAATCGTGTATTGGTTGAAAGAATAATATGAAGTGGATAATCCACATACATTTCACAAACTTAAATAGAACAAGCCCAAAAGACCTATTTTCACTATTAAGAATTGTCCAGCTCGTCGATACAACATTAGGTAACAAAATATTATATTCCATGGATTCTTTCACAAGATATAATAAAATCAAAATAAAAGAAGAAGATCAAGAACATACAATATTTATTATAGAAATAGGGCTACATTGCTATAAAATGATGCCATTTGGGATCGAAAAGTATCAGAGGAACATATCAAACGTTAGTGAATAAAATGTTTACAACACATATAGGTGGAAAAATTTAGGCATATATTAACCACATGTTAGTAACAAGTTTACATGAAGAAGACCAGCTCGCGGACCTTATCGAAATATTTGGCAACCTTATAGCTAAATCCTAAAAAAATACACATTTGATGTTCGATCAAGAAAATTTCTCGGTTACATTGTAAGTGAGAAGAAAGTTGAAGCAGATCCAGCCCAACTTGCCAATTTAGCATCAATGAAGGAACCAAAGAATGTAAAGGAAAACCTACTTTTAACTAGAAGACTAGTTTCGTTGAACAGCTTCATATCACGATCATCAAACAAATACAGACCATGTTTCCAAATATTAAAAGGAACGAGAAAATTCCTGTAGACTCTGAAATGCCAAAAGGATTTCAACAATATAAAAAATTTGATATCACAAGAGGTATTAACAAAGTATAAGCAAAGAGAAGATCGATACCTATATTTGGCAGTGCCAGACTATGCAATCAGCGCACAATCCGAATCAGAGAGAAATAAAAGCAACGTTGTATACTATTTATGTAAATGTTTTATACCAACATAAAGTAGATATTTGCAAAAAAAAATTAATTTATGAAATCTTGGGTTGTTATTGATAAAAAAGTTTTATTTGCGGTAGTTATTAGTAGATTACATATTAGAAAAAATTAATGGATGAAATCATGAATATTAGAGATTGCGAATTGAAGATTATATATATGAGAGAAATATGCAACAATCTCGATTTGATAACAAACCATATGAGATGTTAGAGGCATGCTATAATATTTTGAAGCGATAGGTTCTAGGGTTCATTCGATTTACCACATACAAGTTAGTTGCATACAGTTTTGTGAAAAAAACAAAATTGTTGGTCTGATTGTAGACTTCGATAATATATATGAAATTCTTAGAGGAACAACAAAATGTTCATGACGAAGAAACTGTTCAAATGAAACACAACAGATGGCGATTCAGTTACAAAGTACTTGAAAAGTTCATTTAGATCTTGAATGATTTATAATCTGTCAAGATCGAATTTGATGATATAATTTATGCCTTAATCTTTTTGTCTTATATACATAATAGTTGGAAAGTTGTGAGAACTATAGTAAGTAATTCTAATGGAAATGAGAAACTAAATTATAATTGATGAGTCCGGAAATATTCGCCACTCGCTGTAGAAACCGGACAAGGGAAATCCGGACAATAATCACCCACTGAACCATCCGGACAAGACAAAATTATTAAAACACTAAACATCTTTTGACTAAGCTAGTTACTAATCTGCTTAATAAACTAATGGGTTTTTGAACTCGACCCGATTTCATAAGTTTGACCCGAAAGCCCATATGGTCCATAATTAAAAGTATAAATACCCAACCACTTTCATTAATGAGGGTAATGAACATTTAATACAACAATTCCGTTTAAATCTCTCACTACAAAACACTTAAACATTTAATACCCTTGAAACACCACAAAACATCTGACAAAATTACCCTCATTTGAAAATAATCCTCACCAATAATAACTACATGATCATATTTTGTCTGAAGTGTTTGAAAAAAATGATTCTGATAATTATTCAAATAATCATGATGCTCTTAACTTTGAATTAAGAGACATATCATCTCATAATAATCATAGCATAGGAAAATCTAAATTTGGAAGAGGGTAAAATAGTAGTCAATTTGATAGTGAAATGATTGTCGAACAGAGTCGACGACTGTAAGAAATCAACAAAGAGAAAACAAAATAGTGTATATGATCTCTAACACTAGTTAGAGATAAAGAGACATAGAGAAAAAACAATGTCAAAATTTGATTCAAAAAGTCTGACGGCAAAAGTAAGGTTTAAGAGCCTTTTATAGAAGTACTCAAAACCCTACGCCAAAATTACATATTGTTCCTTATGAAATAAAATAAATCCCAACTCAATTTCAAAGCGATTGGAGCTAGTTAATTATTTCAATTAAATATAATAAAAATATAGAAAATTAATGAAAACAACAAAAGGAGGGCCTAAACGGTGAATATTCTGCCCTGAACTTCTTCACATGATTTACCCTTGTGATGTTTTTAAAATTTGCTGGGCTTCTCGATACGTTCGATTTGAATGGTTGTAACGCCTAATTCGGATAACCAAGCCCCAAATAAAGCCCATTTTTGTTTGTCCAAAAGGGTCATATAACCATTGGCTTGTGCAACTACATCACAATCCAAAGGTTCACGAGACCACTTAAATGTTAGGACTACAACTAGATGGGCCACATACAGAGGTGCTACAAAGAACCTAAGAAAAGCAGGAATAAAACAGCAAATATAATTACACAATCCTTGCAAGATACATTTTTGTTTAGTGTTGAAAATCCTATGGACTTTTCGGTTCTCGACTCATGAGCTTATTGGCATACCCCTTCAAGCCCATAACTCTTTATCAACTACATTGCATGTAATTCCGGAACTGTCTGTTTAACTGATAATAAACTACTGAAGATAGTAGGTATTGAAGATATCAAGCTTAATAATGATAATTGATCAGCATGAAGAACCCAAAAGGTTAGACATGTACAGTTAAAAAGAAAACTTGATGACGAAGAATATAATATATATGGTGGTGGTAGATAGATAGAAGGTGACCAACATATATATAGTAGTGTCTTTTGGTCATAAAATGGTGCTCTTTATATGTCATTCAAGTCCAAGAGACTTGTCTATTATTGGAATGTCAACAATATATATATATATATATAATTGTAACTGATGACTTTATTAATACTTTATAATACCAAAGGCTTGAGCATATGAGTAAAAATGAATAAAGGTAATTAATTCGAAATGGAAACACCAAAATTAAAGACCATTGATACTTTTATACATGAGATCTGCATATTTGGACTACAAAATAAAGTTAACTTCGTCAAATACGGTAAGGTTCTAAAACACATACTGATTTATAGGGACCATCTTCAATTCCATTATTTGGTGGCTCGTTATACTACATCATATTTATTGATGACTCAACTAGAAAGGTATATATTTATTTTTTGAAAAATAAAAGTGATATATTCGATATTATTAGAAATAGAAAACCCTGGTAAAAAATGAGACAACATTAAAGTTGAAGTGTCCAAGAGCTAAAATTATAGGGGTGAGTATGTTGATAGCCAAGATTATTTTGCTACAAATGGAATCATAGTGAAAATGACCATTACATGGATACAAAACTATAATGATGTACATGAGCGCATAAACATGGCCCTAAATGAACGTGTTAGAAGCATGCGCTTGTATACTAATCTGTCAAATATTTTTTGAGCCGATGAACACTAAAACTTATGTGATCAATAGAAGATCATCAATTCTATTGTATTTTAAATCTCCATAAAAAGTATGGAGTTGCTACGAGACAAGTCTTTCTTTCTTGAACATATTTGGTTGTTTGTCATATGTACATGTTGTTGCAGTGACATAAACAAGCTTGATCATAAATCTGAGAAATGTTTTTTTTATTGTAAATGAAGATGATTCTTTTGGTTATGGATTTTAGGATGCAAAAAATCAAAAAAAAAATATAAGAATAATAAATGTCAGTTTCAATGAGAATGTGGTGTATAAAGACAAATAAAATGCAGTTGAAGCACCATAGGCACTAGAGGTAAAACATTTTGGTTATGTTGATTTGTATAAGATTATGAAATTAATGTGTATGCCAAGATTTTCCAAAACCAAATAACAATCATGTTACATTGAAGTTGTCATAGTTTATATATGCGTAGATAATTTTATATCTTTTAGCATGTAGAGTCCTAAACCAGTTGGCACACCTTTGGGTGACTATTTTAAGATAACTAAAGATTAATCACCTTATGTCCATAATTTGCACCAAACCGTATATTACACATGTAGTGGAAGTTGAGCAGATACGTAAGTAATCTTCGAAAATAATATTGAAAGGTAGTCAAGTGGTTACTTTGGTATTTAATGGGTATTGTAGATGTATCACTTTATTTTACAAGTTTTAGTACGCAGTTACAATATTATATTGATGTTGACTTGAATGGATATATTTATAGTAAAAATAGTACTATTATATATACATATACTTAGAGAGGTATTACTGTGAGTTGGAGTTCTAATTTACAAAAGATAGTAGCATTATCTACTATTGAGTCTGAATATATTGTTGTAACTAAGGCGAGCAAGAAGATGATAAGGTCGCATTGTATCTTGGATGAATTTGATATGGAGAAATAAAATAAAGTTTTACACAATGATAGCAGTGTGCTATTTTTAGTGAATAATTTGACATACCTTTCCAAAACCAAGCATGTGGATATTAAATATAATTTTATTCAATATTTGGTAGAAAACAGTAAGTTGACACTTCAGAAGATTGAAAGATCAAAAAATCCAACAGATATGTTAACAATGTGACTCTTGAAAAATTAAAAATGTGTGCATCTTTAGTGGGTCTCTAGGCTTGCTAATTAGTTAATAGGGTTAATAAAGTTATTGTGTGTTTTAAAGTTTGTTCATAGTGGTTTTATGGTATCTTGTGATGGGACCAATATCCAAGTGGAAGATTGTTATGTTTGTATGAAGTCTTGTAACGCAAGATCTTATTTGTACTTAACTTAATCCGATTGGCGGTCCATCAGCAAATTAAAAGGGACATCTTTCAAAGATTTAGATTTTTTTCTTATTAATTATTTTTCTTATTATGAGTTTTTCTTAATGTTTATATATATTATGAGTCGTCTTATTAGGAGTTTGTATCATTGTATTCCTTTAAATATTTTTAATGAACATAATGAAAACATGCAATTACATATTAAATGTAGCTTATTTTTTATGAACCAAATGAAACTATGTGCTTCTTCTTTCAATTTATTTTATTTTGAGCACCAAAGTCGTAGCAGACTATGCACACAAAACTTTGTGGAATTTATAGAGTAATTTGATACGACAACCAATCAAACAACGTTCATGTGCTGCAATGACCCCTATTTGTCATCGTCGCAACAATGAAAATGTGCATGTCCGTAAATATGTGATTTTATAAAAATATGCCTTTTTAAGATAAGATACATTTCCGACCAAATATTCATTTTGTAGGGATTTATTGAATCATATAAATAGACCACTTGGTTAAGAGATGAAGAACACACAAGTTATAATTCTCAAAAATCTCGTAAACGTATATTTTTTTTACCGAATCTATGTCAAATACATAATTATTTATTCTTGTATCGAAAATCAGAAAGCTTCTTATACCCTGAAATAGACGGAAAATATATGTTTTAGTAATAAAATTTGAGTCAAGTATATATAATTATTTTTACTAGTATATTTGGTTTGATTTATTTAAATTACTCACCGAATATATTGTAAATCTTGAAATTTTTGATATAAACAATAAATAATAAACTCTAAATTCATAAAGTTGAAAAAGATAAAAACAAAAACATAAATAATATGAACTTTTAGAGATTATAATATTTTTAAATGATTTTAATGATTTTTAAGGACTCTAAGATTGCTTCAACAAATTTCTTTTAGATAAACCTTTGGAGAATTTACATATAATAAGTATGTTTTAATATATATATATATATATATATATATATATGTGGTTAATTACTATTTTTATTTCAGAGGGACCTATGAAGAGTTAAAAATTGGTACAAAGAGAGGCGCCAAATTGAAAAGTAAATTTCAAAAAGCCCTCCATAAATCTGGGAAGATAAAACAAACTATATTTTACTACGATAGACAATTATTATTTGTAAATATATAACTCTTCAAGACTACAGACAGATTCAACCAAACCACATAAACTCATTCTATTATACTAAGTTGACCCTAAGATTCTACGACCTTCAATAAACATCGAATTTAATAATATATAAATTTTACCTGTACTCTGTTTGAAGACGGGTCCTTTAATGAATCTGCTATAATCCACTTGCTCTGGTGCATCGGGATAAAGATCCTGAGAAAAAACAAATTAATACAATATAGTATAATATGATATAAATAAAATATAATGTTAATTTTTAACAAACAAGAACTTACATTCGCACGTACGTGTACGTGTACGTGACGTCCACCTCTATTTGGCTTTCGATTAAAATTCGGGTTACGTCCAGCTCTATTTCAATTGAAATTCCGGTTACGTGGCAATGGTGGCATGTTGATAATTAAACAATATAGTAACATATCAATAATTAAAATTAGAGCGAAACCAAATCCAAACCAAACTAACTAAGTAATACATAAAAACCCAAAAAAGAAAGCAGCCCAAAAGAAACACCACGAGACGAAAACAACAAATAAAAATCTAGTTAAGATAAGCAGGAACCTGGTTAGCCATCTGTGGATATAGACACGGACAAAATTCAGAAGTTTTATATTTGGTTTCTTTCTATGCGTTTGAGTTAAAATAATACTTTCAATATGACTGTAGCTTTTTAAAATTACAAAATAGACGGAACATATATTTTTTAGTAATAAAAGTTGAGTCAAGTATATATAATTATTTTTACTAGTATATTTGGTTTGATTTATTTAAATTACTCACCGAATATATTATAAATCTTGAAATTTTTTATATAAACAATAAATAATAAACTCTAAATTCATAAAGTTGAAAAAGATAAAAACAAAAACATAAATAATATGAACTTTTAGAGATTATACTATTTTTAAATGATTTTAATGATTTTTAAAGACCCTAAGATTGCTTTAACAAATTTCTTTTAGATAAACCTTTGGAGAATTTACATATAATAAGTATGTTTTAATATATATATATATATATATATATATATATATATATATATATATATATATATATATATATATATATATATATGGTTAATTACTATTTTTATTTCAAAGGGATCTATGAAGAGTTAAAAATTGGTACAAAGAGAGGCGCCAAATTAAAAAGTAAATTTCAAAAAGCCCTCCATAAATCTGGGAAGATAAAACAAACTATATTTTACTACGATAGGCAATTATTATTTGTAAATATATAACTCTTCAAGACTATAGACGGATTCAACAAAACCACATAAACTCATTCTATTATACTAAGCTGGCCCTAAGATTCTACGATCTTCAATAAACATCGAATTTAATAATATATAAATTTTACCTGTACTCTGTTTGAAGACGGGTCCTTTAATGAATCTGCTATAATCCACTTGCTCCGGTGCATTGGGATCAAGATCCTAAGAAAAAAAATTAATACAGTATAGTATAATATGATATAAATAAAATATAATGTTAATTTTTAACAAAAAAGAACTTACATTCGCTCGTGTATGTGTACGTGACGTCCAGCTCTATTTGGATTTCGATTAAAATTCGGGTTACGTCCAGCTCTATTTCAATTGAAATTCCGGTTACGTGGCAATGGTGGCATGTTGATAACTAAACAATATAGTAACATATCAATAATTAAAATTAGAGCGAAACCAAATCCAAACCAAACTAACTAAGTAATACATAAAAACCCAAAAAAGAAAGCAGCCCAAAAGAAACACCACGAGACGAAAACAACAAATAAAAATCTAGTTAAGATAAGCAGGAACCTGGTTAGCCATCTGTGGACATAGACACAGACAGAATTCAGGAGTTTTATATTTGGTTTCTTTCTATGCGTTTGAGTTGAAATAATACTTTCAATATGACTGTAGCTTTTTAAAATTACAAAATAGATCCTCATCACTATTTAAATCTCATTTTCAAAACTTTTCTTCTTTTATGTGCTTCATGCTTTAGAGCTTTAATAACATGATTTAATTGATATATGAAACATATGATAGTATGTTTTGATCTATGAGTTAGTTGATCTTTAACGGTTTGAGAGTACTGTTAAAAAACTTGATTAGTTTTCTCTATGGCATTGAGAGGTTTGAATGCAAGTTGGATAAACTTCTTCTTTTCATTGACAATATCAACATAAGATTGTTTTTTTAGTTTCATTCTCATTTGCAGGTTTCCTTGCTTTTTTATGGAAGATCTGGAAAATCTTCATCTTCAAATACAACGTTATTGTAGGTTTGCATGAGAAATAACGGCTTTTGATGATATTAGCCTCAAATAGGAAAATAAGAAGAGATAAATCAGTTAACAAAATAGACTTAAAAGAGACGAAGATTAGCGAATCTTTTTGGAGCTTTTTTGAATATAAAAAAAACAATTTCTATAGAAAAAATATTATCTTTGTCAAATTATTTAACTTAAAAAATAAAAAATAAAAATACAAAACAATTCACATTCATTTTTATTTTGTTCGACAACATATATTATATATATAAAATATATAGTTTGTGAGTAAAAAGTTAGAGGGAAGTTTCTCTCTCTAGAAAGAAAGCTCTGCCTTTTCTCTAGACGCTTTTGCTCAAAACATTCTCTCTATTCTCATCTCTTTCTCTTTCCGATTTCCAATCGAAAGCTATTGTTTCCTCTTTAATTTACTTATTCTTCAAGATTTTAATATTAAATTACACCCTCCACTACTGTATCAGAAGCTATCTTTGGCGATTCACACATTGGAAAGCAAACGGTCCCACCGCCGTTCAACAGTGGATATCTTCTTTTACGATTTGCACTTTGGAGTTCTGTTAAAGAAGTCGACGCCTCCTCTATTTATCAATTTCTATTCCAGAATGATTATTATCTGATTTTCTGTTTAAATGGAAGATTCAACCGAAGATAATAGTCAGGGGGTTCTAGTCCGTAAGAAGACGGAAAACGCGCAAAGACGAATTGATACAACCGGAAAAAGTGTAGTTCGGTCTCTAATTTCTTCAATGGAAGATTTGGCCAAGGTGAATGTTCAGGAAATTGCGGCCGGAGAGAAGAAACCGATACACAAGCGGAAACGGAATACGTCAAAAGTTTCTGGTAATAATCTGATTTGCGCTCTTGCTTATTCAAAAGATATAATTCCTTTTGATCCATCGGTGACTCGGGAAATGCTGTTTGGCGTTGATACTTGCGATGACGAACGGGAACTAAGCGATGAACAAGAGGAAACCGATAAAGATCGAGACATCATTGCTGTCCGCGAAACCGATAAACTGCTATTAACGGCCTCCGATGAACAGATTGCAGCTTTTACAGGAGTCGAATTTTCATCTCCGGCGACTACCATTCATGATGATTCATTGTTAAAGCAAGGAGAAAAATCAGTTTGCGGAAAATCGGGGCATATAAAGAAGCAAAAGAAGAAACCAATATTTCCGCCGTATCTGTCTCTGGAACCGTTCTTAGCAAACGAAAGTATTCCGGCGATTCCACCACCGCAAGAGGTAGCCAAAACTGCAAACAATACTTTTTCCGGTGATCGGAATTTTGCTATCGGTGTTCATAGAAAGTCATCGACGCATTCAAGAGGGGTGCGTAACAGTCGGGATCATTAATCCAAAGCCATGACTGCATTCAAGTTTACCGTTACTAATTGCTTTAATTCTCCTATTCAAAATTTCAAATTCAAATCTCCTGTCATTAATGACAGAGAGATAAATGTATGCAGAAATGGAAATGAGATTAATGATTTAGAAGAAAATTTGAATGAGAAGAATAACCGTTCAAGGGACTTCAATACACTTAAAGACAGAAAGAATAGTAACCTCCATACAATTAAAGCAAAGAATAGTAACGTGAAGAGGATTAATGCATTTAATGCAAAGGAGGGTTACGTGCACCATAATACTGTATATAAAGCAACAGAAGGCAACGTGACTGAGAGTAAATCATTTAAATTCAGAGAAACAAATTTGAACTTACTTCGCAAAGGTTTTTTAATTTAAATGAAGAAAACAGTACTTCGAGGGATCTGAATGCAATCGAAGTAAATAAAGCCCTCCCTGCAATTAACGAAGGTAATGTGATTTCTTTTACTTCCGAATTTACTTCACAGAGATTTTTGAATTTGAAAGGAAAAGGTATTAAATTCGGAGACTCAACTGCAATTGAAGACGGGAATGAGAATTTGAATTGGAACAACGAACATGGATTTAATTCAGAAAATTTGAATGGAAAAAACTTCAATCCCGGGGACTCAACTGCAATTAAAAACGGGATTTTGAATTTGAATTCGAACAGGGTGCAAGGAATTAATTCAACAGATTTGAATATTCGAAATAAAGGTAATGGCCTCTCAATTCACAAGGAAGGTAATAATATGCATACAACAAATCCATTTCCTTCTTTTCAAACTAATAATGTATGGAACCGACAATCATCATACAAGAGTGATCAGAATACGTCCTCAACGCGCACAACACAAACTCCATCTAAAACGTTCTCCAGCCTATTTCAAGGCTCCCGTTTAGAATCGAAAGGGTTGAAGTTACGGTTCATTGCTCCTCCTATTAATGATGAAGACATCACTCTCGACCATATGGATGTAATCCCAATTGTTGAGACTTGGGGACACTGCCTCATAGGCTGTTTCACTGGACGATTCCCTGGTAAGTTTGCACTTGACTCAATAACGAAATGTTGGGGTGTTGGATGCAGGGTTTTGCCTTATGGCAAAGGGTGGACCGTCTTCAAGTTCTCTAATGAACAAGATTTGCTAAAAGTCCTTCAAGGTGGCCCGTATACCATCTATGGAAAGACACTCTTATTAAAGCAGATTGAGAGAGGCACAATGCTCACAGACGATCTCTTCACCAAGATCCCAACTTGGGTTGTGCTCCGTGACATCCCCTTGGGTTTCTGGAGTGAATCTGGCCTTAGCAAGATCGCCTCCAAGGTTGGTAAGCCCTTATATACTGACCAATTTACTTGTGACAAGTCCAGGATGGCCTACGCACGTGTTTTGATTGAGATTGATGTGAGTAAAGAACCAATTACAAAGTTTGGTGTCAATTTGCCTTGCGGGAAGCACTATGAACAAATGGTGGAGTACGAGAACTACCCTTTATTTTGCCATATATTTCAATGCTTTGGGCACAACCACCTGTGTTGTCCACCTAGACCAAATACCAGCACACAAAAAAGGGATGCAATGAAAGGGCAAAGAATGCCACAAAATGATGAACAACCACAAACAAATGAGCACCGGGAGCGTCGAAAAACCCATGCAAATGCTACCCCACGGAAAAAACCGTCAGTTAGCACACAGCCGAAGCAAACTGCCCAACAAGCAAAACCATCCCATAAAACTAGCACCAAAGACAAACAGATGGCAGCTGATAACAAACCTTTAAGACAAGGGAGGTAACAAGTCCGATACAACTCGAACAATGATTGACACCCCCAAGGAACATGATGATGAATTTGAGGCACCATCAACTTTGAGCAATCCCCTGGCAGATACTCGAGGCCGGGATCCAACATTTGAACATCAAACAAATGACGATTTCACACATCTACCGAACAGCCCTGCCGAGCATTCTGATCAGACTTGGCAAAAGGTGCAAAACAAAAAGACAAAGAAAAACGCGAGGCGCGGAGTGCCCATAAACTCCTCGGTTGATAAATGAAGCTCCTTAGTTGGAACATCAGGGGCCTATGTGGGCGTGCAGATCGAGGCGCTTCTCTCTCCACGGTTTGTAAACTCGTAAGAAAAATTCTTTGCCCCTGTTTTGCCTATTAGAAACAAAATTCTCGCAAGAACGTTTAGCTAACTTTATGTCTACTTGTTTCTTAAAATGGAATCATGTTTCTAATCTTGATGTTATTCCTGGAGGACGCATCATTGTTGTTTGGGATGCTAGTAGGGTAGCTTGTACAGTGATTGAAATTGGAAGACAACACATCCACTTTCAAGTCCATTGCAACGTCACCCAAGAAACTTTTTATGTTACCTTCGTTTACCCTTTGTATACAGTACCGCAAAGGAGAGTTCTTTGGGAGCACCTAACCACCATCGGGGCCAACATTTGTTTACCTTGGATGATTATGGGAGATTATAACACGTATTGTGCTCCAGGAGACCGAATTAGGGCTGCTCCTTTTCGAAATAGTGAGTTAATTGATTTAAATAATTTTCGAATATCTCATGGTCTTGTCGATGCACCTTCCACAGGTCCTTTCTTCACTTGGACAAATAATACTGTTTGGGCTAAGCTTGACCGAGTCCTTATAAATCATGGGTGGAGTGACATGAATCTCATATGTAGAGCATCGTTCCTTCCGATGGAACCCGTATCCGACCATAGCCCAGTTATTGCATCGGTTATTCGAGACTTTCAGCATGGTTGTCGGCCATTCAGATTATTCAACATGTGGCTTAAACATCCCAGGTTTTCTAGTATCGTACAAAGTTCATGGGGGCAGTTTATTGATGGTACGAAACAATATATACTTGCGCAGAAATTGAAAGCCCTAAAACGTCCATTAAGAGAATTGAATAAAGCTGAGTACATGGGTATTCTTGAGTGTACGGCTACTGCAAATTCAGAATTTAAAGAGGCTTTATCCTGTCTTATGGATGATCCTGACAACACTTCTTTAAAAGAGGAGGTTCACAGATTACGGGCTCGTGCGAACTTCCTCCTTGATGCCGAAAAGAGTTTTCTCCAACAGCGTATGCGGATTACCCACCTAGTTGATGGAGATAGAGGTACGAAATACTTCCACAGCTTAATAAACCGAGACAATGCAAGAAAGAACATATCATACATCGTCCGAGATGATGGCACCCGCACCACATCCCCAATAGAAGTCGCCTCCCTCCTTGTAGATTTCTACACACACCTCTTTGGCACATCCCGGCCAAGCACCCCCATTGACCCGACAGTCATGAGTCACGGACCACTAGTCGAAGATCGTTTTTATGAGCAGCTACTTAAACCTGTGGAAGGTGATGAAATCCGGAATGCACTCTTTGATATCGGGAATGACAAGGCCCCGGGACCGGACGGCTACACCTCGGCTTTCTTCAAAAAGAATTGGGATATTGTGGGCACAGATTTGATTGATTGTGTTTGTGAATTTTTCGATACTGGTAGTCTACTTCGCGCAACAAACCACACCATCCTCTCCCTCATACTAAAGAAAGACAACGATCCTAAGGTGGGTGACTTTAGGCCAATTGGTCTCACAAATGTTACTTATAAAGTGATTACCAAAATTTTGGCTAACCGAATGACACCCTTACTTCCAACTCTCATTGACAAAGGACAATGTGCTTTCGTAAGTGGTTGAAATCTTGTTGATAACGTTTTCCTTGCCCAAGAGTTGGTTAGAGGTTCGAACCGTGCAAGAATTTCTCCACGATGTATGCTCATGGTAGATATTCGCAAAGCTTTTGACACAGTCTCATGGGACTTCCTATCGACAATACTCCATGGTATCGGCTTTCCTCCTAAGTTTGTGGGTTGGATTCTTGCTTGCGTTACTACAGCATCTTTTTCGGTTTCCATCAATGACGAGCTTCATGGTTTCTTTCGTGGGCAACGAGGCTTAAGGCAAGGTGATCCCATGTCCCCTAATTTATTCATCATTTGTCTTGAATATCTATCCCGATTGTTAAAGAAGAGATCGAGTGAACCGGGCTTTAAATTCTACCCGAAATGTGCCCGCACGCACACCACCCATCTTGCTTTTGCCGACGATTTGATGCTTTTCTCACGAGGGGACGAGACATCGGTTAACATCCTTATGGATTGTTTGGGACATTTGGAGGATGTATCGGGCCTCTCATTGAACCCTACTAAATCCACAATATATCTAGCCGGAGTTAATGAGATTGTCTATGATCGGATTATGGAGAGAGTCAGATTTGAAGTTGGCACATACCATGTTCGTTACCTGGGGATACCTCTCGCTCCAATGACGGTTTCAGTTACTAATTTTTCTCCTTTAACTGCAGCTATCTCGAGTTACATTGAGAAATGGGAGCACATGAAACTTTCTTACGCGGGAAAACTTCAACTGATCACATCCGTGCTTCAAGGAGTAGAATGTTTTTGGTTCCGCGCTTTTCCTTTGCATTCGGCGGTCCTTAATACCATCCGCTCGCTCTGCCTCAAGTTCTTCTGGGGGGTAGACCAGCTCGGATTGCATGGGATAAAATTTTTAAACCGAAGGAAGAAGGAGGTCTTGGACTTAAAGATATAAGAGTTTAGAATCGTGCTCTTCTTACCCGTTCGATATGGTTATTTCATTCGGGTTCCGAGTCTTTATGGGTGAAATGGGTGCACGAGTATTATCTTCGAGGAAACTATCTGGGACTACCAAAGACGAGATAGAGACAGTCATCTCATTCGAAAGCTTCTTGATATTAGAGATTCTTTCATTCAGATATTTGGGGGCCGAGACCATGCGATTCGGGGTCTTGAAAGTTGTGTTTTGGATGGAAAGTTAATCACAAGTCGTGTCTATGAAGCCATGAGGACAAAGGGTGAACCGTGTCCGATGCTATCGACGATATGGAAGAGATACATCCCACCGAAATACACTTTCACCGTCTGGCTTGCATTCAACCGTCGTCTGGCCACAAAAGACACACTTCACTACATGGATTTGCCTAACATCAGTTGCCCCTTTTGTAGGCATTCTGATGAATCAAGTGCACATATTTTCTTTTCTTGCAGGTTCAGTGGAGAAATATGGGGTCGTATCAGAGCATGGTTGGGGATTACTCACGCAATGACCATGCTTGACAGTGCACATAAATGGATTAGGAAGGAGCACCGGGGCACATCCTACCGATCCCGCGCCATCAACCTTGCATTCCAAGCTACTGTTTTTGAGATTTGGCGTGCTCGAAACCGCCTTGTATTTGATGAAGAGATCGTGACTCAAGACACCATTTTCACTCGAATCACCCTTACGACTTTGAAGACTTTATTCCGCTTATATCCGCATTATCGACTTGCATGTTAGATTGCATGTTAGATTTCTTGATGTACTTAGTTTTCCTGATTTTATTTGTAAAGTCCATTAGTGACTTGTACTCTACAGAGAGATCTTTAAACTCTCTGAACGATTATAACCTTGTACATCATATATATATATACAAATCCACATTTACCTAAAAAAATAAAATAAAAAAATAAATAAAATATATAGTTTTAAACTTAGAATTAACTCCATGTAACAAAAATGTTTATTTTAATACCATTTCGGCAAACAAAAATGTTCTTTTTTTCTTAAAGCACGTTACCATTTTAATAATATTTATGAGTGTAACAAAATAAAATTATATCCGTATGGAATAAGTCCGGAATCTATATGGTATGCAATAACCCCAAGCCCAATAAAATATAAAACGAAGGCCCATTAAATCTTCCTCAAATGTCACACTAAGAAGAGAGGTAAACACTAAACCTTCTTCTTCTTCTTCTTCTTCCCGTCTATCTTAAACCCTAGACCTCCAAATTTATTTAGTCTGATGTCGGATTACGATTCGGACGCACCTGAGGAGTTCAACCAAGAGCAGGTCCTTTTATTTTTCTCTTCTATATACTCTTTATTTACTGATTAGCGAATCGATTGAAGTTTTATTGATTGTTTCATGGATATTGACATATATTTTATATGTTTAATTCTCAGGCCATAGAGAAAGATGAAGAGTTGAGGCAAATCCAAATAGAAAATAAAGCGAGGTGTGTAGTATAGTTTATGTTTCTTTGCCGATACAGCATTTTCTAAATTTAGTGTTAATTTTTGTATGTAGTGAGCTTAGCTTGAGATTTCTGAATCGCTTATCTTCTTGTTTGAAACTGTTGATTGTGATCATCGATTTGTGAATGAGTGTGTAAAAACCAAATCTGGAAGGCTAAATCACAGTCGAGCTTGAAAATGACCAAAAATAATTTAAAATTTAGCTTCAAAGCTCTTGAGATATTCGAAATTAGCTTTCCCTAATTAAAATGCTGAACGATTATTTTAGATTTTAGCTCAAGCTTCATTCAGTTGGCTTTTCAGACTTAGCGCTCCGGTGTATGAATTTAGCTCTTTATTTTTAAAGTGAGCTTGTAATAATAGCTATAGGTTTGGATTCTAGCCGAGCTATCTCTCTTGAGCAAATCAATGTTTTCGACTTCCAATTCTATAGAGTTAGGTTCGGCGACAGTTTTTCAAGTAATTAAGCTCCGCTTTGAATTTGAATCCATTCTAGAGTTCAGCCTGTGTATTCAAATTTTTTATTCGGAGTTGTATACTTCTATACTTATTTATGATATTTGATTATCATTGAGCCAAACTCTAGCTTGATGGAAATTTCGGTTCGATCTTTATCTAAACGTGTTTAATTGATTCTATATCTGTTTTTACCAATGGAAGCATCAAATTTTGTAGATAGACTATAGGATTGTTAATATATCTTTGAATATATAGGATTGTTCGTGAAGGAAAAGAGCGTCGCAAGCTATGGGCTCAAAAGCTAACACCACGACCATCTGCTAAAGCTAAAAAAGATGAAACTGCAGTAGAGGCTGAAGATCAAGACTCTCTGATTAATAAGGGATTCCTTCCTAAAAACACTGTCAAACTTCTTGCTGCTCGTGAGAAGTATGGTGTTTCTCTACTTTTAGTACTATATTGCTTCGCTTAATCATAGACTGTCTAAAGTGTAAATTGATAGTTATAATGTTAGTCATTCAGCAAATCTTTACCTTTTTATTGCCAGGAAGTGAATAGTTTACTTTTTCCCACGTGATGAGTTTATATATGATTTTGTTAAGTTATTCTTCTAGAATAACTTTCCAAAAGTCTAGGTTTGGCTATATTGATAATCTTCTTTGGAGGATTTATTTTTTAGGCATAAGATTCTAATGCTGGGTAAATATTCCGTAACACTTTGCAGAAAAGTTTTCTCATCGGATTCAGAGGAAGATGAGCAGCATGAAGACAATACTAGTTCGAGAAAGAAAAAACGCAAAAAATCAGGGTGAGTTACATATTTATTTTTTAACAATTTTATCTTAGATGCATGAAGTTTTATTAAGGCAATATTTAAATAATATTTTGATACGAATATTGGAGTATGGCTGGATTCGACATGGTTTTAACCTTTTTTTTTTGGATTTTTAATACAAACTTTGAATCTTCCAAGTATTTGCCTTGTTTTGTCTTGTACAAATCGTGATCCTGGTTTCTTACCTTCTACTGTTCGAATTTGACCGGTTTGTCCAAATATTTAAATTGGAAACCAAGTTGGATTTCAAATTGGACGATATATCTCAGTCAAAAGCCTTGGTCATACAAATCTTCTCATCCTTAGGGTCAGTCGCTATAACTATCACTCCAATTGTTAACATTTGCTGATATATTACCGAGTGTTACTTTTATGGAATCTTTCAATGATCCCTTACAACTGAATGATAAGCTGAAAATTATTGTGATTTTCAGGATGGGGCCAGTTATGCTTAACGACATTCCGCCTCCTCCATGCTTGAACAATGCATTGGAATTTTTGAAGAAGAGGAACATGGCCGTTGCTAGATCATCTGCGGTTTTGACAAATTCCAGCAAGGCACTTAGGCTCGTTTCTCGGATGTACTCTAAGCAGACACCTATTAAGGAGATGACATATAAAAGATGAAGTGTAATTTAATTTCCAACCTGATGAACTAAAAGTTTTATATGGTTTGTTGTTATATAGTTTGAAATTCTATTTATATTTTTGACAGATTTTGAATTTGTCTTCTTTATTACGTAATTGTCTTCTCTTTTGCTTTACAATGTTGTAACGAAGTGTACTTGTTTGGATCCTTTGTTCTATCAAACTCACTTCATTTACCAAGGTCTAGAGGAAATTCAGTTCGAGTTAGGTTTGGATAGAACTTGTTCGATCCTTTTTAATTGAAGTTCGCAAAATTATATCAACTCAGCCTGAATTGAGCTTAAAATTCTCATAAGATTCAAATCAGAGACAGTAAAAAAAAAAAATCAAATCCCAAATCTTAATATAGACATCATTATAGAGTTATATCTAGAAAGCAAAGAGTAATTTTAGCTAAACAATCAAATCTAAGAGTTCAACAGAAACAAGAGCAGCAACACTAAATCAATAAACATTCCTTGATCAGTTTTCAAGATAAGCAAAAAGAATTATACATATATTGAAAACTGATTTTTGGTCGTGTTGCTATATACATATATAGAGAGAGATGAATCAAGTCCTGAGCACCACATATCTTCCTTCCTTACGAGTTTGGACATCAGGGCCGATAACAGACACTTTCATGTCTCTGCATTTTCGGTCTTTACCAAAAATAAACTCGAATAGGCATTTGTCATGCTTTAATAAGTTAGACACACTAAAATCTCGCCAACCACCTCTAAGTACGACTGCACCACTATCTCTTGTAAAGACCATCACATCCCATTTCTTTCCGTTCTTATTCCAAACAGTTATATCGTCCCCAAGCTTGATTTCGTACGCAGTTAATAGAGACGAAGGAAGAACCTGCACGTGATAAAATAAATCAAGAACAAAACAAAACATGTTGTAGTAAACCATTGTTTGTCACACACAAACCTGTAGTTTGGACACATGTGTATTAGAAATAGAACCCTATCCCGGTTTTAATTCTTACACCCCAGACATGATTTAGTTACCAAGAACCGACCTGGTTATGACCATTTTTTTAGTTCCCATATAAAAGGAATCTAGCTTATAATCAGATTTAAGCAGAAATTGAAAAAATTATACTGAAACCATACAAAATGACCAAAAAAATTCTAGCTCAGGCTAATCATTTCTCAAAACTTAGACTATGTCAGTTAGCATGGCAAAAAAAACTTACCAGATTATACATCCCAGACTGACAGATGGATCTGACAAAGTGTGGATTCTCAGTAGCAATTCTAGTAAGCAAAGGACGGCGAGGGACAGACTCTTCAGTCAATAAATCGGGGCTATATTCTTCACTTGGTTCGTCTTTCACTACAATGAAATTAGTTTTTGCTGTTACTACCAATGATTTCTCACACCCGCTTCTATCGAAAACTTGAACGTCGAAATGAGAAAATCCGTTGTAAGTAAAAACGAGGATGTCTCCATAGGCTAACTCATTCTCGGTCACAAATCTGTTCCAGTTTTGAGTGAAGTACCAACACTGGTCGATCTTGTTAAGACCTACACAGAACTCGCGTCCAGCGTCATCTCTAAGAGTAGCCTGGTTCGGTAAAGATTCGTCCAAGCAGCTTGCAAATGATACAGGGATAAGCTGCATTATGCAATAGCTTAGGACTGTAGAATAATAATAAAAAATCACCATTTTAAACATATAACTTTACTCATCATCCAAATATTATCAGTTAGATTTTTTACAAAGAAAAACTCGTTCAAGGGCCGTATAACTGTTTTATAGACCGCCATCATAGAACCTGCCAAAGTGTCTAACCTCACCCGGACTCTATCCATCAAATATTAGTAACATTGAATCAATAACAGCGAAAAATCAATACTACAATTCAGTTTGGAGTTCCTGGTTGATCCAGTCAAGCAATCTACACCATCTACAACAACGCCTGAAATCAAGCTGAGCCGAGCGGCATAGTTTGCGACAGGAGCCAAAAAATCAAAGCTCGGCTCATACCAATTTACAAGAGAAAATATAAGAAGGTATTTGTTAATATAATCGGCTCATACCAATTTACAAGTAAAAGTTAGCCTAGGCTATTTTTACATCCTGCAAAATATATAGACCCAGTTCAGTTTCCGTTTCCATTTCCGAACTGCTTGCTCGCTACTCTAAAAGAGCTATACGCAAGCCGAGCTTGAGCCGAAAAAATCTGGTCGAAGCTTAGACTCTAAGCACTTCCAAATCCAAACCTATATGGAACTCAAAAAATCGAGCTTTGAGCCGAGGACTATCTGTTCAAAGAATTAACTAAATAACCACGTGTCCGGCGGGGTAAAAACAAATAACAAAAGTTACTTACGCCGGATTCTGATCATTGACATAGATTGTTGGAATTATGTTACATAGTTTACAACCAACACATTATTCTTATAAACATTTATGATTCACAGAGTTACTAAATTGAAACACTGTTGATGTTGATGTTGATGTTGATGCTGATGTTGATGCAATTGAGTGAAGCATATATGAGATAGAGGCTGACCATTTTCTGGGAATTGATTTCAGGGATGTAAAGCTTGAAGAACTCTAAGCTATCATCAGAGGGAGAACTTCTTTTGACAGGATCCACCATTCTGTTCCTTCTTCACCAAAACACTTTTATACCAACAAAAGCTTTTAGTGTTCAATGTAGCACCGGTTTAGTATAAAATTTAAAAGACAAAATTCTACTGTGATTCTTCAACGTAACTACAGATAGAAAGATGAAAAGAGAGAATTCTCACCGGAATAATGCAAGGCGAGAGGTCCGTTGAATATCGCCGGCAACCGCTTCGGTAGATATAAATGAAGAGCAAGTTAACGAAAGAGAGAGAGAAAGAGAGATAGCTGAGAAATTAACCGTCTTCTCTCCCATCTTTAAATCGAATTCGGTACTGACATTAATGAATGACGCAAGTACGTACGAATCCGGCATTGATGAGTCTTGATACGCTTTTTCGGACCTTCAACTCGAGTACCAGTACCAATCTGGAAAGTAGCAGTAAGTGAAGAAGAGTACAAAATTGACTAAAATTGTCGAGACAGATGCTCTTTCCCAACGATTTCGATTCCATTTTTAGGAATTTTGTAGTGATTGCTTCTGCCAAAAGGGTGAGGACGAACAAGGACGACGACCGCTTACAAGAGTCTTGAGTTGGTTCGTCATATAATTTATATTTGTATTTATATTTATAGTTTTACAAACTTTTAAATTTTGTTGAAGTTAAAAACTTTCTTCCTAATCTACAATTCTATATACATACTGATACTACACAATATTAAATATCACGTTCAATTTTATTTAATAAAATATATATTATAATTTAAATATGTAAAAATAAAGTTAGAAATAACATTAAAAATCACTAAAGACTTTAAATGTAACAATTCTCAGCTTTGTGCTATTTACAAATTGTTAAACACTTGGGAGGTGCTATTTATTTTTTCTTATTTCATGAGGTTTTTTTATTTTGTTATTTTTGTCATCAACAAAAATTAAAATATATATTATATATATATATATATATAATTTTTATTTTTTTTTATAAAAATAACATCTAATTCCATCTTGAAATTAGGTTTTTATTTAAAAATAATAATAACAATAACGATTAATTTAAACACCTAATATTGGAAGCTTCACTCATAGTCTAGTATATCACCAATTTTTTAAAATATTTTTGAAAATTGAATTTTCATGATTTAATAAATCTAAAAATTAAATCTAGAATTAATAAACTTTGTTTGCTCTTGAGGTGATATTTTTCATGGATTCATTGTTTTTTATTTCATTAAAATTGTATGAATTAGGTTCTATTTTTTTTGAACTTTTTTGTTATAATTTTAAAAACTTATAAATATGGTTTTGATAAAGTAAAAAAATAAAGTTGTTTGTAAGGAACAAAAGGAGAGAAAGAGAAGAGTAGAACATAAAAATTAAGATTAGATAAAAGGTAAAATTATAATAAAAATTAAAATAATAGAAGTATATATTAAAATATTTAAAATAAATAAATAAATAAAATATAAATATTAAATAGTTGTTCCCTAAACTTTTATGTCCATCCCCCGATTAATGTTTACAAATTTAGTATTAACTCAAATACAACAATTCAATATCTATATATCCCATAAATATAAATACAAATAAGTTGAAATTCATCAAAGATAAATTATAAACATAGTGTTTTCGTGTCCATCAAGTAAGCAAAACATAAATCAAACCTAGAGCTTTCTTCTTCATCAAGTAAGCAAAACATAAAGCAAAACATAAGCAAAACATAAATGAAACCTAGAGTTTTCTTAAAGCATATATCAAACCTAGACTTTTCTTCTTCATCGAGTAAGCTTAAGCATAAGCATAAGCATAAGCATAAGCATAAGCGAGCTGGCTTAGTTCGAGTCTTTCACCACCCAATAGTTCTGACATTTTCGGGTTGCTACTTCTCCAGAGATGATTTGTGTTTTGATCTCGTTGCAAGTTTTGTCGTTGTTGACGACAAACTCAAACACGCATTTATCACCAGAAACCAACCTCCGCTTTCTGAATTTCCCGTACCCAATAGTGAGAATGATCTTACCATTCGTCTTGAAATCTGCTAGCACCGGCCACTTTTTTCCCATTTCATCAGAAATCACGATTTCACGTTCCAATTTGATTCCATTTCTCTTCAACAGTGATACCGGAATATGCTGGCATATAGAAGAAGAATGAAGAACAAATAAGTTAATATTTTTAAAACTTTTTAGTCGTAAGAAACTGTGCTCAAGCTTCGCTATGATAGAAAGACAACTCTTCTAAATTTTCTATGAACAAATACCTTGTAAACAAACAAGAAGCCAAACTTTTTCGTAGAATTTTATTATGTTCCCTAAAAGGAAACCTTAATTTAAATAGGTGGTATTTCAGTGTATTAGTTTCTGTTTATATTCGAGAAGTTTACCATATTGTATCGGGAAGTCCGAGCAATTGTTTTGATGAAATGCGGATTCCTTGGATCGATAAATGTGGCTGGACTTTTCACTATGTCATTGGCCTTCCTCTGGTAGTTATATGGTTCCCGTGAATCTACAAGGAGTGTGTTATTACAAGCTGGAAATCAAGAAATGTACAAAAGATTTAGAGCTTTAAGACCGTGTTTGATTCGCGAAATCATTTTATGTACGAAAAGCAACACAGCCTTAAATTTCAACTGACCGTCTGATTCTGGGATGTCTTCCTCTAAGTCTGTTGTTTCCTCGTCCTCGACTAGTGCAGCGTATGATTCTGTTGTATCTTCCACTGGTTCCGTTGTTTCTTCCATTGGTTCTGTTGTTTCTTCATCTTCAACTAGTATAGGGCATATGCTAGTGCCTAAGCTTGAAGCTCTCTTGGACCCATCTCTCTCGAAAATTCTAACGTCAAACTGTGACTTTCCATCGTAACGAAAAGTGATCAAGTTTCCCCACACTAGAGAGTGTTCGACGACGAAGTGGTCCCAGTTCTTGTTGATGTACCATCCTTGTTCGGTTTTTTCTAAACCGACATTCCACAACCTTCCGTTATGGTCCTTGATAATGGCCTTCTTAGGTAAGGCTCCGCCAAAGCAGGTTACAGATTTCGGAGGTATGAGCTGTTTTGGATTATTTTTTTCAATGAATAAACACCAACACCAACAATTAATTATCGAACACTTTGTACTGTGACTATGTTATATAAACATAGTGACAAAAAGTTAACTTCTTTCCAAAAACATCTTCTCTAAAATCAGACAGATACTATGTTATATATACATAGCGGCAAAAAGTTGACTTCTTTCCAAAAGCATCTTCTCTAAAAACAGACAGATACTATGTTATATATACATAGTGGCAAAAAGTTGACTTCTTTCCAAAAACATCTTCTCGAAAAACAGACAGATACTATGTTATGTATACACTGCGGCAAAAAGTTAACGTCTATCTAAAAACATCTTCTAGAAAAACGGACAGATAGTTAAGCAACAGAAAAGTTAAACTAAAGCTATCAAAACTTGTATAAAGGTATAATCCAGGCATCTCGTTGTTGATACTGAAGTCTTAAAAAGTTCTAAACCTGTTCACTTAGCCACAGTTAGGGGTTATTTGGTGTCATACTTGTAAAAAAACTAACTTACTAAGCTGGCTTTCTAGCTTTTAAGTTCAACACCAAACAATTTCTGAGTACCCTGAAGCAAAATTAATTAGATCAAGAACAACCTCAACATAGCATCAATAACATAACCATACAAATCGTAAACAATGTCTAGTTAGGTAAGATTAGTAAACCTTGAAGCAATGGAGACACTCTTACAGACATTTAAAAAGCCGCAAAATCTTATATTTCTAAACATGTTATCCAAGCAAGATCGTCAACATTTGGTCCACACAACATAGAAAACCGAACCTGTTTGACATTATGGAGTCTGAAACACATAAACTTTCTAGAGAGAAAAAGAGGATACCATTTGGTGGGAGAACAACTTGGGCTGATAAAGAGCAATGAAATCATAGCTCTCTTTCGAGGAAGAGGCGGCTCTTGTATGATTGGTGGTCATTTTGATCATGTTCTGAAGTTTATTCTCTCTGTCCATAGTTAGAATAAAAGACCAAGAGTTATAAAGCTGTATATACAATATACAGAAACACACATACATACAATAGTTGTACATATTTAAAATATCCCTCTGCCAATCACTTACAAAAATGAATGAGCTCTGCCCCTCTCTCTCTTATCTTTAGGAGTTGAGTAAATAAGAGTGTAAGAGAAACAAAAACTGCACTATATCTGGAAATTATGAGTAGTATAGAGGCTGCCATTTATGATCTCTAGTACTTGAGTACTCTAGGACTAGGAGTAGAACCTGTAGAAAATATCTCCAATACTTGAGTACCATACATACAACATAAACATAAAGTATCTTTGGTCAAGTGTTGAATTCGTATTCTCGACTTATAAGCAAATTTTAAAATTATATATATATATATATATATATATATATATATATATATATATATAATGTTTTATGGCAAAAGAATATTGTTCTTAAATTTTGATACTTTGGATGATAAAATTAAGAACACAAGTGCCTAAATGGAAGTCAGTAAGTATTGTATTACAGAATTCGAACCCGAATCTGTATTTACAGCAACATAAACATTATTAAATCGAAAACAAAACAATGATGGTTCAGCTCCGAATCTAAATTTATGCCAAGTCTTTTATAGCTAACTCTACAAAGAATAAAAAAATCAAGCCGTAGCAAAACTTGATAATTTATCAAAAGAATGAAAAGTCCTTGTGAAAATTCAAACAGGAAATCAGGGATCAATAAAAGACGGATTAAGGAACTTCGCAATAAACGCCCACAACTTGTATACATCTTCAAAATTCGTCAAAAACCCGAGTGAAGCCGTAACAACTTCGACTCTTACAAACCCGTTTTTCCGGCCGTGAACTCCGTTTTCCATAGGTTTACAAAGCATTGTAGTATCTTCAAGGTTCAAAGAATCAAACTTCTGTTGCTTGGTGTCCATGACTCTTATGTGGCTAAGTATACCAAGCCCAAGCGAAATTCCCTCTTTTTCTGCCAACTTTTGGACAAGCTCCGGGCTAATAAGACCCTTGTTTTGGTTTCTAACATTGAACGCGACTGCAGCTCCTCTTTCGTATTTTATCTTCGGCCCGTAAATTTGAACAAGGCGGATTTTTTTATTATCATCGGCACCATCTGGGATATGTAGTTGAAGTAACGAAGTAACAAGCCAGTTTATCAGAAAACGTAACCTTGTAGTTGTTTTGTTTAGTCCCATCATATTAATGTGATCAAGATGGCGACACACTAACTCAGGTTCTATCCGATCTGATTCTTCTTGTCCTTCGATAGAGTCTCCATCCATTATCAACTCTTCATCCAAGTCATCAAAACTGGTTATTGACATTTGCTCTTTTTGTTTTTCTTCTGCCGTAAAGGAAGTACGTGTACCCCGACTCGGGTATTCGTCACCGGTGTACCGATTTCCTTCTCGTCCTCCTAATAACCGAAAGTCACTTTCGGTTTCTCTTCGGATCGCGCTCTCGTTGATATCTTGAAGTGGTTTCATAGTCGAGTGTTCTTCCTCAATCTCGTGATGGTTGTATACAAGTTGTTCACGAGGGATTTCTTTAACATGGTTGTCTATTTCTTGTGAAACTGATAGAACAGCAGCATCAAACGATACACCGCGGTTTGAATCTTTACTATTATAGATTGGACAATCATAAAGTTTCAATCCTGTTCTTTTGAGGTTCTTCACGATAAAGGATGGCAATGGAGAAACAGATGTTTTATGTTTGTTTAATTGGGTTGAATACTCCGACCCGAGTGGACTCTGACCCAAATCAATCCAAAACGAGTTGTCCGATGATTCATCCTCACTAAAAAGGGGACTTCTCATCAGTTCCCCAACCGAAACACTTTCAGTCTCTTCAAAGATCGTACTTGTTCCATCTCGGTCAGAGATATAGTGTTGTATCTCTGTCTCGTAAACATCTCTCACCTCAGATGGAGTGTATGCACCGGAGAACGCCGGTAACTTCATACAATTATCAGTTTCAGACGCCTTAGCAGCTACAACCTTGCTCTCTTCACTTTTAATTAAACTATCAAACCCGTCTCTGGATTCATCACTAACATACAAAGGATACTCCGGTGTGATCTTCACCATACCCGTTCCCGTTTTCCCACACGAATTCTGAAGGCAACTCATAACAGATTTCTTGATCAAGAGACAACCGAACCCACTTGGGTCGTACCCGAAAACACGATAAAACGAAGTGATGATAAAATCGGGACGGAATAACGACAAACCAAGGGAATCCATGTCTTTAGGACCTAAAGACCCGGCATCAAGCAAAACATGCCAGTTATTCTGCTGAGCCAAAGCCATCCATTGGTAAGAATACTTAGCACCAGTGACTCTAGACTGCACTGGAAACACAAACAAACCTACTGCGGAATCCTTCTTCTTTCGTTTCTTACACGAAATCTGTTTCCGTAAATCTTTCGAACAAAGTTTAAGAGTAGGCCATTTAAACCAAGCACTGTAATTTTTTGCTCCTTGCTCTTTTGCAGTTTGACCCATCATATTAACAGACTGGCTTTCATGATCGAACATGGTTAAAAGTTTCTTATTCTTGTGAAATGGATACGCATCGGCTAACAATCTAAAGGCGGAACCTCTACTTACAGTAAAAACTAGACCATATTCATTCTCAGGAATGTTCAAATAATCCATAATCCTAGTCTTTATATCGAATTCTACTGTCCCTTTTTCAGCTCCACCATATAAAGCATGATTACTCAAGTTTGCAGTTATTTCCGATAAACTAAAAGTACATGAATCCCAATAATGCAAAGCTTGAACATACGAAAAAAGACCGAATCCGCAGTAATCTAGACATACCTGAGATAAATGTGAGTACTCTTGAGATCTTAATTGATCGATTTTATCAGATAAGTAATATTTCGGGTACATTGTCATGAACTTTTCTAAGGCTTCTTCGAAATTGGGGACGGGATCTTCGGCTTCGAATATTCTTTCTGCCGCCAATGCGGTGGCCCGTAGGAATTCGCCTTGTGCGTTGAGTCTAGCTAAAGATCTGGACCGCTCGAAATTCTCACCTGGGGTCTCTTCTTTTTCGATTTCGTTCGATCTGAAGAGCGACCCGGTTTCTGATGCTTCTTCAAGAGCTTCTTGGAGTTTCTTCTCATGGAGTTTTCGAAGAAGCGACGAGGTTTTCTTAGTTGTTGAAGCTGACCCATCTTTTTTTCTGGTCTTCTTATTTAAGATTAGAGCAGCACAGTAGTACAAGGGTTTCAATAGCGGGTGATGCATGAAAACCCCTTGACGAAATTACAAGCTAAGAACCCTAATTCTACAATACAGATTTGAAGATGATGATCGATTTCAACCGACCTGAGCCAGCAACTGAATAGAGTGAAAAAATATAATAGAATTGAGCAGATTCGAGATGGAAAATGAAGTCAAAACCTAATATGACCCAGATCTCCTAAATTCTAGCAGAGAACATCAAGATAAGATAGAAAAAAAAATGGAAGATTGGGATTTTGACATGATAACCCTTGATGGTAAAGATTAAGACGCCATTTTTAAGAGCAGAATCCGTTTTGCTATCTGGTCTCCTTCTCTCTCTTCACGATATTTTAGAGAAAGACTAGCTTTTTTCCTGCAACAAAATCAGAGTTAAAAGGCATTGACTTTCACTAAAAGCCAAATCCAAATGGCAACCAATACCGTTTTGTGTTTGTTTAAGGGAACTTGTTAATTTTATAATTAAACTAGGGGCGAGATAGAAATATGACGCATTTTAATGGGCCTTAGCTGGTCCGTTATCGGATCGGGTGGGTCTGGTTTTAGACCGGACGGAGATCGATTCGGTAAGCTATCGGATGGGTTGATTCCGGACTGCTAAACGAATGGTGCTAAATATTATGAACCGAAATCGGTTTTTTAAGAGTCGATCTGGTTTGGTCGGTCTGATCCGACTTTTAACGGGTGTTTGTTAGTTTATCATAAAAACAAATATAGGATTTTACTTTAAAAATATACATAGAATAGGAAAAAATTATATATCTTTCTTACGAAGTTGGTTATAGGACAGACCGGTCCAGACCGATCCAGACCGGTAAGAGAGTCGGTCCATAATTTTGGCTCCTAATCCACTCTCTAAGCTATTCGGATCAGTCTCAGGCGGATTTTACTGTCCGGTTCCGTACAGGTTAACGGGTTGGAAGGCCCAATAACAACTCTAGTCTTAACACAAGATTTTATAATTGGATAAATTTTCGCATTCTCAGAAAACCCAAATATAAAAGCAATTTATAAATCTTACCATTCTTTTTCACTCTTTTCCTTTTTATCTCTAACCAAACTTTTCAGTCATCCAATTTTCATCGAAAATCAAACCCTGCTTTTTGAAGAATCTGAACATACAGCAATGTCGATGTAAGCTTACAAGTCTTATACTCTATTTTTTTATTTTGTTGTGTTAAAGTGGTTGAAAAACATGTTTAGTTTCTGCTTTTAAAAGTATGATTTTGGCATGATTTTATGGTTTGTTTTCATAGATTAGTGTTGTATTGTTGTTTGTCATATGCAGATTCATTGATTTGGCCTTGATTTTGTTGGAAATGGAGTTGTTTGGATAGATTTAGGGTTTGGTTAGTTGTAGGTGTTCGTCGCACGCCGCGTGCTACCAGATCTATATTCTTCGCACGCGACGAGCGACTAGGAAAGGGTCCTGTTGCATGCGACACGAATAGAACCTTGGTCGCACGCGACACGACCAGAAACCTAGTCGCGTGCGACGTGCTTGTCTTAGTCATCACATGCAACTGACTGTTTTGTTTGTGTAGCTTATGCGACAACAATAATGCATGATTTTGAGTAAATTAACTTATGTTTTCAGGATGGTTCGCCAAAAATAACCGTGAAGAATCCTTTTCATCGCCGAAGACCTACTCAAACATCGGATGCTTCAGAGGTTGCCCCTTCGGCCCCTACCGGAGAAGGAGGAACCTCGGGTAGTCGCACAAAACGACGCATGCGTTGTGGTGGTGAGGATGACGATACCAGCCATGACGTTGGTTGGGTTGCTGCCGACAACAGTGGTGCTGGTACATCTTCGCATGGCGGACCTGAGGCCGCCGATACAGAGTTTTGTCAGTGAGACCACACGTCCCACTCTCTATCCTGGTTACCCCTTACATGAATCGTTTAGTTTCTATTATGGTGATGTAAGTTTTAATACTCAATAAATTTATTATATAATTGTTCTTAATTTTGCTATACAAATTACTCATTTACGTGTTTGATACATGTTTTGCAGGATAGAGTTTCTTTGTGATACTTCATGATGTATGATAGTCTCCGCAAATGGGACTTCATGAAATAGACTAGAGTACGAGACAAGGTGATGACGACTATTTTGGACCTCTCGTCGACGCAGTCTCTTGTTGGCATACCAACCTACACCTAATAGAGCCATTCATCGAGAGGTGGCATGAGAAGACGTCCTTGTTTCATTTCTCCTTTGGCGAGATGATTGTGACATTAGATGACATTTACGTCATCACGGGACTACCGTTAACAGGTATGCCTCTCAATGTTTTCTCTTTTGATGATGAGACAGAGATGAACTAGACTTATGTTGCCATGTTTGGTGTACGTCAACCAGAATAAGTTAAAAGTCTTAGGAATGCTATTAGTGTGACCTTGAGTTGGCTGCGTACTACATTCACGAGTGATAAATACAGTGATGCTAAGATCACAGATGTTAGGATTAATCACGTTACTCGTGCGAATCTACTTATATTTTAGGTACCAATATCTGCGCCAACAAAACCAACAATAGTATTTCCTTAGATTACATCCAGTTTTTCAACCAGTACCAGATTATGGATCGGTACAACTGGGGTCTGGTTTGGATTATTTTCGACTGAGGGTAATTTTGTCAGATGTTTTGTGGTGTTTTAAGGGTATTAAATGTTTAAGGGTTTGGTAGTGAGAGATTTAAGCTGCCTGGTTGTATTAAATGTTTATTACCCTCATTAATGAAAGTGGTTGGGTATTTATACCTTTAATTATGGGCTATATGGGCTTTCGGGTAAAACTTATGAAATCGGGCCGAGTTCAAAAACTCATTAGTTTATTAAGCAGATTAGTAACTAGCTTATTCAAAAGGTGTTTAGGGTTTTAATATTTTTGTCCTGTCCGGATGGTTGAGTGGGTGTTTATTGTCCGGATTTCCCATGTCCGGATTCTACAGCGAGTGGCGAATATTTCTAGTCTCATCAGTAGCCCCCTTTTAGGTTTTGTCGAAGGCCTTTGGCAAGACCTAAAAAATCCTCTTAGGCACTTGTAACATACTCCAGACTGTTTAAGTGTTCAGCTCAGGATTTATCCGGACTGAATACTTCTCAAAAGTTCAAAAGTTTTGCTATGGATCGTGGGACACGTGTTACTTTTTAATCAAGCCTCACCAGCCGTTTTCCTCCTAGAACGACGCTCCCACTAATCCAAAAAAGAAACCTCTTCATTTAATACCCATGACGTCAGCGCCGCCTTCAATCATTACTTTTGCCTTTTTGTTTTCTCCTAGGTATTTGGTAACTCTTTTTGTCTTACTAGTATAAATTACTTCTTTTCATTGTTTTACCATCTTCATCACTCTCTCATTTATTCATCTCAAAGCTTTCACTTCTCTTCTCAAAATTCTTTTTGTGTAGGTTTATGTTCACGGCAAGAAACACATTGGTAAAAGGCAGGTGGCTTAATTTTTTGGAGTTAGAAAAAGCGCAAAGGGTTGAGCGAGAGAGACGTATTGCAGCGGGTCTTCCAGTTTCCCCAAATGATAAGCCATAAACACCAACTTCAGAAACTGATCGAGGTTCATCTTCTGCTAGAAGTTCCAAACCCAGGCGTTTGTTTCAACCAAGCCTTTCACCCATTCCATCAGGCTCCTCGGTCCAGGAGTCACAACCCACTTTTGAACGGGAAAAAGTTGTATCAAGCACAATGAGACCCTCTCCATTTATAGCTATGGGGTCAGATTCTGAGAAATCCCCCGAAAAGGTTACCCTTTGCCGGACAGGCCGTTTAGTAAAGGGTCAAGCTGCTGTTTCACAACCTAAGTCCCCAAAATCAGGGCCTCCTAAGTTTGGGACCAAGGGCAAAGTTACAGGATCAGAGGCATCTATCAGAGTCCCAAAGGATAAATCCTTTGGTCCAGAGGCCACTGGAATTAGCTCTCAAAATGAGCCCTCCGGAACTGAGCCCCAGCCGGACACCAGACCCCTTAGAGAGGGTGATGCTCAACAGTCCGGACAACTTACTGAGCCTGCCACCAGTACTCCCCCTCCAACAACAACTGACAAACCTTCCATGGTGATGAAGAAGTGATGGAGGACAGCATAGAAGAAGCTCCATTTGAGACCGACGTCTCCAGACAGGCAGGGGAAGCTGCCACTAATAAAAAAAGGCAAGGGTAAAGAGAAACTGTGTTTGAAACATCCGGACCTGCCGGAATGCCTAGAA